>CAWUFW010001369.1:1547500-2895521 GCA_963921515.1 Calotriton arnoldi
GGATCTGAGCGGACGTGTGCAGGGGGTGGGCAAGCAGCATAAGAGTCTTGGGCTGCTGGAGAAACCTGCATAGAATATAAACTTGGTGATGAAGGAGGAATTTGGGAAAATGGAGGAGTCCCAAAACTAGAAGAAATCTCATTTAAGTGGAGGATCTCAACAGGACACACTCATGGGGTTGGCAGCCAGGAAGACAGCCTCAGATGTGACCGAAACAGATCAAGAAGAGGAGTCTGAGGAGTGCAGGATGGAGAAAGGAAGAAAACCAGAGGCCACATCTCACACTGATGTTAATTCGGGGGGTCCCTTGGGGCTCGCAGCTGCTGCCTCTGCTGTTGCTACCGCTGGTCTAAGGTGTCATAAGGACAGCAGCAAGAACAAGCACGCCCTTCTTTACTTTTCATCGCTTCTACTCATTGTTTTTCCAACGGTATTATGAGCAGCAACTTGGAGGCTGCTGAGGGGCTAATGGTGGAACAGAGGTTCAACCAGGTCATAGCAATGGTGGGTTAAAGATTGTGTAATGCCACATCCACCAGCCCTGGGCTTTTGGTGAAAAGACACCCACGGACTCTAACAGGTGAGAAGCACTGGAGAAGGGTTCATGTGGGGGAACGGGCTCAAGGAGCGAGCGCTTTGGCCTCTTGGGGATCTAGCATGGGAAGTGAGGTCTGTTGGAGAAAGAGAAGTGAAAGACAGAAAAGGTCCTGCACTAACATATTGTGAAATCCAATAAAGCGCTGTATGAGGTTTTGGGTAGGGCGAAGACCCGAAGGAAAGAACACCGAGGAAGCAAGGAGAACAGGGCAAACGAATTAGTGATCACTGTGCGTTTCCCCACAATTAAAATAGGTAGAAATTGGGGGGAAAATTGTGTGTTTAATTCATTTTACTCAGAAAAAGTTGTTCAAGGAAGCGACACAATTATGCCTAAGATTTACAAATTATGTTACTCGCACGAGTGAAGTCTATATAGATGCCATGACACGGGGACTGTGAATTTTAAATTGTAGTCCCAGCTTCAGCTTTTTAAATTAGGAGTGTTTAGAGAAACCTTCTGAAGGCCTCTAAAGGTCCCACTCATCCAGTCCCCACCAGGCTTCTTTTCCGAGGACAGGCAGTCACCCATTCATCGCTTTGTTCTACAGCCTGGCTCCGACACTTGAGAGGGGATCGTGCATTGGTCTGGTCAAGCCTAGAGGGCATCTGAAACATGAAACTGTGATGAGCCTTTCACACACACGAGAATCCCAGACACAGCATTATCTCACGTTATAGCCCCTGCGGTGTGTGTTACAAGCACTGTGAGCAGGGTGAACTCAAATAAAGGGGGCAGCGGCTTTGCCGATTTACAGCACGTATCACTAGTTCAAAGATAACACAGTTCAACAGTCAATGAGCCCCACCCAGTATCAGGACGCCCAGAATACACCAAGGAAAAGAGCATCCAACTGCACAGCTCTGAAGCCCAGCTGGAGGTCGGCACCCAGAGCCCGCCAACACCAAGAGTTTCTCAATCCACCACTGGGGGAGACTGATCTAGCGCCAGGTCACAGCCACCTGAAGCCCGTAAAGATCCAGAACGAAAGAATCCAGCAGTCAGAAATCAACCAAAGACTCATCGCTTCCATCAATGCACAACCTACCTGCCATCAGAAAAAGCTCAAAATTAGGTTGTTCAACCAACAAGCAAACCTACAGAAATCAATTAAGGATTCACGAGTTCAATAAATACACAACCCTGTCCTCCGTGAGAAAACCACGCTAGAAAACAACCCAGGATTCATCTATCAAACTAACATCCCACCTACTAATCTTCAGGAATCAACTTGCACTTCACCATCTCAACCAACACCGATCCTTCATGAGAAAACAAGGCAGAGATTCACCCGCCCCACTAACCCACCCACCAGGAGAAAACAATATAGAATTCACCAGTTAAGCTGACACCAAGCCACCAGCCCTCTCAAAACTACTCCATACTCTTCAACTTACTCCCCATCCACCAGCCTTAACAAAACAACTCATGATTTACCTAAAGCCTGCAGAAAAGAAAGCAGGATTCATAGATGCAACAAACACCCCAAACTATTCGCCTTCAGAAAACCATGCAAATTGTTAGAGAAGCTGCACCAGAGGCCCCACCTGTCCTCGATCAGATAACTTATGGCTCACTTACTCCTCCTTGACCAGCAACTCAACCTAAAGACTTCAGTTAAGAAAACACATGCAAAACACATGCGACTGCTGCTGTATGAGAGTTTGGCCATACTGGATGAAACATTGAGTCAGGAGGGTGTTGGTTTCAAAACTTTAGGGTGACCCCGTTCCCGTGCCCTAAAAGAGGTCTTGCAGATTAGTCAGTAGATATCCGTTACCCACAGACTATTTTTCATGCCTTGTAAGAACAGTTTTATCTTTTAACAGGTAGCAGTCGGAATCAGGCCACACAGAGAGTGACAGAACTTTTCAGTCAAGGATCACACAGCATTTTTTTGGTTATGAAGCTTTCGAGCTACAGAAGCTCTAGAAATTTAACCGAGAGAAACAAAACTGGAAACATTCTTCTAGCAAGTTTATTAAGTCACACTAATCGAACTAAAACTTTGAAACATTAATAGACACAAAAATCAGTGCGGCTCTTAAAAAAAAAAAAAAAAAAAGACAGCTGGCCTCACAAAACGACTGTTGGGTGGCTGGTGGGTCCAAGCTTGAGGCTTCCAATGCTGTGAATTGCCAGGTACTGTCCAGTACTAAGTACCTGTACTTCCTTAATTTGAAAGGGAGAGTACCAGCACTTCTCAGCACTGCGGCAACAGATTTAATGGGAGAGTACTGTCACTACGGAAGATGAAACAAGTACTCTAAATAGTGAGTACCTGCACTTTTATATTTCCATTTAAAGTACTGGGAATAGCACTTGTTGCATGAGTGAAGAGCTGTACTTCTTAAGCGCATTACATCCGGATACAGGCATTCTGTGATGCTTTGTGTGATGGGCCGGCATAACGAAAGTGCCACAAGGGGATAGAGAATGTACAACCGGAAATAGAGCACTTTCAAACTCGTTCTGAAAAAAGTCAACTGAACAGGACAAATTTCAACTTCCGACAGGGTCACGGCAGGTAGGAACTTTGAATATTTACAATAAAATACATAAAAGAATAATACTGTATGTGAAGTTCCACCTTGATGGCACCTCATGCACTTCCATTGGGCCTGCCCCAAGTCCATGCAGCTCCGCAGGAGTTCTAGGCCTTATATCCCACTCCTCGTGTCTGCCACACTAGGGCGACATCAGTACAGCGACATCACAAGGCGTCACCCAGAGCTGCCGGGATGGCGGGTGGCGATCTCAACGATGAAACACCCGTGGATGGGGCCAAGAGCGCAGGGCCAGAAGTCCAGCGCATGGACGTAATTTAGGGGCCTCCAGGGGTCGCAGCTGCAACCCTGGGCTTGTCCTTTCCTACCCCTGGCACTGCCTTTGCGACCCATGGCGTCAGAGGTGGCAAATTTACTGCCAAGAACACAGGGACGCCTGGGGCTGCACTCTTTATTTTCTGGCATTTTTTTATTACACCAATAGTGAATAAATAAAATAGATTATTCACTAATAGTGTATTAAAAAAGGAGTACAATAAGCTGGAATATGCCCTTGCATGGCAGCTGATTTTAAATGTATGTTGTGTGCATGCTTGTGTGAGTGTTTATGTGAGAGAGAGTGTATGTGTGTGAATTTGTGTAAGTATGTGTGTGAGTGAGTGAAAGTGGAGGTCAATGGGCGTGTGTGATGTCACTTCCGCTACCCCTGGCATTTCGGTGAAATGACGTCCAATTTCCAGCGTGGACATTCCAGTCTTCAGTGAGCTGGGGGTACAATACTATTCACCAGGACACACTGGCGATCCACTCACACCACGACCACTATAAGGCATCACAGAATCCAGCCCCGTACCGCTCTATGTTCGTACCGTGGGTACAGTGTCCATTCTTTTTTATAACAAAAGTTAAACCACTATCAATGCTCTCGGTATTCCACCTGTACTTGTCCATGCCCCGAGTCCCCTAATCGTCCTTGTCCGTGCCCCGGATACAGTTGCTGCCCCCTGACAATGTCACCCAGATGCCTATTCGTTCCATAGCTGACGCACTTCCAAGCACAGTGACTCCTCGGCCTCGAGGCGGCGACTCCTCCCAGGGGACGACGTGCCCCTCCCTCCTCAGCAGCAGCCCACTTGCTGCTGCAGCTGCCATCCTCTCGCATTCAGAGGATGCCAGGGCTGTGCACTCCATTCCCCGCCTCGCCTCCCAGACTGCTTGCCAGTCACGTGGTATGCCGACGGGCCCTGCTGACAGACCAAGGAGTCAGGGATACCGCGCATGGCAGCACGTGGCGTGGCCCCGGAAGTCTCAGAATAGGCGTCTCTAGAGACTAGACAAGAGTGAGGCAGACACACGGACAAACAAGACAGAGAAACAGACCCACATAAACAGATAGAGAAGGAGAGAGCGCAGCACAAAGAGAGGGATACAAAGGCAAAGGGAGCGAGACAGAAGCCATAGACCGAGATGGATAAAGGAATCATTTACAGAGAGACAGGCGAAGGTACAGAGAGAAAGGCAGTGAGCGAAGGAAAGGAGATGGGGAAGATGACCAAAAGAAATGGAGGAATTTGAAAAGAGAAGAGGGGGTAATAGAAACACCTGAAATAGAAGGGCAGCGATATTAAGAAAAAGAAAGCAAAAAACTAGGCAAATGGAGGAAGAGACAAAAGAACATTTAACAGAGGGGGCAAGACCAAAGCATACATCTAAACAGGTAAACAATGAAATGGTACTACTACAATGCAGCAAGGAGATAATTCTAGAGTGGGTGAGGCCATCAGTGCAACATCAAGGGGTGGGAGCAACAAGGAATACACATAGTTAAGTCTATGTGGGATTTATATATCACGATACAAGCTACAAAGAATTGGAGGGTGGTCCAAGAAAGGGGTTTATGGTGAGGAAGAGAGGGGCAAGGAAGTGTGGGTGCAGAGCGTACTCAGTGAGAAGGATGTCCAGGGCACTGCAAGTGGTGAAGGAGTGGCGACCAGGAAGGACACGGCAATATGGAGGGATAGTTTCTGAGTTGAGACTAGAGGGGCTTGGTTTCGAGCAGCTTAGTGGAGGAAGGGGACAAAGAGGCCGAATAGGAACAGACATTGGTACGGAGTTAGGAGGAGGCGGGGTTGCATGGCTATGAGTGGGAGAAGAGCTAGCTCTTCAGGTGGGTCTAGCAGCCAGTTGATTACACTGCAATGACGTGTTGCTTCAAGATAGAAGTCTTCAGTACTTCCCTTAAGCAAAGGGGTGGAATAAGTGGGTCCATCACTGCAGCTGTGATAGGATGGAAATTCTCAAGGTGCCTCGGGTCAACCAGTTTTTTTTAATCCGGATTTTTACAGTGCAGTTGTGAACCTATTGCTAACAATATAAAGTGGGCTTTGGGTCAACCCCCTTCAACTATTGGCCTTCTTCGACAGACTCTTTTAACCATTGGGTGGAGACTGTATCAATCAAGTCTTGGCTCAGGCTAGTGGAGATTCATCTCTCACCTAATGCCACTGGCTGGGTGTATCCTTCTGCCTTCACTCGAGTGCTTGCATTGAACCGCATGAGGGACTACTTTACAATAAAGCCCCCTGTCTAATTCTGCTGGCTCCCTCGTGCAGAGCTCTAATGCGCTAATACTGCAAGTGCATTTATTCCAGCACAACTGTCTTTACCAATGCTGGTTTGAGAAGAGGCTTGACACACCGTATTTTTAAATATGGAATTGTACCTAGTAACATGGGTGAATTGATGTTATTAATCCAATTGGATAACAGGGCATAATTGTGTTTTTTTTATCTAGGATTTAATGTGCTGGCATACCCTCTTTACTTAAGGGCTTTGTGTGTTTTTCATGATATCTTTGAGCAAGTTTTCCAAAATGTGCTGAAATTAGTGTGATTGTTTTCTTCGTGATCGTGATGTTGGAGATCTTCATACTAGAGAAGAAAAGATACTGTCCAACTGAATTGGTTTTGTTTATGAAAAACTCAGCAAATCATCACATTTGCTTGTCTTTTAGTCATCCGAGTCCATGATTCTTTCAGCATTTAAAATAACTTTCAAGGTCTGTTTTTGCCCCATTCAGTTGATTACTAAAACAGTTCAGTTTGGTTCTGATAACCTTTCTTTTTCAAGTTGATCTTGTAATTTTATTAAGTCTGTTGCAAGCAGGGTGCACATTCCTCCATTTTCTTTCAATGTCCGCAGTTCTTTCTTCCTTCAGATTAGTAGAGCATTAGATTGCGGCCTTTTTTATTGCCACTTTAAGGGGCTTTAACACTGAATGAAGCTAATGCTTTGTCTTATTGCGAGAGGAGAAGGGAGATGTGATCAAGAGAGAGATCTACTTTAATTTTGTGCGGAGTGGGTTCACCATGCAATTCAATCATTTCCCTCCAAACATCAAAAGTTAGGCTTTGCAGGTACTTGACCCAAGATTAGCTTTCTCAATAGTTGTGTAGTAACTTTAAGAGGGAAAAAGAGATCACTAGTTGATCAACCAGTCAAGTGTCAGGAGTAAAGAACCAGGTTTTGCAATGAGGATGTTAAGAATGGCACCTCTAGAACGCATATTTATTTCTAACAAACTGCAAAAGATCATGATCATTTAGGAATGATTTAAGTACGGAGTCAATCCAAGCATCCCAGAAAAATAGTGTTTTAGCTACAAGTTGCTTACCATGTAATCTTTACATTGATCAACAAATCGTGTTTTGTCGCCCAATGGGTGGTATATAATGTGGAGTATTGCACGGTCTTGATGGTAAAAGTCTGTTCATAGACCGTAAAAGTCAACAACAGGTGTGTAAATTTTTTTGCAACTCAAGATGGTCCTAAAGTTTAGAGACTCCACTGCCAACCTGTCCAGTTCTATGATCTATGATCTAGTATGCGGGGGGGAGGGAACGAGACAACCAATAGGGAGTTTGGAGGTGTGCGAGCACCAGGTTCGTGTTAGCAACCATAAGGTGTTTACGTTTGGTGAGGAATCAGCTATCTCAGTGCTACAGACTACTGGTGAATTACAGTTAGGAAGAGCAGAGTATGGTATCACCGCAGAGTCCTCCTTTGTGTATGCGAACTGAGAGGTTCTAACATGAATGAGGTTTTGCGTGTTAGCTTATCTCCAAAAGTGTGCGACAAACTGTGCGTGGCTGTGGTAGTTCTGGCTTTCATGATGGCCTCTATAGCGTTACTACATAAATTTCCAATAACTGAATTCCTCTGCATTTTCGAATCAGTGGGAAGTCTAATTGCCATTATAGAAACAGGCATTTGAGAACTTACAATAGTAGGTCCCAGAAAGCTTAGCAAGTAAAGAGAGCATTTCAGCAATTTTGTCACAGGGTGAGAGAGGTGTGGCGCAGCAGCCAGAGAGGCCAACTCCGGAGCGCGGGGCTCACGGTTCGATTGTTAACCACACAAACCCAGGGTAAGACCTAGGGAAGGGAACTAGAGGCACGGGGCACTAGGAGCAGGCAGCCTCCATTCAATAATGTTTAACACAAAAAGAGCCGCTCCCAGTAAGGTGACCTGGATGCTACAGTGTTATTCTGTGAGTGCAGGCATCTCACAAAAGTAAAGACTGGTCTCACACACCACCTGGTGTCATGCTTCATCATTGACCAGTCCTCGCCCTCTAAAAACTAGGTTTGATAGAAGGCGGGCATACACCTGAAGACAGGGATGCACTTCTAAAGCTAAGTGGGGCCCTTTACAAAAACAAAGTGAAGTTAAAAAACCATTACAGATGTCAAACTCTTTAATATGACTGGCATCTATATGGTAATTAAAAATGAGTGATCGGTGTCTTGGGGATTCTATTGTCCCCCCACCGTGATATACGTGGTCAACATGTTTCTGCCCATTGGCCCCGAAGGGTCCACGGCATTCATCAGGACCTATGTTATTCAATCGGGCTCCACCCTTACCGTGCTGTGTTGGCAGGGTTCCACTGAGTGGGTTTAGATTTCCCTCTAATACGCTTGACCGAAGGGGTCGCTCTTCCTCACCCTCCTATGGGGCTAGTAGGTCCCATTTGATAGGGCTTGAATTTTTGAGCCACATATCGGTGGAGTGTGATATTGTTCACCCCACTCAGTGGAACCCTGCCAACACAGCACGGTAAGGGTGGAGCCCGATTGAATAACATAGGTCCTGATGAATGCCGTGGACCCTTCAGGGCCAATGGGCAGAAACATGTTGACCACGTATATCACGGTGGGGGGACAATAAAATCCCCAAGACACCGATCACTCATTTTTAATTACCATACAGATGCCAGTCATATTAAAGAGTTTGACATTTGTAATGGTTTTTTAACTTCACTTTGTTTTTGTAAAGGGCCCCCACTTAGCTTTAGAAGTGCATCCCTGTCTTCAGGTGTATGCCCGCCTTCTATCAAACCTAGTTTTTAGAGGGCGAGGACTGGTCAATGATGAAGCATGACACCAGGTGGTGTGTGAGACCAGTCTTTTACTTTTTATGAGATGCCTGCACTCACAGAATAACACTGTAGCATCCAGGTCACCTTACTGGGAGCGGCTCTTTTTGTGTTAAACCTCACAGTTCGATTCCCAGCGCTGGCGGCAGTTCAGTTCAGCATCATGTGACTCTGGGCAATAGCTCTCTTAATCTCCCCGACGGCGCCCAGCACCTGGATACTCTTTGGGGTGAAAAGCCGCGCTTTACACAATGGAATTATTATTAATTTGGACCTTAATTATGTTAATATAATTTATTAAAGAGTATTGTCACCAAATGTCCTGGCTCTAGCAGTATAGGAAGAGGTCAAAGCAAAAGCCACCATTAGCAAAAAAATAAAAAAATATGCAAGTTTGTAAGATCCTTTCTGAAAGGAAGATGGTTTGAAAAAAGCTGGAGTTCTATCAGAAACTTATTCCAGAGGGTAGGGGCACATAGTGTTAAAAGTTCGGCAACTCGAACGAGCCTTACGGAATATGAAGGGTAGAGCAATGAGATCCTTTAGGATGCGGTCTCTGCAAACGATTGGTGATAACGAATTGTTTCTTACCTGTCGGTGTAGTTTTGCAGCTTGAAGACTTTCTGGATTCACTATGCTGTGCATTATTCCGCCATCTCGTGGTTGGGTCCGGATTCGTAGTCTTTTCTTTCTTTTTTTTGTTGTTGTTGGCCTAGGTGGGCGGCGACGCCCCCACCATTTGGTGTCCTCGGTGACGTTGTCGCGCTTCCTGCGGAAGCTCCCACCTTTGGTCGCCATCTTCAGAATCTTTTTTCTTTTCCTGTTATTGTTTTGTCGTCTATGTCTTTCTCTTTTATCCTTTTATTTTTCTTTTGATCCCTCTAAACTCTGTATGTAGTCTAGTTTTACCCTTAACCTCCTATGTTATCTTCCTGGCGGAGGCGGGTGGGATCGCTAGTGAATCCAGAAAGTCTTCAAGCTGCAAAACTACACCGACAGGTAAGAAACTATTCGTTTTGCAGCGTGAATCTTTCTGGATTCACTATGCTGTGCATAGACTTTGTAGCGGTTTTGTTATTGCGGTGGTTGGGTGGAAGATGAGCATTGGTTGCTGAAAATGTGCTGTAAGACCTTCTGTCCTACTTGTGCCTCTTTGTTCATCTGGATATCAACACAGTAGTGTTTGGTGAACGTGTGCATGGAAGACCATGTTGCCGCTTGGCAAATGTCTTGTATAGGTGTGTTCGCTAGGAACGCAACCGTTGCTCCCTTCTTCCTTGTTGAGTGAGCCTGGGCGGCTCCCTGTAATTCTTGTCCTGCCTGCTTGTGGCAGAGTTGTATTGCTTGTGCAATCCATCGTGCTATGGTATTTTTTGTTACTGGTCGTCCCAAGAAACTGCTTGCGAAGGAAACGAAGAGTTGTTTTGTTTTCCTGCATTCCTTCGTCCTTTCTATGTAGTGCATCACTGCCCTTCTGGCGTCTAGCGTGTGTAGCGCCTTTTCTGTGGGCGTTGATGGTTTCTGGAAGAAACTTGGTATCTGTATTGTCTGGTTAATATGGAACCGCGACACCACCTTTGGCAGGAATTGTGGGTCCGTTCTCATGACAATTCTGTCCTTGTGTATTTGCAAGTAGGGCTCTTGTAGTGTAAGAGCCTGCAGTTCACTGACCCTTCACAGTGACGTGATAGCCACCAAGAATGCCGTCTTTAGTGTGAGCATGTGCAGTGTGGTCTTGTGTATGGGCTCAAATGGTGATTTCATCAACTGTGTTAGCACAGTGTTGAGGTTCCAGCTTGGGGCTGGCATCCTTTTTGGGGGGCTATTCTTTTAGCTCCCTCCAGGAATCTTTTGACCACCTGTGAGGTGAAGAAACTTTTCCCCGCTTCTCCCTGGTGTAGGCCACTATGGCTGCTAAGTGAACCCTTAGTGACGAGTAGCTTAGCCCGCTGTGTAGTAGGTGCGTTAAGTATTGTAGTACCGTTGATTCTTTTGTGACCTTTCGTTGCAGTCCCTCTTTAATGCACCATTGCGAGAACCTTTTCCACTTTGCAATGTAGCATTTTCTTGTAGTGGGTCTCCTTGCTTCTCTGAGTACTGCCATGGTGCTTGGTGGTAGCTTGAGGTGTGCGAATTCTAGGTCCTCAGGAGCCATGCTGCTAGGCTGAGGCTCTCTGGTTCTGGGTGGAGCACTTTTCCTTCTTGCATTGTTAGGAGGTCTTTCCTTCTGCTGAACCTGTGCGCTGGTTCATGTGCCATTTCCATTATTTGTGAGAACCATGATTGTCTGGCCCACTGAGGTGCCACCAGTATGAGTGTCATGCTGCTGCTCCTGCATTTGCTGAGTACCTTGTGTAACAGTGGTATCGGGGGAAAAGCGTATGCAAATTCGTTCGACCAACTTATCCATAGCGCATTCCCTAGGGACCCTTGGTCCCGTTGTCTGGATGCGTAATGTTGGCATTTTGCATTCTGGAGTGTTGCAAACAGGTCTATCCGTGGTGTACCCCACTTTTGGAACAGCCGCTGCACCTCCTGTTGGTTGAGTTCCCATTCGTGGGATGCAGACGTCTGCCTGCTGAGTCGGTCTGCTTCTACATTGTCTATTCCTGGAAGGTGTATTGCCAGTAGGTCTATCCTTCGAGGGATAGCCCATCTCCAAATCTCTTGTGCCAGGCTCGATAGCGGTGCTGACTGTGTTCCACCTTGTTTGTTGATGTAGAACATGGTGGTTGTGTTGTCTGTTTGTATCAGCACTCGCTGTCCGTAAAGCTGCTTCTGAAAGGCTTTTAAGGCTAGGAACACAGTTTTTAGTTCTAGGTAGTTGGTGTGTTTCACTGCATCTTGTTGTGACCACAGCCCCCTGACGCGGAGTCTGTCCATGTGCGCGCCCCAGCCCTGCTGTGAGGCGTCTGTTGTGATGGTCACTGTTGGAGTTGGCTGTGTGAATGGCTTCCCTGTAATATGTTCTCTTCCTTCCACCACGCTATTTCTTGCTGCACTGCGTGTGTGACAACCACTAGATCTTCCCAACTCCCTGTCGCTTGTGACCACTGCTGCTGTATCCATTCTTGGAACGGTCTCATGTGCAGCCTGATATGTGGGACTAGGTGGATGCATGATGCCATCATTCCCATTAGTCTGCTCACCGTCCTCACTGTCAGAACTTGCCCCTTGCGGTAATGACGTGTTTCCCTCAGGAGCGCTATAGTTCTCTTGTCGCTGGGGAACACCTTGGACTGTGTGCTGTCGATTTGTGCCCCTAAGAATATTTTGATCTTCTGAGGTTCTGTTGATGATTTCTCCCAATGTATTGAGAAACCTAGTCTGGACAGTGTTTGTATGACTTGTTTGATGTGATCCTTGCAGTGTCTGTATGATCCTGCTTTCACAAACTAGTCGTCGAGGTAGGGGTATACATGTATGCCCTTTCTCCGTAGGTGCGCTGCCGCTGCTGCAAGGCATTTTGTGAACACCCTTGGTGCGGACTTGAGCCCGAAGGCTAGCACTGTGAACTGGTAGCGATTGTGGCCAATCACGAATCTTAGTAGACGTTTGTGTTTGACGGGTATGTGCAGATATGCGTCTTTCATGTCTATGGTCGCCATGTAATCCCCTTCTTGGATTTGGGGTATTACTTCCTGAAGTGACGTCATTTTGAATTTTTGAGTTTTTACGAACTTGTTGAGGAATCTGAGGTCCAGTATTGGCCTTAGTGTTTCGTCTACCTTTGGCACTAGGAAGTACGTTGAGTAGACTCCCTTGTTCCTTTCGTTGATTGGAACTGGTTCTATTGCTCTTTTGTAGCAGCTCCTCTGCTTCTAGACGTAGGAGGGCGAGCTCCCTTGCGGGAATTGCCCGGTGTCTTGGTTTTTTGCCCGGGGGGTGTTTTTGGAGTTCTATGCAGTACCCGTGCTGTATGATGTTCAGTATCCACTTGTCCGTGGTAATCTCCCTCCATTGTGTGAGGAAGTTTCCTATTCTGCCCCCCACCGGGGTTGTATGCTCAGTGGTTATTTGTTTGCTGTGTGTGTTTCTTATTTTGTCCTTTTGTTGACTTCTCCTCTCCCTTGGTGTTAAAAGGGGAGGGTTTGGTTTGTTTGTGGAGTCACTTTGAGGTGGGCTGCTGACCCCCTCTTCGGGATTGTCCCCGTCCGTACCCGCGTCCTCGAAAGGACCGTCCTCTGGGTTGATACTGCCAATTTTGCTGCTGTTGTCCCTGTTGGCTTTGGCCCTGGTTGTTCCCCTGGTATCCTTGTTGGGGAGATTGGTGGGAAGTGGCGGGCGCATTGCCCCCTCTACCATTGGGCCGCCTTGAGGGGGTTCCTCTTCTCATCCCCTGAATTGCAGTGCTCCCATGGACCTCGCAGTTTCATTGTCTTTTTTGAGCTGCGTTAACTTCTCGTCCACTGGGGCTCCAAACAGTTTCTGGCCGTCGAATGGCGTGTTCAGGATGTTGCTTTGTACCTCAGGTTTGAAACCTGAGATCCTGAGCCATGCGTGTCTCCTTTCAGTCACCCCTATCATCATCTGCCTGCCGGAGTTCTCTGCTGCGTCCAAGGCTGATTTTAGGCAAGTGTTTGCGATAGCCTTGCCCTCTTCAACTAGGTGGTTTGCCCTTTGTTGGTGTTGTTGTGGTAGGTGTGTTATGAGCTGGCTCATTTCATCCCAATGCTGGTATGCATGCCTGCTGATGAGGGCGTTGGAGTTGGCGATGCGCCAGTGTATGGCTGCGTTCCTCTCCACCTTTCGTCCTGTGAGGTCCATTCGTTTGCTCTCCTTGTCTGGAGGTGGACCTGTGTTAGTGGGCACATTTGCCCTTTTCCTGGCCGTTGCAGTGATAATGGAGTCTGCTGGCACTGACCCTTGTATGTATGCAGGGTCTTTAGAGGAGTGCTTGTACTTCTTTTTGCTCCTTGGTGTAACAGCCTTGCAGACTGCCGGTTCTTTGAAGGCCTCCCTTCCCTGGTCCAGGACGCTAGGGAGCATGGGTAGGAACTGGGACCTTGTTTGTTGAGGAAGTAGGGTTTCCAAAAGGAAACATGCCTTTGCCTTCTCCTCTTGCATTTCGACGCCATACGTTGCTGCAGCCCTTTGGACGACCACATTGAAGGCTCCAATGTCGTCTGGCGGCGAAGGCCTCGAGGGATAAGAGTCTACCCCTTCTTCTGGTGATTCTGCGTCGAGGTCTTGCTAGTCTAGGTCTTGTTCTTCCGAGGGCGCAGAGTCCCGGTAAGACTGGAACTCTTCTTCGCCTTCGAAGTAGTAGTCCTCTTCGTCGAGCGGTTCGGGTGTTTTAGGGGGCTCGATGTCTTCGTTGTCGCCCTCCCCGAGTGTTTCGCTTGCTGGCTTCGACGGAATGGCGTATTGCTTCATTTTTCGTCGAAGTCTTTTTCCGTTGCAGGATGCTCGCCATCTCTGCTTCGAGCCTTCTCTCTTCTTCTCCATCTCGTGAACCCTTTCGGCGTCGATGGCTGAAGCGCCCTCTTCGCGGTCTCGGACATCGAGGATGACGCCGGGCCTTCCTTTCTGGGCGTCGAGGCTTCCTTTCGGAGGTTACCTTCGACGCCCTTGGTTTTTCGGAGGCTTTTGCCGATTGGGAGTCCTTCACGAAAGATCCGCTCGGTTGTTTGTCCTTGGTTGCTGTTGCTTTCGTCGAGTGTTTCGGCGGCAACGCTCCCTTCGAGGACTTGGCTTCACTTCTGAGAGTGTCGCTCGGGGCCTTAGCTTCACTCTTTCGAGCGTTGCTTGGGTGCTTCGGGGTCGACGTCTCCCTTA
Organism: Calotriton arnoldi; assembly: GCA_963921515.1. Classification (NCBI taxonomy): domain Eukaryota; kingdom Metazoa; phylum Chordata; class Amphibia; order Caudata; family Salamandridae; genus Calotriton; species Calotriton arnoldi. The sequence continues at coordinate 1,561,821 of CAWUFW010001369.1, forward strand.
CCTCCTTCGAAGTTTTCTTGTGGACCTCGACGACTGAGCAGTCCTCCGGTCCCTCTGCGATGTTGTCTTCCTCTCCACTCGAGAGGCCCAGGTCTCGGAGCGATGGAGGTGCTCCCTGGCCCTGCATGTTGTGTTTCGCCCTTCTTTGCCTCTCTCTCACCCGGATGGTTTTCGGTGTGAACGCCGAACACGCGTTGCAGTCTTCGCTGATGTGGTTGAGCGGCAAGCAGAGGTTGCAGACTGGGTGCTGGTCCTTCTGGGCGTACTTGTGGTGACAGTTTTGGCAAAACTTAAACGGTGTCTTGTCCATACCCGCGCTCAGGGGGCCCCCTGTGAGCGCATTCTCTGTAGGCGTCGAGATTTTGGTCGTGGACCTTCTACCTAGTCGTCCTTCTCGTCGCCTCCTGTACTCGTCTCCTCGTCCGGTGTCTTCAGGAAACGATCTTTTGGTGATTATTTCAACTTTGAGATTCTTCGTCCAACTTTCTGGAACTTCTCGTTGACGATCCAGACCCCACGGCGGAAAAAAGAATCTGAAGATGGCGACCAAAGGTGGGAGATTCCGCAGGAAGCGCGACGACGTCACAGAGGACACCAAATGGTGGGGGCGTCGCCGCCCACCTGGGCCAACAACAAAAAAAAAAAAAAGAAAGAAACTACGAATCCGGACCCAACCACGAGATGGCGGAATAATGCACAGCATAGTGAATCCAGAAAGATTCACGCTGCAAAAATGTTGGTGCTGTGCCGTACGAGGCACGATGACCTATACAAAGAGTTTTAAAAAATGCCTCACTGATGGATTGGAAGCCTTTGCAGAGACGTCCGAATGGTGGTGGTGGGACTGAAATGAGGAGTCGTTTATATTCAAGTATAGACTAATACAGTAATCCTATCTGTATCCCACTGTTGACTCAACTGCCATGCGTCTGTTCTCCAACTTTATAGGGCAGAAACGTGTGAAGCCGTTGAAGATGGAACTGCATGATGAGGTGACAGCCAACGCCTGGCAATCCATTTGAAGCAAGGGGTCAATTTTTACCCCTAAACGTTTGACCACCCTGGAGGGATGTGGACAGGGACCAAAAGGTGGAAGATAAGATTGGTTTCTCCGCTGACCAGTCAGAGCCAGAGGTAAGAATTTCAGTCTTGAGCATGTTGAGTTTGATAGAAGACAGGCTCGCCCAATTACGGGCATCAATAAGACATTTCTGCAGAAGATGAACATCTTTTGTGTGGGAATTAAATTTAGATAAAAGTAGAGTGTCGTCTACAAAGATCAGTTTGTAAGATCTAACATTGGCCTCTAATCATCTGATATGTCTGAGAAACAAATATGTGTCAATTTCAGATTTGAGATGTTTAGGTGACGTTTCTCAACGTCTGTCCCTGCAGAAGATGATTGGTGGAAAACGGAGCCAAACTACTATAAAACCACACGCTGGTAAACGAGACATAAAAAAAACAAAAAACGTTCTGACGTCACTGGACAGCAACTGCAGGAGGTGGAGGGCACCAAGAGAGAAAATCTCGCTGGGCGACCCGGCAGAGCATCCTTCCACGCAAGACTCTTATACACCTCTTCCAACGCCCTCCATGCCACCCCAAGTATTGAGTTAGTGAGTTATCAGTTGGGTGTGTTAGTCCCTCTGCCATGATAAGATGCCGAAAGACAAACATGCCAGGGGTTGCTGAGAGGACTGCTGCTGCATGTGAACTGGTCCAAAGGGAGAACTGAACATCCTTTGCCATTTATATTCTGCAAAGTGGGGTATGAGAGGAACATGATTTAAACTCCTTACTTGCTTCTAGCTACATCTGAAACAGGAGCGTCCATCATAGGTCCAGGAGTGCCAGATGTTCAGCACACTCATCACGTGGCTGCTTTCTATGTAAATTGGTTCCATGCAAATGCATTTCTCTGACAAATTCTGAAAATCTGGCAAGAATCCAGCTCTTCTGGACCTGCGATGGACTCACCTGCTCTAAACAAAGTCTGAGGAGTTGTTCAATAGGAGCCTGTTTAGCCGAGTGAGTTTCAACAAAATGTAAATATTTTGTTCTGTAAGCATAGCACATTACACACGCCTAAAATGAGGCAACCTGCATCCTTAACACCACATCATGCTCAATGCACCAAAGATCAAAAAACACATGCAGCACACCATCACCCCACAGCACACCATCAAACAACCCCAAAAAGTGCCTCTTTATGGCACCTTTCAGAATGGGAGTGGTGTAAGTAAGTCTCTGCCGCCTGATCCGGTCGTTGATCCAGAACCACCACACATCGGAGGCATTATTTTTGCAGCCATGAATTATTTTCAACGACTTCAAAGCCTACACCACCCACCCGTCGAGGGAAAAGGATGCAATGCACGTCATACACAGAGCTCGCGTGGTCCCTGCACAAGAGATTCCAATGGCATTCCTGCACAGCTTGTGTTCTTATGGTGTGCAACATTACAAGCATGGCCACTCGATTTATGCAGTAAAGGAAGTCCTAATGATGTGGCATAGTTTACTAAAACTATACTAAACTATGTGGCTAAGGAAAAGCAAATTGTGTGGCACATTCGATGGCTATTTTTGACATTGTAAAACACTTCGATACAAAAGGAAGCCCGGTGCAGTAGAAAATAGACATCTTAATTAATGATTCTGTCTGTCTTTAATAGATGTAGAGGAACACTATTTAATTAACACCAGCCTTTCTAGCTCCCAGTAAAACAGTTTGTGTAAATCATACACAGTGCACGGAACAAGAAAGAAGTCTATGTGTACACGTATCTAGTAGTTAATAGAGCGGTTTTTAAGCCTGCAAATACCAATTAGGTTTTAAAAGGGTCTCATCAGATCCAGATTTAACGCGCAACAACAAATTAAGGCCTCTGTGGTCACTTCTTTCCGCTAAGAAACACGCCTGCCGAACAGCACCGTAAAGTGCATGTTTATGATGGATGTCAGACATCTGAAGGCGCCATGATTCAGTGCATTGCCCTTTAAAAAGATGCCAAACGCCTGCGTTGCCCTTTTAAATACCTCCTACTTGGAGAAAGGTGCCTGTGGAATTATTTTCCACCACGTTTTAATGACATTTTAGGTTTTGTTTCCTGCTGCAGTGTAAAGCCACTCCTCAAAGCCCATCAACTGAGGCATGGTAACACCATCTTGGCAAATCTGTTGCTTCTTGAAAGAGGGATCTCAGCAACTCAAAGGTGAGCAAACAAAGTTCCTGGATAATTTGCACCCCCTCCCCCATCTACTGAGCCAGAACCGTTTTGCAAAGAATATGTTAATTACCCAGCAGATAGCGCTTTGCATGGGAAACGCAGCAAATACACATTAATGTGGAATAAAGCTGCAGCATTGAGAACATCTAGTGGCCTTGTTTGCAAGTAACAAATTCATGCCTTTTGCCTCAAAAGTAGAAGTGATGTCCTGAAAACAAGCAACAGCATGCGTGGCGGTCTCTCAAATCCAGAGCATCCCCCGCTGCAAGGCGCCATATTGGTTTACCATGAACTTCATTGTACAACAAGTACATTAGAAGTATTCCTGCCTGACTGGACAGAAAACGGCAGCTTTCCAGTCAATACAGGGCCTCTTATACATTAAACCTGACAATCGATTGAAGGTATTCTCAGCTTTTCTGATCCTCGGGTCTTTTGGAAAATATTCCATTCGCATGAGCCATCTCCAGCGTACCTTATGACTTGTCCGCGCATCTGCTCGACACATGGGGTGCCACATTACCATGCCCTGCCTAATATGGAACACAAGTGCAAAGCAGGAGCTCTACTTGGAGCAAATATGCCTTCAGATCCTGTAGGTGCCACAAATTTCATATTGTGACCCAGGGAGCAGTTCCACAGTCCATGACCATGAGTGGCTTTTACCATCTGGGACCAGAACAAACTGAAGCGGGGTTCAGGCAGATGATGGAAATGTGTGAGACAGCACTTCACGTAAAGTCTCACCATTGCAGGAGCCCTCCACTCCCCAACCTGTCCTAGCACTCCCCTGTAAGACAGACTTGGACTATGCCAGGGGCTACAGCACCATCCATCCCACCCAAAGATGGTCCAGTCACTTCAATGGCTGCAGTGCAGGAGTGCACATGTCCTAGTTTATGCCCACCATCCTGGGGTGGTGCGGGAGGAAGACATGTATGTTAGGGTGCAGGCTTCCACTGAGACCCCAGTGCCTGAACTCTGAGTGACCACACTCTGTTGAGTCTATCCAGCCCTCCCCATTCACCAATCATCAATTTGTTATTGGCGGGGAGCGTGGCATATGCGAATACCAGATGACCAATGACTACCTGAACAAAAGGTGGGGAATTTATCCGACATTAAGGAAACTGTTAAGGGGGCAAGAATACAGGGATCAGATGTGTGAATTATACCACTCCAGCCATACCACCTTCAAGTACAAGTAACCTCTCTATTTCCACACAGGCAAGCCTACCTCTTGCAACACAAAACAGAAAAATACATTAAGTTAACTGAGCCTTGCCAACATCTTTTTTTTTTTAAAGGGAGAATGCATTTTCCACCAAGCCCAAGAGGCATTCTCAGACTGAACTGTAACCATCAAGTAGCCATGTGGCAGAACTCATTACGCACAATTTATTCCCACCCAGCCTCCCACAGAAGGCTTAAATTCAGTGCTGCTCTGTACTTCCAGCAGTCTCAATTGTCCGTTTAAAGCCACAGTCTTCAAATTGGAGCCGAGGCCAGGGTACGATCAAGGCAGGCGGTTCCTCTGAAAGACCGATAGGGTTGGGGTTGCGCCAGTGCCTTGCGCGACTGACACCGCCACACCAGCCTTCGAGGCACTAGGCTGCCCAAAAAAAACTGAAACCCTTGCAGTCCAAGTCAGCCACAGGCCTGTAAACGGTCATTCGAAATTAAGAGCAGAATCAAACAAAATAGCTAAAGAAAACAATGAAAGAAATGTCAAAGTACTGCTCCAGCTGCTGCGCAAACCAATTAAAATGAAGCACTCTATTAATGAATTCCTGGGAAAAAAAAGTTTTAAGTAAGTACCTATGAGCTTGAGCACTGGGATCGTTTTAGCGAAAGTTACTTAATCGAGTCATGCATTCACCCCACAGCAAGAGTGTGGACTTTATTTAGAAGGATCACGTGTTGTGCAAGCACATTGTGAGACTAGTATGAGGCAGGAAGGAAGGTCGGGGTGGTGACTCTGTCCATGCAAAGGACAGGCGGAATATGCAAGTTTGTAAAAACTCATTGAAAGCTAAGGTTTTTGGTTGTCACAAAGTAACCTACTAACTGTGGTTCAGGGAATAAACCCAGGCTCACAGAGGACTGACCTTATGTTATGTGTGTCTGTAAACTCTGTAGTATTTGGAGTACATGCCCACATTATGTAGATTTAGTGTCTTCACCTTAACAAGTGGGTCTGGGATGAGCATAGACCCAGAGCCTCTCGGAGTGCCCTTAACAGGTGTGGCCCGTGCCCTCCACTAGTGAGAAGGGGCCCGCAAATAGAGACAAAGGCATTAAATAAACATTTTTAAAAACACTTGAAAAGGCCAGCCATCTCATCATGAATAGATCACTGCGGTTACAGCACCTAGAAACCATAGAAGTGCGTGATGACGCACAATAAAAAGAAATTATTATTACTGTGTCACATAAAGATAGGGGAAAAATGCGGCTCATTCGCACAGTCGTGTTTTGAGGCAGAGGAGTGCAGTTTGGAGATGAAGCACAGGACAGTTTTGTCTCCAAGTGGGATAGTTTAAAGCGGTGTGGCTAGACAGATCACTCTACAGCGGGCTCTCGGCTAGGGATTGTAATACTCGAGGGGATGGTGTCCATGGTAGTGCCTTCTGTAATGCTGGACCCTTAGTGCGGTCTGAAAGCACCGCCCGGATGACAAAGCAGAGGGTGCTGCTCTGGACTGATTGAAATTTCATCCCAGGCATCGTCATTCATAGCCTTCGCCACAAAACCAATGGCTGGTTCCAATGGCAACAACACCGAAAACCACCTGGTGTTGGACTTGGCAGTGCCTATAGGTACTTTACTTGGAATTCCTCATGTTGAAACCTGCTAAAGTTGGTAACATCCGGAACTGGGAGTTCCTCCCACATATGGTCCATAAAATAAGAACCGTTAGCACTCCTTTACGGAGGTCACGTCACTTTCCAAAGAGTTGGTGTAAGAAAGCACTCAATCCCTTTTTGGATTCAGTTTTGGAAAAAGTTTCTTCGTACAATGGGGACGCTCTGGCCTTCCTGCGTCTCAATTTTTTTATCTGTTTAGTGGTCATGAGTCAGACATACCGATTTAAACGTGAATGTCTTTATCATAGGTGATCATCTTTATCTTAAAGATGCAAATGCGGATTTACAAATCCCATACATTCCATCCGACTTACCCAAGCCACACAGGAGCCAGTTTCCGCTGGCGCTGACCTGCACGTGGATAGCTTCAAACTAGCATTCTTATCACAGACACGGATTGCCCAGCATTAACCAACCACAACACTCGTTTCATTCATCTCTAATCAGAGGCCTGGGAAATCTCTCACGTGGAGAAGGTGAAGTGCTTCGGGTAAATGTCACTGGACGCCCTCAACCCCCAGGGGCACCCACAGGCGTCCCGCACCCATTGCTTTCTAAAATGTCAATCGCAAACATATTCAAGTCATGGCACGAGTATGTAAAACGTATAATCTTCTGGACCGTGGCGGATCTGGGCTCCATACAGCCAAAGGTATTTATTATGCATGTGTTCGTAACCTCTGACCCTGCCCTCTACGCGGGGGCAGCCCACACACTGCTGCCGCGATGCAGTACTCATGGCATACCAGAGGCCGCCTTCATCTTCATCAGCTCACCAGAGGTTAGTGCTCGGGCTGCCTCAGTGCGGAAACGCCATTTTGGATGTTTTCAGAGATGTGCGTGTTCGCCTGGGCACTATTTCCAGACACTTTGTTGCCTGGGCACGTAGGGGGGGTCACCGAGTTCCGCCTCAGCTGAGGCAGCATCCGCGCCGCGAGCTGTGCTTTCAGAAACAACACGGGGGGGAGGGGAGTGGACTCTGCGCTCCCACAGAGCAACCAACACGCATGTGAAGAGCGGTCTGTAACCACCAAGGGCTGCAGGCACATGGGGGGGGAGGTGGAAAGGAGTGGGCCGGATGGAAACTACACACGGGTGTGGGCGGTTTTCCTGGATGCCACTACGTCATCTATCAGTCTCCCACCGAGAGGGTCTGCAAGAAATTTAAGCCCCTCAAGCGATCTACCAGAGGTGATCAGAGTATTTATTTATTTATGCGTTTTTATATAGCGCGGACTTTACCCGAGGGTGTCAGAGCGCTTCACAATAGGAACAGTAACATTACATGAGGAGAAGGATACCAGTGAGCATAATACAAAAGCAAGCGTTACATTGCATGAGGAAAAGTGACAATTGTGCAGATAACAAACAAACCAGATACAAAAAGAGGTATACGTTCCAAGAGGAAAAAGTGACAGGTGTGCATGATACATGGGGTACAAAATACAAATAGAGGTATAATACTGCAGAAAGTGGCAGTCACTCATAACACACTGGGAAGGCACTTCTATAGGCTTGGAGTACAAAATTTCCTATAGTGGAAGAACTTCCTTGAGGTAGTAGAGAGGCCTTGCATTCAACAGGGGACTTGAAATGAAGGGAACACGCACATAAAATCCAACACAACACGCAAAGGTGAGGAATGAACAGGAAAAAGTACAAATTTACACTGACGAGCGAACTTCCTAGAGGGGCCTGAGAACGAAAGTATTAGTTCTGGAAGAGAAGAGACTTGAGGTCAGCTTTGAAGATCCGGGTAGAGGAGGTGGCACGGAGCAGTGGGGGAAGCGAGTTCCAGATTCTCACCGCATTGCCCGAGAAGGATTGAGCCATCGATCTTTCCCTTTTGAAGACGGGGGGCTCAAGCAGAAGCTTTTCCGCATTGCGAGAAGGGCGAGAGCCACCGGACAATTTCAATTTATTCGCCAGGTAACGAGGGGAGGACGTGTGTAAGGCTTTGTGTGTGATGCAGGCAGTTTTGTAAATAGATCTTGCCTCGATCGGAAGCCATCGAAGAGAGGACAGAATAGGAGTGACGTGGTCGCTTCGTTTAGACCCTGAAATTAAGCGAGCTGCTGAATGGAGGATGGATTTGAGAGGGGAGAGGTGGGATTTGGGTAGGCCCGTCAGAAGAGAATTGCAATAATCCAGTCTTGAGAGAACCAGAGATTGTACCAAGGTTTTTAAGACTTTCTCCGGGAAGAACCGACGGATCCCCCAAAGAAGGCGCAGCTGATACCGTGCGTTCTTAGCAATAGAGTTGATGTGGGAGATTAGGTTGAGTCTTTTGTCAAGAATGACACCTAGGGATTTAGCACTGTCGACAATGATGGGTTTGTTGTTGAGTAGGTTCAGCTGATCCATCCAAGATTGAACAGGAGGAGGTGAGAGGGAGGTAGAGAGGAGGAGGAATTCAGTTTTGGCGGGATTCAGAATGAGTTGGTGAGCTGACATCCAGTTGTGAATAGAGTTGAGAGTAGAATTGAGTAGGGAGAGATCGTGTGCGGAAGACACCTTAAGGTAGATTTGCGTGTCGTCCGCATACAGATGGTAAAGGATCCCAGAGTTGCTTAGGAGGTTCCCTAAAGGTTCCAGGTAGAGATTAAACAAGGTGGGTGCCAGGATAGAACCTTGAGGAACGCCTTGACCTACGGCCACAGGAGATGAAAGACTGTTCCCTACCTTGATCATTTGGGATCTGTCCGAGAGGAAAGAGGCAAACCATTTGAGCACTGTGCCGTCCAGTCCCATTCTCTGTTGAAGAGTGTTGAGGAGGGTGCTATGATTAACCGTGTCAAAGGCTGCAGAGAGGTCTAGAAGAATCAGAAGACATGATTCCCCAGAGTCGAGTATATGCAGTGCATCGTCAATCACTTGCAGCAGGGCTGTTTCAGTGCTGCAATTTTGGATGAAGCCCGACTGGAAGACGTCGAGGAGGTTATTGTCCATAATATGTGAGGAAAGTTGTTTCGCAACACATTTTTCGGTGATTTTCAAAAGAAAAGGGAGGTTGGTGATAGGGCGGAACTTGTTGAGGTCGTTCGCATCGGCGGAGGGTTTTTTTTTAGAAGAGGGGTGACCTGACCTGATTTGAGGGCAACCGGGAGGGAGCCATGACTGAGGAAGAGATTGACTAGCCTGGTCCAGTAAGAGAGAGTATAGGTGTAGAAATCGATGGCGATGTCGCTAGGGATGGGGTCAGAAGAATGGTTGGAGGGTTTAGTTTCGAGGATGCATTTGAGGAGGTCATCTTCCGAGATGACGTCAAAGTTCTGCCAGGTAACTAAGGATTTCCGCTCCTCAATGGGGGGGTGGACGACCTGATCCACCAGTGCTTTGACCTTTTCATCGAAGAATATAGCGAAATCTGCTGCTTTCTTTGAGGAATCCTCAGGCTTAATGGTTAGGGGAGAACAGTTTGGGTTTTTGATGAGATCGAAAAGTTTTTTGGGTCTGTTTTTGGCTGAGTCAAGGGAGGGATCTGAAATGTGATGCTTTTTCAAGGAAGATGTGGTTGTGATATTTGGATCTTGCTGAGCGTAAAGAGAGAGAGATTGGAGGTGGAAGGAGATTTTCTCCAATGTTTCTCCAGGAATCTAAGGTTTTTCCTTTCATCGTAGAGCGCTTTATTGAACCAAGGTGCTGAGGGGTGGGTCTTTTCCTTTTGCTTTGGAGAGGAGCGACAATGTCGATTTCGACTGCTAGTACTGAGAGGCACTGAGAAGTGAGAACGTTGACATCCACGCTAGGGTCTAGTCTAGGAAGTGCCCGCATAGCGGAATCACAAAAAGTGTCAAGATCAATGTTCTTAGTGTTGCGGAACCAGGTAGTAGCTCTTTTAGGTTGGCCGAGAGTTATAACGTGCGATAGGTGAAAACGGAAGGGAATGAGGAGGTGGTCAGACCAGTCTACATGGATGGGAGGAGCAGTAGTCAGCAGGTCTGCTTTGGTTATGACAAGGTCCAGAATTGAGCCCTTGGAATGTGTGGTTTCCGAGCAATGTTGGAGGAGATCATTGGCTGAGAGAAAGGAGGCAAGCTTGTTAGCAGCCGAGTCTTCCAAAGAGCCCCAGTGGAGATTAAAGTCACCCAGGAAGATCTGTCTGTCACTTTGAGAGAATTGGTCACTGATGAAGTCAGTCAGTTCCTCCACAAAGGAAGAGCAGTAACCAGGCGGGTGGTAGATGGCATGGAATCTAAAGGGTGAGCCGTGATGTATTTGAAGTTCTAGGGAAAGGCATTCGAATGTACGGAAGAGGGTGGTAGGGAACGCTTTAATTTGAAGGGAGTTTCTGAAGATGATAGCGACACCTCCCCCAATTTTGTCAGCCCTGTCATTTCTGAGGATAGAGTAGTCAGTGGGTACCAGAAGATCAAACAAAGTATGAGAGGCGTCATTAAACCAGGTCTCAGTGAGGAAGAACATGTCAAGATTTTGGTGTAAGATAGTATCAGAGATTTCCACTTTGTGTTTGATTGCAGATCTGCAGTTGTGGAGCAAACAGTGCAGCTCTGACGCAGATGTTTTGGTGATGGGGGTGTTAGGGTTGTTCAGGGAGATAGGAATAAGATTCTTGAATGAGGGAGCCCGGTAAGAGGGAGGTTGGTGAGGTCTGACAGAGGAGATGATCTGAATAGGAAACTGCGTAGAATTATTAGGAGAGGAAGGCGGAGGGGGAGTGACGTTGGTGGTCTTGAAGCTGGCCAGTAAGTTGGTGATGTCTGCAGAGGTCAGACTGTGGTTGGTTTTATTGGGGCGCGGGAGCAAGGAACTCCTCGGGAGGTTGTTAGGGACAGGGGACAACTTGGCGCTTAAACGTGAGATGGACGCTACAAGCTGGGAAATGGAATAGATGAGAGAATCAAGTTTATTTTCCAGAGAGAGGAGAGCTGAGCACGGAGTGTTTGGTGGCTCGATGGATAAGGGAGGGAGTGCAGAGAGTGAGGGAGGACAGGGAGGGGTGGTGGAACGAGTTGAGGGCGGTGGTGCAGAAGGTAAGGGAGGACAGGGCGGGCTGGAGGAGCAGGATACGGGAGGGAGTGCAGAGAGTGAGGGAGGACGGGGCGGGGTGGTGGAACGGGATAAGGGAGGGAGGGAGGGGAGGGGTGGGGGAATGGGTGGGGAGTTGGGGAGCAAGGGTAGAAGGTGAGGAAAGATGGTGGACAGAAGGAGTGGATGGTGAAACAGTGGTGGGAAGCGAAATATTTTTACTGGAGTTGAACAGAGGGGAAGAGAAGGGGGCATACGTATGAGGAGGAAGTTGAGGAGTAGGAGGGGGACGAATGAAGGCCGGAGGTAAGGGGAGAAGAGGGGAGACGAGACTGACCCAGGCGGGGTGGGCGGGGGGTCAGATGAAGTCCGAATGTGCGTGGAGACTAGAGGAAAGGGGGCTGTAAAGGGGGGAGGGCGGGGGGTCCGAGGAAGGCCAGAGGAATGGGGGGAAAGGAGAGGATGCTGCAAGACAGGTACTGTAGGCTATGAAAGGTGAATGTAGGGGGACAGGTAACAGTTGGAGTGGGGGGGGGAATTAACCATAGGGAAACTGAGGGAGGAGTAAGGGACTGCAAGGTCAGAGGGAGAGACGAGAAAGGAATTGTCAGGGAGGGAGACCAGGTTGGGAAGCAAGGGAAGAGGAAGGTGGGGTTGAGGATAGATGGGAGGTGGAAGAGAAGAATTTAGGGTACGGGGACGGGGAAAAGCGGAAAGGGATGAGGCGAAAGGGGGAAGGTAAGGAAAGTTGATCGGTAGACCAGGTTGTAAGAGAGGTGAGTTAAGAGGGGGGCGGTGGGTAGGTTTAGTGGGATTGGGGGCGGCGAAAATGTTGGAGAATCGAGCAGGTGCAGGGTGGGGAGGGGGGTGGAGGCCAGAGGCCGGAAAGACAAGATAGGGGGAGGGGCATTTTGGGAAGGGGGAAGAGAGGGAGATGAGGGAGCAGAGGCAGGGGGAACAAAGGGTAGGCCTGTGTCTCCCGGGAGAGCGGCCTGCTGGAGTATCGGGGGTCAGGGGGAGAAAGGGAGAAAGGAGAGGAGTTCAAAGAAGAGTCGAGGGAAATCATAGTTGTGTGGGTTGGACGAAGGGAGTGGAAGAGATGGTCAAAGAGGGAGAGACAGGAGTCTGTCGCTTGAATCATGACGGTGCCATTATTGTAGAGTGTTATGGTGAGAGAGCCCTTAAAGCTCGTGGAGGGGGACATTTTTAGCCGCTGTCCATGCGGGATAGATGATGAGGAGGAGACGTTGAAGAAATTGAGGAAGCTGGTGGACCAGGAAGGGATGTCATGGGTGAAAAAAATTAAGTCATTTTTGAGCTTCCCTAGGTGCCCATTATGGAATTGATCAACAAAGAGGGAATCGGGGAAGTGTTCAATGGTGTTGTGCTTGAACCGTTTTGCTGCTGCTTTGGACAGATTAGGGGTATAGATGACTTTGAAGCAGTTAACTCCCGACTTAATTCGAATGGAAGCCATGATAGGGAGAAGAGGGGCCACTAGGGTAGCGATAGAGCCAAGAAGAATAATAAGAAGAGGAGGGCACATCAGCCGGAAGACGAGTGAGGATAATCCAATGAGAGAGAGGTCAGGAGACGACTAGAAATGCAGGTCCAGGGACTCTGGTCTAAATCCCTAATAAAACATCATACCGGTGGGATAGAAGGCTGGCTTGCCTCCAGCAGTGGAGAGGGTGTGTGATCATACCGGGGCAAACCCTACCACCCGGGATTGGGACCTCCCAGTGTGGAAACCCGCATGGCAATGTGAGTCACCTATAGGATCGCAGTGATGGGGGAAGGACATTCTTCCCCATCACTGCGATGGGGAAGAAGAGCGATGGGGAAGAAGAGCGCCGGCCCCAGAGCTGAATTTTCAGGATATTCACATAAGATGAGTTTGCACACAACGAATTTAAGTGGGGGGAAGACTCCCGGGCCAAAAAAGAAAAAAAAAAAAGTGAAACTCATTATCATAGTCTGTGTTTATTTCTAATGTGGCATGAATTCGACCCTCCTAGACACCGCTGCTACATACTACAGCCCCTCGGTCAGATTCATAGCTGCCAAGTTTCCCAGTCCCATGTGCAGCTCCAGTCCAGTTATTTCTTTGAGTCCAGGGCTTGTAGTTCTGTTTTATAATGAAAAACACTACAAGTCCCAGAATTCAAAAGAAAAATCAGACTGTAGCAGCACGTCACAGATGGACCTGAGAATCTTGGCAGAGCTGCAGACCTGCCAATTCGCACAGCGCCACTATGTGTCTGTCACAAGGCAACTTTCTTCACACGGTCTCCTGAAGTATTATATGATGCGACATAAAGTGAGCTAAAAACCATTGCAGAGACTGAGTTTCCAGCCCATACGTGGATGCTCTCTGCAACGGATGTCCATCAGCGGTTTTGCAAACTCCCTAGGACGTAGGTGACGGACACAGAACCTTCTGTTTCTGTTATGGAGGGAGCCTCGGTCACTGCTCAGCACAAAGCCCTTCCCCGTCTTCATGGCCACACCCACGCTTCCTCTCTTAAACAATCTCATTTTTAGGTCTCACCTTCAAGACTGCTGTATTGTTGCGCAAGTCTTAGTGTCAATTATTGTCACTTTACAGTGGGCTTAAAGCCCACCCACTGCTTTGCATTGGTTGGCTTTAATGCCACTCATTCGCTTTTTATTTTATGGCTGGTCTTCCTGTTCTGGTCCCTCCCCTGGAGGAGCCTCCTTATGATCCTTTCTGGCCAACTTGTATCCTCACGCTGCTTACATTTAGGGACCTACTTTTTTAAAATTTTAATACAACATGTGCTTTCTAGCTCTTTTCCTCGTACGCTGCTAGCACCTCAAGTATCTCCACCATACCCCCCTTCTGCCCCTACCCTGCCCCCCCCCCACACACACACACACACACACACACACTGTGTTGCATCCCACCCCTCCCAGCTGGCCTGTAAAAGTGCAGCAATAGGAATATTTTTGCTGCGGAATGGCTGAAGCGCAGATTTTTAGGGTTGTTATTGTTTCATCTCCTGCAATCCACATACTGCATGAAAACACAAGCTTTTGCACACAAAGGGCCTTCTGCTGCACGCATTCAGGTGGCGTCCGAGGGAGAAAGTGTACTTAGTATGACACTTTTCCTGGAGGCTCATTAATCTTTTCCCTGGGCTACTACAGAGGACCAAACGGCTGAAACCTGCAGAAGGTAAATTAGGTCTTGGCAAGCATTTCCCATTACGACGTGACACTTCCTTATTCGTTTTCAGTTCTGTTCTGTTTCCTAAGCGAGAAGTACTGGAAAAATAATCCATGCCACTTATAAAGATAGCAAACATTGAATTCAATGTACAATTCTGAGTTGCCAAGAGATATGCGTTTACTTTTCCTCCAGCATTTTGAAGCAAATATTTTGTCACTGTCATAGCAAATATATTTATTATGCTGTTCTCTCAGAAAGTCTGGCAGATTTTGGCACCGTGAGGGCAATCCCGTTTGCTCATACAGTGAGTAGAAAGGACTAAGCACGGCCTCGTGCCAGGGCAACGAACCATCATGACCCAGCATTCCTGCAAAGCACCTCACTCGGTGCCACCAGTCTGCTTGCAAAACTACATACTGCGTGATTACTAATGATATCAGGTGCCCACACCGAGTTCTGCTCCGACCTGCCAGCCCCAGCAGCCTTATCCTCTACTATCTGTGTGTCAGCTCAGGACTGGCACGGACTGATGCCAACTTATATGGGCAGCAGTTAAATTTGGTGACACATAGCTGCAGGATCCTGCCTAACATTCTAGCTCATTCCACAGAAGTGCCAGGGCAGGATTCTGATGGGTCGGTTTGGGTCAGCAACAATGGTCAGAGGTGGGCACTGCCATGCAGAGGGCTCTGATCTCATCATCAGCATGCGTTTGCCACACTGGATGTAAGGCTGCTAGCCTTTCTGGCATTTCAGATTGGGACCCACAGAGGTCAGAGACGGAGCTTAGCTCACTGAGCTATCTTGATGCAGCCTCACTACAGTTAACGAATCCCACAGCAGGACGGGGGTACTAGACTTCTACAGCACTTCATACCACGCTGTGGGGCGCCGAAGCCCATGAGAAGACGAGCAGCAAACGATACCATGGGGTGGCCGTGGTTGGCAGAATGTTGTATTTGTAAGAGGAAGGAGGCAGAGACCCAACTACATGCCCGGAGTTACAGTATGGGTAGTCCGGTTTAGGGGTGAAGATTGGGGGTGGTGGGGATATGGAGACTACCAAAATATTATTGGCAGCTCCAGAGCACCAACCCAGCCATAAAAGCACCGGGGTGCTCTCTGCTTGTAAACCAGAAAAGCAGATATGATTTTCTGTCAGTAAAATGATGCCAGTCAGGCAAGAATTGAAGCTGGTGGCGAGAGCCGTAGCCATGCAGCTTTTTAAAGGCGGGGGAAAGGGAGTAGTGCTGTATAAATACACCTCACAAGCGAGGAAAACAGTATAACCGCAATCAAGGTTGCAACCCATGTTCCCTCTGGGCTGTGCGCGCAATCTACCTTGCACCAGCGCCCAGTGTCTCTCCATAAATGCGCACAATTGCCTGCAACAAGTGACACAGATCTAATCAGCCGCTTGTTCAAAAGAGGAGCGGCCTTTCAAAAGATTATTATTTTCTTCTTGGAGTTCAGCCTGAAGCATTACTCGCCATTGAAACAATAATCTCTGCCCAATGAGAACTGAAAGCCGAGCGATTGTTCATCTCGCTTGTCATTTCATGCATGTATTTAAACAGGTGAAAGGAATGTGCTCAGTTCCAGGTGCACGGTCAGTGTTGCTGCTTGTGCAAAGAGGAGGTAGTAGACAACTTTCTTGTAGGGCAGGCTATGCACACTTTTTTTAGTTGACAAATCACCCTGCACCCATGCTGTGCGTCTATGTCACATTGTACCATTTATCACAAATCTAAGGCACAAAGAATGAAAACATTTGATTCTTGGTAAGAAGACAGTAGAAATTTCGAGATATGTTAGTGTCTAAAAACAAAATTGCCACACTTATTTTCATTCAGACCACCTGAGTGTCGCAGAGACATCCAGACAGTGGTTCCACTCACTCGTAAAGAAATAAGCTGTGAAACACCCAGTACGACAAAATAGGTAATCATACATGCCAGTATTTTAGAACAGGAAAGTGGGAGATTTTGAAAAAAAATGTCGGGGGGGGGGATTTATTTTCTTCAATGGGTTGTATTTAAGCAGATGCAATTTCATGTGGGAGACAGCAAAAATAAATGCATTTTTTGGATTAAAAAATTGGCAGTCTCCCGCCTGAATCGGGTCTGTTGGCATGTATGGGTCGTGCACAGGCTGAGAACGGTGGCCTGTAGTGCTAGCACCACTCACACCAGTCTCGCAGAGCTAACATGCGGCAGAGCAGCAAAGACTTTGCCTCACCCTGCAAACAGATAGCAGATTAACACCATACTGGTATACTTTAAAGTCAGTGCATTTGAAGCAAAACAGTGAAATACAACCCACGATGTGAATCATGGTTAACTAATTTCAACCCTCTAAATACAGCAATTTGTGCTGTATTCAAGCTCATTTATTTTTCACAGTGTGTCTCCGGACTGTTGTGGTAATTATTTAAGATCTATAAATTGGATTTGTTTATATTTTGTGTAAGAGGCCAAACCAGGCTCCCCGTTTACATTTAACATTTCTTCCTGTCACAGTCTGCATCAACAGAGGTAACATGCAGTTTAAGAAATCCATAAAAACATTAAATTAGGTTGATAAGACCATTTTTGAGGGCTCGACTCGTGCTTTAGGTTTTTGGCATAGGTACGCACAAAGTACAATGTGCTGATGTGACCATTTTGGTTTGTAAGGCAATTACATTAAATCCTTTGCCTCAAAAATGACGATTACATATTGATAAATGAACCATTTTGCATTTATTTTCATGCAGACATCGGAGTAAACACCAGTAATTCTAGAAGCTCACGCACTGTGCTCACTTGACGATAGAATTTTCACTAGTCTTTAGCGCACATAGCCCTGGCTGCAGTGCACAGAGGCTCTTCATTGTCGCACACAGAGTAACAAAATTAAAGGGAACATTGGTTGCAACCTGAACAGAAACTACACAATCTGAAGGCTGAGATTATTTACTCCTGCTAGAACAAAGGAGGCAAAAAAAATTCTGAGCCCAGATTCACGTTCCAAGCCCCTCTCGAGCTGCGCGAACACGAGTCGCGTGAAATTTGATGTCATAGCTCAAACACTAGGTTGACTGACACCCTGCACTTGTAAGGTTGAGAGACCTAATGCTTGGTAGGTGGGTACTCTGACAGAAAAAAGAGAAGTCAGCCAGACCCAAGTTACCTTTCTGTCCTCACACCTCCATGTGTGAGCCCAATACTGGTTATAGTTTCAGAGACCCTTGATGTTCCCAGGTCACAAAAGGAAGAATAACCTGGCCTTCTAGAATTTCTTCCCAAACTATTTCCACGTTCCATTATTAGCATGAAAAGATATTTCAGAGTAAAGAAGAGAATGTGGTGAAAGGACACTTGCCCGGTGTCTGTTGTTTTGGCCAGCAGTATGGCACAGATTTGCTGGGTCTCTTTTAGTTCAGTGCCTGCCTTTTTGTTCTGTAACCTGTGGGTTTTTAAGTGCATCTTCATATGTTCACTTTTGTCCCAAACTCCTCTGCCTGTCCCCTTCTGACTCTAGCTCGCCCCAGTAACCAGCACACTGCAAAGGAGACGCATGAACTCCTGGCACACGAGAGGTAAGATGCTAAACCTCCTTGGAAGCTGCAGAGCTAAGATGTGAGAGGTCCTGGCACCGTAACCCTAAGGCTTTAGAGGAGTAAATAAAAGATTCTATAACTAGCACAGGCAGCAGTAACCAACGAAGAGAGGCACAAGTAGAGGTAAGATGCTAGATCCAGCACACGTGGTAGAAGCCTAGTGGCTGAACCAGCACAGGTTCCACCAGTAGACGCGAGCACGGGCACGAGGATAAAATGCTGAGATCAACGTACAACCTAGGACTCTGTGGATGGAAGAGGCTAGAACTGTTGCCACAGTACAGTGGCGAGATGCTCTAAAACACTGCGACACCTCTTAGAAACAACTCCTTGTGAACACCCTCAGCGCCTCATGGCGCTGTAATGATCAGGTAGGTACTCTTTTTTGTTTCCCTTCCTGCATCAGCCTCGACTCTCATAAAGGCAGCGCCTTCTGCTGCTGGCCAGGTGAATCCATGGACCCAAACTTTATTACCACATCACAGCTGTACTGAGGCTCTACACGGACATTGCTGGATGCTGAAACAAACCAGGTAAACTGCTCATTGAATGCAACTGTTAGCCTCACGGACCTTTCATCATTTTACCCACTGGAGGCTTGGCACTTACGCTTTTAACTTTATTTTTGTTTTACACATCGGAGTTCACTGCACCGTTGTGTGCAAGGCCTGCCCTTACAAATTCTTTTTAAAAAAATGAGGATTTTGACTCCACTCAGGAGTATTTCTCTCGCCCCTTCTTGATTTTGGTTCTTTAAAGTATCATTCCGCTTTCTATGAAGTGTTTGCATTGCAACGTCTGATGAACAAATTTATATCGCCGAAGTTGTCAGAATCCTCACACATTGAATTCTTTAACTCATAGATGCATTGTATACACAAAGCAGTAATTTTTTTTTCCTTTCACTGCAGCAGGCTTTTTAAAATTGTTTTAGACAGGGCTCAATACAAGCCGGAACTAAATACTTTGCCAATGGTTGCTAATGTTTGCATTCAATAGATGTTTTTTGTGTGTTGGTGAGCACAGGTGCTTTGCTGCCATGTTTATGCATTGAAAACCAAAATAACTCAGAACAGAACAGTTCATTGGGCTGAGAGCTCAAGGCATAGATTACTAGTTGCTCCTTTTAGCGGTCTCAGGAGGATGAATGGCTGAGTTGACCACCCCAGTTTCAAACACATGACCTACAGTAAATATGGAGATCTCACCAACGGTTCCATTAACCCACCGAGCTAGCTTACACCATCTACATATGAGTAACGGAAGCTGGCCGGAAGCGACAGGAGCACGAAAGGAAATGCATCGACTCAGAAAAGTAAACAAATGACAAATATAACAAAAATACGATGCGCATCATGCGCTCAAAGGGCAAATTAAAACAAGGGCGGGGCAAGGGGTGTTAGTGGCACAATGGCGCCTCCACCTGGCACTAGCGGATAGGTATGTGAGGAGGGAGGCAAATTAAATTAAAGGCGTTCACGAGGAACTCTTACCCCGCACCGTACCACCGTCATTGTCACCGGTTTAATCTGTCTCAAGCTGATACTGCCGTGGATGCACGACCCTCACAAACAGCGGATCTCTCCCTCTCTCTCTCTACAGAGGTGCACTAAGAGACCAGGTTCTATCCCTCCCAGCAGGGAGGGCATCAGCCTGCCGTGAGTGAGGGCTTAACCACACCTCCAACTGTGCTAGCCTCACGTGCAATGAGTGAGACTTGACTGACTGAAATATTTATAAAGCGCTCTTATGCCGGGGCGTCTTGGCGCTGAGGAAATAGCCACCCACCAAATTTAACAGGCCTAGGTCTTAGTGAAGAGCCATGTTTTAATCATTTTTCTAAAGAGATCCCTGCTTGGCTGCAGTCTCATGTGAGTTGGGAGAGAGTTCCACAACTTAGCAGCTTGGTAGGAGAACCCCTTACCGCCCCATCTGACTCTGCTTATAGTTGAGAGCTGGACCAATCCAGTGTTTGCTGACCTGAGGCAACGGACCGGTAGGTATCTTGGGAATAGAAGTTGGATGGCTGACGCCCCTCCTCCATAAAAGGCTTTATGGACTATACACAAGGCCTTAAAGTCTATTCTTCTGCGAACTGGTAGCCAATGGAGGCTTTTTATACTTGCGGATGTTGGGTGATATTTAGGTAACTCTAACAATACTCGTGCAGCAGCATTTTGTAGAGACTGTAGTTTAGAGAGTTGTCTAACGCCAGCCCCCAGGTATAGCGCATTGCAGTAATCTACCGTCTCTGCAGGTGATAAACACAAGTGACAACCACTAGACCCGTATATTTAAATGGCATACATGTGGCACAGGCGCATGCTCATGGCTCCGTTATCGGCTGGCACTGAAGTGCCGGTGAGAGAAGCAGCCTGCTTCAATGCACTACAACACACTGCAAGCCTATACAAGACCCTATATAACCCACATCACAAGCAGACAGGCAGGCACCAGAGCTCTACAGTGCAAGATGAAACAACTGGTGGACACAACGCCAGCACAGAATATAAGGAAGGACACAACCACAGCATTACTCACCAGAATAACACCATCGCATCTCTCAAAAACACAATTCCAGCCAACATCTCACGGGATGAGGCAACCACTGCAGCACTCACCTGAATTATGCCACATTCCCCCAGAAGAGTCCCTCCCGGTCGGCATCACAAGGCATGAGACAACCTCTGCAGCACACAGGAGTGTAATGCCATCATTACACCGACAGGATACACCAGCCAACATTATGAGTGAAGGTGAGGGACCAGAGACGACCACTACAACTCTCACCTGAATGACGCCAAACTCCCCAGAAGTGATCACCCAAGTCCACCTCACAAGGCAGGAGACAATCTCTGCAGAAATGTCTAGTATGACGACATCACATCCCCCAAAGATTACAACCAGCCCGCATCACGAGGGGAAGAGAAAACAACTACTGAAGCGCTCACCGGAATGATATCAGAAACTCCAGAGGACACAACCACAGTCCACAATACACACGAGAGAGAAACAGTACAGTCCACACTGTAGGACAGTACTACAAAGCATAGAGCAGTTTGGAGTCTCAAATTACCCAAGTATTAAGCACTGATCACTTATTGTAACACGAGGCCCGTCCCTTTATCTCTAGTAGGTCAGAAGGGGCCAGGGAAGTGTCCTCTGCTGTGCCAAAAATACCCAGGCCGTATTCGTAGCGCCACACCACCGAGGCGGTGGAGATGGTGTACTGTATCTGGCTGAGTGACGAGTCCCATAGGTGGAAGGTACAAAAGACACACACAAATCCCCCTCAATATCCGTCTGTCTTCGCTGTGCCAAAATATGATCAAATATTTCCCTTCGCCGAAACACCACTCCAAGCGCAGAGACTCCTCTTACTCCGGCCTCATTGAGACTTCTTCTAAACAGCTCTACCTCCTGACCGCGCCCCACGGCGAGGCGAGCTCTCCGGTTCATCTCTCTGGTACTCAAGACGTCTCACTCAGGAAAGCAGCCCCGTCCGCGGTCCTTCAGCCTGCTCTCCAGTAAGAGAACTCCTCGAGGCCAGAGACATCGCTGGCCCTCTCCTCACCCAGCGAGGACGCGCCTTGCGTCGCCGGGCCTGGCCAAAGAACAGCTCTGCTAGAAGCCTTATGAGACCTGCTGCAGCGCTAAGGATGCGGGAACCCACCTGGTCCGTGCTGGTCGTCCTCGCGCTCGGTGCATCCCGGCCTCGCGCGCCCTCCCTTCCTCGGCTGCTGTTACATTCGCTGCAGAGAGAGGGCACTTCGACGCACAAATGGCGTTTAAACAATCGTACAGGTGAGCCGTCTGTGTCAACAGGGCACTGCCGGGTCAGGAGGAAGGAGGGGTTCCCCCTTACACCTCCGCAGAGCCCTCCTCACAGTGCACACGGTGGCGTGCTTCTTAGCATTAATCACCTGTCCGCGGGCTGAGTCACGCAGCTCCGCGGGGGTGTTCACCACACCGAGTGCGTCCAACACAGACACAAGCGTTGTGTCATCTGTCTGACACTATGGAAACCACGCTGCCCGCAGACCTGGGCTCTGTCCCAACAGGTCCTGCGCCCGTCACACGTATGACGACCTCGGAGCGCGAGAGAGGCACAGGCCGCCTAAATCAGACGCCTTACTGACTCTGCCCAGCCCTGCTGGCCTTTCTATCTGAGGACCTCCACGGAGTATGAACCTGCCATAGAGACCTTTCATGGGAATGCTTGTTGTGTCCCATGTCTTGCACACTTTCGGAGGCACTGGCCTGGGCTACCATTTGAGTGAATTCGCTCCAGCCCTACCGGCATTTCATAGACCGCTGTGCAGCATGGATGACATCCGCAGTCCAGACCCACGGGAATTTTGCAGCAATGAAAAAACATATGGAACATGGTTGGCTAAATTATGCAGCAAGAAAAAGGCAAACTGCGTGGTACAATGTGGGCCATTCTGCGACAATATTTCGCAATTTTGTCATTTTAACGCACATTAGTACTGCCTGAGAAAACGTTTCACTCCGTTTGTACCAGTTTAAAGACCTGAATATAGTAATCAGCAACTGAAAAGTGACCAGTTAATTTCTGCAGTGTCTGACACTGTGTACCACCATGCATGGCGCTTTTTTGGGTAACTTTTGATCCGTTTGAGCTACAAACATTCTCCACTGAATTCTGCAAATAATGTAGTAGGTGGTGGATTATGTGGCAAATGTGGTAAATTCACAAGTATGCAAAAAATGCTGTGGCTGCAGATTCCCAATTCCAGTGGCCCTTTCATTAGCCCAAGAGCACTACGAGACAAGGATTTAACTATCTCATCCAGCCTCATCAGTGTTTTAAGGCACGTAACTTACGCCGCTACGGTCCTCTAAATGATCACATCTGGAGTATTTATTTCAGCTGTGAACTTCACATCTGGGCTGTGTCCAGCTCTGCAGGCCACATCTGGAGCATTGGGTCCTGATTAGGGCTCCCTCGCCTGTAGTATAGACTTCGAGGTATAATATATTTGTTAATTAAATCTTTTCGTAAAAGTGTTTAAATCCACACAGTTGTCAAAAGGGAGCTGGGGGTTGTTCATCACGGTCATCCATCGTTAAACTCATATTTCTGGAGGAAGGACAGTCTCAAGCACTACTACCCATGCCCAGCAGAACCACCTGCAAATTAGTCGAGAGCAAGATACACAGGTGCATAATCAGAGATTACAATATCACCAAATCAGGGTATCTCCACCATGATAGAGATCGGTCACGACCTGTGAAGAACTAGTGTAGTGGAGATAAAGTTCAATACCTTCCCTCATAATGCACAAGCCTCTAGACAAAGCTTTCATCGATGGATTAAGAGAGAGCATTAACACAATCCCAAGAGTAAGTAGAACATCTTTCATACATTTAGGAAAGCAGCAGAGTCTCTTGGATGCATTAAGGTCCTTTTCCAAAACTAATTTTTTGTGGAAAAATCCTAAAAAGATTTTTTGGGCATTCTTAGACTTCTAGGAGTCGGGGGTCAAGATATTTCAAAGGTGCAGCAACAAGTCGGCTCACAACCATCCTCCACCGGAAGCTCTTGTTCTTCTGGGGTGGCTGGCCCGGAAGTGGTTCAAATGCCTTTTCCTCCCAATGTCGATTGTCTTAAACAAGAACATAACCTCAGCTCCCACTTGTAAACGTTTCGGTGAGTATACTTGCAAATTCCACAACTAATCAGAGGTAGATCTTAGTACGTCATGAATTGTTTAGCAAAAAATAAAAAAAAAACGGAACTACGAATATGTTTCCAGAAAACATTCTGCACATTTGACTAAGGATTATTAAGTAAATGTTGGTGAAAGGAACTACCTTTATGAATTTGCTACCGCCAAATTAGAAATACTATGTTTAGCCAGCGGATTGAATTTAACCCGGACTGAAAATGGTAGCGATTTATGAAATTGGAAATGGACAATGGTGGGGAGTGTATATTAACAAAACTAGGTGTACCCGCTAGCATTTATTGAGAGATTTCCCGCTTTCATCGCTTACCGGTCATCAATATTTAAGGCTTGTATAAAAGTATTTTAAGAGAACATATGTTGATGCAATTCAGTGGGATGTAGAACTTAGGAGATGTTTATGCTCTGAGCTTTTTTTGTTTTATGGAGCACTAGTTTTTATTTTAGATTTGTAAAGGCCTGTATTAATTGTATTATGTTTTGTAATGTAAATGTCGGACCATGTGTGTTTTATGATACTGATTTAAGGGCATGGCCTATAAAGAAATTAATAAATGAATTTTTTTCAACTCAATCCTACAGAATTATGATTCAATATTTCATCAGGTGTTGTCTAAAGAATCAGGCATTAAAACGCAATCAGCAGCAATGGTAGGATCTTTTTTGGTGAGATGTATACTCATCCCTGGATTTGAGCCCACTGTCGACTTCATAGGGAATGATTTTTGGGTCTGGGTTTTGAGAGCACAGCTGTCAAACAAACCTGTTGATATATATATGTTCAATAAAGAAAGTAATCGCACTCTCAGGATATTAGTACACTACCAAAGGTTTATTCGCCAGTAACGCGTTTCGGCTGTCAAGCAGCCTTGCTCACACACTGGCATATAGAAACAACATCAGTTTTGAATACACAATCATGGAAACAAACATAGGACATCAAATGTAAAGATCATAGTGAAAACATAGGTTAAAACGGCATCCATTTTGGAATGGTTTCAGACATTATGCATATTGGTTTCATATGTAATTCCACATTGTAATTAGTCCAACCTCACTCCCTCAAAGGTTGTACCAGAAATACGTATAATAGGTCTGAAACCATTCCAAAATGGATGCCGTTTTAACCTATGTTTTCACTATGATCTTTACATTTGATGTCCTATGTTTGTTTCCATGATTGTGTATTCAAAACTGATGTTGTTTCTACATGCCAGTGTGTGAGCAAGGCTGCTTGACAGCCGAAACGCGTTACTGGCGAATAAACCTCTGGTAGTGTACTAATATCCTGAGAGTGCGATTACTTTCTTTATTGAATTTATCATATGTCCAGTGGGCTTCGCTGGCATCTCGCACCACCTATCGATGGGTTGAAGAGGCAGGAAGAAGCACTTCGAGGAATCGAGCCGTTTGAATATATTATATACACACACACACACACACATACACACACACAGAACTCTGGGTAGTTCTCAAGTTTAGGTGGAAAGCAGCTCCTGTATAGGGCACTCTCAACACCAGCAACACATTTCTACAGCAAAGTCTTTAAGCATAGGACAAAGCTATACCTCTCTGAAGAGCTCTAATTAGAGCGAAACACTGTTAGGGGTTGCTTTTACTCATTTCAGGTTGGCTTGGATGGTATTTTACCAATTCAAAGCTGTAATACTGTGCCTGGAGTGGTAAATGGCTCTTGTAATTTTACAGCTCGGCATAGACAGCACTGTGCTAGTCCTATGCTTAAAGACTTTGCTGTAGAAATGGCAAAAGACTTTGTCCCTTTCTATCTCAGCGTGGATGGCACTGTGCTAATCCTATGCTTAAAGACTTTGATAGAAAAGCAGACATTTGAGGTGAGCAGATCTAGAGTGTCGCTGGTGTTGAGAGTGCTCTATACAGGAGCCGCTTTCCACCTAAACTTGAGAACTACCCAGAGTTCTCTGCTTCTGCATAATTTATGCGTCACTCTATGCCTGAAAGGGTATTGTTTTGATTTATACATACACATACTTACTAGGCTTTGGACCCACCTCTTTTAACCAGTGGCTTTCTTTGACCAGCATCTCTTTAAGGCATTGGCTAAAGGTTTTGTCAATCATGTCTTGGCTCAGCCCAGTAGAGTATTGTTCTCTCACCTAATGCTATTGGCTGGGTGTATCCTTTCACCTCAACTCAAATCCTTTCATTGAACTGCATAGTAGACTACTTTACAACTGAAGTCCTCTCTGCCCGTTCTTGCAGGCTCGCGTCCCTGTGACTTGCTCCAATGCGCTAAAGATACAAGTGCAAGCACATTAAAACCAGACCTATCGGATTTGCCAATGCATGTTGTAAAAACTGCACTCTAAACGTCTGGAAGTACTGAGTCTATCAAACGGACATGTGCGGATGCTGAAGCAGACGCAAAGGAACCCTGATGCCCATGTTCTGACTGAGCAAGTTTCATGTTTTGGAGGGAATTTTTTGAGTAGTTGCTATTACATACATGCGCCTAAATTCAAGAAGCGTCTCCTAGTTCTTCTGTAGCATTTGCCTCTGAGCAGGGCTGGACTGGCCAAAGCGGGCACCGGGTTTTTTCCCAGTGGGCCGGAAGGGTGGGGGCCGGTTTTGGAATGGTGGGGCCGGTTTTGGTACAGGGGCCAGTTTTGCAGCAGTGCTGCAATATCAGCCCCCTGTACCAAAAGCAGCTGCAGTGTTTTCCATGCGCACCCCGCACCCACCCCATGAAACCCCCTAACCTCCAACCCCCATCTCCCCCGGTCTGACTCAATTGCCACAGCCGGTTTGCGTTCCTTGTCCGGCCCTGCCTCTGGACATTCCCAGTTTTGAAGGGTATTGTTTGTGGGGCATGGGATGATTGTTATATGGAAAGAAGTGTAAGAGCTTTAGAACCAATTCCTAAACTCAAAGTCAAGCTTGATTGGATGATCTGAGTGTTCAAGGAGCAGTGGAAAAGGCGACACGGATACTGCACAAGAGTGACTCAATATGGAGGGCATGTTTGTAGTGCACCGGTCAGCCCACCATAGTATTTAATGACGGAAGAATTTGGTTTTATCCTCCTTCTCTTCCTTATCCTGTCATATTTTTCAGTCTTTATTCCATAGAAAGATTGGCAGGCAAAGATCTGGGACAAACTAGGGGTGGGCGAAGAATTCAGCTTCGCCGGCGGAGTTCGCAGAGTTTTGCCCACTTCGCGCAGAGTGCCGCAAAACTCCGCAGAGAGGAGTTTTTTCTCTTGAGTGGCTCGCCAAAGGTAAGTTGGTGAGTGCTCGAGAGAAAATTTCGTGCTAGACCGCCTTCCGGTGAGATTTCTGAACGCAGGTAGTCGCGGCAGGTCGCTACCGCCTGCATGGAGAAATGTGTTGCTCGCGTTGAGGAAGCTGCCGCTCGAGTAGAATATCTACTCGAGCGGCAGAAAGCAGCAGCACCCTCTTGCGCAACACCTAGTGCCATTCGTGCTGATTTTACAGTGCAGGACAAACTCCGGGCGCTAAAAATCAGTGCGAGCAGTGTGACTTAGACTCCGCCGCTGGAGGAACTCCGTGGATCGCGGTGGAGTTTTTCCGGCACTTCGCAGAGCTCCGTAGAGTAGAACTCCGCCCAGGCCTAGGACACACACAGGTTCAGTCAACATTAAGGAGTTTAAGTGGTGGCAAAGCTGCACCCTTCTAGAGTTTGTACCTCGTCATAGGCATTGAAGACCTGTAAGATAAGCCTTGCACAGTTGCTGCCTCACTTCATCTTCCCATTTGAAGTCAAAGGCTTGGACGACAGGCAAAGATGGCTATGATGGGGTGCACAAGAGCATGCAATGCCAGAGACCATTAGTAAATGGGAAGGGCCTGCTGGCCCATAGTTCAGATTCTTGCCCGAAACACTGCGACCTTGTCCCTCCGGAATCTGGCTAGGTTGTAGGTGCCAAGAAGGGTGTTATCGGCCACCTTAGTGCCGGTGTACTTTTCTTTAGCCCTCAGCTTTCACAGGAAGCGGTTAAAACTGAAACCAAATATTGTTCTATCTCCAAGGCAGTCTTTGCAACAGGAGCGGATGAACCTTGCTCCCTTCCTTATAGTTTCATATTTTATCTCGGTCTCATTTCCTGATCAGCATCACATTTCACTGCCTGGCTTTTTGGTCTCCACGGTTGCAAAAAAACTATCTCGCTCATTAGTGTTGCAGCACAAACATGGCTTAATTACTGCAGAGAAAAAAAACCTGTCCCCTGAAGTCGGGCCGTGCCTTGTACGCATGGTAAGGCGCAGCAGCCTGCAAGGTAGGGAAGCCCTAAGGGTCCAAACAGAGAAGGCCACTGGTTACTGTAGGGTGCAAAAGCAGGCCACTCAGAAACAAGCATTGGCAAGCCAAGAGGACTGTGTATTGTGTGTAGGCCTCAGTTTTATGGTATATATATTTTTTTTTGAAAACCGTTCCATCTGTACTTATCCATATATATTTTTGGGCCATCTTATTGGT
Source organism: Calotriton arnoldi (assembly GCA_963921515.1). Taxonomy (NCBI): domain Eukaryota; kingdom Metazoa; phylum Chordata; class Amphibia; order Caudata; family Salamandridae; genus Calotriton; species Calotriton arnoldi. The sequence goes on from CAWUFW010001369.1 coordinate 1,589,891, forward strand.
ATTTATCCATATTTATTTTGTGTTTTGAGAATAAATGTAGTTGTAAAATGGTATATTTCCAAATGTATTTAATTCTTAGATGTGCACTTAAATGTGGATTCCAGTCACGTTTTTAGCAAATTAAGCAGCCCCATATAACAAAACACTACACCCACAGGTACATATCGGCGATAATCTACAAATACATGTTATCATATGCCTGTATTTAAGGAAATCAAATTCTGTTTTTGTAACTCTCCTTACAGCCTATCTGCTCTGCTTTTGCTTGGAGTTCATGAAAAACAGCATGGAGATTCGCTCACAAAAACCACCAATTTCAGTATTTTCCCCACTTTTAAAAACAAATACTGAAACACATTGTATTTATCTATTAAAAAAAAAAAAAAAAAAATGAAAACAAAGTAAAAACTGAAAACTGGCAGCCTTAATTATGTGCTGATGAAGATTTTCGTACCACTCCACACTACAAGACAAATTATATAGTCTTGACTCAACACTAAAATCTGCCCATTAAAAAGCGAAAACAATTGAATATCATTATTTGTCCTGAAGAAGGTGATGTTAATTTGATGGCTTCACCGAAACGCTGCATCGACAGGTACAACTAAGCATATTATGTTCAAATGGAACATAATTTTGATTGGTCTTTTAAGAGTATGAGTATTTTATGAATTCATTTACTGTATTTTATAACTGGTGATATTTTTGTATGTATAAAAAGAAATCAGTGGAAACTGTGTACCCATTGTTTTTATCTTATGTAAAATGGTATAATAATAATTTTGCTATAATTGATAGTTTGATTTGATGATTGATATAAATTGATTCATTCTTAATGGCACAGACTGTTCTAATTTTTATTATACTTTTTTATTATTAAAATGTTCTCTATTATATTGGCTATATGGTCGGGTGATTCGATGTAATAGTGATATTGTATGCTTTGATTGTACATTTAGCTCCATTAGGTAACAGAAGGATAGTCCACCAAGCTGCTGAAAGGAATGACTGCCTCATACCAGAGGCTGAAAGCGGCTGGTCAGAGAAAGTCAATGGTTGAAGGAGAAGGGCCCAAAGGCATCGCTTAATTTGAGCCAGTCATTGCAGGTGAGGCCCACAAGCACTTCTATCCGGGGACCAGCACTTATTTTTCCCCCCATCAGACTTTAGCCCAGAGCAAGAGAGAGAAAAACACAAAAGGGAGAAGAAAAACAAAAAGAGAAACACAGAAAACCAGTGACCAAGAAAGAAAGCAAGCAAGAATGAAAAAATCCTGAAAGAGTGAGCTAAAGGGGCAGGGAAAGTCTGGTGGTGGATGAACAAGGTGGAGTCAAGACTGCGCAGCCTTGATGTTCGGCACCCCTGGCATTCAGCAGTGACAGCGACGGGTTTATGAGCAAAACATTAGGTATCTTCTCTTTTCCTTTAACAAATTAACACTGAACAAAGGCCACTCTATGTATATTTTAAGATATAGGTCTGTTTGCCAGTTGTGCTGTCAAAACCCAGGCCTACAAAGGGGTGAATAGACTCAATTTAAATAGCTTCCATGAAAGAAAACCTTAAGCCCATTAACCTTTTTTGAACACTTAAGGGAAAGATGTTCAGACTTCTAGGCCAGATTTTTTGGACTACATTTATTACCAGAAATACAATACCTGGTAAAAACACTGGGTTAAGCCCCGTAAACCCCATCCACCATGTGCTATTTTTAGCAGTTTTGATGGTGGAAAAAAAAAAAAACCAAATAAGAGTAAAACCAACCTCTCTCTCCAGTCTTTCAGCTGCATGAATTTAATAAGCTGCGACTGTGGCTAGGAGCCCTGCACATTTTAAAATTAATATGTACGGTATGCACATGTATTTCAGAAGAAATGGTCTTGAAAACCTCATAAGGAATTCCAGCCACGTCCCATTCTGCTGTACTGGCACATACAGAAAAGGTTGGAGAGGGGGCTTGTTCTTCTGAATTACAAAGTTTTGGGCTCGGTTTTCATCGCTCCATATGCTGTCCCAGGCGTTAAACTGCAGTAAAGTAACTAAAAATAACGAAAATGCAGTTGGACTTTAGGTGCAGTAAAACACAGGCAGAGGTCCCCAGGCACGACCCCACCATCTAAAGTATTGTATTGCAGTATCTATATAGCGCTATGTGGGGCGCTGAAGGGCTTGCCTAAATGAGTAGCATGCAACACTGTGTAGGGTGGGTGGCTGGAATAATGTTGTCTTTGTTTTGAACCTGTGTGGGAAGTGTTTCCATGTCGTGCATGAGGACCACCGAGGTACATTGGTAAAATGCTATACAGGAGAGGGCCATTTAAGATGGTTCTCCATCATGTGGCGAGGAAGCAACCAGGCCTCAGTCGTAATAGCTGCACAAACTGAAAAGGGTGATGTGGAACTGGTTCCACAAATTGCAGCCCTTTAGGCACAGTAAAATGTAGGCACGTGACCCGTCAATCCCGTATAGATAAAAGGCGCTAGCCCCAGGCGGCTTTCCAGAAGAGCTGGAGAGAGTCTGAGGACCAGAATATGCTAGCTAGGCAAAAGGTGGGAGTAGTCCATTAAAGCTGCCACCTGGTGAATGATTTCACAATATTCTCCAAAGGAGGGCAGACAAACATCAAAGAAAGGATCATTCTAGAATGCCTATTGTTAGTGATTATCAAAGACACAGGACTGAAGAAAGTGCAATGCTCTTTACACTGGATGACACTTTTAAAGGATCGGCAATGCAGAGCACTTACAGTTTGATTCACGAATGGATTGGAAGCGAGGAACTCCAAGGTTGGAAGTGATGTGGGTGTACTGATTAAACACAGGTGATGGATTGTTATACCAGTCTTACCTTTCTGAACACAAAACGCTATTGTGAAAAGGGAGTCCTTGGCACAGATTACACAGTGATCTGAGACCAAACGAGTTTCTTTCGGTTTTCCTTAAGGAAAAAAAAATGTTTGTATTATGAGGTTTTGGAAGGATCAAGTTCTGAGATGTCAACAAAACTGGCGCAAATTCCGATATACACATGTTTAGCACAGACACTCTGGCTCTATGCACTTGTGTATATTTAGCAATCCACATACCATACATATGTTTATATAATGTTCGCAATTTTTCTACCTGGCAAATCAGTAGGTGAAACAGTTACAGCATTGGTTCTGTAGACAGTATGGAGCACATTATTTGGCAATGGCTTCTTGTCATCGTTTTGAGCATTTTTTGCCAGGGCTGCTTTTAATTCCCGTCTACATTCCACCTGCAGGACACAATCCCAGTATCGTGGCACAACTCCCTCCATTCACACAGACATATCCCCCGACATAGCAGCAGCCGCAGACAAATCGAAACTGGTCCAAATTAAAAATATCTGGCTGAATCCCGAAATGGTGCTACAATAGAATCCACTCCAAAACAGAAACAATTCAATCAAAGATCCCTTCAAGGGACGGCATACAGCAGCAACAGGAGCAAAGATACAATCGTGCAACTCGAATCAATGAGCCATGAAATGAAAACGACGCTGCTAAGGTCTTAAATCGACCGTCAAATCACTCACCTATAGGTCCTGAAAAAACATCTGTACACTTCACAAGAGTGCAGGGAAGTTCATGCAGAGTTTTTGAACTAAGATCTGCCCGTCACCCCTCAATGGTTCGACATTGCCCAATTTCCTCATCTGCACTTCGCCCCTTACCCCTTCATGTAAACCCATACCCCAATCACTCGTTCGGATCTTCCTTCGTTAGGTATAAGCTGGACCAAATTCTGAAAACAAGATTAAATCCTAACAGCAGCCTTCTGAACAAGGCTCAGCAGCAAGTCTGAAACAGTTAATCATCACAGGCTTGATAAGTTTATCCCATAGGAAAGAGCTTTTTTCGAAATGCTGAAACACTTAATGTCACCGGTTGTTTTTTCAATGACCGGGCAATTAAGGAGTGTTAGATCTGGCTTTTACAGCGGGTTTATCGCCAGATTTTTTTGCTTTGTGGCCTTCTGTTTCTGACCTGTTTTTGTTGGTTTTATGATTCTGGGCACTTTTTGGGAGTTCTGACCTGCCAAGAGGTGCCTGTAGCTGTTCTGGGCCTCTGGAGGTTGTTCTGGCTGTTGGGAGCTGGAAAAGCAACGCAACTTCGAGAAGCGTGACACATCTGCACCCGTTTCCGACGCATCACCGAAGAAATCGTAGCAGAGCCTGCCCGCGGCTCGAGAAATCGGAGTGCGACCGATCTCCGAAATCCGAGATCACTGCACCGATTCCAACCCAAGCCCTGCTGTGTGGCTGCAAGAACCCACGCATTGTCCCGGATCGTCGTATCGCATCGAGGTGCCAAGTCTGTTGCATCGTTGGGGGACGCAGAAAGAAACCGACGCATCACCTCCTCTCCGGTAAGGAACTGAAGCATCACCTCCCCTGCACAGCAATAAGGAACCAACGCATCACCTCCCCCGGAGCAAGGAACCTACGCATCACCTTCCCTGAGTGTAAGGAACCGACGCATCACCTTCCCTGCAACCCTTTTTGTTTGTGTGCATGACGCATCCAAGGTACTTTGTGTGAAAAGTGTTGCATCTGCAATTTGCTTTGAACTGAACTATTTCTACCATTTGAAAGTCATATTTTTATTACTGTATTGTTGATTTTTGTCATTGTTTAGATAAAGATTACTTATTTTTCTAAACTGGGGTGGTGTCCATTTGTAGTGTTTTCACTGTATTTCTGTATGTGTTCACAAATGCTTTACACACTGCCTCCGAGATAAGCCTGTCTGCTCGTGCCAACCAACCAAGGGGGGTGAGCAGGGGTTATTTTAGAAGTGTACCCCCCTTACCCTGACTAGAAGCAAGGGTCCCGATTTGGACAAAGGTACCTACCTCTGCCAACTAGAGACCCCCATTTCTAACAAGGAGCAAGCCAACTGACACCCTACGATCCATCTTATATAAACAAGGCTGAATATTGAGGTAAAAGGACAACAATTAAATTATGTGAAAGCTCTTCTCCATGACCATCAACTGGATATGTGTTGTTGGAAGGATGGAGACCACCCCATTGCATTATCGGAACTTCTTGCTTCAATAGTCAATTGAATTCTGATTGTGCAGATTCCTCATGGACCTCGTGGCAGCATGCCACACTAGGAACAGCATACACTAGGAAGATCATCAGCAAATCCAACCATGCCTATCACAATCAGATAGACATGCACAGCTTCAACCTGAACCCCAGCATAATTATAAATGGGGTCATTGCCATTAGTATTCACAGGTTACTGAAAGTGTATACCTACGGAACGTATGCCTATCAAAACGTGCATGAGTGGTACCCAGATCCATCACCTGTTGGGGACAGATCTAGGACAATTTGAACCAGCAAATCTATCCAAAACCACTAAACGAAAGAAAGTTTACTTTGTACAACCAATCCCAAGACAGAGTTGCAAGTGGAATGAGGTAACAGGATATAAACACCATCTTTGAACAGGCCCCATATATAGCCAATGCACCTGCCCCAGTACAACACTCCAAAAACCATGGGGTGATATTTGTTTCTGAAAGCTCTCTGCACTGTGCACAAACCTGGTTGCCAAGTCACTGATGTTTCATCATAGTATGAAGCGGACCAGATCTCTAGCGATGGCCTACTGAAATACTGAGTCTATTGTCCACCTAAAAACATGTCCCAAACTCTGCAGAGCCCAGTAGCTAGGATGTGCCGCTGATTGAAGAAATGTAGCCATGTCACATCTGTCTCTGAAATCACTTTACCGGCTAGCAGTGGATTACACAGTGAAATCCCAAACGTGGAGTTTCATGAAAAAAGGGCTTTGCTTCTCAGATGAAGGCTCTTGCTATGTTCAGACCAGAAACCTCGGTATACCACTCTTACAACCCTCGGTTGCAGCTGCCTCTCTAAGGCAAACCGACTTCAGATGAGAAAACATGGAGCAAATTTATTTGGCAAGAAGGTCATCGAAATCTCAACATACTCAGCCCATTCATGGGTTCCGATAGCAGTAAATACCCTTGAGGAAGAGCCTGCACTTTTCAGGCAAACACATCACACACACACACACACACCCTTTCATGCAGGGACCACTGGTTGCAGAATGTGCTGTGCTAGCACTTACATCATCGCGTATCATCCCACAAGAAAGAAATGCTGTTGATGCCAGCAGACACATACTGATCCTTCACACGAGTTTCCAGAAAGACGTGGACTTTACCCAAACAACCCAGGTTGCCAAAGTACTCTGAAGTGGTCTTTGGAGGGTATTTTAGCGACCATTTAGAGATGCTCCAACCAGATATTTTACTCAACCAAAGCTGGCAACAGTAGGTGCCTTCGTCATCCCACAAAAACCATCTATGGCGGAAGGACATTCAAATGTGAAAGAACCTGCCTTCATCAGGGCCGGACTGGGATCGCAAAACAGCCCTGGCAATTACGTCCGACTGGCCCCCGGGGGGTGGGGTCAGACGTAATTGCCAGGGCTGGAACACTGCTGCTGCACTTCTGCTTTTGTTACAAGGGGCTGATTTTGCAGCACTGCTGCAAAACGGCCCCAGCAACAAATACATCCCTCACCGGTACAAAACCGGCCCCCACCCTTCTGGCTCACCGGGGAAACGCCCGGTGCCCGCTACGGCCAGTCCGGCCATGGCCTTCATAGGAGAAAGCAGAACAATGAGTTCTACAATGCGGGGTCAAAAGAGTAATTGAGAAATGGTGGTGTACCCTCTTGGGGTGGACGGTGACTTGGACTCTGGAAGAGATCCATTCCTTGGTGGGCTTAACCACTCAGTGCAATAGTGGACTGCAGACCAGGGGGAGGGGCAGTGCTTTGAAAGAAGCTATAAAATAGCACTAGATAATCACTGGAGGTGGTCCAAATGTTAATTCAGCCAGAGGGTACTTTATGGGAAGAAACTGCTGTGGGAGGCAGGAAAGAGATATAGAATTGTGGAGATTGGTAAAATAAATACACTGGGTGTCTATAAATACTTGAGGCAGGAAGGGGATGGGGGGGAACTGAACAAAATGATAATGCAATATTGGTCTGACACAGGAAATGGTGTCAGAGGCAAAAAATAGAGCATGCAACACCTGCATGCATACTGCTGGGACATTTCTTTTTTAGTCTGCAAACCAATCTATTGTTCACCATTCAGCATCCAAAACGTACCTTTTTAAGCAGCTGATCTAAAATTTAGCAAGGTTACGGAAGCCCTGCTGAGAATCAAAACAAGTAAAATCTTTTTTTTTTTTAAATTAGAACCACGTACATTTAATAAAGTTACCCTTGAGCTGAAGTCCATGGAGGTCAATGCAATTCCTGATGCACAGTCGAGGTTGCATGTGGCCCTGAAGGTTAGTCTGAACAGGAACTTTACAAGATCTGGGAGTAGGAACAGCTTAGCTCTAGGACATCTAGCAGAACATCTGAGAAGTAGCTGAGAACAGGAAATCTGCAGCTAAAGGGTCTGACTCAATAAGCAGAAAGTGTGGAGGCCACACTGATGGACTGAGACATAGGTGAGAGAACATGGGCGATCAGATTATGTGCTCATCCAATCCTTGGCCTCTCTCCAGCGCGCGCGCACACACACCACACCACACACACACACTTACAAATGGTGCATATCTGTTTTAATTTACAAGAAAATCACTGTTGCTCATTTATATCAAACAGCTAACAAGCACTCACAAAGCCAATAGGTCTGGCTTGCTTCAGACCTATTTTTGTTTTTGAATGATATGTGCAGAAGCAACACAGAAAAAGTCACAAAAGCCACCTAATGCTGCGCCAGCAGCATAATACGTAAAGCACAGCACTGTAGCTCGAGTTTTAAGCCACACCCTCATTACAAAGGCCACACCTTCTAGAGCCCCCCCTTTTTCATCTCACTTAAAGCACTGTGGTCCATAAAAGGCTTTTCTCCCAAGACTGCTAAAAGCGGTCTCAAACATCAGACCTAGGAGTCCTTTAAGTCAAATCTACAACTTGTGCAGCAGAAAGAAGGAGCGACTGCTTTGTTCCTCTGGGGCACTCACTATGCAGCATCTCTGGGAGGACAAGAGCACTGCTCTAAAGGCCAACAAGGGTTTAGAATGACGTTTGAGATAGGCGACGTTCATGTCGGATCAAAAAGGTGCAAAATTAATGGCGCAGGGACAGAATCTGAAGGTTAAGTGCACATCCTTATGCCCCCGATGCCAGGTAGGTCGAGAGAGTATGCTAAGAGGGGAAAAGCCTGGAGTTTGAGACAGCCGTAAAAAAGGAACTCTGGTTTTGCCCTCGGAAGCTTTAGGGACTGAGCAGATTCTCAGGCTCAGAAGAATGTTCTTTCGAGGGTTATCCACCTTTGATCAAAATACACATGAATGTAATTTTATTTGTCCTTCAAGGCCATCTTGAGATGTTTGCAAACCAACCAGAGGGCTGCTGGTGAAACAGACCAGACCTTATTTCTTGCCAGGAAATCAATCAGTGGTGTGGCATGATGACCTCTTTGTGGGGCAGCTTAATTACCTCGGCCTGTCGTCATTCCATCCACCCCATCAATGGCAGTATGCACAAAAAGACAAAATGTCAGGGAAAAGCTCACGAGTACCGATATACCCGGCCAACAACTCCATGCCAGAAAAGGACATGTAAGGGCTTGGTAGACTGCATTATTTAGACTAATCTTATCTACATGGTCAATATTTTAAATTTCCATGGATTTGGAGTGAGTTGTTCCAATGCTTTGCATGTAATTCAGACTGAAGATAAAAGCCTAAGGCCAGCCTAGTGATCCAGAGAGACAGATATTATGGACCCTTGATTACAGGAAAAATGTGTAAACTTATTACCCCAATGGAAACACACTGGAACAACGGGTTACGATCAACATTAAAATGTGATTATATCCACATACTATTTGAAATGATCAGGCTAACTTGTACAAATGTTGTCAGAACATGATCTAAAGCTTATGATGGCTCTATAGAGTTGAGGTAATTCAGGTGAGGAAACTACACATGTGGGAATGGTTTCTACTAAAGGCCAACATGGGAAAGGAAACACAAATGATCTTGTTTGCATTTTAAAAGGCTAAAGCAAATCATTAATGGTTCGTTTCAGAGGTGTGTGTGGAGTGGTGTGGTGTAAAAAGCTTCAAACAAGTTTGCTGCAGAAAAGTTGACCCACATGTACAGTATGGAGATGCGATCACACATCTCCGACACAGATTACAGGTGCCTGAGGAAACACTAGTAGACACACAAAAGTCTTCCTCCGTCTACAACAGGAATGCCCATTTTATTTTATGGATAGCCGGATCATAGTCAGATTCTGAGCATATATAAGAAGCATTGGCAAAGCCAATACGCTCCGACCTTCCAGATCTATTGGCTTTGCCAAAGGTTTTACGATAGGTTACGGTGTATACATTAGATATTTTATGTTATGCTGAATCACATTTAGGTATCTGGGTGTGGAAGGGTTTTCACAATAGGGCACGATTGAAAGCTCTGGAGTGGAGCTTGAAGGCAGTGTAAGTCAGTGGGGCCATAGCAGCGATCAGATTATGTGCTCATCCAATCCTTGGCCTCTCTCCAGCGCGCGCACACACCACACACCACACACCACACCACACTTACAAATGGTGCATATCTGTTTTAATTTACAAGAAAATCACTGTTGCTCATTTATATCAAACAGCTAACAAGCACTCACAAAGCCAATAGGTCTGGCTTGCTTCAGACCTATTTTTGTTTTTGAATGATATGTGCAGAAGCAACACAGAAAAAGTCACAAAAGCCACCTAATGCTGCGCCAGCAGCATAATACGTAAAGCACAGCACTGTAGCTAGAGTTTTAAGCCACACCCTCATTACAAAGGCCACACCTTTTAGAGCCCCCCCTTTTTCATCTCACTTAAAGCACTGTGGTCCATAAAAGGCTTTTCTCCCAAGACTGCTAAAAGCGGTCTCAAACATCAGACGAAGGAGTCCTTTAAGTCAAATCTACAACTTGTGCAGCAGAAAGAAGGAGCGACTGCTTTGTTCCTCTGGGGCACTCACTATGCAGCATCTCTGGGAGGACAAGAGCACAGCTGGTGTTGCATGTCCGAGTGGGGGCCTTGGAGGTGGGGTGGGAGGAGTGCACTTTAGTGAAAGAAAGCACAGGCCTGACCCCCTCAGCCGTTATTTTCCAAACTGTGCTTTTAGGTCCTGTGGATCTTGGTGCCACTGCACCCCTTTAGAAGTGTAGCTGCAGTATTTGCTCCCTGGCGAACCAGATCCAAATATCCTCTGCTTCTCTGCGGTCAAGCGCAAAAGGCAAGACACGGGTGAGAGAATTACAGCATTGTGGAACGCAGGGGGAGGGGTGGAAGCAATACAGAGGGGCGCTGAAACACAGAAGATACGGGTGGGAGAAGAAAAACAGGACACGGGAAGGGAAGCAAACAAATTGGAGAGACAGCAATATGGAGCGGGGGAGAAAAAGCAAACAGGCGAAAAAGCAGAGGGAGAGTGTGAGGGAGAAGCACGTGGGTAAGAGAGAGCGCAACACACAACATGGGAGGGGGACAGAAGCACAATAGAGAGACTGCTGGAAAACAAGTGCACTCAGAGTGCTTAAACACGTTTTTTTTTTTTGGTTTTTTTTTTAAGTAGTACTTGAAAAAGGTCAGTGGACAGACAAGTTCATTGCTCCAGGAAAGGGACAAGCACAAGGGAAGGAAGGAAAGCCCATAAAACCAATGAATAAGAAGCAAACAAATGAGTGGCAATGAAATCAACCAACAGTAAGCAATGGGCGGACTCTAAACCCACTGTAAGCTAACAATATGTCTTGCAACAGAAGGTGCATGCCCTGTCTAGTAGGCGAGACCTAAAATGGAACCATGTACATTCAATGAACTAAGTGTAAGTCACTTAGTGGCTACCCTAAAGGTGTGCCATGGATCCAACCCTTTTGGACCAATGCTTTGCATTATGCTTAGAGGCAGCCTCGTGTTATCTTAAAACACCATTTGAGGTATTTGCCTTTAGAATTGCTGCTCAAGCTGAAACACTCACCATTCAAATCCACAAGGGAATGTTTATTCAATCTGTATTATAGCCAACAGCCATGGCACCACGAGCCTAGGTTAAAACTTGAGATGTGGTGCTGTAAATGCAGGCAAGAAAGTGGTAGCTGCAATGTATCTGATGAGGAGGCACTTTAAGGAAAAGGCTATATTTGGTACAAGTCAGATTGTGTGGCATTGATTAGCTAGCGCTAAAATGAAACTATCATATGATGGTGGAGGAAGGTGAAGCCTGCAGGTCATGACAGAATGCAACTCATCTCAGTTATTGGCTGTTAGTGGCAAGCACAGATTGCTGCCCAGAGATCCAGGGCATGGGACTGGTGAATGGGAATAATAGAGTTTGCATGCATTATGTGAGGCAGATTAACGACTGAATCGTTTGACTTTTACCTTATGTTTTAGATCTTAGAAACGCATACACAAGTGGCAAGGAAAATTACACAGCTCTTATTTGAAATAAAGATGATGGGAATTGGCACAGTCCAAGCAAAATACTTTAAAAAAAATAAAATAAAATAACTTAAAAAAACCAAAACCTCTTCCTCTACCTCCACTTTGCCTCATTCTACTACTATGATCTCGAAAATAACTCTTTTTAGACTCTTCCTTTCTCTATCCCTTCTTGACTCACCCAAACCTCGTCTTACTACTATGATCACCGAAACTACCCTTTCTAAATTATTCCTTCATGTATCCCTCCTTTGACTCATCCCAAACCTCATTTTACTACTATGATAGCACTTATCCTTTTCTAGAGACTCTTCCCTCCTCCATCTCACCCTTTACTCATCCCAAACCTCATCTTACAATTATGATCTCCCAAATAACACTTTCTAGACTCTTCTCTCTATCCCTCCATTATCCCATTCGATCCAACTAACAGACTTGCATGTCCACTGCTCAAATTAAGTCATATTTCCTTATACCAATCCACCATTAATCCTATTGGATTCCAGAGTAGCGTGCTACTTGCAGAACAGTGCTTCAACACCTCGTATGGGGTAGTAGGCACTGTATAAATACCATTACAATAAGAAATTATACAATAGGACTAGAACAGTGGTTCTTAACTTCTGGTCAGAGGACCCCCAGGGATCCGAAAGGCCTACTCCAGGGGTCCGCCATGGTGTTACCAAATAAAATATTAAGATGAATTTATTAAAATGAAGTATATCAAAGAAGCAAAATTGAAAATGTGAATATTTCAATATATTAACATTTGTTTGGTGTATACTTGTTTTTCTGTATGGTTTTGAAGTTCAAACCATAGAAATTGCTTAGGCCAGTAGTCTCGAGATTCAAATAATGACTCAGTGGGGGTCCCCGATTCCAGTAACAATTCATGGGGGGTCCACAGAAGTTAAAAGGTTAAAACTGCTGAACCAGAGTATATTTCTGGATGTTTTTTTCATTTTGAAATGTGTAATCAAGTTCCCTGCTAGGACTGTAAAAAATCTATACTTTCATTCAGCATTTGTAGAATTCAATATAATTTACATGGTTAATCGGTTAGGTGATATGAAAGCATAATACGACCTGATTTTTATGCAGGTCACACTATGTCTTAATAAACTTTCCTTCCCCTAAACAAGAATAAACTACAGAGCTCCTTTTCCCCATTCAAGAAAGTAAAGCAAGAAAGCATCTTTATCAAAAAAAAAACAGTGCAGACTTGGTTGGGTGATCCCAGGGGACAGAACAAAGTTCATGGTTCTTGTCTTTGTGTAAGTGACTCACTAATGTTCCTCAAACAGTGCTAAAGTGACTAGTTTGTCTACTCTTGAAGGATAACCTTTGCAGCAATTATTGACTAGGCACAAGAAACGCACTGGATATCAGCAATGAAAACAATGGAGAACAATTAGCCACCTATAAACTGATTAGATAATCTTTCAACACCAATTGTTTGAGCAAGAGGGCACTCACTGGGTCAAAAGTGCTTCACCCAAGGAATGTCTAGACCTCCATTTAGAGGGGTCTGCTCTCACGCTGCACTCATTGAATTCATAGAATATTTATCCAAGAATGCACCTTAAAATTAATTATCAGAATGGTACCAGTCAGGAGGGTTTAATTTCTCTCAAACTATCTCTTGGGGAACAATTACCCAGGAAAATTCTAAGGTCGCCAATACGGTAACACAAAGCTAGTGTTACGTCCATGCTGGTGGAGCTCCACATTACATGAATGGCACCATCACCAACTGTACCCCAAATGTTACCAGTTTCTAGTGATGGACATAGCGGTTTTACTATATAATGCAATTGTGGGTGTTTTACTTCTACTTTTGTAAGGCACTGGTTGTCAAGGTTTGATGACTTCAGGGTGCTGAGATATATAAATAATAAAGGCAAAGCAAAAACACAGGAAACAAACTATGTCCAGCCAGATAAAGAGCCCTTAAGTTGCGTTCTTCGATCACAGGCCCACAGAAAAGTCTACAATGAAAGTTCTTGTACATAGTCCAGTTTTGGGGGGTACCTGAATCAGAGGTAGATTGGCGGTCCTCTCAGTTAGGGATCCTGAGCGGTACAAGATTCAGGATCCTGAACTTCCCAAGAACAGCATTGTATTTATGCCAAATAAAGCGGCCATAAGTGATTAGATGCCGATATCAGATCCCAGTTAAGGATGTAATGAGCTGCCAACTTTGTAGGTAGACAGGAGTGTGTTCCAGTAGGCCTTAAAAATAAGGTAGATCGCTTTCAATGTGATCCTGGATTTCTCTGGGAGCCAGCCAGGGCTTAACTTATAATAAGTGTTGGGCCCAAAGTTTTGTTCAGAGGCTCACAGCTGACCTACCGTATGGCGGGGGTGCCAATTACCAAGGCTGTACTGTCTTGATTCCATCTCATGCCTCTTTGATCTACCACCTTATCTCACTTTTGCAGGTTCTTTCTCTGCTGTGCCTTCTCCCCTTATCATTGTTTTTCATCTTTCTCCTCCTCGTCGTCCTTTCCTCCTTATGAGTTGTTCTCGCTCTTGCTCTGTGTCAAAGTCTAATGAGGAAAAATAAGTCCTGGTCTCTAAAAATGAGTGATGGTGGGCCCCACCTGCTCAAATTATGCACCAAGTCAGCACAGCGCTTACAGGGATGGTTTGTTGTTGTCACATCTTTGCATTCTCATTTTAGGGCCTTTGTAGACCCTCTATAAGATTCTTTGGAAAGCCTGTGTAGATCACACTGCAGTTGTCTAGTCGGCCATCACAAGACAGCTTGCTAGAGCAATTGGATGAGAAGTGTGCAGAACAGGACAAGGTTTCCAAGCATGGAGAGTTGCAGATGGAAACCTTCACTACATTTCTGCACCCTTTAATGACCCAAGAAGAGAAAGAGTTGCCACCAGGGAAGACTTTAACCACTGACTTGAGTGAGGGTGACCCTAAAATCTCAGCAGATATCACTGAACTTTCTGAGCTTTCTTAGCAGTGGCCATCATTGTCCTTATGTAGCGGGGTGTTGATTGTAGGTCCAGAAGGGGTGGATCTATGCCAGACTCTCAAACTATCCTTATAAGATCTATTTACAAAAAACATAAATGCAAATCATGTACATAACAGTCTGGTATCCTGAATATCTGGATACAGCACTCCTGGACCAAGGCACCCCTGTGAACAAAAAATTTAATTAACCAAAAAGAGTGAAATCTCACTAACTTCCCAAGTAGTAGAAGGCAAACATCAGGATGTTTTCAAATTGCGCAGGCTTACACTGCAGCCTTTAGCCTACAGGCGCGACCACACAAAAACTGAGTCTTCCTCTTGGCATTAAGTCTGCTGACTACATTCTCAGAATGGCTCCGATTTTGGAAGGCAACAGACTATGAAACTGATGCGCGTTGCAGAAGTCTGCTGCAATAATGTATCTATTGACTGGCATTTTGCTGCCCAACAAAAATAAATAAAAGTATAAAAAAAAAAATAAGATTACGTTTTAAAAGACAACAATAGAAGGAATACAAAAAAAATGTACAACTTTGGGCAATGACAAAAAGAAAAATAAAGCAGTTAGTTTAAATTGCCAGGTGCTTGTGATGAAAAATTAAAATATAAAGCCCTATTTGAAGGCTTTCCTAAAACAGAACTGTGTCATTTAATGAGCGGCCGGTCCAATTTAGAGTGGTCAGCCCCTGGAGTAGACATTTCCCCCAGAGGGGTTCCCACAGGCCCCACACCCAAGGCAGGTGACGACTGCATGGTAGGGTTCCAGTTTATCTAGAATCTGAAGACAGCCCACGCTTGCTACAGTGAGCACAGGCAGCTACTGAATTCTTATTCTGTTGATTCAAGCAGAGAATTCTGAATGCATAAAATTCCATTTCAGTGTGAAGCTCCTCCCAAGGGTATTATGGGCCAAGAATCCTCGCAGGACCAATTGCAGTTGCTTAGCCATCCTTTCCCATATCCACCTCCAAAAACAGAATGGTAATGCAAGGATCCCCTTAGCACAAGTCTCTCCAGGGAAATAACAGGGCAAGTCAAGAGTTCTGTTTGCCCCAATACGTTACGCCCAACCGAATATTACTATCTATCACGTTTCTTTTTTTAAACGAAAGCTGTGTGGCACCGTGTGTACAGGAAATATATAGAAATTTAGGAAAACGCAAAACTTGGTAATAGGAGCCATTTTCAAAAGTCTTAGCGGTGCAAATGTGAAATAAATGAGATAGGAGGTAGGACAGTGGAGCTCCTGGGGTATTGTGTGCAATTCGTCCACACACCACTGGTGCTAAAAGTGCATCATTCATGGAGTCCAATATCTATGCCTGCTTCCTGAAGAGTACAGGACTGATCATTTCCCCTGTGCAGAGGGACATCTCCATTCAGGGACTCAAGGGTGCAGACACTTGTGTTATATTGTACTTGTTTCCAGAGTTCCACGAGCCGATTATAGTGGGAAAGGAGGTTTAGAATTTGAGATGGAGCAGCTGAAAGGCCCATCAGGTTCTACACTTTGAAGGTTGGGGGGTCTTCATTCTGTAACCAGGGCAGAAATTATAGGAAAAGGAAGGAGTGGGTGATATAGGAAAAGCTGAAGTTACTGGAGGTATAATCGAAGTATTTATAGGGTGCGACTGCAGCGCTGCATTTGCACCAAGCATGGGTTTTCATGGCAGGCTATTCCCATAAGTATGTTCAACAAACTGAGGAACAGGACATTCAGTGCTAGTGGTCGGATAGTATATATATATATATATATATATATATATATATATATATATATCAATATCACACCAAACTCCTGAACAGCTCGTATCTCTACAGCATCAGGTATGGACCACCAAAGAGGTTTTCAAAAGTGCTTTATTTTGTGCAAATAGCAAACAGCATGACGCGTTTCGGCCGCGTCTCCACGGCCTTGATCACATGACACGCCGACACACATATATATATATATATATATATATATATATACACACACACACACACATACATACACACACACACATATACATACATACACAGATACACCTCCAAACACGAAGAGATGACTCCGGCACTCCAGCGATTTACACCACAGCTGTTTATTTCAGACCTGAGCGATACAACATCCACGCTTTCCGGCTGCCTCACGCAGCCTTGATAGATAGATAGATATATATATATATATTTAGGATCACAAGAAAACAGCCAGCCAGGGCAAAAATCTGGATCCCAAAGGATACAATGAGTCACAAAGAAATAAAATATCCAAGAAAGAAGTGACTCAAACAGATGGATTCACCAAAGAACAAAAATATATTTCCACTACAACGTTTCAGCTTCCGCCTTCCTCAGGTAGTACAAGATGGTTTGCTCAGTGGTTGCACAGATGACACAGCTGAATTTTCAAAAAGCATCATGAGTGAAGATTCCATTTCGAATGTGGAATCAATGCAGTCCTGAGAGCTCTTGAGATATGCAGTAATCAGGTTGTATTGTCAGTAATGTTCACCACTGACGAGCCAGTCGGACTGTCGGTCGGATCCTAGTCCCTACAATAGGGGTGGTGCCTGCTCAGGCACTGTCGTAGGGATTATGATGTCCCTTTCCGACAACCTTTGCATGGCGGTCCGACACCCATAGAAAGGGTGTCGGAAAGGGACTTTGGGGGTCCCTACCAGGGCCCCTGTCCACCCTGGGCCTCCGCTATGAGGCCCGGAGGGCACCTGTGGTGCCCCCACAAACATCCATGCCACACATGCCAGGCACTACATAGTATAGATGTTTGGAAACATATCTTTTACTATTGTGGCTTGTGCTGCAGCCCTTTTCCAGCCAGCAGCACAAGCCGCAATAGTAAAGGCTATGTTTCTGACCGCCGTGCTGGCGGTCGCATCGTAATACGGCAGATGAGACCTCCGACTCCTTGTCGGGCGGTCACATTCCCGCTACAATGTCAGTCGGACGCTCGTCCGACCAGCATCGTAATGAGAGCCCTAATAATGGAAGCCACATTAGTACACCTGCATGAAGCGAGTGTGCTTTGAAGCTTTTCCATCACAGAAACCCTCATACAGACAAAAGCACAACGGGTGTCGTTGAGTAGACTGATAGGCAAGTAAATACTGTACATTCCAGTAGAAACATACAGGTGTTGTAAAGCTCTGAGGCGAGGCAAATAAAGAGCTGTAGGGGAGGCCGGGGATATGGGTAAATGAAACAAAAATCTGAGATGAAGTGATAAACAGAAGCATGGAGAGGTTCACCACTTCCCCTGTGATGGTGATAGAGCGCAGACGTGCTCTTTAATTTGTAGGGGTGCATTATAATCACTAGAAGGTTGCACCTGCATTTATTCTTTGTCATATTAAAATAAAGATGTTAGAGATGTGCTGTAATAATATGAAAGTGTCGTGTTAAAGTTGCATTTACATAAAGCTGTGAAAGACGTTGTATTTAGAACAGTTCATGTTCAGTCAAAGGCCTAACGCGTAATGAATTGTCTATGGCACTTACAATTGTTCATGTATTTGATGTGCTCGTATATTGTATTGATTTAGCAGTGCTCAGCAAGCATTTATTACTGTGTAGTTTCATGAGGCTTGTATGCCATTTCCTTATGTTGGCCGAAGTCTGTGGGCCTGAAAATGTATTTTGCCCTGGTCGCTCTCCAGGGAGATTCAAACGTGAAGATTTGAATTTCATGTGTATGCAGAGTTGTTCTTTCTCACTAATTTCTGTTGCAGGTGGTGAATTCACATTGTTAGTTAGAATAACTCTTTTGTTCTAGGAGTTAGGCTGGAGAAGCAGTGGATACAATAGGCGTATGAGAAGCCTTGCTTCCAGTCCTGGGAAGCAAGGTCATCGAGCTAGGAGCTGGGAGAGCAGAGGTGGAGCGGAAATTCACCTATGAGAAGATGCCCAGTGGGACGGGTCGATGAGGAGACCCAAATGGGCATGTTTTGTGATCTTGAAGTTTGAATTGGGGACAGTGTCCCGAGGGTGGAGAGAGGAGAGGATCGGGAGACATTAGAAGAAGAGGAGTATCTTAGAACGAGCTCCGTAGCTTGTGCTACTTGACCCATACAACGTGAGTGTACTTCTTAGGAAGTCTTCACGCACTGACACCTTTACCCTTTCCTAACTTTCTTGGGGAGAAAATGCTTAGTACGGAATTCACCATAGTGATAGTGCAGGGATAGATTAATGCTTTCACTTATGAACTTGTGATGAAGTCTGACTTGGACGTGGGAGCAATTATTGCCTGCGTTCTGTTTCTGGAAATTGTCATTCTGTTCATGCTTCAGCGAGTCAACTTTGTTCGTAGGTTAGGCTTTGTATTAGTTCGGATGTATTTCTACAGCCTCGTTCTGAGGTGCTTGAACGTCCAACTATTTTTGGCTTTGTATTAAACCGACTAATTTGGAATTCGGAGTCCGTGATTTGTCGGAGTCATGAGTTATTGGGCCCATAGATATGTGTGTGAACAATTGTCGTAAGGTATCTCTTCCCTCTACACTGCCAAGCAGGAACCAACGATCCATCCGCCAGAGAGTGTTCCAGAGTAAGTTATAGTTGGAACCTCAGCCCCATCAGTGGGAAGACGATTATTTGATGCAACTGAATAAGCAGAGGTGGAAACTGATGATTGTTGTGAGGTATCACTCAGTAGAACATCAGGAATTTGCGCCAGTCTCAATTTTCTGTGTGATGTGCTCTACAGGCGTCCTATTTTTTTAACCTACACATGATAATCAAACTCTCCAAAATACCCATAGTCCTAACACACAACATATTATGATTTGCATTTGTGTTTTTACTATCCTCTATCGCCCAACTCCCTTCACGAGGAACACACTATGTCGATCTCTGATTTGGCTGTCTCTTAAATCCTAACTCCCTAATTCCTGCACTGTACCTATGCACCCCATAGGTTGTATAGGTTGGAGACTGCTCCAACTATGCAAAACAAAACAGATCTGGGCAATTGTTCTTTGAAAATATATTGCACACTCCAGTCTGACACGAGCGCAAAAGCTTCTTTGGCAGGGGATCTGCAGAAAACTGCGCCCATATCCTGCCCAAAAAAGGAACAAAAAAAAGTGTGGTAGGAGTAAAATTGGTCAAAGACCATCAGGGCGTTGGGGCAGAGCAAGAAGACTAAGAGACATATGGAACTTCCTTCAGTTTCATTTTACAACATGGGATAGTTCTGCTTTAAAGACATTTGTGAAAGAAGTAAAATTACTAGTGTCCGGGGAGGCACAGATTAACTGTAGGAGCGTCAGTCTGCTTCAGTGTAAAAGTGTGTGTAAGCAGTTTTCAGTAGAAAAAAACACAAACATGTGGCATTAATACAGAAAGACGGAGGCCAGCCAATGGAACACACTGCCGCCCTGTAATTTCAGAGCATCACCATAGCTCCAGGTTTCTGAGAATATATATATTATTTTTTCATATTCAGGGCCATTCCCCAAACCGTTCCCACACTGCTTTGACTCATCATTGTTGAACATGGGGAGGTTGCCTTGGTTCACAGGAGGCAAAGTCTTGAGTGGGCCCATGATGCACCTCACTTAATGGTATTAAACAGCATATTGCACTCGGCACACATGCATATATGGTTTTTCTTGGGTTTGTATACACAAAAAGTTTTTTAAAAAAAAGAAAAATCTTTAACCAAAATAAGGATGCAAGATCTCATTGAATAGGCGTCGTGATCCTTAGCAGGCCAGCTTCAGTGTGTAAAAAGTCACTGACATGCAATCTATAAGGCAGTAAACAGTGTTCTTCTTACATCATTTTAACAGTATGACCTATGCACTTACTTTAGTAAAAAGTGTGGGAATGTGCACGTATTAGTACAGTTGGTATAACCAACATATTATTGGGCCACTTTCATTTTCACTGACATTTTTTTGGAGCAGAAAGGTAAAACAAGCTGTAAGAAACTGGCTCTATATATACTGCACCAAAGTGAGGTACAGTGTGTATAGAGTCCAAGGGTCTCCAGAGGTTTGGCAGAGGTTAAAGTTAGATAGAACCTTACTCTCTAAAGTGGTAGCTTGGTCGAGCAGTAAGGCAGTATCAGAGGACAGTGTAAAGCATTTGATGTACACACTCAGTCAGCAAATGAATCCACACAATCAAGAACTGAACTCTAGGCCAATTGTTTTGTATAAAAAAAAAATATACTGTTGTTTTATTATAGAACCACAGGTTTGCATAAAATACTTTCTCAAGGTAAGATGCTGTTTGTTGAATACTTTCAATGAACAATAGACTTTAAATGCAAGGTAGTACAGGGGTTGCAATAGGCAACACAATACTTGGTATACTATAACATTGAGCTCAATGGGATTTTTAAGTAAACTGTAATAGAATTACTTTACGAACGTTTTTCTTACTCAGGGCTGGATCCTGGATTCAGCCCTGGTGCATTTCCTGTAAACAGTTGAAAGAAATCGTTTTTGTTGCACATGCGATTTTTAAGGAATATTTGTATGTTGCAAAAATCGACAGAAGAATTTCTGGCAAAAACCAGGCAATGTTATCCTATGGAGGAAAATCAAGTTACCGGAAAATCACAGTTGTAATCACTTTCTAGTCAGTGCTGGGTACCTAAATCCAGCACTGGGATCTCTCCTGAGAACAGGTGAGTAATTTCGATTTTGGTATTTGGACGATTTTTAGTGAATATTTCAAAGTTCCAAAACTCGACACTTAGAAGAATTTCCAAGTGAAAACCAGTCACTGTTACCCTATGGAGAAAATGTAAGTTATCGGCTTTCAGGTAAGTACTCGGCTGGCAGAGTTAAGGTTCTGGGGCAAGACTCAGGGGTCTCCCAGGTTCAGGTTTGTACTGTTGTTACACCCTCAGCGGCACAGGGGCGGCCGGGTGCAGAGAGAGTAGGCCCAACGATGGCCTATGGCGGGCGGGGGGCCTTTGGTTGGAGGCTGCTGGCAGACAGGCCACTCGGCTGTGGGAGCAAAGCTCCTGGTCACTTACTCAGGGCAAGTGGGGAAGTCTAACAGGGTAGTTGGTGCACCCTCAGCGGCACTGGGGCGGCCGGGTGCAGTGGGCTTTTGGGCCGTCGGGCGCCCAATAGATTTCAAAGGGAAAGCTGCAAGACGAACAAAGGCTGCAAACTCGGGGACTGTGATTCTTCAGGTGCGACCACCACTTCGAGAGGTAAGTTGGGATGCTGTAGGAGGGGTAGACACCCAGGAGTTGGGCACAGGGGGCCATGGGGCGCCAGGTGCAGGGGTATCTTTAGGCGTCGTGAAATCTTACCCTCTGCTGGTCGCGGTTGGAGGGGTCCCTGGTGTTGAGGCTGCAGGCGTCGTCAGGAGCGTCGAGGTGAGTCCTTGGGTGCTGGATTCTTGGTCACAGTCGCCGGGGGGACGTCCTCGTGGTCTTTGTCCACTTTGGCTCGGGCCAGGCTCGGCGGGTGCAGAGTGGGCAGGATCCGCGGTCTCAGGCCGGGGCCTGGGGTTGCAGATGTTTGAGCAGAACCACTGCTCGTGGGAGTCCCAGTCTTTTAGTTGAGCAAGGCAGTCAGGTCCTCCGGGGTTTTCGAGGTTGCTGACCACTGAAGAGGCCGGGGTTTAGCAGGAGCAGGTTCGAGGTTCGACAGGCCGGTAGGGCTGGGGCCAAGTCAGTTGGTGTCGTCCTCTTGTTAGCAGCTGCACGGCTGGTCTTCTTTCTTCTTGTTGTTGTTTCGGAATTGGGGATCTGAGGAAGGAAGGTTCAGGGTGCCCCTAAAGACTGAATTTAGGGGCGTTACAGGTAGGTAAAGGGCAGGGACCAATGGGTCCCTTCCCTGGGGTGGGTACACCCCCTACTCTGACACTCTCCAGTGGGAGGGGGGCAGGAGCCTGTCCTGGGTTGGCTGGGTCCCCCCATCCTCAAGATGGCATGGACTCGATGTTGTGCTTCACCTCGCCTCCCCCACCTTAGGGGTGGAGTTGGCAGAGGTGGGCACACCTCTCTTCCTCACTCTGTTTTTCCCGCCGGGTCTCCCGCCCAAAGGGGGGGGGGGGTAAGAACCAGTGGGGACCAGTTGCCGAGTACAGCAAGTGGTCTGGAGAGGCTCACAAAGGCGGTATGCCTTTGAAGCTTCTCCTTCGTGAACCCTGCCCATCCTGGGGGAGGAGGCTTGGCACCTCGTCCCAGGATGTGCATTGTTTCAGGCCCCCCCGAGAGCAGCGAGCTCTCGACCCAGGGGTCCAGAAACATGTCTGGTGGTGGCAGCCTCGGCAGCCACTCAGTCAGGCCACTGGAAGTTGGTCGAGTTTCAGGGGGCATCTCTAAGATGCCCTCTGTTGGGCATTTTACATTAAATCCCACACTGGCATCAGTGTGGGTTTAATGTGCTGAGAAGTTTGATACCAAACTTCCCAGTCTTCAGTGTAGCCATTATGGTGTTGTGGAGTTCGTAATGACAAACTCCCAGCACCATATACTCTTAATGGCAGCACTGCACTTACAGTGCCCAGGAATGGACCTGGGTACTGTAGGGGTACAGGGCTCATGCACCTGTACCCTCACCACTGGCATAGGGCACCCAGCTAGAGTGGTGACTGATGTATGCCAGGGCAGTGGTTTGTGGGCATGGCACACAGGGATGTGTGCCATGTCGACTCTTCACTTTGTTCTGCACCAAGACACGCAGCCTGCAAAGGCAGAGGGTGAGTGTCAGGGTACAGGGCCTCTAAGGGTGGCACAATAAGTGCTGCAGCCCTTGGAGGCCTTCTCTGGTCACAGTGCCCTGGGTACCTGTGGTACCATTTACCAGGGGCTTACCTTTGGCCAGATATGCCAATTGGGTTTAGGCTTCAATGCAGTTAAGGGAAGGAACACAGGCCCTGGGTACCTGATTGGCAGGAGCCCAGGGCACACTCAGTCAAAGCACATCAGCAATTCAGCAAAAAGTGGGGGTATACCATGCAAGAAAGAGGCACTTTCTCACACAAGTGCAGCAATTCAACCAAATGAGATTTATCACTACTTACAGTACTGAGTCATATGAGCTCTCAAAAATACTTTCAAAAAATTGGGAGTTATTGAGGGCGGACGTCATACTGCAAGATGTAGTTAGTCCAATGCCTTTAATAACATACAGAAAATGCCCATCACTAAAGGATAAATTAGTTACTTATAAGGTTTCCCAAAACAATACAGGCTGACATCCAACTCTGGTGTTTTTTTCCAGTACGGACTATGCAAAGCTTGTAAATTCAGCACTCCAAGAACAGAAGTTGTGAATCCAGACACTGGAGATAAGTATTTCATTAAGAAATGTATTACTTGTAATATGGAGTTCACTATATAAGGGAGTCAATGTCCATGCCTCAAACTGTACATTGGGAGTACGATCTTTACAGTGAAAAAAGAATCCTAGAACATATCAGGGCTATTACCCATGATGATTCAAACTATGGTACAGCCAGAAATTTCAAGGACAATATCCCAAAACACATGAGGTGGCAGTAGAACCCTAGCGCTGCGCAGATTAGAATCTCAACTGATAACAGAATTACATACGGAGGCCCCATTAGGCATGAATATTGATGAGGAATTATCTGTTCATTTGTAATTCAGGTTTATGACCCTTCTGTATATATGTTCTTACTCAACTGCATTGTTTTTAATTTGTGTGTGGTGAATTGATAGTTTCTTTTTAATTTTCACTTTTGGAGCACATTGGTGAGGTAAAGTAAAGGCTCAATTACTGTTTTTTGCTTCCTTTTAGGTGAGATAATTTGATACATATGGGATATTTGTGACACCAACACTAAGCATTGAATTTGAAAATATTATTAGATAGGTTACTAATTACGACTATGATGTGGAATAAGCGGTCATACTAACACTTTCCCCTGGATAGAGGTGTGTGGTAAATCATTAATAGGTGCTTTTTGATGAGGACCATCTGCAGTTAATGCAATGATTATCCACTAGGGCGATTGGATTAGCATAAGTTATATATCATGTAACCTTACAGGATTGCTTGGACATTGTAGCTGTTTTTGCAAATCAATGCATTCATATTTATATCTCTATATTGATGAATTACTTTACTAGGTCTGATTTCACAACTCAGTCAATAGGGCTTTCTGTAGGATTAAACAAACTGCAATACCCATTTGAGTTTACATTGACATATTTATGAATTATTTTTGTATCACATAGCATCTATTAATTGTATTACATTGTCAGACTGGATATATAGGTTGCAGTCATGCTTAGTCACCAGTCCGATTACGTTGAAATTGAGCCTTTGGGCAGACCGACGCTTCCAGCATACCTATCAATGTTGTTATAGAAACTGTCTCCTGGAAGTGAATCAGAATACGGATTATGTAAACAGCTATCCATGTTATGTTATGGCTCTAACGTACTTGTAGCATTTTACAGTCTATTTTCACTGTTTTTTTGCGATACATTGGATGAAGTGGGATCATGTGATCAAGACCACCAAGGCTGAAACACAGCATGCCCCTCTGTTTCTGAGACCTAATAAATTAACTATGCAACCCTGAAGCTGCCTACGTACGTTATTTGGAACACTGGTGGTGGATAGATATAAGAGAGATATAAGAGATATAAGAGAGAGAGAGAGAGATCTGTGTGTACATACACACAAAAACATTCTCGTGATAGGACCTCATCTTGGGGACAAGGGATAAAATGAGGTCACGTGAGAAAACGTGAAACCACATAGTAGCTGAACGGAAAAATGACCAGAGAAAAAGAAACCACAAATTTACTAAAATGGCAAGCGTTAAGAAACAAAGTAAATAAAAGTACACGCGTACTCATTCGTGCATACATTCTTAAACTGTCATTTACTAATGCAATCAAATTGAATGTACAGACTGAAAAAAATCTCAAATGGAAACAAAATAATGCCCTTTTCTACATAGCGTTCAACCTTTACTTCTGCCATTTATTAACGCAATAACCGCAGGTGTTGCTACCATCCATTGAACAATACGCACAAAAACCCCTTGTAGAAACAAAATAACCTTACGCACAAAATAACATTCAGCAGGATTAAAAGGACATGCAGAAAACAATAACAGGGCCTGGGCGCTCTCGCCGACGCCTCCCCTTCAACTCCGCCCCTCCCCCATTCAAAAACACATCACTCCTCTTAAGCAATTGTCCTGGGGTCCAGCGAAGGTCAGGCAGAGGAAACAACTCTCCAGTTCTATGGTGTATCCGGGAAGCCAAATCTGTGAACTAGACTTCCAAAAAAGGAACTGGCATGCAAGCAGAAATCATGGGATGATGGCCTGCGGGAGCTAGTGAAGAATGAGTAGCCCAAGACAGACAGGGGTGACCCTACAGCAGGAGGAGGGCGCTCCTGCATCAACGTAACATAAGGTGTGTATTTGTAAAGCGCACGTTCACCCATGGGCATCTTGGTTTACTGTTACCCAGCTCAATGGTACTCATTTTATCGACCTCAGATGGATGAAAGGCTGAGTGGACCCGCCGGGATTTGAACCTGTGACCATGATTCAACAGGGAAATGGGGTGCTCCCACAGCAAGCATGAATCCCACCACCTGTAAGAGTGGGGGGTTGAACAGCAAGAGGCGGGTCAGGCTTCCCACATAAAAAACGAACACTGACAAAGCCAATAGTTCTGGCTTTATTATGCTCCCATAGGCAGCTAAATGCACACACACGTCTGTTTTAGGGTTCAGAAATGCTGTTAGACCTATTGCAATACCGGAAGAAAAGTAGGGCAGTTATTGCTTTCTGCAACAGAAGCCATACAGGGGTGCGACAACCTGCGATGACTAGGTAAACTTTACAGATGTAAAATAGTCCATCAGACATTCTTGTGAAGCAATTTCTAGAAGACGAAATGATCCATCAAACCGCCGATAGCATGAGATAGGAGAGAAGGCGGTTACTCTGGGGAGTGCAAAAGCTTGCTATGCAGTGTTAGATTACTTCGTAACAATAGGCGATGCAGGCAAGTGTGCTATAAAGTAAGCCCTAAAATAAGTGGAATCAAGTCTTGCAGCAAGGGCTAAGGGAACTCGGGGGAGTGGGGGTCACTGCAGGTCTCGCTGCCTGTGCAAGAAAAGTAGGGGGTGCAGGAAGAGGTAAAACAGGGTGCATGCATCTTCCTCTAACAAGAAAGGCAATGGTGCTGGGGTTACACTTCAGTAACTGTGTGTGTGGGGGGGGGGGGGGAGGGTGGAAGTGGTGCGCCCCCTACCCCCCCTCCACCAGCAGGTGGGAACTGGGAGGGGGTGGTTCATGAGCTGGGGGTCAGGCCCTCTCTGCCAGGGCCTCCGTTAGCTGTGACCTCCTCGTCCAGCGAGCACGTGGGCTCTCAGGCCCCCTCCTCCGGCGGTGAAGGGGGAGCCGAGGCCCTTCCGCTGCCTCAGACCTGCAGGAATGCGCTGCTCCCACCAGCTGCATGGGAGATGTTTTCAGATTTCTGAAGTCTGTGGCGCGGTGGGCGGGTGCCCGGGAAAGGGTCTAGCGGAGAAGAGAGACTGTTGGAGGGAAGTGTTCTGCCAAAGCAGGTCCGAGGCAGCCACCGGGAGTGAATGTGGAGCGAGGAAGAGAATTCACGGGGAAGGGCGGCAGCTGCAGGGTGACATGTTCGCTGGCTGAGAGGAACCCACGGGGCGAGAGAGATGTCGAGGCGGCAGTAATGTTCCGCCTTCTGGGCAGGGGATATATTGGCTAAAATACACTATGCGGTACAGGCAAGAGGGTGACCGAAAGACGGTACGGCTAGGCACCGGCAGCTAAGCAGATATCGAATAGATCACGTCACTTTTTTGGCTCTATCCTCAGATTTATCACAGGGTGGCAACATTTTTAAAGACCCCCAAAAAACCGACGTTAACAATTTGCACAGGTTTATACGCTGTTGTTTATTGTGCCCGGTATTGCCGACATCTTCAAGAGTGGGGAGAAGCTGAGATTTAAAAAGAGGCAGTTCCCACCACACAGTTATTCGACAAGAACTAATTAAAGAGTGTAAACTCTGTTGCAAATACAAAATCAACACGTTTTGCATCCAAGACACGGTTTTGTGACAGGCACAGATATGGTCTCTGCCCCCATGCCTTCAACTCCCCCCAAACTGCCCCCTCCCCTACAAGTCCCTGACCCCACGCCTGCAGTAAACAGTTACAATGCTAGTCACCAGAGGCTGTTTTCGCAAACACTGGTATTGACATTTCACCTGATTACCTATATACAATGTGGTGAAACGTTTGTTACGAGTGAGACGAGCGTGTAAGGGAGCGATGGGCTCCCGCAAGAGGGCATGTGGGTTCCACCCCTTCCCCCCCCCCCCTTTCCTTTTTCTTCTGCAACAACAAAAGCTTCCTGTCTGCCCCGCAACAGCCTGAGGGAGATACAAAGTATAGTGCCTCACCAGCACTTTTCCCATTCACCCAAGTCTCACACGCAAAGCACGGTTGCACCCACCCCGCCACGACGAAGCCCTCTTACCTCCTGCCACTTGCTGGGGCTGTCCCCCCAGTTCCCCTGCGCATCCTCCTTCCTGGCTTTCCATGCTGGACCGGGCTCCCACAGAAAGGCTGGGTGCGGCGAGGGGGTCTCGCGTTCTGTCAGTCCGCCTCCCTGGGGAGGTGCCGCATTACTCCCCACCACAAATATAAAAAACACAAAAGAAACTTAAAAGAGCAAGCGTCCTGGGCTCAGTTTGATCGGGGAGCCAGCATCACGTTTAAAACATCCAGATAACGCAAATGAAAGAAAAATACATCCATAAAATTGTAGTTAGAGCCCGGGTTTAAAGGGACAGCATGGTTGAGCTCAGCTCCCTCCCCACAGGGCGCAGCTGGGTGCGCTTTCTCCTTTCTTCGGGGTGTTTTCCTCCCTTGGTCCCCAGCTCCAGGGAGGC
Organism: Calotriton arnoldi; assembly: GCA_963921515.1. Classification (NCBI taxonomy): domain Eukaryota; kingdom Metazoa; phylum Chordata; class Amphibia; order Caudata; family Salamandridae; genus Calotriton; species Calotriton arnoldi. The sequence continues at coordinate 1,618,314 of CAWUFW010001369.1, forward strand.
TGTGTGTCAGCAACGACTCAGATTCACACAGAGAGGAGAAGCAGTTACAAAAAAATCCCTTTTCACATCAGCAGCTGATGGGCTGCTATTGTAACGCTCTAGCCCAGCCTCTAGAACTGGACGATACCACTGCAGCTTGGAGGGGGATACTTTGTACGGCTTCCGTGAAAGCGAAGCGTGGGTTTGGTGGGGGCATGGCTAAGGCCCCTGGGAGGTCTGAGGAACTGATCAGGGAGTCCCAGGGGTGATCGGGTGGCAGTTCAGACTCTGGGCGCTGAGGTAAAATGGAGACCAGTGTAGCTCTCCCCTGTACGGGTTGCCAATTTAGATGCACCCCGCGAGCGTGTTGAGACTATCTAGGGAAAGTTGGATTCCTTTGGCTGGGCGCACAGATGGTGAGTCACTCAGAGCCGAGACCCAGCCCTGTCCGAAGATTCAGCCCCCATCGAGACGGAGGAGGGGCACTGACAATAGCAAGCAGGCCTCCTCGCCAGAGGCGTTAAGTGGATGGATGAGAGGGGCACAGAGGTTGAACGTGGGGCATGGGTCCACTTAGGGTCTGTGAGGAGAAAACACGCACATTGATTTGTGCGTTTGTTTCTTGCCATTTTTCGACGTGTAACTGAGCTCTGATAGCCTTTCATTGGCAGATATTTCCGCCAGACCTCAGTGAGAGTAAACGGGGCGCGACAAGTGCTTGCAATGGAACAATAGAAGTGCAGGTGCTCTATATCAGAGTGACTGCTTGTTTCTGAGAAAACCGCTACTCTTCAATTAAAAGTTCTACACTCTTGCTGAGGAGTGCAGTTATTCTCCCTCTGAAAACAAAGTGCAGGTTCTCAGTTCCTGACAGTACCGGCAGATTTAAAGCACTGGGTTGGGTACTCAACTCCCCACTGTTGCCTATCTAGCCGCCATTCCACCCTTTCTTTCCAACGAGTACTTCTTCGAAGAAATCCTCTCATAGCACCCAACAAGCCTCTCGCCCCAAACGGACAACGCTATTCCACACCCCAGAACACTGACACCCCCCCCCCCCACCCTCAGGATATTATCATGTAACCCCCTGTATCCTCCAGCAGGTCATTTTATGGCCATTACCACACACGCATACCCCTGCAGACTTTCACATACCCACCAACTGATCCTCGCATATCCCCAACAGGTCTTCATATACCCTCTGTATATGCTCCGCCACCCTCCAATAGGTACTCGGCTAACCTCGATTGGATCCATCTCAACTACCTACTAACCCTCACGCAGCCACAGTGATGAGCAGTCTCCCACTTGAACCCTTACTAAAACCGACCTGTGGTGCTCTGAAGTCACCATAAGGTAGCATAGAGAGGCCACATAACTCACCCTTAACATATACCCAATGGCCTACACTCAGTGCGAATAAGTGTGGTGGTATCCTGAGCACTGTGTATTTTCCCAATGATGCCATGGTCTAACCAACAACGCATATAGGGCTCAAGCCCGACTGGGTTGCAAATTGAGCATTTTGCAAATTAGCAGGGTGCCCAATTTGTGCCCGGTCACAAAGGACTGGAGAATAAAATACACATAATGCATGTTATTCCATCCATTCCTGCAGGTGCGAACAGCACATTTAGGTCCCTCTAGTAACAGTGCATTTAGGTAAATGCGTGCTGAGCATGGGCAGTTTCTTCAGTCGCAAATTACAGGTGGAAACACCGACTGTTTGTGCTCCTACCATAATCCTCTTTTGGGCACCAATAAGAGTTTGAACCCAAAATGGGATATGTAGCCCAATCATGACTAGTGCCTTCTCTGGAATGTCGTCCCTTTGCCAGAAACCCTCCCTTCCTTCAGAATGCATTTATTACAGTGCCTACTGGTGTATGTCTGTTTTCACCTCTTCATCCTTGATTCTAGCCAGGGCCCATGCCATTGATCCGCCCGTCATTGAGCAGCGAGAATAGTTTTACTTTAAAGGGTCCCTCCAGTCAGTGATGTCACAATCTGCTTCACACCCCAACCAGACAACTTCAAAGAACAGGACATTCTGGATTTGCTAATGAATTTTGATGATGCAGGATTGGGCAAGAGTCTGCAAACTAACAACAAGGAAACACCCACTCGCACACCCTGACTGCAATAGAAAATCCTTTAAAATGATTGTACCAGTTTGCAGAAAGTCTCAATATTGCAGCCCCCCTTACACTCTGCATAACTGGGAAAACACACAACAGGCAGACACCAGTATGAGACTTCCTGCAGTACCACTAGGTTGAGAAACTAGCAAATGTTGCTCTTTACAAAAACATATATAAAAAAGCCTTTTACACAATGGCCCCTAAAATTCTCACTAGTATTCATTTGCATTTACTTCTCTTCTTTCCAGGTTCTGTTTTTAGGTCTGTCCGCTAGATAGTGTTAGCTGTGTGTTGTCAAAGACCAAGTTGTGTACAATACCCATTTTATGTGGAATTTTGGGTCAGCCCTTTGCTTAGCCTTGGTTTACCTTCTTGTCAATCTCATTTGCTTGCCTCTTATTTGATGACTTTGTTCGGGTCTGGATGCTTACCCTCATTCCGGTCCGGGTCGTCCGATGTATGAGAGACTGTTTCTGGAATCCATTATGTCACCATGCAAGTCCCTCAAGAAGCTGCCATATTCCCAGGAGGAAAAAGCCAAGCCAAAGGCTTCAAAAACAAACTTGCTGGATGAAGACTTCACAGGGTTTAAGAAAAACCAGGAGTCCGTAATCCAATAGTGGAATACTTCAGAAGCGAGGGGTCAGAATCGGCAAGTGGAGGGAGCGAGGAAACAAACGAAGGAACACAGCTTTTTTGTGACGCATCCTCCAACCACACTGAAGCCTTTATATTGTAAAAGATTTGGAAAAGGAAATTACATCAACCATCACACGACGTGAAACACACTGGATTGGGAAAACCAGAAAGGAATCAAGGAAGAAACAGCATTGATGGAAAAGGAAAAAAAAAGTGTGAAAATCTGAAGTGGACTAGCTGCTCTAATTCTTAGACAGGTGAATGCCATCTTGGAGCTGAAGGAACAAGGAGCAGCAGCTAGAAGCCTAGGAGCATGAGGGGAGGCAGCACCAGGCGATTGAAACCGCTGCTGGCTTCATGTGGGTTCTTCTGAGCCCTGGGAACCGAGGGACCATGCAAGGTACCATGGTTTACAGGCATGTGAGTCGTGGAGACACCATGACTGCAACAGTATAGCCCCCTGCTGAGGCCTCCAAGCTTGTCAGGAAAGATCAGAAAAAATTGACCGACCAATCTGGGGACATGGACAGAAGAGGTAGGGACCCAAAAATGATCACTAGCAGGATAGCCTTTCCAGTGAACGAAAAACTGTAACCCAATTCTGAAAATTTGGGAATTGCAGCTCTCATTAACTTTGTATTCTGGTTCCCATTCTACCATAACAGGAGAAGGAGAAGAACGCAGTTGAAAAGGATCGGGTACAAAACGCTTTAACTGGGAGACATGAAACTTAGGGTAAGTTTTCCAAGAGTTAGGAAGACGGAACCTAAAAGCATCAGGATTGATTTGTTTGGTTGCCACAAAGAGACCCAAAAATCGAGGACAAAACCAGACCAGCAATCTTCGCGTCAGCAAGAACCTGGAAGATAGCCAAACCTTCTCTCCCACCATAAAGTTTGGGGCCGATCTTTATAATCTGTCGGTTCTAGTCTCCATAGCAGCTTTAGAATCTTCTAAATTCTGGACCATCCCTTTTCTTTCAGAGTCAAGTCTCTGTGGAAAATCAGTAGCAGCCATAAGAAGAGTGGAAAATGGAGAAAATGGAAAGAAACAAGGATGACCCTGGGTACATCAGAATGGAGAAACCTTGGTAGCAGAGTGAACAGAGTTGTTTAATGAGAAGAAGGGTAAGAATTATGGCCAGTTGGTTTGAGTGGCATTGCAAAAACACCTGAGATACTGTTCAGGACTGATTGACCCCCTCAGTCTGTTCAGTAGATTGTGGATGGTAACCTGAGGATGATGGAGGGTCCCGAAAGTCCCGTATTACCATTTAACAAGAAACTCATTACTGGTTTGGCACTACCCACCAAACATGATACTCCCAGATAGGCCCTACCAGGCAGGCTCAGATAGAATGTCTTAAATTGTCCACTTTCCCTTGTCCTGGTAGCACATCTCACATAGGCCCAAGCCCAGCTCCCTAGATAAACCATATCTTACATAGGGCCAAGCATACTTTCTTAGATACAAAAGTGTAGGCCCAAATGCAAGTGACTCTTGCTCTCATTTTTTTATAATAATAATAAAACAGACCTCGTAGGCCTCACTGATCTGCTAGCAGAAATCTGTCCCATCCACCCAGATACAACATTAGCCTGTCTTGTAACTTTCCACAGTTACAAGAGCAAGGGTGGCCCCCACCCACTTGACAACTTGATGGAACATCTGGCAGTGTCACATGCAAGATTCATGATATTCTTAGCTATGGGACTTTCCGGCGCTTGCTAAACTGGAACCCAAGGCAGGAACTTGACCATATTAATTCTAAAGCATTTTTCACGGTAAAAGTTATCCTTTGTTTACTTTTTGCGGTCAGAGAACTCTGACCTTCTGCCACCAGTTCTGTTTTATCCTGATACCACTTCTCATATAAAATTTTCCAGTAAACCAGGTGGCCGAGTGGCCTGCGTCACATCTCGTGTCAAGCCTCGTGCACACGTAGGCATCGGTTCTGCATTTAACGGTAAAGTTCTGCATTCAACTATATAAAAGAGCCTCGCCCACACTATAAGCTTTGAACTCTCCATTGCTTCAGAGCTTGACTGCAGTTAGAGGGTTCCCGTGCGATCGATCGTCCGTACTACTGGGCTAGAGCTTCAAACTTCTAAGGTGGTAATATTCTTTTCTTATAAATTTAGCCTTTTGGCTTTAACGGCCTATCTGATGGCATAGCCTATTGGTTTTGTCAGCCTATCTGATTATTTCATCATTAGCTTATTCAGCCTCTTTAATAATTTAGCCTTTTGGCTTTGACAGCCTATCTAATTCAGCTCATTCTAAACCAAGTCATTGCATTTAACTTAGTTTAAACTGCGTAGTCTTGAATGGTGTTGCTTTCTTAAGAAAAGATTAGCCTTCTAGGCACTAGCCTACCCATCCTCTTTAGAGTTAGGGTTGCTCCTTGGGCAGCTGCTTATAGCATAATATTTTAGTCATATATTTGCTTCTTTGAACAACTGAGTTTGAACATTGTCGATGCATTTATTTTTTCATACTGCTCATATGTAGATGGGCAACATTTAAATTGAATTGTTTTATGCTTTGAACTGCTCATATGTAGATGGGCAACATTTAAATTCAATTGTTTTATGCTTTGACCTGATCATGTGTTGATGAACACACATTTAAGTTGAACTGTTTCCTGTGGGTTTGAATTGCTTAATAAAGTGCTACTGTATTTGACATCGTTGTTCCTTCCTTTCAAGAGAACGTGCAGAGCGCAGGTCTTGCTCTCGTGAGCTGGTAAGCCATGTGTGACCACTGCAGTGTCTCTCCATTTACCCCCATCAAGGACAGAGCATGATAGCTATCCAGGGTAGAGCAAATTGAGCACCAGAATCTAGAAATGTACTGAGATTACCTGTATGAGATTATAATGTCAGGGATCATATGCAGGTGGAATATACTCCCCAGAAATCTTCTTGCCATCATGCTGGCTGATGGAAGCTTCTTGAACAAAGAAAAATGAGCCATTTTAGAGAAAAGTTCTATTGTGACCATGATCACTCGTTTTACCCCGACAAGGAGTAAGCCCACAATAAAATCAGTGGAAATTGTGTGCCATGAGTAAGGAGGAACAGGCAAAGGCTAGAGAAAGACAAAAGGCTTATCGTGAACCGCCTTTGATTGTAGACAAAGAGGACAAGATTTAATATAAAGCTGTACATCCTTGTAAACAGCTGGTCACCAGAAGGAACATAGGAGTAGTTTTAAGGCTGATTAGACCACACAATGACCTGCTATTGCAGTGTCATGACACATTTCCAGAACCTAGGTGTGAAGGATCTTAACTGGGATGAACAAGGCCTAATGTAAAAAATCTAGATTCTGGAAGTACGCCAAGAGTGCTTGACTCTGTAGGCATCAAGGTCTTCCGGAGAGATTTCAGTATGACCATCTCTCACACAATGTAAAAAGGACTTTGCTAGACCAACAACTTTCTGAGGGAGCAAAATGATATCTGTTTCAGACTCCTCATCCAAAATGTCCAGTCTAGACAAGGCATCAGCCAGAATGTTCTGTGTGCCAGCATGCCAGGGAGAATTGTGTAAATCATATTTAGAAAAGAAATAGGCCCAACAAGCTTCTCTTCTGTTTCTACATTGCATGCTCTGCAGAAATCGGCGGTCTCAATGGTCCGTCCAAACTTCAAAAGGTTTGACTCCCCCATTAAAAGATCTCACCATTCCATACAAGCAGGCTTGATGGCCAAGAGATTGCTTTCCAAAACTAAATACCATTATCAACATGAATTCAAGACATGCAAGAGATAAAAAAAAAAAGAAAATAGGATTCTCCAGGTTGTCCTTCTCCTGGAGCTGAAGTAGCACTGCTCCAATAGAAAATTCTGAAGCATCAGTATAAATTACCTGGACGGATCTGGGTGTCTGAGAATAGGCACTTACGTGAAAGCCTGCTTGAGATTTACAAAGGCCTCCTGGGCTCTACGGGGGTCCAAGAAAAACCTTTAGTTAGGTTCTCCATCAAAGGGGCAGAAACATGGCTATTCATGTTTGCATAGTTCTTTATGCATTGTCTGTACAAGTTAGCTATTCCTAAAACTTCTGTTCTCCATGATGCACTTAGGAGTTGGCCATTCCAAGATGGCAGAAATCTTCAGCGAGCCAATACATATTCTATTCTTAGAGAGGCGATACCCCAAATACTCCACGTCTGTTGTTTCAAATTCGCACTTCTCCGTTTTACAGGATTGATGTTTTTCCCCTGAGGTGAAGAAGGACAGAGAAACATGGACTCAATGTTCAGGAACAGAAGCAGATAATATCAGGATGTCTTCTTAGTGGTGTTTAATTGCTCTCCCTGCTCTTCCGTAGTTCCCATGTCCCTCCCCACCAGTGCCAGACTGGGAATCCAAAGCAGCCATGGAAATTTTCTCGGACCAGCCCCTGGGGAGGCACTGCCTGGCTCCAGGAGGCTGGAAACACTTGCTTGCTGCTTTTGTTACTGGGGGCCGATATTGCAGCACCGCTGCAAAACTGGCCCCCAGTAACAAAACCAACCCCCACCGCTCCAAAACCGGCCCCCACCCTTCCAGCCTCCCGGGGAAATGCCCAGTACAGCCAGTCCGGCCCTGCTCCCCACCCATTTTTATAGTTATATGTAGTCACTGAAAAAACAAGGGTTAAAGTGATGTTATAGTTAGGTGCTTTAATGAGATAAGAACTGACTTTTAAATATGAAATTCTCCAGTTGTAGTTTAGTGAACTATAACGTGTTCCTCCGTAATGCACTGTTTATGACCTCATGTTTTACACCACTCAGGGCATGTTAAATGACATCATTGATGACATCACTGTTGAGATCTCAAATGACATCATTGATGATATCACTGGTGGCATGATCCAGTCATTGTGACAGTGTCCTATTGGGTTTGTGGACTTGAAGTAATTCAACAAACTACACCTGTGCCCAAAAGACATAACCTTTGACCACATGCTGGACACAATTCATATCTGTTGTGTCACTCACATTTGGTGGATATTACCCTTTTTTACCGGCATTCAGCCCCCTAGCAAACGAAATGCCTTCATTCACTTTAATGGGGGTACCCCACTTTTTAAACCTTATGCATTCTCCAAAAAAGAGTATGTACTCTACTCACCTTAATGGTATCACCCCCATTAAATGCTTGACCTGCAACTTTAAGTCATAAGGCTGACAGGTATGCATTTGCCAGTTTTTTAAGACAACATCTGCCAGGCCCATTGGAGAATCCTCCTCAATTTTGTAAAATCCACTACACACATTCCTGTGAAAGAGCGCAATGGCATACTGCTTTAGAGCCATGCTTAAAACCACATTGTGAGTTAAACCACAACTAAGTGGGTCATCCCTACGTTCTATATTATTCAACACTCCGCAGTAAATATCTGGGAATAAACATCTACAACTTATAAATGTCCTTTTGCCTTAGAATATGTATATCATGCTGTATTACAACCATTTAATATTGGCACATGCCCAGCCTTCCAGTATTTTTTCTTACAGACATATTGCAACAGGCTATGGCTTTAACCTACTTTTAAACATGCCTCTGCAACCCACATCAGGTGCGCTCAGCTTTACCTTGCTTAACATGTAATACTACTTGCACTTCAGACTACACTGCTTTGAAAATGGTGCACCATGTAACTTTCAACATGCACAACCATGCTTGCTTCAGGGTCTTACCCTATTTACATTCTGCGCAAACACAGGTGTACACACATTAACTCCATGCTGTATATGACCACAGGATCTTTGTTACCACCTTTCTTTTTTTTTTAAATGATGTAAAGGCTTAAGGAGTAATGTGAGTAGCAGTATCAAGGATGATGTCATCACTGATGTCACCAATTTTGTCATTTGAGATATCATCAGTGGTGTCATCAATGATGTCAATTAACATGTCATGAGTGGCGTAATATGTGAGGTCATAAGCAGTGCATGACAGGGATGCAAGTTATAGTTAGTTAACTAAACTCAAACTGGCGGAAATTTGGTGCTTTTTTGGATTTTAAACATTAGTTCTTATCTCATTTCAACACCTAGCTATTACGTCACTGTAATCCTTGTTTTATTTCAGCGAATTTTTGTGTTTTTTTAATGTAATATCTTATTACCATAATTAACTATGTCACTTTAATCTGTGTTTTTTCGGTGAATATATATGCTGCTTTGATGGTATTCAAAGTTGAGCATATGCCCAAAAAACTCAGCCAACCAGCAGCCAACCCCCCAGCTACACCTGGCCTTCAGCAGTGTGCTGCGAGGAGTTGGCCGCAGGTCCTGATGTCCGGCCAAGACCTGCACTCAAACGCCTGCTTGCCTCAGCCCCACTCAAGTGCCCAGTCTCTAGCCAGGCCCTGTGCCCCATGGGTGTCTAACCCCACGCTGATCACAGCCTTTATAGGGGACAGTGAGGGGTGCACCCAACCCACTGCGGGTGCCGAACCTCCCTCGGGTGCTGTGCCTCTGGCCATGCCCTGTGCCAAATTTACCGCTGAGCATGTGCTTGGCTGTGCGCAGAGCAAGGTTGGAAGCAGGGACTGACATCTGGCTAGGCCCTCCACCCTTCCTCCAATGAGCACTGAACCTCCACTCCTCATGGCCTTTGCAGTGGGCACCCAACCACCCATTGTGTATGGGGGCTGGATGAAGGTCCTGGCCTCTGACGAAGCCCTATGCCCATTTCCCCACTGGTTGCCAACCGCCCGCTGGACACTGTTGGGTAAGTTACGACTTTGGCATAATGCTACAAGGTGTGATTTCCCACCCACCGGTGACATGAGTGAACTTAATGCACCAGTGATGAATGTGAAAGACAGGTTATTGTAACCCTGCAAAACACTATTCAATCTGTAATTAAGAGAGAGGCATTGCTTTTGGTTTACTAACAATCTCATAATGGGATCAGGGGCACAGTGGTAACAGCAACACACCTTATTTCATTATTCACAATGGCACACACACTGCACCAAGAAGAATGAACACTTAAGTAAAAAGTATTTATTACTGCAGGAATAATCTGTTTCTCAGTATGTCTAAAACTACTACACAGCAAGAAGGCACATCATAAATAATGAGAATAAAATTAACATTTCTAACATTGTTTAAATGTTATTTAAAATCTAACACCCTAACATCTACTTCTATGCACTATAGTAAGAGAGCATGGACGGCAGAGCAACTTGCAGTCTAGAATTTCTTAGGGAGAAGATGCGCACTGCGTACCTTGTTGACAGCGAAGGCTGTCTTTATCAGCGGAGGCATGAAGACAGTGTTCACTGTGAATGGCAAACACATGCTGCAGTAGCAGTCGGTCGGTATTCCTCCAGGACTTGGCTTTATCAGTTTCAGGCGAGATGTAGCATCTGCGAAGTGTGCTGGCAATAAGTGAGACCATCTCTGGGAGAATCTCTGGCGATAATCTGGAGAAGGACCTCTCCTGACAAGTGGCAATCCTTATATACCAAATCCTATCACAAATTGAACTTTCTGATATATGTTTAGGAATGTCTCATGTAGATTTCGTGCATCAAGGTGTGCATCCCATACAATCCCATATGAACATATATGGTAAAAGAACATCAATTCAGACTACATTATTTTGGTTACATGTCTGTATGTGTTCTTATTTAACACTTTCAAAGGGCGTGCGCATCACACAAAGTCCAATAGTCAATTGTATTTACAAAAATTGTGATTTCTTTATTTTCATCAGTATAAAAAAGCATTGAACATTAACACTCCAGCCAACGCGTTTCATTCCCACACTGGGAACTTCATCAGGGCTGAAAGGTAACAAATGATACACATATTATTACCAAATCACGACACAAGACTAGACAAAAAATAACCTTCACATAACTCCACAAAACATCAATATATATTTAAAATAAGACAACATCAAACGTCCACATTTACAACAACACTGACCAAAAAACGAAATTATATATAAACATATATAAATTATTTTTTGATTTATATAAAAAGTTTTCCTTAGAGAACTGAACATCCTCACACCAGGTGCCCCTAAATACCAGCACCAACTGACCCATCACGCAATGCAAGTTATAAAATTGCACACCATCATATACAATGTCCATATAAGTGGACTCGACATGACCCCTCATTGAACACACATCTTTTATAATTAATTGCCTGTAATTATGTATCTCAATTTCCTCTTTATCAACAAAAAACCAACCCATGATCAAAAGAAAAACATGTGTGGGGCTGATGGATCATATTTAACAAAGATAAAAACAGTTTAAAATCACCGCAATCGTTAAAACCACAAAGTTGGGTATTCTATTGCAATTCTTACCGAATTAAAAAAGGGAAGAAAAAATCGTTTCAAGTCCGTAGTTTTTATATTCCTTGTGTAACTGATCACAATTGAGGTGCAATCACCTCTGACATGTGTATGAGTATACGTTTTTCAATGTGCCTGTTAATGGAAGAGCAGATTTTACAGCATGCACATGACATGTCAGTTCTACAATACGCTCAATTCTTTGCTCTAATTTGAATTACAACAGAAACACCATAAGTGTTAAAGAATAACAAGAAACGAAAAAAGGAAAAAGAGGGGAAGAGGATGAGTAAAAAGCAAAGGAGAAAACATGTAATGGGATACCTATTCAAACACACACCAAATGTGTCATTAAACCAAAAAATCATATACCTAACCCTAACACCATAACATGCATATCTCCTTAAGACAGAAGAGCACACCATCATCCTCGGTTGGTCTTTAATCATAATAAATATGCATGTTATACAGACAGACCATCCCATATGGGAAAAACCATTCCCGTCACCTGACGAATCAAACACAAGTTGATGGCAGTAATATACACATGCATCACATACTATAAATCGTACTACCATAGGGAGAAGATAAATTGGCGAGCTTCATTTATAATTTGAATATTAGAAAGAAAGAAATAAGAGTGCAATGAATCAGTACTCATCTACCAAAATATATAGTATAGTCAAAAAAGGGGGAGAAAAAACATTTTTCATTTAATATTTAAATATTTGCTCTATGTTAAATTGTTAACCTAACTTTTAGACACTTGCTGGCAGTAGTCAGAAGACGTTGTAATCATGTACTCTAAATGTAATTGGATATTCACGGTGGGTCATACCTCTTATCTTGATATTCTCAATCACTGAGCTTGCGGTTGTTTGAGGCACGGTCCTGTGTATTCCACTAGGACCCAACAATATGGTCTTGAGTATGATAACTCCTATAAAAGATAGGAGAAGAGGAAAGACCCCAAATTCATATCACAGTAGTACAACAATTGCTAATTAAAGTAGCTCTCATAATAATTTTAACAAGTGTATCTGCCGTGCAGCTACCCCGCATACCACAATGATAGTCCACAAAGTGGATGTTAATCAAAGTGGCTACCTTGTTCATTTCACTGGCATCTCCCCGTACCGCTATCCCGCAATTCCCAAACCATGGAGTTTAGACCTACGCGCTCCCCGCTTAGATTCCTACCTGCGTATACATGATAATACACATGTCAATACGTATATATCCTGAGCCACATATCTTTGCCTGAATTATAAAGCACACTATTGTGCATAAATATATCCTAATAGAACAACCCCACTATGAAAAAAGCGGGAGAGTCCCACAATCAAAGCCGACACCGCCCCTCAGCCTGTGCCGGACACAATATGCCGTAGAGCAAGTGACTAATTCTCACTTGTTTCCCACGCCGGCTTCGGTCAAAGATATAACAACAAAACTGCAGTTTCTACCAATAAAGGATCCCGCTGCGAAATGCTGTACCGCCCTTACCACCTTACCTCGCAATCGTACGCGTCTTCCTCCTTGTTCTCGTGTCAAATGAATTCTCCCGCCACCGTTCGTAAATACCCAAAAATCCCGCCCACATGAAACGTAGACGTCCAATCGGCGGACACAAGGGGCGGGGGTATTAGAACGCCTGTCTGGGATAATCAGCGGGCCGGAAGGTCAACACGTCGCCATTTGTAAGTGATAAAGAATCACTCTAAACTAAGTACCACACCTTGATGTACCAACATATATAAGCCTAAATAGGTAGAAAAATATGAAGCGGTATGTTTTACTACAGTCATCAAATTACGTTGATCCACAATATATCTAAATTGGACTACCTGGTCACAATTTAATGTCCCAATTGCGACCCTTAATATTCATAAAAATTACTCGTATTGAGATTATAAATTGTAATTAGCGAAATCCTACATGAATCCACTTCTATATAACACGATGTCCCTAGTAATGAGTATATCATAAACTACACCGTATTGGAGGCCGCCATTGGTAAGTGGTTAACTTCACAAATTCTGCATCTATGCAGACAAAACATGGGGAAAATTCCTGCCCATAACTGGAATAAAGATATGTAAAACGGTACCTATAAAGAAAAAGGGGGAGTGTAGGATATCATAATATTACTCCATACTGGTATGTGTATAAAGTCATATATGAAAAAGGATAAACGGTGTCCCTATGTTATTCCATGATGGTATACTAAAACCATATTCGATACCAGGATACAGTTATGCCAGCAAGTGTCCAGAAGTCAGGGTTTGGATAATAATCCAAAAGAAAAAAAGAAAAACCAAATAATGCGCACACATACATTAATGATGTTAGAGAGGTACAAGGCATCTTGGGTCATGAGTGCTCAATATATCGCAAATGAGTCGTCAAGAATACCAACCAATGCAGTGCTTTACAACATTTTTGTCAGGGTGGTGACTCAATCAAAGCCTTAAGTGCACATGTCACTCCTATAAATGAAACAGCCAATTACAAACACACACTGCTTGTTTGTCTTTTCTGTATATAATACCCTGTAGCCCGACCCGAAACTGGGTGGCGGGGGATGGGGGTGGGGGGGAGAAAGAGGGGGGAAAAGAGGAGGGGAAAAGAAAGGGGGAAGGTTTTGAGGGAGGAAATAGCTAGAATTCTTAAACCTATCCAAATACTCAACACATTCTTGTACATACTGAGGGCTAAATCGTTTTGACACAGATGTATCAAATGTTACACTCTTTTCACAGTGAAGTAGAGCATTTAACTATTTCCCAAGAAGAAATGCATTTCATGGTCTGTGTTAAACCCCCTACTAATACTCCTTAGCCTGCATATCCACTTGGATTCACACCTTCGTATGTACATTTGTTAAGTCACCTCCCTGAGTTGGGCAAAAGCCCAAACCCTTACAAAGTAAACTTGTTTCATCAGAGTCCAATATTTTGCAAGAGAGGTTGACAATTTTCAATTCTAAGTCAGGTAAGGTGGTAAGGGCGGTACAGCATTTCGCAGCGGGATCCTTTATTGGTAGAAACTGCAGTTTTGTTGTTATATCTTTGACCGAAGCCGGCGTGGGAAACAAGTGAGAATTAGTCACTTGCTCTACGGCATATTGTGTCCGGCACAGGCTGAGGGGCGGTGTCGGCTTTGATTGTGGGACTCTCCCCGCTTTTTTCATAGTGGGGTTGTTCTATTAGGATATATTTATGCACAATAGTGTGCTTTATAATTCAGGCAAAGATATGTGGCTCAGGATATATACGTATTGACATGTGTATTATCATGTATACGCAGGTAGGAATCTAAGCGGGGAGCGCGTAGGTCTAAACTCCATGGTTTGGGAATTGCGGGATAGCGGTACGGGGAGATGCCAGTGAAATGAACAAGGTAGCCACTTTGATTAACATCCACTTTGTGGACTATCATTGTGGTATGCGGGGTAGCTGCACGGCAGATACACTTGTTAAAATTATTATGAGAGCTACTTTAATTAGCAATTGTTGTACTACTGTGATATGAATTTGGGGTCTTTCCTCTTCTCCTATCTTTTATAGGAGTTATCATACTCAAGACCATATTGTTGGGTCCTAGTGGAATACACAGGACCGTGCCTCAAACAACCGCAAGCTCAGTGATTGAGAATATCAAGATAAGAGGTATGACCCACCGTGAATATCCAATTACATTTAGAGTACATGATTACAACGTCTTCTGACTACTGCCAGCAAGTGTCTAAAAGTTAGGTTAACAATTTAACATAGAGCAAATATTTAAATATTAAATGAAAAATGTTTTTTCTCCCCTTTTTTGACTATACTATATATTTTGGTAGATGAGTACTGATTCATTGCACTCTTATTTCTTTCTTTCTAATATTCAAATTATAAATGAAGCTCGCCAATTTATCTTCTCCCTATGGTAGTACGATTTATAGTATGTGATGCATGTGTATATTACTGCCATCAACTTGTGTTTGATTCGTCAGGTGACGGGAATGGTTTTTCCCATATGGGATGGTCTGTCTGTATAACATGCATATTTATTATGATTAAAGACCAACCGAGGATGATGGTGTGCTCTTCTGTCTTAAGGAGATATGCATGTTATGGTGTTAGGGTTAGGTATATGATTTTTTGGTTTAATGACACATTTGGTGTGTGTTTGAATAGGTATCCCATTACATGTTTTCTCCTTTGCTTTTTACTCATCCTCTTCCCCTCTTTTTCCTTTTTTCGTTTCTTGTTATTCTTTAACACTTATGGTGTTTCTGTTGTAATTCAAATTAGAGCAAAGAATTGAGCGTATTGTAGAACTGACATGTCATGTGCATGCTGTAAAATCTGCTCTTCCATTAACAGGCACATTGAAAAACGTATACTCATACACATGTCAGAGGTGATTGCACCTCAATTGTGATCAGTTACACAAGGAATATAAAAACTACGGACTTGAAACGATTTTTTCTTCCCTTTTTTAATTCGGTAAGAATTGCAATAGAATACCCAACTTTGTGGTTTTAACGATTGCGGTGATTTTAAACTGTTTTTATCTTTGTTAAATATGATCCATCAGCCCCACACATGTTTTTCTTTTGATCATGGGTTGGTTTTTTGTTGATAAAGAGGAAATTGAGATACATAATTACAGGCAATTAATTATAAAAGATGTGTGTTCAATGAGGGGTCATGTCGAGTCCACTTATATGGACATTGTATATGATGGTGTGCAATTTTATAACTTGCATTGCGTGATGGGTCAGTTGGTGCTGGTATTTAGGGGCACCTGGTGTGAGGGTGTTCAGTTCTCTAAGGAAAACTTTTTATATAAATCAAAAAATAATTTATATATGTTTATATATAATTTCGTTTTTTGGTCAGTGTTGTTGTAAATGTGGACGTTTGATGTTGTCTTATTTTAAATATATATTGATGTTTTGTGGAGTTATGTGAAGGTTATTTTTTGTCTAGTCTTGTGTCGTGATTTGGTAATAATATGTGTATCATTTGTTACCTTTCAGCCCTGATGAAGTTCCCAGTGTGGGAATGAAACGCGTTGGCTGGAGTGTTAATGTTCAATGCTTTTTTATACTGATGAAAATAAAGAAATCACAATTTTTGTAAATACAATTGACTATTGGACTTTGTGTGATGCGCACGCCTTTGAAAGTGATTGATTTTCTGATCTGGAGCACAGTGACGCCACGCAACGGTTGGCGTAGGGGCAGATTTGCGCATCAAAACTTTATTTTTGGAACTGGCACGAGGTGCGGTACCTGTGGTCCGCCGTTGTTCAAACTGATACTTATCTTATTGGACTAACCAGCACTCGCAGCCATCCTTGTAACAACATGGCACGTTTTGACGATAAAAGAAAGGAAATGGCACAAGACCTGTTTGGAAAGAATACAACATCATTACAGACTGGATCAAGTGCTCAAAATACATCGGGCTTACGTGCCCTATTTATCAAATTAGAACGTCTTAAAAAACAAGAACTCTCCCGATGGTGGGACGGGGTAACTCTACAACAGTATATCGACAACAAAAAACGCCTAGAGGGTTACGTATATTAATATTTCCCACCTTTGAGGATCTCAGTGATGAGCTCCTCAAGGAGTGGGAAGTGAATTTAGAGGGTGCCTCTCTCATTATGATGCAAATCCTGATAAGACACGCGATTGAGAAGGGGGCGAAGCTCTTGTCAGAGATTGAGATAATTGAGAAAGAAATTGAGTCTTGTGAGAATAAGGACCTGGTGGATAAGAACTATGTGATCCTTAGAAAGGTGATTGAGGGGCATCAAAATTACTTGAAAGAGAAAAAGCTGCGTAAGATCAAGCGGGATGATAGGGACTATAGGGATGGCAGAATATATACTTTTGCGAAAAAATTTGACATGATTACCGGCAATGAGGACAGAAAAAGGGTAAGAGAGCGAAGTGAGGAAGCAAGGTCATCTAGTAGCACATCACTATCATCAGTGAGTAGTGCATCTTCAAGTAATATTACTGGTGAGCGCCCTTTAGGGGAGGGCACCACTGGTTTTCAAAGAGAACTAGCCAGACTCAGGAACAGTGGAAATCAGTTGAAAAAAGTACAACCAAAAAGACAAGGAGAGGGGGCAGGAAGTCACAAGGTAGGCGAAGAAGGGGTAGCCGAGGACACGCTCAGGAGATCAGAGAGGGCGAAGACCAAACAGAAGTGAGATTGAATACGGATACTCATCCTTTAGGGGTGGAGGCGGAGGGTGACTTAGAATTGAAAATTGTCAACCTCTCTTGCAAAATATTGGACTCTGATGAAACAAGTTTACTTTGTAAGGGTTTGGGCTTTTGCCCAACTCAGGGAGGTGACTTAACAAATGTACATGTGGATCTCTTTAAGTTTTCGAGAATCTTAAAATTAAAAGATTTCTTTAATGAGAAGTTGTCGCATGAAAATGTCTCTGTTAATAATGTGGAACAAACTGATTATACTATACTTGAAGTTAGAAACCTGCAATGTTTGATGTCACTGGGTGGTGAGGAAGAGGTGGATGTACACTCGGTTTTAGAGGAATTAAACATTTGTGAGAACTTGACAGGGGAAAGTGGATTGCGACCCACTTCGAAATTTACACCAACAACATATCATCATAATATTGATGTATTCACTGATAGAATAAATGAAGGCATATATAAATTGGAGAACCAAATGAGACGAACCCAGGGGTCTATGTATAATTTGACGGGAGGTGAAAAAGAAGCCCTCAAAAGGCTAAAAAACGATACTGAAATTGTCATAAGGGAGGCTGACAAGGGCGGAAATGTCGTTGTGATGAACAAAATGGATTATTTTGGTGAAATCGAACGCCAACTTGGTGATGTACAATGCTATGAGAAATTGAGACATAATCCCATTAATGACCTAACAAGGGTGATTAATCTCAAACTTGTGGAGTGGAGGGAGGTTGGTCTGCTGAGTGAACAGGAATATAGGTACCTGAGAGTGGAGAATCCCAGGTTTCCCTGTATTTATATTCTCCCCAAAGTTCACAAGCAAGGGGCATTTCCCCAGGGAGACCCATCATTTCTGGGGTGGGTTCGCCCACTGAGAGACTGTCAGAATTCATCGACCTCAGTTTACAGAAACATGTTCTGGATTTACCATCATATATCCAAGACAGCCGAGATATTTTATCCAAATTTAAAGACTTTGTCTGGTCAGATGAATTGCTGTTTGTGACACTTGATGTAACAAGTCTTTACACCTGCATACAGCATGAGTTTGGACTGAGGGCTGCGAGATCCTACTTAGACAGGGAGACGGCTGACCACTATGAACGCAATCAGATGGTCCTTGAAATGATGGAGCTTATCCTCACAATGAACTACTTTCTGCATGATGGCACATGGTACCATCAGAGGAGAGGTACGGCCATGGGGACCAGGTTTGCCCCCTCTTATGCCTGCCTCTTCATGGGGTGGTATGAGAGGGGGCACGCCTGGAACCAATGTGCCTCCCCTACACTGAGCACATTGTGTTCTGGGGAGGTACATTGATGATATCATCTGCCTGTGGTCGGGAACCGAAACACTGCTTTTGGAATACTTCCAATATTTAAACACCAATCCTTTCAATGTCAAACTCACAATGGAGCATCACAAGGAAAGCATTAACTTTTTAGATCTACACTTTTATATCAAGGATGGGCTTATACAAAGTACACTGCATCGCAAAGAAACAGCTTGCAATGCGACACTGCATGCTAATAGCGCACATTCAAGTTCAACCATCAAGAATATCCCCTACGGAGAGATGGTGCGCATGAGGCGCAATTGCAGCGAAGATGACTGTTTCAACAGTAATGTACAACAAGTGAAGAAAAGATTTCTAGCAAGGGGATATAAGAAGCAGGTCCTCGACACAGCGGAAAGTAGAGTACGTAAGTTGACTAGGGATTCTACACTAGCTAAAAAAATAAAAATAGAGACAAGAGGGGGAATGCGGATATCAGATTTATCACACAGTATACCACACATAGCAGTGAGATCTTCAAATTATTGAAGAGGAATTGGTATTTGCTACAGGAGATTCCCAACCTCTGTACTTCGGTTAGAAAGAATCCATCAGTTACGTACAGGAGAGGCAATACATTGAGACAGGAACTATGTCCGAGCTATGTAACTTCAACCCCAGAGAAACAGGAGACATGGTTACCAGTAAAACCTAAGGGTTTTTACACTTGTAGCTCATGCAATGTATGTCATCTTGGCATCAATAGGACTAAGAATTTTGCCTTCAATGGATCTATCGAGTTTACCATTTCGAAATTTATTAATTGTAATACCACCCATGTGGTCTATGTAATTGGTTGTTCATGTGGACATATCTATGTGGGCAGCACCAAGCGCAGCTTGAAACTGCGTATTCAGGAACATAGAAGGGCCATTCTTAATAAAGATTTACGGTATCCAATGACTGAACATTTCATGGAAAACCATAGAGGTGAAGCCACTTTCTGGTTCCATGCCATTGAACATGTGGAGGTAGGGGCTAGGGGAGGCAATAGAGAACTCAACCTACGAAGGTGTGAATCCAAGTGGATATGCAGGCTAAGGAGTATTAGTAGGGGTTTAACACAGACCATGAAATGCATTTCTTCTTGGGAAATAGTTAAATGCTCTACTTCACTGTGAAAAGAGTGTAACATTTGATACATCTGTGTCAAAACGATTTAGCCCTCAGTATGTACAAGAATGTGTTGAGTATTTGGATAGGTTTAAGAATTCTAGCTATTTCCTCCCTCAAAACCTTCCCCCCTTTCTTTTCCCCTCCTCTTTTCCCCCCTCTTTCTCCCCCCACCCCCTTCCCCTCCTCCCAGTTTCGGTTCGGGCTACAGGGTATTATATCCTGAAAAGACAAACAAGCAGTGTGTGTTTGTAATTGGCTGTTTCATTTATAGGAGTGACATGTGCACTTAAGGCTTTGATTGAGTCACCACCCTGACAAAAATGTTGTAAAGCACTGCATTGGTTGGTATTCTTGACGACTCATTTGCGATATATTGAGCACTCATGACCCAAGATGCCTTGTACCTCTCTAACATCATTAATGTATGTGTGCGCATTATTTGGTTTTTCTTTTTTCTTTTGGATTATTATCCAAACCCTGACTTCTGGACACTTGCTGGCATAACTGTATCCTGGTATCGAATATGGTTTTAGTATACCATCATGGAATAACATAGGGACACCGTTTATCCTTTTTCATATATGACTTTATACACATACCAGTATGGAGTAATATTATGATATCCTACACTCCCCTTTTTTCTTTATAGGTACCGTTTTACATATCTTTATTCCAGTTATGGGCAGGAATTTTCCCCCATGTTTTGTCTGCATAGATGCAGAATTTGTGAAGTTAACCACTTACCAATGGCGGCCTCCAATACGGTGTAGTTTATGATATACTCATTACTAGGGACATCGTGTTATATAGAAGTGGATTCATGTAGGATTTCGCTAATTACAATTTATAATCTCAATACGAGTAATTTTTATGAATATTAAGGGTCGCAATTGGGACATTAAATTGTGACCAGGTAGTCCAATTTAGATATATTGTGGATCAACGTAATTTGATGACTGTAGTAAAACATACCGCTTCATATTTTTCTACCTATTTAGGCTTATATATGTTGGTACATCAAGGTGTGGTACTTAGTTTAGAGTGATTCTTTATCACTTACAAATGGCGACGTGTTGACCTTCCGGCCCGCTGATTATCCCAGACAGGCGTTCTAATACCCCGCCCCTTGTGTCCGCCGATTGGACGTCTACGTTTCATGTGGGCGGGATTTTTGGGTATTTACGAACGGTGGCGGGAGAATTCATTTGACACGAGAACAAGGAGGAAGACGCGTACGATTGCGAGGTAAGGTGGTAAGGGCGGTACAGCATTTCGCAGCGGGATCCTTTATTGGTAGAAACTGCAGTTTTGTTGTTATATCTTTGACCGAAGCCGGCGTGGGAAACAAGTGAGAATTAGTCACTTGCTCTACGGCATATTGTGTCCGGCACAGGCTGAGGGGCGGTGTCGGCTTTGATTGTGGGACTCTCCCCGCTTTTTTCATAGTGGGGTTGTTCTATTAGGATATATTTATGCACAATAGTGTGCTTTATAATTCAGGCAAAGATATGTGGCTTCAGGATATATACGTATTGACATGTGTATTATCATGTATACGCAGGTAGGAATCTAAGCGGGGAGCGCGTAGGTCTAAACTCCATGGTTTGGGAATTGCGGGATAGCGGTACGGGGAGATGCCAGTGAAATGAACAAGGTAGCCACTTTGATTAACATCCACTTTGTGGACTATCATTGTGGTATGCGGGGTAGCTGCACGGCAGATACACTTGTTAAAATTATTATGAGAGCTACTTTAATTAGCAATTGTTGTACTACTGTGATATGAATTTGGGGTCTTTCCTCTTCTCCTATCTTTTATAGGAGTTATCATACTCAAGACCATATTGTTGGGTCCTAGTGGAATACACAGGACCGTGCCTCAAACAACCGCAAGCTCAGTGATTGAGAATATCAAGATAAGAGGTATGACCCACCGTGAATATCCAATTACATTTAGAGTACATGATTACAACGTCTTCTGACTACTGCCAGCAAGTGTCTAAAAGTTAGGTTAACAATTTAACATAGAGCAAATATTTAAATATTAAATGAAAAATGTTTTTTCTCCCCTTTTTTGACTATACTATATATTTTGGTAGATGAGTACTGATTCATTGCACTCTTATTTCTTTCTTTCTAATATTCAAATTATAAATGAAGCTCGCCAATTTATCTTCTCCCTATGGTAGTACGATTTATAGTATGTGATGCATGTGTATATTACTGCCATCAACTTGTGTTTGATTCGTCAGGTGACGGGAATGGTTTTTCCCATATGGGATGGTCTGTCTGTATAACATGCATATTTATTATGATTAAAGACCAACCGAGGATGATGGTGTGCTCTTCTGTCTTAAGGAGATATGCATGTTATGGTGTTAGGGTTAGGTATATGATTTTTTGGTTTAATGACACATTTGGTGTGTGTTTGAATAGGTATCCCATTACATGTTTTCTCCTTTGCTTTTTACTCATCCTCTTCCCCTCTTTTTCCTTTTTTCGTTTCTTGTTATTCTTTAACACTTATGGTGTTTCTGTTGTAATTCAAATTAGAGCAAAGAATTGAGCGTATTGTAGAACTGACATGTCATGTGCATGCTGTAAAATCTGCTCTTCCATTAACAGGCACATTGAAAAACGTATACTCATACACATGTCAGAGGTGATTGCACCTCAATTGTGATCAGTTACACAAGGAATATAAAAACTACGGACTTGAAACGATTTTTTCTTCCCTTTTTAATTCGGTAAGAATTGCAATAGAATACCCAACTTTGTGGTTTTAACGATTGCGGTGATTTTAAACTGTTTTTATCTTTGTTAAATATGATCCATCAGCCCCACACATGTTTTTCTTTTGATCATGGGTTGGTTTTTTGTTGATAAAGAGGAAATTGAGATACATAATTACAGGCAATTAATTATAAAAGATGTGTGTTCAATGAGGGGTCATGTCGAGTCCACTTATATGGACATTGTATATGATGGTGTGCAATTTTATAACTTGCATTGCGTGATGGGTCAGTTGGTGCTGGTATTTAGGGGCACCTGGTGTGAGGATGTTCAGTTCTCTAAGGAAAACTTTTTATATAAATCAAAAAATAATTTATATATGTTTATATATAATTTCGTTTTTTGGTCAGTGTTGTTGTAAATGTGGACGTTTGATGTTGTCTTATTTTAAATATATATTGATGTTTTGTGGAGTTATGTGAAGGTTATTTTTTGTCTAGTCTTGTGTCGTGATTTGGTAATAATATGTGTATCATTTGTTACCTTTCAGCCCTGATGAAGTTCCCAGTGTGGGAATGAAACGCGTTGGCTGGAGTGTTAATGTTCAATGCTTTTTTATACTGATGAAAATAAAGAAATCACAATTTTTGTAAATACAATTGACTATTGGACTTTGTGTGATGCGCACGCCCTTTGAAAGTGATTGATTTTCTGATCTGGAGCACAGTGACGCCACGCAACGGTTGGCGTAGGGGCAGATTTGCGCATCAAAACTTTATTTTTTGGAACTGGCACGAGGTGCGGTACCTGTGGTCCGCCGTTGTTCAAACTGATACGTGTTCTTATTTAACCTTGACATGGTGAAAAGTAGACATTTGTCCCAGACGAATGTCGCATTAAGTGTTGTATCTATGTCCTCAATCGAATGACTTGACAGTTTCACAGTTCTTAGAAAGAAAAGGTCAGAGGGCATCTGTGTCCAATGCAAGACATGACAATGATTCTGCATAAATCAGGAAAGATGGTGACTTCCATTGTTTGTAAGTGAGAAGATGGTGACCTCCATCAGCCAAGATGGAGTCGGGGCGTACATAAAATAGATTCAGACCTTAGGGACTCTACGTCATCCCTGGGTTGTACGTCTGAATGTGACGTCATAGGTGTGTATCTAACCAATAGTGATTTATCTAATGTATAGGGAAATACATGCTCTCAAAGTATTGAGGTCTAAAAAAAGCTAACTTAAAAATATACACTTAATCAAGCTATGTGTATAAAATATAATAGAAACCATTTAATATCAACAATATAGATGAAGCATAAACAAAGGCAATCAATACATCATAGATGCAAATGGCAAAAATGTACTTATAATAAGTTTAGTGAAGCACAAATATTTTCAAACCTCACGTTGTGTCAGATAATATATATTTTGTAGTCTTTCTAAAGGGTTTTATGCATGTTGGCGACTAAACATACCAGGGATGATATGGAATAGCCAGAATAAAAATATGCGATATAAAAATAAAAGCAAACATTAAAAAGAGTCTTATTAAAAAGAACAGTTTTTCTTCAGTTCATAGAAAATATAGGCTTTTGTGGTATGTATGGCTAATGCACATTGTTGTTCAGTGGTTGGCTCACGTGTAGAGTTCGTTCCTCATCGGATGTCGACATCGCCGAGTGCACACGCAGCATATGTGTGATCTTTGAGGAATCCATACAAAGCGTGTTCATAGTTAGCAGTCTGTGTATTTGATGAACCAACAATTTGTTGCTTGTCTGAGGCATTCGATGGTAATTGCGGCTCCTCTCCAGAGGGCTTGAAAGATAACAGCGAGTTGAGCCACTTATCATGAGCTGCATCGAAAAGTACCACAGGTGATATTGGTCTGTCATAAGTAGCATCCTGCAGAAGGGACAGAGGCATTGCTCAGCATTGTTTCTGGTGCTCATATAGAGGTTGAAGAATTGTTTTCATATCAAGGTAAGCCACCAGGGCCACTCCAGATGTCAGTCCAAGATGACTTCAGTCGTACAGTTTATGCACCAGAACACAGGTTTTACTTGTGTAGCGTCCATTTTGAGAAAGGTGAGCATCCAGTGCTCGTTGAGTTCAGATAGCCAAGCATGTTCCATGTAACGTGCTAGAGACTCTCTGCAGCTTTATTATGATGTCACTCAGCACTCCAAATCCAGTCACCAATGACAAATGCTCGACACTTCATAAAAATGAATTGTCCGTGTTTCAATGTAATGACACAGAATTCTGGATTCTATAATGATTCAGAATTCTGGTTGATTCTTTTATTGGCATCTTCTCATAGAAATATATGATTGCAGCCATAGCCAACACGTTTCGTTCAATTAATGAACTTTTTCAGGACGTTTCAGTGTTGTTTTTATATTTTTTCAAAGATCAATGCATTGTGTATCAAATATAGTAACCTGTGTTTTAACTAAGTCTATTTCATGTTCATATTAATACCAAAATCAGTATCCCATGTTCTGACAGGCACCTGGCGATTCCTGGGGAAAAAAAACCCAAAAGAGCCTTTTTTTGTAGGACTCGCCAGGTGCCTGTCAGAAAATGGGATACTGATTCTGGTTTTAATATGATGTGTGTTTGATTTGGACTGTAAAGACTGATTTGGGGAGTACGATGTGCCCCAGTGATGTATAATCGCGATGAATAACAGATGAACACGAAGCAAAGCTAGTTTATCTTGTAAGACAGCTACCTTTCCCCAGAGCTGTTTATTCTTTATAAGTTTTCCTTTTGAATCCATCTAACCGCCAATGTTGCAAATCGACATTCAATCAATCAATCAGTAGATTTGTATAGCGCTACTTGCCACCCTTGAGGGTATCCAGGTGCAGGGTCCAGTTGATTAGGTGAATATCTAGGTCTTCAGAAACTTACAGAACTCTGGAAGAGATGGGGAGGTCCGTAGATGAAAGGGTAGCTCGTTCCATGTCTTTGCTGCTAGGTAGGAGAAGGAGCGACCTCCACATCTGCTAAGTCTGGTGCAGGGGGGTGAGGGTTAGAAAAAGGGACGCATAGCAGATTTGTCTGGTGGGCTGATGGAAGTTGAGGCAATGGTTCAAGTAGATGGGTCCGCAGTTGTGCAGGGCCTTGTATGCATGGGTCAGGAGCTTGAACTGGCATCTTTTCTGTACACTGAGCCAGTGGAGTTCCCTGAGGTAGGTGGTGATATAGGTTCATCTAGGGAGAGCCAGGGCAAGTTTGGTTGTGGCATTCTGTATGATCTGTAGGCTGAGTAGGTGAGCTGCGTTCCCTGCGTAGAGAGCATTTCTGTAGTCCAGTCAGCTGGAGATGAGGGCCTGGGTGATGGTGCGTCTTGAGCTTTGGGGTTGCCATTTGAATATCTTATGAAACATGCAGAGGATGAAGAAGCAGGAGGAAGAGACAGAGTTGACCAGAGTCATCATGGTTAGCTTGTTCTCCAGAATGATGCCTGGGTTCCTAGGGTGGCCAATCGGGGTAGGAGTAGGTCCGAGTTCTGAGGGCCACCAGGATGCGTCCCATGGGGAGCTTTTGTTTCTAAAAATCATTACCTCTGTCTTTGTTTTTTGCCCTCATTTGCCTCGTTCACACCATTCTGCTTGCATCTTAGACTGGAGTGTCCAAACCTCTTTGCTGAAGAAGGAGTGAAAGAGGTTCACACGGTGCCACCCTTGGATTGTGACAGCACCCTTTTTTCCAAGCGCACAATTTCTGCGAGCAGCCCTGCTTCTTAGAAAAGGTGCCAGCCGAGGCGGAGAAGGCTTAATCATTGGACCCCTGATCTGGATTTCTTACTTGTTGCTCACACCAGCGTAGCAGGGGTAACCAAAACTCGTACCTTCTTTGACCTTTATCTGAAATATCCATACTGGCCACACTCTTTACGGACCTTAACCAATCCTCATATCTCGGAGGAGCCTGTGCCACCCACAGTCTGCAGATCTCTCTGCTCGCCAATAGTATAGCATAAAATACCAGCTTTGCATAGTTTTTACTGATTATAAGTTGCGGTCCAAACATCCAAATATAACCAGTAAAACACTTACCTTTATTTGTATCTTCAAGGAATTAGACAAGCCTCTACTCACAGCCTCCCAGAATGTCTGGATCTTTGGGCAATATACAAACATATGCACGTCATCTTCCTTCATGCTGCCGCATTTTGGACACGCCACGTCGCCTCCTTTCCCAAACTTGGAAAGTTTTTGGGGGGTCCAGTAAGCCCTGTGGATGGTGAAAAGATGATTCCTCCTCAGGTATGCAGGTTTTACTATTTTATACATCATAGACATAGATACGTGCCATTGATCTTCCAGCGTGGTCTCCAGCAAGCATCCTCCCCATAGGTCCATCGGCAAGGTAAAATCCCCGTCTTCCATCTCAATCATCAGCCAATACCACGTAGCAATTTCTTTTTTCGCTTGGACCTCTGACATTAGTCTATCTTCAAGTTCATTATGTTCTCCTATTTTTGTATCTAAGGCCTGATACCAACTCTGCATCTGGAGGAACTTAAATCTTGAGATCTGTTGGCCCGTTTCCTGATTACACCACTCCCATGTGATCAAATGACCATCTTGAATTAGATGCTTCCACCTTGATATACCGGCATCTCGTAGTGGGATTGCCAACAAGTCCTTTGTCCAATCTGGAGAGCCCGGAGAGTCCCAAATGGGGGCAAATTGACTGAAATACGGAAGTTTTATGGCCTTTCTGATTTTATACCAAATCTCAGCCATGCCCCCTAAAATCTTTAGCCTAACCTTTTTAAAGTACTTTGGATCCGCGTACTTATACATGAAGCCACATTCACCTCCATTCTCTTTCTTCAGCATCACCTCCAAAAGCCTGCCGATCTCTGATTTTGTGGGTCTGTCCAAAAGCATTCTCCCATTCTTTAATAAAAAAGCCCAGGAGTAAAAGAGCAGGTCTGGTAATGCTAATCCCCCTTTCTCCAACCTCCTTCTCAGCTTCTTCCAAGCTATCCGTGGCCCTTTAGATGACCAAATAAAGGTACTAATCTGACTTTACATCTTCGCAAACCATTCTTTCTTAAAAGGTAAGAGAATTGAATCAAAAAGGAAAGTAAACTTTGGGAGAACTATCATCTTTACTAAATTTACTCGACCGAATAGGGTCAGCGGAAGATATAACCAGTTCTTCAACAAAACTCCCACTTCTTTCCTTACTTTTTCAACATTTTCTTTGGTAAGCTTTGTGATGTCATGAGTGATCTTAACCCCTAGATATCTCATTTCCTTTTTACTCTTTACTTCGCCCACCTCTGTATTCCAGGCCATAACCTCCGTTTTCTCTTTGTTAATATCATAACCTGAGATTTTCCCAAAGTCTGCTGTTAATGTTAAGACACAGCTCAATGTTCTTTGTAAGTTGGTAGTAAAGATTAAGAGGTCATCTGTATATAAGCCTAGTTTCTTTCTCCAGCCATTGTATGGGAAGGGTAGGATATCTGTGTTGCTTCTGATTCTTCTGGCTAGCGGTTCGATATATAGATCGAACAGTAATGGAGACAAGGGGCAACCTTGCCTCGTGCCCCTAGTAATCCGAACCGCCTTTGTCAAAACCAAATTAACCAACATCCTAGCTTCAGGTGCAGCTTAAATTCCCTCCAAAGCTTTACAGAAATTAGAACCCAGGTTAAGAGACTTTGCCACAGCTCGTAGATAAACCCAGTTGACGCGGTCAAATGCTTTAGCGGCATCTAACGCCATTACTGCTAATGGGAGCTCATAAGCGGTGGCCAGATCTATAGACCCTATAAGCGTATAAGTCAACTCTTTCATAGATCTACCTCGAATGAACCCCTTTTGGTCCTCATGTACAAGCTGCGACTTAACCCCATTAAGTCTTCCTGCCATAATTTTCGCAAAGATCAAATAAATCGCAGTTTAGAAGCGATATTGGCCTATAAGAGTCACAGTGTTTGGAGCTTTTACCCGGTTTCAGTATTAATGTAATATTAGCCTCTTTCCAAGATTCAGGCATTTCGGCTCCTGTCAAGAATAGTGCATTAAAAATTTCGACCAAAATAGGATTTAGTATACTGGCCAAGGCCCTTAAGACTTCATGAGGCAGGCCGTCTGGTCCCGGTGCCCTCCCTTTCTTACCTTCACCAATAGCCTGTTCTACTTCCCTAGTACTTATCCTCTCATTCAGCTGTTCACTTTTATCTGCTGTTAAGGGATCGGCACAGTCCTGACTCAACCAGGTCATAACCTCTTCTACTGTGACTTCCAAATCTTCCTGGTACACTTTCCCAAAATGTCTGAAAAAGGCTAGCTCAATACCCTTATTATCCCCGAGTAAAGTTCCTGATTTCTCGCACCTAATCTCTTTAATCATGTTCCTCACTTGATCGTTCTTGGCTTTCCATGCTAACAGCTTACTGCACCCTTCACCATATTCAAAGTGAGCCAGCCGACTAGTCTCCCATCTTTTTCTAACCCTGTCCTGTAGAATTGCTGTCAGCTTTGTTTTTGTTTCCATTATTTCGCGAAGCAGAGTCTCACGATCTTCCTGTTTTTTTGGATTGATCAATTCATTTTCAATTGTTCGAACTTGCTCTTCAAACGCTAATACATTCTTATGGTACACTTGCCTTTTTGCCGCCGCTAGGGCACCCAATCTGCCCCTCAAATAGGTCTTATATGAATCCCAGACCATACCAATCAAAGAAGAAGCCAAATTGTTATCAAAAAACTCTTTTGTCTCTGCTTTTAGAGTATCTATGATTTCTTCCTCTAATAAAATCGTGCGATCCAATGTCCATCTTGATTGAGCAGCCCCCTCACCCAGCCTTACATGGAGCATTACCACTGAGTGATCTGACAGGTGTACCCCTATATACTCAATACCTAGTACTTGATCCTTCAGCCTATTATCAATTAAGAAGTAGTCAATCCTTGACTGGTGTCTATATTTCTTGTTGTGAAATGTAAAACCTTTCTGAGGCCCTGCCCTCTGTCGCCAGATATCACGAAGTCCCAGTTGCGCCATCAATTGTCTAATCAGCCCAGACATTTTGGGATTTACCACTGCTCTGCTATTCAGGGATCCATCCATCATATGGTCCAAGACAGCGTTGAAGTCTCCTGCCATAATAATCGGGTCAGGAACATTTAGTAGCTCGATTAATAGTTCCTCTAAGGGGCCCGTATTGTCTTGATTCGGACCGTAATAACCCGCCAGTGTAATGTTGTGCCCAAAGATTTTTAGTTTTACCACAAGCCATCTACCCGCTATGTCTGAAACACTGCCTTCTACAAAGATATTTGTCCCTGGTTTCACCAGGACTGCCACCCCTTTTGTAACCGCCGACTGCCTTGTGCAAACTGCTTGGGAAATCCATCTTTTGGCCTTAAAGAACTCCCGACCCTCCTTCTCCGTTAATGTGTCTCTTGTACAATATTAATCTGTGCGGGACAATCTTTAGTACTGCAGTACCCTCTCCCGTCTTCCCCTTACCCGAAGACCATTCACATTCCATGATATAATTTTTATCTCATTTGTTCTTTTCTCATCCAACCCCCTGAGATCTACAGTTAAGTGCATGTACAACGCTAACAAGGCTTCTGAGGACTTTTTTTTTCATTTTCTCCCATATGCTCCCCACCCTGTGCTCCCTGAACCCTCCCCCCCCCCCACATGGAAATCCCAACCCTGACTCTTTACCTCTGTCTTGTCTGTATTGAACTTCAGGTAGTTGTCCTTCATCCAGTTGGTGAAGTCTGCCATGCAGTTGTGGAAGTTGGTCTTGGTGTTGGTGGTGTCTTCGGAGAGGGAGAGGAAGAGTTGTGTGTCGTTGGCGTAGGATATGAAGTTGAGTTCATGGGTTTTGGCAATGATGGCCAGAGGTGTCATATAAGTGTTCAAGAGAGTAGGACTGAGCAATGATCTTTGGGGTACTCCACAGATGATTTCCTTGGGTTTGGAGGTAAAGGGGGAAGGCGGACTTTCTGCATTCTTCCACTGAGGAAAGAGGCATCCATCTGAGAGCAGATCCTTGGATGCCTCTGTTGTGAAAGCCTTGGGATGAGTGTGTGGTGGGAGGCCGAATCGAAGGCTGCCGAGAGGTTCAGGAGGATCAGAGTCGCTGTCTTGCTGCTATGGTTGCTGCAGAATCTGGATTGCGAGGAGTCGAATTGGAGGTTCCATTCCAGATGTGAGGAGTGTTGTTGGTTGATTGCTTTTTCTAATACTTTGTCCGGGAACGGGAGCAGGAAGATGGGTCAGTAGTTGTTGCTGGTGTCTGCCAATGGTTTCTTTAGTATGGCGTTGACTTCTGCATGTTTCCATTCCTCAGGGAGATGGTGAACAATGTGGTGAGTACGTGGCCGATTCTGGCTTCTCCTAGGTTGAAGATATGTGAGGGCATGGGTCAGTTGTGGCCCCCAAGTGGGCAGAGTTCATGAAGGAGGTGGTGTCCTGTGGGGCGAGCTGGCTCCATTCGGTTAGTCGAATGTCTGTGGTGGTTGCGGGGCCGTTTTGTTGCTTGAAAAAGTCGGTGATCTTGGGCTTGAAATTTCTTTAGATGTTGGCGATTTTGTGGAAAAAGTTTGCAAGGCTGTTGCAGAGTTCCTGTGAGGGGATAATGTTGTTTGTTGCAGCTGAGGGGGTAGAGAGAATTATTTGACAATATTGAAGAGTTCTTTGCTGTTATTGGAGCTTGATTTGATGCGTGAGGCTAATGCCTTTTTAAAAAAAGATTTTTTAACGATTTTCTTAACTGTCTGTGGTAGAGTTTGAGGGCTGTCTTGAAGGCGGTATTGTCAGTCATGTCCTTGCTGGTGCTCCATTTCCTTTCTAGTTGTTTACAGTGTCGTTTAGTGGTGTTGAGGTCTTCAGTGTACTAGCTAGCTTGCTTGGTGGACCTTCTATGGGTGTTGTTGTAGATAGGAGCGATGCTGTCTGCACAGTTGGTGATCCATTTGCTGAAGTTTCTGACATTCTGGTCTAGGTTATTGGAGGAGATGGGGTGGGTGGTGTTGACGGCATTGATCCATGTGTCCTTTGAGACTTTGCTCTGGCTGCGGTGGGGGGCGTTGGGCAGACTGGGAGCAGAGATCCGTGAGCTGGTGATGTTGAAGTGGACGATGGAGTGGTCGGTCGAGGTATGTTCTGTGATGTGGCTGTACCTGAAGCGGACCCAGGGGTGGACGGGGGAGATGGGGTCTAGTGTGTGGCCTGCAGTGTGCGTGGGGTCATGGATGAGTTGGGTGAGCCCGATGTTCTTCATGCTGCTGAGGAGGTTGGCAGTGTAGATGTCATTGTAGATGTTGGGATGGAAGTTAAGGTCACAGAGGAAAATTTAGTTGTTGGAGTTTGTGGCAAGGGGAGCGATGAAGTCGGCGATGAAGTTGCAGAAGGCTGAATGTGGTCCTGTCAGACAGTAGGTGAGTGTGCCCCTGATGGTAGTTTTGCTGTTTGTTTGGAGTCAGGAGTTGAGGATTTCCATGGTTGGGGTAATGTTGTCATTTGTTTTGGTGCATTGGATGGATTCCTTGTGTATGATGGAGATCCCTCTGCTAGGCTTGTTGATTCAGTCGCAGTGGATGATCTTGTATCCTTCGGGTATTACAGTGGCGATGTAGAGCGTGGAAGTGGGGTTGCACCAAGTCTCAGTGAGGAAGAGGATGTCAGGTGTGAGAGTGAAGATGAGGTCCAAAATCTTGGTGGTGTATTTGCATAGTGAGCGTGACATTGTAACCTTGCACATAGAAGGATGAATCGGACACGAAAAGTGTGGGAACTGACGAGTCAGTCTTCTGTGATGTACCCAGCAGAGCATGTAATTGTGCATGTTGTGCCGTACTGTCACCTAAGGGTTTAGTGTGGGTGCATTTACCATCCTTCACTGCACCTTGACTGCTGCACGTACTGCAGAGTATTTGTATTTTTTTTCCTACCGCATGTTGGGCTGATCCATCTGTAAAGAAGATGTTCGAGTAAGACTTCATTTGGGAATGTGGCTGAAGTCGGAGCAACATCCTGTTCATATTGGAGAAAAGCTTGTGTACAACGGGAGGGGTCATACTGAAACTTGACATTCACTGCACTTAAAGAAGAGGCCCATGTGCCCATCTCGGGTGTAGGACAGGAGCATTGGGAATGCTTGCCTTTGTGGCTGCCTCTAGTGCTGGTATGGGAGAAACAATAATTATATGTTTTCCATGCGCCAGAGAGCGCTCGTTTAAGATAGCTGTTTGCACAGCTGTCAGGATTTTTTCAATAGAAACAAAATGTGCTTCAGCCACGGAATACAAGAGTGGCTTGTAAGCAATAGGGACAGTCTGTCCTTCATTGTAGGTAACCATAGCGACTGGGTATGACTCTGATAACTAGGTTGGTTTTGTTGTCCCTAGGTTTTAAATATTTAGTCTCAAGCATGTCTGCCTGTAGAGCACGTAAGATATCAGTATGCACATTCAGCCAGTGTTTGGATGAAAACGTGGGAGAAATCAGGTCATACAAGGGCTTCACTCTCTTAGCATAGTAAGGCAGTTAAGTACATCTAAAGTTAAGAAATCTGTTAGAATTGGGGTCTCTAGTTGGCAGTGGTTTGTCCAAGTAGGGACCCTCACTCTAGTCAAGCTAAGCGAGTCACACAGCTAAGATAACCCCTGCTCACCCCCATGGTAGCTTGGCACGAACAGTCCAGCTTATCTCAGAGGCAATGTGTAAAGCATTTGTACATACACACACAGTTACACAATGAAAACACTACAAAAGGAGTCCACACCAGTTTAGAAAAATAGCCAATATTTATCTGAATAAAAGAAGGTCAAAACGACAAAAATCCAACCTACATAAAGATATCACTTGTCAAAGGTTAAATAACTTCAGTCCATAGAAATCAATGGATGCGTTTCTTTTGGCACAAAGTACCTTGGATGCGTCAAAATTCAAAGATGACACAGGTGCAGGGGAGGAGAGGTGCCGTAAAAGCAAAGCGATGCGTCGGTTCCTTACTCCCAGGGGAGGTGATTCGTTGGTTCCTTACTGCTACGCAGGGGAGGTGATGCGTCGGTTCCTTACTGTCAGGGGAGGTAATGCGTCGGTTCCTTACTGTTAGGGGAGGTGATGCTCTGGTCTCCGGACGCGCAGCCTCAGTTCCTTACTGTTGGGTGACGTCGATGAGGTGACAGCATCGAGAGATGATGTGTCGACAATATAGACGTGCTGCATCGATGCGGCGGTGAAGCTGACGCTGCATTGATTTCACAGCTGCGAAGTAGGCAATGGGTCGATTCTTCAGCTGCGAAGCAGGGGCTGGTTTGGAGTCGGGGTGGGTGTCATGGACACAGTGCTCGAGGCTCAGGCAGTGGTAATTTTTCAGCCACAAAGCAGGTGACATGTCGATTCTTTGGCCGCACGGCTGTGCTGCGTTGAGAAAACAGGCGCTTAGAGTCGATGCATGGATTTTCTGTTCAGATCACCAGATTCTACTTCTAAGGGCCCAGGTACTGGATTTGGCACCACTTGGCAAGTCAGGGTTCTCAGCAGGAGAGCCCAGGCACTGGTAGGTGAAGGTTTGATGGCCCTGAGACTTATTAACAGGAGGCAAGCACACACAACACCTTGAAGAACCTTGGAAGCAGGATACAAAAAGCAAAAACTAGTCCTTTTACCCCCAGGACAGAAGCAGTAAGCAGCAGGGCAGCACAACAAAGCAACAGGCAGAGTGGCAGTGCCTCCTACAGCATCCAGCTCTTCTTCCATGGAAAAAGTCCTTTAGTCCAGAAGTGTTCTGATGTGGGAGTGTCAAAGGTCCAATACTTCTATCCCTTTCTGCCTTTGAAGTAGGCAAACTTCAAAGGGCAGTGTTTGTAGGGCACAAGACCCTGCCTTTCTCTGACCTGGCTTTAGACACACTACAGGGGGGTGGAGACAGCTTTGTGTGAGGACAGGCAAAGCCTTATTCAGGTGTCAGTGATAACTCCTCGAACCCCTCTGGTTCAGGAAGGCCCATGAGGATATGCAAGGCACACCTCAGCTCCCTCTGTGTGACTGTCTAGAGTGAATGCACAAGTGACTAACTGTCATCCTAACCCAGACATGGATTCTACAGACAGGCAGAGGCACAGAATGTTTAAGCAAGAAAATGCCCACTTTCTAAAAGTAAAAGGAACAAATGATGGACGGAATGTTAAAACAATTGTTTATCAATGGCTGTGTAAGCATGAGCACTAAGCACTTTAACTTTTATTATATATTTGGCTGCTTCTGCACGTTGCACTTTTCAATTGTTTTGGGGGCCCTTTTATTCTGAATTTGTATAAATGTTTTTATTGATTCTTCTTAACCTTTACCTCTTTAATTGTATTGTTGGTGTATGTCTTTTAAAGGAAAAACTACCTGTGTTGTATATTTTTCAGGATCTGTGTGATCGTAATAAAGTTTGTTGATGATGATGTTAAAACAATGCAAACATTCATCCCCGGTCACAAAGATCTGGGTTTTATCCATTGTACTTTTGTTCACCCTCATGGGAACAGTCCAGCCCGTACTGTCAAGCCAGACCCTCCCAGGACCAGAAACAAGCATCCTGGGACCGGTTTCGGGGCTTCACCCCTCATCAGCCAGGCTAACTTGAATCCAGTGGCACAATGAGCACGGGACCCATTTCTGAGCATACCCATTCACCTTAGGGCAGCAAAAGGAACAAATGGTGGACGGAATGCTGAACAATGCAAACACTCACCCCCCCAGTCACAAAGATCTGGGTTTAATCCATTGTTCTTTTGCTCACCATGCCACTCCAGTCCATCATTTGTTCCTTTTTCTTTTGTCACTTCAAGTGGGAAGGGTATGCCCAGATGCGGGTCCTGTGCTTACTGCACCACTGGATTCAAGCTAGCCTGGCTGATGAGGGGTGATGCCCCGAAATCGGTCTCAGGATGCTTGTTTCTGGTCACCGTCAATTATGCAATCTTTGATTTTCTAAAAAAATTAACTTTGTAACCATATAATGTTAATATGGTCACTACTCTGTCTACCCAGGCTAGGTGTAGATTGAAATCATCATCATTTAGATAGATCCAATTATTTTATGACAATACCTCAGGATCTGGTTGTGAGATCTCCATGATTCGTGCTGAAAACTACCCAGGACTGTTTTTATAGCCCATGGGCAAGCGTCGGAATGAAAATTGCACTCCGTTGAAACTGAAAGCAATGAGATATTCACTCTCAGGTGCTATGTTTTGACTAAAGAACCCGTTGGAAATATCCAGAGTCGTTTTGTACTTTTTCAGCACCAGGTTGGTTATTAAACCTGTACTATGCACATTTTGTACTGCACATGTTTGCATGTGCAAGTTGAAATTCCTGCAGTCTAAAACTATTCTAAAGCAGCTGTCTGGTTTGGAGACGGCAAAAAGGGGAGTTGTCATTGGTGAAAGACGAGGTGCTATAATGCCCTTGTACTGCAACTGATCTAATTTTGCTTTTATACGATGTTTTGCTTCTGTCTTAAAAAGGTACTGAGCTTGGGGTTGAGGTTCACTTCGTAAGGGAATGACACGTGGACTAGAGTGTTCGTCCCACCCTGCTTGATTTCTTTATAAGGCTGGAGCTTGTCTCATAGCCCATTACTGGCATAAATTTCCCTGATATCCTCAGGTACTATGGGAGAGAAGGCTACCATTATGACGTCTTCCCCTTTCGGGGTGCTTCCCTAATAAAGGTTGGAGGCCAGTCTTCTTCCAATAGAATGATGTCAAACATCAAATAATTGGACCCAGAAAATTGCTTTAATAAGACCTGTTATGTCCCTTAGATTTGTGTAAACCCTGTCAGGAGGATTTTAGAGTCCAATCCTTTCTCTTCCCTCTAGATGCTGACATCAGTCTTGTGTTCTACTTCACATTTTCTACTTTATTCCTCTTTTCTTCTGTACTCGGATCGGCTCACCCTTTCTGTTCTTTTACCTGCAGTGTACTGAAAAGAATGTGAAGAGCAGCTGTCAGAATACTGATACCAGTCAGGTTTTTTAATTTTCTCATGGTCTCTTAAGTTATAACCACCCCTGCCAGATTCTCGAGAAGCGGGTGATTCAGTCCATCTTTAAAAAAAAACATTTTTATTGTGCTTTTTATTTATACAGTACATTGTGCCACAATTCACAAACATCAAAAGCTGAATATGTTGATGACATTGATCATGTGATAACCAAGATAAGTCAACTAGAATAGAACTCTATATCAGTCCTTGTGACCTGTAGCTTAATGTTTCGACATAAATAGTTATCTAGTATAAATACGAGTTATATGGATTCATGAATACAGTAATAATTAAGCGCTTTTTACCTTATTAACTGTATTAAAAGAAGTCTGCACCTATCATCGGGGGTCAGGGGTAACTTTGTAGTACCCTTACAAATGTAATCTTGTGGGGATGTGTGGCTGTGTCATGTCTTCCGTGCCAGGCACCCCAGGTGACTATGTGACGTGATTGGCTGCCGCCTCACGCCCTGGTGTGAGAGGGGTATCCCCAATCTGTGTGGCACCCCAAAACTCTGCCAATAGGGCATCCCACTTAGCTGCCATTTGATCCTGTCCATCTCTTATCTTTATCTTTCTGCTTTTTCTTCCCTTCTGTTTCAGATTTGTCTTTAACGGAACCCTTAGTGTAATTTTAGGTTTTAAATGTAGCTTAACAGGTCAAGTACCCAAGGTATCGCTACGTACAGAGGTATAAACTTCCACTATTATGTTTGGTAGTTCCCGTTCACGATTGTGAACTGGAAGTGCTTCCACTCTCTGACGTATAGCCAGAACTGAAGCCTCTCCAATAATATTGCTTAGGATGATAGCGGACACTGTAGAGAAGTTCCCCATTACCTTCATTCCTAAGTTTAGAGCTGGTGCAGCTCTATGCTCGTTTTGTATCTGACTAAGTACATCAGGGAGGACTGCCAGTGAAGGCATACCATGCGTACTTGTGTAAATGCATGTAAAGATGCTTTCCAAGATGTTGCACTCTTCTTCCGGAGGCAAAATCGCAAGAGGGAGACACATAGTCAATATTCTATGTTTACCTTGGGGGGTAGTGTATGGATACACTGCTTCTAACTGATTGGTCTTACGAGCAATCCAGAAAGCCATTTCATCACACTTCCTGGGTGCTCTTCCCATGATAGCATTAATAGTCTGTGGACTAATAGTTTGTATTTGTGCGGGAGCTGTAGGTCCTGCTGTGACAGCAGGACTAGAGCTCAAAGTATGTTGTACAAACTGTAGCAGTCTCCTATATAAGGCAACCTTGTAATTTAACACACCTTCCACCTCAGCATGTGTTAGGTTGTCAGGGCGAGGAACAGGAGTGTAGCAAGGCAAAACTAACCATGTTGCACCATCATTGCTCAGAGGTCCTGAATGGACATTTCTGTGCGTGTGTGGCGACTGACCACCAAAACGGCTCTGGTGTTCTTGGTAAGTTTAAGGGATTTCCAAATCTTGGTAAGCCCTGTAGTCTGTTGGCGGATCTACCACTATATAGTCTTGAGATTGCCCTGAGGCAGCATCAATAGGCTCAAACTCTACCCATGAGTAAAAAGTCTCAAAGGCATATGCTGGATGTGCAGCTATTACAAAAGTAACTGCCCCCCAATTGGGGACGCCTCGAACTTTGAGATGCGGAGTGATGGCTTCTCTGCAATTTACCTCTATCACAATTGGTGCTGCCATAATGTATGCATTCAATTGAAAATTGGAATCAAAGAATTAGAAAACCCACAGAATGGGGAATAACCTTTTATGAGTCAAGCTTGACAAACCTACGGAAATAGGTGCTCTCTTATCCCCAGTAAGAGGTAACCATGATTACTATGGATGTCTCAGTAATTAAGTAATAATGGTTCACTGTGTGTGTAAATAGTGAAAAACTAGTCAAGGTGTACCCGTGCGTTATGAGTTCCACATTGGGCGCCAACTGTTGTATAAGTTACGACCGTGGTGTAACTCTACAAGGTTTGCTTTCCAATCCACTGGTGACACAAATTAACTTGCTTCAATGCACCGTCTATGACTGTGAAAGACAGGTTATTGTAGCCTCGCAAAACACTATTCAATGTGTAATTGAGATAGAGCCATTGCTTTTTGGGCTACTGGCAATCCCATAAAGAGATCAGGGGCCCGTGGTAACAGCAGCAAACCTTACTTCGTTTTTCACAGTATCGCACACACTGTACCAAAAAGAATGAACATTTTTAAGTAAAAAGTAGTTATTTCTACAGGAATAATCTGTTTCTCAGTATGTCTAAAACAACTACACAGAATATGATAAAAACTGCAAAAAAGCGAGTTATAAATAACGAGTAAAAAATGAAAATTTTTAACATTGTTCAAATGTTAATTAAAATCTAACACCCAAACATCTACTTCTGTGCATTATCCTAAGAGAGCATGGAAAGCAGAGCAAATTGCAGTCTAGAGTTTCTTAGGGAGAAGAGACGCACTGCATACCTTGTTGACACGAAAGCTGTCTTTATCAGCGGAGGCATGACGACAGTGTTCCCCGCGAAGGGCAAACACACGCAGTGATAGCAGTCGGTCAGTCTTCCTCCGGGACTTGGCTTTATCAGCTTCAGGCAAGATATAGCATCTACGAAGTGTGAAGTGTGTTGGCAATTGGTGAGACCGGCAGAATCTCGGGCGATAACCTGGGCAAAGGACCTCTCCTGACAAATGGTCAAGTAGCAGTCCTTGTATATCAGAAATTGGAATTTCTGACATATGTTTCGGAATGTCTGACATAGATTATGTGCATCAAGGTATGCTTCCCAGATAGTTCCCTATGAACATATAAGTTAAAAGAACATCAATTTACACTGCATTATTTTGGTTATATGTCTGTATGTGTTCTTATTTAACCTTGACATGGTGTAAAGTAGACATTTGGCCCAGACGAATGTTGCATTGAGTGTTGTGTCTGTGTCATCAATCGAGTGACAAGACGCTTTCACAGTTCTTAGAAAGATAAGGTCAGAGGACATTTGTGTGTAATGGCAGACATGACAATGATTTTGCATAAATCAGTGAAAATGGTGACTTCCCTTGTTTGAGAGTGAGAACATGGCGACCTCCATTAGCCAGCATGGGGTCGGGCCTACATAAATTGGAGTCAGACCTTCGTAACTTTACGTCAACACAGTGCTTAGCAATGCACTGTGGTGTTTGGCCATAGGGCATAGCTGCGTGTCTGGCCTTGCACACAACGCCCCCTCCGCAGGTGCCTAATACCCCACGGATGCCCAACCCCTGCTACACATAGCCTTCAGCTGTGCACAGAGGTGAATTGACCCTGCGCCTAACCCACAGCGGACATCCAACCCTCACTGTGCATTGCCTGCAGCCTGCACAAGGTGGTTGGCAGCAGGGTCTGGTCTGTGATCAGATCCTTCCCATAATTAAAAAAAAAAATGTTTTATCAGTACTTTGATGCCAGCATCTTGACACTACAGGGAGGTACCGCGGTAGCAGGTGGTGGTAACACAGTACCCTTGATCAAAATATATCCTATATATATATATATATATGTATATATATATGTATATATATATATTTATGTATATATATATATTTATGTATATATATATATTTATGTATATATATATATATATATATATATATATATATATATATATATATATATATATATATATAATTCTGACAGGGGAGGTCTCATGGTGGGACCCCCCAACAGAGCTCTGTGGTTCAGCGTATGCTAACCATGTCCACTTATGTGGCCTTTCATATTTTTTTTCAGGACTAGAGGACCTAGTCCCAGAGTCCTGTAAAGTCTGCCACAGCACATTCTCCATGTTGTGGCCAGCCAATCAGGATCCACCCATCCACTGGGCCAACCGGAGCATATCTGTACACCAACAGTCCAGATATCTCTAATGTTTTACCAACATTACCCCTTCTTGTCTACCAGGAACATCTTTTAAAATGCTAATTTCTCAAAAACAGCTGAACAGATTTACACCAAATATCTAAAAGCACTGTTTCTGAGTAAAGTTCTAACATTTTGCCAAAGTTGAGGTAATTCCATCAGCTGTTTTTTCTGAATCAAAGAGAAAGGTTTGCTGTGGTAATTAACATCGGAAATCGCACTTTTGGGACCCACTTTCTTTCTGTACTTGCTTGAAAGATTGGTGCAAGCTTTCCATGAAGGAGCCATGGTTAATGAACTTTTTTGGGAAAGTTTTATGCAGATTTGTCAAACGGTGCCAAAGTTATCAAAGAGTCACAAAATGGCTTTCCTATAGACGCTCTGACCTAACTATAACTACACAGTGGTGATAGCCATTGTTTAATGTATAAACATAAATTAATTCATATATATTTATTTTTTGAGGGCCCAGAAGCAACAGTTTGCTAATGGTTGCTTCTGTCTTGATAGTTTGCTTTTGCAGATTTTATTTTTTTAGTTTATCGCTCCAAGATAGACAGCTGCCATCTTAGAACAGTAAATTAAATGTTTTAAAAAAAGGTTGCCACAGTGTGCCGCATTCATGCTTATACTTCATCCCTGTGGGCAGGCCATACAGTAAAAGAATATAACCGCTGCAGCTTCATAATTCATACATGCGCATGTGTGATGATAAATGCAGGCCTATAATTCATCATTCTGGTGTCGGCCATTTAATTTTATTTCTGTTTGTTTTTGAAGATGCTGTTCAGCATCAGCAATAATTTTTTTTTCTTTTGCAGAAGTTGAACAACACTGGTACCAATCATTGCCAAAGCCAGAAGGTCGACTAATGCTTATTCACAGCACTTCTGCAGTTTTCACCTGCACCGTATTCCCTTACTTCCTTTTGTGAGAGAACAAATGCGATATTACTTTGTCAACTTGATATGCTGCTGTCCAACTGCAATGCTTCTCCTCCGCCCTTGACTTTACCGGATTGCATATAGAGGCCCCATGTCACCAGGACAGGGTGGCCAATGTTTTAGTACCAAAAACCAGGACAGACCAGAAATAAATGTATGACTGAACTTTAGTCTTACTTCTATATCTGGCATGTCCTGGTTTTTGCATTGCTTTGTAAATATGTGCTTCTATATAGTACCTCAAATGCAAAAGAAACAATTGATGGACGGAATGCTGGACAATGCAAACATTCACCCCCAGTCACAAGGATCTGGGTTAAATCCATCATTCTTTTGCTCACCACACCACTCCAGTTTGGACCCAGCCATATGCAAATCAGTCTTGACCCTGTTCCTTGGGGGAACAGTCCAGCCCGAACTGCCAAGCCAGGTCCTCCCTGGACCAGAAACAAGCATCCTAGGACCGGTTTCAGGGCATCACCCTTCTTCAGCCAGGCTAGCTTGAATCCAGTGGTGTGGTGAGCACGGGACCCACGTCTGGGCATACCCTTCCCACTTAGGGCGACAAATGCAAAAGAAACAATTGATGGACGGAATGCTGGACAATGCAAACATTCACCCCCAGTCACAAGGATCTGGGTTAAATCCATCATTCTTTTGCTCACCACACCACCCCAGTTTGGACCCAGCCATATGCAAATCAGTCTTGACCCTGTTCCTTGGGGAACAGTCCAGCCCGAACTGCCAAGCCAGGTCCTCCCTGGACCAGAAACAAGCATCCTAGGACCGGTTTCAGGGCATCACCCTTCTTCAGCCAGGCTAGCTTGAATCCAGTG
Organism: Calotriton arnoldi; assembly: GCA_963921515.1. Classification (NCBI taxonomy): domain Eukaryota; kingdom Metazoa; phylum Chordata; class Amphibia; order Caudata; family Salamandridae; genus Calotriton; species Calotriton arnoldi. Next base: position 1,660,537 of record CAWUFW010001369.1, read on the forward strand.
GTGTGGTGAGCACGGGACCCACGTCTGGGCATACCCTTCCCACTTAGGGCGACAAATGCAAAAGAAACAATTGATGGACGGAATGCTGGACAATGCAAACATTCACCCCCAGTCACAAGGATCTGGGTTAAATCCATCATTCTTTTGCTCACCACACCACCCCAGTTTGGACCCAGCCATATGCAAATCAGTCTTGACCCTGTTCCTTGGGGGAACAGTCCAGCCCGAACTGCCAAGCCAGGTCCTCCCTGGACCAGAAACAAGCATCCTAGGACCGGTTTCAGGGCATCACCCTTCTTCAGCCAGGCTAGCTTGAATCCAGTGGTGTGGTGAGCACGGGACCCACGTCTGGGCATACCCTTCCCACTTAGGGCGACAAATGCAAAAGAAACAATTGATGGACGGAATGCTGGACAATGCAAACATTCACCCCCAGTCACAAGGATCTGGGTTAAATCCATCATTCTTTTGCTCACCACACCACCCCAGTTTGGACCCAGCCATATGCAAATCAGTCTTGACCCTGTTCCTTGGGGAACAGTCCAGCCCGAACTGCCAAGCCAGGTCCTCCCTGGACCAGAAACAAGCATCCTAGGACCGGTTTCAGGGCATCACCCTTCTTCAGCCAGGCTAGCTTGAATCCAGTGGTGTGGTGAGCACGGGACCCACGTCTGGGCATACCCTTCCCACTTAGGGCGACAAATGGGTCCCGTGCTCTCCATGCCACTGGAATCAAGCTATCCTGGCTGAAGAGGGGTGAAACCCCGAAACCGGTCCTAGGATGCTTGTTTCCAGTCCAGGGAGGACCTGGCTTGGCAGTTCGGGCTGGACTGTTCCCATGAGGCACAGGGTCAAGACTGATTTGCATATGGCTGGGTTCAAACTGGAATGGCATGGTGAGCAAAAACCGATGGATTTAGGCCCAGATCTCTGTACTGGGGTTAATGTATGACATTGTTCTGCATTCTGTCCATCAACTGTTGTTTTTGCATTTGTCACCCCGAGTGGGACGGGTATGCCCAGACGTGGGTCCCGTGCTCTCCATGCCACTGGAATCAAGCTATCCTGGCTGAAGAGGGTGAAACCCCGAAACCGGTCCTAGGATGCTTGTTTCCAGTCCAGGGAGGACCTGGCTTGGCAGTTCGGGCTGGACTGTTCCCATGAGGCACAGGGTCAAGACTGATTTGCATATGGCTGGGTTCAAACTGGAATGGCGAGCAAAAAACCGATGGATTTAGGCCCAGATCTCTGTACTGGGGTTAATGTATGACATTGTTCTGCATTCTGTCCATCAACTGTTGTTTTTGCATTTGTCACCCCGAGTGGGACGGGTATGCCCAGACGTGGGTCCCGTGCTCTCCATGCCACTGGAATCAAGCTATCCTGGCTGAAGAGGGGTGAAACCCCGAAACCGGTCCTAGGATGCTTGTTTCCAGTCCAGGGAGGACCTGGCTTGGCAGTTCGGGCTGGACTGTTCCCATGAGGCACAGGGTCAAGACTGATTTGCATATGGCTGGGTTCAAACTGGAATGGCATGGTGAGCAAAAAACCGATGGATTTAGGCCCAGATCTCTGTACTGGGGTTAATGTATGACATTGTTCTGCATTCTGTCCATCAACTGTTGTTTTTGCATCTATATAGTACCTAGTAGCGGTCGCCAGTAGGTAGTTATAGTTACAAGGTTGTTTCCATAGGAAGAGCGTTTTTGCAATAACTTAGCCGCCGCTTGATGAATCTTCGCAAAATTTTGAAAATTAGTATAACGCTCACATCAGCTGCTGTCTTTTGCTGTGTTCTGGCAAGCAGGGGCAGAGAAAAGGGGGGGTCCTAAAACACGTTTTCCCCATGCAAATTCCCGTACAGATTTTAGACACGACTACAGCCCGAACTGCTGAACGGAAGTACACCAAATTCAGCAGAAAGGTTGCTGTTGGCTCAGAAAGCGACCTTTTGTGAGTAAATCCGTTCAGTACTTTTTGAGATATTAAAAGAAATTCAAATTTAGATATATAGGGATGTGGATCCTCCGAGAATCCAACAGTCCCCGTGCTGAAATCTGATTGGCTGAAACACTTCAACCAGGACGTGTTGGCAGCCATCTTCGGACTCGGCTTCAGATGAGTCCCACAAAAAACGTTTAAAAAAAAAAAAGAAAAGGGGGCAGAGTAGGAATACCGTGACACCCAAGCCTTGGTCGTGTGGTCCCAGAGGGACCCCGCCATGGCAAAAAAGCACAATTAAAAAAAAAAATTGCCGCTGAAATGCGACAGAGCCACAAATCCGTGGCAAAAAACAAAAAAAACAAGGGCGATCTCCCACTCTTGCATTTAATAAACTCCCTGGGGCGGCACAGGTCCCGGGAGCAAGCGTGTATAGTAAATATGAAAGGAGGGGAGGCGCACATGGCCCCTCTCCAATGGCGTTTTCATTCCCCGGGGACCACCATCTCCCTACATAAACATATAGGGGGCTCCACGCGGACCCCCTGTGCCCCGGGGACCACCACCTCCCCGGGGCTTTTTTTTAAAAAAGGAGGGGGGCTGCACAGACCCCACTCCTAGGGATTTTAGAGGCCCTGGGGACCACCACTTCCCCGGAGCTGAATAAAAAAAATTAAGGGGGTCCGCCCCGACCCCCGGCACTGGGGACATCACCTCCCCGGAGCCAAATTAAACATTTACACATGGATGGGGGCCACGCGGCCCACATGTAGCCATATGGCCCTGGGGACAGCTACCCCCCTCTTGCTATGTCACGGGGTGGCCACCCCCGGGGCATAGCTGTTTGATTTAGCTTGGCAGGAGATGTGACCGCTCCCGCCAAGCGAAAGCAAACATTCTGGCTCCAGCAGGCGAGAGCTGTCAAAGTGCTCCCACCCTCTAGAAAGACAGGCTTTATCTCTTGCTCTCCCCGCAGACATGGGGGCAGGAAAATAGATGAAACGATTGATCCTACACGGAGGGAGCTGCCTTTCCAGCAACTCCGCAGCAGTAGCAATACTGGCTCCCGCCAGAGGCGGGGAGCCGGTTGGGACTGCTGGGGCCCACGGTCCCGGGGACCAGGGAAGAAAGAGGCAAAATAAAGGTCAGAAACCAGCAGAAAGAGGCAGAATAAAGGTTAGCAGAACAAGGCAAGATAAAGATGGAAACGAGCAGAAAGAAGCAGAATAAAGGTGAAAAAGATGCAGACTATAGGTCAGAAACTAGCAGAAAGAGGTAGAATAAAGGTCAGCAACGAGCAGAATATAGGTGAGAAATGAGCAGAAAGAGGCAAAATAAAAGTCAAAAACAAGCAGAAAGAGGCAAAATAGAGATCTGAAACGACCAGAAAGATGTGAAATAAAGTTCAGAAATGAGCAAAGAGAGGCAGAATAAAAGGTCAGAAACGAGCAGAGAGAGGCAAAATAAAGGTCAGAAACGAACAGGAGGAGGCAAAATAAAGGTCAGAAACAAACAGAAAGAGGCAAACTAATGGTCAAAAACAAGGCAAAAGAGGCAAAATAAAAGTCAGCAACAAGCAGAAAGAGGCAAAATAAAGATCAGAAATGAGCAGAAAGAGGCAAAATAGAGATCAGAAACGAGCAGGAAGAGGCAAAATAAAGGTCAGCAAAAAGCAGAAAGAGGCATAATAGAGATCAGAAACGAGCAGAAAGAGGCAAAATAGAGGTCAGCAACGAGCAGAAAGAGGCAGAATAAAGGTGAGAAATAGGCAGAATATAGGTGAGAAATGAGCAGGAAAAGGCAGAATAAAGATCAGCAACGAACAGAAGAAGGCTAAATAGAGATCAGGATCAAGCAGAAAGAGGCAAAATAGAGATCAGACATAAGCAGGAAGAGGCAATATAAAAGGTCAGCAACGAGAAGAAAGAGGAAAAATGAAGGTCAGAAACTCGCAAAATAGAGGTCAGGAACGAGCAGAAAGAGGCAAAATAGGGGTCAGGAACGAGCAGAAAGAGGCAAAATAGAGATCAGAAACTAGCAAAAAAGAGGCCAAATAAAGGTCAGCCACAAGCAGAAAGAGGCAAAATAGAGATCAGAAAAAAGCAGGAAGAGGCAACATAAAGGTCAGTAATGAGCAGAAAGAGGCAAAATAGAGATCAGAAATTAGCAGAAAGAGGCAAAATAAAGGTCAGAAACGAGCAGAAAGAGGCAAAACTAAGGGGCGGAAACGAGCCGAAAGAGGTCAAATAAACTAGCAGAACCCACTCAGGCGCTCATGCACCCACTCATAGAACAACTTAGACACTCACACACCCACTGAGACACTCATGCACCTACTCACAGACCCACTCAGGCACTCATGCACCCACTCACACACCCAGTGAGACACTCACGCACCCACTCACCCATCCACTGAGACACTCATGCACTCACTCACACACTCATTCTTAAAGGTTACAATTAGGAAATAACATTTAAAAACATGTAGAAATTCACTGAAAAACACCAAAGGTTACAGGGACATTATAGTTAGGAAATAGAATTTAAAAAACCTCAGAAATTCACTGGAAAAAAACAAGTGTTACAGGGATGTTATAGTTAGGGTCAGATTTCACTCGTACAAAACCATAGAAATTCAGCAGTTATAGTTACCTGAGCTAATTATAACTTACGTCCCCGTAATGCATTGCTTAGGACCTCACATATTACATCTCTCATGACATGGTCAGTGACATCACTCATGACATTACTGATGCCATCTCAAATGGCATCACTGATGACACCACCAATGACATCATCCACAGAACCACTCACACACTCACTCACACCCTCATGCAACATCTCATACACCCACTCAAACACCCACACAAACACTCACATACCCATTCACAAACCAATACACATACTCATGCACCCACGCACTCATGCATAGAGCCTCTTACACACCCACTCACTCACTCACACAGGTTCTCACACACCCACTCACTCACTCGTACAGGCACTCACACACCCAATCACTCACCCATACAGATACTCTCTCACCCACTCTTTTACTCGTACAGATACAAACACATGTACCCAGTCACTTAAACAGTCACTAAGACAACCATGTAGTCTCCCATAGAGCTTCTCACACACTCACCCATACAGACACTCACACAGCCACTTGCTCACCCCTTGTCAGGACTGTCTGAGACACTGGCATGAGTCAGAGACTTGGGCTGGGTAGAAAAAGTAAGCAGAAAGAGGAGTACAGTGCTGCCCAGGATCACACAGGGAGTCAGATGAGAAAAGAGATCTGCACAAGGGAACAAGATGGTTAAGACTCAGAAAGACCAGGCACTCAAGAGGCAATTTAGCATTCAGAATAACTAACACCCAGGATGGACGTGCAAGACATATATATATATAACAACAATAACAATAGAGGGAATGTGGGTAAAGCATTCGGGAGCTCCACACGGTAAGACTGAAGCTCAGTAAGTTCCTCACCCACAATTGCTGTTACAGATACTGACTGCAAATACCCACATATAGGATAGACATGCAAAGGCAGGGTCTGTGGAGCTGATACGTATGATGATGTTATAAATATAATTCGAAGACAATACTCACAGTGAACAAGAAACACCACCTAGGTTGTCAGCTATGCCCACAAATCCTGGTGATCAAACAGAGACACATAAGGTGGGAACAGCAAGGGTGTAGAACTAAATACACAGCCTCGATGGGCAAGGAGCTAGCAAGGATGAGTACCTAACAGGAAAGGAGGGAAAACAAAGTGCACAATTGGTCGAAGGTTAGAAACAGAACCCACAAGGATACTGGAATTTAAGACTGCAGGAACAGAAAGACAGCAAGGTAGAAACTGGAACAAAGGAAAATGGAAAGAAGGCAGGGACTGGAAAAAGGTAAATACAGAAGGAAAGTGACTTCAAGGGTGCACTAAATAGTCCTGGTTCAGGAATGAAGGAAACAAGCTATAGCTAAGGCTCAGGAGTCAAGGTAGCACTGAAGGCAGTGCTAATTCAGTAACATGGAATAGCGGCAGCTCAGGAATCCAGGCAGCACTAAGGAAGTGCTACTTCAGAAACAAAGAATAGCTACAACTCGGGAATCAAGATATCTAGGTAGCACTGAAGGCAGGGCTAATTCGGGAACAAAGATAGCTACATCTCAGGAACAGGAATCAAGGTAACATTGCTAGTTCAGGAACACTGATAGCTATATCTCAGGAATCAAGGGATAACTATAGCTCAGGTACACTGGAAAAAAATGATAGCAAAGGCTCAAGAAACAAGGGTCGGTCTCACAGGAACACAGCTACAATGACCAACCCTGGACTGAAGGATGCTGGGGCTTAAAAGAGCTCACAGTAATCATGTGTCAGGTGTGAGCAGGCTAGTAGCTGCCAGCCACAGATGTGCTGAATTTCTCCACCCATCTTTGGCCTGCAGGGATGGAGAGGGAGCAGGGGAATATAGGTAATGGAGTTTCAAGCATGAGCAGACTGGCTTCCACAAAACCCTTCATGGATTGGGAATGGATGACAATTACCAAATAGCGTCCAAATGGCTGTAAGTCAGTATATGCATGCAAGGGAAGGACCAGAAGCTTATTAGAACACTGGAGAGTCCCACAATTCAGCACCCTGGTGGTGGGCACGAGAGCGCAGGAAACGAGTCGTGACACCCATACAGCTACTCACACACCCACTTATTCACCCATACAGCCACACACACATAGAGATACACAGTTACACAGTCACTCACATAATCTGTTATAAAATAGAATCACTGATTAGTAGTACTCAAAGTAAACTAATTTAACTTTTGTGACACCTTAGTATATATGTTTAACACTCAGAAACCTTTAGAAAACACTCACAATCACTGGATGATGTTATCAGTGATGTCATCAATGATGTCATTTAAGATGTCATCAGTGATGTCACTGACCATGTAATGAGTGATGTAATATGTGAGGTCATAAGTAGTGCATTCCGGGGGCAAAAGTTATAGTTAGCTCAGGTAACTATAACTGCTGAATTTCTATGGTTTTGTATGAGTGAAATCTGAGCCTAACTATAACGTCCCTCCAACCTTTGTTTTTTCAGTGAATTTCTAAGGTTTTTTAATTATTTTTCCTAGCTATAACATCCCTGTAACCTTTACAAGGCTACATTCACTTAACCTACCATGGTAGGATGGCAGAACCTCCACCCTGAGACCCCTTCCTTCCTCCCCACCCTGGCTCCCCTCTGCTGGGAGCATGCAGCCCACCTGATCTCCTCCTGTGCTGCCTGACAGATAAATTACTCCATTTCTTTCATTTAGAGGCCCCTGTGAAAGGAGAGCATACCTTTCAATTCTGCTTTGCTGAATTACCTGACCTTTGTCCCAAAAACCGGGACATGTTTTTAAAATGAAGAAAAGTGTCGGAAAACCGGGACAGTCCACTGAAAACCGGGACTGTCCTGTAAAATCCAGGACGTCTGGGCACCCCACTAGGAGCAACTTTATCCAGTTCTGTTTTTGCCAACATCACTTCGCATGTCAGGGATTGTAGCCACTTTCTTGTAATGGAAAGGGTAAAATTACAAGTACCATCATGCTAAGTGATGGTGGCTTAAGGGCCAGGGCTGGATTGAATGTTAACTCGGCACATAGGTGAGAATAAATATGATGACTGCTTTCTCCTGGAAGCATTCTGTTCTGCCAATAATCATGACTGAGTGGTTTTTGGTCCACATATGCCCGAGATGTCTCTAAATTGTCTAAGCTTGTGATTTTAAGAGCGAACACATCTCACCCAGGTCTGGACATCCAGATGAGTGCTTCAGAACTGAACCTAACTCCCCAGATGTGGCCCTACCTGTGTTGTTCACACTGTTTTGTCGTAACATGGCCTCCTTTTTTGTTGGTATTATTAGCTTTTCTCTGCACTCCAGAATTCTCCATTCTCCCACCTTAGTCATATTGTTTACCAACTTTGAGTTCATTTGACATGAGAAGATATGTTCTGCGTGTTTGAGGGAACCTTGCACTAATGTTGCCTACGCTATACATTCAGAAGGGGGGTTTAAGGGGGTAAGAGGGAGAGTGAAGAGAGGGAATTACAATGCAGGCTTCCTCTGTTATGTAAGTGCTGAACAAAGCTTATACTGCTGATAATGTGGGACCTGTTCTCCGAGTGTAAATTCATCTTGCACTGTTATGTGGCACCTGTTTGCTGCGTGGGAGAGAAGCGCACTGGTACTCATTTGTGGGGGCCAACCCTTGTTTTTCCTTCTAAGGCATTGGTTGAAGGGAAGAGATGGAAAGCACACAAAGGGGAAAGTAGTAGGAAGAGAAAAACGGGAAAACCTTTGGATTGGGAGAAAGCAGGAACCTGCACGAGTGAGATAAGGTGGCAGGGAGTGTCTGAGAGCGGATGGAAGAGCCATGAGGCCGATTCAAGACTACGCAGCCTTGGTATTCCGTGGGATGACGTTTTAAAAGTGGGTTTCTGAGCAGAGATTTGGGTACCGGCACTTATTCTATTACAGATTAAGCACTCTGTACCTGTTCTCTGTGCGTGTGGCAGTGCTTAATTTGTACCGGTGGTTTCCGGTGCTCTGCACCGCTGCTTAATTGTCAACACCAGCACATAAGACAGCTGCCACGTGGTGGCACTGTTTGTATAATTAAGAGGTGGGCAGGACAACAGGTATTTATTAATTAAATATACATTAAAAAGAACTATTACCAGCCGCCCAAGTCGTTCTTATAGCTTTGAGGGCCTCGAACAATCTGAATTGTCACACTTGTAGCAAGCAGTGTGATGGTTAGTAGATGTGTAGGTACTATCACTGGCAGTGGCAATGGGTCATGCAAGCTGCAGTTGCTTCCTGAGGAGGGACCTGGCACTTATTGGTTTACCAACTAAGCACCGATGTGAGGGAAGCTTTCACTTCTGATGGCCATGCAGGAGCTGTTCTGTGTGTGTGAGGGAAGGAAGCTTGCACTGCTGATGCCCATGTGCTCCCTTTTCTCTGTACTTAACTGATGCCAGAGAAATATTTTGTGCAAAAGCCAAAACGCTTGCCATTTTCAATTGCTGTCTTTAGCTAAATAGCTCCTTGATTACATTTTTGCTCCCACAACATGGCTTTATTGGTGCCTAGCACCCAGTTAACAAACGTTTGTTGACAAACATCATGGGCCTGATTCCTGATGCGTTTTTCCTTAAGTGTCTTACTTTTGGAAACTGTAGAGTAAATCTCGACTAAGTCAGAAGTAACACATCGCTAATCACACAAAAACATTATGAATGTGGCATATCAGTTTTAACTTTTTGTGCTTTAAAAAAATATCAGCCTATAAGGTAGGCACACACATCTTTGTATTTTTGTAGACAATAGCAAACTACTTTGGCTGTCCAAACAGTATATTGCTTGTACTACATTGTCCTGAAGCATACATAACATTGACTGTCTGGTAAATTACCCGATTTCGTCCCAGTCCTCTTTCGGAGGAGCTTCTTGCTCTTCTAGGAACCTTGTGACGGAGGGCAAGGTGACCCTCCCCTCCTCCACCCCCCCCCCCCTCCCGCCCGTCACTCCCCCTTCACAATCACTACACGATATAATGGACAAAGTTCTTCTTTCATTCTATAACAAATTAAAATCACATTTCAATGAAATGCTTATTCCGTTTTCCATATTTCATAAGAAAAGTATGCTACCCTTTAATCAGAAAGATAGCCCAGTGTGTTGCGCGCCTGCTGAAGCGATCTTGCTTGCTTGTCACAGACTGAAATCCCAGTTTTGTAACACTGCTAGTGAGGAGGGAAAAAACAGATCAGTTTGCGGCGTGCGATATCTGAATGTTTTAGTAGAATAATTACACTAAAATGCACCGTAACCTAATTAGTTTGCTCACCCCTGACTTCAACACACACAAAGCGCCCGGCAGTCCTAGCGGTGTATTTAGCGCTGCATTATAAAATCCTCACTTACAAAAGTATTTCCTCAGTGTGGAAATAAGTCAGCATCCCCTCCCTGTTATAAGCGATCTGAACCGAAGCAAAGGAGACCGCTTTAGCGCTTTATTAACAAATAATAAGTATTTTTTTTGGTTTGCTTTTTGAAACAGATCACCCTCCCCCACCCTCCCCGGTCAGCTGTGGACCCAGGCTCTCCGGCCCATCACTTTCATGCTTGGGTCACCCGGATGACACTTGTCTCCACAGGAGCCCGGAGTCACTGGGCCCAGTCCATTGTCCTGCGCCTGAGGCCTGGGGTTCTGTGGGACAGCTGGTCCCACTGCACCTTTGTCCAGGGATTAACAGGCTCTGCCCCTGGGAGGGGGTATGGGTGGGGGGCTTCTTTAAACATGGACAGGGCTTTAAGAGGCTGCCTGCGCCATTGTCTCCTCTGGGTGATGCAGGGAGCAGAGAGTTGGGCAGGCCCCTGCCTCCGAAAGCTGAGAGGGCGGGTGCAGACCCCAATCAGGTACCTGCCTTTAAAACGCCCGGTGTGAGGTGGCAGTCAGCGGTGCACCAGCCCTACCAGCTTTTCAGAAGCACCAGCCTGTCTGGAAATGGAACCAGTTCACTGTAGGGCAGTCTGGCACTGCTTCTAGATCTATCAGCACTCCCTTAGCCACTATCACTACTTCCGCTCATGTCAAGTTTTGTACATCATTGAAACTTGGATGTGTTCCTCCTGACCAGGACACGCCTGAGGCCTCCCTCTCCTCCTCGGAGACGTCTCTAAACTCTCCTCTGTCCCATCCACCCATCCTGCAGTAGCCATTGCTCCGCCCGGCGTCGCACTTGATCCTAAGTTGTCCCATCTCCAGTGTCCAGCAGACGAGTGACTGGACCATATTTAGAGTTAGGGAGACAGGGCCCGTCGTCAGCACACGGTAGACTTCCCGTGCGGCGTATTTAGAGTGCTATGATGCTCTAGCAATACCCTGGAAAGGGAATTCACCACGTTTTTTCTTGATAAATTTGCCCCGGTTCTGCCAAACTGTAAACAAGGCCTTGTGTTTTTTTTTAAGCTTGGCAGGTGGTAGCTCATTCTAATTTTCATCCGCAGCAGCAGTCCCCCTGTTCCCTTTGTTCAAGCTCCCCATCTTTCAATGTTCCTCACTGTGTGAAGGGGCGAAAGCATGTCACACGTGTGCACTGACATGCTGGTATTTCCGCTCTCCCTGTTTGCCAAAAGTACAGCTCAAAAAACACACATTTTTCATACAAATTCGAGGACAGAGTGATAATAGTAAATTACCCTCTCCTGGAATCTTTGTGATATTTCGATGCCCTTCTCCCAGTCTCTGGGGAATCGGAAATTCTGGTAGTGCCTTGAAGCATGGACAGACGCGGGGGCTTGGATAGTTAGAACACCCTCATGTTCTGTATGAAAGACAGTGCTCTTTGCTGGTCAGTCAGATAAACCCACCGAAGACAGCACTGAGCATGAAATGTGTCTGTCCGCCATGCCCTGGCCTAAAACCATGAAGCTTTTTTTCCCACTTTAATTTTATGTGTATATGAAATTATCTTGTCTTCATTCACGAGCCACCAAGCAGTTCATCTCTCTGTGTCCACCCCCTTTGTGATGCTGAATTATGTCATTTTGTTTTGTTGCTGTATACGGCATGCACCGTCAAAATGCTTCTGTTAATCAGCAAATGCAAAGAGGTTGTTCCCGAGGAAGGTCCTTGTAAGTTGCTGAGGTCCAGGGACCGCCACAGGTCATTCTCCAGGCCTGGGTGTCATTGCTTCTCAGACCAGGCGTGAGTACCGCTCATGGGCAGACCTGGGTAGGGCAGCAATCTCATGGGTTCTCACTTGGCAGCTCCTGGGCCAGGTATTGCTTCCAGGAAAGACCCTGTGGCTCCCAGGTTGCACTGCACTCCCTCTCCCCCTAGTGCTGCAGTACTCCAGGCAAGGGCGCTAAGGGGTTGCTGTATGCAGTGTAACTCACACAGAAGTGAGTGCTGCCCACAGGTGCATGAAGCCCCTGCCAGGCTCCTGCCAATCATTCAGGCCTCAAGTCAGTGGGCGAAGTGTGGGCCCTGTGGTAGGATATCCACCAGGCCACTGCCTTTCTTGTAACCCATGACTCACGCTGTACCATTAAGACCAATTCCATTCTGCAGTCCACACTGGTCCTGATAGAAAGGGACAACAGACTATTCACCGACTCACAGTACAACAGTTGTTAATAAAAGTAAATGAAATAAATCACCTAAACAAGCGGCAGCTGCAAGTTGAAATAAGCCACTGCACCTTTACGTCTCAGGGCCAGGGGCGGCTCCTCCGCTATGACGGAGGAGCGTCGCCCCACTGCTTTTACCTGCTGCTTTGTGGTGGGCGGGTGGGTGGGGCTGCTGGGCTCTCCGAACAGGGCAGGGGCAGAGTGGTTTGCCCACTCCTAAGTGTGCAGTGACTGTTTGGTCGGCCCTCTCGGGCCGCCAAAAACAGTCATGCGCACTCTCCTGTTCTCCATGCAGGCTGCACAACAGCCTGCATAGAGAACATGCCCACCCCTCCAGCCCCTGGCTGAGCGCCGTGTCATGGCGCTCAGACCAATCACAATGCTGCATTGCAGCGTTGTGATTGGCTTAGGGGAGGGAAGCTGGCTGCCTGCTTCCTGTTCCTGTCAGAGGCAGGAGAGCAGGAGCACAGAAGACGCGGGACCCAGCCTCGAGGTAAGTTTTATTTTTTATTTTTTAAATTTCCAATCCCCCCTCCCCCTCCCACGAGACCCCGCACTGCGCCCGCCCCCCCTCCTCTTCCCCCCACCTGCAAGCCATGCAGCTGCCATTTTAGATGAGGGCATACTCCTCGGGAACCAGTAGGAATCCAACAAGCTCTCTTTTTCTGAGGAAGCACAAGGCCTCTGCTCAATCAAATGTTGTACTTAAGGTAATCAACATGCATGCAGAACTAAAGCCCTTCTCTCAGCAGTACTTCTTAAAGCTCTTTTTCTATTGATCACTTAAGATGAAGGCAGCAGCCTTGCTGTCAAGCTAAGCCGCCACCCCTTCCACCTGACTCCCAAACATCCCCTTAGTACTGTACGCATTTTCTTGTGACATGTGTCACTTCTTTCAGTCTATCCTCTTAATTAGCATCATATTATTTGTAAAGCTTGTAATGATCCAGGGCAGGTCACATCCCTATAGTCTTTATCCATACTGTCCAAAAGAGATTTCCATATCTTTTCAAATCTCCTCTCTTCTCTTTGTAATGCAAATGTGATGTTATCCATCCATAGGATGTACCACACCTTGTATAACCAGTCCTGGAATATGGGCAGTACCACTTTGCACCAGTGGGATAAATTTGCTTGATTAGGTGTTCAGAATAACATATTTATTAAAGACATCTGTCCCTTCCAACCTTCCCTCCAAGGTTAACCCCAAGATCAAATTAGCTGCAATATGATGTCCTTTTGCATCTGTCATGTATTCTACAGATTGAAGCACCTCTTTCCAGTAAGACTGTACCTTGGGGCTTTGATACAGATTATGTGTTATAAACCCCATCTTGCCATAGTCTCTCCACCTGTTTAGAATGTTACTAACTAGATCTCTACCTTGTACTGTGGGCAGTGACTAAATCATGTTCCATTGCTCTTGGGTAAATTCTGATCCCAATTCCTTCTCCCAACTCAGCTGGGTTGTAGAGTCAGGTGTCAAGTCACCTTCGCTTATTAATTCCTGGTGACTAAGTGGGAAGCATCTAGAATTTTCCTAAGTCGCTTTTCAAACTCTCTTAGCTGGCGAGTTGCAGCCTCTCATAATTACTTGTGCATGACCCGATGGCGGTTCGGGCTGTATTTAGATTCTTCAGTTTCTCCCAGACTGAAGTCTGTCTTCTTTAGTTTTATCTGGCCCTTCTGGAATAAATCACCAATCTTTATGCATCTGGCTGATTGCCAGTTTTTGAATGGTTTTCTTTCAGAGCCCCAGTTGAAATTGGTGTTCCCATAATGGTGTGAAGGGTGAGGGGAAGCAGATTAGCCACTTTGCTTCACCTATGGAGTCCCAAACGTTTAATGTGGCCCTGGTTACTGGAGAATGCGTGAGGTTTTTAGATTTAAACCAAGAAACTTCCCAAAGAAATTCTACGCTAATATTTGGTTAATAAAGCACCACTGGCGGTCCTGATTCAGCTTTGGCCCATTCAAGTGTGAAGCTTAATAGTATGAAATCCCCAGGCCTATTATAGAAACTATTCTTGCGTTCTTTGCCTCACCTAATGAAATTTAAAAATGCTTTGTGCATTTGTAAGATTAATCATGGGTCAACCTGCACCAGTATGGTCTGAGAAAAGAAGAGTACCTTCAGGAGGATCATCGTTTTAAATAAGTCGATTGCTCATGCCAGGACAAGGATTGGCTGGGCCAAGGTAGTAGTTCTGTTTCTATCTCTTTTAATTGAAAAGGGAAATTAGCATCATGTATCTATTAACAGTGTCTCCTAGTTGACTCCCCAAGTATTATATCATAGTCTCCAGCTAGATGAGAGTTACCTCTAAGCCAAGAATCATCTTAATCTTAGGATAAGTTTAGTCCACAATCCTTGGACTTGGCCATGTTGAATTTGGAACCCGATGCTGAACAGAAAGCGTTCAGCTCTGCCTTAAAGGCTGGGTTAAATCGGACAATGTCACCAAAACATCATCTGCAAAAAGTGATCATCTAATTTCTACCTAGTCTTATCTCTTTGATGTTGGACTCATTGCATATCCTTTGTGGTAATGTTTTGAGGTAGATCTTAAAGAGCAAGGGAAATAGGAGACAACCCTCCCTTGTGCTTCTTTTGATCCGTACCACGCCTGTCTCTTGATTATTAAGTTGCGTTTTGGCAGATTTGGCCTATGCCATTGTTTCAGCTCTGGGAGCAGTATTCACACTTCATTAAAGGAAAAGCACTGATGGGGCAGCTGCTGGCAGGTTAAAGCTTATTAGCCTATTGTAGCTTCAGGTAGGCAAAGTCTGACTTTTTAAAATGTACTTTTCTTGTAAGTATATCAAAAATCCAACTTCCCCCTTGAATTGGATGTTTAGTAAATACTGAAAACAATGGCTGAATAATGTCTGTAGCTTATCCCAAACCAGTTAGCAAAAATAGTATTTAATTGCACTGTTTTCCCTCATAGCATAGGATCAGTTACAGCCCTGTACAGTGAAAAACGTTTTTTTGGAGCTAGTCACTATAGGAACATGCCAACATTAAATTATTCCATGTACCACTTTTGAATACTAGACACCCTGCCTTGGGGGCTAGAAGGCCTAATTAGGGGTGATTTACTTAATATGCAAAAAGGGTTATTTTGACAGGCTTGCTGCACGTTAAAAAGCTCCAGCTGTCAGACTACACACGTATGCCTGAATCTATGTTTTCTTTGTCAGCCTAGTGAATGGCACAATATGTGCTGTGATGACATTTAACTTTCCATTCCATTGGTGTATTTTTCTGCACCACATACTATGGCTGTGCTGGAAAGGTAAATATGCCAATTAGGAGTTAGCAATTCTGTCATGTCTTTAGAGGTCAAAGCACATGCACTGGAGGCTAGACAGCAGTGTCCCATAGTTCAGAGGTCACAAACCAGAAACATCAGTCCACAAATAATGGGGGTGACCTATTATTTGGGTCCACAAAGAGCGCTACTTTCTCAGAATCTGGATGAACGATATCGGGCATAAGCTGCTGGAGCCACTTAGCTATTATCTTTGTATACAATTGTGCGTTTATGCTTAGCAGTGAAATGGGCCAATATGAGCCACGTTCTTCTGGATCTTTTTAAGAGATTAAGAAGCTAACCTCTTTCATTGTCTGGGTCATTTTTAGGTCGAGCCTGGCCAGCGCATGCGCTGGTCTGCATGGCATGCTGTATTTGAGTATGGAAATGGAGCCCTGCCCACTCTCCGCCCATATTTTTAATAGGCTTCTGTCATTGTCCTTGGTAAATGCTTCTGATTCGTTAATAGGCTTGTTAGTCCCTCCTTTGTACCGCCTTGTCTTCATTTGTAACCTCCCATGAGGACTGGCCCTTTTCTTCTGTTGTTACATGGTATGTTTATTTTAGTCTGTAAGCGCTATTTTCTTTAATGAGTTTCTGGTCCTGCAGGCACTACGTACAGCGCGCCATGCACGCTTTCACTTTCAAAGAAGCCCGGGACAATCAGGGCCGCTGCTTTGCAAGGAAATAGGTCTTATATTTACAAGAGTTTTAGCTATTGCCATTATGAATGACAATAGCTTAAACTCTCGCAAATGCGAGACCTATTGCATTACAAATATATTTTTTTATTTCTATTTTTATTCTATTTCTATTTTTTAAATTTTTTATTTCTAGCTTGAAAGGATGACAAATTACTAAATACACTGCCACCTGGGTTGCTACGCAGAGACAGGCCCTTTGCTGCACAGTGGCAGGTCACCTTTTAGCTGCTGATCGCTGTATATAAGTGTTAAACGGATGTTTCCAATTAGCGTTTTGGCTTACATGGACTATCGCACATGGAAATGTTTATTTTGCTGCAACTTTGGTTACATTAATTTTTTAGCTTACACATATCACGGATCTCTTAAATTGGTTGGACCAACGTCCCATATTCTTCCCTCGAACATACCCGCCAAATTGTTCTAGTCAGGGCTGTTTGCCATTCCAATTCGATCTTATGCTACTCCGCTTTACTCACGATTGCCTACCCGCCCCGCTTTGCACAAACCCCCCCAGCCACCCACCCCGCCAGCCCTGGGAAAGAAAGTGTATGTTACGGTGCCCCTTGACTTCGCCGCTTTGCTTTTGACTTTTCTCACCAGCGTGTGCATAAGAATCATGGTTCAGGGATGCCACCATGTCTGTTGCCCAGACAACCGCTCATGACGTCACTAGGTGCTGTCCGTGCCCTTAAACTCTTAGCGGCAATATCAGCAACTTACCCAACCCGCAAAACATAGCAATCTCACAAATAAACACACAAGACACAGTAATTGTTGGAGAAAACATTGCTGCAGGTTTATTTCTTACAAGAAATATGCCAACATGGTGGGTTAACTTACGGGCGATCCAAGGGCAGGCAGCAGTGACTCCCCTAAGCTTCCCTGCCCACCTGATGAGCCAGGTAGGTCGCTCCCCCGCCACACAGCTCCGCCTGTGTTGTCCTGCCCGCTGCTGCTGCTGGTAAGCTCGCCCCTCTGCTGTTGCCTTGGTGCCCGTTTTTGCCTCTGTCCCCCTCGTGCCCCCATTTTGTGTGCCCGTTTCGCTTCTGTTTCCCCTCGTGCCCCCATTGCTTGTGTCCTTTTGCCTTCTGTCTCCCCTCGTGCCCCCATTGCTTGTGTCCTTTTGCCTTCTGTCCCCCTCGTGCCCCCATTTTGTGTGCCCGTTTCGCTTCTGTTTCCCTCGTGCCCCCATTGCTTGTGTCCTTTTGCCTTCTGTCTCCCCTCGTGCCCCCATTGCTTGTGTCCATTTTTGCTTTCTGTTTCCCCTCGTGCCCCCATTGATTGTGTCCTCTTTGCCTTCTGTTTCCCCTCGTGCCCCCGTTGACTGTGTCCATTTTTGCTTTTCTGTTTCCCCTCGTGCCCCCATTCTGCTGTGCCCAACTTTGCCTTCTGTACCCCCGCCGCTGCGTCCCCTGCGGCCCCGCCCCCCTGACTGCCCATTCGCTGCCCCTGCCTCCCGCCTCCCAGCTGCTCCTCCCTCCCAGCTCCCCATATATGGCGGCCGCTGCGCGGCCGCGCAGCCGGCGCGCCAAAGGCGCGCCTAAGGCAAGCCCGTCTGCGCCCGTCCGCGCCTGGACCGCGCCCAGCGCCAGAACCCCTGGGCCGCGCGCCCCCCGTCCAGCCTCGAGGACCGACGCCGTTACGATGCCACCACACTCCACGCTCTCAACCCCGGACGGAGACACAACTGCTTCAAGGCCGCCCCGAAACGCACACATGGCCCCTTCACCTGCCGGAACTGCAGCTACACCAGCCTCAGAGCCACCGAAGCGCCCGCCAAGAAGGACCTCAACCACCTCCGATGCATCCTACTGAACACCCGCTCCGCACGCAAACACGCCGTCGAGCTCTGGGACCTGCTCAACTCATCATCACCAGACGTCGCCTTCCTGACAGAGACCTGGATGAACGACTCCTCCGCACCCGACATCGCCATAGCCATCCCAGACGGCTATAAGATCACCCGCAGAGACCGCGTCAACGGAGTAGGAGGAGGAATCGCCATCGTCCACAAGAACTCCATCAGGGTCTCGACCAGCACCGACGACGTTCTCTGCACCGCCGAACACATGCACTTCCAGATCCACACGGACCCCAACACCACCCTCAGAGGCACCCTTGTCTACAGACCCCCTGGGCCCCGACCCCAGTTCAGCGACTCCATCGCCGACTTCATCAGCACGCACGCCCTGACTTCTACCGACTACATCCTCCTCGGAGACCTGAACTTTCACCTGGAGAACAACAACAACAGCAACTCCACCACCCTGATCGACAACCTCGCCAACCTCGGACTGAGACAGCTCGTCACAACACCGACACATTCCGCCGGCCACACGCTCGACCCCGTCTTCTCCTCAAGCTCCCACGTCTCCTTCACCCACACCACGGAACTCCTCTGGACCGACCACCGCTGCATCCACTTCACCTTCCAGAAACCCACCACACACCACCGCACCCAACAGATCCCACGCCGCTGCTGGAGCAAAGTCACCGAAGACCAACTACGGGCAAACCTCGCTCTCAGCCCTCCCTCCGACCCATCCAACACCGACGACGCTGCCTGCAACCTCAGACGATGGATAGACGACTGTGCCAACACCCTCGCCCCGCTGAAAAAACTCACCTACCGCGACACCACCAAAAGAGCCAGCTGGTTCACCCCTGAACTCCTAGCTTCCAAGCGTACCTGCCGGAAACTTGAGAAGAAATGGCACAGTGATAAGACACCGGACAGCCACACAGCCCATAAAGACGCCATCCGTAACCACCACCACCTCATCAGGTCCGCCAAGAGAATCTCCTTCAAAGACCACCTTGACAACAACGCACACAACAGCAAGGAGCTCTTCAACATCGTGAAGGAACTCTCCAACCCCAGCTCCAACACCAACGACATCCCGCCGTCGCAAGCCCTGTGCGATTCCCTCGCCACCTTCTTCCACCGCAAGATCGCCGACATCCACGACAGCTTCAACACCCAGACAGCCCCCACCAAGATAGATACTCTAGACCCGCCGCACACCATCGACCATGACCCCGTGCCAGCCTGGGCCAGCGTGAACATCGATGACACCATCAAGACCATGGGCACAATACACTCTGGCTCCCCGTCAGACCCTTTCCCGCACCACATCTTCAACAAAGCCAGCAGCTCCATCGCACCCCACCTGTGCAACGTTATCAATCTCTCCTTCGAGACTGCGACCTTCCCAGAGAGCTGGAAACACGCAGAGATCAACGCCCTACTCAAAAAACCCAAGGCGGACCCAAGAGACCTCAAGAACTTCCGGCCCATCTCCCTGCTTCCGTTCCCAGCCAAGGTCATCGAGAAGATTGTCAACAAACAGCTAACCTGATACCTCGAAGAAAACAGCATCCTGGACCCATCCCAATCGGGGTTCCGCAGCAACCACAGCACTGAGACTGCCCTCATCGCCGCCACCAACGACATCAGGACCCTGCTGGACAACGGTGAGACCGCAGCCCTCATCCTGCTGGACCTCTCCGCCGCCTTCGACACTGTCTGCCACCGCACTCTACGCGCACGCCTCCACGACGCAGGGATCCGAGACAAGGCCCTGAAATGGACCACCTCCTTCCTCGACGGCAGAACCCAGAGAGTCCGCCTCCCACCTTTCCGATCCGAAGCCTCCGAGATCATCTGCGGCGTACCCCAGGGATCTTCCCTCAGCCCAACACTGTTCAACATCTACATGGCCCCGCTCGCACGCATCGCCAGACAGCACAACCTCAACATTATCTCCTACGCCGACGACACTCAACTGATCCTCTCCCTCACCAAGGACCCCCTCGCCGCCAAAGCCAATCTCCATGAAGGAATGAAGGCCGTCGCCGATTGGATGAAGATCAGCCGACTAAAGCTGAACACGAACAAGACGGAGGTCCTCACCCTCGGCTCCAACCCCTCAGCCTGCGACGACTCCTGGTGGCCAACGACGCTGAGAGCAGCCCCGACACCCACCGACCACGCACGCAACCTGGGAATCATCCTCGACTCAACGCTCTCCATGGCCAAGCAAGTCAACGCAGTCTCCTCCTCCTGCTTCAACACCCTCCGCATGCTTCGCAAGATCTACAGGTGGATCCCGACAGACACAAGAAGAACAGTCACCCAGGCCCTCGTCAGTAGCAGACTTGACTATGGGAACGCCCTCTACGCGGGAGCCCCGGCCAAGCTCATCAAGCGACTGCAACGCATACAAAACGACTCCGCACGCCTGATCCTCGACGTACCACGCCACAGCT
This sequence comes from Calotriton arnoldi, assembly GCA_963921515.1. Taxonomy (NCBI): domain Eukaryota; kingdom Metazoa; phylum Chordata; class Amphibia; order Caudata; family Salamandridae; genus Calotriton; species Calotriton arnoldi. The sequence continues at coordinate 1,680,981 of CAWUFW010001369.1, forward strand.
ACATCACCCCCCACCTGAGGAACCTGCACTGGCTCCCCGTCGACAGGAGGATCACCTTCAAACTCCTCATCCACGCACACAAGGCACTCCACAAAACTGGCCCAGCCTACCTCAACAGAGGACTCTTCTTCTACGTCCCCAACCGCCAGCTCCGCTCCGCCGACCTCTCCCTCGCCACCGTCCCTCGCATCCGAAGAACAACCACCGGCGGCAGATCCTTCTCACACCTCACCGCCAAGACCTGGAACACCCTTCCACTAAGCCTACGACAGACCCAAGACCTGCTGACCTTCAGGAGGCTACTCAAGACCTGGCTGTTCGACCAGTAGCAGCACCCCCCCCCCCCCCCCTTCCCTCTCCCCAGCGCCTTGAGACCCTCGCGGGTAAGTAGTGCGCTCTACAAATTCTGTGATTGATTGATTGATATTTTTAATAGGCTTCTGTCATTGTCCTTGGTAAATGCTTCTGATTAGTTAATAGGCTTGTTAGTCCCTCCTTTGTACCGCCTTGCCTTCATTTGTAACCTCCCATGAGGACTGGCCCTTTTCTTCTGTTGTTACATGGTATGTTTATTTTAGTCTGTAAGCGCTATTTTCTTTAATGAGTTTCTGGTCCTGCAGGCACTACGTACAGCGCGCCATGCACGCTTTCACTTTCAAAGAAGCCCGGGACAATCAGGGCCGCTGCTTTGCAAGGAAATAGGTCTTATATTTACAAGAGTTTTAGCTATTGCCATTATGAATGACAATAGCTTAAACTCTCGCAAATGCGAGACCTATTGCATTACAAATATATATTTTTATTTCTATTTTTATTCTATTTCTATTTTTTTAAATTTCTATTTCTAGCTTGAAAGGATGACAAATTACTAAATACACTGCCACCTGGATTGCTACGCAGAGACAGGCCCTTTGCTGCACAGTGGCAGGTCACCTTTTAGCTGCTGATCGCTGTATATAAGTGTTAAACGGATGTTTCCAATTAGCGTTTTGGCTTACATGGACTATCGCACATGGAAATGTTTATTTTTCTGCAACTTTGGTTACATTAATTTTTTAGCTCACACATATCACGGATCTCTTAAATTGGTTGGACCAACGTCCCATATTCTTCCCTCGAACATACCCGCCAAATTGTTCTAGTCAGGGCTGTTTGCCATTCCAATTCGATCTTATGCTACTCCGCTTTACTCACGATTGCCTACCCGCCCCGCTTTGCACAAACCCCCCCAGCCACCCACCCCGCCAGCCCTGGGAAAGAAAGTGTATGTTATGGTGCCCCTTGACTTCGCCGCTTTGCTTTTGACTTTTCTCACCAGCGTGTGCATAAGAATCATGGTTCAGGGATGCCACCATGTCCGTTGCCCAGACAACCGCTCATGACGTCACTAGGTGCTGTCCGTGCCCTTAAACTCTTAGCGGCAATATCAGCAACTTACCCAACCCGCAAAACATAGCAATCTCACAAATAAACACACAAGACACAGTAATTGTTGGAGAAAACATTGCTGCAGGTTTATTTCTTACAAGAAATATGCCAACATGGTGGGTTAACTTACGGGCGATCCAAGGGCAGGCAGCAGTGACTCCCCTAAGCTTCCCTGCCCACCTGATGAGCCAAGTGCACCGTGGCCAGACCAATCGGTGCTAACCAATTTGGGGGATCTACTCCCTTACATACCGTGGACCACCAGTCCACCCTTTTACTCACGCCCTTTTAGGGGCGGAGCGTGTCCAGGCAAGCCCCCAGTTGCTCAGGTTTACAACCAGCCAAAGGACTAGCGGGGCACCATCGTTCCTCCAGGGTCCTGCCGTGAGGACTCCTGGGGTGGTTTGGCATTTGCACCCTTCTTGTGCTCCTGAAGAGGGTACCCCTATGTACCATTCAGCCTCTGGATCGCCCTGTAACTCCGCCATAGCTCTGGGTGTGGCACCCATCACACCCAGGACCCCCCACCAAGGCAGGCAACTTTCTCACTTACACCCTGCTGACTCTAGGGCATCGCCCAGGTCCAACAGGAACAGATCCATGCCCACCTTAGACAGGTGGACTCCATCCTCCTCAAAACACCCCGTGGTCTTGGCATGTAAGAGACCATGCCTGATAAAGCCAAAACCCCTCCGATCCTTGAATTTGCGCATGGCGCTGTTCACTCTCCTGCGAGAAATTTCAATGGCCTCTACTGACCTGGCCCAGTGCCAGACCACTCGTGGAGTAATCTCAGACCACCATAACTCGCAAGGGCCTATTAGATTACTTATTTCACCCAATGTGGCTTTCATTGCCTGTAGCAGCACCCTTCTACCCATGAAAGGCAGATCATTGCCTCCCAAGATGTTGGGAGGGGTCCGCTTCCTGCTAGTCTGTGCCGCAGCCTCTTCAGCAAGCTGTGCCATCTCATGCCTGGGAACCCCAACCAGACTATCTCAGTGAAGGAAAACCCATGCTTCCAACTTCTGCTTTCGCCCATTGCACCACACTAACGATACCTGAATGGCCGATCACCCACACATTTGATCCTGGCAAAATAAAGAAATGCAGAGTTGCAACGCCTTTTATTGAAAACACAACACACAATTGTCAAAATACTAAGCATCAGTGAAAAAGATATGCTCTATAACACATTGCAAACGTATTGAACATAACTGCCAGGGTCCTAATGCTCAGATGCGCACCCTGCCCTTAACATAATTCACGGGCGGATGTAGCTCTAGAAACGCTGTGACTCCCACCACCCCACCCGCTTGATGCATTCTGGTGACAGGCCAACCTTGAATGCTGAGGTAGCCGCTCCTATCCTAAAGGAATGGCTGCAAAAGCGCTTACCAGGCCCAGCATTACCTGACAATACCAAGCATGACTTCATGACTTGTTCCACCTGAAACTTGGTGAGGGGAGTGAGGTCAGCATGTATCAGCAAGTAGCCCCCCGTAGCAGGGCGCTGGGCTAAGTACTCCGAAATCAAGCCAACGGGGCAGTACCTTTTATCCCCAAGTGGATGAAGCCAGATCACCTTCCCCAACCCGACTTGATCCGTTTTGGATCTTTTAACATGAATTCTCAGGGATTCTCCTGAAAGTAGGGTATCCTATCTCCCTATGACAATCCCAGACCCATCCTTCTTAGACCTGGCCACTAATTCACTGATTCTAAAGGCCCCAAAGAAAGCCAAGCTGAAAGCCGCCGAGAAGAGGGTGGCTTCGAAAGATGACAGGGTGGCCCTGTGTACTACATCGATCATGTCTTGTAATGTTCTGAATTGAATGTGTGACCTGGAGTCAGGGTATCGTGTTTCCCCCTCTAGCCCATCCCTTTAGCGCTGCCCTGATGGGGAAAAATTAAATAGGATCCTGTTGGCCCAACAGCTTGGCGTAATGACTCACAGCAGCCAGGTGGCTTGAGACCCATGAATGACTCTTGCCTTGGTCTTTGGCCCACACGACAAAGGTTTGGACCTTGTGTTCCAGAGTTGTTGTACCTTCGCCCCAGGCCCCTACCACTCTGCAGAAGATAGCTTCACAAGCCTTGTAACGCCTCCTGGTCCCTGGTGCTAAGGAAAGCTCGCCTAGCTCCCTTAATCGCTGTTCCACTGAAGAAGGAGCCAGATGTGCGGCGGGAAAGGGGTCATCTCCTCTCTCACTCTCGGCCACGTTTCTCGGAAACTGTGCCACTGAAAACGAGAGAGCGCATCAGCTGCAACGTTTTTTACCCCTTGGATGTGTCTAGCCCTACACGCCACATTGTTGTACAAGCAAGCCCGTACCAATTCCCTCAGCAAGCACAATACCAGAGGACAGTTGGCTGTTTGCGCGTTAATGGCCTGAACCACTGCCATATTGTCCGACCAGAACAGCACTCTAGCTGCCAGAGCATCCGGCCAGAGGTGGAGCGCAACAACTATTGGGAATAGCTTCAGAACCGTTACATTGGACGTGATTTTCCTCTTATGCCAGGCATTCGGCCATTTCTCCGTGCACCACTCGCTCCTTATGATTGTCCCAAAGCCCTCCCTGCCTGATGCATCCGTGAACAGGCAAAGCTCGGGGGTGCCCGCCCATGGGGCTCTCCAGATAACAGAGCCATTGAAGTTGGCCAAGAAATCGGCCCTCATGCTGAGGTCCTTCTTCATTCCCTTGCTCAACCTGACCAGGTGGTGTTTGTTCCTGACCTTGGCTGTGGCCCTAGCCGACCTCTTTGCAAAAACCTTCCCAGCTGGGATAACCCTGGCTGCAAAGTTCAATTTCCCCAGGAGGCTCTGGATAGCCCCTAGTGTTGCCTATTCCTTAGTCAAGACAGCCTGGTTTTCCTGCACCAGGGCCTGCACCTTGCCCTCCGGGATTCTAGACACTCCCACCACCGTGTCTAGTTCAATACCTAGGAAAGTCAGGACCTGCGCAGGGCCCTCTATTTTGCCCGGAGCCAGTGGGACCCCGAGGTGATTGGCTAGCTTCTCAAAATCACGGAGTGCCTCGTCGCAATACTGCGTTCCCTCCTCCCCAATGAGCAGGAAATCATCAAGGTAGTATGTCACCCCCTTCATGCTGTACATCCCCTGTAATGCCCACTGCAAAAAGCAGCTGAACGCTTCAAAATACGCACAAGAGACTGCGCAACCCATGGGCATGCATCTGTCATAGTAAAACTTGTCATCTAGTTTGAAACCTAGTAAATGTTGGCTGTCAGGGTGGACTGGCAGTAAACGGAACGCTTATTCTATATCTGCTTTTGCTAACCAGGCCCCTTTACCCGCCCTCCTGACCAAGTCCACTGCTACATCGAAATTGCAATAGGACACAGAGCATGTACCCTCCTCTAGACCATAATTCACTGAGCCTCCTTCAGGGTAAGACAGATGGTGTATAAGCCTGAAAGTCCCTGGCTCCTTCTTACGGACCACCCCCAGTGGGGAAACAACAAAATTATCAAGCGGGGGTTGTGGGAAGGGTCCAGCCACTCTACCTAAGGCCTGTTCTTTCTCTACCTTGGCCCGTACCACTGCCGTACGCTCCTTCGCAGATCTGAGATTGTCAGCATCTTGGCTTACCAGAGGGCCCACATATGGAATCCTAAAGCCCTCGATGAGGCCCGCCGACAGCAGCTGGCCATCTTGTGCATTGGGGTAAAGGCTGAGCAAAGGGACGAGGTTGTCCAGGAGAAGCAGTGAAGGCCCTTTGGCTGCGCTGGTGGGGGCTAGGGCGCTGACAATGTGTGGGAGGGAGCCATCCTGTGCGCTAGACGCAGTGGGGTCAAGAGGTGTGCTGCGCTTTGATGCCAGGGAGGGGGGGAGGTGTGGGTGATCTTGTTCCCACTCAACTGTCCTGCTTGTTTTTACCGGGTGGCTGTTGCTCATGTTTACTGTAACAAGCCGCTGCGGGATGGGGGGTCCGGCATTTGTTGCACGAGTGTGCGAATTTACATGCTTTGCCCCAGGAGCAGGACCCTGCATTAAACAGCCTACAAGTTCCCGTGCGCCTGAAACCTCCCCTCTGCTCGATCTCCCCTGCGCGCCTCGAAAGGGCTGTTTGAAATTGCGTTTCCCAAATTGGAACGAACCCTTACTTGCTGGGTGCCCCCCCTGGAATTTGGTCTGGTATTCCTTGCTCTGCGGGGTGTATTTACCCATATGCTCCATCCAGAGCTGAACTTCCTTTTGGTCCCAACCCATCTCGGGGCACATCGCCATCTTTTTCCTAAATTCTCTATCGTAATTGTACCTTCCCATGCCTCCCCATTTCAGGGCCTCGTTGTGGATGGTCCGGGAATATTGGAATAAACTGGGACCCAGCTCTGGCTGTTTCTCCATTACAACGGCTGACAGAATAGAGAATGCTTCCAACCAGTTTTCTATTGTTTTTTCCGGCCAGGCTTGGAACTTCACCTTCTTCTCATCCTCTTTCCCTACCATCTTTCTCGTGTCTAACCCATCCAGGCCATGTATTAAGAGTGTGAAAATATCAATGAAGTCCCATCGCCAGATCCCCTCTTTGGCTGCCAATGGGACCTGCCACGCTAGGGAGCAGCGGCCCGACAGTAAAGGGGCCACTGAAATAAGTGGCGGGTTGGCAACTGCCTTAGGCAATACCTTCTGGGTTTCGGTGCTAGTGGCAGACGGGACAGAACCTTGGGCGTGTTTCACGTGACCTGTTTCGTGGGGCGGAGCTGAGGTGCCCTCACTAGCCGCAGGCTGTGCCAGGGGTGGCAGCAAAGTTGGTGTAGTGCTGGTAAGGGCAGGCGTGCCACTGTGTGTTGCCCTTGGACCTGCGGCTGCCTCAGGAATAGTTTGTTCCACCTCCCCTGTAGTAACTGCTGCCGCCACTGCAGTGGAGACAGCGCTCGGGGTCTGCATATCGCTTGGCTGAGTCCCCCACACCTTCTTAATCACTTGCACCCCCTCCCCGCAACTGTTTGTGCTACTAGAATCTTGCCTGCCGAGACCGGATTTAAATTCAGCCATAAAACTCATCATAGTGTCCATGAGCTTACCCATCTTGTCCATCTGATCAGAATTTGCAGTGGCTGCACTACTGTCTGTCATGTCCACTGTCCCTGCCGCTGGACACTAGGGGGGTGACGTTGCAGGGACGGCTTCTTGGAAGGTAGACGGCGTTCTAGCCCTAGGTGCCGGCAGATCGTGGGGGAAAGTCTTTGTTTGTCGGCCTGCGGGCCCTTTTTGGCCTCGAAGGTCCTGCGTCCGCATTAGTCAGCTGTTCCGGAACGGGTCTGTCGGCAACGACCCCCGAGTCCTCCGGGTCAGGCGAGGTCATGATTCCCTTTGCCCACGCGAAGCCTTTAGCCTTGGCCATCTGCATAAATGCCACCCATTGCGCCTCTTGAGACGTGCATGGCAACGAATCCTCCACAGCTGACATCTGGGAGAAAAGCGGGGGTGGAGCCCTGGCTATCCATGCCTCAACCTTCAAAGCGTCAGCCAACGAGAGACCAAACCTGCAGGGAGAGAAAGCTGTGCGTGAGAAAAAGCCCCCACACCTGACCGACCGGTGTATGGACTGGTCCAGGTGTGACGTATGTGTCCATGTCTTCCTCTCTCGAGGCCCGCCTCCCCTGTACTTACTTACTCGATGTGAGCTGCCCTGGTGCAAACCTGCGTGTTGGCGTTCGCCTAATGAAAAATCGACAGGTATTCCGAAAGGTACTCTGAAGTGGATGTAAACGAAACGTTAAGCTGGGGTCCCTGCTGTGTGCTGCAGGCATGCTGGGACAACCCCAAAGGGTAGCCCCCCTCCCCGCCAGCCCTGACCAGCTGTCCTACTCTGTCCCCCCGCAAGAAGTTCAGGAAGTAGAACGTACCCTCCATAAACCTGCCGCCATGCACGCCCCACGTATCGCATACCTGGGGATGTCCCTGCGGTCCCTCTCTCGCCTGGTTTGCAGCCTAGTCAAGGGTACACTCCACTTGCGTCCGTGCTGCTCCTGAAAATAGATTACCCCATTAGTAACATGCCTTCCAATCTCCTCAAAATCCTGCGGTGACCCTTCCTAAGCCGCCGCTAGCGTCACCGGGCGGCCTTTTCCAACACCCTGTACCTGCTTGGGTAACCTGGTCCTTGACGCCAATTGCGAATTCCTGACTCTGTCACGGTTCAGCTGCGGACACAAAAACAATCATTAATCGTTCCCAATGACTTAAAATTGTTGGATGCCCATTTGTTCGATATAAGCGTATTGGGTCATCAATTAAATAGGTCAGCAAACACGTTTTTTGTACTCAATCTCCTGACACGCTCCCAAATAGTGCTCTTGAGGCACCCCCGCACCTGAGGGCTTGCTGCCGCGGCCTGCGATATCCTCACATCCCTGCCCTCCGCCGCCCCAGCGTGCCACTATCTGGAGCGGCGAATCAGCCGGGCTCAAACATAGCGCTGGGGAGGGCATGCTAACGCTGAGGCAGAGGCTGTTTTGCTCAGTCGGCCGGAGAGGGCCCAGGTGCTCTCGTGGCACCCTCCCCGCCTCAGAGGCTCACTTTACAGGAGGCTGCGGCATCGCGCACCCCCGCGCTCACCAAAGCCACCCCAGCGTGCTAAAGCTGGGGCGGAGGCAGCCTGTTTGTAGAGCCGAGGAGGGCCCGAGTGCTCTCGTGGCACCCTCGCTGCAACTGCTGGCTCGCTTAACGGGGGGCAGCACATCGCACACCCCCGACTTTGAAAAAGGGGCCGCCCCAGCGTGATTAAAGCTGGGGCGGAGGACCATGAATCCGGTCATGGTAAGGCTGTCCCGGGTGCTCGCCTAGGCTCCTCCCCGCGCCTATTTGGTAATTGAGCCTGTAGTATCCCCCCCTTGCCCTTCCCAGCAACCAGAAAGCATAGGAGTGAGGGGGGAGCAGGTTCGCGGCATCACGCACCCCCGTACTTTCAAATTCGCCCCAGCGTGCTTAAAACTGGGGCGGAGGACCAAGAATCCGGTCGCGCTAAGGCTGGCCCGGGTGCTTGCCTAGGCCCCTCCCCACACCTATGCGGTAATTGAGACCGTAGTAGCCCCCCTCGCCCTTCACAGCGACCAGAAAGCATAGGAGTGAGGGGGGAGCGGGTTCGTGGCATCACGCACACCAGTACTTTCAAAGCCGCCCCAGCGTGCTTAAAGCTGGGGCGGAGGATCCATGGCTCCCGTCGCGCTGGGCGGGCTTGGGAGGTCGCGTAGGCCCCTCCCCGAGCCTTTGCGGAGTTGTGCCCATAGTTGCACCCCCGCCCTTCCAAGCCTCCAGAAATCAATTGTAGGGTGAGGGAGGGGGGTTCGGACGCCACCTAAACCGTCTTTACCCCCCCTAGGGACAACCTGCTCCGAATGGAGGGCCCGGCCGCGACTACGAGACCTAGAGCCCGCCTGGGCCTAATGCGCCTCCCGGTCGGCAGCTAACTCTGCGCCGACCGGGGTGGGGGACGCCAAACACCGGACCAGGGGAGCTGCACCACCCCGCCCCCCGCTGGCGTACACCAGCCCCGGCAATGGCTGGGCGGTGGCCTCGCTGAAAGTTGAGGGGAGAGGGGGGGCATGGACTCACCGTGAGGTACAGCTCCTGCGACCAATGACATGTCTGGATGGCGTGAAGACCTCAGCGCAAAGGAACGCCGTATGGGCGGGGGGGAGTATAAATACCTCGCCCCCCGCCCACTCAGTGCGCCGTAAGTGACGTGGCCAGCGCGCCAGACCTTGGGACCCCAGAGGTCGGAACACTAGTCCGGGTTGGCTGTGCCATATGTGCCACTAAGGTGGCCGCCCTCTAAGGGTGCCCCCTGCGTGGGCGCGGGCAGCCTCATTTACTGCTGTCGCCCCTCTGCTCTGCTTGGTTGTACGATCTCAGCCTAGTGGTGCAGTGGAGTACAGAGGGTCGAGATCCCTCTTCCCAGAGAAAATTGGGTGGATTTGTTGTGGGAATCTGGGCTGAGAGGTGGAGACCGGAGAAACCCTATCTGGTACGTCATAGGAAGTTTAACCACTCACCAGGAGAAAATGAAGGGCAGCTGAGAGTTACAGGGCACAGGTTTGAGCTATTGGCATTGTAAATGACAATGCCTTTTATTTATGTGTTAATTATCAAAACAGATAAATAAAAGGCATTGTCATTTACAATGCCAATAGCTTAAACTCTCGCAAATGCGAGACCTATTGCATTGCAAATGCTTGTTTTTACTGTGCCACCTCCACATAAGTCTCGGACAGAATACCTATAAGTTCCAGCCAAAAGATTTTGTAGAAAAATAGGTAGAAGCCTCAGGGCTTGGGATACCAGACTAGTGTAAATTCTGAACTGCTTTAATAATTTAATAGTTTTATAGTTCTAAGTCATCAGTTTGACCTCAGTTCCCTTATCTAGCCGTTCCTCTAAAATGTACTTCTTTATGTTATTATTGTTAATGTATGTTGTGATTGTGTTATTGGAAGGCTGCACAAATATCGTGATCATCTGTAGCCCTGACCCTATTCCATTATTTAATATCTAGAATTTGGTATTGGGATTGTTTCCTGCGGACACAGGAGGCAAGGATTCTTCCTACTTTGTCACTCACTGCACAGTATTTCTGTTGGATCTTTGCTAGGGTGTATCCTAACTTATTGAACTTGAGCAGAGTCAGTTGTCTCTTTACCCAAACAATTCATCTCTAAATGTTTTGGGAGAGTGTTTTTTATGTGACTCTTCTAACTTCTCAAGATATTTTTCTAATGGTTGCCACAGCGCAGTTTCAGATTTTATTTATTCTCGTTCCCTCAGCTACACAGGCCCCCGAGTTCAAGTATCGTGTACCACAAAAAGGAGACCATTCCCCATACTATTGGGCCGAATATAGTCTTTAATTTGCAATTGTATCACTTCTCTGGCTATCCGATCTTGTAGTAGGTGGTCATTGAGCCACCAGCGAGGGGGAATTCTTGCTTCTGGCTTACTCCATACGACAGCGCCTATTACTGGGGCATGGTCTGATAATGGCTTCTTGTCCCGCAATTAGCATATCTATCCTACCGTAAGTTTTGAAGGAGGCCCTGGGCGTATACTAAGCCAAATGTCTGCCATCCCCACTTCTTTTAGCCAATCATTCTCCCATTAATAAATGGTTGGTCCCTCCTCTTTCTGTGTGAATCAATCCAAACTTTGGTCAAGTATTAGATTCCAGTTTCAGTTGAAAATAGACCTTCCACTATTAACATCAATTTTTAAACAGTATGGCAGAAGAAGGCTTCTTGTCATTGATTTGCAGCAAACAATGCACCCAGAGAAACCTCCCTTCCTCTCAGCTGCCCATTCAGGAGGAGCCATCAACCTTCTCTTTCTTCATGAAATGTGTTTAATGTGAAGCCCACATGTTGCCCTATCTAGATCCCCACCCCTTTCATTTTAGTCCGTGCTGAGGAGAAATACTAATACGTGGAGGTCTGAGACCTCATGCGCCACGTGTCTTTGTCTAACAAGTGTGTTTTCTGCTAAAAATTCATATAGCCGGCCTTGCCACTTGAAGATAATTTCTAAAGGAATGACCCCCATCAGTACAGACTTTTTTGTTACTTTAAATAGTCTGTGATGGGCTGGAACCTTTATGTTTCTGATGAGTGATCATTGATAAATCTTGAAAGAGCAGCATATGGTGTCCGTCAAAGCTGTCTCTTTTTTCGCTGCTGCCATGATTTTTTCTTTCTTGGGGAAATGGTGTCCCCTTGTTAGGATGTCTAGGGAAACCGATGTTGCTTTGATGCCACAGATGTTCTATGTGACTGGTTGAGTTTAATTACCTTGGAGTCAAGGGTATCTAAGCTGTACCAAAATAGTCTTTCAGTGTAGTCTTCGATGTCATCACCTTCAGCTAACAGTGGTATCCCCATGATTCTGATGTTATTTGTTCTCATTGGGTTTTAATGGTCTTTGAACTGCTCTTGCAGAGATGTAATTTGTCCTGAAGCCCCATCACTTCTTGTCTCAAAACCTTGATTTCCTCTTTTTTCCCATCATTGGATTCTCCTAAAGGAAAGATCCGTTTTCCCAGATTGCTCACATTTTTCTTCACCACTTGAATGTCGTGACACAACTCTTCTTGAAACGTGGCAAGATCATACTGTAGAGTATGGAACAGAACTGCCATGAAGCTTTTCGTAACCATCTGGTCCTTATTTGTATTGACGCTTTTGTGCGAGTATTCCACGGGAAATTCTCCACGTTTATGGTTCAAATCTTTTTATTGAAATTTAACGTTTAACTAAGGTGTTCACCTACATCCTGGAGGCCGATGAGCAGGGGAGCACAGGCATGGGAGGGGGAGACAGGGAATAGTTGGGGAGGGCAGTAGAGAAGGATGGGGGTAACGTGGGGCCTTGATAAGTGTCTCACCACCTGGGAGCAAAGAAGATGGGCAGTGCCTCTGGTCTCAGGTCACAGTATCTATTGGCAGCTCAGCTCGATGTGCAGCAGTCGGAGTCATGAAAGCCATAAGCCGCATAATCCGTAAATATACAGGACATGTGAGTTTTCTGAATTCATTCGCCAAGAAGCGAATGCAAGGCTCTCAGGCCTTATCGAACTGTGGGAGTTTGTTCTTGAGAGATGCTGTTAGTTTCTCCATTGCCACCAAGTCCTACAATTTATGGAGCCACTCGAGCTGGGTGGGTATTCTGTCCAAGCCCCAGCAGATAGAAGGACTTGTTTGGCCGCACACAGGGCCAATGTAATGGTTTTTCCTTGAGAGGAGTGTAGCTGGTATGTCAGGGTGTTAGGAAGGCCGAGCTGAATTTAGCTGGGTAAACTTGGAAGGTCAGTGTCAAAAATACTGTCAATACCCCAGAAGACCTCCTCCCAGGATGGTTTAAATTATGGTAGCACCAGAGGAGGTGAGTTAACGTTCCACTCTCACCACGGTTGCGCCAGCATTTATCTGAAGGGGTAGTCTTCCATTTCGCCCCCCCTGGTGGGGGCAGAGTACCAGTAGTGAGTGATCTTAAGGAGGGTCTCCCGCCAGCTGCAATACGGGCTAAGGTACGGGTCCTCTTGAGAATATCCAAACACTCCTTGGAGTAAAAAAGTGGTCCATCTCCGATTCCCATCTTTTCTGTGCCATCGACTTATTCGGGGACAGGACCAAGTTCAGGAAGTCATAAGAGCCGCTTGTCGTCCGAGCGTGTTATAATCCATTTCTCAAAGGGTGTCAGCTGTCTACTGCCATGGGGTCGGATGCCAGGGTTGGTATCCCAGTGCACAATGGTGGAGTAATTCCACTCCTCACGGTCTGGAAGGCCATAAGACTTTTTTGTAGTTGGGCAAGCAACTGGAGGCCATTGTGGTCAAACAGATCACCTAGCCTTTTGCAGTTCTTCTCCTGCCAGGCCTGGTATTCTCTGCCCACGCAGGCTGGCAGGAAGGTGAGGTTTCCTAGGATTAGCATGGGTGGAGACGGCTACGATGATAGGAGTTTTTTGTGAGCAATGGCGTCCTAGGCCCCCGCTGTCGCTCTCACAACTGTGGATATGTACACACCCGGGGCCAGTGTCTTTTAGCAAGCCATGGAATTTTCCCAATGTATATGCCTGCTACTGCTTGGTCAATGAAGCACCAATGCTTCTCCAAGAGGGTTCTCAACCACTCCACCAAATAACGTAGCTGCGCCGCTATGTAATAGTTGTAGAGATGGAATACCCAGTCCGCCCTCTGCTATGGACAGGTAGGCTCTTTTCTTCACCAACTGTGGCCTCTTGCCCTGCCAGATGAAGCCCTCCAGCAGATGTGGCCATTTGGCAAAGACATTAGGGGGTGACTGTAGTGGCAATGCTTGCATTAGATATAAGATTTGAGGGAGGAGTGTCATTTTGACAGCCGCTATTTTCCCCAGCCAGGAGAGGCCACCAGTCCACCAGGATTGTAATTTTGTCTGAACTGTGGCAAGGAGGTCTGTACAGTTGCGTTCAACCGTTCTTTTGAAGGCGGTGCACATCTTGAGTCCGAGGTTGGGCCCCCAGTGTTGAGCCCACCGCAGGGTTGAATGATTGCTCCAGGTACGACCTGTCGTCCGATGTGGTGGAAAGATTCAAGATCTGGGACTTTTGGATGTTGACCTTGAAACCCGACACCTGTCCGACTGCGTCAAGCTCCACAAGGAGAGCGGGAACTGATGTTCGGGGCATTGTAAGGGTTACCCTAGCATCATCTGCATACAGAGCAAGCTTATGTTCTTGTCCACCCATTTGGATGCCAGCGATATGGTGGTGCGCCTAAATCCTTTCTGCCAAAGGTTCCATTTAGAGGGCGAAAAGGAGTAGAGGTAGGGGACAACCCTGTCTCTTTCCCCTATGGATTCCAAATGGGCTAGAGGTGGTGCCGTAGACCCTGATTGGGGCATTTGGCTGGCAAAAGCTGCTTTCTATCCACTTCCTGTAGTGGGGACTCAAAACAGGAAAGGCCAGTGGAACCCAATCAAAGGCCTTCTCAGCGTCTATCAATACCAGAATGGCATGTGTGCTCATGTGTGAGGATTTGTCGATTAGGTGAAGGAGGTGTTACGTGTTATCGCTGAAGGTCTGCTCAGATATGAATCCTGTTAGATCCAGGTTGATAAGGCACTGTATATAGGTGCGGAGCCAAGAAGCCAGTATACCAGTAAAAAGCTTGGTGTCCACATTGAGGAGGGAGATTGGGTGGCACGAAGTGTGCTGGGTCGGGTCCTTCCCTGGTTTAGGGATAATGGTGATGACAGCTCCCGTGTCAGGTAGGGAGAGTTTTGAGCCCCCAATATAATTGTACAACATGAGAATGGGGGCTAGTTGGCTGCCGAAGGTTTTAAAAAATAGGGGGAGAACCTGTCAAGGCCTGGGGCTTTGCCAGAGAGAAGGTGTACAATGATGGCCAGCATCTCACTGTCTTTTATGTCTGACTCCTGAATATCCACTACCGAGGTTGGTAGAGTGGTATGGTGAGTGCCTGATTGGTAGTCAGCAGCCCGTAGATGGTCCGCCTCTTCCACCATATAAAGGGTAGCGTAGTAGCATTCAAAGGCTGCCGATAATCTTTGTTGTTCATCTTCCAAACATATCTCTGCTATCCTGAAGGCTTGGACTTTAGCTCTTAATTAATATGCCAAGAGTCACCCTACACAGTTACCTCCGGTATAGAACTTTTGCTTGGTGCCTCTATCCATGTCCAACACCCTAAGGAGTTTCCTGACTTGGTTCAGCTCCCTGCGGATCCTATGGGCCCCTGTGTGCTTTGATTCCTTTTCAAGGGCTGCCACTTGATCTTCAAGATCCGCCCGCTTCTCCTTCCTGTCTTTGTTATATTGTGCTGAAATGTTTATAATAGTACCACTTATCACAGCCTTGAGGGCATCCTACAGTGACGCGGCCAACACCTCTAGGGTATCATTATTGTGAAGATATTGCTGGATAGCATTGCTAATCTCCTTCTTGACAGCGGCATTGGTAAGAAGTGCGTTGTTCAGTCTCCACGCTGGGAAAGGTGTAGTTGTGTGAGGACCTTTAAAGGAGACTGCAATCTGTGCTTGGTCTGACAGTGCAGCAGTGCCCACCTGTGACTGGATAACTGCAGCCTGCATCTGTGGGGAAGCCAGAAAGTAGTCCAGTCTGGTGTAAGTCTGGTGGGATGCTGGAAAAAAGGTATATGTCCTAGTCATGGGATGAAGGGCATGCCAGACTTCGGAGAGTCCCATGTCTTGCAGCCACTGGATTTCTTTGGGTGAGAAGGCCCCTGCTTGCCCTGTATGTTGGGCAGACATGTCAAATTGCGGATGCTGCACCAGATTGAAATCCCCTCCCACAAGCAGGGCTTTGTCAGTGGAAGCGAGTATCTGGCTGAGGGCTGCCGTTATGAAGTGTTCCTGATGATCGTCTGGAGCATATAGTGTGGCCAGTGTGAAGGTGGAGGTGCCCAAAGCTACCTGCAGGGTAAGAAGGCAACCCAGGATTTCTGCTAGGGTCTGTGTGACATGCCCTTAAATTTGTTGACTAGAAAGATGGCAACTCCTGCCTTCTTGTGGGGGCCGCAGGAGAGATATTGGCAGGGAAAACATTTGGAACGCAGTCTCCCCCAGTCCTTCTTCAGTAGGTGAGTTTCCTGCGGGAGGGCTAGATCACAGCCCTAGTCTTTTAGCATGGCTTATACTGCTAGATGTTTTGCTGGTGCATTCAGCCCATGAACATTAAGGCTCACTACTTATATTATGGAGTCTCTCTGGAAAATCTCTTAAGTGCATGCCCTGCAGGCCGAGGGAGTATGAGGCACCCCAGCGGTGATGATGTCAGGCGAGCTGTGGTGCGAAGGGCATACATAAATATCCCTAGGAGAAGAGGAGGGGGAAAGTACCATAGAAACAAATAACTGGAGGATTCCCAATTTGGGAGTCGGTGCATCTATCTCGATAGTGTCTGTGTCGGTGGACAGTGTGTCGTAGCCTACTCTGTCTCTCACAATGGCACCCCTCAGAATCCAGGAGGTAAATATATAGTGTAACGTGGCAGTCTTGGCAGCTGTGTTTCTGAAGAGTCTCTAGGGGAGGGCCAGTTGAGTTCTAGGTGGCTGCCCACCCTCTCACCCGCTCGGTGTTCCAAATCTCAAGGCTGCTCCTGTTGTATATGCTGCAGTAGTTCGGTGCATTCCCTATGGCTTTCCGCTGCTTAGGGTCTCAGGGTCATTGGCTTGGTGCCTCTGCGAGAATGCAAATTGGGACTTCTGCGTGGGAAAGATGCGTCAGGAGGCGGGCCCCCTTTGTTACCACGGGGTTCAGTCCCAATATGGAATGGGCTTCCTCCACTGTACGGGTAATGTGTGTTTCTTTGCCCCACACGAAAACAAGGCAGAAGGGAAGACCCCCATCTACACTTGACCCCTTTTTATTGCAGTAAGGTGGTAACATCTCGAAAGGTGCATCGTATTTGAAGTATGATGGAGGAAAGGTCTTGAAAAAGCTCCACTTTAACCCTTTTGAATAAATAGTATGGGATCTTGGTTCTTGCAGCCACCAAGAGGGCCTCTTTCTGTTGATAAGGCAGGTCAGTATATCTTGGGGCATTCCCAGGGTGCTGGCCAGGTAGCCTGCTCTATTTGTTTGGTCCAGAATAATGGGGGTGTCTGCCAGGCTGGGGAGGACCTTCCTAAAAAGGTGGGTAACATATGCCTCCAAGTCTCCATTGTCACCATTGAGAGGGAAGCTCTTGATCTGAATATTGGCTCTGCGTAATCTATTCTCCAGCTCTTCCAGCTGTGTGTGGAGGTCAGAGTTTTGTTCCTGGAGGTCCAGGAGGGCCTGCCGGTGATTGTCCAGTTCCTCTTTTTTGGTGTCGCTCATGTCTTCCAGGAGTAGAGTGGCCGAGGATGTCTGCCCCGAGTAAGTCTGCCATTTTGCCATGGACTTGGAGAGTATATTTCACAGTGCAGAGTCTTTTTTTCCTGCGATGCACCATCATGAGCTGAAGATTATTGCGTTGTGGCCGCTCTCAGGGGACACCCTGGGCGATGCAGCAGAGCGATAGGAGAGTCCAACGAGGGAAGGCCAACGCTGGTGTGCAATTGGAAGCATCCTCTCCTCCTTCCGGTCGGTGTCAGGGGCCTCCTGTCAGGGCTAGGTCATCTATCCTCACTGCTGCCCATGGAGTAGTCACTGCAGGCCAACCCCAGCCTTGCAATATGGCAGTGACGAAAAGCACGGGGTCTGTCCCTCCCCCAGGCATCCGGTGCGATCCCACAGCTTAGCGACCATCTCGCTGCACCTCCCTCAGGGGCCGTCGAGTCCGTTTTGAAGCTAGGCTCTGACGCGCTATACCGTGGCCACCATTTTATGAAGGTGGGCTGCAGCAGCTGCAGCAGTTAAGGAACACCAAGCAGCAACAAGCGGGAGCCGTACCAAGTCCGACGCGGTTCCCGATGGTGGCAGGAAGGGAATACTGGTAGGTACATCGCATGTCAGGCTACAGACGGCAGCCGGGACTCCTACCTGACGGGCCCGGGCTACGGAGCTGAGCAGCGGAGCTCCTACTCTGCCGCCATCTTGGACACGCCCCCGATTCTCCATGTTTAGTGGTGCCTTGGGAATCGTTTCTTGTTGTGTTCCCTCTGGTCAGTATATCTTTGACTGTTAAATCCCTTTTGTTCCTAGAGGTCATTGTTAATGCTGCCCTTAAGCAGTATTGAGTTACGTCTCCCTATGAGGTGAACTCCTAATCTGTTCTCTATGATATATCAGCTCATCACCGCAAAGCTACCTTGTCAGCCTAAGAGGTGTTGGTGTAAGAGGCTATTTGTCGTAGGACCTTTCATGTTTCAAAGGCCTGTTACCAGGACCCATGGCGAATGAGGGCACAGAGTTTTAGCTCTTGTATTCCCAGTATCAGCAATGGTTGGATGTCGTCCCGGGGTGGCCAGCTTCCAGATAGGCGCGCTGATTTCCCCCGCTCCTACTCTGAGTCCCTGGTTCATTGCGGGCTCAGCATAAGTGCTGTGGAGTTCTATGCTCTGAAGCTGATTGCTTCTTCAGGCAACACCCAGGTCTGGTGTGGTACAGTCCCTTCCTCAGTCGAGGCATGCTTCTCTTGTGCCTCATAGGCCGCAGTAGACTTGTGCTCAGTGCATCCCGCATCGAACATTGTTCAGCAGCTCTAACCAGGTTCTTAAGTTGGTAATGGCCTCATCTGCACTGTCACCACACGTAGACCTCCTTCTTCACGTAGGTTACTGGGGCTCTCATCATTCTACAAGCCCATTTTTGTCACTGGCTCCACTGACTGCTATTTTGCCCATCTCCACGTAGCTGTAGAGAGAGAGACTCTTTTTCTGTTTCACAAGGCAGATAAATCGTCCATTAAGGGAATCTGCCGACGCCCTGTGGGGTACCCCTTCTGAAATCTTTACTGAAAGGGCAATAAAACGACAGGATTGCAAAAGATTACACTTTGTGCCCGTCGGAGGAAGCAGGGATCCATCTATGCTCACCACCATCTTGGCCCCATCCCCACTTGACCATTTTAGAGAGGGGACACCATGTTTCTTGGCTCTACGAACACTGCTCTGGCAGTTTCATCAAGACATCTAGGAAGAGACTCTACTTGATAGATTCCATCCCAGGCCTAGAAATACTGGTAGGGTTTCACTATACCAGGGAGGCTGTGCCATGAACTGCATCTGTAAGAGAAGAAGAACAGCATATAATCTATCACATATGCTGACACTTGTACCACTGTATACTCATTGTATATAGTACACTGTAGATCATAAAAGGGACTGTGCCACCAAAGGAAAGGTAAAAAAAAGGAGCTAGCCCATTAATTGGCGTAAATACCCATCAGCAGAACTCTTAATCAGGCCCATAGTCTTCAAAGCACCTCTGGGATAGGTTATCCCTGCTTGGCCCGCTATTACCCTCTGTCGACCATGACACTCATGAACAATTCTGGAACCTGGATGAAAGGATGCTGGTGCCTTCTAAGGCATCATGCCAGAATAGGAGTCTACATGCCATTACTGGGCCAGAGGTTGTTTGATGACCACCTGTATTCAAAAACTTCATTAGGACCTGCGAGGCAATGCTGACAGAGATCGCAGCCCTCCCATGGGTGACTTCAAGCCGCTAGCACCTGCACAGCGTCTCAGAAGTTGTCTCGTTTGGCTTCAGTTCTTCTCCATGAACAGGACAATTCGCATATGATAAGCAAAGGCAAAACTGTATACTACAGACTGGCTCAGAGTTTGCACCAAAAGTGAACACTGTAGTAAACAGCAGTTTTTACAACCTGATCATGATCTCTGGTCTCCTTTGATCATTTTGCTAGTGGTCTTGCCTCCATCCGTTACTTTGCAAGCCAGAAGTCAATCCCCTAGTGTAATTTCACCAGTGATTTGTTTCTGCATCATTTGTTTTCAAGTAGCCTTATTGTCATCTCGTATTTTGCCAGTAATTGTGGCCTAATGGATTTTGCTAGTGATCATGCCTCCGTCATATATTTTACCATAACTTTCCTGTTAGTTGCTCATTTAAAAAAAATATATAAAATCCTGTTCTTCAAAGTAAAACATAAAAGTGTTGGGGTATTATGGGGACATATTTTTGTTAATGCCAGTTCCTGAATACTCTAAATAAAATTAGTTGGAAACAGAGTTAATTGTGATGTAACACAAAATATAATACGTTTGTTATGAATAATGTGTTAGCTGTTGTGTTGGTGTGTAATAACACAGCCCATTCTATGGCTTCTATTTTCCCTGTGTGTGGTACAGAAGTATATAAACGTTTATCATTCAAAGTTTCGCAAGGAATTGGTGATATAATTATTTGTGCATAGTATATTATAAAATAAAATAAGATTACTCAAAATCAAACACTGAAATGTGTGGAGCAATACCAATATTTATCATAGTTTAACAACTGGTATTATGACTCGGACTGAAAGAATGTAGGCGGGAAAAGATCCTAATGACTAAAAAATATAATATAACCTGGACCATCAAAATGGGACAACTGTTTTGCAAATGCGATCTTTTGCATCATTTTTTTGGTTGAGTAATCTTGTCCCAATCATTTATTTTGAGAAAAATCATGTCCCGTTTGTTATTTTGTGAGTGATCATAGCTTCATCAGATAATTATTCCCCGTAATCATTAGTCATATTTGATATCATTGATTTGGGTGATTTATCACGCACACATCACTTACTTAACTAGTAACCATTTCCTCGTGTTTTATTTTGCGTCGAATAGCTATGCCTAACTGTGACTGCGGATGGGCTTCAGTATGTGGATCTAGTGGCTGCCACCGATCTACCTCTACATTGACCAGTAGTCATGCGGTTCCTGATGGCGCCCTCGTCTACACAGCAGGATGAGAATCTAGGAATCCATGGCCCTATTGCAGAATGCTTTCTACCGCCGGCTTTTGGTAAGTCGAATACTCTTTCAACTTTTTCTTGGCCAACCAATTGCCCTGGACCTCATGGTGGTAGAATTGCTTACGTTTAGCCCAATGGCGTAGACGTGGACCCTTTCAAGACACACCAGGAACTAAAGAGAGCTCGGATGTGTGCACCTTGTCTCATTGCTGTCTAAGTTCGAGGTATTCGATCACCCCACCGCTTCCCTGAAGACCACACATGGGCCCTGATAAAACGACACTCCAGCTTTAAAGCCCTCTGGTTAGTGCTTGAAGCTGTAAACAGGTCCTCCCTGGGATACTGTACCAGATTATTACATCCTTTTCAGCTAACCTGTCTCCTCTTCTTCCTGCCCATACATCTACTGAGCTATCTGCCCTTCGGCTGATGAACCCCCTACACCTGACGCTTAAAGCTCTGGAACTTGACCCTGCTTCTGCAAGAGAACTACCAAAAGTAGTGAAGCCCCCTCTATTCCTCTGTGCACAGATAATATTATAATATTTGAGCTGGTTATAAATCGATGTAAACTCATACTATTTCCATTAACAATTGCAGCCATCATGACCTGGGCCATTTATTTTGAAGTATCCTTGGGGTGGGAGCGGATTGACAGAGGATAAGGATAATATGTGTGTTTAGGTGGATGTGATAATTTATCGCCCTGTTATACGCCATCATTGCTGGTTTTAATTTTGAGCTTCCAGTGCTAGATGATAGGTATGAATAAAATACATCTGTGTCGCACAGCTGCTGTACATACTCTATAAAGTCAAGCAGATTTCCCCTACTGGAAGCACACCTCTTGGCACTTCAAAATCTCACATAGGATATAAAAAAACACCACCTTTTTACGTGGAATCTCTCAGAATGTGTCAGATCTGTGATAAAAAGTGAACAGATGCCAAAATGGTTATTTCCATCTTGCGCGGGAATGTCCTCGTATCGATTAATACTGGAATGAAATCATTGATACACTTAGTGAAATTATATGTTCGCGGTTATCACCATTACGTGTCTTTTAGGGCACCCGGTTGATATCCCTTATAATTCTAAAATATCCCCTATAATTCTAGAAGTGTCAGTGGTTTGACTTTATTGCTTGGTAATTGTAGAGTGTGTGCGTAGAAAATGACAGAGACCGCCAATACCAAATAGGGATCGCTGGCTGAATGACACCATCCCATGAATTCATGGTGACATTCCCAGATTGAAGGATATATGATCTCTATGTTAATATTATATACTCTCTAACGCCAATCATGTTTTTTGCCAGTAGTTACTCGCCATCAGCTATTAAGACTATTCGTTCAACAGGTATTTGCCGGTAGTCACACCCCATCAACTTTGTGGGTATCAAGCATATTTCCAATGCATTTACCACGATTATCCAGTAGCGGCTGCTACCGATCGCGAGTGGTAGGGCGGGGCTGGAAGGGGAGTTGGTGGGGGGGGGTCGCGGGACAGAATCAAGTAAAAAAAAATACACTTTACTTAGCTGGCCGGCCGCCGCCTTTTCTCCGTCCTCTTCTTCCTGTCTCCGCCGGCTGCAGGAAGGAGCAGGAAGCACCCGGGATCCCACGCTCGTCACAGCCAATCACAATGCTGCAATGCAGCGTTGTGATTGGTCTGAGTGCCGAACCAGGGTGCTCAGACGGGGACTGGGAGGCTTTGCATGTTCCTCACCAGGCTGTGTAATGCAGCCTGGTGGGGAAGATGCAAAGTGCGCAGGACTGTTTGGCTGACCCAAGCAGTCATGCGCACGTAAGGAGTGCAAACCACTCCTCTCCCTGCTCTGGCCAGCCCACCCAAGAGCCCTGAGAGCCACTCACTATCGTTATTATCATTTTATTTTTCCTATTGAAGTCAGTGGGGCGACGCTCTTCCGCCTTAGTGGAGGAGCCGCCACTGCAATTATCTACACCTCTAAATCATACATTCCAACCCTCCTGATTCAGGCGGGAGAGTACGATTTTGAAGATAGTCTCCTGCCTCCCGATTCATGCATGCAAATACCCAATTCCTCGGCAGGCTTCAGCCAATAGGGACTGGTCTTGTGTGACTCAGAGTATGCACTGCCGAAACCTGCTCTTGCAGTCCAGTGCACAACATGTTTGTCAAGCTTTCTCAGCCTGCCATAGCGTTTTCTCTGTGCTCCTGACAGGCAAGGAAAAAACGTATATTTGCATTTCTGATACCAAAAATCACATAACCAGTATCACAAATATAAAGTCTTTTCACAGTAGCACAAAGGTGGTAATGCCTAATTGCGAATGCACATCTCGGTAATATGTCTGGCAAGCAAAAACAAATCCAAAAAGTATGATATGGTGCTCTCCAAGCAAAAAAGCCTCTCTCCACCCTCAGAGAGACAGAAAACAAACTCTATGGGAAAGAATTTTCCTATGGAGTTCACAATGCTATACACAAATGCCGTGGCACACAGGGTAAGTCTCCAAACAAAGCAAGGTCAAATAGTAGCGTAGATAGTAGAAAAAGTGAGTCCATCAGATTTTTCAGATTTTTCTTATTCTTTTATTTTTTTTTCTTGATCTCAAGTGTCCACATACAAAAACACACAGGCAGCCGACACGTGTTTCGTCCAGCAGGACTTTTTCAAGGCTAGGATCCAATAATGTATATGTCCGGAATCACCGTAGGACAGTGTACCGGACGTGTAGGACGTATGTGCGTAATCTGATCCTATAGAGAGAACCCGATCAGTTAGAGCAAGCTTCGTCCTCTAGGTTCTCCCAGGTTTCCAAGCAAAAGCATAAATATGCAGCATAAAAGATCCTATAAATCGTGCTCGAGAAGGCGTGGGCCCGAGAACGCCCCGTCCCTGTCTAGGTCAACCCCCCACGGGCTTTACTGTTAGTCGACTCCATGGGCTGACGGGAGACCGCCGGCTCGCACACAAATTTTGCAAGGTCAAAGCTTATCAGGGCTTTGGAATCCGGCATTATTTCTACTTACAGGCTACGGGACTAACAGTAAAGCCCGTGGGGGGTTGACCTGGACAGGGACGGGGAGTTCTCGGGCCCACGCTTTCTCGAGCACTATTCTGGGTCATATAACGGAGGGACGTCTGAGGGACTTGGATGTGGCTCCCTGCCCTGCGACTTGACATATGAACTGGGTTTATTGGAAGAGGTTTACACAACACAGATACGGAACAGCTTTGGTCCAGGCTTCCTTATACTTCTGGAATTGGGGTCCTTGGGCTGCAAAGTGCATATACAGGTGCAGGAACTTACAAGAACTAAGGCGGGTCATACTACGTACGATTCATAGGAGCTTTGTGCTTAGTTAATGCTTGTTTTATTTTATAATTTTTGCAACTTTATTGTTAGGAAAGCTGTCGGACATTCACTTATACATATAAAAAATTATCTCTAAGCAAAAATATTTTTAGTGTCAGAAGACATAGATTTTCATAGTAGTTCCTGACACTGAACAGAACAACTTTGTATGTGGATGTGTTCCTTGTGAAAAAGAAGAATGCTATCACACACACTGAAGTTAACCACTGACCTGAGATGGGCCGACCCACCTCCCCATGCCATATGTTGTAGAGCAGGGGTACTCACAAATATTTACTTAGGGGCCACAGGTAAAGTTTAGGGTGTTACCAGGGGCTGCATTGGTGGGGTAGGGGATTAGGGGGAGCAATCATAGATGCAAAGTAAGATTGAAAACAACAAATGTATGATTTCTTCTGAAATCTACTTAGAGCATACATTTCTGTATATTTTGTTATTTTCTCTTCTTCTTCGTGTGTTTTACAAACCAGAGAAAATAAGTTGAGAAAAGTTCACTTAGAAAATCAATCCTGAAATAAGTAAATGATTTACGTTTTAAAATGCTAATATGATATGCTAAAGTGCCTTAGAAATGTGTACATTTCCTCTTCTGTACGTTTCTGCTGTCCCCCTCGTGTGTATTGAATTGTATGTCTACATTTCCATAATAAAACTTACTAGGGAAGCACTCTGACATGAAAGTGGCTGCTTTCACAGGTTCAAATAGCAATGGAATTCTCACATGGGCGGCCTCAAGAAAGGACCTGGCGGTCCGGGCCATACAATGAGTATCAGTGTTGCAGAGGGTGGAAGAAAAATGCAAACACCAGACCAGTGGATGAAGAGGGATGGCTGAAAACACCTCCACGGTTAGATCTTTCAGCAGCCTTTGATACCCTTGATAACCACGTCTTAATCTCAAGACTTGGGGATATCTGTGCCTACAGTTCACTACTGGTCTGATTTGGATATGCAGCAGATCTGTTTCTGCTGTATGTACCTAAAACCAAGAAGGTAGAAATTGAATGCAAAGCGCCAGTAGCAATTCAAATGAATTGTCTCCTGCTAAAACTTTGCCAGGAACCGAACCTGTAAAATACAGGAAACCCCTTAAAAAGTAGCTCTATCATTTTTAAAGCTTGATCGCCACATTAGAGCTGTCTGTAGTAGGTCTGCTGGATTCATCTGTGGTCTGCTTCCATAGCACCAAGATGTCTTGTGTGTACCCCAGCGCTCTACAAATACAAATATTATAGAGGACCGGTCCTGAAGGTCAAGTTCCTTCATAAAGTCATAAAACTACAAGGTGACTCACAATGTCCTTGTAAAACATGGTAGAGAGTATTTTATTGCTTATAGTACAGTCACATCTTCATCTTTAATCCTCTCGAAACTCCCCCTTAAAACTTCATTCTTTGCTTTTTCTAATTATTTAGATATTCTGGTTAGGGATAGTGTATAATATGTATGGAACATGAATTGCGAAAATAAATGCACTAATAAATAGATTGTATTTTTTTGCAAACACATGCTCTTAATTAGTTTAATATTAGTCACTTTTATGCTTTGAAAGTGTGGGAATACAGAGATAGGTTTCTGCTCCTCTGCACTGAACCTTAGTAGTGCAACAAATACACACTTTATCAAAAACAGCTAATGGCTGTGGGTTTAGAGGACAGAAAGGTTAGAAGGACGGGACCAGAAAAGCTACTTTTCCCTTTTCTTATTTAAATGGTTGTTAGAGTACTGCTTTGGAAGGCTTACTAAACTGCTGGTCTGCTGGTTCGGTTAGCATGTGTTGTGACTTAACTCAACTGTAATAAGCTTATTACAGTAGAGTAGCCATGCCCTTTTCCTATTACATCTGAGTAATGTGGTCACATGTAGACTGCAATGAGGACACTAGAGATAGGGTTTTGGACAGGGATTGCAGATTACCTTGTGTTATCAACCTACTCTCACCCCACGCCTTTTGGGATATGAACGAGGTAAGATCTCTTTTTTGTACTTTTTAGGTCTCGCCTAGCGTTGCTGCGCACATGCTCAGCTCGCTCGGCGAGATTTATTGCTAATGAGGACTTTTACAAAAGGGCTTGAAGCCCCGCCCCTCATTTCCATTGCCTGGCGTCACCGTTTATGCTAAACGGTGGCCTGCCATTGGAAATGAGCTTTCTGGGTTGCCTCCCTTTGGCTTTTTTGTCCGGCCCATCCGGACTGGATCGCCTGCTTCACGGCTGTCGTGAAGCAGTTTCTTATCGCAAGGAGGCGTGTTATGTAAACAAGCCCTGCGATCCAGTCCAGATGGGCCGGACAAAAAAGGAGACATGGCGCCGCTTGTTTATTTTTGCATCTCGCTTTCACTTTAAAGTGAAAGCGCGATGAATAAATAAACAGCGGCTGCCTGGCGACCGCTTGTTTTTAGGAGGGTGAATATCATTACAAAAAGAGGGCGAAACCAGCCTAACGACGGTGAGTTGACAAGAATGCAGAAGCGACATTCTGAGGTGTAAACTGTTCCTCTCTGCTGTTTTCTGTAGTCATCCCAAGAATGAGTCTGTGTTTGCGACCATACTGGGCTGATTGTCATAGAGGAGGCCATGTAGAGTAAAAACAAAGACGACCGTAAATGTATAAGGAATCGGAAACCTACGGTTTCGTGTAAAAGGAGTGTCGGCCGCATTAATCGTGTCGGTGCATCAACCACCAATTTGGCAAATAAACACACACGTTCAAGGCGGCCAGAATGCTGACGCTATATGGATCGTAAATAGGGTCACGACCGTGAGTGCTCCGCTACACCGTGCCTTCTCACTGGGGTCACCTATAAGCTCTAAGATGGCCGCCGTTCGACGTATTCCCGAATGTCTTTAATAGAAAGTGCAGCGGTACGAAGGGACACAGTTCCCGGATATGAAGGCGTGGTCAGTAAACTCCATCAGCGAGACGTCGGAAACGGAAGTGAGGTGGAATGGCATTTGTCGTTCTATTTATTTTGTTGGGCTCGTAAGAACAGATTCGGTGTGTGCTATGGAGTAAAAGAGACGGAGAGATGCCGGTGAGTGGTTTTGGGATGGAGGAATCAGTGCTGTAAGTGGGATGAAAAAAGTATGTCTGTGGGAGTGTCTCTAAAGGGGGCGGGGTCTATGTAATTATAGACATGACTTAAAACGTAAACTAAATTTCTGTAATATCCATAGTGTGTCACCCAAACGGTATTTTGAATCCTCTCTGCGCTTTTTGTTATTGCATTCGGATATACAACACAGCAACAGACAAACACCTAAATCCAGCCGGAACCATTGGCTTTGTCAATGGTTGCCTCTGGGTTCTGCAGAAAGGCAAATGCCCATGTATTCTGAAACCTGTTTGAACCACTGACAGGCACTGTGAGAAACTCGCAGTGCCTTCAGTTTAACTTCAGATCTCTTATTTGGACAGGCTATACAGAATATACAGCTTATACAAGTTTGCACAGCTCAGTCATTGTGTGCCATTCGCAGAACCTGGGGGGAGGGTTGCATGCTCTTCTTTTCAGACGAATCATTGTAGTATATGTAAACGAATGTCTTCCCATGGCCAGCTAAGGTACACTTATCGTATGTTTGATGAAGATCTGTATTCTCCTTGAGCATTGTCTCAGGGCTGCTTTGTTTTGCTAATCTTAATTGCTATCAAAGTGTTGAGCACCTCCCAATAATGGTCTGTTTAGGTGGAGCCTACCAGACAGCGCAGCTGTCCGGTTTTACAAGCCCTATTGTGGGCTGTTTGAGCACTTACGTGGGCTTACTAGTCGTTGGCTTTACTTTCACTGTCATTTGCTTGCTTCTTATTCAATGGCTTTCCGTGTTACAGTACGTCAGTCTTGTCTTAGTCCCTTCCTTGGATCTCAGCCTCCTTACTTACCATCTCTCTCTTTGGCTGGCTTTTAGACCTTCCTTTGCTGCCTTTTGGGGAACAACTTTTTGTTGTACTGTTTTGCAGTTGTAATTTTTTTTATCAGAGTAAGGGAAAAAAGTCACCCACATCACTTTTTTAGGTCTCGCCTGAGCCAGCGCATGTGCTGGTCTGGCGAGACATTTAGTAGTGGGTTTCAGAAATGCGACCACAAGCTTTTGCTTGTAACCTAAAGCTTGCGTGCATGTGCGCGTGAACGCGCGCAGCCGCCATCTGCTACAGTTAGGAGCCGTCATGGCTCATTAAGTGCTTTCACGCGCAGTGCGCGCGCACACAACTCCCTCCGCCTCTCTCTCCCGCTGCAGCCCCCATCTATGCAGCGCGTGCTTGTTTCCTTATAGCGCTCGCGCGCGCACACCACTGGCAGGCTAGCAGATGACCATGCAGAGACTGCTTGCTGGTAGTAGTAGGTGTTTCATTTGGTCATTTGCCTGCTGGGTTCTTAGCACTCGTTGCCCCTTCAGCACCGGCAGGCTGCATTCAGGCCAGGGGCGTGCTCTCTCCAGTCACGCCTCGGCTCTCTAGATTTGCACAGACTCTCACTTGATGCCCATTGCCATTCCCAACGCGCATCTCTAGATCTGCCTCCCTGTTAGCACCGCCCGACACCAGCCAGTTGCGTGGTTGGCTCACAAATCCATGGTACCTCTGTCAGCCGCTGCGCATGTGGTGCCTGCTGCGGTAACCAGCATGGCCACCCACTCGTGGGCCACAGTTGTTCCCACCACGCTACCAATAATGTCAGTTCCCCTCTATCCGATGCAACTGTGCTTGCCGCACTACTCTCCGACTCTTGTGCTCCGCTATGGAGTTACGCTCCCATGTACTCGGGCTACAGCTATTTTAGTACGCTCCCGCGCACTGGGGCTCCGAAGGGCTCCTGCTGCTGGCCTCCGCAGCAGACTTTAGTCTTCCGCCCTGAATTAGTCTACCCAGCTGTCTGACTTGCTCAGCGTGTTTACTTGGTCGTTCCAGATCCCATTACTCTTTACAGCAGTCGACAGACACCTGCCTTTGTCATCATTCCGAAGCCGCCACCTTTACAGGCCTCATCTGTTCTCTGTTTAGGGGGGCTCGACTGGCCAGCCCATGTGCTATGCTCGTGAGGGTCTTTACAATAAAGGGCTTGGAGCCTCCCATTTTCTGACCTCGTTGTCACTCTTCTATGCTGCTTCCTAATTGGCCAGCATATACTTTACGTAACTTCAGTTTAATTGTGTGGCGCATGAACCAAGTGTAGATTGATTTGATTGGTGTACTCCCCTGCTCGCATGTGAGGGAGGTAATATTTTCCTTCATGGTGACGGCCGCCACCTTGCTCCATTTCCTACGAATATGTTTCTCCCTCGCCCACTATATTTTTTTCAGGCAATGAGTGATTTGCCCAGAATCGCAGAATGTCGAACCCGGTTCCAAAGTCGGCAGCTCTGGCCATTACGCCACATCCTCTCCGAACCCTCAAACATGTACTTGGAATTTACAAAACTCACCAATATTTACTCTGTGAAAAAATATTTCGGTGCGATTAGGTGGGGGGGTACTGAAAAACTCATAGGAACTGTCAGAGGTGGGTTAATTTGAAACATTCCTTCGCTATGTGTAAAATTACTAAACGTACTACATACTCAACAGTGGAAAATCCTCTGTGCTACAGTGTACCTCGATGTTTCAGTAGACTTTACCATCCGTATACAGAAGTAGAACTTTTCCTCCCCGCAAATGGTGACATTTTTAATACGATGCATTTATTTTATAGCATCTCGTTTCCTCTTGAGAACCACGCTAGTAGCCATTTGCATCACAGGACAATGACTAGACTCGGCAATGACGATCGCGCAGCCTTTAAATGAAAACTTCTTAGTCGGCAGAGACTGCCTGGTTGACACATCTTAGGGACTCGTTCGTTTATGCAGCACAGCCATGCTTAATTTTAAATAGAACCTTGAAAGTGAGTTTTACACTTTTTTTAAACCCCAGTACGGGTCCTACAGAATATAGTCATTGATTAAAATGCAGCAATAACCTTAAACTTAACAGATCTAACAGGCACAGAGACAGGGTAGCGTTATCTCTAACTGGTAGTATACATTTAGTCATATGCATTGTTCCCAGGCCACATATGTGAAAAGCAGCGAGTCTCCTGAGATCCCCAATGCTGCCCGGCGCAAGGTCACCTTTAATCCACTTTGGATTCGCTATCTAAAATAACGAGGCAGGCGCTGGAAGCTGGAAGGCAAGAAAAAGGTTTATTACTCTTAGAGGAGACCACGTCAACTGCTGACACCAGGATGTCTTCAGGGAGGTGTTCTACTGGCAATGCTTTTGGCTCTTCCTTTTATACAGGTTTTACACAATGTATTTGTTTCATTTATCATGGTTACAAGCTTGGAGTCTCCGCCCCGGGCAGGTTGTCGCACAAGCCCGACATTGTTTCATCAGCATGGTTACACAAGCCCAACATTGTTTCATCAACATGGTTACACAAGCCCAACACTAACTCTCCTCCCGCCCAGGTCAAAAACAGACAATTTAATTGCAGCTGGACCTTGCTTCAGGGTCTAAACACAAGTGAGACCGGCCAGATCTAAGAGTCCGTTCTGTTGATAAAAACAGGTCCCATTGTTTGGCAAAAACAAGTCTTGCTGTGTGCAGTGCAATAAACCATGCTTGCAAGAGTCTGTTTGGTATTTGTAACCTGTTTGTGCAGGGATGAGAGGAAAGACGAGTTTGAGGCAGCAGGTGATGTTGATGTTTGTCGTGGAAATAGTTTATAGCCCCCAGCACACATATCAGGTTTGGTCAGAGAGTCAGAAGGCTGCTAGAGGACAGGGTGAAATGAAGGTGACCAACAGAGTACAAAATGGCTGTGGTCAATCAGAATGACTGTAGTTTATGTGCACGTAGGAACTTTCATCAGACAAGATGGCGCAGAATGTTCATGATTGTCGTTTTGTTCTTAACAGTCGCCCCTTTGAACATAACTAGCCATCTCGTCAGTCTATTTCGATCTCCATAATGTCCTGTATTTCTTGTTCATACATTACTCTCATTTTTGTTAACTGAGTGTCCATATTCTTAGGGCGCAAGGCACTTATGCAAAGAGAACACAAAGGTGGTATACAGTGTACACCCAAACAGCAACCACATATTGCCAATACTGGGACCAAGAGAAACATTGATATTTTCCAACCCCAGTCCTTCAAGATGCCCCAAAGCCAACTTCCAATTGTCCAAGTCTCTGATCCTTGATGAATTTCTGAAGACAGTCTGTGGAGATGTTCGATTGCTTCATAGACAGAGGGTGAATTATCAGGGATGTATATGCAGCAACTGGCACCAATGATGCGACATGCTCCTCCACGATCCGCTAGTACAACGTCCAGGACCATGCGGTTTTGTAGGGCCACCAGACGGACCGCTTGAAGCTCGGCAGTGTTGTTGGTGAGGATGCCAGCTGTGACGTTCAGGGCGGTTTCTACCGCTTGAGACAGATGTCTGATGGCTCAGCTGTTTGCCATCGGACCCCATAGCGGGACGAGCCCTTTTGCTGCGTCAACGAACTGTGATGCGGCAGAGTCTGCTTGATCAGTGTCTTTAGAACGCTTTTCTCGATGATGCTCTGCAGGGGCTGTGTAGGTCGGTGGCAAAACAAAAGCGATGTAGCACGTGCCCCCCAGTTTCTTGGGAGCCAGGTGTAGGCTTTGGTTCCACAGACAAAGTACATATTGGGTGATGCAACAAATGCTGGAGGGTTGGCAGTGTTCAAAGTCCTTACAATGTTACAAGTGCTGTGACCCACATTCTTAGTCCCACGGCCTTCAATGCATACAAGGCCAGAGACGTTCACCACAGATAGGGCCACAGTCAGTGTTGCAGCAGTTCTTTTCTTCAGGTAGGAAAATGTGGCTCTGACAGGATTATTGAACACTTGTATTTCCACTCGTTCTTTGGAGGGGACATTCATTGGGAATGTCGTATTGGAGGTGTGAGGGCAAAAGGGAGCTGCTGTTCTTCCTGTTTGGTTTAGCCAGAACTCGTTGTAGAACTGAGCGATTGTCCCATCGGAAGTGGCATTGTCTTTGTAACTTTCTTGTAGGAGCATCATCCAGGCAAGGCAAGATCCATGAACAGAAAAGGGTGAAGGGATGAAAGGGATGGAATGTTCAGTGGCATGTGGTAGCAGCCCACAGACCCAACAGTTAGTGGCATTGGTGGCAAGATTGTGCTGGTGCAGCATCTGTACGAAAGAATTATTCCAGAATTCTTTGCGTCGTTCTCGGAGATGTGGCGGTAGTGATACCAGGTAGTGTTCTTTCTTTGTGATTGGTTGCATGGTTGGTGACAATGTTCTGTATGCAGGTGCATTCTCTT
This sequence comes from Calotriton arnoldi, assembly GCA_963921515.1. NCBI lineage: Eukaryota > Metazoa > Chordata > Amphibia > Caudata > Salamandridae > Calotriton > Calotriton arnoldi. Next base: position 1,712,966 of record CAWUFW010001369.1, read on the forward strand.
CAATGATCCAGAGTGTGACCATTAGTAGGAGGCAGGTGAGAAATGCAGCTACAAGTGCAATTGTCTTTGTACTGTGCAGTTCAAAAGTCTTGGTGTCTTTGCGGTGGCTTTGCAGGTGTTCCGTTTCTTCCATCATCTTCGAGGAGCTCACCAACTGTTAGGACCACAGACTTTTGTCTGGTGTTTTTCCTGGTAGCGTTGTTTGGCTGTGCTACCGATCTGAGACTCTGACTCAGTTAGTGGCCTGGTTGTTGGAGCTCCCCCTTTTTGTCGATCTTAGGTTGTACCCTTCCTTGGATGGCACCGTGGGGTCAGGAAATTCAGACAGTTGGAGGGTGTCTTCTTGTGGGTAGCAACTCAGAGCTGGTCGGTCTTTTGCGAGTACTTCCTCTTGCACCTCCACCTCTTCACAGGTTGCCAGCGTTGGAGGGACTTTCTTGCAGTGGTGGGCGTGCAGCCAATTTCTTTTTCCTTCCACTCGGAGGGCAGTTCGAGTGGTGATCAAGACTTGCCAGGGGCCCGTCCACCTGGGCTCCAGATTCTTCGTTCTTTGGAAGTTGCGAACTAGGATGAAGTCCCCAGGCTTTATCACATGTCCTGGGCCCCTGGATACGTCAGGCAAGGCTTGCTGCACCTGTTGGTGGATAATTGTTAGCTCGTTTGTCAATTTATGCAGATAGTCTGACATTAATATGTTCGGGACATCGTTAATGGAGGTGGGTCTTGGTGCCGCCCAAATGTTCATAGGCCTGCCGAAGACCACTTCATACGGGGTCAGTCTGTGTTTGGTCGGGGTGGAGCGCATTGATAGCAATGCCAATGGAAGGGCGTCGGGCCATTTCAACCCGGTTGTGGCAACTATTTTGGCTAGCTTTAGTTTCAATGTTGCATTGTGTCTCTCTACCAGGCCCGCTGATTGGGGGTGGAAGACGGCATGGAATTTTTGTTTTACCCCCAACCCTTTCAGTATGTTCTGTATCACTTCGGCTACGAAGTGTGGGCCGTTGTCGCTCCATAAAATTCTGCAAAGGCCGTACCGGGGGAAGAATTCTTTCAACAATACTTTTGCAGTGGCTATGGCAGTATTGTCGCGGGTGGGATATGCCTCCACCCATTTGCTAAAAGCGCACACAACCACCAGGACATATTTTAGACCATGGCATCTCTCTAGTTGGATGTAATCCATTTGAAGGACTTCAAAGGGGTGATCAGGGACTCCAAACCCTCCCCGTGGTACTACTGTCCCTTTCCCTGGGTTGTGTTGTAGGCATACTATACACTGTTGTACTAGGCGCTTTGCAGATTCTGTTATCTTGACATTATGCCATACTCTTGTGATTAGTTCAATCATGGGGGTGGAGCCTATGTGTGCTGGTAAATGTGCCATGGTCAATATGGGGATGAGGTAGGCATTGGGTAACAGCCATTTATTTCCGTCTTTAGTTCTCCAGCAATCTTCCTCGTCTTTTAGTCCCACCTTTTCCCACTCGGTCAATTCGTCTTGTGTGCCTGTAGTCTGTATGTCCCTTACAGTGGTCCTAGCATCAGTCCATTGTTCAGCTTGTGACCTGGTCACATACATTCGTGTCATAGTTCTGTCTTCTGCCGTGGCTCGGGCAGTAACGTCTGCTAGCGCATTTCCCTGTCCAATGAGATCTGTCACTTTCCTATGTGCTTGGCATTTTATCACTGCTAGCTTTTTGGGGAGGAGGACTGCTTCCGTCAAGGCGGAGACTAAATCTCCATGCAGGATGGGTGTACCGTGTGAAGTCAGGAACCCTCTTTCTTTCCATAGAATCCCGAAATGGTGAACCACCCCGAAGGCGTATTGGCTGTCGGTGTATATGTTAACTGTCGTGCCAGCTGCTAAAATACATGCTCGTGTGAGGGCAATGAGTTCTGCTGCCTGGGCGGAACGTTGGGCAATACGGGCTGTTTCTAGAATGGTTCGGGCTGTGGTGACAGCGTATGCAGCTGAGGTGGTGCCGTCGGGGAGTTTGATGCACGAACCATCCACCCATAGTTCTCCATCTGGCTCTAGAAAGGCGGTGTCTCTGAGGTCTACTCTACTTTTTGTTTGTTCATCGGTTAGTGTCACACAGTCGTGTAGTGGAGCCACGTTAGGATCGTTCTCGGGTAGGGGTAACAGCGTGGCTGGATTGAGGGTGGTGCATCGCTTTAGGGTAATGTGCGGTGCTAGCAGGGTCAACTCATATCCTGTCAGTCGGGCGCTAGTCAAGTGTTGGGTTTTGGTCTGGTTCAGTAGTGTGTCGACTGCATGGGGTACTAAAACAGTGACTGGATTGGAGAGCACTATTCCTTCGCTCTGGCGTATTGATACTGCTGCAGCTGCCACAGCGCGCAGGCACGCTGGCAGTGCTCTGGCTACTGGATCGAGGGTGGCAGAAAAATATGCACAAGGGCGTTGTTTGTGACCAATTGATTGTGTTAGGACAGACAATGCACATCCCTCCCTTTCGTGTGTGTAGAGGAAGAATGGTTTGGAGTAATCTGGGGTTCCTAGGACTGGTGCTGAGCAAAGGGTATTGCGTAGTTCTTTAAAGGCTGTCTGGCATTCGGGGGTCCAGGGGAGAGGTGAGGGGATGTCCTTAGCTAGGAGGGAGAGAAGGGGTTTGACAATGAGGCTAAAGTTCGGTAACCACTGTCTGCAAAACGAGGTGAGGCCTATCAAAGAGCGGACTTGCTTCTGATTTTTGGGGACAGGGGTGCCTAGAATTGTCTGGATCCTGTCAGGCGTGAGTTTTCTCCCTTCTTTTGATAAAGGTGACCCAAATAGGTCACTTGTGATTTACAGAACTGCAGTTTCTTTCGGGAGACCTTGTGACCATTCTCAGCAAGGAAATGGAGTAGTTTGATGGTGGCTGTGACGGCTATTGGTATGGTGTCTGCTGCTAGAAGGATGTTGTCTACATATTGTATTAGTGCCACTCCATCTGGCAATTGTATGGCGTCCAACTGTCTTTTAAGCGCCTGGCTATAGATACTTGGGCTCTCAGTGTACCCCTGAGGTGCTCTACAAAATCTATACGAACGGGAATTTAGGGTAAATCCAAAAAGATAGCGGCTGTCCTCGTGTATAGGTATGGAAAAGAAGGCGTTCTTGAGGTCGATCACAGTGAAGGTGGTGGCAGTGGAGGGGATTAAAGTCAAAATTGTCGTGATGTCGGAAACTACTGGGTATTGTGGTACTACGATTTTGTTTACCTCCCGCAGGTCAATGATGAAGCGGTAGGCTTTCCCATCTCCCTCTCCCTGTCTCTTTACAATCGGTAGTATGGGACTGTTACAAATGTTGCTCACTACTTCCTCTACCACCCCTGCCTCTACCGAAGAGTGTATGATCTCTGTTAGTGCTTTCTCACCCTCTGGCGATATTTTGTACTGCGGTACCTTCGGTAGGGTTGCGTCCTGTCGTATTGTTACGTGTACTGGGTCAATCATCATTCGTCCTACGTCTGAATCAGCCCTAGCCCATAAGTGTGATGGCAAAGTGTCCAGTAGGGATGTGTCAGTCTCAGAGATGGAAAACATGTGCTGAAAAGGGTTCTCTCTATGGCGTTGGGGGTTGTCATACAGGATGACACGCACTCCGTCTGGTGAGCATCTGATAGTCGCATGGAAGTGTTTCAAAAGGTCGAGGCCCATAATGGCGTCTGGGGTGTTAGATGAGAGGAGGAATGTCGTTTCGACGCCATTGCTGTCAAGATTAAAAGGGATGGGTCGGGACAAAGGGTTGGTGGAGGGCGTACCGTCAAATCCTATTGAGGTCACATGTGAGCCTGACAAGGGTGCCCTTGGAATCAGTCGTTTGGATAGTGCACTACGTGTTGCTCCTGTGTCTACCAAAAATGGCGACCTTGTGCCCAGGACCTCAGCGGTAACATAAGGGCCTTGCTGATCAACGCAGAGCTCGACTGGATCCCTTCCTTGCCCCTGGCTGTCCTATGCAAAGTCGTACGTATTGTCATAATCTGTCTGTTGGTACTGATTCTGTCTGGGATGGTCAAATGCGTTCATTCTTCCTGGCCTTTCCTCGCTTGCTTCACTCGCGTACCCTCTTCCACGTCCTCTTCCTCTCTGTCCACTTGCTATTTCCCTCGCCCCTCTGCCCCTAGCAGCTCCTAACAAAGCCGGGCATTGGGATTTCCAGTGTCCATATTTTTTGCAAAATGCACATTGATCCTGTCCTAGGTCTTGGCGTCCTACATGTGATGTAGATGGATTGTTCCTAGGGGGCTGTACTCTAGGGGTATTCTGCTGGTTTCCTCCCCTATATTGCTCCCTTCCTGTATTCGCCCCCTGGAGTTGTGCTATCATTACCCTTTCCTTCAAGTCCTTCTTTTTCCTTTCTGTAGCCCTGTCATTTTCGTTTCTCTGATGCTCGTAGTACTGGGCCATTTGGAGAATGGCCGTCGGTTTAGATGCTGCCCAACTACTTTCGCTGGCTTGTAGTTTCTGGGATACATCTGGCAGTAATCCTTTGACGTAGTTCTGCACAAATAAGTGGTGTCCGGTTGCGGTGGACATGTCTTGTCCACTGTAATCAGAGAACACAGTTTCAAATCTGGAGAAGTACTCTGAGACGTCCTCTTGTGGTTTCTGGCGGCATGCGGTTACTATGGACCAGTCTATCTTTTTCTCTGGGATCAGCGTTTTCACTTTCTGCACTATTTTGTCAGGGAGGTCTAATATTGCTTTAACTGGTTTTTGACCAGGGTTCCGCTGTTTATCTAGTGTGTCGAGTTGTTCCCAGGTATGACCAAACAGTTCGGTATGGTCTACTTTCCTAACCTGTTTCCACACATCTGCTGGCAAACATAACCCGAAGAACAAGTCTATGTCGGCAAGTGTCATTATTGTTGATCCCAGAGCGGTACCTAGCTCGGTGTAAAAGGCGGTGGGGTTCTTTCGTAAATCCGGCAAAGATTTACGGAAGGTCAGGATGTCCTGTCTGTCCCATGGCTGATACACCCAATTGTAGACCACCCTTCCTCTAGCGTCTTGATGGTTTATATCGTCATTAGTCCCTTGTCCTCTAGGAGGTATCCAGTAAGGGGCAGCTTCTTTTATTGGCATCATGCTATCTGTTTTTTCCACTGGGGGTCCTGCTACCTTAGTTGTCCTGTCCCTATCTATCTGTCCTTGTTCTATGAGGTGACGCAATACTTCTAGTGTGGATGAAAATAGTTCTGCAACATCGTTGTCGCCTTCATCTCCGATGTCTACCTTCCTGTAGAGAGCCACTAATCGCTCGGGCCCTACGTCTTGGTACTTCTCTTCATATGCAGTAAGGGTGTGGTAACAGAGACGTACAATAAAGTATCGTTTGCGGTTTTCAACATAGGAGTTGCATATGTCAGTTACATGCTCTTCTGTCTCCTTCCTATCTATTAGGGATTTAACTACTTTATCAATGCCTGCTCGCTCATTTTTACTTAATCGCGGGACCCTGGGCGCTCCTTTTTCTTTTGATCCTACCTCTACTACTGTATCCTTTGATGAGGCATTTGGTGTGGGTGACTCGGTGGGAGCAGAGGCGGTGGAGACTGAGGCGATCGTGCCATCTCCGGCTATACTTTGGTGGTCCTGGCGTTGTACTATGGGATGAGTAGGGGCGTAAGGGGTGGCATGTATATCATTGGGGGACCTAACAATAAATCATCATCTACCCCCTGTTTTGCTGGTAACTCGGGGTAAAGAGTTAAGGGCGTTCTAACAGGGCATTGACCTGATATTTTTGATTCCTGTTCCTTTTTATCGATTTCCTTTTCTTTTAGTTCTTCTTCTAACTTTTTACAGGCTTGGTAAGCTGATTTTCGCGTTTCTTTATCTTGTCTAGCTTCGTCTCTTTTCTTTCGTTGAGCTGCCTCTTTTCGCCATAAACCAAAACTATCAAACATGGCTGGTCTAGCTTTCTTTTTGTGGAGAGCTAATTCTAACGTTTCTATTTTAGCGGGATCGAAAGATCCCGTCAGTGACCACTGATTTACCCGGTCCTTCCTAGTGTACTTATGCCATAGTTTGCTATAAGCTACGGTGGCTAATCCATATTTCACGTACATGTCCTTGTTAGGGGTGCCTTCCGGCGGTGCCGGATGACTGACCTCTAACAAACGGTCCGGTCCAAAACAATCAAACAATCTAGAGAAAACAGGCATGACGTATTTAGCGGTCAAAATGAATATCTCAATTAATGTTAGACAAAAGTCTGCACTACCTGTCCTTCGCTGTCTGCAAAGAGAGAATATTCCTATTCTACGTTGTTTGCAAGCAGGGAATGTCTCAAATAACTCAAAAAGGAATACTAGTATTTCTATCAATCAATCAATTTAAGTCATGTTTTCTCACGACCTTACCCGGACCGTATGGACAGTTCTTCGTATTCCCCTTCCAGCGCCTGGTTGTCCTCTTACTCCAACAATCAATGCGGCGTTCCTGTAAGGCCCCAGTCAGGACCGCAGGTCACTCGAGAGAGGTCCGTTCGGAACCGGTGAAGTTCAGTCGATTGGCAGCCAGACGAGGGTCTCTTTCAGGCAGGTGCACTCCAATCATTTAGTCGTTCACTCCGTCGTTAGGACCTCTCTACTGGACCCATGTGTCTCTGATGGGCCCCCCGTTGGGTCGCCAATTTGTGAAAAGCAGCGAGTCTCCTGAGATCCCCAATGCTGCCCGGCGCAAGGTCACCTTTAATCCACTTTGGATTCGCTATCTAAAATAACGAGGCAGGCGCTGGAAGCTGGAAGGCAAGAAAAAGGTTTATTACTCTTAGAGGAGACACGTCAACTGCTGACACCAGGATGTCTTCAGGGAGGTGTTCTACTGGCAATGCTTTTGGCTCTTCCTTTTATACAGGTTTTACACAATGTATTTGTTTCATTTATCATGGTTACAAGCTTGGAGTCTCCGCCCCGGGCAGGTTGTCGCACAAGCCCGACATTGTTTCATCAGAATGGTTACACAAGCCCAACATTGTTTCATCAACATGGTTACACAAGCCCAACATTAACTCTCCTCCCGCCCAGGTCAAAAACAGACAATTTAATTGCAGCTGGACCTTGCTTCAGGGTCTAAACACAAGTGAGACCGGCCAGATCTAAGAGTCCGTTCTGTTGATAAAAACAGGTCCCATTGTTTGGCAAAAACAAGTCTTGCTGTGTGCAGTGCAATAAACCATGCTTGCAAGAGTCTGTTTGGTATTTGTAACCTGTTTGTGCAGGGATGAGAGGAAAAGACGAGTTTGAGGCAGCAGGTGATGTTGATGTTTGTCGTGGAAATAGTTTATAGCCCCCAGCACACATATCAGGTTTGGTCAGAGAGTCAGAAGGCTGCTAGAGGACAGGGTGAAATGAAGGTGACCAACAGAGTACAAAATGGCTGTGGTCAATCAGAATGACTGTAGTTTATGTGCACGTAGGAACTTTCATCAGACAAGATGGCGCAGAATGTTCATGATTGTCGTTTTGTTCTTAACACATAGGGCACATCAGCAACCCATTCAATCCTGTATGAGTTCATTACATCTGCACGAGAGCTTTTCTGTGCCACACAGACTTACACTTGACTGGCCCTCAGTGAAATTAAACCAGCATTGGCAAAGCAAATATGTCTCTCCTATGCCAGTTCTTTTGACTGTCAGTTTTTTTTTTACAATTTTTTTTTATTTATCCGAGTTATACACCAGCGCAGCGGCTCTGTGGCATGGTTGAAAGTAAATTAAAACGAGCTATGATGTGGTCAATGCTGGTCGCATCATAGTGCATTTATTTATTTTCCTTTCAACCATGCTCCACACCAGCCCTCCACAGTACAACAGGCCTAAAAACATTGACAAAGACAACAAACAGATCTACCATAGGTGATACCTATTGGCTTTGGCAGTGCTTGTTTATTTTTTTTTGCCTGCAGCTCTACCTCTTTCAGGGCTCGTTGCTCACTCACCACACCTCCAGGCAATGCTCGGCTGTGCCATGAAGTCGTTCAGGCAGTTTCTTTCTGTGGGTTTTAGAGGATGCTTCGGGATAATCCAGGGTCCTGGGGAGCTCATTGCTAGCTCGTCCTGTTACCAGGTATTGCAGGCAAAAATACGGGGAGCTGCAACACTGTTTTATTACATAGTTTTAACATTTTTCGAATTAGTCTGTACAGGCTTTCCTTTTCGAAGGTAATTGAAAAAAAAAAACTGACAAACTAGACATGTAATGTTAATATAATGCCTTTTAAGAAGATTAATTTTGTGGTTTGAAAGTCTTACACTGTTAAAGAGCAGAGTTAGTGCGGATGCGAGGTTCTTCATACTCCCTCCCAGAAATAAAATACCCCCCGTGTGGAGAGCAGCAGTGGAAATATCTCCAAACTCTTAGGTGAGCTGCTCTGTGGAGGATATGTAGCATGCCAAAACCCTCATGTCGTAGCAGCTGGTTTAACAAGCATTGACAAAGCCAATATGTCTTGCCTATGCAAGATCTATTGGCTTTGACAATGTTTTTTAGCCGTGTTGCAAATGACTGAATGAATGGTTATTGGGGTTAGTTTAGTGACTCAAGCAACTATTCCATGCATTCACTAGAATTTCCTTGGGGTAGATCAAATAAATAGCAGTTGGGTGTTAACATTAGTGGGGTGGGGGAGTGGTTGAGGTATGTGAGTTGATGCAGATGTTTATTGGGATTCTTCATGCTGATGTTTGGTGGGATTAATAAAATACAGATGAATGCAGATATTCTGAACCCTTTCCATGTTACAAGCAATAGGCAGTTCTCGGGCACAGCCTCCTTGTCCTAGCCTCATCGCAGCCCTGTGCCCTTTGTGCTGCAAACCACTCACTGGTGTTGTTTGAAGACCTAAACCTTTCCAGCAAATAGAAAACAAGCATTGGCATAGCCAATAGGTCTCGCCTTTGGGACCTTATAAGTGTTTAGCCATGCAACAGTTGATGTTGTTGCACCAAGGATATTGTGCTGCATAACTAAATACTTATAAGGTCCCAAAAGCGAGACCTATTGGCTATGCCAATGCTTGTTTTTTCTTTAGCCATGATGCTGAACATCAGCAGTGCTGTTAATCATCGCCAAAAACATTGGCAAATCCAGTAGGTCCCAAAGGCGAGATCTGTTGGATTTGCAGGTGCATAAGTGCTTGTTTTGCTAAGACAAAGGAAGCTGACAATATTGACATAAAATAAGGCACACTGCCTTCCATTACGCTTCAAATTGTGCTTTTTTTCCCAGAAACATTTTTTTATATATCTAGTGTGAAATTGATTTAACATGATGAATGTTTTTATTCGGTGGGTAGATGTGGTTAGCATCTAGAGCTGCAGAACTTGGAGCTGAGGCAGGTTCAAATCCCAGCCTCAGCTCAACATCCTGTGATTTTAGGGCAAATCACCAAATATCCCTGTGCCTAAAAATATGTAGCAAGGGGTTGTTCTTTCTTAAAGTGCTCTAATATTGTCAGGCAAAGTTCGCAATATATACAATGGGCTCACGTTCCTCACTTGACCAAATTGTGTGATCCTAGGCAAATATTTAGCATTTCAGTGTCTTATTTTCTTTGAGCGACCAGTTTGCATGCACCTTGAAGGAACTTATTTCAGTATGTAGGCTATACAAACGTAATTTGTATATGGTTTACATGGCAGTAATGTTACTTCGCTTATAACGACATTGTCTATATACAGTCCACGTAGCAAACCTATTCCTTGCTTCACTGATGTCAGTGTCGTCAAGGTAGTGGGGTTTTCTTGAATGTTTTTAAGTTTGTGTTTAGAAACAATTACTTAGAATAAATGTCCCTCAAAACATTAATGTTAAAGAAATAACCTTTTTTCATTTTGAAGAGGCAATTAGTTCAACCCTAAGCTTTAGACTGCCACTTTGAGTACATAGGCCGAACCCTTGAGGCATAAGAAGTAAGTCCATTAGAAGTTGCTTTTTTGGGGGGAGGGGGGGCTAAAGACTCTAAGGCTGTGGATCCTTAGGTGGGTTGGCAGAGCCCTTGTGATTGTAAATAATCTTTTTTAGGGTGAGTGAAAGAGTAAGTCTCTGAGTGAATAAAATATACTTGCATACCAGTCAACACATCCTTATTTAGACAGCATCACTCTCTTTTCAATTATAGTCACACTTTCAAAAAGCAAAATGCCACTTGACTCGAAGGTATCAGAGCGTTTTACATGATCACAAGTAGCATTACAGATGGAGACATTCATTGTAGGCACGGGTAGATTAAGTGATTTGCCCAGAATCACAGGTTTATTGAGCTTCCAGCCAGACTTGAGGCTGGTTCCCCAGCTTCAAAGACGGCCGCTGTAGCCATTAAGCAACACAAATGACAGGTGACATCATTGTTAAAGCCTCAGCACAGTTATGAGAAAGACACTTTGGTATTATTTCCCAATACCCTGGGGAGCCGCGGCATTGGAAATAATAAGCTGGCAAAAAAATCTTTATGGAATGCCTCACCCCATGGGCGTACTTCCCTCCATGCATAAACCTGCTTTTTTTAGGATTCAAGTGGTAGCTGTTACCCCAGAGGAGCGAGATGCAGGGCCCCTAACGCCGCTGGGTTGCAGTTTAAATAGGCTAGTGGAGGCCTAAAATCTGAGACTAGACTGCTGACCAAACACAAGCATTAAAAATGCAATAGGTCTTGCCTTTCATTAAGTTAAAGCCATTTGCTTTGCTATACAAAACCATTAGCAAAGCAAATGGCTTTAACTTAATCAAAGGCGAGACCTATTGCATTTTCAATGCTTGTTTATGTTGTCTTATGTGGCCAGCTTATTGTGGTAGGTAGCACTTTGCACAATAGGTTAAGGATTCCACTATTTTGTATGATAGTAGTGCACTCAAGATGAAATTAAAACTGCCACTTATACGTTAGCAAATAACATGCCAATACAAAAAGAGTTGGCGGAGTTATTTTAAAAGCGTGCCTGGTCCTTGGAAGGAATGCGCAGAATGCCAGTGGCAGGGTTTGATAGTTGGGGGATGGGGCGGCCTCTATTCTTCTCTCGCAGGCAGATCCGCCAGCTTTGGCACCATTAATAATAGGGGCGCGTGATTTAGTGGAGTTGGCGCAACAACTCATTGTCCTGCCGCTCAGCCTCTGGCGGGCTGCTGGCAGCTGGAACTCTTTTATTTCCATGAGAATTGCTTGCGCATTACGGGGCGCGCGATGGGTCAGAATGACAGCAACTAAATGGGGGCGGGGCAACGTCGATGCGGGAAGCGCAACAGTGATGCATGCGAAGTGAAGATGGGCGCAGTGGCGTAGCTAGGCACTCTGCCGCCCGTGGCGGTCCCTGCCTTTTGCCGCCGCCGCCGAGCGCCTAAGAGCGGGGGGGGGGGGCGGCGGTGCTGGCGATAAATTTACCTGCCGCCCCGAATTCTCGTGCCGCCCGGGGCGTACCGCCCCCTCCACCCCCCCCTTGCTACGCCAGTGGATGGGCGACAGTGATGGAACAGACCATGGAGGGTGGAGGGGAGTAAAGGAGATGATGGGGGAGCCTGCGCAGTCTGGCCAGTGACTTCAGAGAGCGAAGGCAGGTTCAGCCTGCTGCATTAAAGGCTTGAGGGCCGGCCCCTGCTGATGTAGGATCATTTCAGTGCAGTTGTTCAAATTCCTTCTTATAGCACCGCCAAGGCAAGGACAGACCTGTCCCTAAAGCTGCATTATGTAGGCCACTGCGTGGCCTCTCCTCCCGAGTCCCTTCCCAGTTACCATGTGAAGAATGCTGGCCGTTCACAGGCACTTCTGCACAGCTCATCCGTGCAGTATGCAGGGGGACGTGTGAGACACGTCCTGCCCTGGAGGATTGAGGTGTCCAGCCGGGGACGCTCGAGGGGTACCAGTCCCTCCTGGGCGCTACTGATGGCAATGGAGGGCTGCAACAAATGAGGCAGAGCAATCAAGATGATGGGTGCAAATCAGGGCACAAGTCCTAAAAAAAGAAGTGGGGGGACTAACCTAGTTAATAAGAATGCAAGTGGCATCACGGTGCGTGACATCACGGCGCGTGACATCGCGGCGTGTGACATCGCAGGAAGTGGCTTCATAAGAAGTGACATCAGATCTTAAGCCCTCACATATATGTTTAACATGTCTATCATGAGTACATTGGAGCATATTTCGAGTATATATATGGAAACCCTCCTAATTTAGTCAGAAGATTCACACTTTTGTGAGCTACACATAAAACAGTGTTGCCTTTTGTCAGCGTAAACTTCCTCTACCCATAGTGCTTTACAAGAAAAAATAGTGATACTTAAATTATTTCAACGCCTCCTCAGGGGTAGTAAGTACTATATAAATTAAATTTATTTGTGTAAATACAGGGAAAGACCAACACATCTGACATTCTTACAGTGAATGCATATCTCCTAAACAGAGCCTGAACAAAGTGAAAAGCTGCCTCTCAAGTCTGTGTGAAGTGCTAACAAGGTGTGAGCCTTTGTTTCCCCTCTGCTGCATTTGCTTCTAGGTGTGAGGCTCCTGACTGCTGCCAGCCAGGAGACTCGAACAAAAGGAGGCCTGATGACCCCTCAGATTCGGCCTTTGTTATGGGCCCAGCAGGCGTCTGAACTAAGAAAGCCCCTTCCCCGCCTGCATGTTGTTGCGGATCGAAAGCAGACAACAACGTGTAGGCGCTGCTGAAGGTGTCCCGGTGTTTGCAAAATTACACTGGGACGAATTCAGCATATTTTTCTGTGGGGCCCAACTTCTTTGCAGGGTGGACGGCGTCCACCCTGTGAAAATAGTGGGTGGACGCCGTCCACCCGCGTGTACCCCCGACTCGTGCCCTGGTGCAAATCACCATTTTTTTGTATAGCACTGATGAACCCCGAAGGCAGGCCTACTGGATTTTTGTGGTGCTGCGTTTTCCCCATAATTATTCATTTTTTGCATTTGCCACGTTATCCATCATTTAATTTTTTTATTATAGCCCAAACTCAACTCGAAGGTATCAGTGCGCTTTACATGAGCACCAGTTGCGTTACAGAGGGTCACATTAATTTTTTTTACGCATGGGGAGATTAAGTGATTTGACCAGAATCACAGAATGTTGAGCGTCCCTGCCGGGACTCAAACCTGGCTCCCCAGCTCCGAGGTCCACCGCTTTAGACCACATCCTCTGCTGCATAACCTGTAGATTTTAACAAAAAAGTTTCTAGCTCTAACAGATCAAAAGTTATTAAAACAAAGCAAGATGTTGCCGCAGTGGAAGGCCCTTCGCAAAGGTTGACTGGTCATCTTTCTGTTGCTTATGACTGGATTAGCTGGATCTTAAACTGACACTTATGAGATGAAACCTGTACCCAGACAGTGTTAAGTAATGTAAAAGTGACAAAATTATGAAGTAATACTATACAAAATATGACCCATTATGCTGCATAATTTGCCTTTTCTTGCTGCATAATTTAGTCACCCCTGCCGCATAATTTGGTCCTCCTCTACTTCATAATTCCAGTGTACCTGTTCCATAGGTCACTTCAGAACGCCCTTCCATGAAAGAGGATGTAACAGAGGATAGGACTAACAGCAGACAGGAGGAAAACAGCTGCGATCTTCTGGTACTGGAGACAAAACCGTCTCGTGTTACAATGCAAAAAAGCCTCTCTGAGTAGGGATGTCCTTTGAGTCTTCATAAATGTTCGAGCATTTTCTTTGATGTGAATGGGTAAAGCAAGAGAGTTCCATAAGAAGGAGCTATTAAAGGACGTCTTCTTCCCCAAAAATGATTGTTTCTCACCTGATGAATGGAGGGGTCTTGTGGACAGGTGTAACTTCTTGCATTCCATTTTTTGTTGTTGGGCATTGGCCAGTGCAGAGGCAATGCTGATGTATGGGGGACCCGAAATCATAGGCTTTTTGGTGGGCTGCCTGGATCCTAATAGGCATTACTGTTTCAAGGAGCTTCCTGTTGCTGATTGGCAGCAGGCAGGTGTGTAGGAGACACTAAATTTCTGGGAGGGACAAGGACAGCCTTGGGGACTTTTCATTGACCCTATAGAAAGTGTTCGTCGTCTGAGAGCCGTAGGCTTTGATAAATGTATACAGTTGCATAGTTCTGAAGTGAAATAGCAAGAATGGAGGGCATGTCATCAAAGTCTGTAATTATGCTTTATTGTTAATTACATTCTGGAAAGTAATTAGAAAATACGTGAAAAAACATGAGCCTTGGGCGTGGCTGGACGAGCCAATATGCCGGACGCTACTTAGAGCGCTCCAGCCCACCGTGCCCAAAATCCGCCAAAATCCTTCCCAATTCCCCGCATCCATAGACTAGATCAGTCTCGCATGTAACCAGAGGCTGTGGGGAACAACAAGTGTCGACGACCGAGCTGCGGCCCCTGAATTCCGCTCCCTAACGACCAGAAACACCCTTGAGTGGGCCTAAACGGAGGGACACCGGTGTCTCCCCATCGGCTGGGCCAGGCCCGGGTGTTGTGGCAGACCAGGTGGAACCGTGGGAGAGGGCCGCTCTGGGGCCAGTGAACGAGCCGAACGGCCCGTGTGGCCGGAGTGGGCTAGACGCCACTGCAGCGGCTGTGAACGCAGTGCCCCCGCCGCGTCTGATCTCGGAGGCCGAGGGATAGGCCATCACCTGAAGAATTGACCCCGGCCGCTGCTCAGCGGGCGGTGGTGGACGGGCTCTCTGGACGCCTGGGCGGTCGGCCCCGGAGAGACACCATTGCCTCCCTGGCGGGCTAGCCTGAAATATGGGGTGCCTTATACAACGCCAGGCACAGGAGTGTTGCCGGCGGACGTCAGTGGCCCCAGGGAAGCGGTAAGCCATGGCGACCTGGAGGGGGTACAGCACCAGTGATTGTGGGAGAAGCGGGCGGCCAGAGGAATTCTGCGACGCGGAGTGCTACTGGCCTGGCCCGCGGGCGCGCGGCCTTCGGGCCTGGAGGCTTAAGGCCATTGGAGGTGGTGTCGCTCCCCCTGAGACCCCCGCTGAGAGGCGCTGACGAGATTGGATCTGGCCTTTGGAGGCCCCACGGAGAAGGCGCCATCCCGGATGATCGATTCCCCGCCGAGGGAGAACCCATGCACAATCAGAGCCTACATTAGCTGTGACAGCCGCGGAGTGGCGCTGCTCCCAATCCTTGTGAGCGGATGGGTCTTTCCTGGCCTTCTGGGGCGGAAGTGAAAGTTCGAAGCTACACGGATGTGCTCCCCGGGGCACAGAGGAGTTCCCTGAGTGTCCGCATCTGGAGGCGGTGAGTGGCGCACCAGATGCGGCCTGGATTCTTTGACAGAGAGCTGGTGCTATCCGGGGCCTGCGGCAATTGCCGGGATGGCATGGTGAGGGGGCTTGCAGTGTGAGACGCTGGCGCTCTGGGTGTAGTCCCGGTGGACCCCCCTTCCTCAGTTATTTTTGTGTCCTCTGTTGACATGCATAGATGGCCTTGATTGCAATGAGCCCATAGAAGCCTGCAGTGCGAGACGTCACAGATGCCGGAGTGGGGGGAGGATCCCTCGGCTCGCTGCGCAGCCCAGTGCCCGGAAAGAAGGCGCTAAGAGATTCGAACTGGCCCCCGCAGTCGATCTGGGGAGCCCGTGCTCTCCCGTAGTACAACCACAAACCAATTCCTGGGAGGTGTGGGGGAGATACTAGGAGTTGGCGGTCCGGCGGGCGAGATCTTCTTAGAGGGTCCGCTTGCGGTCGGTCCTTGGGTGGCGGAAGCGGCCGTGGTAGCCCCGGTGCGGCTTGCTGCCCAGGCTGGACTGAGTCCATGAGGGCCATCTCCCGGTCCTCTCTCCCCCTCCATCAGGACAGCTCTACCCGAGTGGGCTGATCGCTGGGACCTGCCTTTATTGCCACTATGACAAGGGACAAGGTGCCCGCGCCTTCAACAAAGCAGAGCACCCTGGAGAAATACACAACCGCCCTCACCGGCACAACAGGTGGGTCAGATGTGGGCGGCCCAATCCCAGATAATGCTGCCCTGCTGGCGGCAATCACGCAATCCCGCGACATGTTGGACGCCAAAATCGGTGCAGTGGGCACAGAAGTATCTTTTCTCCATCAAGATACCCCTGCTTAAAAAACCTTCTCTTGACCCGGCCAAACCAGAGAACTACTGCCCTATCTCCTTGCTCCCCTGGGCGGCTAAAATCATGGAGGCCTATGTCAACTCCCTCCTGTCGGACTTCCTGACCTTGAATAACACGCTGGACCCCTCCCAGAATGGCTTCCGACCAGGTCACAGCACGGAGTCCGCTCTCCTGACTGTGACAGAACACCTCTGGTCGGCACTGGACGCTGGTCGCACGTCGGCACTGGTTCTTTTGGATCTGAGTGCCGCGTTTGACACAGTGTCCCATGCCATACTGTTACGTCGCCTGGAGGAGGCAGGAATCATTGGTCCAGCTCTGGAGTGGCTTGCCTCATTCCTCCATGAGAGGTCATTTGTGGTTATAGCCCCCCCATATGCCTCAGGCGAACACCCCATCAAACAAGGGGTGCCACAGGGCTCCTCCCTCAGCACCCTGCTATTCAATCTTTACGTCCAACCTCTGGCCGCAGTAGCCAAGAGCAGAGGACTGACCATGGTCTCCTACGCCGACGATACACAGTTGGTGGTGGCGCTGTCGAATGACACCGAGCAGGACGCCCTTAAGTTTCAGGGCGACATGGCGGCAGTCGCAGGGTGGATGACCGCCAACTGTCTCCAGCTGAATGCCAGCAAGTCGGAGGTATTGTTGGTGGGGAAGGACCATGGTCTGTGGAGTGAACGCTGGTGGCCCGCAAGCCTTGGTAGTGACCCCCCCCCCCAAAGCAGGCTGTGAAAAATCTGGGTGTGTGGCTAGACTCGTCTCTCAACTTTCGAGTCCAAACCAAAAAAGTGGCAGGGACCTGCTTCGGACTTCTTCGGGGGCTCAGACCCCTACTGGGTTTCTTTGATGCACCCACACGACAGGTCATCATTCAGGCGTCTGTAATGTCAAGACTGGACTATGCCTGCTCTCTGTACCTGGGGTCCAATAAGTCTGAAATGTTGAGGTTGCAAAGGGCACAGAATGCGGCAGCAAGAACCCTTCTAGGTCTGCGCAGGTTCTGCCCGGTGTCTGACGCCATCCGTCGTCTGCACTGGTTGCCTGTGGCTAGGCGAATTGAATTCAAAACTTTATGCATTGCTTTCAAAGCCTTGAAATTGACCACCCCTAACATCTTGGCCAACCTCCTCTCGCCTTATGTGCCCTCACGTCACCTCCGCTCACAGGGTCACCACCTGGTAGTGGTCCCCCGTACACAGAGAGTCCGCGCTGGAGGCCGCTCCTTTCGTAGTAGAGCGGCCCTCCTCTGGAATGCACTTCCAGCTCACATCCGGGGCCTTAACAACTACCTAGAATTCAGGAAGGCCATTAAAACTCACCTTTTCCCTGCACCACAGTCCGGCTATCAATTTCCACCCGCTTGTGTCAGTTGCTCTGCTGTCAGCGCCGGGACGCCCCTTTGCTGGGGCAGCTGTTTGCGCTATATAAGTCACGGTTACATAACATAACATAACATCTCTGCAAGGCAGTTGACCGGATTTCCGAGGTGGAGACTCGGGTGTCAGTCGTGGAAGACTCAGTAACGACACTGCAACAGAAAGTCAACCGCCTAACTGCCATTACTCAAGAACTTGCCACAAGAGTCGAAGACGCAGAAGGCCGTGCTAGACTCAATAACCTGCACCTGGTGGGCTTCCCCGAGGATTGCGAAGGAGCCTCCATGACGGAATTCATAACGCAATGGCTGCACTCATTGATGCCGGAGGGATCTCTCTCTCCATGCTTCGTTGTACAGCGAGCACATAGAGCCCTGGCGGGGAGGCCTCCCCTGGGAGCGCGGCCCCCTCCTATCATCGCCAAACTCCTAAACTACGCGGACAGAGATGTAGCCCTGCAGTTCGCCCGGGGCCACAGAGACAAATTGATCCACGACTCGCAGAACATTATGATATTCCCGGACTATACACTCCTTGTACAACAGCAGCGTCAATCCTTTGTGGCCGCCAAGTGCAAACTGAGAGACCTCAACATCCAATATATGCTGCTGTACCCCACACGAATGCGAGTCATATACAAGTCCAAAACCATATTCTTCGACACTCCAGAAGAGATATTTAAATGGACCGACGAAAATACCTCACTCAAGCCGAACACTCCGCCTCCGTTGTAATCAGACTCTTCCCAAACATTCATCAAGGCGGGGACACCGATCGAGGTCGAACTGGCGCTCCCAGACAAAAGGAGAAGACTCATAATCCACCTGTCTGAACCTCTTGTTTCTCCCCCCTTTTGTCTCTCTTTCTTCGCTATACTCTTCACCTCCTTCATTTTAGAATCTGACATCAACAATGTGACTTGACTGTTCTAGGTCCAGATCCAT
Source organism: Calotriton arnoldi (assembly GCA_963921515.1). Taxonomy (NCBI): domain Eukaryota; kingdom Metazoa; phylum Chordata; class Amphibia; order Caudata; family Salamandridae; genus Calotriton; species Calotriton arnoldi. The sequence continues at coordinate 1,731,375 of CAWUFW010001369.1, forward strand.
AAGCGGGGAACTGAATGTCATGGTAGGCCCTCACAAATCCCACCCAAACGCTCTAAGGGACGATGGACGGGGGGATGGGGTTTTTGGAGCTCCGTTAGTGTGGGGCTTCCCTGACCCCCGTTGGGGTCCCGGCAGAGCCCCCACCGCGACAGATACTTCAAGTTTCTCGAGTTATGGGGGTGGGGGAGGGGGTTAGGAATGTTCAAGTTTCATGGGTTTTGTTTAATAATGGTTAAGCACAGACATAAGCACCTTCCTGCTCTTACACACCATGTTCATGCGCACCAACACTCCCAAGGAATCACCAATAACAAACACACAGATTGGCCACGCAGGTGAGATTCATGTCGCAACCTGGAATGTGCGGGGCATGCTAGATAAAATCAAGAGGGGGGCAGTGTTGAAACTAGCCAAGAGACTTTGGGTTGGCATATTGCTGATGCAGGAGACCCACATGCTGGGTAATAGAGCCCCTTGCCTGGCACGCTATGGATTTGATCAAATATACCATTCTGGATTCACCCGGGGGTCACGGGGTACAGCCATCCTTATCCATCGCAGGATCCCCTTTAATTGCACCCAAACTTGGTTAGGCTGAGGCGAGAGATACACAATAGCGGCAGGTACATTATATGGGGAGTACCTAGTCTTAGGCAGTTTTTATCCTCCCCCCCACTAAGACACACCTTTGTGGAGAAAGTTATAAGCTTATGGGGAGCCCTACCTGAAGGCCTGTCCGTGATGGGAGGGGACTGGAACAACACCATGCAACACATTGATAGGTGGCACCCAGGTGAACGCGACCGCGCCACAGGTGAATCAAAGTTACACCTCCTTGCATCCTCATTGGGGTGGTATGATGTGTGGAGGGCTTACCACCCAACCGACACCGAGTATAGTTTCTTCTCACCAACACATGGATCCTTGTCCAGGCTAGATTACATATTTCTTCCACTGTCGTGTGTCCACAGGGTCGCGTCTACCTCTATCCTCCCGTGGGGACTCTCTGATCTCTCACCCATGACACTTAAACTGCACGTGGGACCCCAGCGATCCCTATGCCGTTGGAGAATGTCACCTTGGCATTTAAGAGACCCCAAGTACACAGCAACCCATCACCAGGCCGTCACAGACTACTTTGCACTAAACACAGCATCCACGTCCTCAAGTATAGCACTATGGGAGGCCTTTAAACCAACTATATGCGGAGTAAACATCAGTTACTGCGCGGGGCGAGGCGGCGTCGCCTTGCACAGATTGTTGATCTGGAGTCTAATCAGCGAGCTCTCGAAAACGAGATCTGAGCCGGGGGTAGAGACCAAGCCCATCGCCGGCTCCCCTTTTCCCAACAACAGATTAATCAATTGCTCACACACGAAGCCCAACAGGCATGGCAAGTGAAGCAACACAGAATATGCCACTAGGGTGACAGGTCGAGCAAGACATTACACCGCCTGTGTCAGGCAACACAGACACAGGCCCCAATACCGATACTCCGGAGAGCTGACAGCACCCTATGTACAGCTCCCCAAGTGGTGGCTCAAGCATTTGCTGCATATGACACAGAACTGTATAGGAAAAGGGAACTTCTATCCCCAGATTTAATTAGAGAATTATTTTGTGATATACCGCCGAAACAGATCCCAGATGACATACGTGACCAAATGGACGCCCCCGTCACGCTGGAAGAGCTCACCACCGCTCTCCATTCCATGCGCCCTGGACGGGCCGAGGGTCCAAATGGGTTCCCAGGTGAGTTCCTTAGAGGATGCATTTCCCAGATGGGTCCTCATCTCCTCGGGGCACTACAAGAGTCCCTTGAGCAGGGGATTCTTCCACCAGATTGGCGCCACACCGAAATTGTGGTATTTCGCAAAACCAGGACGCCCCCCTGACGACCCATCTTCCTATCACCCCATTTCATTGTTAAACTTAGAAGCCAAGCTCTTAGGTAAAATCCTTGCCAACCATCTCCTACCACAGATCATGGAGCTAGTCCATCCAGACCAGTCTGGCTTTATGCCACAACGGTCCACACGCTACAATATTAGACGAGTACACAACGCCCTTGCCATGGTACCAAAGCTCGGATGTCCCGCGGTGGTCCTCGTCGCAGACATTGATAAAGCCTTTGATTCGGAGGACTGGGAGTATTTATTCCTCCTATTGCAAGCCCTAAACCTCGACCCGAGGTTCATTTCCTACATTTGCCTCCTATACACAGATCTCTCAGCCTCAGTGCGAGTTGCCGGTGCCGCGTCAGCCCCCTTTCCCATCGGTAGGGGCACGCGACAGGGGTGCCCCTTGTCCCCACTCCTCTTCGCACTTGCTATAGAACCATTGGCAAACTGGGTGCAATGGGATCCTTTGGTTCGGGGCTTTAAATGGTCCCAGGAGGTGTGGGACAAGATTGCGCTGTATGCAGACGACGTCCTGGTTTTCCTGACAGATCCGGGGTTTACGGGCCCACGGATATTGCAGATCCTTAAAGTATTCAGGGAAACGTCCTGTCTTTTCATAAACCCAACCAAATCCATACGATTCCCAGTCTGCGGCGATCAGGGGCGAGGTACGTGGGCATCACAGCTGACGCATGCATCCTACGGTTTCACATACCTCGGTGTCTTTGTGTCACCTGATCAGACGGTGTCCTGGACACGCAACATAATTCCACTAATACCCAAGATCAGAGACGAGGTGCGGACCTGTTCTCCTCTCCCCCTGTCCCTTTATGGTAGGTCTGCCATCTTTAAGATGGTCTCACTGCCGCAGATTCTGTATAGGCTTCAGAACTACCCCTATAGTATCCCCCAATCGTGGCTTACACAAATAAACGCAATCCTCACTAATTTTTTCTGGGGCGGCGGGGCTACACGAGTCGCACTGCGAACATTTACACAATCCACCTACTGCGGCGGGATAGCAGCGGCCGATATTTTAGCTTATTACTCAGCTTCCCACCTCCTCAACATTAATGAATGGTGGTATAATCCTCAGACAGACCCAGCATTCGCAGTCGAGAGCATCATGATGGAGGACCAATCGTTGCTCGACTTGCTGTATAGCCACAGTCGCTTTAACCATCTACCCCCAGCCACCGAAGTAGTGATTCAGTTGTGGAGGAGCGAGGTCCGGCAGATGGGTTGGGGAGGGCGGTTAACGTAGACGACTCCACTATGGCAGGGATCTTATCTTCGACAAGTCGGGACGTTATCTGGGTTCCACACATGGGATCGTATTGGTATATCCACACTAGGGGACATTATGAAGGGAACCATCCTTAAATCCTTCCAGCAACTACAGGAAGAGTTCCAGCTCCACCGCAATAAATACTACAAATACCTGCAACTGAGACATGCCCTGTCCCCACACATTGCAACACTGACAGAACTCCCAAAATTCCATCCATTGGAAAGGCGATTACGAATGGGGGACATCCGTACACATAACATCAGACAAAAATGCCAAACCATAGTTACGCATAACAATACAACACTCGACACACCGACAGAATTGGGAAAGTGACATACCTGACCTCACGGATGATGATTGGACGGCGAGTCCTCGTGGTGCCGCTATCACATCTTGCTACCGCCTGATTCAGTTTAAATTCCTACACCGAGCATATTACACTAGACACCGCCTCTGGGCATAATATCTTCGCCGGTGTGCCTTAGGTGCAATCAAGAAACTGGCACCTTCCTCCACACGGTGTGGAGCTGCAACATCCTTCAACCCTACTGGTATAAGATAATGACCTGCCTTGGTAAGATACTATCATGGAATATCTTGTCTGACCCCAAATTAGTTTTGCTCCACAGCACAGACGGAATAGGTGGCAATAGGTATAAACAGCACCTATAATTCCTGGGGCTTCCACTTGCCAAATGGGATATTTCCCAACATTGGAAGAATAACACTTCGCTACCCTTAGGAAAGTGGAAAAAAGCTTAAGACTGGTGCATGTGAATGGAGTTAGCAGTGTTCCAGGCACTGGGTTGCCTACAGAAACACCGAAAGATATGGCAACAATGGGTAGGTTATGGAGGTATTGACTTACCTGTAGTAGAATCCCCGGAATCCCTCATACAGCAGGAAGGTAATTTAATTGTGCAGTCTCCGAAAATTGGACATGATCACCCAGAGAGACATGTTGAGTTGATGATTGAGTGGTGCAGGGAGAGGGGGAGGGGGGCGAATCTGTGCTCAGTTCAGTAAAGATTAACTGTTTATGTTCCTTTTGTGTAATTTTATTGGTACATGGTGGCATTCAGATTTCAACTTATTGATGTGTAGGCCTCCGGGCCGCTGCTGTACCGAATAAAAACTAAATAATATATATATATTTTTTTTAAAACATGAACCTAGCATTTTCATGCATTGAGCAAACAAGGGTAAGAGAGAAAAAAGGAAGAATAAGTAAAATCTTCTTAGCGACAGTCATAAACCTCAAAATGCAACTGGACTAATCAGAAACCATTCTTTTTGCTGCAGGCAGTTATAATAAAATCCTGAACTTTTGTTTGAAACCAAATATTTTCTTTCATCGTTCAGTGTGGAGGACAAATTCTTTTGCTATTGTCTGCATGTCAAATGATTCCATCATCTCTTTATGTATGTTGCATATGGCATGATTCAGTCTTTTCTGGGACATAATTGACAGTAACCAAGTTTTCGGTTGGTGGAGACCAAGGAAGTTTCTATCACCCTCAAAGAAGATACTGGAATAACTGAGATAATCTGTTGTAGCTTCTCAACGTATGTAAAAAAAAGCTCCCTCTGTTGGATGCATTTTTATAAACTATGTCTGCAAGTTCTGACCTGAAGAGTACTTAATCAAATTTGATAATACAGTTAACTCAGGTGAGGGTAGCATAGGGTCAATGTCTTGATTTTGAACAATGGTATCTTGTGTGTCTCTCTGTGCCCATTTTTGAGGATTCAGTCCATACCGCCATTCTCTACAATAAGCCCTCAGTCTTTTTGAAAGATAAAGCTGTAATCACTCATTTGATTTTAATGGGTATGATTAATGTATCATGCTGTAAGGAAGTCACTATCCCTTTATAACCTTGACTGAACCTTGACTGCCCACTGTTGTCACTTTTGGAGAGTTAATTGTATAAAGGCTTATTGAATTGGAATGTGTGAATATCTTAGGCAATGGGACACCAATAATAAAAACAGTATTTGTTGGACTTGGCCCTCTATGCAGGGTAACCCCAAACATTTTGCCGTCTCTCCTCCTATTATCCAAATCCATTTCTGTTGGCTTTTAGGGCTCTGTGGACTTTACCACTGCTAACCAGTGGTAAAGTACTTGTGCTCTCTCTCTCTCTCTAAACATGGTAAAATTGGCTTACATCCAATTGGCACATTTAATGTACTTATAAGTCCCTAGCAAAGTCATACTACTTGTCCTCAGGGCCTGTAAATTAAATGCTACTAGTGAGCCTGCAAGACCTATTGTGCCAACCACTTAGATAGCTCTTTAAGACATGTCTCAGGCCTGCCATTGCAGCCTGTAGTGCCGTGTTAAACTGCCATTTAGATCTGGCAAAATAAACTTTTGCCAGGTGTAAACCTTTCTTTTAAATTCATATAAGTCATCCATGGGGTAGGCCCTAAACAGCTCATAGGGGAGGGTGTAGTGTATTTAAAAAGTTGGCCATGTGCTTTTAAGTTTTACATGTCTTGGTAATGAAAAACTCTTAAATTCATTTTCACTACTGCAAGGCCTGTCTCTCCCATAGGAAAACATTGGTTTACCTCAGTACATTTAGTAAATGATAACTTTCAATTGGGAACAGGTCGGAAGGTCAAGTTCGGTGTCTAGAGAATTGCAATTTTAAACCCTCTTTAATGGTAAAGTTGGATTTTAAGTCACAATTCTGAAAAGGCCACTTTTAGAAAGTTGGCATTTTCTTGTCCTAACCATTTGGTGCCTGTGTCCTGGGTCACATGACAGGGTCTAGTTGGCAGTTGGTCTTTGTATATTCCTCCCAGACAGTGAGACAAGGGAGATTGGGTGTTGGCAGAATGGGAGCAGCAGAGCTGTTCCCTGGCCCAATTACATTTCAAAGTGCCTGCCTCAGTACACTTACAAAGAACTTGACACCAGTCTATAGTCACCCCATACACCTTGGAGCCTGTGGAAGGAAAGAAATTCCAGACCCACATCTGGAGGAGTATAGAAGTTTCTCCGACTTCAAAGGCTGGCACCAAGTATAAATATTGTACTGTTATATCCCGCATAGAGGCCCTAATGTAGACCCGTTCGTAAATGCCCTAAAATGGACGTATTCATATTTACCCTAATATGGTCATATTCGTACTTGCCCTATTATGGTCATGGCCGCATATGCCCAATTATGGTCACAACTGTACATGTCCTAATATAGTATGATTCCTTATATAGGCATGATCTTTCACCTACATTGGTCCCAGCTAGTACACAACGAGCTCTGAGGGCTGAACGTTATCTATCCTGTGGTTTTGAATACAGCAAGGGTTTTTCCAAACACAGGCCCACACTGGACTCATTAATTATGCATGGCTCTCTAAGAATACACCACTGGCATAATATGTATGTACAAAGTTCACCCCTGATGTCTTCCTCATGTCCAATACAAACCATACTGAGGACCGAGACTCTTTAGGGTATAAATACACCATATCTTGCCCCGGTAAGACAGAGGGAACCGAGACTTCCATGCTGACACACTGACCAGAGACGCTGAGGCTCCTGCATGCAGTCGCTCCAGCTGACAGTGGTCTGACACAGCCCTGACGGGGTGTCCAACTCGAGACCAGGACGGGGTCCCACACTCTCTCTATTCAGGTATGAGGGTTCGACTAAATCCTAGGAGGATTCTTGGCTCTTAGCTTTTAGACCTACACACATATGCTAGGTACACACAGGTACATCTAGTTAGGCATCGTAGGAGTACGCGCACTTGCATAATGCTTTTATATTCATGTATGTACTCATGATTATCGCAATATGGTAGAACTGTTCTATCCCTTTGCTTTTATCGTACTGCTGATAATATATCTCTGCTATTGTCTGCTGGTTACCGCAGCACATATATTTTACACTAGAATAACAACTGTTCAATAAATGCTTATTGAAACGCCCGACTGTTTATTCTGTGTAACTCTCTGAGACAAACCGAATAATGGAGCATGAGTGACTGAGCGAAAGGTAGTACATTGTTTCCACGATTCTGAGGGAATCAGGGTTGTCATGTTCTAAGGTTGCCAGAAACTAATCTCTCCCCGATATGAGGAGACACTAGTGGCACTGTGAGCTAGCTAATGCAAACCAGGCTAACATATACAGTGGGGGTGTACGGAGTCAGTCTGCCACCAAGCCCGCAGTATATGTTATCCAAACGCGCAGGTCCTGCAGGGGTACTATAGGAGCTACACGACATGGCGCCGCCAACGTTGGTTGGGTACGTATTTAACAGTAGAATCTGAGTAGTTCAGTCGTGCTATTCTCAGAGAACCTACTCACAAAACCCCAGAGACGTCTGTGGGTGGGCACAATCCGCCGCAGCTGAGTAGTACGAGAATACTATTTATTGGCTGTTGGTTATTCAAGCTTGAAGGACATATAGTTCCTACAATTGTGCATATACACCTTATCTTAAAAATTCTTTAACCTCCTTTCTTCCAATTAAAAATGGTGGAAGAAACAGACGAAACAAGGAGAGTGACAACATACCTCTTCGGTTTAGGAGAAGACCCTGAAGATGCAATACAAATTGCACCAAATTTCAGAAGGGCAGTCACCATAAAACTTCTAGAACATGGCTTAAGAGCCATGGGTGGTACAGTAATTTTCGTGATTGAGGCACACAAATCCAATAAAACAGAGGTGTTCTATTCATGGGTTACATTCCCAGCAGCGAATGCAATTACAAATGTATTTCACTACTACCTAGAAGGTGAAACACCAGCGGACTATACTCCTTTTGAGGAGTTAGAGGTTCCGCTCACTTACCAGGAGCATAATTACTGGTTTAAAGGCGCCCTACCCCACGTACATGGAAGAGCAAGATTAGGCCCGCTCGGAGGAGCAGGAACCACATGGCCCATATTAGCGGCATACACACCGCATCCTGACATTAACACAATGACACAGCCAGACTTACTCGTACAACACAGAGATTTAATTAAAACCTACAGCAACCTCACACAATTTGTGATGAGGACTTTAACAGTTCAGCCTGCACCAGCTGCAGCACAAGACACTCCAGTCCAAGGTACAGTTAATAAAATAACTCCACAAACATTACACGCGATAATGGGCAAAATGCCAGCAAAACGCGAACAAATCCCATTCTGGATAGCTCAGAAAATAACTCAGCTTGAAGCAGTATTCCCGAATACTACAACCAGTGATAAACACAGGATTCTAACAATCTGCTTGCCCATGGGTCTGACACCACAAGTAGAGGACTGCACCTCTTGGGGTTCAGTCTTTGCTGCCATATATACCAGAACACATGGTATCCCATCAATAGCAGTAGTACCTGAAGTATTGAAACAGATACAAAATGAGTACAGAGCAGAGCCTGCCCTTAATTTGGGGATGAAGTTGCTAAACAACTTTGAACAGGTCTCAGCCATAATACTTGCTAACATTAAGGGGGAAGCAGCTTCTGTGGCGATCCGACAACGCCTAAGGGAGTTCGGTCCAGTAGATCAACAACACAAACTACCCAAAATAATTTAAACTGCATATGCAGAATTAGGCAGAGACAGTCTAGGTGGGAAAGCATTAAAACCACAACTGATGGGCAGTCCTGAAAAGGACACTACAAAGCAGACACCTACTTCTTCTAAAAAGAAGTGGGAAAATAAAAAACAACAAAAGTCTAAAGACACCAGATCTCAGTCCAGAGGTAGGTCTCCTCAACAGGAGCCCTCTGAAAGGAGGTATAACCTCAGGAATAGGGATAATATTAAAAAACTTGACAGGTATCAGGATACTGATACTCAATCCTCTCGTTCCTTTCAGGGTTCATCAAGAAACTCCGAGAGGGAAGGAAGGTCAGAACACAGCCAAGAGGAGCGTACAAAGTCCAGAGACACACAACGCGCTGCGGACTACGCACCTAAAAAAGAGGATAAACAAAAATCAAAACCTCAGTTCAAAAAGAAGAAGGTAGCAGGTCTCAAGATCAGACATGCCCAGAATTCTGAGGACACAGCTTCTGAACGGGGAATGGGCTCTGACGATGCTAGACAGCGCGGCAGAAGTAACGATAGCTCGCCATAACCTGAAGGAATTTCTGGTGACAGCGGAGTTGAGTGAGTATATCACGGTGGAAACACCTGATACTCGGGTAAGTGTCCCACATAAGTTACATGAGATAACACTCCGGATGGAGGGGGACAAGCCCAGAAAAGTTAAAGGTCTCTTTTGGAAAAATCTGTCATCTGGTTATGACATTCTATTAGCATAACAAGACTGGCCGCCAGCATTCGTCATGGAGTGCCCTAGGGGAGAAACAATAATTTTTCCAGCCTTTTCCGACTTCGTTCCCATTCACCTAAAACATGCATATGCGCAGGAGTGGGCGGTTGCCCTAACTCCAGCATTGTACAAAAATCCTGCTGGTTGGGATGAGGATTCAACCCACCACGTGATCCCGTTAAAAGTTTCCCCAAATGCCCAAAGGCAATACCCTATAAAGCAGGAAGCTAAAAAACAAGTCAGGGAGATTCTAGATCAACTTGAATATCAGGGGGTGATAGAAAATTGCACTTCACCTATTAACAATCCTTTGTTCCCCATAGCCAAACCTGACAATACATATCGTCTAGTTTTAGATTACAGACATTTAAACACTTGCACAAAGACATTTGCAGTTCAAAATGCACACAGTGTCGCATTAATGAATAACATTGTGCGGAAAAATACAAAACAACACTTGATATCTCAAATGGATTTTTCTGCCAAAATATAGCGCCTGAAAGCAGGTATCTAACCGCATTCAGTGCGTTAGGGTCCCAACGGCAATTTTGCCGACTCCCCCAAGGGTATAAGAATAGCCCGGGGTTGTTTTTAGCAAGGGTAACAGAGTTACTCCAAAATTTGGATGAAGACGCATTGTCCTATGTGGATGATAGTTATCTGACGGACGATGACTTAAAGAGGCACTTGACCAGGGTGAGCACCATTATTATGGGATTCGCCTCTGAGGGCTATAAATTTAATTTCAAAAAATAAAAAATTGCCCACCTCAATGTCCTGTTTTTAGGATACGAGCTGTCAAGTGAGGGAAAAAGCCTAGCAGCTAACTTTTTAGAAAAGTGTGCGCTGCTCCAACCTCCAAAATCATTAAAGAATTTACAATCAATTCTGGGATTCCTAAATTTTGGTAGAACATACATTTTGGATTACGCAGAAAAAGTAAAACCTTTCTACGAATTAATAAAACCTGATTTTTCAGTCAGACAATGGACACAGGAACACACAAATATCCTGCGTTCCCTACAGGAAGACATGATAGCTTCTAAACATTTACAGACATGCGTAAACTCACAGAACTTAGTGATCCGAGTCATAGCGGGTCAATGCGGGTACACTTATTTAACTTTTAATGAAGGTGAAACAGTACCAATCGCATACAAATCACACCTGTACACAAACACAGAGATGCGTTTCACTTCAACAGAAAAAATCCTGACAGCAGTTCAGACCGCGGTAGCAAGAGAAAGAGCTCTGGCTCAGGGTAAACGCATAATTGTCGTGACCCCAGTACCAGCTTTAGAAGCTGTTACAAAAGCTAGCATTCCAAATGCTAAAGCCTTACATCCGAGATGGATACAGTGGGCTAATTCTCTTACTGCAACGGATGTTGAATACAGATTTGACCCAAGTTTAAAAACACAGGCATTCCTGCAATACGAACAAGAATATCCTCTACGAAATGAATTTTTGCCTCTAGATCAGTATGAATACATTATTTACACTGACGGTTCTGCTCAACTAGCCATAGGGAGTAAGCAAGCTTACAGCGCAGCGAGTGCGATTGTTAAAGGTCGCATGCACGATGGAAAGTTCCATCCGAGTTGCACTAAAACGCAATCTCTAGGAGACTGCACGGCTCAGTTGGCAGAACTCAAAGCACTGATACTGGCACTTATAAATACGGATCACGAATTCCCCACACTGATTGTGTGTGATTCCTTTACTGTGTACAGTCGTACAATGAATATCTACATCATTGGGAACAAAACGGGTTCAAAGATGTAAAAGGTGGCACAATTAAGCATAAAATGCTATGGGAACAGGTAGTGGAGTTGAGAAACGAACTACCAAGGGCTCACGTGATACATACACTGAGTCATCAGCGTGATGGCGTTCACGTTGAAGGGAATTCATTGGCTGATGAAGCCGCAAAGGGGGCTGTTCGCACAGCCGCAGTAGCTGCAGTTACTCGTTCAAAGACGAGAATAGACGGCGAGATAATGGTAGCTGTCAATGCTTCGCGCAAAGGCAGCACAGCAGTACCAAAGAAATTTCCACTCAAGTACTCCTACAAGTTAGATGCACAAAACATTCCGTATGCTCAGATTCCTGGAGTGGGGGATAGAGTAATACCAAATATGGATCGTAGGCTAGGCTTAATTTTAGCAGCACATGAGGGTTTGGGTTCTGCGCATACAGGCGTTACATCGACTATTTCTTTATTGAAACAGTGCTACTGGTGGCCAGGGTTAACAAAGCAGACTAAAGACTATGTCTTGAAATGCGACATCTGTCAGCAGATAAAAGGCTCCACCGTAACACGCCCAGCGCAGACACCATTACTGAAATCAGACAAACCTCTCGCATGTGTGTATTTGGACCACTGCGGACCCTTACAATCTGATGGGTCCAAGAAATATATCATGGTTGCAGTGGATTCCTGCTCTAGATTCCTATGGGTTTGGCCTCAGCGCTCGGCTGACGCTCGAACTGTTATAAAAGATTTGCGAGTCTTTATCGGCACATACGCAGTTGGCACGTTACATTCTGACCGTGGTCCGGCGTTTAGCTCTCGGGCTTACAAAGAGGCAATGGAAGGAATGGGCGTAGCATTGCGGTACTCCTCTCCGTACCATCCCGAGGGAAATTCTGTTGTGGAGAGGAAAAACCGAGACTTAAAGCAATCTTTAACAGCTAGGGTATTAGGCAAGGGCGTCAGATGGGTCGATCACCTTTATGGGGTACAGCGCGCGCTCAATAATCAGCCAAGAAGCTATCTAGGAGGTGTCACTCCTTACGAGGTCCTATTTGGGACAAGAATGTGGGTACCTGATCTTGATTGGGAAGGCCCAGTGGCGGATGAAAAACCATTTGATATCCATGATCGTTTGGCTGTTTTACAGGATCTAAATGAATCCAGGACTACAGAGTAACGTGCTCAAGAAACAGGCCACCACTGAGGAAGTCAAGGCAATAACGGCAAGACCTATCTGGATCCCAAAAATCGGGGATCTAGTCAGAGAGAAGATTGCAGACAAGAAAGAATTTGGGCCATCCTACAGAAAGCCTGTACCGATCCTAGCAATCCACGGCACAAGAACTGTACTTCTGCCACCTCTTGCCGGAAAAAAGGAGAAAAGATTCGTCTCAATTGACTTAATCAAACCACACTATGTGGCCGATACTAAACAGTAGGCCTCGTGGACTCCAAAGTAGCAGACGCCTTCCTCTTGCTACAATCCAAGAAGTCCAAACAGAAAGACTCATCACGTTTGAAGAGCCACCTGTACGGAATGAAGGACTAAGCAACAATGCTATGGAACTCGTTCCACTTCAACAAGAAATTAATCTTCAAAATGAAAATCAACTTAACAACCAAGTTGCAATCAGACCTAATACAGACATCTACGTCAACATGCCTCGTCAAGAGCAAAATCCAACTTCAACAAATCCCGATGCAATTCCAAACATTGATCGAACTGCTTCTGGCTATTTCATGAACTTTGATACGTTTTCACTGGATCCAAGTGAGCCGGAAACGACGCCAGCCAAAAGATCACTCCAACAGAAACTCAATGACTTTTTGAACTTTTTTAGAAAGACTTACCTGGTGTCACCTTGGATAGAACTATGGTATCTCACTGGGATTTTATTTTTCATTTTCTGGCTAGGTTTAATAATAACTTTTAGTATGCTTATTAATGGACGATACCTCCAGCAAAGCTCTACAGCCCAAAGAGTCAATTTGATTTTAAAACCACACCAGTCTTCACATCGTGAACCAAGAGACTTGTCTTCAGTGAACATTACAGCAGTTCCTATACCGGACGGTATAGTATGGGACAAGATTGATTATGATATATTAGGTCCGACTGAACTTTTAAAGCTAAAACATGTATTTAAAATTTCTTTAAGTGATATCATTACCTCCAGTGCATATTCTGATGATTGGGACACTGAAACAGTAAATGCTATGATGTCTGATGTAGAAAAAACTTCAGCATTTCCGAACAATGAAATGTTAGAAGGTACTTCAGACTATGATACATTGTACTGTTACCAACATTTTGGTGATCATTTCTTACACAAGTCTATAACACCTAGAAATATATTTGAGTACCACCAGTGGGAACACTTCCCAACACCTCCAAAAGGTAGTTCACAAGCATTTGCACAGAAATTCACATACTTCTCAGGGTTTAACACATCCGACCCGGAGTCATTTTATTATAAAGTGGCGAAAAATTCAGCTTAGAAAATTATGTTAACAAATACCAAACATATTTACTCTGCATCCTTTCTGAACCAGTTGTCTATACAGGGTTTCGATCTATGGAAAGACACAATAGATTCCAAATCAATCTGGGGTTCTAGGGACTGGCAAGTTCAGGGAATAGAAGCACTTTTTAGAGCATGCATCATTCCGCAGCAGATTTTATTTCTGAATGAAACTGTGCAACAAACAACCTGTCTTGGATTAGCCAAAGGCAAGGAAATGAACACACCGGGGTTTCCAACACAATCGCAGATGGGTGAGGGTTAGAATTCAACTACACATGGGGTGAAATTAGATGACATTTTCCAGTACAACAGATCAGATCCTGATTGGACAGAATGGCTGGTTTGGCCTGTTGACACAAATGTCAACAGAGATTTATGAATACAACCGAAGGGTTTAGTATCCATAGGCCAGATCCACGCTATGTACAAAGACAACACCCAGAGGTAGTGACATCGTATAGTGTTGGGAAGTTGTGCCTTGATTGGCTAGAGACCTCAACACTGACAGAAGTAAAGCACCACTTGACCTTACTCATACCTGACATGGATCTTAGAGATTTTCTACTAGGTCCCAGGAAACAACGTCAGAAACGTTTCATATATGCAGGCCTTTATGCCTACTATAATGAAAACTGGAAAATATCCCAACAAGAGGCCGCAGAAAGGATACGGGAGATAGACCGTATTAACTTAGAAAAGGCATTAGCTGTAGTGGATAATGGGTTAACAACTTTGACCTCCAGGATTTACTCCTTAGGCAACATTGTGTCCTCGGCGATCGACATATTAGAACAAGATCTGGCCTTGTTACAACACGGGCAATCTCAGCTACGTTCTATTATGATGTTAAGCTGGACGCTGCAATCTTTGCATGCAGGCTATGTGCCATGGCGTTTTATAAACACCACGTCTCTGTTCTCAGAATACAATCTAACTGATAAACAGACAGAAATGGCACAAAGGGGAGCCAAATATACAATGCTGCATATTGAGAAACTGGAAAGGTTACCATTCACTGTAGCCGAATCACCATCAACAGAATGGCTAATTCATGGCCAAATCACTCTGCCGGTCACTACGTTTCAGTTTCAATATTGCCTTGAGCAAAAGCAGACAGGCAAATATGTGAAAATGGGTAAGGGATACATCAAGGAAACTTGGAAGTTACCATATAGATACCGATGCCGGAATTGGGATCGAGAAGTGTATCTGAGTGGTACAAACTGCAAGAACGCTTTAAGCGGTTCTCTCATGTGTCAGGATATTTCTCTACACGGAGCCTGCAGTGGTTCAGTGGCGAACTTATCTTGTCACATGTCAGGGACCCCAGCGGCCATGATCACGCCGGTTTTCCAGCTGCTCTCGAATGGGAGTTACTTAATGTTAAATGATCAAGGTTGCTGTGGGATGCTTCCGGGCGTCGCATATCTAGTCACTGTTAACTCCAGGGTTACTTGCTGTATGCAAGTATTGTTTCCGCCACTGAACACAGTCGGGGAGGCGCCGCTATGGCCTTCGCTGAATGTTTCTTTTATACAGATTGAAAGCCATGCTTTTACAGCAACCCGTGCCCTTAACCTCCGCTCGAGAAACCTATGAACTTCAAGTTGCAAGGACCTCGACCGAGATACAGGCACTCATACGTACAAACTGCCCCATTCATTTCGCAGAAATGGTGGGACGTATCTTCAATATGTCTGATACGAGCGGAATTGTACACCTATTTAAGACCATAGGTTCCGGACTGTTAAGCACCTTTCAGACTGTCCTCGGAGTGATCCCAAATTTTATACACTCCGTATTGGGAAGCGTCTTTGGAGGATTCCCGCTCATCCTGTTCCTAATCGCAGTAATCCTGATTGTAATATTGCTGCTACGCAATGGCGGCCCACTTCCCGAGGGAATGGTGAACACGCTCCTGGAGCGGAAATACCGTGAACGCATGGTACAACTTCTGGGCATTTCCTGCCTGCGAGAACTCAATGCCTCCTGGTTTCTATCATTTAGACCAGTCTGGATAGACTGCATCTTACCTGTTCTTCGATGCCTGTTCTGCGGAGAAGAATGCACGTTGGATCTTTGTCTAACTTTTCCATCAGATGCGCCTCCGGACACGGATGCAATGCTGGACCCCATAAAGGCCCACGCTCTGCGTTGTCCTCAGTGGCTTCCGATTCTGATGAATGCATTCCTGGAGAATCCACAGGTGCCGTTCGCTCCTGCTGGGTTAGGTGATTCTTCCACAGGCACCCAGTTTACAACTGCCGCACAAGCTGCCGCAGCACCGACTGTTGGCAGTACTACATTCCATCTATGTGCGATTGACGTTCTCTGTGAGGCGTTGGATTTGTCATCTACAGCAGCTGACACCGATAATATTGAGCTTCCCAGCCAGGACGCGTAATGTTGAATTGGCTCATCGTGTCCTGGGAAAGAATTCGGCTTCTTCACTCGTTTCAAAATAAATGATCTAAATTTGGAACATTTTCTTATATTGACACTTTCGCTTGAGAAAAGCATGGCCTTCTCTTGCTTATGGTAATACAACTTCTATAGAGAGACGATATTGACTTTTTAAGTGGCAACTAGAAAAAGCTGAATTTAAAAAAAAATTTATTATTATTTAGCACCAACATTTTTTACGATTTTTTAGAACCATGTTTTTACTTGCTTTTAAAATTGTTTTTAAATTGTCCAGATTTTAAGTATGGCCATTTTTATCCAGTTCGGAAGAGGACTGGGTGTTATATCCCGCATAGAGGCCCTAATGTAGACCCGTTCGTACATGCCCTAAAATGGACGTATTCATATTTACCCTAATATGGTCATATTCGTACTTGCCCTATTATGCCAGGTTTAAACCTTTCTTTTAAATTCATATAAGTCATCCATGGGGTAGGCCCTAAACAGCCCATAGGGGAGGGTGTAGTGTATTTAAAAAGTTGGCCATGTGCTTTTAAGTTTTACATGTCCTGGTAATGAAAAACTCTTAAATTCATTTTCACTACTGCAAGGCCTGTCTCTCCCATAGGAAAACATTGGTTTACCTCAGTACATTTAGTAAATGATAACTTTCAATTGGGAATAGGTCGGAAGGTCAAGTTTGGTGTCTAGAGAATTGTAATTTTAAACCCTCTTTAATAGTAAAGTTGGATTTTAAGTCACAATTCTGAAAAGGCTACTTTTAGAAAGTTGGCATTTTCTTGTCCTAACCATTTGGTGCCTGTGTCCTGGGTCACATGACGGGGTCTAGTTGGCAGTTGGTCTTTGTATATTCCTCCCAGACAGTGAGACAAGGGAGATTGGGTGTTGGCAGAATGGGAGCAGCAGAGCTGTTCCCTGGCCCAATTACATTTCAAAGTGCCTGCCTCAGCACACTTACAAAGAACTTGACACCAGTCTATAGTCACCCCATGCACCTTGGAGCCTGTGGATGGAAAGAAATTCCAGACCCAGATCTGGAGGAGTATAGAAGTTTCTCCGACTTCAAAGGCTGGCACCAGGTATAAATATTGTACTGTTATATCCCGCATAGAGGCCCTAATGTAGACCCGTTCGTACATGCCCTAAAATGGACGTATTCATATTTACCCTAATATGGTCATATTCGTACTTGCCCTATTATGGTCATGGCCGCATATGCCCAATTATGGTCACAACTGTACATGTCCTAATATAGTATGATTCTTATATAGGCATGATGTTTCACCTACATTGGTCCCAGCTAGTACACAACGAGCTCTGAGGGCTGAACGTTATCTATCCTGTGGTTTTGAATACAGCAAGGGTTTTTCCAAACACAGGCCCACACTGTACTCCTTAATTATGCATGGCTCTCTAAGAATACACCACTGGCATAATATGTATGTACAAAGTTCATCCCTGACGTCTTCCTCATGTCCAATACAAACCATACTGAGGACCGAGACTCTTTAGGGTATAAATACACCACATCTTGCCCCGGTAAGACAGAGGGAACCGAGACTTCCATGCTGACACACTGACCAGAGACGCTGAGGCTCCTGCATGCAGTCGCTCCAGCTGACAGTGGTCTGACACAGCCCTGACGGGGTGTCCAACTCGAGGCCAGGATGGGGTCCCACACTCTCTCTATTCAGGTATGGGGGTTCGACTAAATCCTAGGAGGACTCTTGGCTCTTAGCTTTTAGACCTACACACATATGCTAGGTACACACAGGTACATCTAGTTAGGCATCGTAGGAGTACGCGCACTTGCATAATGCTTTTATATTCATGTATGTACTCATGATTATCGCAATATGGTAGAACTGTTCTATCCCTTTGCTTTTATCGTACTGCTGATAATATATCTCTGCTATTGTCTGCTGGTTACCGCAGCACATATATTTTACACTAGAATAACAACTGTTCAATAAATGCTTATTGAAACGCCCGACTGTTTATTCTGTGTAACTCTCTGAGACAATAAGTGAACACGAGTGACTGAGCGAAAGGTAGTACATTGTTTCCACGATTCTGAGGGAATCAGGGTTGTCATGTTCTAAAGTTGCCAGAAACGAATCTCTCCCCGATAAGAGGAGACACTCGTGGCACTGCGAGCTAGCTAATGCAAACCAGGCTAACATATACGGTGGGGGTGTACAGAGTCAGTCTGCCACCAAGCCCGCAGTATATGTTATCCAAACGCGCAGGTCCTGCAGGGGTACTATAGGAGCTACACGACAGTACCCTCAGTCCTACACTTCAGTATGCTCCTGGACCTATGGAAGACTACAGAAGGACTACAGAAGGACTGCCTTGTCCAGGGGACTGCCCTATTGCTTGAGGCCTGCCTTTTGTCTCTGAGGACTGTCCTGCTGCTACCAGAGGACTGCCCTGTGAAGGATAGTGACCCTATTAGGGCCACCCAGGTCACTCGCGACCACCTCTCAGCCTTCCATACAAATGAAGAGTCAGTCAGACAGTAGAGAATACAAACCAAGTATATGTTTATTCAGATACACTCGAGCGGAGCCCCGTCTGCCCAGTTGGTTAGGGGTGCTGCAGAGAGGACCGACATCAGAAAACATGGTGATACATTATGTACGATTCAGAACCCCAGAAGACACGCCCAGACTGGAAATTTCCAGATGGAGGCAGCTACACAAAGGAGGTACAGAAGGATAAGTTTCGATTCTGAGACCGGGCACACACTATCTTCATGCCAAGGTCGCTCTGCCTGCGCCCATCGCTGGACTAGTGGGAACAGGGCTCTATCTAGTGGGAAAAGTATGCGCTAATAAGAACAGTGTATTCATTAGTACAGCAGGGCCCAACCTTGGGGAATAGGAAAATTACCAAAGCTGCTTCTCGCAGAGAGATCAGTTTCGCCCATGGGTCAAAATGGCGGCTAAACATAAAATGGTGCCGCGAATGCTAACTTATGCAGAACAACATGTAACAACACAGCGAAGACATTTTTTATATTCTAACAGACCCTCCTTTTAGCATTTGTTAACAATTTTACACGGTGGGCGGAAAAGACATAA
This sequence comes from Calotriton arnoldi, assembly GCA_963921515.1. Taxonomy (NCBI): domain Eukaryota; kingdom Metazoa; phylum Chordata; class Amphibia; order Caudata; family Salamandridae; genus Calotriton; species Calotriton arnoldi. The sequence goes on from CAWUFW010001369.1 coordinate 1,750,653, forward strand.
CATTCATATAAGCAAAAGGACATCAATACTCGGAACAATCCATATACTCATTATCAGGAATAGAAACTGCAAGGGATGATTTAGAAGCAAAGATACCCTTGTCAATCTGCATCATGTCCTCAATGCTCTTCTGCAACATGATCACAGCATTAGTATCATGAACTGATATTTTCTGTTTAGGGGTGAGAACATTTACACAATAAGTGCAGCAAGTCGGGAGACAGTGTACACAGAGGCAACATATGAAGAAAATGCGGGCAACCACAGCTAGAAGGGTGAGGATCTTCCAACCCCAGGATGTGAGTATGTTCCAAAACCACCCCGATAGGGTCCAAGTACCTGTCTCTTGGTGTATGTCAGACGAAAGTCTATGCAATTTCTGTATAGCTGCGTACACATTGGGGGCTTGGTCAGGTATGTAAACGCAACAGCTGCTGCCAATGATGCGACAAGCCCCCCCCCGATCAGCAAGGATGACGTCTAACACCATCCTGTTCTGTAAGGTGACTAATCTTGTAGCCTGGAGCTCAGCAGTGACATTTGTCATTATCCCAGCAGTTGTATTGATAACCCCCTCCACTACTCTTGTTAGTCGACGAATTTGAAAACTATTATCAATGGGGCCCCATAACCAGAGTAGAGAGTTGGAAATCATTGTGCATCATTACGAACAATTCAAACCAACCTTCACAGCTACCAATATATGAAAATGGCAGGGACAACAAATTGTCGCTCTTATGAGTAACTGAGGGGAGCAATCCACAAACCCAACAATTAATTGTATTGGACACATTATGAACTTGATGCAACATTTGTATAAAAACATTATCAGTATAGGACAACCCAAGCGCTGCTTTGTGTGGAGCCAAAGTGACAAAAACATGCTCAGGGGGAGTGGGCGTTGTACCAACCAAAGAGGGTACAGGATACTTCTCTAGGAACCAGGATATTCCAAGTATTATTATTAGCGAGATCACAACAATTGATATGAAAACCATTTTACTCTTTCTTGACCAACCCCGCGCTAAACGCGGTGCTGCAAATGGCTGTTCCTCCTCTGCAATAGGTCGACCAAACGGATGCATTATGAAGCAAGAAAAGGAATGCAATAAAACTAATAACAAAGGCAAGTGTTCCCAGTGTCCGTCAGAGCCTCACTGGTACAGGCTCCTATTGTTCATCAATGTTGGCGCTCTTGAGCACCGGCGGTGGAGCTTGCTCAGTCCTAAGCTCACGATGAATCCCACGTCATGCAGGATAATGTACCCCCACCCTCCTAGGGAGCACGTTCGATTTATCCTGTCCAATGTCAGAACAGTGCACCAATCTCACGATGCCCTAACTTAACACCGTTGGTACTATAGCAAAGTACACCCTAACTTGCACAGTCCATCCCTAACTAATCTGACTTCTCCGTTGGTGCACTATTCCTCAGCCGAGGGCGCAAATTATACCTGGTGACTCCAGGCACAGAGTGGTCAATGAAGAGCGGCTCCTTAATCGCTCGAATTTCTGGAGGGACCGCTGCATTCAACACGTCATCATTTTCTGCATCCGTTTGGGTCCACGTTAATTTTCCATCGCTGAAGATGATGAATTGCGGCACCTTTTCACACTCAGTATCCCCGACTCCATCAGCGACCCATTGATCGTAGGGTAAAGGTAGGGGCACTTGCCTGCAGTGAGTGCCATGAATCCAGTTCTTTCTGCCAGCGACTTTCACGGCTGTGCGGGTGGCCAGAAGGACCTGCTCAGGTCCCTTCCAGCGGGGCTCCAAGCTCTTCTTTCGCTGAAAATTACGCAGCAAAATCCAATCACCAGGCTGAATGTTGTGTCCGGGCCCCTCGGGTATGTCTGGGAGAGTGTCCCGGACCTGTTGGTGAATAGAACGCAAATTTTCAGTTAACTGGTACAGATAATCTGTCAATAGCGGGTATTCAATATCAGAGAACTTACGAGGGCGCTGGACGCCCCAGACATTTGCCGGGCGTCCAAACACGACCTTGTAAGGTGACAATCCTGTTCTAGAATGTGCTGTTGTTCTTGTCGACAAAAGAGCTAATGGTAATGCATCTGGCCACTGTAACCCTGTCGTCTCCTGAATCTTTGCCAATTTCAGTTTGAGAGTACCATAGTACTTCTCAACTGAACCTGCTGCATGGGGGTGGTTTGCAGCATGGAATTTCTGTCTGATGGCCGTCACAGATTTACTGTAGAACTTTGACATTAAAGTGACTTCTGTTATCACTCCAGATCAAACGGGGCAAGCCGAAACGAGGAAAGAACTCCTTTAGGAGTACCTTTGCAGTCGTCATGGCTGTATTGTCTTTGGTGGGGTAGGCCTCAACCCATTTACTAAAAACGCAAACAACTACCAATACGTACTTTAAATTGTTGACCCTGTCCAACTCAATATAGTCTAACTGAAGGACCTCAAAAGGGAAAGTGGGTGCTGCACAATTACCGGGTGGCCTGGGGGTACCCTTCCCAGGATTGTGCATCATGCACATCATACAGTACTTCACTAAATGTGCAGCTGTCTTCGAAATGTTATCATTTTGCCATACAGGGTCTAACAACTTGCAAATACCCTTAGCACTGATATGGGCTGGGCCATGGGCCATTGTGACTACCGGAAGAACATATGCATCTGGTAACATCCATCTTTGTTTCCCTGACTTGTCAATCCAACATCCCTCATCATTCAGTTGTGCTGTACTTTCTTGCCACACTGCTAATTCCTCCACCGTGGCCTCACTCTGAATCTCCTTCACATTCTCAAGTGTATCCTCAAACATCGTGACCTCGGGCACCCACCTAGCGGGACCTGCTACGAACATTCTTTTCCTCTTCGTTCGGGCCGTTTCCTTAGTTGTCTGATCTGCAAAAGCGTTCCCTTTACCCACATTGTCAGTAACTTTCCTATGGGCGCTGCATTTCACTATTGCCAATTTCTTAGGGAGTGTCAAAGCGGACAAAAGCCTATAGATAAGATGACCATGCTGAATCTTGGTCCCATGGGAAGTAAGGAACCCTCTCTCTGCCCAGAGTCGCCCGAAATTATGGGTGACTCCAAAGGCTTACTGGCTGTCAGTATAAATATTAACAACCAGTCCCTCACTCAATTCGCAGGCTCGTATTAGGGCAACGAGCTCTGCCGCTTGGGCCGACTGACAGGGAACTCGTGATGTCTCAACTACCATACGCAGCGTAGTGATTGCGTATGCGGCAGTTGTAGTGCCATCTAATAATTTAAAACAAGAGCCATCAACATATAGTTCCCCTTGGGGATCAGATAAGGGAACATCAGTCAGGTCTACCAGTCCTTTCGTCTCTTCTTCCGTCTGGAAGATACAATCATGTATGTCAATCTCCTCATTCTGAGAAGGGAGGGGTAGTAACGTGACTGGGTTCAGAGTGGCACATTGTTTGATCGTAATGTGCTGTGCAAACAGCGTTAGCTCATAACCTGTCAGACGCGCACTGGTGAGGTGATGCGTCTTTGTCTTGTTCAAAAGTGTATCTACAGCATGGGGTACCACGACTGTGAGATCAGTATCAAGGACAAGTCCAGCCGATTGTCTTATCGAGACAGCCACAGCCGCGACCGCTCTTAGACAGCTCGGGAGGGCTCGTGCAACAGGGTCAAGCACAGCAGAGAAAAAAGCACATGGCCGTTGCCTATCTCCAAATGTTTGTGTTAGGACAGAAAGCGCACAACCAGCTGTCTCATGGACATATAATACAAATGGCTTGCTATAGTTAGGCGTGCCAAGCACTGGAGCCGAACAAAGCGCAGTTTTTAGTTGCTCAAAACACTGCTGACATTCAGGCGTCCAAGGCAGGGGTTCATGCACATCTTTAGTAGTCAAAGCGAGCAGGGGTTTGGTTAATAGAGAATAATTTGGAATCCATTGGCGACAGAAGGAAGTAATGCCAATAAAAGCGCGCACATCTTTTTGAGTTTGAGGAATGGGCATTTTAACAATGGTACTGATACGCTCAGGGGTCAATCTCCCACCCTCCTTCGACAGTAGGTGACCTAAGTAGGTGACCTCCTGTCGACAATAATGAAATTTGGAAATTAATACTTTATGGCCATGTTGAGCTAAATGTAACAACAATTTAACCGTACTGTCTCTGCAACCTATTCCCGTATCCGAGGCGATGAGCAAGTCATCGACATACTGAAGCAATACAGTACCTGTGGGGAGCGACAAGGAATCCAGCTGACCTTTCAGTGCCTGACTGTAGATACTTGGACTCTCTGTATAGCCTTGAGGAGTGCGACAGAATCTAAAGCTTCTCCCAGCTAAGGTGACCCCGAACAGATACCTGCTGTCAGGATGAATGGGAATACTGAAGAATGCGTTTTTCAAGTCAATGACAGAAAAGTATGTAGCAGAAGAAGTAATCATTGTCAAAAGAGTCGTAATGTCAGGGACCACCGGAAACTGGGGAATCACTATTTTATTAACTTCTCGCAAGTCAATCACAAAACGATAAACATCTGCATGATCATCAGAGGAACCCGAGGGTGCCCTTTTTAGGATGGGAAGAATGGGGCTATTGCAAAAATTAGCAGTTGTCTCCTCAACCACTCCTTTCTCAATCAAGTCCTGCACAATTTGCAATAAAGCTTGCTCACCGGCCTGCGGTATTTTATACTGAGGGATGCGAGGTAAAATAGCATTGTCTTTAACTCGAATCGAAACCGGCAGTATCTGTAACAATCCCACATCTGTGTCACCTGTCGCCCAAAGAGTTGGCGGTACATCCTTAAACTCCGCAGGAAGAGGAGCATCTTTGGACAAGCACTGCGTAGCATGCACCACATCCGGACCTATTGTTATGTAAACACCTGCCAGGGAGCAATGAATTGTAGCATGCAATTTCTTCAACAAGTCCAAACCCATCAGATTTTCTCCACAATTATACGTCAACAAGAATGGCGATTCTACAGTAAAAGGACCAATAGTCAATGCAAGGGGTTTTGAAATGGGACTCACAACCAGTACACCAGAAAAACCTACCAAAACATTATTATGGCCAGACAGAGCCACCCCAGGGACCAAGGAACGAGAAATAGAACTGTTTGTCGCACCTGTATCCACCAAAAACTCCTTAGTTGAACCATGCACATCCGCACTAACGTATGGACCATGTTGATCTACAGGTATTGGAACTGGTCCCTCACTCTGTCCTTGGCTGTCCTGGCTGTAGGACATTCCTGTCACCTCATCTGTGTCATAATCATCATGATAATATTGTCCTACCCGAGGGTCATCAAAATAATTTTGATCAGTACGACCCTGCGAGGCCACAGCATTTTGAGCCCTGTCCTGGCCACCAGCTCCACGACCCAGTCCACAAGAACCTCGTCCTCTTTGGACCGCCACCTTCTGCAAAAGCACAGGACACTCGCTAAGCCAGTGTCCCTCCTCTTTGCAATATGCGCACTGATTCGGCCCAACGGGTGTAGTATTCCTGCTAGTACGTGGAAGCTGCCAGGCCAAACCACCACGTCCTCTACCATTCCCTCTAGAAGCCTCCTGCAACAACACCTTCATCACCAACTCCTTGTGCTTCTTCTCCGTCTTTTCCTTATCCTCATTTCCCTGTGCTCATAATACTGCACCATATTCAAAATAACTGAAGGAGAAGAGGTGGACCAGGTGCTCTCGGAAGCCTGCAATCGAGTCACAATCTCAGGAAGCAAATTGGAGACAAATCTATTAACAAACAGTCGCACACCACCTTCGATCGACAAATCCTGTCCACTATAATCTAGAAATACACCTTCAAACCGAGTGAAAAAATCAGACGCACTCATCTTTCTTTTGTCGCCAGGCCGATAACTTGTCCCAATCAACTTTCCTCGGAGGGATAAGAGAATGCATATATGTAATGATACGGCCGGGCAAAGCAAGTATCTCTGCTTTATGCTTCCTCTCCTGATCCCATACTTTAATTTGATCCCAGGTACCACCTAATTCCGCAACATGATCCTGTGTGTGTACTTGTCTCCAAATATCAACCGGAACTAATAAACCAAAAAACATCTCAATATCTGCAAGCGTCATTACTGTTGAAGAGGCAGCCTCAGTCAATTCTTTATAATAAGCAGTCGGATTTTTCCTAGGGTCAGGTAACTGAGTCTTAAGGGACAAAACCTCACTCCTTTTCCACGGAGTATAAACCCATTGTTCTTGGAAACGGGCCGCTACACCTGGCCTAGTAACAGCATTATGCTGATCTCTTAACTCTGGTATTTTGGGATGATAGATAGTATGAACCTCCCGCATCGGAAACTGAGATACTGGGGTGGGGCTCCTCTCAAGCAGTCTACCCCGATAAGCAACCAATGTCGCAACATTGCTAAACACTTGACCAGGATCCATATTAGTGACATATACATGATCTTTAATATCATATAAAATCCACGGTGCTACATCTTTGAAACACTGCTCCCAAAGACCAATCAGAGTAGCAGACATATGCTTGAGTGCATGCTGTTGTACAAAAGGCTCATAATCTTTCATCACACTCCACACATCCTCCACACTATAAATGAGGTTTCGGGCCCACTGCGCAGCCTGATAAGCCACCACCCTCATCTCCCACATCAGATTGGACTAACGTCCGCCCCATACGTTCCTCAAATTTTGTCCAGTCTCTATCCTCAGGGCCGCATACCGGTGTCCCACTACTCATTAATGTCGGGGAATGGAGGAACACAGTGGGGGTAACAACAGAGGGAGCAGGCACTAACGTCGCTGCCGGCTGCGTCGCAGGTGTAAGAGCTGGTGAAAGAGACGCCGAAGCAATAGGCGTTGCAGAGGTACTAACAGTCATAGTTGCCACAGACGGCGAGGGCAAAGAAAGGACAGGAGGTACCGTGGCCAAGGCAGTCTGGTCAACAGTAACAGGAGCAGAAACAGCATGAACAGAAGAACTGGGTAGCTGGGCCAGTGAGGGAAGAGCGGGATATATCCTCTGCGGGGCATATGGGGGTGGGGGTCTAGTATCTAACAATTCTTCCACAAAAGTATAATTTTCTTCTTGGGCTACATAAGACTTATCAATATTCAATCGAAACCTCCTATCTTCATGTTCAATTCCTATCTCTTGTTTCTCTCTATCGTGTGCTGCAGCCTTCTGAGTCAATGTTTGCATTCTCATCTTTCGTGCCTCTTTCTCTGCTTTCATTCGCCTCTGTTTAGCCTCCTTTTGCCACGTTCGAAGAGAATCAAACATAGACTGTCTACTTCTTCTTGCAAACAACTTCTCCTGTGAAAACCCAATTTTTTGTTCATCATAAGTGCACGTCAACGGCCACTGCAACTCAGCATTGTCCCTCGTATATTTGTGCCATAGCATACTAAACATAATAGGGCCAAGGCCATGCTTCACATACATATCAAAGTTCGGAGTACCTTCTTGAGGCGCCGACTGACTTTCTTCCAATCGAGCATCTGCAGAGCAACAACGACAACAAGAAACCAAACATCAGCTGAACCCAGGCATTTTCAAAAGTAAGCCAAATTCGTTATGGTGCCTGGTGAAGTGTTCACAAACACCCCGTACCAAAATCGGTCTTCAGACCGTACCAAATACAAACCAAAATGGTACCATATCCACAAAGAAACCAAGACAAACTCACCTGGTGCACACAGGTCAAACGAATGTATTCTCCACTGCCGACTCTTCGGACCAAACGGTCAGATCCAAGGGTTTCGCTGTTCAGGACCCCAGTCGGGATGACCGCTGGCCGAGGCACCGACCGGTCAGAAAAACGGGGCAGCTGCGAGTTCAGGAACTCTCTCGTGCAGGGATCCCTGGTCCGCCCTTCCGACCCGACGATGGCCCCGACCTCCCCACCCGTCCACGGGAGGAGATGGGTCACCCGATGGGGTCCCTGTTCGGGTGCCAACTGAAGGAAGTGACCCTATTAGGTGTGAGAATAGGGGTACCCCTGAATAAATTTCCTAAATCAGGGTTAAAATGTTATGTGTAAATAGACATTTAGGAAATGAATAAAAAGTGGGCCTATGCTAAAACAGAAACAATGTGTGACCAGAAAAGATTAAATATCAAAAATATATTATTTTATTTATTTTTTATACACAGAAGTATTTAAATATTTTCTCTTTTTAATTAAAGACAAAAGAATAATAGAATATAACATCAGTAACAAGTTTAGTAGGCATACAATTTTTCTCTTTGCCTATGCATGTAGTAAAGGTTAAATATAGGATTATTGTTAATGATATTTTTTACATATTAATCCATTCATACATGGCCTAATGATGCATCATATTTTATCAAAGCATGTCAAACATGATGTTGTACTATTAAACATAAATGAAGACAAACAAATGAAATGAAATCAAAATAGGGAACTCAATACATGTATGATAATAAACAACCAGGCGATGTGGGTATGGCTAACATAATTCGTATCTACGCGCGTTTCGGCGGTACGCCTTCATCAGGTAGCCATATGGGTCTAAAAAGAAAACACAAATGTAAAGAATAATTCTGATCATATATTGACGGTCCTACTAAAGATTTCTGCTATAAAATAAGTCAGAAACATGTTTTAATGGAAAGAGTTAATTTAAAAATGTCACAGACAAAAGAGGAGATTCAAAGTGTTGCTAAAAGCTGAGAATAATAAATAAGAAAGAAAAAGGGAGACGGTGCGTGTTAATAGAATAAAGCCAATTCCCCAATTTTTAAAAACAGAACACCATAGAATTGTGAAGAAAGAACGGAAAAGCCCTTTGCATAGAAAACCATGTGTATACAAGATTGAACCTTAATAGTGTGGTAGAGTTCACAACGTCGACAAATATATAGTGGCACTATCCCAGGCAAATACATTGAGACTCTTCATTCTCTGAGATGAATTTACCTTATTATATGTCGTATATCATCTAACCTGAAAGTTTTGAGTAGAAACTGTGAATACCAGTAGGTTAAAAGAGAGCGCCTAAAAAAAACACAATGGGGAAAAACATCGAAAATTGTAGTTTATTACACAGCGTTAGTCTAGGTAAAGGAAAGAAATATCCTATTGATAATATTGGTTGAGCAAAAAGGGGGGCAAGTTCTTACCCAATATTCATAAAAACATGATGAATTGCATCACAGCTCTGTGCGTGTGCCAATATACTGATTTTTCAAAGATAGTAGCGACATCAAGAATTCAGCGCGATGAGAAGGTGATATAGTTCACTCTATGGTGAAAACAAAGGGAGGAGATATTTATAATACCACTCATGAAAGTGCTCCCAAGTTGCTAAATACTAGATCACTGATATTGATTTAATGTGCCTAATTACGGTGTCAAATGTCCTATGTCTTACCTCATGTGATAATATTAGGCAATCCTATAGATGGACTGATGTTGCCGCTAGATGCCCGAAGCGATAATGAGTTGTATGTGTTAGATATGATGGAGACAACACAAGATTAATTCCTATAGGAAAAAGTATAGTTGGCAACTTGTGATTACAGACGCTAAACAGGAAAATAGCTTAATGATGTAAAGATTATATAAATAGCTCATGAAATCTGAGCTATCCTGTACCTTGAACCAAAACGAGTCGGTGCCAGAAATTCTGACAGATCAACTGATGATTATGGTAATGGCTCGATACGATGATAAAAGTACAAGGTTTTGATGTTGATGGGACAACAATAAACTCCTGTATGGAAAAACCAGATGGACAACTTATCAATGGGGATTCTCAAAACGACGGACAGCGCTATAATGTTATGCGCGAATAGTCGGTATGCTAAATATATGCGTACCTCTAAACAATGTACACGGCCCAACGATAGATAATATCTGGAAAGTCCACCGCAGGTATCAGTACAGACACGAGGGGGGCCTCACCAACCGGATACGGGCCGCAATGTTCGGAGAGTATGGCTCCAGGAACCGCGATGCTGTGCTTGGAAGGGACGCTAAACGAGCTACCGCCGCGTCTCGAGATTTAAACTAAAAAAAGGCGGGCTCAAGCGGTACAACTATTTCCGCAAACGACGGAATGCAATGGATAGGGTATAGAAGATAAAAGGGCGGGATCAGAGTTTCTGATAGTGTGTATAGAAATAAAAGACTACCAAATCCGCCATGTTGGACTAGTGAAAATGAGTGTATATTGTACTGCGTAATCGTGGAAAATATGTTAATAGAAACCATATACAAATGGTCTCCATATAAAATAATGAAAACAGGCATGAATACCATGATTTCATACATTTATTAGTAAAATGAGGGTAACAATGTGTCAACGTTATAACTACCTTGGTAGACTGTATTAGGTGGTTGATGAATATCGAGCAAAAAAACCCAGCCTGTATATACAGGGGTTGGTGTATGCCCCCAATAGAGATAGATCAATTGCGTTGTTGAAATCAGGTACATTACAGGCAAACAAAGTGCCTGCTAGAAACCAAAACTATGTACACTGGATATCAAAAGCGCCAAATAGGCTCATATGTCTTAATGTCCATAAGTAAAGGCCGGTATAGATATTATGTAGGGGACCAGCCTAAATAAACACTCAGCTGTTATTGTATCGAATCACCTGGTCCCAGGGGATTTCATTGTTCATACCGTGTTTATATGTATCGAGAGATTAGATCCAATAAACCTCTCTACGTTTACGTATTTCAGTACTTTGGTTTCCAGAGTTAATACGTATTTTTTCCAGAATGAGCCATTGTATTTCCTGAGTTGTGTGTTTGGCTTCCATATAATGTTTAACTAACGGGGCAGCAATTTTATTGGTTCTAATTGCTGACCTATGTTCCGTTAGTCGAGTGGCCATGGAACGGGAAGTTTCCCCAACATATCCAAGATGACAAGGACATACGATAAGGTATATAATATTAGTCGTCTTACAGTTAGTTAATGATGTCAATTTAATATCAATTCCATTTATCCTGTATGTCATGGCTTCAATGGCAAACTGACATGCAACACAGGACATACATTTGAAATTCACAATGGGGAAATCATTGCCAAGTAGAGATGTCTGGGTAAGATGTCTTTGTGAGGTTTTCATACGTGAGTGTACTATCAGATCTTTAAGATTTTAATTTTTTCTATGGGCAAACAGTGGTTTGGCTATAGAGTTTTCACGTTCTCTGGTGGCATTGAGAATGTGCCAATTACTATTTACGATATAACGATTTTTTTCGTTCATCGTAGAATGGCGTGTTACAAAAACCAGTCTTGAGTTAGGTGCTTTATTGTGCGGTGTCAACAGATGTTGTCTGTTGTAAAAACGGGCCCGTTTATACGAATCACGCACTAAGCGTCTGGGGTATCCGCGAGCCACGAATTTGGCTTTTATCTCAATGGCTCTTTTGTCAAAATCCTGTAGATTAGTACAGTTCCTGGGCAAGCGCAGGAACTGCCCAAAGGAGATGCTAGTCTTTTGGGACTGAGGATGGTAGCTCTGAAAATGTAACAAGGTATTGCGTGCCGTCGGTTTAGTGTATAAATCCACTTCTAGATGGTCTTCGTTGTTCTGGATGACGATGTCTAAAAACTCCACTTTGATGTTGCTGGAGTTTGCCGTGAAAATTATATTACTATCACACAGGTTAATCCAGGAAAAGAATTCTGAAATATCCTCATGATTACCAGTCCAAATGAAAAATACATCGTCTATATATCTAGACCATAGGTTGACTGACTCACTAAAGGGAGCGATTTCATTGTCAATATATCTAGATTCAAAAAGGGCCATGTAAATGTTGGCCACTGTTGGGGCACAAGATGCCCCCATACTTACTCCCTTAGTTTGTTTATAGAGAGCCCCATTAAACTCGAAAGTGTTTTCCTGGAGGACCAAAGTGAGACATTCTATTATGAATGTTCTGGGACAATCAATGTCAAGGGTGTCCATGAACCATTTTACAGCATCAATAGCACCCTGTTGAGGTATATTGCTATATAAAGCTTCAATGTCCATGGTGACAATGGTATCGGTTGATAATACATAAGGGTGGTGGGATGCACACCTGTTTTATCCATTTAACCATATTTAACGAAACAATAATCCGAGAGTGCGTGCTCACTGGGTGAGTGCCTTGCCCTGGTGGCACACTGTTATTCAAACGAACCGTGTGGAGCGACATTACACCCCAATCCCAGTCGCACAGCCATAACGTGAATTCACATTAATACTCAAATGTCGACCTTCGTTTGACTCCATTTAATTCAACACTTTACTCCAGTTTTCTTATGTACTCTTTTTCTCTTCACTCCACATGTAGGGTATCATGCAATTTATAAGCTTCCAATGCTCAAGATGTGCCCATCCGGACCTCTTTCAAAAACACGAAAAACACATGATTCGTCCAAAGCAATTCTCTTTATTTCAACCCAATGCATCTTGGGCTTCATGAGCCCTTCTTCAGGGGTAACTGCAAGTATTGATTAAAAAACCACCATTACTTCATATGTCTTAAATAACACATATACAATAAACCATGTTATAACCTTATTTACATTAATACAACCTCAGTGCCATGTACAAGTACAGCATTTGTTCAATATCATGTTTTTTTAAACTCATAACTTAAACAATATTGTTGGTTTTTTAATTAATACTTAATTAATACTTGCAGTTACCCCTGAAGAAGGGCTCATGAAGCCCGAAATGCATTGGGTTGAAATAAAGAGAATTGCTTCGGACGAATCATGTGTTTTTCGTGTTCTTGAAAGAGGTCCGGATGGGCACATCTTGAGCATTGGAAGCTTATAAATTGCATGATACCCTACATGTGGAGTGAAGAGAAAAAGAGAAAAAGAGTACATAAGAAAACTGGAGTAAAGTGTTGAATTAAATGGAGTCAAACGAAGGTCGACATTTGAGTATTAATGTGAATTCACGTTATGGCTGTGCGACTGGGATTGGGGTGTAATGTCGCTCCACATGGTTCATGGTATCGGTTGAAGCATTAAAGTGAACATGTTCCACTTTATTTATGATGTCCCGTGTGTCCTGAACATAAGATGGTATTTTGGAAACATAAGGTCTCAATAGGGTGTCTACATACTTGGAGAGGGGCTCCGTAACAGAACCAATTGTAGTAACAATCGGTCTGTAAGGAGGGTCCGTACTATGTTTGTGGATTTTGGGAATACCATAAATCGCCGCCATCTTTGGTTTATCAATATTCAGATACTCTCATTCTTTATCACAGATGTGATTATGTCTAAGCGCTTGTGTGGTAATATTAAGCACTAACTTTTGGACTCTTTTTGTAGGGTCACTTTTTATGGGAATATAATGCTGTTTGTCATTAAGCATTTCCTCCATTTTGTGAATATATTGCTCGGTGTCTATTAGAACTATGCCTCCACCCTTGTCACAATTTTTATAGTTAGGTTCTTATTGAGGACAAGCTCAAGTTTCTGTTTTAGCATTAGTGACCCTATTAGGGCCACCCGGGTCACTCGCGACCACCTCTCAGCCTTCCATACAAATGAAGAGTCGGTCAGACAGTAGAGAATACAAACCAAGTATATGTTTATTCAGATACACTCGAGCGGAGCCCCGTCTGCCCAGTTGCTTAGGGGTGCTGCAGAGAGGACTGACATCAGAAAACATGGTGATACATTATGTTCGATTCAGAACCCCAGAAGACACGCCCAGACTGGAAATTTCCAGATGGAGGCAGCTACACAAAGGAGGTACAGAAGGATAAGTTTCGATTCTGAGACCGGGCACACACTATCTTCATGCCAAGGTCGCTCTGCCTGCGCCCATCGCTGGACTAGTGGGAGCAGGCCTCTATCTAGTGGGAAAGGTATGCGCTAATAAGAACAGTGTATTCATTAGTACAGCAGGGCCCAACCTTGGGGAATAGGAAAATTATCAAAGCTGCTTCTCGCAGAGACACAGAGATCAGTTTCGCCCATGGGTCAAAATGGCGGCTAAACATAAAATGGTGCCGCGAATTCTAACTTATGCAGAACAACATGCAACAACACAGCGAAGACATTTTTTATATTCTAACACCTGCTCCTACCAGAGGACTGCCTTGTTCTCCAGAGGACTTCCCTGTTGCTTGAGGCCTGCCTTGTTCTTCAGAGGACTACCTTGCTTCTTGAGGCTTGCCTTGCAGCTTGAAAGAGAGAGGCACTTCTCCTTGAACCCAGGCCTACCAGAGTGACTCTAACGGTCAGGTGGCTGACCTTCTGTTCTGAGCTCCAGGGACACGACAAGCTTAAGGGGCCTCCCTGCAACTGCCCAGCTGACCTGCTGCAACTGGCCCTGTCTGGAACTGCACATGCCCTGCCTGGACCTGCAACTGGACCTGCAACTGGACCTGCTGGCCTGTGCTGGAGTGAGTGTTTGAGCCCCAAGAGGTGTCTCCCCAGGTCCTGGACACTTGGCTGGCATTAGTTGAGCTCCTTTTGTGAAATCATGAAGTGTTTTACTCTGCGTGTGTGACTTTGAGATGGTAACCTTATTCAGCGGAACTAACCTGGTCTCTATATCTGGCCTGCACTTCATCATAGTCAGCCTGAATGTATGACATTGTCCCGGTCTAGTGACCAGATACCCACAATTAGAGCTTTCTGCTCTTTGGTTCTATTTTTACTTATACCTTTAAAATTGCATATCTCCGATTCAAATGATTTTTGTCATTTTGGTCTCATTTTATTTATTACATTTTACTATATTTCCAAAATTAGTGTGGGTTTTTTTGTTTTGTGGTTTCACATTATTACCGTTTTGGGCTGCATAAATACTTATCACAGTGTCTCTACGGTAAGCGTGACTGCTTTTGTGCCAAGCTGCCAGATGGTTAAGTACAGGTTAATTTAGTGACTTTTGTGGTTCACCCTTACCAGGATTATGGTTGTTGCTTGAGAAGGATTTTCACACCACTCAACCAAGAACCCAATTTTTAACAGTATCCATCATTCAGTAACCACCTACTGCCCCGGACCTCTAGAAGAGACTTAACAATCTGCTTGTCAAAGAATGAAAGTGCTTAGAAATTATGCTATTAAAAAAACCTTAACCAGACCTCCAGTCGGCAATTCACTGCATTAGCAGACACCACCACTCCACCAGATGTGGCCCTGTGTGTAAGATTTAGTCAAAGAACTATAAGATTTCTAATCCCAGCTTCTTCTTTTTTTAATAAAAGTATGCTGTCATAAGCACTACATTAAAACCCTTAGACGGCTCCCAACAGTGCATTTGTCCATGAGGGCAATCTCTGGGCATTTTCATCAGAACCTACTCCACCATAACTGCAGTGCTGTGGGCGATGGGGAACCAGGAACAATTATTATTATTCTGAGCCTCCCCACTGAAAAACTACGTGCTTATGGTCAATCACATTTTCAACACATAACTCTGCTGCCATTTGCTTTAGCATTGCACAGGAGGGGTAGAGGGTGTAAGGATACTACCACAGACAGTTGAAGTGTATTGCTTGCTGTCCTGTGGCTGGAAGGTGGAGATCGAGGCACTAAAGTTTGGTGTGTGAGACACAGAGTAACCTACATCGTGAGATGCTTGAAACAACGAGAAAGGTGTCACTGGCTTGGAGGGTGCTCACAGAAATTCAGTATAGGGAAATATGCAACATGAGATGAGTGTGGGTAATGCTTGGTTATTAAACAAATCTAAGGGCTTCTTTGGAGCCAGTACAGGCTTTAATTCATACAATCAGTTTCTTGGTGTCAGAGTTTTTTTCTTTTTTGAAAGGCACTCTGAAGATTGTTACCAGTCATGGAAAGGTTTCCACTAGGTATAGTTCAAATGTGTCGTACTAAAAAAGATATTTGTGAAAGCACTGTAATTATTTAAACATTGAGGGGCAAATTTGTAATTTTTGATACAACGTAGCACAGTTACCAAGGTTGCTTTCCAGCATCAATTGGAGAGAGTAGAACAGCACCAGATCTACTGAGGTATGATGCTGGTTTTGTCTCTCCCCGCGCTCGTGCTCATTTGGCTGCCTTGCTCCAATGTAGACAGCCATGTGCTTTAGTACATGGGTGTGCGTGTGTGTGTGTGATGTCCAGCATAGGTTTTTGTAGTGGAAGGGCACTTTTCTTACAAAAACTATACTTTAACATAGTTTAATATTTTTACCACTGTATGTGTGCAGTAAAGTGCTTCACATGCGTAAATTTTCAAAAGATTAGAGAAAAGAAAACTTTACTCATTCTTTATACTTGCCTCGAGAAGATGTACATTTTTTGCTCAAAGTCCTATCTCCCTTTTATTTAACAAATAAGGCTTTGCATCAAAAACCATGGATGATTGTATGGGAATTAGAAGTGGGCAAGTCACTGAGAGCTCGAACCTGGCTTGAGCTTAAAGCCTGGCTCTGGCTCAGCTAGAGGTCCTTTTGGAATCTTGAGCCTATAACGAGCCATCCTTTCACTTCTATCTGCCACCCTTCCTCTACCGAGATGTGGTGTTACGGGCAGAGCTGGCGACTGTGGAACTGAGGAACCAGGTTCAAGTCTCGGCGTTGGCTCAATATCTTGTGATTCTGGGCCACACACTTAATTCCCAATGCCAATAAACAATGCATGTGATCTTGTGTAATATAACTAGTGGTCATATAAAGCACTCCAATACCTCTGGGTCGAGTTTGCGCTACATTTCAAAAACTGTAGAAAAAATCACTAAGAGGTAAAAATAAAGCCTTAACATAAGGAAAGACAAATAGGTACCCATTTACTGGCGAATTTGTACAAAGTGAGTTGAGAAAACCTGAATAAATCACAGCTTCCCTGCTTAAATTGTGTGATCTTAGGCAAATATTTTATTTCACCAAACTTCTTCATTTTTGCCTATCGAAGCATGTTCAAATATGTAAATCCTGACTACCAGTGGTAGAAAACTATCACTTTTAACAAGTACTTCTCAGTGGAGTGCTATAATGCGCCCTGTTAATGGCAAGGCTTCCACATCTTAAAGAAATACACATTTTTGAATTTTGAAGAGATTTTATCATATTTTACATGACGTTTGTTGTATGATTCACATAGCAAATATTTTCAGGGCTCAGCTCGTGCTTGGGCTCTAAGATCCGAGCCAGACCCTTGTCTCAGCTCTGGCACAGCTCCCTGTTTATTTTTTTGCTTGCCCACGTCAAATGGGAATGCCCATGTACAACACATGGAACTTACCCATGCTGCAAAGTAGCACTTAGCACTACTTTCCGTTATGTTAGGTAACTTTCCAATGCAAATCAGAATATATGTTGGAAAGTAAATAACAGCACAACACTTTGTCCCGGGTTTGCATCACTTTTTTTGTGACGCAGACTAGGTGAAAAAAGTTTGTACATTTCCCCTGGAGTCAGTGGGGGCCAGTAATTTTAGCAGGGAGATGGGCGGGGGGGGGCACACATGCAACCATACACACTCACACCCACGCACCCATGCACAAGACTCATTCACTCAAATACACATATATACATACATTCATACATACACGCACGCACCAAACATCAAAAACCTAAACTTACTTTCAATGCAGCTCTCCGGGAGAGAAGCCTCGGAGGTCCCAAGAGACCTAAGGTCAACCAATGAGGGAAGGCAGCAGTCCCTCACTCGTCACAGAGTGGGATGGGATCAGTGAGACTGCTGAACCCACCCCACTCTGTGACGACGTGTCACTGATTGACACTGGGCTCTGGGCACTTCATAGCATGTATGGATTGCTAGAAGTGTGTTAGTGCCTTGTTGGCCTTGTTTGGACTATTTTGGTATGAGATAAAGGGTATCGACCTCCAGAAGTACAAACAGTGTTTCACATAGTTAAAAGGTCCATAAGTTCACCCAATCGCCAACAAAGCAGCTTCAATAGAAGGAAAATGCAACACAACAGTTCCTATAGCACCCACAATACACTTTTCTAAACACAACAATTATCTGGAATAAGAGTGGATGGACAAGGAGGGCAGGGCCATTAAATAAAATCATTTATAGAACCTGATGACAATAATATAACTTTTATCATTAAAGATTCTGTTTAAATAGTGTCTTATGAATGGTTTCAAAGTGCTAAGAAAATTTTAAAAATGTCATTAACATTTATATTTTGGCATAAATATTAATGATACAGCTCCTTGGTCCAAACAGGGGTTAGGAAACCGCTATAGAAATGCTGATATAATAATACAATGTAACTATCTTGCTCATTTATATTTTAAAGGAAACTTGCACAACCTCTCCTTTGTAGTAAAGAGTGTGACAAGGTGCTACTGCAGTGTATTTGTCAATGGGGAGAGATATGCTAGCGGGGAAATTCATCCATGTTTATCTGTCCCCACCAAGCCTTTGACACCTTCAAGTGGGCTAAAGAGAGCGCGAGACTGTAGGGGGCACAAGAAGCAATTTAAAAAAAAAAAGCCTCCTTTACTTTTGAAAAGCCTTTGAATGACCTGTGAAGTACTAGAGTCCAGCACACACATCAGATAAGAATCCTCTGTGTCCTGGAAGCTTTAGCAGCCCCGGCTACATCACAGAAGGCCTGTGGGGCATGCGATCTGAGGCCCTTTTAGTGCAATGGGCGTTGCATGCTTGTATGCAGCAAAAGAGACATGCTGACTTTAAGTCAGCAGCCTGTTTAAACTTCATTTGTTTTTCAGTCCCCACGCTTTTAATGTACTGAAAAACGAATTAACTTTAAACAGAGACTGCTGCATTGCTGTCTCTTTTTAAACTGCAGGGTCGTTTATCCCCCTCGTCCCCTCCACCCAGTGGGAGCCGCCACATACACAAAGTGGAGGGGTGGAGGGAAGGGGAAGTGCGGGACGAATCGCGGGAGGGAGGGTGGGAGTCGGTGCGGGGGAGGGCAGGGCAGGGGGAACATAATAAGAATAATACATTTTTTTTTTAAAAGTTCAACTTACCTGCTGCCAGCCGCCTCCCGCGTTGTGCCTCGGTGCTGGGACTTCCTTGTCCCAGCAGACACTGCAGGCTAGTCACAGACTCCCTGTCCAATCCCCACACTACAGAGCAGCGTGAGGATTGCTCTGAGCAGGCTAGAAAGACGCCTTGCTCAGACCAGGGAGTCTGTGGGATTTCTCTAACTCGGCTGTTCAATACAGCCGGGTCAGAGAAACCTAAGTGCGCATGTGAGTTTTGTTCAGCCTGAGACGGCCGGCCAAACACACATGAGCACTTAGGGAGTGCACTAGCACTCCTCCACCCCCGCTTCTCGCTGCACACGCTGGCTGAGCCAGCGGCTTAACAATAAAACAATACTGAAATATCATTATATATTTTTGCTGCTGGCTCCGAGCCAGTGGGGCGACGCTCCTCCGCCATTGCGGAGGAGCCACCTTGCCTCCACCTTGTCCCCCACATCCCCCTCATTGCAAAATCTGGGGGGGCTTTATACCCCGCATCGCCCACCCTTCCTACGCCATGGCAGCAGGTAGGACCGATGGGTGATGGCTGAATTAGGAGTGTGTGCGCCCTTAGTAATCCAGGTTACCCCAGTATCACAGGAGTGCAGGCCATAGCCTGTTTGGTCGGTCCTTGGCCTACACAAACACTGCTCTTGGAAAGAAGGATTCTCGTTAGATGGGGAGTTACATCTCAGCTGAAATGCACCTCTGGGAAGGATTACTTTTTTTCGTTACTGCAGAAAAGTGTTGCTTCAGAAAGGGGTGGGGGAGAGAACCAGCAAAAGCTAAACCCGGTCCCCTTGCCCCAGTGTGGTAGAGGTTTTATATGAGCTTGGGGACCCCCAAAGGGCTCTCACGAGGTACATGAGTCAGATCTCACTGGGCACAGGGAGAAGTGTCTGCAGACAGTCTCAGACATAAAGGCAGTACACCCACCGGGGATGTTTATTGCCTCCGACACCAGCCTAGCTGTGAGTAAGTACCATCTTAGGACCCCGAAAACATAGGGGGAGACGGGTACGGGTCTTCACTGCCTTTTATCAGATGTTGTGTACACAATGGACTGTGGATGTCGGCCCAGTGCCAGAGGGCTAGTATCGGGTCAAAAAATGTGCACCAACTCAAGTACCACGAAGAGCCCGCTCTTGTGCAGTCAAAGAACAGTGGGTGATTGTACACTTACTACCCTTGCACAACAACCTAAAGTCATGATCCACCTTACATCTGGAACTGGACACCTGCATGTCTGTGGTTCCTGGTATAAACTACACCTACACAACAGTTGCCCATGGCGATCCACCATTACAGCTGAACCTGCCTGCCTGTCTGTGGTTCCTGGTATAAACTACACCTGCACAACAGTTGCCCATGGCGATCCACCATTACAGCTGAACCTGCCTGCCTGTCTGTGGTTCCTGGTATAAACTACACCTGCGCAACAGCTGACCGTGATGATCCACCCTTACAGCTGAGCCTGCATGTCTGTGGTTCCTGGTATAAACTACACCTGCACGACAGCTGATTGTGGGATCCACCCTTACAGCTGAGCCTGACTGTCTGTGCTTCCTGGTATAAACTACACCTGCACGACAGCTGACCGTGGGATCCACCCTTACAGCTGAGCCTCCCTGCATGCCTGTCTGTGCTTCCTGGTATAAACTACATCTGCGTAACAGCTGACCGTGATGATCCACCCTTACAGCTGAGCCTGCCTGCATGCCTGTCTGTGGTTTCTGGAATAAACTACCCCTGCACAACAGTTGCCCATGGCAATCCACCATTACAGCTGAACCTGCCTGCCTGTCTGTGGTTCCTGGTATAAACTACACCTGCACGACAGCTGACTGTGGGATCCACCCTTACAGCTGAGCCTGCCTGTCTGTGGTTCCTTGTATAAACTACACCTGCACGACAGCTGACCGTGGGATCCACCCTTACAGCTGAGCCTGCCTGTCTGTGGTTCCTGGTATAAACTACACCTGCTCAACAGCTGACCGTGGGATCCACCATTACAGCTGAACCTGCCTGCCTGTCTGTGGTTCCTGGAATAAACTACACCTGCACGACAGCTGACCGTGGGATCCACCCTTACAGCTGAGCCTGCCTGCATGCCTGTCTGTGCTTCCTAGTATAAACTACATCTGCGCAACAGCTGACCGTGATGATCCACCCTTACAGCTGAGCCTGCCTGCATGCCTTTCTGTGGTTTCTGGTATAAACTACCCCTGCACAACAGTTGCCCATGGCGATCCACCATTACAGCTGAACCTGCCTGCCTGTGGTTCCTGTTATAAACTACACCTGCACAGCAACTGACCGTGATGATCCACCCTTACAGCTGAGCCTGCATGTCTGTGGTTCCTGGTATAAACTACACCTGCACGACAGCTGACCGTGGGATCCACCCTTACAGCTGAGCCTGCCTGTCTGTGGTTCCTGGTATAAACTACACCTGCATGACAGCTGACCGTGGGATCCACCCTTACAGCTGAGCCTGCCTGTCTGTGGTTCCTGGTATAAACTACACCTGCTCGACAGCTGACCGTGGGATCCACCCTTACAGCTGAGCCTGCCTGCATGTCTGTGGTTCCTGGTATAAACTACATCTGCTCGACAGCTGACCGTGGGATCCACCCTTACAGCTGAGCCTGCCGGCATGTCTGTGGTTCCTGGTATAAACTACACCTGCACGACAGCTGACCATGGGATCCACCCTTACAGCTGAGCCTGCCTGTCTGTGGTTCCTGGTATAAACTACACCTGCTCGACAGCTGAGCGTGGAATCCACCCTTACAGCTGAGCCTGCCTGCATGTCTGTGGTTCCTGGTATAAACTACACCTGCACGACAGCTGACTGTGAGATCCACCCTTACAGCTGAGCCTGCCTGCATGTCTGTGGTTCCTGGTATAAACTACACCTGCTCGACAGCTGACTGTGGGATCCACCCTTACAGCTGATCCTGCCTGCATGTCTGTGGTTCCTGGTATAAACTACACCTGCTCGAAAGCTGACCGTGAGATCCACCCTTACAGCTGATCCTGCCTGCATGTCTGTGGTTCCTGGTATAAACTACACCTGCTTGACAGCTGACCGTGGGATCCACCCTTACAGCTGAGCCTGCCTGCATGTCTGTGGTTCCTGGTATAAACTACATCTGCGCAACAGCTGACCGTGATGATCCACCCTTACAGCTGAGCCTGCCTGCATGCCTTTCTGTGGTTTCTGGTATAAACTACCCCTGCACAACAGTTGCCCATGGCGATCTACCATTACAGCTGAACCTGCCTGCCTGTCTGTGGTTCCTGGTATAAACTACACCTGCACAGCAACTGACCGTGATGATCCACCCTTACAGCTGAGCCTGCATGTCTGTGGTTCCTGGTATAAACTACACCTGCACGACAGCTGACCGTGGGATCCACCCTTACAGCTGAGCCTGCCTGTCTGTGGTTCCTGGTATAAACTACACCTGCACGACAGCTGACCGTGGGATCAACCCTTACAGCTGAGCCTGCCTGTCTGTGGTTCCTGGTATAAACTACACCTGCTCGACAGCTGACCGTGGGATCCACCCTTACAGCTGAGCCTGCCTGCATGTCTGTGGTTCCTGGTATAAACTACACCTGCACGACAGCTGACCGTGGGATCCACCCTTACAGCTGAGCCTGCCTGTCTGTGGTTCCTGGTATAAACTACACCTGCTCGACAGCTGACTGTGGGATCCACCCTTACAGCTGATCCAGCCTGCATGTCTGTGGTTCCTGGTATAAACTACACCTGCTCGACAGCTGACCGTGAGATCCACCCTTACAGCTGATCCTGCCTGCATGTCTGTGGTTCCTGGTATAAACTACACCTGCTCGACAGCTGACCGTGGGATCCATCCTTACAGCTGAGCCTGCCTGCATGTCTGTGGTTCCTGGTGTAAACTACACCTGCTCGACAGCTGACCGTGGGATCCACCCTTACAGCTGAGCCTGCCTACATGTTTGTGGTTCCTGGTATAAACTACACCTGCTCGACAGCTGACCGTGGGATCCACCCTTACAGCTGAGCCTACCTGCCTGTCTGTGGTTCCTGGTATAAACTACACCTGCTCGACAGCTGACCGTGGGATCCACCCTTACAGCTGAGCCTGCCTGCCTGTCTGTGGTTCCTGGTATAAACTACACCTGCTCGACAGCTGACCGTGGTATCCACCCTTACAGCTGAGCCTGCCTGCCTGTCTGTGGTTCCTGGTATAAACTACACCTGCCCGACAGCTGACCGTGGTATCCACCCTTACAGCTGAGCCTGCCTGCCTGTCTTTCCTGGTATAAACTACACCTGCACGACAGCTGACCGTGGGATCCACCCTTACAGCTGAGCCTGCCTGTCTGTGGTTCCTGGTATAAACTACACCTGCACGATAGCTGACCGTGGGATCAATCCTTACAGCTGAGCCTGCCTGCATGTCTGTGATGTCGGCGCAGAGTTTAGGCCCCAGCGTTTGCTGCAGCCAAGATCCTGTTTGGAAATAGACAGCGAGTCATGAGTTCTATAAATACATATTCTGAGAGCACGAGGACCTGGGAGGCCTACTGGCGCTCATTGCTCACGCACAGGCTCTGGCTCCAATCTTCCTGAGCTGGGAGTTTTTCAATGTTTTTAATTTTGACTTTGTGTAAAGGATGACCAGATTTTGAAAACCAAAAACTGGGACATTTCACAAACATAGAAGCAGGACTGCAATTTCAAATCGCCCGAAAGGGGAACAGAAGGACTTAAAAGAGTGCGTGCATCAGCACAGAAAGTACAGAGAACAAGGCACTGAGAGGAATACGTCAAATCCATTTGTTACATAGAGTATCAGCTGTGTTAATTAAACTGAATTCTGCAAAGGATGGTAACTGATTTTGCACTGGAACACATAAAAGCTTTCCTTCCTCTGGAGTTCAGTCGATCCTCTTTAAAAACCGAGACTGTCCTGACACCTGGTCACACTACTTGTCAATATATCTGTGGGGAGAGAACTTTGCCTGGCTTTTACCTGTCTCTGCAGGACCCGCCTAGTACTATGAGGTGCCCACTCCTCGAAATATATCAACCCAGTGCCCACAACATCAGAACTCAGCAAAATACCTCAGAAGCCGGTCCAGAGGCACCGGCTTCCTAGCAGTACTGTGGCCCCAATACTGCTCCTTTCACACCATCACTCACACAGTAACACCAGGCGCTGTTCCTCACCCTCCTTATTGGCCGGAGATGGGACCTCCTCAGAAGGGCGAGGAACAGGAAGTACCTTTAATGACTGACTCCAAAGTCAGCAATGCTATATCCATATATCAGTAATGTTATATACACCTGAACATACCAGCTCTGCCTCCACCCTTTTCCTATCCCTATACAAGCAAGCCTTCTGCCGCGACCACTGCCGCAAGGGCCAATACCAATTTTTGTGGACTGAATGACTGAGAAGGGAGCCAGTCAGTAACACTACTTATTGTGTACTGCCCTCACCAGACTGATGGGATTGACACAACCCAAAGGGTGTTGGGCTGAGTGCCGCTGCTCAGAGAATGTGCAGGAATGCCCCAGTACACAAAAATGAGAAGATGCCCTCCGGTACTCCAAAGCGCGAAACAACCTCCCTTGAAGTAATTCCAACCTCCACTCCGAACTCAAGGCAAGTGCACTCCAAGCGACACTACGACCAGCTCATAGAGAAGGTAACAGCAACCATAATGGACATTATTCGCTGCTCCATGGTGGGCATTGCTGTGAAGGTGACAGCTCTGTCACCCGCTCTCGTCTCCCGTCCATCTGACAAAAGTCAGAGGATATAGAACATGGGCTGCATGCCACGGCAGGTCAAGGGAAGAGGGGCAATTCTGCTATTCTGTCATTTTCCCAGTGGGCTGCAGAATAGGGGGCTAGATAGGATACCATGATCTAGCCATGCCCACATGGCATTGGCCCCTGAGTCGCAGCCTTCTGCACTGTGAGGCTGGTTGAAAACTTTTCCAGTCTGCTCCTGGGTATCTGATTCGCTTCTCCGCCCACCTTTTAACATTCCAGTCAGTGTGCTAAACTTCTTGAAAGTTTACTTATCATCTGGGGATCATTATGGAGAGCTCACTACTTGTATGTAGTGGTTGTTTCTGGCTTATGAGGGTTGTTTATCTGTGTGGCATGCAGTGGTCTCAGAAGGTCTCAGAAGCTGACCTGGGTGAAATTTTTAAATTACACCAGCGTATTTGCATAATTTGGGGAATTTTGTGCTACGTCTTTATGCAAAATTCACAAAATTATGACATAATGCCACTTAATGTAATTATTCACCATTCGCTGTAAAAATTGACTGCAAATGCACAGGAACACCAGAATGAGAGCGGCTGTTGTTCAGGGTGCTTTTGTTTAAATGCGCCTTATGACGACATTTGACACAAAGACTCATTTCATGCTAAAATGCAGAATAAACTGACAAATTTGTATTTTGCATAATTATGTGCAATTTTGCACACATTTTGTCACAACTTTGCGTAATTATGTGAAAGCAAAATAGACAAATTTCACACACCCCTACTCAAAATCCATTCAGCAGAGACCGGTTGGGTGAAGGTGAAAGTCAGGAAAGGGCCAACTCCTATCACTTCTCTCTCTCTACTGGGTTTCCACCTTTCTCCCAAAAATATACTCGCCATCTGTTTATTTTTCTGTTCGGAAGGACCAAGGGTCAGATGTACGTCCGTTTTTAGTGGTTGCAAATGGAAAATCGAGCTGTTTGCGACTGCTAAAAAGGGTTGAAGCATGTATAAACCCTATTTTGCGGGTCAGTAACCTATTACCGACTCGCAAAATAGGGTTTGCGATTTGCTATTAGGAAGGGGTGTGCCAAGGGCATCCCTTCCTAATAGTGAGTCGCAGGGGGATGTACGATTGTTTTGCGATCGCAAATGTGGGTGCAAAACAATCGCAGTTACCACAAATTTCAAATTGGTGATAAGCCAGTTGCAAATGGGAAGGGGTCCCCAAGGGACCCCTTCTCCTTTGTGTTTGGCAGCAAAAATATTTTTTAAGAGCAGGCAGTGGTCCCACGGACCATTGCCCTTAAAAAATGAAAAGAAAACTTTTCATTTTTTTCTTTTAAACGCTTCCCATTTTCCTTTAAGGAAAACGAACTGCATTTGAAAAAAAACTTTGCTTTATTTAAAAAAACAAACACAGACAAGGTGGTCTGCTGTCCCAGCAGGCCACCATCCCTGTGATTGTAGCCCATTCCCAATGGGTCGCAAATTGCGATGTGCCTCATGAATATTGATGAGGCAGGTCATTTGCAACCCCATTGGAATTGCTAAATGTGTCTGAGACACATTAGTACATTCCGTTTTGCGAGTCGCAAATTGCAAGTAACAAAAAAATCGCAATTTAGGACCCACAAAATGGAATGGTCATACATCTTGTCCAAGAGCTGGAGATGAAAAAAATGTGTAAAATTCTCATTATTCTTTTGTAACATAGTAATCATCCCTCAGTTTGCTTTAATAAGCCTTATAAATAATTTAGACAGCTGTCAGACAATTTTAAGTGATTTCTTCGTGTGTTTGTTGTGTTAGTTTAATATTTCAAAAGAGAAAGATATCCGATTTCACTGCTTTTCTCAATTTCTTTACTGGCATGGGCATACAATTACAGCGCATGGCCATAAAATACCGATCAGGTGGCCCTACTTGGTACAGACACACTGACTTCACACAGTTGGCAAAACAAAAACAAAACCGCATAATCAATTATGAATGAGCGTGGGCACTGCGCACGCGCAGTTCACAGAGGCAGCCCTGCCTCCTCTTATGCATATATTTATAGAACTCATGACTCGCTGTCTATTTCCAAACAGGATCTCGGCTGCAGCAAATGCTGCGGCCACTGCGGGGTTCACCCGAGCCAAAACCACAAACATGCGTGCGTCAGTCGTCATGGCTGTCAGCTGTTATACAACTGTGGCGCTTACTACAGACCACAGACATGCATGTTGTCAGCATCAGATGAATGGGCCAATCGTCGCTGTCAGCTGTTGTGCAGATGCATATCCCTGCAGGCCAATAGTCTGAGGTGTGAGGGCGGGTGGATAGTTGTGCCAGTGTAGGGCAGAAAACACTGACAAGCTGGCTGCCAGCCTTAGATGTCAGAGTGGATCACAGATGTCAGCTATAAGTACAGGGCGTACTAGAAACAGCAGACGTGCAGTCTGCATGGGGACGGGCGGGTCACAGCTGTGAGCTGATGCACAAGTGTAAGGCATATTACAAAACAGCCACCAACACATATCTGTAGGCTGTCCGTGTGAGATGTAAGAGTGAATCACATCTGTCAGTTGTTGTGCAAGTATAATGCATGTTATAAAGAGTTAGTTCCTTGCAGAATTCAAGACCTGAGAAGGCGCTCTGACGTGCAGGGGCAGGCCATTCCATGCTTTAGGAGGAAGGTAGATAAGGCATGACTGTCTGGTCTGGTTCTGCGTATGCGGAGGTGGGCGCAAGTAGGAGTCTGGCTGAGCGGAGGTGTTTGATAGGTCAGTGGAAGTTTATGTGGCTGTTGAGTTACGTGGGACCAATGTTGTGTAAGGCTTTGTATGTGTACATAAGAAGTTTGAAGAGTGCTTGTTTGAGGAATGGGAGCCCATGGAGCCCTTTGAGGTACGGGATGGTGTGAGTGCGAGGTGGGAGGCTGAAGGTGAGCCTGGCCACTGAGTTTGTATAGTCTGGAGCAGTGGGTCGCGAGCCGAATTTTGATGGGTCGTGAAAGTCCAAGAAGAAAATAAAGATGCTTTTAAATTCTGTATTTAACATGTCACATTCGCTGCTCTTCAAGATTCTAGAACCGGGATTGGTGTTTACAAGTTCCTGTCACTTTGCAGTCTCGAGAAAGAAAAACAAAATGAATTATATGACAATCTTGCTGGGGCACAGAGAGTGTGAACGGAAAGGCTGCAGGATGTTTTTTGTAACACACAATGTTGGAACGAGCAGTGTCTGGTTGGTGGAAGGCATGCCCCCAGCCAGGCAGAACTACCGCTCGGTCAAGGGCAGGTGATTACACTCTCTGTATAACCCGTGCTCACCCTTGGGTACCTTGGCACTGAGCAGTCAGGCTCACTCCAGAGGCAATGTGTAAAGCAAAGGCACAGCAGCCACTCACGATAAATGAACTGAGCATCACAAAAGAGACCACACAGGATGTATGTAAAAACGTTTATATTCAGCACATTCATTCAATCATTATAACATGACCATCATATACTTTTGGGCATAAAACACATTCGGAAATATTACTAGCAGTATTAGGCCCACTTGTACTGTTATGATATCACTAGTATGCACACTGTGGACAACTCCTAATCTCTCCCCCCCCCCAATTGAGAGAGAGCACCCTTATACGGTGCACAATATAAAAATTATGTACATACACAAGAATAGAGTACTTTTTAGCAGCACCGCAGGCCGAAGCCACACGGGAAAAACCCAATGTTAATAGATATTGTTCTTTTTTGCACCAATCAACGTATAAGCCGGTACCGCCGGCCAGTGTCGTGAATCACAGGTGGTCCGCACACGATCACTCCCACTCACACACTCACTCCGTGGTGCGACAGGTATCAGCCAGTCCATACAGCATGATCTTACACACTCATACACACTCAGCACCCTAATGCGGTGCCATTGGTACCCAGCAGGTCAATGGTTCACCCTCTGCAGACTCCGTGGCACACGCCTCCCTCCACCCTCTAGTTCACTCCGATTGTCCTATACCTCCCGGATGGAAGACAACCAATCCCGCCTCCCGGACACTGGGCCGCATGCGGCCGAAGTCACACTTAGTCTGGGTCCTCGGGAAAGCAAGTGGGAATATGTAGCAGTTTTAATTAGGAGGTAGAGGTAAATGGGGGAGAGGTTAGCAGCCACTTGGGAAGTTCACCCACAGGTCTCAAAACACAAAGGAGTCACGCAGTCTCTTGACCCGCTTCTGGAGTGTCTCTAAAGCATTTCTTCAACCCAGTCAATCTCTCTTGCTACTACCTGGCACCCAGATGTCTTCGGAAGGGGCCAGGTGTGGAGAGGGCAGTTGGTCCGCCACGATGAGGGTCAACAAGGGAACAACCGATGAATGAGGAGTAACACAGTGAAGCCTCTCGGTAGGATGAGCCGTACCGATCGGTACACAATGATCCGGGTTGTGCCCAGGCGATATGGCACAGTGACTGTTGTGCATAGGGATGAGTCGCACCAGGCACTTCAGATTTCAAACACAATGAGTTGCAAATTCCGCATGTCCCTAGAAAGAAGGCACAATGACTGGACCACGTCGGGTTGGGTTGCACCAGGCAATTTCGGTCACACAAAAAAGCGAAGAGTTGCAATTCCGTACCTCTCTGGAAATGAGGCACAACATCCGGTGCACTATGATACAGGTTGCACCAGACCAGTCCGCTCACACACAAACAGGCACAAGTTCAGCAGAGCCACATGAGGTAGAATAAGGCTGTATTCCGGGTACACTCCCACCTCCCAGGGTTGTACCCTGTGAATCGGACACCGTACGCAATGGGCATGCAGTTGGCATGTCGCATGCAGTGGCGGCTGGCACTGATTGGGCTGGGTAGAGTGTGGGGGCCAGGGGGTAGTAAAAAAATTAAAACTTACTTCCTTGCCGCCGCTGTCGCATCTCTTCTGGTCGTCCCTCCTCGTTGTCAATCTGCTCCAGCCGGAAGCAGGAAGCACCCAGGCTCCCCTGAGCCAATCACAATGCTGCAGTGCAGGGCTGTGATTGGTCTGAGTGCCGTGGTTTGTTGCTCAGCCAGGGACTGGGAGCCTGGGCATGTTCTCCACCCAGGCTGTAATGCAGCCTGCGTGCAGAACATGCAAAGTGTGCATGACGGTTAGGCCAGCCTAAGACGGCTGGCCAAACTGTCATGTGCACTGTTAACAGTGCATACCACCCCCCGTGAGTGCGTGTTATCGCCCTGGCCCCGCCACCAAGACTCCGGGACACAAAATAAAATGATAATAAACAATGGTTTATTATCGTTTTATTTTTATTTTCTTTATGCTGCTTGAAGGGGGGGGGACGCTCCTCCGCCATAGTGGAGGAGCTGCCGCTGGTCACACAGAGAAATGCTGATGACGACCTAAAGTATTCAAAGGTCAAAACCCCGTCGACCATTCAGCGCATTTCATGGCACTCTGATGGTTGCATATAAAGAAATTGAAAT
Source organism: Calotriton arnoldi (assembly GCA_963921515.1). NCBI lineage: Eukaryota > Metazoa > Chordata > Amphibia > Caudata > Salamandridae > Calotriton > Calotriton arnoldi. The sequence continues at coordinate 1,780,829 of CAWUFW010001369.1, forward strand.
CATTCTTGCACATTGTAAATATTTTGTCTTGTAACCACCCCTTGTTCGTATTTTATGCGCCCTATATTTCGCTGTCTTTCCATGTTCTTTTTGCACGTGTCACTAGCGCCGACCACTTTTTGCACGAACACGTCTGTACACGTTTTTTCAGGGTTACACCCACATACATTGAAATAGTGCTGTTATAACTATTAAGGTACACCAATCCTTAAATACAGACCATCATAAGTAACCAACGAACACCCTTGTTGTCTCCCCCTTTTTTCCTGCGCTTCTGCAATTTATATGCTTTTTATGAATCTGTCTATGTAAATGTAACCTGTTGAGACATTGTTGATTGTTGCAATTAATCTACCCAGGTCTCAACTGGGTCTATGGGTCTACTCCTGTAGCTTTTCTTGTTACTTTGAGCAACCGCTGGGTTGCGAGAGTTTGTTTTATACTTTTGTCATTTGTTTGGCATACTATGTGCAATTGATTCACACATCATGTCCTCTAGGGAGACTCCCAATTACTCAGACGAATATATTAAATTAATTTTGAGTGGTCCTTCTCTTCTTTCCCATTCCTCAACCCCCTCTGCCCCCAACACATCAAGGGTCCTACTGGATAAACTTGAGAAACTAAAGAAAAAACAGATCCTTACAAACCTACATGCACGCATGCTTACAGAATACTTAAAATCTGATGTGATTCCTCTAGGCTTGCAAATTCGCAACACTTCTGCTATCTTTACACAGGATCCAAAGTCTCGTACTGGTTTCATTCATCTGGCCACAGCCTGCTCCAGACACTGGATGGTCTTAGGCATAGACACCGCCATTGAACATAGCCGCAAAGAACTTGAGACGATTGCGGAGTTGGAAAAACTCATTCAGGAAGACTCTAGTATTACTGACGCAAAAAACCTGTTAGAAAAAATCAATCAGGCTATCACTACCTTCAACACCTTTGAACAAAATAAAAAAATCAATAAAATACAAAACGACATTAGGAGCTACAACGTAGAGAAAACATACCCATACCTTCGGGACAAATTTTACAACACCCCCTACCAACCACAGAGAACCAGAAATTGGGGCAGATATAGAAATAATCAAGCCATCACCTTTTCAGACTCATCCAACACATCCATTGAAGACTCCGACCCTGATGAGGGCTCTAGTTCAGAAAGAAACCATAATAGACCACCCCCTCTACTTCTTCCTAATTTTTTAGGAGTGAACTGCGGATGCGGGAGAGGCAGAACAAGAGGAAATTACCAGTACCAATACGCAGGCGAACGCCAAATGAGACGCAAATTCTACCAATGGGGGCCTTCATAATAACTACAACTTGCATACTACCGACCACCTCACCTATCTCCAATGCAACACCTACTCCAGGGTTGAACATGATTCCCATCTTCAATCTGTCTGAACATGAACTGTCCTCTGATGAAATATCTCTCCTAAGCAAGGGCCTCTCCTTTGTCCCGACTGATCGAAGCAATTTTTTCAACCTTCAGGAGGATTTACAACAATTTTTCAGACGCATCAGATTAAAACACTTTTTTGGAGAAAAACCGTCTGACTCCTCTTTAGCTTATTCCCCCTTCCACCCACCCTCCACCTTCCTTCCACCTACCAATTGCATGCCCCCTGAAATACTCACCTTTGAACGGCTAGTTCTTCAAGAAATAATGGAAATGGAGCGCCAATTTGAATTTGTCCCCTACAACCTCCCACTCACTGAAAAACAGGCCCTCCATAACCTCAAAGGAAATTCCAACCTCATTATCAAACCTGCCGATAAGGGTGGCGGGATAGTCATTATGGATAACAACAAATATGACGCCGAAATCATAAGACAACTCTCAAACAAATGCCACTATCGAGCTCTCCCAGGTGACCCCCTTGATAGCATTCGCAATCAAATCCAAACTGTCACCAATCAAGCCAGATTGTCGGATATTATTTCCAAAAAGGAACACTCTTTCCTCAACAACCTCTGCCCCCGGACACCAGTCATCTATGTCCTAACAAAAATTCATAAAAGCACTACGGAACCACCGGGTCGCCCTATTGTTTCAGGGTGTGGATCTATACTTGAACCCCTAGGAAAATACATAGATGCCATCATAAAGGAATTTGTACCCCTGACTGATACCTACATACAGGATAGCATAGACCTCATCAATCTGATTCAGGACCGCCCTTTTAACCATGACACTGACCTGATGGTAGGGTTAGATATCGAGTCATTGTACACAAATATCCCCCACAATGATGGCTTGGGAATCATCGAGAATTTACTCAATACTCGTCCCCAACCATGTCGTATACCCACTGATTTTGTAATTGGCCTACTCCGAATTGCATTAAACAATAACAATTTCCTATACAAGGATACATTCTACCTTCAGATCAAGGGTGTCTCTATGGGCTCATGTTTTGCCCCCTAATTTTGCCATTTTCTATGTGCACAATTTCGAAACCGAAAAAATACTTACCCCTACCAACCCTTTTTTTGAACAAATTGGCTTTTGGCGGAGGTATATCGATGATATACTCCTGTTATGGCAAGGAACAGACCACAACCTATTGGCCTTTCTAAATTGGCTCAATAATTGCCAACCCCACCATAAATTCACTTCTGAATCACGGAAAAATGACTTACCATTTCTAGACTTGACCCTCCATATTGAGGACAGATGCTTTGGCACCACTCTTTTCCGGAAGCCCAGGGAACCCAACACTCTTTTACAATACTCCAGTTACCATCAACGTGGCCTTTGGGATGGTCTTCCGTACGGACAGTTCCTTCATATTCGAAGGAACTGCAAATGGAAGAAAGACTTTATTCGCGAAGCAGCTATGCTGACTGAGAAACTTGACAACCGGGGGTACCCTCGGCGCTTGATTACTCGCGCTCGAAAAAGCGCTTGGTATTGCCATAGGGATGTACTTCTAACACCCAGCCAAAAACGGGTTAATACACGCATCCCTTTTGTCTCAAATTTTTGCCCTTCAAGTAACAAAATCAGCAAAATTATTAGGAAGAATTGGGCTGTCCTACGAACCAACACCTTCTTTCAGGAACTGCCCCTTTTCTCCTACAAGAGAGGTAACAATCTTTCTGACCATCTTGTACATGCCGTGACATGGCCTGAAAAAATCGACAACACTACCTCCATAACCTCTTCATGGGGCCTTCCTCCATTACTAGGCCATTACAGATGCCAAAACTGCATTGTATGCCCCCTTGCATCAAATACCAAAGAGTTTAAGGTCAAAAACCATATGTACAAACTCAAGCAATTCTTCAACTGCCGGACTACAAATGTAATATATGCTATACGTTGTCCGTGCGACCTACTGTATGTACATTGGCCAAACGACACAAATGGTAAAACAGCGGATTACACAGCATAGGAGCCGCATCAGTTGCAAGGTTGAGAACGCCTCAATGGTGGCGCACTATCTTGAAATTAACACTCTGACAATGACATTTTCTGACAGGTTATTGACCAACCTACATTACCTCTACGTGGGGGTGATCTAAAACAACTCCAGAATAGATGCGCGTGTCGATGGATTGTACGATGCAACTCTGTGCGCCAGTGACTAAATACCCTGGATGAATGGAATAACACAATCCAGATTTGACTGCTGCACTCCTAATTACATTGCCTCCTAGGCCATACTGGGGTATGAACATTGCCTACATCACGGTACTTACACCAATTCCTTAGACACACCCCATGGCTTAGTTCCCCCCCATAGGTACTTGGGGGTTCTTCCAAACATGACTTGATCCCCATATGTGGTTAAACCACACCATCCGTTTGGTCCACTCTAGACTCAACATTCGTAATTTGATTACGTAAGACACTCTCCAATATATATGACATGTATGATATGTTTTCAATGGTCCACTGAAATGTCACTTACTTTACATACTCTACACTCGAGTATTTCATGGATATGTCTTGTGAATAGTCTACACTTGTACTGTATGTTTTCTCGGATGTTTTACATGATATGTTAATTCAAATACTATTCTCCTTGACTCCCTTTTTTCTTACTCTTTCCTGTCCCCCCGGGGCACCTGAGACCCCCTTGCATCATCAAAACCCCTTCCGCTCTAGTGGTTGCTCTAACCCAATCACCTGCGCACGCTGTCACGTGATCTCGACTATTCCTACCCCGGCTTTCCTGTGCTTCCCCTCCGTGACTTCACTTCACGACGAACGGTGGACATTTCAGTTTTGTTCTCCGCCGGACTCACGCCGGCTCCCCCGCCAAAACCTAGGATACCGGGCTCGGGACACGTGACCGATTGCCCTTGATACCAGCCCCACTGCTCTGTCAGGGTATGAGTTTCTCTTGGTTCACAACTTAGCCCCAATTGCTTTAATTGAATTACCTTGTAACCTTCCACCCTCCCTCCTCATCCAGCTTTCCAATATCTTCTCGGACCTCCAGATTTCGGAGGACCTTCGTTCCACAGACGGGATCCCCTCAAGGGCCATCTCACCTTACTCGCTGGAACTCCCCTTGAAATCGATATTCCTATACCGTGATTTTTTTACTACGGTAAGCCGACACTTTGGTCCTCTAAGACCATGTTTGATTGCTTGTCGTCCTTTTAGGCGATACACAGGATACATCCTGACCCCTAATCGGTCTCCTTCTTTTCCCCGCACTTTGTCCTTCCACCTAGGCCCCTCGCTTGCCGAGCTTGAGCGCACGGGTACTCCATGACCCCCACAAATTTCTTCCCGACTTAAGGATCCAATCACATACCTTGTGGATAACTCATCGACCACAGGTATTTTCCATGTCGGTAATTACCATTCATTGTGACATCACCCTTTTCTCCCCTTCTTATTCTATCCTTTGTCAATTCTTTTACAGCACTTCGCAAATGAATTGTAACCCGGTCCTGATGACGACCTAAAGTATTCAAAGGTCGAAACGCCGTCGACCATTCAGCGCATTTCATGGCGCTCTGATAATTGCATATAAAGAAATTGAAATCATTCTTGCACATTGTAAATATTTTGTCTTGTAACCATCCGTTGTTTGTATTTTATGCGCCCTATATTTCGCTGTCTTTCCATGTTCTTTTTGCACGTGTCACTAGCGCCGGCCACTTTTTGCACGAGCACGTCTGTACACGTTTATTCAGGGTTACACCCACATACATTGAAAATAGTGCTGTTATAACTATTTATGTATACCAATACTTAAATACAGACCGTCATAAGTAACCAACGAACACCCTTGGTTGTCTCCCCCCTATTTTTCTGCACTTCTGCAATTTATATGCTTTTTATGAATCTGTTTATGTAAATGTAACCTGTTGAGACATTGTTGATTGTTGCAATTAATCTACCCAGGTCTCAACTGGGTCTATGGGTCTACTCCTGTAGCTTTTCTTGTTCACACAGAGGAATGCGGCACAATTGACGAAACAGCCATGCGGGGTTCCGCAACCAGTGAATCCACTCACCACCACTAGACACTTATGAGTGTCACAGTCCCCGCAGTACAGTAACCACATGCCTTATATGCAGGCGAGATTTCCTGGGATCCGCACTAGGCAATGCGGTCTCCAGTCACAAGTCTTAGGTCCACGCTCACACCACGCTACCAGTTTGGATTTAGTAGATGAGGTGGGCACTTGAGATTGTACCGCTCTCCAGATGTCACTGGTAGATTGTGTAGGTCTCTCAGGGGAGATATTTGATGTCCTTAAGTTCTCTGAGAGAACAGGAGGCCTGCGGTCAGGCCCTTGGAGAGCACACATCATGGCGCTACACTTGAGCAGGTCCTTGGCCTAGGCCAGTCTCTATTCGGACAGTTATCCCCCATGTGCACAACAGAGTCCTCTGACAATGTGCACCACGCAGTCCAGGTTCTCCGGGCCCACATCCCCACAAGTGTATCTCACCCCTTGCTGAAGGATGGCAACCATAGTTATACTGTTGTGTGACTTTGAAGTCGGGTGGTTTAAGCGATTTTCCCTTTGAACCACAGTTGTTTCCCCTAAATTGTAGGCCTGTCTGCCACGGGGCCGTGGAATGCAGATCTTAATCTTTAGCGGGGCCATGATCCGGCCCCTATAGGCCAAGTGTCACAACCTCTATCTTCAATCTATCCCATTCGGCTCTCAAAAGGCAGAGGTCTGCCGCTCCCATGGGATGGCCATGTTTTATGGCTGTTGATTGAGGAATGCACAGATGTGCTCCCCCCCCCCCCGACCCCTGTGTCCACTGGATCCATACACCATGGTCCCCAAGACTCTTGAAGCATAGAAATGTCCATATTCTACAAGTGGCATTTCTAAGCGAGTAATGCAAAAAAACTTTTACCAATGGAAAGGGTTTGGCACTGCAAATCCATTGATATGAAACATCATGAGGCTGCTTCCCTGCAATCCACCATTACAGTGTGAAGTATTGTAAATCACTTCCCCATATTAACTTTTGGGCAGAGCAGGCCTCATAGGTAGTGAAAACACACATAGGTATTCCTCACTACTTGGGTGCATGTGCGCTACTGCGCACCCCATCTTGCGATGGCAGGAGGGACACATAGTTCCCAGCACCAGTGGTGCCAGTGCACCAGCCCGAGTCTGCAAAGCAGACAGGACACGGATTTAACCAATACATGTGCCTGTGGAGGGCGGCACACGCAATCATTGGCACCATGAGTGCGGGTGCACACTCACAGCGGCCTACAATGGCAAGCTGCTCATGAGTTTACTCGTGATCTATGCCAGTGCGCACCCACCGGTTTGCTGTGACAGATTGGCCCATGTTTCAGAACATTGAATGAGCGCCAGTTCTCAACACGGATAGGAAGGGTGTGCGCACTTTCACATGGAAAGGACAGGTCGGGCACATGGCTACCCAGGCCCTAGCACCTTTGGTGCCAGTGCGCACACACCACCCTACTCGGCCCAGCCGGACATGGGTGGACCCCCTCATGGGTATGGTTGCGCACTCCTGGCCAACTACGGTGGACGGGACACCTCACTGCTGCCACCATGGATGCAAGCACGCAGACATAGGCCTGCACCGGCACGCCTGACCCAGAGGTTAGAACACCAAGATGCAGGTATATTCGATCATCAGCCCAGGCACCTATCCAACGTGCCATAGGTGCCGGGGCACATCCTGTAGCCTGCCACGGAAGGCAGAACACGTGTCCAAAACAGCATCAGGACCGGTGCGCACTCCCATGTCTGCGTTGGCAGACAAGCCCATGTTCCGGAACAGCACGTCAGCGCCTCTCCCTAACATGTGTAGGAAGGCACACGCACTTCCCCACAGCTTTGAAAGTGAGGATGTGCAGAGGGCCCTGAGGCCACTCCAGAGATTCGGTAACTCCCCAGGAGTATCCATGGGGAGAGCCGAACTCTAGGGCAGGGGAAGCCCCATTGGGGGGGTTCGTCACTACCCTGGCAGGGAAAATCCATATGTGCCCTCCTGGCCTTCAGCCTACCACCCCCAGTGCCCATCAAGGCTTCCCTGGGGGGGGGCTCATAATCTGGGATGACTCTCTCAGAGTTGGCCGAGGTGTAAGTGATACCAACCTACGCAGGGGCGCAAAGGCGCCCCACATGCCTGCCATAGGAGACCTGATATAGGGTTGACGGCTATCCAGTGGGTGGCACACTCAGTGCTATGTCCCACTGCTAGCCTGTGCTGTACCCACCCTGGGTATGTGGTGTTCCTTTTTACAGGGCACATGTAGGTATGGCACCAAAACCCCATGGTATCCTCATCCCCAGCCCAATGCGGGCGAGGAGGGCGTGCACAGCTTCCCTCTGCTGTACAGGGGTAAGGTGCCCAGTCTCCTAAGATTAAGAGAGAGAGTTGGCAAAGACTAGGAGGAAAAAGTGAAATGTTTTGGGGTAATTTCCCATACGGAGGCTATGTCCAACACATAACAAAATGTAAATACCTATATATGAACTCTGCACATTCGGTATGAAGGAAAGCAAAAGTGAAGATGAGCACACAAAATATGCCAAGGTATTGCTTTAAAAAAGGGTTTCCAAGAACCTACAGGAATCCTTAACAAATTGAGGAAAACGCCTCATCTACAACCTATTGTGGCATGCTACATCATTGGCAGTTCCTCACACCTTGGCTGGTAAATACCACCTCGGTGGACTCAACCAATACTGGTAGTTCTTATATAAGTGCAAGCTCGATAACTGCAGTTATATTAAAATTATATAAAAAATATCTGGAGGTATACCCAAGGTGATATCCTTTATCAATGGATACCTCAGTTTCGATTAAAAACAAGTGTATATCAGATATCAGATGAGCTTCAATGGCTCATCTATCCGATAACTTACGCCAACATGATTCATCCATTTTAAAAGCCCATATGGGTCTCCAGTCTTTAGTCAGGGCTTCTATATTCCCTGCCTATCTATGCACTTGTACCATGCACCAATAATGAGGCCTTATGCTCTCATACCTTTCCTTGTCTTGAGCCAGGCAGCGGAACTTGAGGGTAGGATCAGAGTCACACTGGTCAGATCAGAGAGGCACTCCCATGCAGTCACACATTTTTCAAGATGTGCCAGCATCTGCACCTATGATTACTCTGTCTGGCAATTACGCTGTCTGCTAGTAATCATAGGTGTGGATGCAGGAACATCCTCTGAATGAATATGTAACTACAGGGGAGTGCCTCCCTGAGCTGACCAGTGCATGGCATTATGGACTACAAATAGTACAGCATTTACAGAGCCCCACCAGGCACACATCAGATACCTGTCAGCAAGCTATCTCTTCTGCAAGTTTCATTCTCTCCGGAAGGCATGTGTCAGGGTAATGCCAGATGAACATAGGGCCTACTGTACAAACACCAATCTTTAAGAGGCGATTGTTCATGATATAGAATAAAGTACCCTCTGCCATACATTATAGTAATTGTAATTGCATTTATATAGCGCGTACTAGGGAAGAGGTGTGGCGCAGCGGCCAGGGCAACTGACTCCGGAACCCCGGGGGCTCACGGTTTGATCCCCGGTGCCGGCGGCAGACCAGTCCAGCACCATGTGACTCTGGGCAATAGCTCGCGTAATCTTCCCGACTGCCCCAAGCGCCTTGACACCCTCGGGTAATTGTTCGCGCTTTACAAATACTGGACATTTACTACTCCTGGCGAGGCGTCAAAGCACTTTGTCAGCGAGTAGCAAACTACTCAGGAACCCAAAAAGGATTAGTGGCAAATTAATACAGGGAAATATGAAATTAATTTGAGTGTTAGTCTGTTATTTGGATTGAAAAGGATAGTGGAGGGATAGAAGAGGGAAGGGTTTGCATTTATATAGCGCTTGCTACTCCTGATGAGGTGTTGAAGCATTTTTCGTCAAGTACCACGCTACTCCGGTACCCAAAAAAGATTAGTGGTGAATTAGTATAGAGAAATATGAGATTAATTTGAGCGGTGGACATGTTAGTCTGTTATTTGGATTAGTCATGGTCAACCGTGCCAAAGGCATCTGAGAGGTCCAAGAGAAGTAGTGTAGCAACCCCGTTCCGGTCAACTGTGTTCTTCAGGTCATCCTAGATGGCAAGGAGGGCAGATTCTGTGCCTCTTCCTGGGTGGAATTCTGTTTGAAAGTCTCCGAGGACACTAGGACCAAGTCACTGAAGAGTGCAGTGACCATATAGAGGATAACAACAGAGGAATGAGGCTGAAGGCAAAGTTCCTTTTATAGGTCACCTTCTCTGTAGCAGAGGCCGCCCATCATTACAGGCACCGGGGCTCCACTCCCCTTCATTTTACTAAAGCATGATGAGTGTCTGTTCAAAGGTCAGCCTGACAGACACTCAACATGTCAGGGTCAGGCAGCATCGTTCTTTACATACTCTAATGCGCTGGTGCCTGCAGCCTGAGCCAAGCTTTGCTGGACTGAAGATTTTACAGCCCTGAGGGCAATGACCTCACTAGCACAGCAAAGCTGTGCGAGGTCCTCCCCTCATGACAAGGGGGAGGGTCACCAACAGAGTCAGCCCTGGGAGCTTCGGTTATAAGCCCTGAAGAGCCCAGTGGTGATGGGCCTCGTCATACAGGTGTGTGGAGTCAGCAAGTCTCACAGACCCCACCCCACTCCATAACGAGTATGGGAAGGTCCTCCTCTCATTGACTGACACATGACAAGGCCAGCCAATGACAGGAGCTGGTGGCATCTTCTGTGAGTCCCTTCCCTCCCCCAAAGCCTTCAGCAACTTCTGAGGCCTTTATGCTTCTCCTTTCCAGCACCCGTTGCCACCCCGTGGTTCGGTAAATGCTAATGCAATGTTTGGTGCGTGTGTATATGTATTAATGTATGTGTATTTGCGCGTGCTGCAAATGGGTGTATGCATGTGTATGTGCTTGTGGGTGTATATGTGCACACTTGTGAATGGATGGGTGTGAATGAGTTTGCGTATGGATATATGGGTGTGAGTATATGTATGTGTGCTTGTGAGTGGTTGAGGGGAGATGAGTGTGCACGTGTGTACCCGTCCCACTACTCATCCACATTAAAAGCAGTCACTGCTCTGAGGTGACTTGCAAGATCATTTTAACATGGATCAGATGGTATTTTATTCTTTATATTACATAGTGATACCATCACCCTCTTAGTTCTTGGTGTCTTGCTTTTTCTTATCAAAGAGATAGTATAGTTGCAGCCATGAGGTTTAAAAGCAGAATCTCTAGTATGAAATTGAACACCAAAAAGCAGATAGTAGTTTTTTTGTAAACAGATATTTGAATCAGCATAATATAAATCAGATTAAACCAATGATGTAGCTCAAAATGTGCAGTAACATAAAGTGAAATTATCTTTCCTATATCTTGCAGGAATTTAAAAATGTTGTTGTAAATATCTTTCTGCTGATCACTGTTCATTTTAGAAAAAACAGATCAGAAGAATGAAAAGACAGTTAACCTTTTTGTTGTTTAAGGTGCAGCTGTAATTTTGCTCTGTGACCTGCCTTTCAATTCGACTGATGGCTCTGGCACTCAACTGTAATAACTTATAGTTGAACAGCTACTTCATTTGCTTATTACATGTGACTGGAGACCTCACAACTTGGCTGTAATTAAGAAATTAGAGGCAGGCTTTTATGCAAGGCTCTCATGTACTATAATAACTAGAAAACAATACTTTGAAGGCACTAGCTGAATGTGATGTAATACAAGAGAATAGAGGGGCATGCCCCGTGATAGGGAGGCCGTCTCAGACTAGGCACATGTTCCTCAATCATGCCATGTGGTTTAGATGATGACAACATCCATAGTGCTGGCAAAAATGATGTTACAGAGCAAAGTCCCCTTCCTCGTTTGTCCTCCAGAGGCCTTCGGATATTAGCACCTAAGCCCTGCCCTCTTCCAGCAGCACCATGACTTGGCTGGCTCAGTTCCAATGGCCTAGAAAAAGCATGAGGGGGAGGAAGAACAATGCAGCAAATTCTTGCTTGATTTGATCCAGCACTTCATTTGTGCTGGTGATTATCAGTAGTGGGCACTGGCACTTATGTTCGGGGACTTAGACATATTTTACAACTTCAGGCTTTGATCCAAAGCAAGAGAGAAAGGCTGAAAGGATGAAAAGTTAGGAAAACAGTGACAAGGTGAGTGGGGGGGGGGGGAGGGGCAAAAACCTGCAAGTTTGAGATGAAGAGTCAGGAAGCATCAGATGGGGAAGAAAGAGGCATGAGGTGGAATCAAGGCTAGGTAGCCTTGGTATTTGGTAACCCTAGCATTCAGCAGTGGGATGCTGAGAAAACCTTTGAGTCAATCCACTTTTTTGAACACATTAAGCATTAAGAAATTTCATCATACAATAAATTAATTTGGTGTTACAAGCTCTATGCAGCAAGAGAAAGAGGGTGTGTGTACATACTATATAAACTGGTTGGTGGTGCTTTCTTATAGTTTATCAACCCACAGTTCACCAGAATGACATTGTACCTGTGCAGTTAGAGATTTTAGCCAATAAAAATTTGATATAAAACATGATTACCTTCTGTTTTCCCTAGCCTTTTTGTTGAGTGAGACCAGTGTGACACTGTCTCCAGTCATGAATCTTTCACCTATCAATCATTGATTTCAGGTCTTATTATTTCTAATTATTTCAATGGAAGTTAAACAAAACTGTAACAGCAAGAAGGCTATCATACAAAGGTCCGGGACTGTAAACAGTGTCCTTAATCACCTGCAGTGAGGTGGTCACCCTAAGTGAGAATTTATGAATCAATGCAGGGCCGGACTGGCCGTAGCAGGCATCGGGCATAAGCCCGGGAGGCTGGAAGGGTGGGGGCTGGTTTTGGAGCAGTGGGGGCTGGTTTTGTTACTGGGGGGCAGTTTTGCTGCGATCCTGCAATATCGGCCCCCAGTAACAAAAGCAGTAGTGCTGAGGGCCGGTTTTGTTAAGCAACAGTGCTTTTCATGCTTAAACCCCTCCAACCCCTCCCCCCCCAGGGGGTGGGGGGCCGGTCCAACAAAATTGCCAGGGCTGCTTTGGATTCCCAGTCTGGCCCTGGATAAATGGCATTGAACTGCATGGGTAGAGTGTTGAGCCCGGGGAGGGAGTCAAGCAAAAGGGAGTGAGTGTTGTTCTGTTAGCAACGTATGATTCTCCAATGAACTGCATGGCGTTTTTACTGAAGGAAATGTGTGAGATGCAATAGAACTGCATGGTGGGCTGTGGAAATGGAAATGCATGGGGCTCTATACATGTGCATTAGGTACAGCATTGTTTGCGATGTGTGAGGCTCCATTGAAGTGAGTGCATGCAATTGTCATTGGGAACGGTTGTTTGATGTTTTCTTATAAACATGCCTTCTGGGTAGCAATTTGTGCTTTATCATATTGTTAGCTGACTGGGAGCGCATAATCCATAAAATGAAATCCAGCTCACGACAATACCACTGCCTCTCACCCCGCTCCCCTTGCTTGCCAAAATGGCCTCGGATATCAATCCTAAAACCAATGCCCTTTTTAACTTGTCTTTAGATTGTGGCACTGTGCCTCTCAGCTAGAAAAAAGCACTGGTAATCCTTTCCTAAAAAGGCAAATGCCGACCAACGCACCCTGAGCAAATATAGGCCCATATCTCTCCTCCCACACCTTTGTAAGATGTTAGAATCCCTGGTGAACCATCAAATCACCAGGTATGTGGAGCGGAACAAGATTCTCCATCCCACCCAGTTGGGCTTCCAAGCTGGCTTCAGTACTGAGTTAGCCCTGCTAGGAGTACCAGAATTGATTAGAGGCAATCTTGACTCAGGAAAGAAGGCGACGGTCATCTTATTAGATCTTTCTGCCGCTTTTGACACAGTGTCGCACAAGATTCTTCCACAAAGGATGGCGCAGGTGGGAATCATGGGCTGCTTTCTGAAATGGCTCTGCTTCTATCTAGCTGATATACAAGTGGTATTCCTCCCTTCACATCCCAGTTGAGAGCCATTAGCTGTATTGTTCTGCAGGACTCATCACTAAGCCCAACCCTCTATAATATTTACATGACTCCGTTGGCTTTCATTGCACAGAGCTGGGGCATGGACATCGTCTCATACGCTGACGATACTCAGCTCATGCACGCCTTTCATCAGCTCAATTATTCTGTTTTTGGGGACTTTCAGGGCTGTCTTACGTGCATTGCTCAATGGATGCATAGCAGTAGCCTTCAGCTCAATTCCGATAAAACTGAGATTTTGATGTTTGAGTCTTCCTCCCTCTTGACGCGATGCAACTTTGGCCTGTCGATTTAGGTCCTGCTCTCTCTCCATCTACAGTGGTCAAGAATCTTGGGGCTTTGATGGACATGGCTCTTTCCTTCAAACCCCTCATTAAGACTACTGCTGCCCCTTGCGTTGGTTTGCTAAAACCCCTAATGAAGGTTCTAAAATAACTTCCCTTAGATACCCGTACGGATATAGTTCATGCGCTAATCATCTCAAGGCTGCATTACGCAAATGTACTTTATCCTGGTGCTCCCCAAAATCTACTATCTCGACTTCAGCGTGCTCAGAATGCCGTAGCCAGGATCGTCTTGAACATTCCCAAACAGCAATCGATCAAACTCGGGCTAAAAGAGCTCCACTAACTTCCGGTTAAATCTAGGATCAAATTTAAAATACTTATGATCACTCGCAGAGCACTCCATCTGAAGGGTCCCAGCTACATACAAAACAAGCTCAAACCTTATTCTCCTGTAAGGGCTCCCTGTTCCTCTAATCTTAACCTCCTATGTATCCCGAAATATCGCAAAGCCAGCTTCGGGGGCAGTTTTTTCTCCATTCTGGCTCCCAGTTTCTGGAACATCCTCCCACCTTTCCTGCGATCTATTTCAAGTGAAAGCCTGCTCAAAGCTCAGCCAAAGACAGTGCTGTTTGGTGAGCTGTAATTCCATTCCTATCTGACTATGCTAGAGCCAGGACGCTTCTTTTGAAGCATCAGCTGCAGCTCTACAAATAACGTTTCAGTCATTCATAGTTTGCGCTTTACGGGAGAGACTCCATTGAAGTGCGTTGTTAGCCAGTGCAGAAGCACATAGGGGAGGTTCTACCGAACTGCACGGGCCTAGATGGCACTGAGTGATTTTTCATTGAATTGGATGGATGAAAGTGGAGCCAGAAATATGTGAGTCTTCAGTGACCTGCATGAGGAGCAACATGGCAGGAAAGAATGAGCCTACATTGGAAAAGTTGAAGGTTGGTGCAGGTGAGAATGCATGAATTTAAATGGCATGACTGGGTGCCAGTGCAGGTGGGAATGTGGGAGACTCTTCTGAACCTTACACATTCCCTGGCTGGTGGCTAAGTGGATCAATGCACTCGCTGCAAGATCTGTGTTCGACTCCGTGATGGCAACTTACAATCCTGGAAAGACCATTCACCTTTTCATGCAACTGAGGCCGTTTAAATAGGTACCTTTGGGCATGGTAACAATAAGCATTGCGCCTCTGAGACTGCTGGGGCACACCTGCCCTTTACAACAGGCATTCCTTTGTGCTATTCAAATGCACAGGGACTTGGGCAGACAGGAATGAATGGGGCTCCATTGAAGTGTGGGGCAAGGGGTGATCCTGAATTGTGTAAACTACCATGAGCCTGGGAGGATATGAGACACGTTGATGTGGCTGTGACTAGGCCCGCTAGTGATGCTTCAGTGCCCAGACCGGGGACATATTAAGAAGAAGCATTGGAAAAGCCAATGTTTTTAAACCTTTATTGTAAAAATATTAAAAAACAAAGGAGATAACATCTTTTTCTTAAAGCACATTTGCTCAGCAGTCCCTGGCAGTGTGGGCGACAATACTATGCATTTACAGAATGCTGCCACTCAGGTAAAAAGGAACCAATAGCTGAAGTGGGCTGGCCCACTGCCCCCTGCAGTAGGATGTGAAGGGCAGAAGCAAAATGTAAATGACAACTCTGAAGACCAATGAATAAAGAGAGCTGGCTGAAAGCCCCCCTAAATAAGTATATCACATGTCTATTATGTGATACTCAAAAGGCCTTGGCTAACGCCATACCTAGTCAGTATTTACACTTCTATTGCGCGGGATAGCTGAGTGCGTTGAGCGCCTGCCACAGAGATTGCTATTAACATTGTAGGTTACAGGCTTGAATCATGGCAGGGCTGATAGACTCAGTCCTCCTTCAGAAGTCGATAGCAAGATGCTGGACAACAATACATCAATTCGGTTTGGGTGCATGGAATGTCGGTGGCCAGTGTATGACGTTGTCTTCATCTGAGCATGCATTTAATAGTAGCATGTTCTGGGCTGGTTCTTCAGAGCGCCTCTCCCATCTCAAGCGCTTGCACCCAGGGGTGGGCCTGCTCATCTCCGCCCTATTAGTCAGGGCTGATTCATTCTGCATTGAAACGAGACTCCGAGCGTGCTGTGAAATCCGGGACAGAAATCCTCATTAAAATATGGTTAACAGATTAACTTCGGGGCTCGTTGTCTAAAATAAAAGAGTAAAAAAAGAATCCAAGCGGATTTGTGTGAAGAAGCTGGAATCCTTTCAGCGGGCGCCTGGGCTGGATCCCCTCAGGCCTGGCAAGCCCTGGGGAGGTTCAAGGGAAGAGACGGTGGAGTTTGGGGGGACAGGGAGGGAGGGAGGGCCAGAGCTACAAATTAGCCCCCTTTCTCCTTCCTCACAATGCTGTAAGGGCTTGTTTCAGAAAGTGCACTGGAGTCTTTCAAAGTTGGAGGGATTCTGTTAAATGCGGGGAGCATCATTGCTTTTAACTGCGCAGGAGTCTTTAAAAAGTGGTGTCGAAGTATTTTAAAAGCGCGCAAGGATCTATCAGAAAGTGTGCATTGGTGTCGTAAAAATGTGTGGGGTCCTTTAGAAAGTGTGTGAGGTTTTTGAGTGTGCAAGAAGCTTTGAAAACTAAAAAGGAGTCTTTAAAAAATAGTCGTAGTCTTTTGAAAGTATGCAAGCATCTTTTAAAAGTGTGCAAGGGCCTTAAACGTGTGCAGTCGTATTTTGATTAGTGCTCAAGAGCTTCGTAAATGTGGTGTTCGCAAATTCATGAGTATTTCTAAAAAGTGCCGTTTCTTTAAAGGTGGACAGATTGCTAAAAAAGAAAGCGCATAGCAGTATTTTAAAGTGTGCGGGAGGGGGGGGAGGGTCTTTAAAATGAGCAGGTGTCACTAAAAACGAACAGAGGTCCTTAAAAAGTGTCCAGGAGACAATTTAAAGGTAATCAGGTGTGTTGTGGAGTGTCCGACACTCCTTTCGAACGTATGCATGATTTTTGTTTTTTAACATATGTCAAAGTATTTCGACACAGCGCTCCTGTTTAGATGTACAGAGCCCTGCAGAAGCCAAACTTGCAAGTCCGCCTCGGGCCAGCACAGTGTGGCACAGAAACAGAGATGGGGGCCAGCGTCATTTTAAGGATTTTCGGGGCCCGGTGCAATTAATATTTTGGGGCCCCCTGTTCGGAACAAATTTGAACTTCCTTACCTATGTTCTGCTAATTCAAGCCTACATGATGGCAAAGAATATTACATTATACTTTAACTTTCACACAAACAGCTGAAAGTAATTCCTTTCACCCCAAAGTCCATAAATATGCGAGAGAGACGGACATAGAGATAGGCAGAGAGAGGTTACTTTAAAGAAATCGACAGCGTTGTGAAACTGTGGGGAAAGATCACGGGGCATATTAACAATAGACTGCGATAAATATCGCAAAGCGCACTTAGCGCTTTTTTATTTATCGCCGTCTATCGCTGGAATTTATCGCCCGGTTAGCGCGTTATCAACAACGTGTATTACCGAGGCGATAAAAATTCCAGCGATAGCGGGGATATCGCCGTTTCCCATGGAACAACGCTGGTTTTCCAGCGATGTTCCATGGAAAACGGAGATAACCTTGCTGATACGACCCTGTGGTCGTATCAGCATAATCCACCCCCAATGACAGGTATAGGTAAGTCAGCATTTTAGCAGACGTTAGTTTTTGGCAAAAACCGCGGTTTTCGCCAAAAACTAACGTCTGCTAAAATCCTGGGGCCACCTTGTAAATATCGCGATGTGCATTTAGCGATATTTAACAAGGTAGTCCGTCAGGGGTACGCCCAGTGACGCCCACTTTGCATCTTATTAGAGGTACAAAGCGAGGCGTCGGCAAAACGGCTAACATGCGCTAATGCATGTTAGCACCGGCTTGCAAATAGGGCAAAAACATTATCTCCGCTTTTTTGCCTTTTAAAGCCAAAAAAGCGGAGATAAGGCCCTTGATAATATGCCCCCACTTTACTTAAGAGGGTGGGGTCATTTGGAAAGTGGGGGCCCTGGGCAAGTGCCCACTTTGCCCATGCTTTGAAACGTCTCTGATTGGGCCTGCCATGTCCAGAATTTCCACCAGAGTACAGGCCACAGCAGTTTGAATAGAGCCCTTAGCTACAGAGCTGAGAAGGAAAGGGGAACCCGTACCTGAAATACATCAGTGGATAGAAACGCCATGCACTCTGGGACCTATAGCGCCGCCCTCGGGCCTTGAAACGCCACTGCAACCCAGACTCTCAACGTTGGCAATTTTTGGAGAAGATGGGAGTTATGGCTAGTAATACATTGATTGACAGCCAAGGCAGCGATCGCTTCTGGTGGCTTTCTCTTCTTTTTCACCTGCATAGCGTTAAATATCTGGAGAGGCAAGTTCTAATGTTTGCTTCCGCAGTTCAAGAAAATGAGTGATTCTGAGAAAGTCTCGTCTGCCTAAGTTGTGAGTGCTTTCATACCGCCTAGTTCTGCACCAAGCGCTGTAAAAATATACTGTTCTATTCACAAATCCACCTTTTAGGGGCACCGGCTCCCGCAGGCCAAGTTTACAGGTTGTTTAGTTGCAGAATGTTTCTTTTTTACGTGTCCAAGTGGGTAATGAACCGCCTGCGCGCCACACTGATAACCAGCCTCGTTATGCCGTTTGTTGGGCTGGCTCTAAAATGTAGGCTGCAGTTCGCCCAACTCCGGAACACAATTCCTCTCTGTGGCAGTCAACGAAAGTAAGCTGCCCGTCTGCCATTTACTGCTTGTCTGCGCCACGTCTGCTGGTGAGTGTTCCCTGCACTCCCTGCC
Source organism: Calotriton arnoldi (assembly GCA_963921515.1). Lineage (NCBI taxonomy): Eukaryota > Metazoa > Chordata > Amphibia > Caudata > Salamandridae > Calotriton > Calotriton arnoldi. The sequence goes on from CAWUFW010001369.1 coordinate 1,799,439, forward strand.
CGTCCCGTGATAACACGACGCTGCGCCATGTTACTCCCGAGCCTCTCGCCCCTCCCCCACACTACCATCACGCGGCCTAGTCCTAGCAGTGTACCCTGCAGCTCACTGTGCTGAGTTTGCTTTCTTTATGGATTAGAATGATACATTATGTTAATAAGGCAGGTTAGGTGGCAAACATATGCGTAAGTACTCAGCAACACAAACGGTCTTTGCGCACAGCAGCGAGACTGTTTTTACACGTGATAACTCTTGCTGTGAGGAATAACGCACCAAAATGGTTTGTGCTCCTGATTTTTGTCCCAAAATTGTCCCTGCCACACAGTTTCCACGTGCAGTTTCTAACGCCCGAGTAAAAACCATGAGTGTGAGGTATTTGCGTTCAAGTCCTAATAGTTGCTGAGTGAAAACCTGGCGCAAAAACCTTTGGCGCTTGATTTTTCACTTTGCGCACAACTTGGAATCAACACCTATGTGCTTATATAGCTCACCTCTGACACTGGCATGGCTTTGTAGCGCTGAATGACTCTCCAGCCTCAATTGTTTGCGTGCTTACTTTTTGGAAGCCAGTCTCTGGGCTGTGTCTGGTGATGATCATTCAAAGTGGAACACAATACTCCAGACGCAGAGTCCAGAGCAGGGCGCAAAGGCCCTGACCTGGCCTCTATGGACACAGGGCTCCAGATGAGGCTTTCAGGTTAGTATACAGTACTCCACTTCTGGCCTCCAGACCTGGAAACTATGCTTCAGATTAAGCATCCGGGACTGAGCACAATAATTTAAACATGGCCTTTAGAACTAGACACCATTCTCCTAGTGTGGCATCTGTACAAATCACTCAAGGTATACCCACCACAACTGGACAACATCCCCTCCAGAACTATACATAATACTCCAGATGTGGCCTCCAGACCTAGACACCATGCATTAGCATATACATTCAGGTCTATGCACAGTATTTCACGTGTGGCCTTTAGAACTGGTCTCAATGTACCAGGTGTGGTCTCTTGAGTCAACACAGAACTTCAGGTATGGCCTCCATGACAGGAGACAATGCCGAATGTGTGGCCACCAGATCCAAACATAATACTCCAGATGTATTGTGGGATTCAATACGGCATGAGGTATTGAGAGCTTGAGGCTGTAGTCTACATTTGGCATTAGGAACTAGACACACTACCCCAGATACGACCTCCAGGACATTGCACAATACCACAGATTTAACCGGACAGGCACTCTAGATCACTGGGTACTTTGATTTCAGACCCAACAAGACATCATCAAACAAATAAACATTTCAGAACCGTTAATGTTGGTGATTGTTGATGATGTAAGATTGACTAAGAAGTCAAGCTTTTTCCTTGCCACTGGATGGCCTTTTGAGGTAGACGGTGAAAGAGAGGGCATTACTATTAGCTGATGTCTGTGTCTTGGGATGAGATGAATCAGAAATGTCTCTGGAAAAAATCAGAGCTGGTAAAATTCACTGTGGAAGAAATGTCTGGGTAATGTCTGCTGGCCAAAGCTTGGTTGATAAAAGAGGTGGGTCTGTACAAGCTGGGGGCTTGGGGGGAGGGGAGAACATTGTTTTCTATAATGATCTACTTTGCTCATGTTGGAACTCTGTTTTTTAGGTTTGGGTTTTTACGGTGTATCAGTCATAAAGACCTATTCAACAATTGTCTTTCTTTAACCAGCCTTAATCAGCCATTGGTTTGAGCTTTTGTCAATCACGCTTGGGCTCAACCCAGTAGAGTATTCCTTTATCACCTAATGCTATTGGCTGTATCCTTCCACCTTCACTCTAGAGCTTGCATTGAATTGTAGGGGGAACTGCTTTACAACCAACACTCCTATCTGTCTCCTGCTGGCTTTCTCTTTTTTCTCTAAAGCAAGCCAATAGTTCAGCGGTTAACATGTTAACACATGCAGCATTCTTCCTGCGTTAAGATGCACTGCACAGGCCCTCAGGGGCGGCTGCTGCCAATCCGAGGTGGTGGGGTGGGAAAAAATATAATAAAAATATAAACTTACCTTTCCTGCTGGCCGCCGCGATCTTCTGCTCCTGCGCCGTGCTGCTCCTCTGCTCTCGACCCGGCACTACAATTCCCATGGGCACAGGCTCCCAGACCCCACCCAATATCAGCCTTTCTCCCAGCATGAGAGAAGCACTGGGATTGGGCAGAGTGGGCCGGTTTTGCGCTCTTGCAGGGCCTGGGAGCCTGTGCCCCTGAGCACTAGGATATGTGCAAGGAACATCCTGGAGATACTCAAGTGTGCATGTCGGTTTGGCCGGCCATGGACGGCCGACCAAACCGGCATGCGCACTTTTAGTGCCTACCACTTCTCCTCCCCCTGCTGTGTGATGCTATGGCCTGGCCCCGCCCTGCCCTCGACTCGTTGGACTGGAAGTAAAAATAAAATAACAATAAAATAGTTTTGTCATTTTATTTTTCTTCTGACTGCTGCATTTCAGAGGAGCCGCCCCTGCTGAGGCCCTTCGATTCTTTAGAACCAATAATGATGCACTCCCTGTCTCACTGCACCCTTTGCAGTGTTCCAGATCACCTTGAACAGGACACATACAAATATCCTACAGACGCTGTGGCTGGAATTGATGACAGTCACCAGCACAACTCACTTGTGATCTATTTCTGGTATTTATGAGTTCTTGGAAAAAATTTCAATACCAATCTAAGAAAATAAAAAATAAAGCAAAGAGGAAGCTGAATTTTCTTCAGCAAAGCAAGCAGTGTGCACTCATTCTAGGCGTCGTTGAAATACCGATCGGGAGCTCAATATTACAAGAAATGATACAGTTTTGCATTTGGTATTACTGCATCTGGTTTTCAGAGCACGGGTTTCTTCAGGTCAAACTTAGCAGGACACGTCCCTGAACAACAGCCCGCGTTTCTGGAAATACCTCCAGAAATCTATCCGGCAACATATATTTCACCAGTAATTCCCCATTCCAGGTTACAAAAATTGTAATATTGCAGTTATTTTGCATCTTGAAATTACCGATCCCGGCGGTATCAGTAATTTCGGGCACAAAATTGTTAGAAAGTAAAGTAATGGGAGTCCTGGGACTCCTAAAACGATGGCCATTAATGTGAGCCTGCCAACTTTCCCAAGACAAAAACATTGTTTCAAGCATCATTGACCAGGATATGTGCCTTTTCACTAGACCATTTTTATTACATAAATGCTCCTCTGCTGTAACAAGAGGTCCTCTAGTGAGGTAATGTCAGCAAAAAGTACTGACACACTGAGCTATATTGCCACCAAGGCAAGTGATGGTGGTGCACAGGCTTCAAGTGTCATGGGAAGATAGCACTGAGGGTTGAGTAGCTGCAGCTGAGATGTGAGTGCAAGTTGTGGATGGCACTCCAAAAAAGCCCGCTTAGCCTTCCACACATACTAGTGACAGGAAATGCTGTAAAGTATTATAATTGTAAGTTTATACATTTTATGTTGCCACCATGTTATTATCGATTGTTAAACAAGATCTTTGATATCATCATTTTTAAAATCACATTGCATGTATTTTTCCATTGACATGTTTTGCGGTGTTAAAAATTAGGCTGGGTGTGGTGACTCAGTGGACCAATGCATTCACTGCAGGCATCTTTGTTTGACCTCATAGTTCTATTAGAGTTTTTGTGTTTTTTATAATTTAGTGCATTTCTATCAACATTTAGAAGGTGGATTCACTTTCAAATATGCATGTACACACTGACATTGTGCTATCGCATTTGAAACTAATGCACTATGTCTTGTTAAAGTGCGTTTTCTGGCTTGCATTAACTAGGCCTCAATTAGACCTCAACGCCAACTTGTTCAAAATGGATGTCTCTTCCTGCTTGTTCACTGTTCATTATTTCTGCAGGAAGCAGTCAAGCAGAGTCATATCTTTTTATTTCCATTGATGTTGTTCTTGCTGTTCTCGAAGAAAACTTTCCAACACAATTATAGTAATGTTTAATTTTCAAGGACCTCCTGCTAGCTCACTGTACTGCATTCATTCACAATAGTTTGCAGTTGTTCTTGTAACTAGTTTGTACTGCAAAGAGTTGAGTGGCGTAGAGTGGAGTAGAGTGGAGTAGTGTGTCATAGAATAAGGGGAAGTGGCATGGAGTGCAAAGAGGGAGTTGCGTGGAGTGTGGTAGAGTGGAGTAGTTACGAAGAATGGCATAGAGTGGAGTAGAGTGCTGTGGAGTGGCATAAAGTGGAGTAGATTGTCAGTGGAGCAGAGTTTAATGGAGTAGAGCATCATAGAGTTGAGCATCGTGGAGTAGAGTATCATGGAGTGGAGTGGAGTAGAGTTGAGTAGAGTGGCCTAGAGTGAAGTGGCATAAAGTACAGTGATACAGAGTAGATTGGTGCAGAGTGCAGTGACGTTTGGTAGTGTAGAGTGCAGTGACATAGAGAAGAGCGGTGCAGAGTAGATTGCAGTGGGGTTGAGTACAATGGCGCAGAGTGGAGTGGCACTGAATGGAGTAGAGTGGCATAGAGTGAAATGGCAAGGAGTGGAGTAGGGTAGAGGTGTAGGGTAGAGTGGAGTAGTGCATGGTAGAGTGCAGAGGTGTAGAGTAGAGTGGCGTGAAGTGCAGTGGCATAGAGTGTAGTGGTGTAGAATGCAATGGTGTAAAGTGCAGTAGAGTGGCGTAGAGTTGAGTGGTGCAGAGTAAAGTGGCAAAGAGTGCAGTCGTGCAGAGTAGTGTGTCAGAGTGCAGGATCGTAGAGTGGTGAAGAGTGAAGTGGTGCACAGTAGAGTGGTGCAGAGTAGAGTGGTGCAGAGAGCAGTGACGTAGAGTACAGTAGTGCAGAGTAGAACAGAGTGGCATAGAGTGTAGTGATATAGAATGCAATGGTGTAGAGTGATGTAGCGTGCTGTTGCATAGAGTAGAATGTTGTAGAGTATAGTGGTGTAAAATGCAGTGGTGCAAATTAGTTGGCGTAGGTGCAGTGGCGTAGGTTGCATTGGTTTTGAGTAAAGGGGTGTAGAGTGAATGGCGATGGTTTAGAGTACAGTGGCATAGCATGGACTGTAGAGTGGTGCAGCATAGAGTGCAGGGGCGTAGAGTGCAGTGACATACAGTGCAGTGGCATAGAATAGATTGTTGTGGTTCAGGGTAGAGTATAGTGGTGCAGGGTAGAGCGCAGTGGCATAGAGTAGAGTGGTGTAGAGTAGAGTGGTGCAGCGTTGTTGCAGTGGCGTAGAGTGGAGTGGTGCAGAGTGGAGTGGAGTAGAGTGCAGTGGCATAGAGTGCAGTGCAAAAGAGTAGATTGTTTCAGTGTAGAGTGAAGTGGCGTAGAGTGGAGTGGTGCAGGCCAGAGTGAAGTGTTGCAGGGTAGAGTGAAGTAGTATAGAGTAGTGGTGTAGAGTGCCTTGGCATAGAGTGCAGTGTTGCAGAGTGGAGTGGCATGGAGTGGAGTGGTGCGAAGTGGCGTAGACTGGAGTGGCGAAGAGTGCAGTGGTACATAGTAGAGCAGTGTTCTTCAATCTGTGGGGCGCGCCCCCAGGGGCGTGCCACCATCCCAGGGAGGCGCGCACTCCACCCGAAATTCTTACCTTTGTTGTCTTGTTTTTCCTCCGTCCCACGTCGTGAGTTATCTCCCATTTCAAATGGGGATTTTAATTGGCTGCTGCTCCCGCTTTCTCCAATCAGCACGCAGGAACGTCACCAGTGACGTTCCACCAATGAGGGGACAGCAGCTGAGATAGCAGGAAGTGCCGCGAAATTTGCAGGCATAAATAAAGCTCCTGCATTCCACTTTTGCTGCCTCTTCTTCCTGTTTCTTGTGAATGCTTTCCTACGTTTTCCTGTCGCCTCGCTGTGAAGGACTGCTGAAATCTGCACAGGTAAGAGGGCTTTCTCGAAGTCGGGGGAGGGGGGAATGTTGGGCTGATATTCGGCCATAGCGGAGGTTTTGATCACAGTGTGCGCCTAAAAGCATCCTCGCGCACAGCGCTTTATCTGCGCATTGCTGCACTGCCGGTAAGCAATCTAGCCTCAAAATGTAAGTGCCTCAAGACGTGGCTCCGCAGGGCAGGTGGACGGGGGCTGGCACTTATGTCCTGGATGCTACAGGGCCGTCCTGCAACGTGGTGATCGTTCACCCACTCTGGAACCCTTCTGTGCTGTCGGATTTCAGTGCTTATGCTGCACTGTTTCAGTCGTATATCCATCACCTCGATGCCTACTATTGATGCGCCCAGTTCACTATGCCCCTGCTACCTTAACACTTCCCCCGCTGCTGCAGATGATTCCCCCTTACGCTCACCACAGCCTTGTGTTTGTTGTGGTGTTGTGGATCATTTTCCCATCAAGGGCAGTCTGAGCATTCGTCCTGCACTGGTTTATACTGGACCCAGGAAGATGTTCAGTCAGGCAGGAGACGGTCGACATGGCAGAGAAATTCGACAATCTGGAGGAGCTGTGGCGGAATTCTATGGGGAAGTGTTTGAGGCTTGTTTTAAAATGTGAGCATGTTATTGCTTGTAATTAGATTTTGTTAGTGTGTAAATATCTTAACCGATATATTTCCTGATACGCTTACCATGAGTTTGGATTATCTCTTCGCTAAAGTGTTCAACCATATTCTCACTCAAACCACCTTCTTTAAATTTGTATTCTGTGCCTGCACATAGGCCTAATTAGCTCCTATTGTATTTGATCTTTGACTCACGGCGCTCCACAGTTTTCATTTGCTGTGGTTCAGATTCCTCTCGCAGCTCACACAAGTCCCTTGCCTACTCATTATATCAGCGTCCGAGGCGGAGAGCACATGAATGTTACAGAAGGGAAGCTTTCTAGCCAGAATGTGGTCCCTGCAATGGTACCCCATACATTGCTTTTTTCAACACTTACATATGTCATCCTCCCACAGTGCAGCCTTTGCAAACCCAAGCCTGTATTTTTACTGTCAGCCATATAGCGCACGTCTGGCATGTGATAGCAGCCTATTGTAGCGCTTACAAGGCTCATAGTCTTATTCGAGGTCAAGAGTAAGAAGGCTGAAGAACTTTTGAGATCAGTCCCATGTCCAGAGTGAGTACAGTGCTTGTGTGTTTCTCACAATCTGGTTTGTCTTTTCCAGTTAAGTATGAGGGACTACACATATCAGAATGCAAACGATCATTATTTTTTACCTGAGTGTTCAACATGTCACTGATTTTTTTTTATTTGAAAAATGCCAAGGAAACCATCCTTTTAAATTGTTTTAAAATGTATTTATGTTGGTGATTTCTCAGGTGACACGCTTCGCATGAAGCTGCTAGACCACTGCCGAGTGTGCGGCTGCAGACCTACTATCCTCATCAATAAATCTTTATTTGATAATCCCCAGTGGTTGCTACTGCTAATAGAAAGCCAAAAACAACAACATTGCACGGTTTGCAAAGGGATGGTGTGGAGCTGGCAATGATGTTGGTTTTGGCTTTCTATTAGCAGTAGCAACCACTGGGGATTATTAGCTGTTTCACACAATTTTCAAAGCAGTTTTACGTGCCCATTTGAGCAGAGGTGAAAACGTTTGTTTTGAATAGCTTCCAAGTAGCCTCCATGTCATTCATAACATATTGGCTATTCCTGCCATTTTAGTCAAGATAGTTTTGCATTCTTGGACTCGTAATTTCGATTTTAACATGGCAAGTATGGGATAAAACTCAAGAATCAAACAAAAATTTGAAGTGTTTTTTATTGTTTTATTTGGTAAGATTTTAGGACCACATCTAACTCTCAATGAAACATGTACCAGGTGCTTTACCTAGTCATGAAGTATTGAGTCCTGTTGCACACTTTAGTTCAGTGACTTCTTAAGAGTTTCTCGTTGCTCAACTGGGTGTGATTTCTGATATTTATGTTTCCCTCATCTTCTTTGCTTAATTTTGCTTATGAGAAAGTCACTCATAGTCGTTGAAATGTCACTCATAAGACACTAACATTATGAAAATGTCACACATAGCAATCTGAAACCTTGGCAGCTCTGCACTTCTCCGGAGACCCGTTGACTTTAAGAGTCCCACACATGGAAATACCAAAAGATTTGGGGGCAATGGTGTGACGTGTACAATGTGGAATGAGGTGTTAGGGTACACTTAAGTCAGAGTTCTTCAATCAAGGGGGCGCGCCACCATCCCAGGGGGATGTCTTCAGAGGCACCTTTAGGGCAGCAGCCCCTGGGTCTGCACAGAGAAGCTAAATTACACCATTTCAAACCTGTTTGTAAATATTTGGGGAATGTTTAACTTTCTCTAAAATACTCCCGTACTGGAGTTCAACAATTACATAGGCCTCCCAGGCAATTGTGTAGAATGTTGCACTTGGGCTGCATTAGAAGAGCACAGCAGCCAAGCTGGAAAGTTAGTAGTTTCTTTTAGAATTATACAGGCAGGCAGCAACACCCACAGGGCTAGAAGGGCTTCAAGTTGCCAAAAGAAAAATGCCAGCCATGTGTTGTATGAACACCCTGCAAATTGCTTGACTTGGCACTAAATTCGGGTTAAAAATAAAGAAGTATGTATTCATTTGTAATGTGACTTTTCTGTCTTTGTTCCCTTTCAGTCATGGATCTTTCAGGCAGCCCTAGAACACAATTTAAAGTGCTTTCTATTTATATTTGCTGTTCGAAGTATGCACAGATAAGTGCTGAAAATACCGCTTTAGTTGACTGCTTATTTTTGTACCGCCTGGGACATCAAAATAAGGAGCTGGCAACCCTAATCATAAAACTGGAAGTTTGTTGCAGGATCAGCACGTTATTTATTTCCTCGATCCCTGGTTAATGCCATAATAGCAATAGTTTAACTTCTATGTGAAATCCTACGCCGCCGTCCATAACATGCTGACATACTTCAAGTGTCTGGGAATGCACCCTACATTCAGACAACACACTCCTCATTTTCGCCCTTCACTTTCACGCTCACCCTGGACTCACAGCGATCACAATGCCCTCACACTGTTCCCCATGCACTCACACCATTCACCCGCTCACCTTGCACTCACAGTGATCACTCTGCACTCACAATGCACTTGCGCTGTTCACCCTGTACCTCACCCTGCAGTCACACAAGCACACTACTCACCCTGTACTCATGTGACACTTCACTCACCTGTCCCCCTCACTGTTCACTCTGCAATCTATAGTTAACTAAACTCTTATTGCGTTGAACATTATTTGCCGGATATGGCCCGGGATATGCGAGTGGCGGTCAATTATGTAGTGTACCAGATTCCAGAAATTTCTGTCAGGTGGTGGGGGGGCCCGACATTTCAAAAAATTCAGCTGGGGGGGCTCAACTTACAAAAGTTTGAAGACCTCTGTAGTAGAGAGTGGGGTAGAGTGCACAGGCATGGAGTAGAGTGGTGCAGAGTAGAGTAGAGAAGCCTAGAGTGAGGTGGTGTAGAGTGCAGTGTCACAGAGTGCAGTGGTGCACAGTAGATTAGAGTGGTGTAGAGTGCATAGGTGTAGTAGAGTACAGTAGAGTGGTGCAGAGTTGAGTGCAGTGGCATAGAGTAAAGAGGCGCAGAGTACAGTGGCATAGAGTAGAGTGGCATAGAGTTCAGTGGCAGAGAGTGCAGTGTTGCAGAGTAGAGTGTCGTAGAGTGCAGTGGTATATATAGAGTGGCGCAGAGTGCATTGGTGTAGAGTGCAGTGGCGTAGAGTGGTGCAGAGTAAAGTGACAGAGTGCAATGGTATTGTGTGGGGGAGAGTACAGTGGCGTAGAGTAGACAATAAAGGCATGGGTGCAGAGTAGATTGGCATAGAGTGCAGTGGCGTAGAGTGTATTAGTTTTGAGTAAAGTGGTGTATAGTGCATTGGTGTAGAGTGCAGTGGCATAGAGTGCAAAAGTGTAGAATAGAGTGGCGTAGTGTGGAGTGGCGCAGAGTGGAATAGAGTGGCATAGAGTGCAGTGGCATAGGGTAGATTGTTTCAGAGTAGACTGAAGTGGCATAGAGTGCAGTGGTATAGAGTAGAGTGTCGTACAGTGCAGTGGTGCAGAGTATTAGAGTGGATTGGCGTAGAGTACAGTGGCGTAGAGTCAAGCAATGCAGACTAGAGTGGCACAGAGTTCAGTGGTGGAGGGAGTAGTGTTGCAGAGTAGAGTGATGTATAGTGAAATGGCATAGAGTGGAGTGGTGCAGAGTCAAGTGGAGTGGTGCAGGGTAGAGAGTAATGGCATAGAGTGGAGTGATGTAGAGTACAGTGGTATAGAGTGCATTGACATAGAGTAGAGTGGTGCAGTGGCATAGAGTGCAGTGGCATAGAGTACAGTGGCATAGAGCGCAGTAGAGCGGCGTTATAGTGCAGCAGCGTAGAGTGCAGTATAGTGACATAGAGTGCAGTAGAGTGGCATAGAGTCAGAGGCATAGAGTGCAGTGCCGTAGAATGCAGTCATGCAGAGTAGAGCAGGGGCGGCTCATTCAAGCATGGGGTCGTTGACCCCCTACTGCACACCACTACACCCCAGACAGACTCTGTACACCCATTTGTTCGTTCCTTTAGGGTGGGGGAGGGGCTGAGGAGCTCTCTCTCTCCTGGTGACGATTGAATGGGAGGCTGTGTTGAGTGAACTGTGCATGTGAGATTGGCAGGTTTTTTTCATATGACCAATCTCACATGCGCAGTTCAGGCTTCCTTAATGAACACTACTGGAAGCTGGAAAAGCAGAGACACAGCCCCATCGGTCTCCGATGGAGCGTTGTGCCTTCCTTACCCAGCCAATCCCGGCACTGCTTTTATGCTCTTTGATATTAAAAGCAGCATGACAGCAGTGCTTGAATTGGCTGGGTTGCCATTTCCCAGCATGCATATCTTTTTGAGGCTGCGCGAGGCGCGAGGATCACGTTTACTGAAGGTAAGAACATGTTTATTTACTTTACAGCAGTGTGCAATATTACATTTGTATTGCAGAGGTGATCGGGGCACATTCTATTTGAATAGAATGTGCCTTTAAATAGGATGTGCCCCAATCACCTCTGCAAAACAAATTTAAGGATACCGTCATCCGTAAAATAGTATTAAGTAGCCCACCACTTTGGAAAGTGGCCAGCCGCCGCTGGAGTAGAGTGTCAGAGTGCAGTGCTGTAGAGTGCAGTAGAGTGGCATAGAGTGCAGTGGCATAGAGTGCAGTGCAGTAGTGTAGAGTGGTGCAGAGTAGAGTGATGCAGAGTAGAGTGATGCAGAGAGCAGTGACGTAGAGTACAGTGGTGCAGAGTAGAACAGAGTGGCGTAGAGTGCAGTGACATAGAGCGCAATGATATAGAGTGATGGGTGCAGTGGGGTAGAGTGCAGTGGCATAGAGTAGAATGTTGTAGAGTAAAGTGGCATAAAGTGCAGTGGTCCAAAGTAGTGGGTGTAGGTACAGTGGCGTAGGTTGAATTGGTTTTGAGTAAAGTGGTGTAGAGTGAATTGGCATAGAATACTCTGGTGGTGTAGAGTGGCACAGCGTAGACTGCAGTGGCGTAGAGTGGAATAGCGCAGAGTGGAGTAGAGTAGCGTAGAGTAGATTGTTTCAGAGTGGAGTGGTGCAGGGTAGGGTATAGTGGTGCAGGGTAGAATGCAATGGCATAGAGTAGTGGCGTTGAGCACAGTGGCATAGAGTAGAGTGGTGTAGAGTAGAGTGATGCAACGTTGACTGCAGAGGTGTAGAGTGGAGTGGTGCAGAGTGGAGTACAATGGTGTAAAGTGCAGTGGCATAGAGTGCAGAGGTGTAGAATAGATTGTTTCAGAGTAGAATGAAGTGGCATAGAGTGGAGTCGTGCAGGATAGAGTGGAGATGTATAGAGTAGTGGTGTAGAGTGCACTGGCGTAGAGTGCAGTGTTGCAGAGTGGAGTGGCGTAGAGTGGAGTGGTGCAGAGTAGAGTGCCCTAGACTGGAGTGAGTGCAGTGGCGAAGAGTGCAGTGGTGCATAGTACAGTGGGGTAGAGTGCACTGACATAGAGTAGAGTGGTGCAGAGTAGAGTAGAAAGTCGTAGAGTGAAGTGGCATAGAATGCAGTGTCAGAGTGCAGTGGTGCACAGTAGATTAGAGTCGCATAGAGTGCAATGGTGTAGAGTGCAGTAGAATGGCGTAGAGTGGTGCACAGTAGAGTATAGTGGCATAGAGTAGAGTGGCACAGAGTAGAGTGGCATAGTGTAGAGCAGCATAGAGTTCAGTGGCAGAGAGTGCAGTGCTGCAGAGTAGAGTGTTGTAGAACGCAGTGGTGCAGAGTAAAGTGAAGTAGAGTACAATAATGTAGAGTAGAGTGGCATAGAGTGCAGTGGTGTAGAGTATAGTGGCGTACAGTGCAGTGGTGCAGAGTAGATTGGCATAGAGTGCAGTGGCGTAGAGTTTATTGGTTTTGAGTAAAGTGGCGTAGAGTGCAGTGGCGTAGAGTGCAGTGGTGTAGAGTGCAGTGGCATAGAGTGCAGTGGCCAAAAGTGGAGTGGCGTGGTGTGGAGCGGAGTGGTGCAGATTGGAATAGAGTGGTGTAGACTGTAGTGGCATAGAGTAGATTGTTTCAGAGTAGAGTGAAGTGGCGTGGTATGGAGTAGAGTGTCGTAGAGTGCAGTGGTGCAGAGTAGACTGGAGTGGCTTGCATAGAGTGCAATGGCGTAGAGTGAAGTGATGCTGAGTTCAGTGGTGTAGAGTTCATTGGTGTAGAGTGGCATAAAGTGGAGTGGCAGAGTGCAGTGTTGCAGAGCATACTATCATAGAGTGCAGTTGTGTATAGTAGAGTGGTATGGAGCGCATTGACGTAGAGTACAGTGGCTCAGAGTATAGTGGTGCAGAGTGCAGTGGCACAGAGTAAAGTGGCATAGAGTACAGTGGCACATAGTAGAGCGGCGTAGAGAGCAGTTGCATAAATTATAGTGGTGCAGAGTAGAATAGAGTGGCATAGAGGTCAGTACACAGAGTATAATAGAGTTGCATAGAGTGCAGTGACAGAGTACAATGGCATAAAAAGTGCAGTTGCATGGAGCATAGTGGCGCATAGTGCAGTGGTGCAGAGTAGATTGGCATAGAGTGCATTGGTTTTGAGTAAAGTGCATTGGCATATAGTGCAGTGGTGTAGAATGGTGCAGAGTAGAGTGGAGTGGCGCTGAGTGCAGTCGCACCGAGTGCAGTGGCGTAGTGTAAATTGCTTCAGAGTAGAGTGCAATGGAGCAGAGTAGATTAGAGTGGCCTAGAGGGGTTTGGCATAGAGTGCACTGGTGTACAGTGGAGTGGTACAGAGTAGAGTGCATTTGCATAGAGTTCATTGTTGCAGAGTAGGGTGGCATAGAGTGGAGTGGCGCTGAGTGGTGTAGAGTGCAGTGGCGAAGAGTGCAGTGGTGCACAGTAGAATAGCTTGGAGTAGAGCGCATTGGCATAGAGCAGAGTGGAGTGGTGTAGAGAGGCATAGAGTAGAGTGGTGAGAAGAGTGTAGTGACAGTGTGGAGTGGAGTAACATAGTGTGGAGTGGAGTAGTGTAGTGTGGAGTGGTGCAGAGTAGAGTGCAGTGCAGTTGAGTGGTGCAGAATAGAGTGGGGTAACGTGGAGTATGCATGGTATGGTAGCGTACTGCCACTGCAGAGAACACATCTTCAATTGAAATGACCATTACATTTGCACTCACATACAATTTTACTGATAAAAGTATACAACGCACAAACGATAACATGTGGAAATGTCAAGAGCCAAAGTATTGATTTGATTGTTAGCTCAGTTCATTTACAGACATTTAAATTTTGTTGTGTGCTAGAAAAAAAATAACATCTGTACAGCTTTCCTCAAGCAACCCCCAGGAGCCAGCATGATTGTCACATAAATCCTCTCACTTTGAAGTCAGAGAAAGAAAAATAAACATCAAGCTCCCTGGAAGACAGAGCCTGATGTTTGACCTCTGTCTTTGAATGCAGAGCAAATGAGACAATATAAGAACAAGATTTAAATGCCTGTTTACAGAAAGCGAGTTTGTGGAAGAATACAATAAACGAAGTTTGGGCAATGGGAGGAACGAACTCGAGCTGGACAGCCTAAAGCAAATAAAGCCAGCAAATAGAAAGCCAGAAAATTTGAGCAGTGACGGCTCCTCCGCTAATGCGGAGGAGCACTGCCCCACTGCTTTGCAGCAGTGAAGTAAAGGAAACATAAAATGATAATAACTTGCATTATTATCATTTTATGTTTCCTTCTGCTGCAGCTTTGCATTTGAGGCGTGGCTGCTCCGATGACAGAGGAGCAGGGGAGGAGTGGTTTGCCCACTCCTAAGTGCACATGACTGTTTGGCCGGCCGGGAGGGCCGGCCAAACATTCATGCACACTTTGCATCTTCTCCATGCAGGCTGCATTACAGCCTGCGTGGAGAACATGCCCAGGCCCCCATTCCCTGGCTGAGTGCCGAACCACGATGCTCAGACCAATCACAGCGCTGCCTTGCTGTGGGGCCAGAGACAGAAGAAGAGGACGGAGGAGAGTTGTCGGCCGGCCGTCACAGGTAAGTGGGTTTTTTTAAATTACTTTTTTCGTTGTCTCCCCGCCCCCCTCCCCATGACCCCCCACCCGGGTCCGGTAGCAGCCGCTACTGAATGTGAGTAACAAACCACAAAGCCAATGGTAAGCACCGGCGGAATGCAGTCCTAGGTCAACTTTCTGAATGTCCCCAAGATGTCTTTAGCAAACCAGAGAGCTGCACTGTTTGGTTTGCTGCGACCTCAAAACATAGTTCCCTGAGTATGAGCAGTTAATGGATACTGGTCATGCAGTCATAAAGATGGTAAAGAGGCTATGCTCCAGGTGAGGAAGGAAAGACATTTAGTAAGAAGCAAGCAACGAGATTAACAAGAAAGCCGCCGAGGGGTAAGCAGCGGGCTGTCCCAAAGCTCACCGTAAGTATTGCTATTGTCCACAAGACAATAGGTTTGGATGCGAGACCTAAAAATTAAATAAATAATTGAATGGAATAGTAAATGGCACATTACAGAAAAGCACCCAGAAATTTTTGGGATTCATGGCGGGATCTTGGCAAGCGCTTTCTCTTCATCTAGAACAAGGCGAGTGCTGCTGATTGGCCATTAAATCAGGGCCATTTTGGCTTGTCTACAGGATCCCCAGAAAGTCAGCTGGAGCTGCGCCTTTGAGGTCTATTTGATTGCAAACACGATTTAAGGTCCAGAGACCTGGGAATGCACCAAGCCTCTTGCCTCACCCCTTTCCGCCTTTCCCCATGAATGGGGTCTTAGTCCCGCTGGCACTGACATAGCTGCCAGCGGTAGGGCCCGACAAAGTGTCCCCAGGGCGCATTGTTTGCAGGGAGATCTATAGATCAGCTTGGCGCTTTGGAGCTGCCAGATGCCAGGCGGGCTCAACTGGAGGTCCCACTGAGCCAGTCAGCCAGTCAGTTCTACCGCTGAGCCTTGAAAGGCCCGCAAAACCCTTCCACTCGCCCCATTCCTGAAATATGCCCTCCTCTCCCCCGTGGAAATGGAAGAAAGCTGACCAAAAGCTTAACCAGGAGCCTCCTGCCGCTGGCGGCTTCGACGGTCTTCGGAGAGGCAGCGCTGGAAAGATAGCCTAGGAGGTTGAGCGGCTACTGCACAGATCTGTGATTAGTCTGGAAGATCAAATCCCCACAGGTAGGTCAAACTCGGCCTTTTGTCGCCTCATACTTCCAAAGTCAATGCAATAGTAATAATACACACACCAATGAATGTAATACTTATATGCATTTCATTTTATGTGGTAAGGTGTATACATGTTCGATGGTTGATTTATTCATTTTATTTAGACATTTACAAAGGAGTTCAGAGCTCATCGAACAGCAGAATAGGCTGGCTTGCAGATTTACAGCAGAATATAGAATTAATAGCTCTCTTGTCAGCTCAAATTGTGTATATCGCGGATATAACAGGAAGTCAACATGCTGGCGCTACAGACAATACGGTAAAGAAATATAAACTACAAAAGAAGGCCTTTGCAATTGGGTGTACCTGCCATAGACACACTGGCCAACTGAGAAATCAGGTTTGTCCATCTGCAGGTTTGTCACGACGCCGGGATCCAAGAGAAGGCCCTGGACTGGACCACATCCTTCCTCTCCGGCAGAACACAAAGCGTCCGCCTCGCCCCCTTCCGATCCAAGGCCACCAAGATCATCTGCGGCGTACCCCAAGGCTCCTCCCTCAGCCCAACGCTGTTCAACATCTACATAGCACCCCTCGCCCACGTCGCCCGACAGCACAACCTCAACATCATCTCCTACGCCGACGACACCCAGCTGATCCTCTCCCTCACCAAAGACCCTCACACCGCCAAAGCCCACCTCCACGAAGGAATGAAGGCCGTCGCCGAATGGATGAGGACCAGCCGCCTGAAGCTGAACTCAGACAAGACTGAGGTCCTCATCCTTGGTTCCAACCCTTCAGCCTGGGACGACTCCTGGTGGCCGACATCACTGGGAACAGCCCCGACACCCACCGACCACGCACGCAACCTAGGGGTCATCCTCGACCCCACCCTCTCCATGACTAAGCAGGTCAACGCCGTTTCCTCATCCTGCTTCAACACCCTCCGAATGCTCCGCAGGATCTTCAAGTGGATCCCCACTGAAACAAGAAAAACAGTCACCCAGGCCCTCGTCACCAGCAGGCTGGACTACGGAAACGCCCTCTACGCAGGAACGACGGCTAAGCTCCTGAGACGGCTGCAACGCATCCAGAACGCCTCTGCACGTCTTATCCTCGACATCCCCCGACGCAGCCACATCACACCCCACCCCACCTGAGAGACCTGCACTGGCTCCCTGTCAACAAGAGGATAACCTTCAAGCTCCTCACCCACGCACACAAAGCACTCCACAACTCCAGACAAGCCTACCTCAATAGACGACTCAGCTTCTACACCCCCACCCGCCAGCTCCGCTCCACCACCCTCGCCCTCGCCACAGTCCCCCGTATCCGGAAAACGACCGCCGGCGGCAGATCCTTCTCCCACCTCGCCGCCAAGACCTGGAACACCCTCCCCACCAACCTTCGGCAGACCCAAGACCTACTGGCCTTCAGAAGACTCCTCAAGACCTGGCTCTTCGATCAGTAGCAGCACCACCCCCCTCTTCCCCCAGCGCCTTGAGACCCTCACGGGTATGTAGTGCGCTTTATAAGTGACATGATTGATTGATTGATTGATTGCCAGTCGGCAGTTCGCCTGCAGATGCAGTAATACTTTGCTGGGGAAGCGTCAGTCGCATGGCATGCTGACCCTGCCTGACGTCACTGACTTCTTCCCAGCTTCACAGACCTTTTGAATGTGAGCATGTCAGGATGTGACAGGCCCTGCTTCAGCGCCATGTGCCTTGAGGAGTCAGTACCTTGGCAGAAGATCCTCTGGGTTTTCCGATGGTCCAGCAGCGGCGACCGGCACAGGTGAACACAGTGGGGTGGGTCGGGGCGGGGTGGCAAGGGGGGGAAGTCGACAGACGACAGAATAGGTATAATTAAATCAATAAATAATACCTATTCTGTCATCTGTCGGCTTCCCCGCCTGCCGCGCTCTGCCCTGACATACCGCGCTTACCTGTGCCGGCCGCCACTATGGTCTGGTGCCCCTGTGCAGGCACCGCTAGTTGCCAGCTGATGTGTAATGCAGGGCCGGCGCTAGGGATGGGCAGCGTGGGCAGCTGCCCAGGGCCTCGCACTCAGCCCACCAGCATGGGGCCCCGAACCGATCGTGTGCCCTGTTGTTTCCCTGTCTCCATGTAATTAGGGTCCATGGGAGGGATCCCCTCCCTGGGCCTCAGGGATGGTGTCTGGAGGCCTGGGGGGGGGGAGGGAGGGGAGAGAAGCTTCCCCTTGTTCCACTTGCAAGGAGACCCATTCAGAGACACTGCGGGAGGCCCATTGTACAGGATTTTAGCGCCCCCACAGTGTTAACTTTCAGCCCACAAGCAATTCTTACACCTATCAGGCTGAAGGTGTGAGAATTGCTTGTGGGCTGAAAGTTAAAACTGTGGGGCCGCTAAAATCCTGTACAATGGGCCTCCCGCAGTGTCTCTGAATGGGTCTCCTTGCAAGGGGTCACTTACGTAAATTAGAGGGGCCTCGCGCATTCCCTTAAATAAATTAGAGGGGCCTCGCGTATTCCATTTTGGCCCAGGGCCTCGCAAATCATAGGACCGGCCCTGGTGTAATGCAAAGGACTCATTGATGCCAAACAGTGGAACAAGGCAGCGACAAGAGCCAGGTGAAGGTTGAGGGTGCATTTGAACATGTGTAACTCACCAGGGCCTGTATTACAGAAGTACCCCGTGGGCTTAAGAGGCTTTTACGCTCGTTTTGTGCACCCCCCGGGGCACGTTGGTATTACAGAAGGGGCCGCACAAGGATTACAGAAGGGTCCGCAGATGCTTGTGCGGCCCCCTCTCTAATACAGCGCTATCTCTGTCGCTGATCAGAACCCTCTTCAAAGGTAATTCCGTAAGCAGTTTGGTGCTGCCTTCTTGGCCCCTAAGGTTTTTGCTACTTGTTAACATTCCTACTAACTGTTGTTCTCTCTCAAACTATTTCAGTAACGTTTCAAGCTGCAATTCCAAGGATTGTATGAGCTCGAATTCAAAATGTATCCAATTGTAATTACTATGTGCATTTCTCTGCATGATTCAATGACACGTGATACAAAATTGTGAAATCTACCGGGTATTTTGGGGCATATTTACAAGAGGATTGTGCCACCGGAACGTCACTTATTATGACGTTCCCGTGGCACAATACCCTGCACCATATTTACAAAGTGACGTTAAGCCACTTTGCCTGGCTTTATGCCGCTTTGTAAATATGGTGCCCTTTCACGCAGGTATCTGCATGAAAGGGGCGGGCAATGGGTGTTGCTGGGGGCGTTCCACTGCAACACCCATTGCTTTTTGATGCTGCCCCAGATTTACAAGGCTCTGTAAATCTGAGGCAGCGCCAAAAACTAACGCCATGCAAAAGCAGGTGACCGAGCAGAAATGCTTTTATTTCTCCTCGTTTTTGATTTCTCTATGTGTGCTACATTCTCAGCACACATTGAAAGAGCAAAACACCTTTAATGATTGTTTATGTGCAGGAAGGCGTCCCTTCCTGCACATAAACAATCATTAAATAATGGCGATTTGCTACTTCTATGTGTGTTGCAGGCTGCAGCACACATACAAGTAGCAAATCGCCATTATTGATTTTTTATGTGCAGGAAGGGATGCCTTCCTGCACATAAACAATCATTCCATGTAACGCAGGCACCCTTGAACTATGGCGCAAGGGTGTCTGTGTTGGCGCTAGGCAGCTATTTTTAGCACCAGCACAAGGGAAAATACGGTGCATCCCTGCGTTTTTAAAATGACTCAGTGCAATGCTGAAAAATTTGCAGCAGCGCCGTGCTGCGCCATTTCCTTGTAGATATGCCCCTTTGTTTCTAAGCATTGCCCTGAGGATGGTCTCGCATATTAATTATACGAGAGACCAAACGTCAACGTCTGTCCACTACTTGCTTCTTTGAAACCAGTGTGGCTTTTGTCAACACACAAATAATTTCGCTATCAACAGATTCGGTCCCGGTAAAACTATCTTCTTGTAAGAGTGGACCAACAGTACTTTTGACCATATCTACGGACTTGATGGGACAAATTCAGATCATTAGTCTGTTGGAAGCTGGAATTTTTGTAACCCCTCATTTTGTTTGTGTGTTTTGTTTGACCTTTTAAGTAAAACATTGTTTGTCTTATATGCACTCGAGTGTTGTATTATTTTCTACATCACTTTTATGCTAAACACTAAGAGATATCTCTATGTATATATTGTTGATCAAATCTCTTATATTTCGTGATTTTGGGTTCGAATGATCCCCTCATCAGCCTTTTGTTATTTGATTTATATTTACCCAAGCTCTCAAGGGGTTACTGGGTTACATTGTACTAAGCTTTTGAGGTCACGCTTAGAACGCGGTGCCCAGTTTCTGATGACCTCATCTGCAGCATTGTTCTGGAGTTTACATCTTGAATACTGTGTGGGTCAGTTTGAGAAATAACATCACTGTAGTAATGTGTGTTTCTGGGGGGAAGTGGGTTGGGTCACATTTGGAGTCTTTTGGCTAGATTTGGAGGTGAGATTTCACACAGTATTGTGACCGGTTCCAGAGGCCAAATCGTGAGGATATGGTACAGTTCTAAAAGCAACGCCTTCCAGTATTGTAACTCAAGGCTCTAAGTAGACTGTGTTCCTTCGGGTCTTAGACCAGGTTGTAATTAAAACCAGACATTGAAGCAGTTTCATATCGTGCCCTATACTCATGTCCTTAACTTAAACGTACAAAAGTTAAGGTAATCCATGTTACCAAATTAGTTCCTGTTTATATTTCTTGTTTCACTTAATCATGCATTCTCTAAAAGTGTTAGCTAGTTCCAGAATGTTGTGTTTCTGTATGTTTTCATTTTGTGCAGCATATTACTCTTGTATAGTGCGTAGTTTGAACTGAGTTGCCTCAAGGGGTTTATAGCGGGCCATGATTGAGAGCTCTGGAGCTGAGGCTGAAGGCTGTGCGAGTTTCTCACTGTGCATGTCAGTGGGTCAAAAAGGTGTTCAGAACACATAGTCATCCAATTCTTGCCTTATTGCATAGTACACAGAGCAATGGTCATGTATTCCAGTTCCAATTGTAATTGTGTGCCAATGTGTGTGAAGGAGGTACACAGATGTCAAAGTACTGACAAGCTGAAAATAAAAAAGCAGTGCTTACAAGTGAGTGGGTGCATTGTTTGTTTCGGGTGAAAGAGGTGAGAAGAAGTGCATTCAGGAGAGAGTGAAAAGAGGGTGCTGAGGAGGAAATAGATGAGGTGTAAGAAATGCAGATAGACGAGATGTGGAGAGTAAAAGGGCATACATGTCTAATATACAGTGAACATGAGACACTGAAGACCACTGCCCATTCCACAGGCTTCAGTAATGTTTCATTCACTCTCACAATTAAAACATTTTCAATATTATTTACAATAAAATCAATTTTGGTACTCATTTATCTTAAACAACTAACAACCATTGAAAAAGCCAATAGTCCTGGCTGATTTTAGGTATGTGTCAGTTGTTGTGTTATACGTCTGGATGCCATAACAGAAAGCTCACACAACAAGATGATGGACGGAGTGATGAAACTTTTCCACCACTTATCCCCAGTCAAGAGATTTGGGTTTAATCCCTTGTCCTTTTGCTCACTATGCCACCCTAGTTTGGACCCAGCCATATGCAAATCAGTCTTGAGCCTGCTCCTCATGGGAACAGTCCAGCCCGAACTACCAGGCCAGGTCCTCCCTGTACCGCAAACAAGCCTCCTGGGACCGGTTTCGGGGCATCACCAGTCATCAGCCAGGCTAGCTTGAATCCAGTGGCACAGCGAGCAAGGGACCCACATCTGGGCATTCCTTTGGCCATTTAGGGCGAACATAGCAAACACAAGATGATGGACGCGGTGATGAAACTTTCAACCACTCATCCCCAGTCAAGAGATCTGGGTTTAATCTATTGTTCTTTTGCCCACTATGCCACCCCAGTTTGGACCCAGCCATATGCAAATCAGTCTTGACCCTGCTCCTCATGGGAACAGTCCAGCCCGAACTGCCAGGCCAAGTCCTCCCTGGACCCGAAACAAGCATCCTGTGACAGGTTTCGGGGCATCACCTCTCATCAGCCAGGTTGAGCAAGGGACTCCCATCTGGGCATACCCATGGCCACTTAGGGTGAGTATAGCAAACACAACAAGATGATGGACAGAGTGATGAAACTTTTCAACCACTCGTCCCCGTCAAGAGATCTGGGTTTAATCCATCATTCTTTTGCTCACTATGCCGCCTCAGTTTAGGCCCAGCCATATGCAAATCAGTCTTGACCCTACTCCTCATGGGAACAGTCCAGGCTGAACTGCCAGGCCAGGTCATCCCTAAACCGTAAACAAGCTTCCTGGGACCAGTTTTGGGGCATCACCCCTCATCAGCCACGCTAGCTTGAATCCAGTGGCACAGCGAGCAAGGGTCCCACGTCTGGGCATAGCCTTGGCCACTTAGGGCGAACACAGCAAACACAACAAGATGATGGACAGAGTGATGAAACTTTTCAATCACTCATCCCCAGTCAAGAGATCTGGGTTTAATCCATCATTCTTTTGCTCACTATGCCACCCCAGTTTGGGTCCAGCCATATGCAAATCAGTCTTGACCCTGCTCCTCATGGGAACAGTCCAGCTCGAACTGCCAGGCCAGGTCCTCCCTGGACCGGAAACAAGCATCTTCTTCTTTTTGTAAAAAACATAAAGTTCACTGAGGAACCAAAATACCGGTTGGATGAAACACTATGGTAATCACAAAAATTGAGGAGCATATTAATGAAATTGTCACACAGTGCAGCAAGTAACCTTGCTGCTCTGCACTGCATGACAGGGAAAGGGCAGAAATGCACTGTATTTAAGTCAATATGGCTTATTCCTGCCTTTTCTCCTGCGCTGGCGCCCTTGTGGCAGCCTAGCGCCAACGCAGCACCCTTGCATCATGGTGCAGGGGTGCCTACGTTGCATGCAGGATTGCTTTTGTGCAGGAAGGGGCACCTTCTTGTACAAAAACAATCCCCTGAGGCATATCCCTCTTTCTAGGTGTGCTGCAGAATGCAGCACGCATAGAAAGAGGAAGTAACGAGGAGAAATAAAGATACTTCTCCTCATTACGCCTCCCCTGGGAAGGTGTATCTTTTTGGCACATTCCCAGGTCTACCAATTTTGGTAACTCTGAGAATGCGTCAAAATCCATGGGAGTTGCGTGGGGACACCCATGGAACGCCTTTCCAGGGCAGAGTAAAGTAACGCAGCCATTTGCGCTGCATTGCTTTACTCTAGATTTATGGAGCCACTCGGGACCACACAGAGTGAGTGGCCTTACGTGGCTTCATAAATCTCACTTAAGGTTTGCATTGCGCATGTACCACATTGCGTGGTGCAAACGCGATGCAAACCGGGTCATAAATATGCCTCTGAGTTTAGTGCTTAAGCCACGCCCTTCATTACATAACACATAGGCAACGCCCCTTTAAAGATGCAACTTTTTTCATCCCACTCACAGCCCTGTTGTAACTGGTTCTAAGCACATTTCCCACAATAATGCGTTCAATGCAGGGTCCACTCACTGTGTTACACTGGCAAGGGAGGGTGACACGGTAGCAGGGTCTGGCCTCTTCTTCTCCATCCCTATTGCCGCCCCTGGGAGAGCCTGCAGGCTGCTGTGCTTGGCACAGCCTGTCTGATTCTCTATCACACGCTTCACAGCACCAGGCCTCTCACTCGTGAATTATGCAAGCACTGGCAGCGCGCCACGCTCTGCTGTCACGTCCCTGTCTGCCGCCTGCAGGGGGCAGGGAGTGCGGCTCTATTGCTACATCTGAAGGTTGTCCTCAGAACTTTACAGCCTTCTCTCTCTACGCGCGCGCTCTCACGCACAAACACACACACGCCTCTCCCCTCTGCTGCCTATTACAGGGCAACCATTGCAGAGCACAGAAACGGAACTGCAGGGTCTGCGAAGCGAGGCTCCCGGTTGTGACGCACTTCACGTGGCTGCACTTTGGGTTCCTTGACCTTGCTTGATAGCAGTTGCTGCACTCCCAGGAGTTCTTCTGCAAAACTTCCGCACTAATCTATGAACACTCGTTGCGTTGTATTGCATTATTTATCTAGAGCCTTCGTGCCACTCATGCGGCGCCGAAGCGCTGAAAGGACAGGCCCTAAAAGGATTCATCCAGGGCACAAGTCCTAAAAAAAGAAGTGGGGGGACGCTCCAAGTTAGGTGGTGTCACCGGAAGTGACGTCACAACATGAAGTGACGTCACGAAATTTGCCGGTCTCCGTCTGAAATGCGTGAATACATACAAGATACAAGTAGAGGAATAATACTGCAATAAGTGGCAGTCACTCAAAACACAAGAACACACTATACACAGGACCCATTCCTCGGATTACACGCTATTACAGACTCGGGCCGTAGGCACTACGGGCATCTGTCGGGGTCCCTGGAAGTGACATGCTCGGCGTGTTGACAGCGCAGCTCCTTGAAGCCTTGGCGCCTCGGCTGTGCTCTGAGAAAGGCTGGCAAGGGGAGGGCGCGAGGTGTTAGGGGAGATTAGTCTGAGCCTCGGGTGCATTTGAAAGGCTATCATTCGCGCGCAGGTGCAGACACGGCTACCGGCTCCATCTTTTGGGCAGGGGGGACGGCGTCCACCCGGTAAAAACCCGGTAAAATAAGTGGGGGGACGCCGTCCACCCGCGTGGTACCCCGACTCGAGCCCTGGATTCATCACCGTCCATTATATGTGTGTACACACATCCAAGCATCAATATACCTACTCATCCATGTTTCCATGACCAGGGCCGGCTGAAGGGAAAGAGGGGGCCCGCCCCCGCCCCTTTCAGGTTCTTGTGCGCACCCCTTTCCTGCGCCAGGACCACCTTCCAGTGCGAGGCCCGTGCTCTGTGCTAATGCAAATGTTATCATGTAACAAAACTTTACATTAAAACAAAGACAGTAAGACACATAATAAACACAACTTTTTTCTGCAAGCACAATGAGAGCACTTGCTGGGGAACAGAGCATACACTGCACAGCCTCCTGGTGCCTGTCACTTTCCCCAGCAGGCACAGGAAGGTTTCAAGAGAGAGAAAGCGAGCAGAGAGAGAGTAGAGAAGGAGGGTGAGAATGGATGGAGAGAGAGAGAGAGATAGATAGCGCAAGGAGACAAGGGAGGGGGCCAGTTTGAACATTTTTGCCAGGGTTGCTTTTGGTTCCCCAGTCTGGGCCAGCTATGCTGAATGTGGTAAGCCTACTGGTAACTGGAATTGGTGGCTCCAAGCTCTCCCCAGCATAGGGACCCATCAGCACAGGTGACGGAGGTTTTAACTAAAAGGGATTAAATGCACTGACACCAACCCTATGCATGCTTCCACCCATACAGCAATCCATGAAAGTATATAACACAATGGTTTAAATCATGGAACTCCAACCTTTTCTGTAGTGAGAGTTACTTCTGATCAGTGAAAATCATCGTGAGTTACTGAAGGCTAAGCAACTCGCGCCTTGTTACCAGGTGCCCCCACGTCCAGATTAATTGGTTGTAAGCCTAATGTCCATACAGCTAGATGCTATGGTTTGAGCAAAATATTTTGCCTAGGGGCACTATGACAGGACTGCTATCACAAGAGAAGAGACTAGGGAGTGAGCCTTCTCTAACTCCCCTGACTACTATAACCCACAAAAAGAGAAGGACTGACAACGAAAAAGGCCAGAGAAACAGTGTTATGTGTCTCTGGCCCAAAAAGTGAGGTTTGAGAAAAGGAAGGGACAGAAGGGAAATCCTTAGATTTTTAAATACTGCCCTCACCCACTAGTTAGTGGCATGCTTCATCATAAGCCTGCTCCTACGCCCAGGTCCAGACCAACACACTGGACGGAGCGCTGTTTTTTTTGATTAGTGAGGTAAAGAAAGGAAGAAGAAGGAGGAAAAGTATCCCTCTTAGGGGATCACTAGTGCTGAAAAAGTAATTTAAAACTGCCTCAGGGGGTTCCGCCTATATTCCTTTTATTGTTGGACCACCTTGGCAGGATTAAAAAAGCAAAAGGTGGGGGGTACCAGGAAGGAGCTACTACTCCAAACTCCAAACCCCCCTCTACATCTACCAACATGTTTCGGCCATCTATCTATGCCCTTTAGGTCTCTGGCCTTCTTCAGGGTAAAGATACCTCTCAGGGTATGGTCTATATCACTCTGTGATCAATTGTTATCAAGTGATTAATTTAACCTTACTTGTTTTCTCCAAAACACATTCGTCTTTGTTATCCGAGTTTCATGTTTAAATCTCCGAACCCGGGACCTTCGTGGGAACACCGCCCTGTAGTCACACATTCGTCAAGGGTCGGTGTTGCATTGTCACGCCACTCTGTTTCCTCCGTCCGTTCCCTTCTGTCCCTTCCTTTTCTCAAAACTCAGAGTGTTGCTGTTTTTACCTCACTTTTTGGGCCAGAGACACATAACACTGTTTCTCTGGCCTTTTTCGTTGTCAGTCCTTCTCTTTTTGTGGGTTATACTATGACAGGACTGCCATGCGTGCCAGACAGAGCGTGGTCTTTGGGGATGCATGAATATGGTATATTATGTTATATAGTCTTATTGACTACTCAAATGACCTCAGGCATCTTGGCGCTGGCTGATTCGGAAAAAGGAGGCCCTAAAAAGACTAGTTAGCAGAAAACAACCATGTTTTCAAAGATTTTCTGAAAGGCAAAAGATTTGGCATAGTTTTAATATATAGGGGAAGATTGTTCCAGGCTTTAGCAGCTCCCAGTACAAAGCCTCTACCACCCCAACTTAAAAATGGGTACTGACACCAGTTTAGCAGAGGCAGAATGCAAGGATCTTGCTGGAAACATATCAGGAAAAACTTTTCTTCAGAAAATCCGGTACTTGGCCATGCAGTGATTTGTATACAATGCAAAGCACCTTAAAAAGAGCCCTGTGCCTCACAGAGAGCCAGTGGAGCTTTCTAATGGGTTTGGAGATGGATTGGTATTTAGGGATTTTCAAGAGCACACGGGCTGCCACATTTTGTAAAGTTTGTCATTTATTGAGAACATGCTGATGGGCATTCAGATAAAGCCCTTTAGCATAATCAATCTTAGACAGCACAAATGAAGTGACTACTGTTTTCTGCAACTTAGCTAGAATGAACGGAAGAATCTTCTTGATTAGTCTAAGGGTATAGTAAGCAAAAGAGGTGACTGCATTCACCTGGTCATGGGAGGACAATGTGTCATTAATAATGACTCCTAGGTTTTTCGTTTTACTCACAGGTGTGGGAAGTGGGCCTAAGTCAGAAGGCCACTAGGCAGGGGACCAGAAAGATGGCTGGGAGCCAAAGATAAGAACCTCCATCTTTCCTGAATTTAATTTCAGACAGTCCATGGCCATCCATGAGCTAACTCCCTGCATACACTCATAGAACCTTGCCCCCACTATAGTAGCATCACTATCTAAAGCGACAACTACCCATGTGTCATTGGCATAAGATGTAAGGGTGAAGCCAAAAGATCTTATCAGCTCCGCCAGTGGAGTAACATAAATATTAAAAAGTGTAGGGCTGATTGAAGATCCCTGGAGTGTTATGTCCCGTATAGAGGCCCTAATGTAGACCCGTTCATACATGCCCTAAAATGGACGTATCCGTATTTGCCCTAATACGGTCATATTCGTACTTGCCCTATTATGGTCAAAGCCGCATATGCCCTATTACGGTCATAACTGTACATGTCCTATTATAGTCATGATTCCTTATATAGGCATGATCTTTCACCTACATTGGTCCTCACTAGTACACAACGTGCTCTGAGGGCTGAACGTTATCTATCCTGTGGTTTTGAATACAGCAGGGTTTTCCCAAACACAGGCCCACACTGTACTCATCAATTATGCATGGCTTTCTAGGAATACACCACCTGCATAATATGTATGTACAAAGTTCACCCCTGACGTCTTCCTCAAGTCTAACGACTGACCAATACAATCCATACTGAGGACCGAGACTCTTTAGGGTATAAATACACCACATCTTGCCCCGGTAAGACAGAGGGAACCGAGACTTCCATGCTGACACACTGACCAGAGACGCTGAGGCTCCTGCATGCAGTCGCTCCAGCTGACAGCGGTCTGACACAACCCTTGCGGGGTGTCCAACTCGAGACCAGGACGGGGTCCCACACTCTCTCTATTCAGGTATGGGGGTTCGACTAAATCCTAGAAGGATTCTTGGCTCTTAGGCTTTTAGACCTACACATATGCTAGGTACACTCAGGTATATCTAGTTAGGCATCGTAGGAGTACGCGCACTTTTCATAATGCTTTTTATATTCATGTATGTATTCATGACTATTGCAATATGGTAGAACTGTTCTATCCCTTTGCTTTTATCGTACTGCTGATAATATATCTCTGCTATTGTCTGCTAGTTGCCGCAGCACATATATTTTACACCAGAATAACAACTGTTCAATAAATACTTATTGAAACGCCCGACTGTTTATTCTGTGTAACTCTCTGAGACAAGCACGAGTGAATGAGCGAAAGGTAGTGTATTGTTTCCACGATTCTGAGGAATTTGGGTTGCCATGATCTAAGGTTGCCAGAAACTAATCTCTCCCCGATAAGAGGAGATTCTAGTGGCACTGTGAGCTAGCTAATGCAAAACAATCTAACATACGCGGCGGGGGTGCACAGAGTCAGTCTGCCACCAAGCCCACAGCTTATGTTATACAAACGCGCAGGTCCTGCATGGGTACTATAGGAACTACACGACAGGAGGACCCCTCAAGGCAAGGAGCACTTGTGAGAAATGAACTCGCCCAAACAGACAGATTGCTCTTGACCACTGAGGAAGGAGTTTAACAACTTCCACGCAGTGCCTGTCACTCCAATCCTGCCTAGCCGCTCAACCAGCAGCCAATGATTTACCGTATCAAAGTCTGCTGATAGATCGAGCAGGATGAGAGCAGCCCTATCGCCTCTATCCAGAGATAACCTGATCTCCTCTGTTACTTTAATAAGAGCAGTCTCAGTGCTGCGTCCAGCACGAAAGCCGAAATGAGTGGCATCGAGGAGATTGTTAGCCTAACCATGACTGACCAATTGATTATTCATGATTTTTTCAATCAGCTTTGCTGGCAGAGATAGGCAAGAGATTAGTCGGTAATTATTTGGGTCCAATGGGTTCATTGAAGGTTTTTTAATGAGAGGCAGGACTGATGCCTTCTTCCAGGTTGAACGAAACGAGACAGAGCGGCATATAAGATGAAAAATGTCAGTTAGTTTAAAAGCAATGGTCTCTGCAACTAAGTTAGCGAACTTTGGTGGACAAGGGTCACAAGGAAAATCCGATTTCACTGATTTGAGCAGTTTAATGACCTCCTCTATGGAAGGTGGAGTGAATTGGCTGAGGGTGCTATTTACAGCCAAGCTTTGAGGGGCATAGGTGTCTGAAAGAGGGACCGGCGGTAAGGTGGAGAAACTATTATAAACATTCTCAACTTGATTACTGAAAGCATCAGCCACCATCTCACAGAAGGATTGGCTAAAGTCGGTACAGATGTTAGCAGTATCCGTGGTCAGTTTGCTAACTATAGAAAAAAGCTCTTTTGAGGAGTTAGTAGCTCCTTCAATCTTTCTAGTAAAATAAGCAGACTTTTCCTGAGTGATCAAGTTTTTATAATCAGCTAGGCATTTTTTATACTTAGTTTTCTCTGCTTCTGAGTAATCGGCTCTCCATTTTTTCTCCTGCCTGCGACAGCACTGCTTCGATGCTCTCAATTTGTCAGAGAACCAGGAGCAGATAACTTATGTCACTTTATTTTGGTCCTTTACACAGGTGCTAAAGAGTGGGCAGCGGTGTCCAGTCAGTGCGTGTACTGCACAACTGGTAGTTCAACATCATATTATGGTTTAGGAAGAGAATTCTGTCGTAATTGGTCCAGCTCATTTGCTTGAATTTTGTGCCAAGCACGACAAGAAGTGCAAGTAGGATGGTCTGCCAGTACTTGGCCAACTTGGCTATAGTTAATATCGAAGAAAATTGCCATATGGTCTGACCACAGTAAAGGCAACATGGCAATATTCCCCAATAAAGGATTATTAGTGAAAATACTATTAAGGGTGTGGCCCGCCTGATGCGTAGGACCTACAATCTGTTGAGAGAGGCCGAAAGCATCCATTGTTTGAAGCAAGGCAGCTGTGCCCTTATCAGAACGGACATCCAGATGAAAAATTAAAGCCGCCTAGGACAGTAAAGACGCTAAGCAGAATATTAGCCTCCAAGAGGCTGCTAAAGTCCTATGCAAAGCTAGATCGTGGTCCAGGTGGACGATGGACTAATGTCCCATTAAAGGACTGATTATCAGACATTTCCACATAGAAAGAAACTGCTTCACAGAAGGAGGATGAGAGAGGGTCGCAACGGACCTTCAAGTGAGATCTATCTATGAGCGTAATACCGCCTCCTCGCTTACCCACGCGGTCATGTCTGAAAAAAAACGTATCCCTCATTGTCCGGACCGGAGGACAGATCCACCCACGTCTCTGTGATAAAAACCAGGGAGAGAAGATGGCTATCAAGAAGTAAGTTAAATTCGGGGCGTGGTTTGACGCGCAACCAAGATGGCCGCGTCTTTCTGAGCTCCGTCAGATCGCGGGTGCGACCGCTCGTCGGAACATGCTGCATCGGTGATTTTTCGATCATCATGCAGCAGATTTGAGTAGCGGAACACCTGGGGAAGCCTGCATACCATTTTCGGGCTGTTTGGAGTCCTTTTGGAGTTCTTTTCGTTTCGGCGACTTTCTCCTCAAGCTCGAGCTTCAAAATGGCGGCAGAAGTGAAAGTCCCTGCTGCTTCACGGATCACTTCAGTAGGTCATTGAACTACATCACGGCTTTTTCTGATCTTTTTCCCTTCATGTATGAGGTATTGCTTGGATATCCTTTATGCTTCACTATGTCATGCTCTGCTTTTCTTTAAAAGACGCTATGCTGAGGAGGCAATATTTTTTTACAAAATGGCAGCAATTATTTGAGTGCTGATTGACTTACTTGCGACCTGCTTTCAGTTGGTTTTACCTCAATGGGGGTGACTACACATGTCAAATTGCTAGCTTTAAATTTTGCGACGTTTGAAGATCATATTTGCTCTGACTGAGTGAGCAGTCTGTACCTCACACTATTTCCTGATACCAGTGGTTGCTTGTTTTTCTGTTGGCGATTCATTTGTCTGTGTGGGAATTTTAATTCTCCTCAAGTCTTCCTCTGTGCTTGCTCCCCCTTGCTGTGCTTTACAGTGGTGTGTTCTTCAATATACTTCACAGCACTTTCGCCTGTTCTACGACTTCTCCACATTTATACAGTCATTCTGTGAGGTTTTTTTGTTGGACACTTCAATGGCGGATGGCATGGGTGTGACCCCCAAGGATAGAGATTCGAAAGGGAATCTGAAGCGGTCTAAACAGATTTCACCCACGCCCGACACTTCAGCGAGAGGCAATATGGATTCTGCTTCAGCATTAGATACTATTCTAACTAAACTTAATGCAGTTCATGACATAGCACAAAGCACCAAAACGAATACAGACTTACTTCAGGTTGAGGTGGCGGCTATCCGAAATGACCTCAAGAATCTCTCATTACGTGTCTCCAATGCAGAAACACGAATAAGTTCTGTGGAAGACTTCACGAATAAACAAGCTAAACAGGCTCAAAGTTTAGAGCGTTCCTTGGCCTCATTGAGAAGAGACCTGACTGAGCAGGAAGATAGGAACCGTAGAAGCAATCTTCGAATTCTTGGCCTACCGGAGGACTGTGAGAATTCTGCTCCTTCAATGCTGGATTTTTTGCTTACATGGATCCCTACGGTCTTGAACATTTCATTTGTAAAAGACTTTGAAATAGAACGTGCTCATAGGGTTCCCACCTTTAAGCCTAAAACGTTAGCTTATCCAAGACCAGTGATTCTGAAACCTCTGCGCCACCAACATTCTGAGCAAATCCTAGCTCACATGAGGAAGATTAAATCATTACAGTGGGAGGGGCACAGAATATCAATATCACAGGATTTTGCTAGAGATACTGTCATTCGCCGTAAAGGTTTCTTGAATTTACGTAGAAGGCTAATTGATATGAGCATTCCATTTTCCTTTGCAGGTCCTTCGCGTTTCAAAATAACTTTTAGAGGTCGCTCTCAGATTTTTTATGAACCTGCAGAGCTTTCCACTTTTTGGATAACCAGTCTGAATCACAGATGGATCAGTTGGCTTCTGAAACGCTTCCTAGCACGTCTCATTGTTAATGTATCTCAATGTTGATAACCTGGATTCATTTGTCCTGTGCTTTTGCCATGATATACGGCCTTATCGTGCCTATGTGTTCCTTGCGGATATAATAAGATTCAGTAGTGTTGTTGTTAGTTCATTGTGGTTACTCTCTCTTGACTGATTTTTTCTTCACAGGTATTTTATCTGCTTTTTTCTTCACAGGTCCTAAGATTGCTCATACCTCTAGGCAGGTTTCTTAAGAGTTATTTCTGTTTTGTGGACAGTGTTTAGGTACTGTCCTATTACATAATGAGGGTTATTATGTCTCTATTTTCTTCTCCTTAATCTCTTTTTCATCTCTTGTCATTTCTGGCTTACTCCAACTCTGTCTATGTTTTTCTATTTTCGTTCATCCTCCTCTGCTGTTCTGATGAATTTTTGTTGATTTGTACATCTAAATAGTTGTTTTTCTTTGGGTTCTCTTTCTTCCTATTACCATGTCATTGGTGTTCTGTCTTTTCCACCCTCTTTAATATCTTTTATATGCTTTTTATCCGTTTAGCTTGCACTTTCTCTTTTCTTCTTTTTCTGACTGTGCTGGTATCTAATCTTTTTTCGTGTGGTTATTATTCATTTGTATCTCCCTCTGTTTCCCTTTCTTCCTATATTCATCTATTTTGTGTTTGTATAATTTTTATAATGTGAATATATTCTCTTATTATCTATGTATTTAACTCATGAATTATTTTTTATTGATATTTCTAACACCTCACTTTATTAATTATTACATCATTTATGACTATTTACCATGCCTTAGGCTCTTATCTATAATATCTAGTTCTGTTATTTAGGATGCCTTAATTTATTAATTATTACATCACTTATGACTATTTACCATGCCTTAGGCTCTTATCTATAATATCTAGTACTGTTATTTAGGATACCTTAATTTGATATTGCCTTAGCCTGGCATTCATACTATTTATTAGTTATTTATAATGCCTTATTGCTGTTTATGAGGCCTGAATTGATTATTGAACTGAATATTGCCTTAGGCTGTTATTTATAATCTTTTTTATTTTTTTATTTATTTTTATTGTTATCTATGAGGCCCTAACTAATATTGCCTTAAATTGTTATTTATAATATCTATTACTGTTATTTATGATGCATTAATTATTGTTGCCTTAGCTTGATATTCATAATATTCATTATGGTTATTTATGATGCCTTAATTTAATATTGCCTTAGTCTAGTGCTCACAATATTTATTATTGTTATCTATGACTGGATTATTTACTTTTGCATTAATGTTCTGTTGCTCAATGATATATCAATTTTATTCCTGAGCGGTCCACAATGTCTGTGTGCGCCTCTGTGGTTGCTCCTCTACGTTTTTTCCCCCATGCAAATTGTCTGTTACAGACATCCCCTGGTGGGGTTTTTCTTGTTTTTATGCTCCTCCTCTTTTCTTTGGAGCATTTTTTCTCTCTCCTTTCTCCTTTCTAGCCTTTTCCTCTTCTATTTCTATCTTTTCTTCCTTGGGGACTCCTGCTTCGGCTCCTGTTTTTTATGTTGTTCTTGTAGTCCATCTATTCATGTGCATGTCGATATGTTGTATAGTGTTCCCTTTCTCTTTTATCAGATACTATTATTTGTTTGCTGGCGTGTCTCCTCATGTCTGGTCTAAATGTAATATCTCTTAATGTCCGTGGATTGAATCATCCTGTTAAGAGGGCCAAGATAC
The DNA here is from genome assembly GCA_963921515.1 of Calotriton arnoldi. Lineage (NCBI taxonomy): Eukaryota > Metazoa > Chordata > Amphibia > Caudata > Salamandridae > Calotriton > Calotriton arnoldi. The sequence continues at coordinate 1,833,045 of CAWUFW010001369.1, forward strand.
TAGACTACTGCAGAAGCCTATCTGGTGATGTTGTTCTTCTCCAAGAGACTAAGATAGCCTTTAAGGAAGCTTTGCTTCTACGGAAACAGTGGGTTCTTGATGTTGCTTGCTCTGAAGCCTCCGGTAAGAAGAACGGGGTTGTAACCTTGATTTCTAAAAATTCTGGTCTGTCCATTGTCACGACGGAACATGATACGGATGGCAGATGGTTGCTTTCTCGTTTGTCCAATGGCTCAGACGAATTATATGTTATGAATATTTATGCTCCCAACATTGATGATCAACTCTTTTGGCGTTCAATAACCAAAAAGCTCTCTGACATCCCTCAAAGTGCTAGAACCATTGTTGGAGGTGATTTTAATTTGCCTTTAGATCCTATTTTAGATAGACATTCTGCTTTTAAATTTCGCCCTCCTAGGTCACATAAACAAATGCTCAATATGTGCTCCTCTCATCAACTTGCTGACGTTTGGAGGTTACATAACCCGACGGGTAGTGATTTCACGTTTTTTCCTCTCCACATTCTAGTTTCTCACGTATTGACTATCTTTTAGTTGATGCTGCACTTCTAAAACACACTAGTAATGCTATAATTCACCCAATAGTTGTTTCCGATCATGCAGCCGTCTCTTTTACTCTTCTTAACTTGACGGATAAACAAGGCCCTCGTACTTGGCGTCTCAATACAGAGATTTTGGATGATAAGGATGAAGTTAAAGAATTATCTGTGGAAATTGACAATTTCTTCAATGATAATGAGTCTTCGGTTAACTCCCCAATTGTGTTATGGGATGCATTTAAATGCACTATTAGGGGTCATATTATCAAAAAAATGTCAAAAAGGAATAGTGATATCAGAAAATCATTACAATCTTTAGGGGATGAGATCAAATGTAAAGAGATTTTATATAGAGGCTCTAATGATAAGTCTCTCTTGCAAGACATCAAGAATTTGAAATATACTTTTAACTCCATTGTTACTAAGAGAGCTTACCTTGGTGTACATGCTCAAAAGTCTAGACGCTTACTCTTACAGAATAGAGCTGGTAAGATGTTGGCTGCCACTTTAAAGTACCAAACTGATAATGTCAAAACTGCTCAGATTTCTTATATTAATGACACTAATGGCTCTAGGAAATTCCATACTCAAGAAATCCTACAAGTTTTTCGTGACTTTTACGAAAAACTTTACACTCCTAAGGATCAATGTGACTTATCTGGGTGTCAGAAATTCTTGTCCTCGATTCCTACACATACTATTTCACAGTCGGAGATGAATGTTCTGGGGCAACCGATTGATTCTGAAGAGATAATTCAGGCCATTAGGTCGACTCGATCTGGGAAGGCTCCAGGGCCTGATGGTTACCCTATTGCTTTCTACAAGACTTTTTCATCATCAATAATAAAATATCTTAAGAACGTTCTCGATAACTTTGTAGTGTCTGGTAAAGTCTCTGGTTCAGCCGCTGAGGCTACTATTGTTGTGATTCCGAAAGAAGGGAAAGATCATTCTGACCCTAAAAATTTTCGTCCAATCTCGCTTCTGAATATGGAGGCTAAGATTTTTGCCAAAATCCTGGCTAAGCGATTAGAGGGCCATATCCCTAGCCTTATTCATAACTCCCAGACTGGCTTTGTAAAAGGAAGACTTGCTAGAGATAATATCCGAACCTTTTGCCATATATTGGAGAAAGCGAAACTTTCTGCCTTGCCATCAGCTGCGATTGCTCTTGATGCCGAAAAGGCTTTTGATAAAGTTTCTTGGCCTTTTTACACGCAGTACTCCATTCTCATAATTTAGGAGATTCTTTTATAAACATGGTAATGTCCCTATATTCCCAACCTAAAGCCAACATCAGAGTTAATGGGGCTACGTCTTCCTTTTTCAACCTTCGTCAGGGAACTAGACAAGGGTGCCCGTTATCACCCCTTCTTTTTCTATTGACCATAGACCCACTCCTTCGGTTACTCAACTCAAATGACAACATCAAAGGTTTCCAATTTGGTACACATACACTTTAAACGGCTGCGTATGCAGACGATGTTCTCATATTCTCTGAAGACATTGCTACTGCCATCCCTGCCATCCCTAATACCATTAAAGAATTTTCAATCGTTTCAGGGTATACTTTGAACAGAGACAAGAAGGAGATGTTCCCTCTTAATGCGTTGTGCTTCCCTTCTCATATGGGTGAGGCTGGCTTTAAATGGCAATCGACTCGAATTAAATACTTAGGAATTTGGTTTTGCAATAACCTTGTTGATACTATTTCTTATAATGAATCTCACATTCTAGCTAAGATTAAAGATCTTTTGTCCTCTTGGTCTCCGAAATATATTTCCTGGTGGGGAAGGCTCCAAACTCTCAAGATGATGATAACGCCGATTATTAACTTCTTATCCTCAATGCTACCTGTGAGGCTGTCCTCATCCTTTTTCCGTGAGATTGACCTACTTACCTCAAAGTTTCTATGGGGTGACAAACGTGCTAGAATTGCATACAAACATCTTAGGAAGCCATCTGTCTTGGGTGGTTGTAATCTTCCAGATTGGAATTTGTATCAAATTGCTTTCTTATCGTCTCAGGGTGCTCTCTGGTTTTTATCGAATTCACACCATACTCCTACGTGGATTTGTATTGAACAAGTGTTGTGTTCTCCTCTCTCTACCCCCTCTTTTCTCACTGCCTCTAAACTTGTGTTACCTCATTCAAGCCGTATTATTTCAGACACAATTAATGCTCTGAAACATATAGATAAAAAGGTTTCCAACCCCATTCATAAATCGAGATGGTCCTCATTATGGTATAATCCTAAAATTGTTACTGATATCGATCCTGCCACGATGTCTTCCTGGGCTAATAGAGGTCTTACGTTGGTCAAACATCTTTATGATTCCAATCATGATCCTCTTCCCTTTTCTTCTTTGGCCAGTAAATATAATCTTAACAATATGGATTTCTATTATTTCTTAAAATTAAAGGTTGCCCTCTCTAAAGTGACCCTCTGTACAGATTCGGTTACTATTTCACTTCTGTCTATGTGGTCTCGTTCAGGTCATACTGCCTCGAAAATATACAAATTTTTATCTGCGCCACTTCCTTCACAGGCTACTATTACACAAGATAAATGGTCACATCATTTTGATAGTGATATTTTTAAACATATCTCACAAGAGTCATGGCAGTTAATTGGGAAAGTTTCACTACGAAATAAGATTGCTCCTTCCCTTATGCAATCTAAATTCTTTTCGATGAATCTTCTGCATTGGACCCCTGCTCGTTTACATAAACTGAAGCTGAGGGATAGGGATCTTTGTTGGAATTGCAATTTGGTCCCAGGCACTTACCAACATATGTTTTTTGAATGCTCGTTACTACAACCCTTTTGGGATTTAGTTCAGAAACACTTATCACTAATTTTTGACATTCCAGTGGAACTTTCATTCCCTATGATCTTATTGGGACCATGGGCCGCATGTTCCCCTCTTCCTCTGGATGATACTGATATGCAGCTATTAGATCTTCTTATTTCAATTGCTGTCAAAATTATTTTAACTGAGTGGAAATCCTTTAATCTACTGTCCTATCATACTTGGTGGGCTTGGGTATCATTTCTTCGTGGGGCCCATACTTCGGTTGAAGAGAGACACTGTACTCCTTCCATTTCCAATACTATTTGGAGGTCACTGGATAAATATATGAAATTGTCATCTCAGGGGTTGGTAGCCCAATATCCCTTTGTCTCTATTGCTTAATTTATTTTTCATACTGTTGCAGGTGTCCCCATCTACCCATCTATCCATTTATCCATCTGTATTATCTATTTATCTATCTATCTACCCATTTATCTATCTATCTATCTATCGTCCCCTTTCTCTTTCTTTCTTTCCTTGTTCCTGCTTCTTATTTTCTCTTTCTATCCTTTCCTTGTTTCTTTCGCTTATCCTGGCACTTTCTTGGTATCTATGCAATACAACTAATTTTTTGTTATCAATCCAGTATAAGATACTCTTTTTATATGACATATTGAGTCGGTACTATGTGTGATTTCATTATTTTCTGACATGAATTTTACCTTTGTGTCTGTTTTTCTTAAATGTCTTACTTATCTATTGACCATGTTGTTCTGTTGTATTGCATTTTATTACAATTATATGAACTCTTACTTTTTAAAACAATAAAGATATTGAACACAAAAAAAAGAAGTAAGTTAAATTCAACATTGTATTTTATCAACGACCTGGCATTTATAAGTATACAGGACATATGGGACTTGGCTTTAGCTTCTGAGGTAACATGTGTGTGTATGATTGGCATACATGTGTAGGGGTGACTGAGAGACTGTGTCGTATGTACTTGTGGCACAGGACATACCTTTCACCATATGTGGCACCGTTACATGTATAACACAAATGGGAGAAATTTAAAGTGCAGAATAATGTTCTGCAAAAATATACAGTGTATGGAACATTTTTCTGCACTTTAAATTTCTCCAACTTAAAATAATGACTGTATTTTTCACTTATGAATATGTCACTGTATTGAGAAAATGAAACCGAATAGTTAACTTTGTTTTTGTGGATTCCATAAAAATCATCATTTAAATTTTCTCCCATTTCCAAGGCATCTTGCTCCCAGTGGCCTGTAGACATGGTGCCATATTTATAACAAAAAAATTAATTTGTTTAAAAGGGAGGAATTTTAAGTGAATAAACATTTCAGAAAACTTTAAGAGGTATTTGGCTTAGTTGAAAGTGGAGAAAGACATTAACACTTAGGGGTCGATTCCGATTCGGGCCGGAAATTTCTCCGACCGAGCCGGACCCGGAGAGATTTCCGACCGAATCGGACCCGTGCAGTCCGACCGAACGAGTACGATGCGGCCGTATGTTATCGGACACGAGTCGGTCGGACTCCCATTGAACTCAATGGGAGCCGGTCGTACAACGCGTACGCGGGCTCCCATTGCCTCAATGGGTGCGAGGCGGACAAGGGCGCCCCTACAGCGGGTACGCCGCGAGCGCGCTCGCGGCGTACACGCACAGGTAGGGGGACCCTTGGGTCCCCCTGTGTGCGCCTGCGCGGCTACGCGTACAGGGGGTCCGACACGGACCCCCAAAGTACGGCTCCGACAGCTCTTACGAGCCGGAGTGCGCGGCTCGGTCGGACTGCTCGCGGCGCGCATCGTACTTACCCGGCCGGGAAACGTCTCCATTGCGCGGTGCGACCGGGTCCGACCGAGTCGGTCGGAGCGGTTCGAGTCCGAGCGAGTCGGTCGGAGTTGTCGGGACGCCCGGACGAGTCGGTCGGCGACTCGCATCGTACTCGCTCGGCCGGACCCGCAGTACGGTTCGGTCGGGAAACAGGCTTTCGCATGGCTTTTTTCCCGACCGAATGGTATTGGGTGCGCCTCCGACCGAGATCGGAATCGGCCCCTTAATGTTTCATAGAAAAAGCTTTCTTCACTTCAAATGTCTCCCATTTGAAAGAAATGACTGTTTTTCAGTTATAAATATGGCACAGTGTCTACTGGCCACTGGGAGCAAGAGGCCTGCTGCTTGTAAATACGCGAGTTTGAAATGGGAGAAAATTAAAATGAGTTAACCAATAAGGTAACTTTTTATTTTCAATATTCTCCCATTTAGAAGCATTCAGGAACATCATTTTGTTTTCATGCTTCAATATTGAGTAGACAATTACTTTATTTAGGAGTTAAATACTTCAGTGCTTCAGTTCTTCACCTCTGTGACCCAGCCTGCCCCATAAATCTGGCTGAGCACTGCTCATTAATCAGGCTCTTCTATCTGCAACCTGATGATAATGTAAAGTAAACACAGCCTTCTCTTAATGTTAAAAGAAAAATATGACCCTGTGCTTATTCAAAAATGAATTCAAGGCTGTGAGCTACTATGAAGCTTTCTGGGAGCTACTGGTAGCTCGTGATTGACTGGTTAGAGACACGTGGTTCAAATAATCCTTTAATGGTGGACACATTTTTTTTTATCATTCACTAGTAAGCAGTTCTGGAATAGCGGGGGAATCAGCAGGGCTCTGGTAGTTAATATTGAACTGGAACCAGGTCCCAGGCCAGCCCCTCTGAAGTCTTCCACTTGTGTCCCAGTGTAACGTGCACCCATAGCATTGGTGCGTTCACATCCAGTGCTCTTCAGTGTTAGGAGCAGGAGAGGGCTCTTTTGCAGTACACAATGTACATCAGAGACAAACTAATTCCTTTTGCCCAATTGGTGTCCTAGCTGGGAACTGTTGGGGAGTAAAACATAGAACTGACGGCCCACCAAATCCGCAGATCTTGAAGAGAAATGTAGGATATACTCTGCAGTGTAACTCCACATGTGGCTAAGAGATTAATGGAGATTTTAGATTGTTTTTAACTTTCACAGACTATAAGCCTATGCAACATATGTAAATCTACGTATGTTCTGTAGAAATACATGTGTACCCCAGTGATACTCATTTATATACCACACAATCTAAACCGAAGTTTTTGGCACTAATTAAAATGCATATATATAACTATGAACCATCATATCAATCTTAGCATAACCACAGATTGAATTAAAACCTCCAAAGTTTCAATCTTATGCCTTGCACGTTAGAACAAGGAGCTGTTTGAAATAGGAGCATCACGATGCTATTTTACCTCACTGGAATTTGCGGCCTGCAGATAACATAAGAATCTCTGCAATAGAAGCATTAATCCATGAGCTTTTTGGATAAAGTACAAATGAATGACCTACTCCTACACACTATGTACCGCAGCAGGAACATTAACCCTCTGAACTATTTTATGATGGTTCAAACGTGTGACCAGAGAATGCAGAGAGACCTCTCTATCAAATGCATTAACACCCAGTTATCAAACCACTATTTATACTATTAATCGCATAGCTATGGAAGGCAGGTCCCTTGACCACATAAGCTACCTTAAAATACATTCTTATTTTGACCAGGTAAGTAAATAACTGAGAACATCGTTTCCATCACATTTCATGATTTCCATTTTCTTTTGTAAAACATATCCCATAGACAGATTGTCAGTGACTCCACTCCTCAAATTTATGACCCTCATGTCTCGGCCTCAGCACCTTATAGCTAGGTCATGGCGTAATTTCAATTACGCTGAAGTAATCAGAGTAATTTAGGTAATTCTACGTTACATTTTGACGCAGAATTACTTATAGTTACACAATTACTCCTGCTTTTTGTAATTATGAATAATTTGGAGGGAGAAAATCTTACCTCTAAAGCACATTTAGCGAAGTGCGAGTGGACGCACACGCTCACTATTCGCGTTGTACTGTATTTAGTGCTATTTTTTAGGGCAAAATGCATCCTTGCGTCCATTTTCGACGCGTAGGTGCATTTTGTGCTAAGCAAATAGCTCTAAATGTGGGGAATACGCTGAGGGGAAATACTATCCCAAGAGCTCACTATATGTGTTCTGTTGCATTTAGCGCTATTTCTTAGCTCTAAATGCATTCTTCTGCCCATTTTGGATGCAAGGAGGCATTTTTGTGCTAAAAAATAGAGCCAAACACAGAATTACTCTTCTCGCTTAAATAAGCGTAATCTTGCAGAATTCTCGGGTATTTCTGCATGATTACGCTACATTGAATTAAGCGAGGTACGCCCACCCCTACTTATGGCGTCACCTCCTACTGCCGGCTCCCACAATTCATGGATCCGCAAGTAATATTGTTTTCATTTCCAGCTCTGACAGTAAAGGAATAACATGTTGAACCTTTGCTTCATTTTGCCATAAGATTCAGTTTCCACTAGCAAATTCCAAACGAAATTCATTCCAAAACCTTGCACATCACACACTATGAATGTATACCTCGTCTCTTCCGACATTAGGAACTTTGTGATGCATAACTACATTGGCTCAGCGAGGATGACCAGCTTTGAAAAAACAAAAAAAACAAAGGGGGTTTATTTTGTTTACTTTATTCTTTTTATTGGAGTGTGGCCAGCAGATGGCGCTGCACGGATTGCTCTCTGCGCCGCTCCCACCGTCCGGGTCTGTTTCCGTTTGGCAGTATTGCTGCGGCCTCGGACTCAGTGCAGGGCGGTGCCGTCTGATGGAAGCGCTCGGCGGCCTCTTTTGCAGCGGTGTCGACTGCCACAAACAACAGAGCGGAGGAAAGAATGCAATTAAGCTCAGCCACTGGTGATTACGTAGCCATTGGCCATATTTCAGGGCATCGTTTTACGCTCACCGTGTTGCTTTTGACACAGGCCACCAATACATTTCATTTTAAGGACTTTTTTGGGGCCCTGGTCAACACATAATTTGGAGACCTCTCTACAAAATAACTTTCACTTCTTTATCATTCGTTTCTTGCTAGTTTAAGCCTCCAGCCAAACACAACTGAATTATTTGTTCACCTGCCTGAATATTGATCACGCGAAAGCACTTAAACTATGTCTTGCCCGGCAGACCCAAAATCCTTAAGATGACACTCTGTAGAGAGGTACAGACTCAGAGGTGAAGGTAGGAAGAGAGGGTTGGCCAAAGAAATCGAACAGACATAGGTCAAATATAGAAGAGTTCAACCTCTCAGGGGCCCATTGGAAGATGGGGGCCCTGGGCAATTCCCACTTTGCCAATGCCTTTAAACGTTTCTGCTACCGATATTCAAGCCAGTCTTGCCCCTGTAGGAAAAGCCCAGTTTGAAATACCAGGCCAGGGCCACGCCAGACAGCAGTACAGGCCAGCACAGACCGAATTCAGGTTACTTACGTCTCATCAGTAAGTTGCAGCTTGAGTCATAGGATAGCGAGCATTAGCTTTCAGGTGTGCAGGAGTGCCACAATAACCCGGAGACGCTCCACGGAGACCAGCCTAAAACCTGGTGCCCATCATCAATACGCCTTGAGGCCTAACAGTGTGGTATCAGCCCGGAGGGTAAGACTGCTACACACAATCAGACCTAACATAAATGTGCCAACTGGCTTCACACTGCAGGAGGCAGATTAGAATGAGGCCATGGGGGTTTTCATGTTTCATCATTCCATCTCATCTAGATTTGAAATCAGCTCCCTAGCCTGTACTCCACCAGAAAAATGCCAGAGTAGGGCATAGCAGTTGACTTCTGCAAGCCTTGTAGGTTGGCCACGTTCTTTCCTTGCCAGCATGGTGGTGACTCAGCCAGCGGGAGACCGGGAAGCTGGACTTAGCAAAGCTCCAGGTGCCAAAGGAGTGCATTGCCCGTCTGTTGAATGGTCATGGGCCCGATACCCTGCTACTCAATTGCAGTAACATTGCAGATGGTGCTATGAAGTACCTCCTAGAGGTCAGCAACCTGGGACCGGTGTGTGCAGAGGAGGGAGCTGACGAGGAGGGACTCCCGCAGTTGCCTGGGGTAGGGGAGCAGGTGACCCACTGCTGGATACACCTGTGGTGGAGTGTCGCTCTCTTGCCACATCGAGCCATTCAATGTTTGACGCTGATGCAGCACTTAGATCTAGAGGCCTGGACACTGTGTGGCACACTGGGATATTGATGCTTCCTCTCCCTGTGGAGAGAGGGAGACCCGTGCAGCTGGCTGGACCACTCAGCAGATAGCATAGCTATCAATGTTGGGGTCTTACATACAGACCTGTGCAAATTCTCGCACAGCGTGGGATCTTCTGAGACCTCTCTGACAACACTCGAGCCTGGTGTTTCAGAGTTTAAACACCTTCGAGACATAGAGAAGTCAGAGCTAATTTTGGAACATAGGACAAAGGTCCAGAGGTTTGTTCCAGGTGAAACAAGATTAGAGTAATGGGCATGCATGAACGTGTGAAGGACCTGAGTTTGGAACTTTGTTTTTTGAAGACTGGCTAAGTAAGACTGTGGCACTTCCCAGCGAGATTTCTCAATGCGGGGGGTCGCGCATGGACGCGACCGATCGCGTTGAGAAACCAGCCGTTCGTGTTGAGGAAGCTGCCGCTTGAGTAGACGATCTACTCGAGCGGGAGAAAGAAGCAGCGGCAGAAAGAGGCAGCTCCATCTTGTGCATGTTGCAGTTTGCGCTGATTTTCCAGCGCAGGACAAACACCCTGTGCTAAAAATCAGTGCAAACGGCACGACCTAACGCACTCTGCCGCTTGCGGAACTCCGCGTAGTGTGGCAGAGTTTTTTGGTCATTTTGCGGTGTTCCGCATAGCGGAACTCCTTGAACTCCGCCCAGGCCCAGTTCAAAGCTCTTCATGGTGGAGCATGTACAAAGGTCGTCGCTGCTCCTTCCAGGTGCTTTTACTCGGCACATTAGAGCTAAACTGCTCAATTACATGGGCTGTCTCCATATTGGAGGGCCCCTTAAAAACAGGCAAGCACAAGTTATGATCTTCTATGACTATACACTAGCAGTCCAACAGCAACTTTGCTTGTCTGTGGATGTGCAGAAAATGACTATGAACCTGCTATTTATAAACAAGCTGCTCTGTATAGCTAAATATGAAGGTAGTAGCAGAAGGAGTGACACTTGTTTGATCAGCATCCATCAGCTTTTGACTGGGTGGAAACCTGGGAGGCTGCCAATGGCACACTTGGTGCTTTACCTCAGGAGAAGACACAACATCCAGCAGGAAGCACTCATTAGACTGGGAGGCTGTGAAGACCAACGAAGAAAGAAATGGAAACAGACAGGTCGGAGGCTATAGCGAAATTGAACATTATGTACTGCACTGTTATTCACATTGTTGCTAGTTAGTCAGATCCTGTTCAACAGAGGGCTCTGAGGTCTCCAATGTATCAAACGTTCTGGGTCTATCTGTCATTCCTGTGACTCCTGATGTGCTTGTCTTATTGATGATCTCAGCAGTGTTCCTGGAACAATGGCTACCCTCATGACCACGGCAGTGCACAAGCACCAAGATTGCTCCTAAACTTGACTAGGACCTCTTGAGCAGGACCTCGTACCCATGCTGCCTCTAGACAATAAAACTCTCTGCAAACATCTGACCAACAGGATGATGACAATAATTGTGACACTAGTACACCTGGACCACAACAGATTTTTACTGGATCATAATATCTCCCCTTATCTTAGAAACGTTTTGTTTCACCTGATAATGAGCATTCCATCACTTAGGCCTTTCCCTTTCATAGCATCTCTTAATATTGAGAAGGCCATTGACATGTTTGGATGGCCATACCCATGGCTGGTTTTCAGGACTATGAATTCGGGCTGGAGATGTGGAGCTGGATATTTGTTACGTGCAGTGACCCAGTCACAAGTGTCCTCAGTGGGTGGTTGATATCATCCTAACGACAGGTCGAGCATGCTCCCTATCGCACCTGCTGTCTATTTGGCCATGGGGATCCTGGTCTATCATTTCCAGACCATGGCGTTCAGCAGAGAATTGAATCTTGTGGAAGTACAGCCAGCATCCTGCTATCTGTGAATGGCATGCTGCTTCATAATAAACTGAGTAATATCCATCTCCCTAGACATGAAGAGGAAGGATCAATTTGACCTCCTCTTTGCCCTTCAGGTTAATTGGAGTAAGTCATGTTTGTTCCCAGTGAGTGCAGTATTGGCTTCCCATGCTGATGGGCTATTTCCTGAGCTTCTGTAGTAGCCTCTGCTGCGTTTATATATCTAAGAGTTTGGGTGTGTCGGAAAAATTGGGGTCTAATAGCTGGGAACATACTAAGAATGTGTAGTGCCCTGGAATACGGCAGTGGCCTTAGGGAAGGAACTCCCTTCTCTGTGGTGGCCTGGACCAAAATGCTGATTCCATAGCACCTGAGACAACACTTTTTTAATGTGTCTGTGGTTCTTACTAACACATTTTTAGTGATCTAGACTTGAGCTTCAAGGACGGTAGAAACTGAGTCACCCTGGATAAGCTCCGACTCCCAGTGCCTGAGGGAGGGCTCGTGTGCCTGGCTTTCAGATATATAACTTAGTCGTGCACCTCAAATATGTGGTGAAATGGCCGGCAGATAAGAACACTTGTGAGACAGGATTCCTGGAGGAGGATCTATTACCAATGTCCCTAATGGAAAACCTTCTTGGAAGGTCCTGTCTAGTCCGAAAGCTTCCCATACTGCTACAGTGGTGCACCACGTGGAACGCTGAGTCAGAAGAGGAAAGGAATGCTTGCTACATATGCTCTTATTTACTTGCTGTCTTTATTTGTGGAGGTAGCTTGGAACATCAACAAGTCAGTATGCCCATTGCTCGGATCTCCTCTGTCGGGGACCTATGTATCTAAGGTATGTTTGATGACTTTAGATTATTGCAAGATGTCCCTACCAGACAATTCCTAGGATCTATGGACTCCGGACAAGGGTAGCATGGCTAATGTGGATCTGTGGAATGGTGGATCCTGTCAGATATTGCAAACCTTGGTGACTTTACATAATGGTAGGAAGCAGTCACATTACCATACAGGGAAATGCCAGGGGTGCATAAGGTACCAATGAGTAGAGTTTGAGAAGAGTGTCTGCAGCTGTCGGATGAATAGTGGGGCAAAATGGTGCACAAATGTGCAGTGATGTCTTGCAATACCAGCTTTAAACTCGGGTAGATTCACTATATCCATTGCACGTCCCCCACACTGACTCACAGAATTCATACTGCCCATTCAGGATATTATCTTACATGTAGATCTGAGGGCGCAAACGTTTCACATATGGTGTGGGGGCCCTACGATTCTACCATTTTTGGGGCAGAGGAAGTTTCTTCTCTTTTGGATAGGACACTTCAACACCAACTGAGGCATGCTGATTTGGCCTTTCTGAATGCCCCAAGTGGCTACAATAGGGATGTAGGTTTGTGGACATTGTTTACGTAGTAAAACAAACGCAGGATTGCCATGGCCTGGAAGCCTGAGCCTGCCCTCAGTTGGTAGTCCATGGTGGTGGATTAGAAAGGAGTTAGCCATAGGTGGGGTGAGGCCGACGATACAGATTTGAAAGCTGCTGGTCTCCGAATGTACTAGTGAGCGATTGTAATTAAACTCAAGAGATCACAGATGATCAGCGTCGGACCCGCCTATAGGACAATCAGGCAGTGCCCAATGGGCTGGTCTGAAAAATCAGTGTGTGAGCCTTTTTTTTAGCAGTTTATGGGCCTGTTATTTGGCCAGGTGGTCAGGTTTATATTGTTGATTTCCCTTACTTCACCACAACCACAAATGCATGCAGTCTCTCATACCTTGCAAAAAACCCATTCAGCCTGTCTTACCAAGTTCAAAACTGGACTGATTTGCAAATGTGGGACACTTTTTTAGCTGTCCAGTTCAATAACGGGGGCCACTTTTATTTTGGTGCCCGTGCCTATTTTCTGACCTAGTCCAACTCTGCAGATGATAGACCTATAAGCATGGGCGTCGATTCACCATAATGCCAAGGGTAGCGGTAGTGACATCACATACCCTTTGGTCTTAATGACATCACAGAAAGCAACATCATATGACCCTGACCCTGTTTTTTTCCAGGAAGGCATGTCACGTGCTGATTTGACCTTTGAAAGTTTTGGGGCATAAACCAATTACAATAATACTTGCCCTAAATTATAGTGAGCAAGCAAGGTGAGTAATCCAGACCTCTTCTAGGAAATTCCACACCTGAGAAAAATTTGACAAGAATGGGCAAAATCATGCATTTTAAAGCACAATTTTCACATACATTTTCTAAAATGCTATAGGCGCTGGAAGGGTCCTCAATAAATATTCAAATCCTTTCATGGTGTGCGAAGTCAATGAAGCCTGATGTTTCCCAAGGTTGACCCATTTTTCTTTTTAAATGTGGTATGAGTCCCCCCTTATCTCAAAAATGACCTTCATTGTGCCTGGGACAGAATTTTGTCATGAGTGCCCCTATATTCCATGGGTGCCCCATCATGTGGAAAATGACAAAATATCTCAATGTGAAATCTTTGCAATTTATGCCGTCCATATACCATAGGCAAACCTTATGTCGAAAATGTCCTCAGTATGCTAGTGCCTGTATTTTGTCACAAGTGTCTGCCATGCTAAGAATTGCTGCAAATATGCCAGGATCTGTATTTTACCCAGGGTGTCTCTATCAGACAATAATTACCTTTAGTATGCCAGCGCCAACAACTAACTTGCAAACATCACATCATATTATCGCTCACACTCGCATTCATCCACACACTCATTCTTTCGCTCACTCACACTCACTCATTCTTCCTCACTCACACTCTAACATCCACTTACACTCATTCTTATGCATTCTGACTCACAAGCAGTCACTCTTAAACTCACTCATTCTCATTCTTACTCATTCATACTTACTGACATTCAGGGCCAGGATTACTAAAGTTTTGCACCATGATTGCATCACTTTTGAGAAGCAAACATTGCACAAAGTGTCAGGGGAGGATTTCTATCCAACACAAATCAAGATTTGGGTTGGGTAATTTCCAAAGTAACACAATGTTGCGGTGTGCGCTGCTTTGCTTTATTTTGCATTAAGGGGGTGTTCCAGCAGGAGTTTTGACGCAAATCTCTATTTACAAACATTGGTAGACAGAAATGTGCACCAAAATCTTACGCCTCCTTGAGGCAGGCGTAATAAGGAGAATTTTTTTCATTTTTCTTAGTTTTTCCAACTTTGCATGTGTGATGCATTGTACAGCATACATACAAAGTGGGAAAAGCCTTAAAGCATAGTTTTCCTACTGGAAGGGTTACCTTACAGTTGGAAACATATGTTTCAGAGAACACACTCTACCTTGCACTATGGCACAAGGGTGTGTACTTTGGAGCATGGCTGCCAAAAGTGCGCCAGCGCTTGGGGAGAGAACAAATGTGCCATATTTTAATAGATATATCACACTTTTTTCTCTCTTCCTTTGATGCAAGACAGCGCAGCCACTTTGGTGCAGAGTTGCCTTGCGTCAAAGAATAGCAAATTTGGGCCTCCATTTCACACAGTCTCTCACAATCTCACTGCACTACATGTCACTGACTCTCACTAATTTTCACTCACGCACACATGCTTACACATACAGATGCACTTACTTACACGTACACATGCTCTGTCACTTAACATGCTTTCACTCGCAAGCACGTACACAACATATATTTAAAACCATTTTTAATTGCCAGCGCTGCCCCAAAAGGTCCTAGGTGTGCTGGATTTTTTTATTACACTAATAGTGAATAACATAAGATTATTCACTATTAGAATAATGAAAAATGTGCAGAAAATAAGGAACAGAGGATTTCTTGGCACTGAGGCCAGGGGTCGCAAAGACAGTGCCAGGAATTGCAAGGGGCAAGCCAGGGGCCACTGTTGTGACCCCCGGCAATCCCTAAATGACGGCCATGTCTATATGAAGGATTGCTAGCTGGTGTAGACTCAAGGCAAGAGGTGTCACAATATTCCCTAGAAGTGTCTGGCCGGCCCTAGGAGTGTTGACAGTGCACCATGAACCCGTAAGATATTGGGATCACCCAAAGAGTGATCTGGTTACGACATCCCGAGCAAGTGTGAATATAGGAAGGAAGTGGGCGCCATGAATAGGAGTCCCAGGTGTGTGAAACAGGTGTGGCAAATAAGTGACTAAAATGTGTCGACCCCATGCAGATTGTAACACTGTACACACTTGTATGACTAATTCACAGCTGCTTTGAGGACGCGATCATTGAAAAATCTCTTATTTGTGCTTTGGTGTCTTTTCTTTGTGTCTGAAATACAATAAAGTCTGTGTATAAGAGATATTTAACTCCATCATTGCACCAATAATATATCCACATATCATGAAAAAGTGCCCAGAACGCACCAGCATGAAGTATAGGTCATGATCAAATGCCACAAACCTCGAGAGCAGTATTGCATTGCATTATAGTCACATTCATATGGCACTGCACACTCCTGATGGGGAGGTTTGGTGCATGGGCAGCATGCCATCTGTAGGGTCTGTTTGGTTGGAAGGCTATGAGTTTGTATTTCGGACCTTTGGGGAGTGTTTTGGTGTTGTGTGTGATGACCAGATTTGTGCTTTTATCGTCTTATATGGCGCTCAGACTGGGCATCTGGTGAGAAGTGGAGTGAGAGATAAGACACTTCATAAGGCACTGATGTGTCTGAGTGGGAGAGTGTGGATTGTGTGGGAAATGTTTTGGTGTTGTGTGTGATGACTAGAGTTGTGCTTTTATCTTCTCATATGTCACTAAGACTGGGCAGCTGGTGAGAAGTGGAGTGAGAGAAAACACACTTCATCAGGCACTGGTGTGTCTGAGTGGAAGAGTGTGGATTGCAAGTGTGGCTTGTGTGGGAAGTGTTTTGGTTTCATGTGAAGGGCAGTGCTTTCTTTTATGGTCTTGACAGTGGTGGCCGGCACAGATCGGGGGTGGCGGGGTGGGAAGGTGGGGTTGGGGGTAGGGTTGGTAAATAAAAAATTACATTTAACTTACCTCCTCGCCGCGTCCTCCTCGCCATGTCCTCCTCGTGTCTCTCCTCGGCCGGAAACACCGAACAGAAAGCACCCAGGCTCCCCTGAGCCAATCACAACGCTGCAAAGCGTCTGCAAAGGTCTGAGCGGCGTGGTTCGGTGCTCAGACGGGAGCCTGGGCATGTTCTCCACAAAGACAGTAATGCAGCCTGGGTGGAGAACATGCTAAGTGCGCATGAATGTTTGACTGGCCCGAAACGTCCAGCCAACCATTCATGCGCGCTTAGGGAGTGAAAACCACTCCACTCCTCCCCTGCTCTGTCAGCAAAGCAGCACCGCCCTCCCACCCCCCGGCAAATCTGCTGCGCCCGCAACAGGAAAAAATAAAATGATAATAACATTGAGTTGTTTTCATTTTATTTTTCTTTACACTGCTGAAAAGCAGTGGGGCGATGCTCCTCCGCCTTAGCAGAGGAGCCACCACTGGGTGTTGATGCGATAGTGTAGCTGCTCTTATTATGCATGGAGTGGATCGAAGCAAAGTGAGACATAATTGCACATGCCAACCATTGATAGGGGAAATTTGGTTCGTGTCCAAGACATGTTTGCACAATGTCATTGCAAACATTTGGAAAGGCATCTGGCATTATGGTGCCTTGAATAACATTGCAGTGAATAGGTTAAAATTAGCTAGTGTTTGTGCCTTTAGGATTCCGAGAGTGAAAGTGGTTAAAATAGTCTCCCGTTTTCTTTACTGCAAACATTGAATCAAAATATATTTCAGGCTGACAATAGACAAGTGATATTTGATTAGATATCCCTTTTCCTCTTCCTTTTCTCTATAACTATGTTTTTACCTCCTTTCATTAATTTCCCAATGCATTTCAATGGGTGTTTATATATTGCATAGTTATAGGCGTTATACGTGTTATATAGAACAAGTAAAATATACTTAGTAGAATCTCCCAAGTCTTGCAAAAAAATCAATGTGAGAAATTTTCAATATTACCTTCTTGAAGACTGAAGTAATTTCATGGTAATGATATGGATATTTGCCAAGAGCAGGGGCTGCTCCTCCGTTGGAGCGTTGCTCCATGTAAACGCCACTCAAAGCCCCTGAGATGAAAAATAAAATGGTAATTCATTACCATTTTATTTTTCATCGTCCCATCCTTAACTGAGCGTCAGGACGGGGTGGGGCTGCTGAGTGACAGCAGGGAGGAGTGGTGGGCAGAGGGCTGCCTTTGCCCTGTTTAAAGTGCACATGTCTCTTTGGCCTGCCAGCCACACATGCACAATTTAAACCTCTCAAGTAAGTGCAGGCCTCTAGTGCGCTGTGGTAGTGCCGAGTGAGGCCGCGCCCTGTTAGGCCGCTCCTTCTAATGAGGGCGCAGCTTACATGCTCCATGTGAGCAGCGCCAGGATTGGGCAAGGAAGTTTGCTTGTGCCCGCAGCCCTCACTCGAGAATGAAGAGGTCCTGCATGCAGGACGTGTAAGGTAAGTGTTTATTTTTTATTTTTTATTTGCCTGCTCTCACCACCCCTGCGCGCTTGAATCTCCCCACACCCTGTAGATGCCAGCCGCCACTGGCCAAGAGTACGGTTTTCGAGGAATAAGTAACGATTTGACTCATTGTGAACCTGATATCCAATCCTTTCTTTACTATCTACACTTTCTTTAGAAGACATTCTTGATCGGGCCTTGGAGTAAGCCCACTAATAGTTCAGACTATCGTTTTTAAGTTGATGTGGTCTAGCTAGCTGGTTCGGTACATATATTCACTGCCCACATGCATGTTTTGGAAGTATACTTCCAATTTCTCTAAAGAAACAATAAAGCTTAATTTAAAATAATGAATAACTTTATCACTGTATTATAGTGTAAAATTAGCTTTTAAAAAAGTTAATAAATTAGCAATTCCTAATGTCTAAAATAGTTGGAAATAGGGTTTAACAACACTGGAAGACAATTGTCAACTTCGATCTTCAGGTACCCCAATTACCTGGAAGGGAATTTGAGCCTTGCTCTGTACATCTCTGGCTAATTCAGCCCTTGAAAGTTCTCTTTAGCACTGATCTTCAGACCAATCCCAGGTCACATTTAGAATTTTGGAAAATACCATAGAGTTGCGCAGGTTTTGGTAATCGCCACCACGAGAAGGCCTACAAAACTGGTTATGGACTACAAACGACAGGATTTAGCTGGAGCAATACTGAAATTATACGAAATGAGTAACATTTGATACACTCACTATGATAAATCTGCCCCTAAGTATGTGAAGTGTGAGATGCTGGTGACAAGGGAAGACACACCTCACCCCCCAAGAGTCAGTCAGTTATTTCATGCCATTCTTGTAAGTCTGCTTGTAACTTTTCATCTTTCTGGATGCAAAAAAGCAGTCATATATCATTATACAGTCCAATTTAATTGATTTTTACAGAAGCTACAACACAAGTTATCCCTATATTTCTTTCAGAGTAGATGAGCCAAAAACTGACCTAGGAGTTGCCTATGCATCTGATGTGTTTTGCGATGTGCAGTTCACACTTTCTTTAGGGCTGTATAACAAAATCAAAAGACAAACATACATTACATTGACATTAGGTAAGCCCCGAACATTCATATCACAGAAGGCTGTTAATATGGCATTGTGTTTTAGATTGAATTGACAACATACATTGCACTGTGACTAATCTGAATATATTTCTGTGTTTTAGGCTTGTTTAACCTTGGATTCTACTATGTGTTGAATTTTTTCGGAGATTTCTAGTTGTACTTCTATTGATGGTACTTTCATTTTATTCTTGTGTTTGTAATGCAATGTGATTGTATCCATTGTATGCGATTTGTGAATTGGTTTTTCTCCAACCATGAAATTATCATAGGTTTTGATCTAACATAAACAAAATATATGAGGCACAAGGCAGAAATGTCAATACTTTAAAATTATGATTCGAAATGCTTGTTTTGGTTATGAATTTATGAACATGAATAGATTTCTGTAGGGTTAAAATCTTGTTAAATTAAATGTCTTTGTGTTGTTGATGAGTTACTCCGCATTGTAAACTTTACATATATCTTTTCTGACTGTCTGATGTATTTTTGTCTTTTGCTTTCGTTATACATCCCTGAAGGAGCAGTATACCACACCCCGCGAAACAAGTGTCATTCGTCTATGCTACGCCAAGGCCAGTTTTCAGCTGATTTACTGTGATAAAAGATAAGGATAATTCTTATTGTAGCTTCTGCGAAAATCAATTACATTGGAGTGTGTAGTGATGTGTGACTGTATATCTTTTTAATCTTTTTTGATAAATTGAATTTTTTTTACAAGTTTGGAGAGTTTAGAGTTGGTTATTAAAATGACTCCCCAACAGTGGTACTGCCTGAAGGGATTAGGATGTGAATGTTTCATTGCATGAGGCGGTTATTAGCTCAGCCTGGATTTGTAGTGCCTGTAGTGCTATTGGTACATACTTGAGGTAGTACCTTTATTATTCCCATAAAAAACCCTAACTTGAAGAATGGAGGGGCATCGAGTGAGCATGATCACGAGAGGTGTGAATTGAGTGCAATCCCAGATAAAAATAGATATGCTATAGGAAATCCCTTCAGCTGAGCTCAAGCAAAATATATTGAATATTTCAAAACGGCAGTAAGGGTATTTATTAATTGCAACTTATATTCATCACCGGTCCTTACAATGTGAGTTTACCTACAAATGTGTTTCTAATAGCACTTTCCAATCAAATGATAAAATGAAGAGTCATACTACATTTTAAGTAACAGGAGATAAGTACTGTAGCAAAAGCAGCAAGGAAAACATGCAGTCTAAAATCATGGTATGTTATGTTGTGGAAGACGGTCAAATAAATATATATCTTACACTCCTTCGCCCCACATCTGACACATATGGCAATTTGGAAATAAAAAAACCTATCCTTTAAACAGGGGCTATGAGACTGGGCCCCGTTAGCAGGCGTCAGTCAATGCAGATATGTAAACTCGAGGGGGCTTATTTACAAGCCCATTGCGCAGCCGGTGGGTCACTTTTTTTGATGCAGCGGCGGTGCAGTGTGCCTGCCCATATTTACAAGGCCACGTAAAGTCACCTTGCAAGACTTTTCATGGCTTGTAAATATGGGCCCCTTTCACGCATTACTCTGCGTGAAAGGGGCATTCCATGGGTGTTGCTGTGGGTGTTCCCTCGCAACATCCATGAAACTTGACGCATTCCCAGATTTACAACATTTTGTAAAACTGGAAATACGTCAGAATCTTTGGCCTCCCCAGGAGAAGTGTAGGAGTGGCGCAAAGAGGAGAAATACTTTTATTTCTCCTTGTTTTTTCCTCTTTCTAGAAAGAGACCCACGTCTGGGCGTACCCGGGACCGGCGTCTGGGCATACCCGGCGCACTTATGGCGAGGAAGCAAAAGACACACAATTGATGGACGGAATGCAGAACAAATGAAAACATTCACCCCCAGTCAAGAGATCTGGGTTAAATCCATCATTCTTTTGCTCACCATGCCACCCCAGTTTAGACCTGGCCATATGCAAATCAGTCTTGACCCTGTGCCTCATGGGAACAGCCCAGCCCCAACTGTCAAGCCAGGTCCTCCCTGGACCGGAAACAAGCATCCTAGGACCGGTTTCGGGGTTTCACCCCTCATCAGCCAGGATAGCCTGATTCCAGTGGCACAGCGAGCCCGGGACCCACGTCTGGGCATACCCGGCGCACTTATGGCGAGGAAGCAAAAGACACACAATTGATGGACGGAATGCAGAACAAATGAAAACATTCACCCCCAGTCAAGAGATCTGGGTTAAATCCATCATTCTTTTGCTCACCATGCCACCCCAGTTTAGACCTGGCCATATGCAAATCAGTCTTGACCCTGTGCCTCATGGGAACAGTCCAGCCCGAACTGCCAAGCCAGATCCTCCCTGGACCGGAAACAAGCATCCTAGGACCGGTTTCGGGGTTTCACCCCTCATCAGCCAGAATGATGGGTTTAACCCAGATCTCTTGACTGGGAGTGAATGTTTTCATTTGTTCTGCATTCCGTCCATCAATTGTGTGTCTTTTGCTTCATTGCACAACAGGCAGTCCTTTAAAAGCCCACATCTCATATGGAAAATATTTCACAGGCCCCTGGGAAGTATAGGTTTCATCATCATAGTGACAGCTCCATACCATTCTTTCCAGCTTTACCATTGTTTAATCAACACTGTATTCACAACAGGTAAACATAACCTGAACATTAAAATTCCAATTAGTGGCCATTGTTAGCTACATCTTGCAGACAACTGCTTCAACACTCTCACCCTTCTACAGACAGCGTAGGATTTTTGAACAGAGCGGGCAATGTGTTTTCTAAAATTCTACATTCTTAACTACATAATTCATTTTCACATCTTCATTCTACAGGAAGCCAAATAGTATCAGCCAGTGTTTCACTTACTATTTTAATATACATTTATCTATTTGAAATAAAAAAAAACTTTGAAGCTAATTGCCCAACAATAAATGTTCAATTTATAAATATTTAAAGGGAAACTTGATCAATACCATCCTATGTGGTCTGCTCGGGGCTCAGGTGGCCATTACAAACCACACAGCCTTCAGTCATACAGATTATGATGTCACCAGATCCCCTTAAAGGCAATATAGGATCATATGACACAATTACCCTTCAATCATTTTACACTCCGTGTTAAGGCAAACAGGATTACAAAGTTCGCGTATCATGTGGGAATCAAGTTGTTTGGCTGCTTGTCATGTCATGAGTCACACAGGGTGAAGACATCAGCTCGCAAGATTCTCAGCAGGTTATTGCAGCTGCTGCCAAAAGCTGTGTGTAATCTTGAGGTTGCAGGTTCGAACAATCCAGGGCCTGATCAGATGTCGACAAAACGTGTACAGCATTCGACTGGTATGGGTAATAATTGTGATTGATGCTCGGAGATAATTCTTTGTGTATTGTGAGCTGTAGAGATGTATACATTGTGTGCTAAGGCTAATTACAGTAGAGGCCTACACAGCCATAGCTGCTGGAGCACACCCCTTGACCCTTAGAAAAAGGTCGAATACAGGTAATATCAGACCCTTCTTTGCAATGCAAGGAAATGCCCTGCTGGAAGGCAGTAGAGTCTACAGTGCCCGTCTGGCTCTCCCCTCCTAATCCTGAGCCATGGATGCTCCCTTGAAGGTCTGATGACCTTTGCCACGGAAGGACTCTGCTTCAGGAGGACATCCACCATCTAGATACCAGGGTCTGGATTTCTGGATGTGTGCTCAGAATACGTTGTTTCCAATTCTGACTTCTCCACTTTTGCTTGTGTGATCCTGGACAAATGTCAGTCTCCATGCCAATAATGGGATTGCTTATCAGCATTCAGAAGCCCAGTATTCCAATAAAAAACATCAACATGAAACTTGCTGCGGGAGAATGTCAGTTTCCGAGGACAGTACTTTAAGCCTTTAATTATCCGAGGCCCGGGGAGCTCAGAGGCACTGAAATGGTGAGCGAATAAATTACTGTCTGTTTGCACACACCCGCCCACGACTGGACAATCAATCAGTCCAATAGATCAATTGTGCTGTCAGTCTCACCCCGCATTATCTAGCGATTAAATCCTACACTGGCCACAGCTGAAGGTTCCACAAGAGCTGTTCTCGCCTCCCTGTGTGACGGGATACTTAGCCATTAATGGAGGTTAGCACTGTATAGACATTAATGGAGGGTAGGCACTGTATGACCTGATACTTAGCCATTAATGGAGGGTAGGCACTGCATGACGGGATACTTAGCCATTAATGGAGGGTAGGCACTGCATGACGGGATACTTAGACATTAATGGAGGGTAGGCCTGGTATAATGGGATACTTAGCCATTAATGGAGGGTAGGCACTGCATGACGGGATACTTAGCCATTAATGGAGGGTAGGCCTGGTATAATGGGATACTTAGCCATTAATGGAGGGTAGGCACTGCATGACTGGATACTTAGCCATTAATGGAGGTTAGGCACTGCGTGACGGGATACTTAGCCATTAATGGAGGGTAGGCCTGGTATAATGGGATACTTAGACATTAATGGAGGTTAGGCACAGGATGTCGGGATACTTAGACATTATTGGAGGGTAGGCATGGTATGATGGGATACTTAGCCATTAATGGAGGTTAGGCACTGTGTGACGGGATACTTAGCCATTAATGGAGGGTAGGCCTGGTATAATGGGATACTTAGACATTAATGGAGGTTAGTCACAGGATGTCGGGATACTTAGACATTATTGGAGGGTAGGCATGGTATGATGGGATACTTAGCCATTAATGGAGGTTAGGCACTGTGTGACGGGATACTTAGACATTAATGGAGGTTAGGCACAGGATGTCGGGATACTTAGACATTATTGGAGGGTAGGCATGGTATGATGGGATACTTAGACATTAATGGAGGTTAGGCACAGGATGTCGGGATACTTAGACATTAATGGAGGGTAGGCATGGTATGATGGGATACTTAGACATTAATGGAGGTAAGGCACAGGATGTCGGGATACTTAGACATTAATGGAGGGTAGGCATGGTATGATGGGATACTTAGACATTAATGGAGGTTAGGCACAGTATGACGGAATAGACATTAATGGAGGTTAGGCACTGTGTAATGGGATATTTAGCCATTAATGGAGGTTAGGCACTGCGTGACGGGATACGCAGACATTTATGGAGGTTAGGCACAGTATGACGGAATAGACATTAATGGAGGTTAGGCACTGTGTAATGGGATATTTAGCCATTAATGAAGGGTAAGCACCATGTGATGGGATACTTAGACATTAATGGAAGGTAGGCACTGTGTGACAGGATACTTAGATATTAATGGAGGTTAGGCACTGCATGACGGGATACGTAGACAATAGTGGAAGGTAGGCACTGTACTTAGACATTAGTGGAGGTTAGGCACTGTATGATTGGATACTTAGACAAAACTTAAAATGAGGTATGCAGTTCCTAAATTATATGAATGTTAGATGATTACAGGTAGGTCAACTCCCGAAGGGTCATATGGAGCATGGCTCTTTAGGAGCAAGTGCCCTCACACACCTAAAATGTGTCATGCTTCATCATTGGGCTGCTCCTCGTCGGGCTGGCGCCGAGATGCCTGACGGGCACCCTCAAGGGGGCTCTTTACCGGAGATCTTCTCGGTATGCCGTAAAGATAGAAGTATGAAGCTTGGGTGTGGGGTTCATAAGTTGTAGACTGGTGTGAAGTGACAGTGCAAGTGTAACTAGTGATGTAGTGAAATAAAAATAGGACTGAAAGTCCTCTGGCGTATTTTAGTCTGTGAGTCTCTCAGCCTATACTAAAAGTAACTTATACTCTGCCCTGGGAGGCGTAAATAGTCCTCAGGCAGTTAGTGGGTCGACATGTTTCTTGCCTAGGTTAGCCCCTTGTGGGTTTGGTGGCAATTCTTCATGACCAAAAAGGAGGATCCCTAGTCTACACTAGTGGTTGGAATTAGTATTTAGATTGGTTTCTATTTCCAAACACTCAGCACTAACCTATGCCAGGATTGTTGCCTAAAATATCTAAAACCGACCAGTAGTGAAAAAGAATATAAAGCAAATAAATACACAGCTGATTATTGTGGGTTATATGTGTGGCATGCTATAATCAACTATGTATTTATTTTCTTTATCTTTTTCACTACAGGGGCTAACTTACACTGTGCACTCTCAGGACCCTTCAGTGGTGTATTCGCCCTGATGCTTAGCACTGGTGTTCTAGAGTAAGGCTATGTTGCAACCTCTGGTGCCACCAGAAGTGGGTTCCAGCAGCAAATGTAGCTTCTATATCAGAGTGAGGTGAAAAGGATTTTAGAATGAACTATTTTAAAAAAAATTCTTTGTCAAAACGTACACTACTGTCACTTACAACCACCAGGTCGGCAATCAATAGTGTCATCCATGTTGCTTTTGAAATTCTTGGTGCCTTCATCTTTACAGCTAGCCCACTGCAGCAGTGGCAGGAGCCGTCTCCGAAGGCTGACCATCGCAATAGAGTTGCGACTGGCGTAGGAGTTTGAGGTTGCGACAGTTTCCTAAACTTCCTCAATAACTACATGAGGAAGGGAGACCAGCCTGCATCAAGCGATCTCTTGCCTTGATCAAGGGGCATGGTTTATTTCCCCATTTCCAAATTTGGTGCAGCCAGACCTCCTCGGAGAAGGTGCCAATGCTTTCCTCCACAAGTGTAAGATGGCTGCTATCATTGTTAAGGCCAGTTTGGAAATTATATGATTTAGCACCCCGGTAAGGGAGACCCAATAGCACCACAACAGGATCCCATAAAATGTTAGTGGCAAACATCAAATCGGCTGCCCGTTGAATCATCTCCCAGCTGATGCCAAGTTTCTGGCACTTTCACTTTTCAGACTGGCCACCAACACGTCATGAAACAGTTGCAGAGTATGGTTTTCGAAGGTGACAGCCTCTCCTGGAGTGCACCAGTACCATGGAATCCTCTTTTTCTTCATTGAATGGGATGTGTCAGGGTATTCCGGGTTACTCCTCTTCACAAGGTGGTCCTACTCTCTGTGTCCGGTTTATCTTGTCCTTCTGCATTCCTGTCAGAGCCTGGATCCTGATGTTACTACGTCAGGACCTTTCTATAGACCTTCATGCCCTATCATTCCATTGTATTGTTCCCCCAATGTCAAAACATGGTTTCCCATCTGATGTTACTCTTCAGAGCACTCGTCGACAGTCTTTTCCAGGTCAACAACCTTTCTCCCAAATGCCCTTCTGAAGTTCACAAAGACAGGATTTCAAGTCTAATGGTGACCGCTTCCTCTTTGATCTCTTTTAGGAAAAGTTGGAAGTAATCATCTTGCAATCTTGTGGGGACGGCCTCTGATGGCTTCTCGGGCAAGGACCAAACTGAGCCTAGGCAGCGCTTGCGCTGTCTCTTTGAGACATGTTGTATACACTCTGTGGGATTACAGCCCGCCCATTGCCTTTTTATTAGTTACTTCAATTGTCCTTTAAAAAGGTGTGCTTGCTAGTGGTCAATCTTTACTCTTTGTCCCTCCTTGTCGTCATTTGTTTCCTTCCACGCAGCAGTTCCTAACTGCTGGTATCTTTCCACTTCGGTGCTTATCTGTTCGTTTTGGGGCACTACTTTTTTCTTTCGTTCCTGCTCATGTCTGTGTAAGCTTTGTTTTGTTTTGGTCCTCGTGCTTTTGTGGCATTTGAACAGCAGGATGTTTTCCCTTATGCTTTTGTGGCAGCTAAAAGATAACGTGCTTCTCCTTTATATTTAAATATTTAGCCATGATTAACCCCTCGGGATCTGGGAATGAATGGGAGGGGGACGGGGTTAAGATTTGCTCTTGTTTTAAATTTATTTTTGAAAAAGAGATGTGAAAAATCACTTTAATCACTGTGTGTATGTCTTCTTATTCCACTACCTTCATGGTTACTCATTTGAGATCTCTCAAGAGTTTACTATCGCTCCTACGGAGGCTTTCTACCTAGGGTGCTAGCTGTGTCTGAGGCATTATGCAGCCTGCATCGATTGCGATAGTGTCTGCCTTTACTAACGATGCCTTACCCTTGTCTACCACCAGTTTTATTAATTGTGAAATTTACAGTTTATGTACTTTTGATGCTGCATCATACAAATGTACAGACATTTGGAAGTGGGGAAACATATCCCAAAGCTGTCTTTGGAAGGAATCGGCGCTTTCCTGGTGTAAACAAATAGGTCACAGCACTGAGACAATCTTCCCTACCCCAAACCTTATGGTGCTTGTACTTGATCGGGCTCGGATTTATGTATAGGTCAAACTGTAATTAGCTAATTTATTTCGAAATTTTAATGTAAGTATCCTGGATTTTTAACAATTTGTATATATTTTTAATGTCTTTTATAGTTCAGATCGTTTGAATCGAATAAAGACAATCATCCAACAGATAGCATAAGCAAGAAGGCACCGGGATTTGCCTGCGTTTACAAGCGAAACGGAAATGGAACTAAATATTTTAGCAGTTGCGGGAGAAGTATTCACATGTAAACCTTCAAATGAACCACTTTGCTCTGCCTGGGGGAAAAATACAAGGATTGGCAATGCCAGTAGGTCTGGCTTATTCATCTAAATCCCTTTTGTGTGATTGATGAGTTTAGACATTCAATAAGTCATCATACATGCACCTTGTCACCTAGTGCTGTTTTCTGCATGTGTCTTGATTGCCAGCTTGTCCTCTCCTCGAGAGATGGAGACTTATTGCAAATATAGACAGAGTTAGGCACAGAGTCGATAATGTTGATTGGTTTATCAAGTAGTTTCCTACAAAATAGATTCCCTCATATATTCTTGTACTACAGAATACGTGAGTCAGATGGCTTTCTTCTGATGACACCCATTTAGCAAACTTTGGGTCGAAACGTCAACACATATCCCTTTTCTAAAACAATTAAACCTAGATTCGGATCACTATAAATAAAATACAGTGGTCTCACCTCCTGATTGATAATACATTAGATTATTCTTATGTGTTTTTGTGGCAAATGTGGTACTAGTCACTTAAAATGGAGCACTGCGCCGTCTGCACTTTATTATTTATCGACTGTTGAATACATGTAATATGCAATAAATAGAGTGGCCTCTTGTTTTTTCTATTTTATTTTGAACATAGACTGTATTAAATGAAAACTAGCACGGTATTAATACAGCCAGGCATAATCAGATGATAGGTGCCTATGAATGAATCCCGCTACACAAATGTGCATAGAAGAGTTCAGCTACGATAGACCGAGTTTAGGGGTTGAGGGTCAGTCCATGTTCATACATTTCCCTATACTACACTTATACACAAACAAGTGCACAAGCACACACTTCAGCACAGAGATGCAGTGATGACCAGCTTTCTGTGGAAGGGTATTTGGAGACTTTAACAACAATAACCAAACAAACCTTAGATCAACCATGTTATGTTTTGCTGCTTGAGTAACATAGCATTAATAAATAAAAACCAGCCATTATGTAAGCAGCGTGCATTACAATCTTAATAGCATCAGGGAGTTTGATTTAGCTACTTATGGATACGATCCCAGATGCTTGTACTAAAAGCATTTGAAAACAGCACACAGAGAAATAAATTTTATTTTCCTGCACAGCACTTGATTCTGCAGATTTGCTGTTTAGTAACACTACAAAAAACCCTCTGGAGAATTTTGTTGGAGTCGAAATGTCTGATATATAGTACATGATCTTTCACTACAGTCACGGCCAGACTGGGAACTGAAACCGGCCCCGGAAAAAAGCTCGGCCGGTCCCCGGGGCGGGGGGTGTCTGGAGGGTGCTAGTTGGAAGCACCCCTCCCGTCTCATCACAGCAGCTTTTGTTACAGTGCGCAGATATTACAGCTAAGTGGCAAAACTGGCCCCCGGTAACAATAACGGCCTCCCAGGGGTCCAAAACTGGCCCCCACCCTGGCAGCCCACTGGGGAAAAGCCCGGTGCCCGCTACGGCCAGTCTAGCCCTGACTACAGTTAATGTATACTGTTTCACTACCGGCAAAATGCAGTGCATTGCCTTCATGGAGGCCTTGAGTTGGTCAGTGAAGCTCCATCAGAGCTGGTGGATGCTGAGACTGCCCCCCACTGCCTCAGCCAAAGCGGGCCCCTGGTGCGAGCACAGTCCTATAATCACATGCGCACACCCAGATTTAAAAGCAAACACACATTGAGAAATAAATCCAAAAGTACACTCATGCGTACACACATTGATATGCATAACAAATAAGTAGAGACACAACCACACTTAAGCATGCAGATGCAGTGGTGCCCATATAATCCAGTGAGCACTATGAGCAAGTGCTGCTCAGATCAACGTCATATTGGACACTCCATGATCACTGGACGAGGCTGGGCTTTCAGGTAGAGGTGTGGGTAAAGGGGTTCACATCAGCACATAATTCCAACACACCTCCCTGCGGATTGCTGTATGTATTTTGTTAAGGTTGCATGCACTATAGCAAAGTTAGAGCTATTAGCTTTGCCAATGCTTGTTTTTTTGTTTGTTTACCGATTAGACATGTCTGTCTGCGTGTCAGAACGGGAAAAGCTAAAATGGCTGCTGTAAATGAATGTACCCGTAACTGGTGCTCATGAAAAGCGTCGGTGTTAATGATTAAATGCCGGTGGTGAGCACCGGAAACCACCGGCTCAAATTAAGCACTGAATTTGTACCTAGTCCCACAGGGCTAGAGTCTACAGTTAGTTCAGTAGAGAGATTGGGGTTAAAGTATGCAATGTGATAAATGCAATGTGATAAATAGATGCCACAGCTTTTTTATGTCTTTGATGCCTGGGTATATTCTTGTGACTGTGTGAAAGGTTGTCCTTGTTTGGTGATTTCTCTGAGCGGTGTATTTAATGGAGCAAAGACCTTTATGTATTGGAAGATGTAACTTGCAAGGCCTAGGAAAGATCTCAGGTCTGCCACATCAGGGGTGACCCAGGTTGGGTGCCTCATAGAGTGCCGTGACCTTGGTTGGGTCAGGCTTCATTCCTTTGTGAGAGAAGATGAGACCAAAGATTGTGAGTTCCTTTTTCTCTATCTCACAATTTTTCCACATTCATGGTCAGCCCACTGCTTCCAGACAGCCACACGCTTCCCTTAGTGCAATGATCTTCTTTGGTGTGACCAAAAACGAAGATGTCATAGCTGTGGTTCAAACAGTTCTTGACAGGTCTGATCACTCTTCTCACGATATCCTGGAAGATTTCCACCGCCTGGAAGCAGAGGCATTTATATATCTCAATAAACCCAGGCTTGTGAAGAATGTGATGAGGCAGTTGGCCAATTTCCAGTTAATGGCATCCCTGGTAAAAATCTAACTCGAGGAGCATTCAGGCCCCGTTAGGGCAGATGATGATGCCATTCAGTGTGGCCCTGAGTGTCGCTCCTTTTCTATGGCCACATTTGGTACCCGCAAGTCCATACAAATGCGTATTTTCTTTGTGCTTTGATTTGATACAGCTGCAATGGGAAACACCCATGGAGGGAGATCAAAGTCTGGGTCAATTTTATCTTTCTCTAGTTGACTCTTTGTTGCTTCTTCTTCCTGTTGCTGTAGGCCTTTGGGTATGTGGCAGTGGCTTTAAGCCTCTGGGCGCGCTGCTTCGTTGATGTTAATGGTAACTTGTGTGTCCTTTAGTTTTACAAAACCTTGGAATAGTGTCGAGTTTCTGCTTATAATTTGGTTCTGAGATATCATGGCGCTCAACTCAATCAGCTGTGCCATGACAATGTATAGCAGACGTGGAGCGGGCACTTAACCTCTAGGCACATCGGCTTCTGCTTTGAGAGAAGTGGAACGCTAAGCGAGAGTCTTACAGAATTTCTCAAAGTTCATCACTAGGCGCAAATCCCCACTGAAAAATATCCATGTTTGATGGTGACAGTTGTGGCCGCACTAGCATCTTGTCATATTTGGACACACACACATGATGTTGCACATAACTCCTCTGTGAACCATGAACATGTCCACATGCTGCCCCACACAGAGGGCCTCATTTACAAGGCCATTGTGCCACCGGTGCGTCACTTTTTTTGACGCACCGGCAGTGCAGTGTGACTGCCTATATTTACAAGGCCACATAAAGTCACCCTGCTTGACTTTTCATGGCTTTGAACATATGGGCCCCTTTCAAGCACTACTCTGCAGGAAAGGGGCATTCCATGGGTGTTGCTGTGGGTGTTCCTAAGTTTTGTAAAGCTCGGAATGTGTCAGAATCCTATGCCTGCGCAGGGGAGGGGTAAGAGTTACGCAATGAGGATAAATACTTTTATTTCTCCTCGTTTTTTCCTCTTTCTATGCATATCCATACTGTTCAGGATGGTGTCCCTTCCTGCACAAAAACAATGATCCCCGCAACGCCGGCACCCTTGCAACGTGACGCAAGGGTACCTGCGCTGGCGCGTGGCAGCCAATTGTGCGCCAGTGCAGGGGAAAAGCTCACGGATGCATCGTATTGTTATTAATACGACGCATCCCGGTGCTTTTAAAATTATGCAGCTCGGCACAGCAAAATGGCTTGCAGCACCGCGCTGCGTTATTGTTTTGTAAATGAGCCCCAGAGTGTGGTGTGCGTGGTTTTCTTGATCTCTTTTTGTCTTTACTCTGTTTGGCATGCAGGTGCTTGAACTTTCATCATCAGGTAAAGGCGCTTAATACCCCCTCTTTCTGGGGAAGGCTCAGTGATGAAGCATGCCTTTGAGCATCCATCTGTCTAGTGTGGTGAGTGCGTTTTTGTCTTTGCCTCTCAAGGTGTCTAGCATCAGTCCTTGGATGTCCGCTGGTCACCTTTACCCATCTGCTGTGCAGGCCCCTGAGTTTGGAAATGTGAGTCCGCAAGGCTACGTCTTCTCATCTCTGGCCACAGATGGTTGCTTCTTGTCCCTGGGATTCTCCCATATGGCCACCTGGTTTGCTTGCTCGATCGTCTGGTTTTGTCCAGCCTCCATGCTGATGGTGTGCGTCCTTGCTTAGATTTTGGCCATGTTAAGTATTTTTGCCAAAGTGAGAGGATCCTT
Organism: Calotriton arnoldi; assembly: GCA_963921515.1. Taxonomy (NCBI): domain Eukaryota; kingdom Metazoa; phylum Chordata; class Amphibia; order Caudata; family Salamandridae; genus Calotriton; species Calotriton arnoldi. The sequence continues at coordinate 1,865,048 of CAWUFW010001369.1, forward strand.
GAAAACTGTGGTAAACAATGCTCTTGAATAGCAACCATCAATAACTCATAGTTTGTTTGCCTCCTCATTGTTGAACTTGTCAAATTAACAGTACATAATCAGGTTCCACAGTCGTGCGGCAAAATCATCCTAGGATTTATGAGCCCCCTAGCAGGCAGTGTTGAATGAGTATCTCTCAAAGTCTTTGAACATTGCAATAGACTCGGGTGTGAAAGTCACATGCAGCTCTTAGACATCATGTCCCACTAGGATGAGCAAAGGGTTCCTGGCCTGCTCATCGGTGTAATTCTTGCATATAGCACATAAGCTCAAATCACTGGTTCCACTTTTTCCATCAAAGACCTTGAGTTTGGGAGCCCATAATTTCTCCAGGTGGCAGGAGATGAAACTAGACATCTTGTCTTCAGAGGGCAAGGTTTCACTGTGATCTGTAAGCTGACCTTTGCTGTCCTTCCTTGTCTGCACCTCTTTGGATGAATGAAGCACCTCTACCACCATCATGGCCTGCTGGGCACTTGCTGCTGGCCCGGTGAGAAGCGCACTGTCCCACAACTGTTGTGGTACTGTGACCTGAACTTTGTGGAGTTCCCTGATGCTCTCGGATCTTCTTTTCCTTCAATATGTGGGTCTTCAGAGTGGTTTGCATGACATTCTGTAGCAGCACCTATTGCAATCCAGTAAGGTGTGCCTCGTCTCGAAACGTCATCCTCTTCACACACGATTGTATGCTTGAAGTCTTGCAGGGCCTGACTGACCCATCAGTGGCTGCTTCACAGTGATGCGTTGAGGCTAGCCTAACCCAGAAATGCCCACTTTTTCTTCTTTCTCTCTCTCGATCTTGAGTCTGATACCTTGTGCCTCTAAATTGCCTGTGCCATATGCAGGGAGACTTTGCCCTCTGTCTAGTGTCCACACAGAAAAGGGGCACAAGATGCGAATTGTGATGGGAGGTCCTCAGCACTGGAAGCTCTTTTTTCCTTCCTGGCAGTGGAGTGGAAGGGCCGAGGGCAGTGATACCAGTCCTCTCTCTGCACCAGTGAGCACAGGAATCCATCAGGAATCACAGCACCGAGAGTACTACATGGCAGCGTACTTGTGTTGGATGTATCCTCATGTGTGTGTGTAGTCATCCTACCTTCATTGCCAGTTGTGAGGTCCTTGGTCCTGGGTGCATGGATCACAGTAAACTAGCCGGGATTCAGGAAATTACTCTTTATTGCTACATTCCTGACTACTGTAGTGAGTGCCTACCTTTGGGGTTGCAAGCCTCTACCCATGTGGCTCGCTGCCGCAAATGAGAAACTATCACTCTTGGAATAATACATCAATTTTGTGTGACACCAGTCCATCCCTAACCAAGTCTTCATGGAAGGGTTTGCGAGGACTCACAACGAGATGACACATTAAAGTTCATCATGGAGAAGCAGAGGTGGGGATATGGCAACAGCAACCGCTGATATCCAGAGGGAATCAACGGAGAGGAAATACTGATATACAAAAACATGCAAGAAGCATAGTCAGAGATGGAACAAGGCATCCTCCTGCATGGAACTAGAAGAGTCATATCCTGGTTGCTACACAGATGATTGGTGGACCAGGCTCACGAGTGTCTTCAAGTGAAAGTGGCAACCAAGAAACTGCTGAGAGAGAGTCAGTGTCCCGAAGCTGGATGCACTGGTGGACGAGACCGTGTAGAAGTGCCACATGTGTCAAAGTACAGGTAAGAGCCTATGACCAAATCGACTTGTGATAGTCAAACTCTTCGACTCAATGTTTGCGGATTTCAATGGATCCCTCAAATCTGACCAATGCCTCCAGTGTCCGATTAATACTTCCACTATCCCCTACAGCATCAGTGGAAGCTACTACACAGTAGTGGAAACTGTACTACCCATACTTGATGACTTATTTGCAGAATGGGGCATCCCAACGGTGCTAAAAACGGACAAAAGTGCCCATTTTGATGGTTCATGGCATACCTGGGAATTACTCACCAAAGGATCTCATCCCACTGGCCTCAAGCCAATGGCATGGCCAAAGCTTTCATGTCCACAGCAAACACAATACAACAAGCAAGTCTGACCCAGATATCAATTTGACAGGTTCTTTGTCAGGTCCTCAGGGACTACTGTGACACCCCATATGGTTCCATGAGGAAGTGTCCCTCCGATCTGGTATTCAGAAGAAAGAACCAGGTCGCACTGCCGTAGGTGATGAGTTCTATCCAGAGAGACTAGCCAATATTCCATCAATACACTGAGTCGTGAAGGCACAAGTTAATAAGTAAGTGTATCAGAAGTGCCATGCAACCATGTTTAACATGGTTCCCAGAGACTTGGTGCTAATGCGCCAATGCCGTACCTCAAAGTCTGATGCTCTGTTTCAAGAGATACCAATGAGGGGGACTCAAGTCAAGGGAATCATGACATCAGCTGCACTAGGCGGCAGTCCAGCATGCAAAATGTGTCATACTTCAAGAAATACCACAGAAGAGACACCACGTTGAAGATGATGATGACATCCCCTCAATCAGCAAAACCAGAGACGATGGTCTCAGCAGCCAATCCACCTGTGAAGGGAGCATACACAACCCTAGCTCACAACTCAAGCCAACGACTTTCACAATATCAGAAGACCTTGAAGACTGATAGAGGAGATATGATCCATCATTCTGAGATGTCTCTCTCTTTTCTCTCTCTCCTGCACACACCTGTCTCTTATTTGCTCTGTTTCTCCTTCCATTCAGGTCAAGAAAGGGCATAAGGAGTTTATGGCAAAGCTGGCAGAGGTCAGTCCTGCTGGACACCGCTTACTGCCAGAAAGCAGGACAGGAAGTGCGAGGAAAGGAGGAGGATGGAAAACACACAGTCAAAGAACAAGGAGAGAAGCACATGGGTGGGGGATAGTTCACCCAGGAGTAGCCAACCAGTGTATTAATAATGAATTAAGCAATAAGGAATATTTGCCTGAATCCCAGCTGGCTTTGTGTAATTCATGCACCCAGGAACGAGGACCCCAAAAACAGTGACCGAGATATCTCTTCCCAGTATTGAACCCATCTGTCAGATAGTCTGACACTCTGGAACGGCAAGATGGGCCAGTTTGGAATGGCTAGCGTGTGGCTGTTTGCCTTTTGTTTTTGTTTTTTTGGTTCCATGGGCTGTGGCCGAATCAAAAAATAGCCTGCTCACTGGCCTTTCAAGCTGGCTCATCTAGCAGTGCTAGAATGACCGACAGGCGAGGCCAACACTCTGCTCCTTATCGCCTTAGAAAAGTGACATCATGGAGCTCGCTCATCACATGAGAACTGGTTATTGGCAGTAAAATCACCAATTTCACTGGTAATTCCTTATTTCTGAGGATACTCTCAGTGTACACCCTGTAATCAGTGGCGGCCGGCACAGGTAAGAGCAATGGGGTGGTGGCGCAGTGCAGGGGTGGTGGATAAAGTCGACAGACAATGGGTTAGTTAAAATTAAATTTAAAAAAAATAAAAAACCATTTAGTTTGCGCTCGCCACATCGCCGAGGCAATGTAGCGAGCGCAAGGTAAGTGGTTTTATTAATTTTTTTATTTAATTTAACTCCCCCCCTGCCCCGTCTCACCGCCTCACCACTCTTACCTGTGCTGACCGCCACTGCCCATAATATGTAAACCTTCCCCACTACCTGGTAAATCTAGAGCAGGGGAATAACGCTCCTGATACTAAGGGACTTATGACGAGACCCTCAGAGGAAGTTTTGGGAACCAAGGGGGGAGGGGGAGAATGAGGAGGGCATAGTGCAAAGTGGGAATTTTTCGAGACCCAAAGAGCCCCATTACCATGGACTTTTCAAGTGCTCCTTTCAGATCAGCAGATTTGGCACTGCTCTTAGAATTGGGGACCTTAATTATGAAGGGCTTGCTCCACTGTTGCGTCACATTTTTGTGATGCTGCAGCAGCGTAATCAATGCGCCACACTGCGCCCTATTTACAAAGTGACGCATCTAGGCAGATACATCACTTTGTAAAGGCCTGCGCTACGATATACTTGCAGGTATAATGTATGCAGGGTGGGCATTCCCCCATAAAAAATCCTCGTAGAAGTGGCGCAGTGAAGTTTATGAGATTTCACTACGCCACTTCTACGACTTGACTGCGTCAAAATCCTTACGACTGCTTGAAGACAGGTCTTTTCACATGGGACTTGCCCATGGCTTTTGACACATTGCTGGAGTTGCTTCAGTCTTGCGACACACTCCAGCAATGAGTCATTTTTGCACCACCAAACACGTCAGAATTCCAGGTGTATCTGTAAATCCTTGCGCCATGGAGCGCCGCATTGTAAATACGGCGCATCCATGGTGTCGTAAGGATGGTGCTATGAAAAACTACGCATCGCCATTTATTGCCCAGTTATGCTTCACTTTTCATAAATGAGGCCCTGGGTTTCCAGGTTGGATTTGCTTATTAGACTAGCAATTGGCTATAGGTTTCAGCCTGGATGTACTGGGGGTCACTTCTCAAAGGATTCTAGACCTATGTCTATGTCTATGTCTATGAAGCTCAGGATCGGTGCAAGGATTTTCAGCTCTTACGGCGAAATGCTTTTTTTTGTCTCTCGAACATTCCCCAGAAAAACACAGCAATCTTTCAAATATTTTGCTGTTGTTCATACCCCTCAACCTTTTGACTCTACAGGCAGGGTGAGATTGAACAGCTGAGGATGATGATTCAATTGAAATAATTGGAGATGACACATTTTGGGCTGAGGGAGTTTATCAGCCAGTTGATCCCACTGAAGTCTGAGGGACACATTGTGCTTGTCTGGAGGGTGAAGATGAATCCAAGGAAAGGGACACTCTCTAAATTAGGCTGATCTTCGTGCTATGCTTACCTGGTGCCTCCAGTGGGTGGTGCTTTTAAGCTGCCGCTATCTCACCACGCCGTCCGCACTGAATGTTTTTGTTAATGTCGCATATGACTTCATTTTTTTGAGTTCATTGGAGGTAAGTGGATCACAAATTTGAGCCAAGCCTTGTTCTCAGCTCCTCAATCGTCTGAACTTTCTGAACTTCAGTGCTGCAGCTATCGATCGTGGAGCCAGTGTAGTGCCACCGAGGCCCAGGGATCTGATGGGCACTCTGCATCTCATTTGTCGCAGTATTTTACTACCTTAAAGAGGGTAGTAGGGCTCATTTTCCTATGGAACTTCTGAACGTTCTTCTTTTGTGTGCCAATGTTGACTATTGCAACAGTTCAGGTTTGACAGCACTAGTGGAGGGCAAGTCAGCACATTAATAGGGAGAACAGAGACAGGGGTAGGTTGGGTTCTAAGGGCCCGAACATGACCCGCGCCATCCTCATTTGCCATGAAAATCTGCAATAAATCGCCTGTAAAAATAAGACAAATACCCCATAACATACAAAAAAGCGTATTCCTTTAGCACGTGGAAAAGTTCCACTTTAGTATATATCATTGCTTTGAGTGCCATTTATTAGAAGTGAAAGTTTCTAAACATGGACACTAACAAAGGTGCTATGAGTGAATCAAGAGACAGGTCAGTTGTTCAAGTGCTATGTGCCCTCGAGATATGGCCTACATTGTTATTACAGATGTATCGACGTTACAGTTTGTTAAAAAAAATGCAGAAAAGGTTGTGTAAATTGTGCATTATGAACTGAATTCTTTGAAGGAGTTTTCCTCAGTTTGAAGGGAAAAGGAGGAACAGTGAAGTAAATTAATTGTCTAAGCTCACACGATTCGGTCAACCCGAAAGCTAGGATTAACTGTGTGCTAATCAGCCACTGGATGAAAATGTCCGCTCTTCTAGTGCTTCCTGTTTAACACCTAAATTAATAGATAGTGTTAAATAAAATACGCTACTTTCATCTCAAATCAAGCTGACACTAGATGTCTTTCTAGATAAAAGTACTTAGGTAAAGGGAGGCAGGGCACTTTATTTTTGTGCTGACTCCCTTGCTCCCCCAATACCTTGCCTCTCCTGGAACTTAACAAAGATTCTGCCTTCGGGAGAGGATCGAAACAAATTATTACACAAAGGAGAAAAACAATGGCGCCTGAGAAATCCTGAGGTAGAAGCAGTGGCGGCTCCTCCGCTAACTTGCACAGTTTAGATAATCCACTCTGTGGATTTTCTAAACTGTGCAAGTTTTGTGCAATGCAAAGCTTATCAAGTTCTTTTTTTGTTCTTTTGTTTTATGAGAAAAAAAAGCTGGCCTCAGCTTAGAACCCTCCCTCCCACACCTCTTACCTCAGGTGGTGAAAGTCCAGCCTCCACACCCAAAATTATTTTGCTGTAGCATGTCCTACCTGGGACATTCTGCTTCAGGATATCATCCCACCTGGAAGGCCCAAAAGGATAAACCTTTCCTCACATAAATTTAGGAGACTTCATCTGCTTCATAAAGCGTGGAGTTCCCTAATTTTGAACAACTTTGTAAGTGAAGGTTTAGTTTGACCTTCCACTAATGTAAAATCACCTTACAGAGAGCTGAGAAATTAGTGGTGAACAGTGTGTTTCAAACATTTTAGGTATGCAACAAGGATGAAATATAAATGGAATTTAAAAGCCATTTTCCAGTTGAAGTTGGGAAGGTTCCACAATCAATTTCACTGTAGGGTTGATACAAACGATGGATAGTTGAAATTACATTTTATTGAAAGCACCAATCAAAATGACATGGACTTGAAGCAGGCTCCAACATTGGCATACACCACTCATAGTTACAGGCAGGTTGTGTGAAAAGTGTTTTACTAAAGGAGACCTTCGTTAGAAATCGACCAGCAAGACAGGTAGGCATGGTAAAGTATAGATGATTGTGCAAGCCTGGGATGAGTCCATTTGAGGTCTGTGGCCTCACCAAGGACACTAGTAGCAGCACTGCCTCTAATGATCTGAGTGCTGGTTTCACAGTTTGCAACTGGGACCCTACTCTGTGATAATATCTCTGTTTGATGCTGCTTGCATGGTATCTCCCATTTGGATGGTGCAGAGTCCTCCACTTGCAGACGTTTTGACATTTTGTACTCTTTCAGGTGCAGTAGACTTCTTGCATAGAATCTTCAAGGTGGCATGCTCTATGTGGCTGACATTGCTTGGATGAGCATGGGCATTTCTGAGTGGTAAATGTAAAGAACATTTAAGCCTGCCATGTGTACTAGAAATGGAAAATATGTTCTTGCAGAGGGACAGTTCGGCATTACTACAGGTGCACATAAAAGTCAAGCTTCATGTTATGAAGCAGTTAAGAGACTGTCACATTTAAATGAACATTAGAAGCTCAAATCACTTCCTTAATCGAACTTTAACTTCGCAGCAAGTTGTCCTTTCCAGTGACTATACCTACAGATAGCTGATATGCATTAAAAGAGAAAGCGCCAGCACTTCTCACCAAGAGCATATAGTAACAAATAACAAGAGGGTTCCATTGTTAAGCAATTTGCAAAAAGCAATGTGGATCAAGTAACAATGGTTAGACCTTATTAGGAATTTAAAGACCACTATGCAAGGTGACTTGCGGATCTTACACTAAGATCCCTTTTAGAAAATAAAGTGTAATATTGTGCTTTGAACTTACATTGGGTAAATTGTATTGGCCAAAATAAGCTATAAATTCCACCCACTCAAAATCTCCACTCCCCATTACTCAGCATGTACTTGGCTCTAATTTTGTTCCTTTAGGCTCTCTCTTACTTTCTATTTTCACTCCCAATCTTTGCCCCCGTTTCCTCTCTCAACCTTTTCCCCACTATCCATTTCTGTTTGCTGCTGCATCTATCTTCCCTTTCCTGTCTCTCCTGCTCTCTCTTACTTTTTCAATTTACTCTCCTTTCTCTTAATCTTCTCTCCTTTTCTAGGACCTCTCCTCTTTATATTCTCTTCTATGTTTTTTGCAGGGGCGGCTCCTCCGTAATGGCGGAGGAGCATCGCCGCACTGGCAGAGCCAGCAGCTAAAAAATAAAACGATAATTGATTATCGTTTTATTTTTAAGCAGCTGGCTCAGCAGCGTGTACAGGGAGGGGTGGGGTCGGGGCAATGGAGGGGGTAGTAGGAGGAGTGCTATTTACTCTCCAAGTGCACATGTGTGTTTGGCCAGACGTCTCAGGCCAACCAAAACACACATGCGCAGGTAGGTTTTCTCCAGCATGGCTGCATTGAGCAACCGGGCTGGAGAAACCCCACAGACTCCCTGGTCTCAGCAGGGCATCTTTCTATTCTGCTCAGAGTGCGGGGATTGGACAGGGAGTCTGATGTAGCCCCAGTGCCTGCTGGGACATGAAGAGGAAGCACCCAGCACGATGCGGGACTCGGACGTCAACTTAAGGTACGTTTTATTTTTTTAATTCTCCCCCCCGTCCCCGCAAGCCTCTTGCCTCCAGTGCCCCACTACCTTCTGTGTGTGGCGCCGCCACTGCTTCTTTGCTCTTCTCAATATTTTTATTCTCTCTCTAGCAGTCTTCTACATAGACCATGTATGACTACTGAAACTTTCTCTTGGCTGTGCATGGCCGTTAGCAGTACCTGCCACATTTCTTTGACCACAATACTTTTCGCTGTTCCCCAGTCCCGGAGGCCTACGATCCTGGGTCCTCCTGGAACTGGAGAAGCCTACTACGATTTTTTATTTATTTATTTAGAAGGTTTTATATAGCGCGGACAAGACCCTTGCGGGTATCAGAGCGCTTTTCAACAAATAAAAGAAAGAAAAGAGGGAATAGCCAGAGGGAAATAGGCATATACATATAAAAATAATATTGCTTATAATAAGTCAAACAAACGGTAATAGATCCAGCATAGCACATATCTACAGTCCTGCATCAAATAGATCAAGTGAATTTTGTCAGGAGAATCGATTTAACTTCCTTTTTAAAGGATGCCGCGTGAGGGTTCTGTCTTGTATTTGGGGGTAAGGCATTCCAAATCCTAGGGGCCATTCCTGAGAATGAGCGGTTATAAGTTTTCTTTTTTTTGAAACGTTGTGGTTTCAAAAGAAGGTTATATGAGCTCCTGTTAGTTCTGTTGCCGCCCGATGGAACTAGTTTCTCAGCAAGGTAACGTGGTGTTTTGTGATGCAATGCCTTGTGTGTCATACAGGCGATTTTCAAATGGATTCTGGCCTCAAAGGGTAGCCATTTAAGGGCACGCAAGTCCGGGGAGATGTGACAGTTTCTTTTGGAGCCTGTGATTAGCCTGGCGGCTGCGTTGATTGATGCTCTTAGTGGGACTGTCGTTGCTCTGGGGAGGCCGCAGAGAGCAACACTCCCATATTCCACTCTGGGGATTACTAGCGTTTGGACTGCTTGTTTAAAGTCATTTGCGGGTATGGAGGGTTTTAGTCTTCTTAGGATGTTCATTGAAATGTTGCTCCTTTTGCTCCTGCACTGATGTGCTTCTGCATATTTAGCTTATTGTCCAGAGTTATACCTAGCGATTTGGCAGAATCGATCATGAGCGGTTGGCCGTCTAGTGCTGTTAGGTGCTTCATCCATTCCATGATGGTGGTTGTTTGGTTGGGGGGCGCTATTAGGAGGAGTTCAGTTTTTAGGGTGTTTAATTTTAAATGGTTATTTGCCAGCCAGGTCTGCGTTTTTTGTAGCGTCGAATTAAGGGACTTGATGTCCTCAAGTGAATGTACCTTAATGTAGAGTTGGGTGTCGTCTGCGTACATGTGATATTGGACCTTTGCAGAGTTGAGAAGTTCTGTGAGTGGTTCCATGAACAAATTGAATAGTGTCGGGGAGAGGGAGGAACCTTGGGGTACTCCTAAAGTGACAGGAGTAGGTTTGGATAAAGATTGATTGGTCTTGAAACTTTGTGTTCTGTTTTGAAGGAAGGAAGTGAACCAGTTGAGAACCGTTCCCGATAGCCCCATTCTATGTTTCAGGAGGTCTAATAGACTGTCATGTTTGAAAGTGTCGAAGGCGGAGGATAGGTCCAGTAGGATTAGTAAACATGCTTTGTTTTGGTCCAGTATTTTTAAGGCATCATCTATTATGTGGGTCATGGCGGATTCGGTACTGTGCCCTGATCGAAAGCCAGATTGGAATTTGTCGAGCAGATTGAAGTGATCAATGTGGTGGGTAAGTTGCGTGTGAACACATTTTTCTAGTAGTTTGGCCAGGGTGGGGATGTTGGATATGGGGCGATAGTTATTTAGGTCAGCTGGGTCAGCTGATGGTTTCTTTAAAATGGGGGAGACCTGACCAGCTATGAGGATATCTGGGATGGATCCTTGAAGCAGAGAGCTGTTTATAATCCTGGTCCATAGAGGCACTAATGTTGGTATGAAGTCTTTTAGGAGGGAAGCTGGGAGTGGGTCAGCGAAGTGATTGGAGGTATTTAAGGCCGTAAGCGTTTTAGAATAGCTTCTTCGCTGTAGAGGTTGAATGAGGACCAGTCTGCATTGTTTTTGGGGTCGAGCTTTGCGGAACAGCTAAGCGGGTTCCTGCAGGGGGTCCCTGAGGCGATCATGTGAGGGTTGGAGAGGGCTGATAGGTCCTTCAATAGGTCTGTCTTTATGTTTTCCGTTTTTGTGTGAAATATGATGCGAAAACCTCGCAGTTGGGGAGTGTTTCTGCATTAACTTGAGGTGAGTGGGAGACACCCTTAGATTGCGCTTTGATTATTTCAAACAGTCTTTTGGGGCGATTCTTGGATTGGTTCAATTGATTGCTGAAGAAGTCGATTTTTGAGCGTCTAATTTTCCTGTAATAAGCGTTTCTTGTGCTTCTGAGTAATTTGAGGTGAGGGGAGGAAGGTGCTGCTCTCCATTGACGTTCAATTGTTCTTAGTGCTCTTCTGTCCTCATTTAACCTACCGTCATACCATGGGTTTGCAACTTTGTTTGAGATACTTTTCAATTGTAGTGGGGCTAAATTGTCTAATAATATGTTCATAGATTGGAAGTAGTGATTGGTTAGCTCATGTACTTCATGTGAGCTGTCAGATGGGGGCGTTAAGATAGGGCAAGCGGTTGCAAGTGAGTAGGGATTGATGTTTTTAGGTTTCTCTTCCAGATTTTCATTCTCTTGGGTTGGACATGAAGTGGTTTAACTACTTCGTTGATATAGAAAGTGATGATGTGAGGGTCGGACCAGTCACAAGGGAGGATAGAATCCAGTTGGGTGTAGTCCGCTTTGGAGATTACCAGATCTAGGGTTGATCCTTTTTTATGTGTTGGGCTGTCATAAATTTGGGATAAGTTAAGGTCAGTCAAGAAAGTTTTGAGGCTATTGACCTCCGGGTCGTCCGGGTCATTCCAGTGGAGGTTGAAGTCTCCAAGGAAAATCTGCTTGTTCTAGAGACCGGCATTTGTAGCTAGGATATCCATTACGTGTTCAATAAAGGTAAGGTTGTTTCCTGGTGGATGGTACAATGAGTGAATTGAGCATATTGGGGTGTTATTAGAGATTTCAAGATGTAAGTATTCACAGGAGGTGAAACCCGGGGAGATGAGACGTTTCACGGAGAGGTAGTTCCGGTGTATGCAGGCAATACCTCCTCCAAGCCTGTCAATTCTATCTAGTCTTGTGATGTGATAGTTAGGTGGGACTAGTATGTCAAGGATGGGCGAAGATGAGTCGTTTAGCCATGTTTCCGTTAAGATTATGAGGTCAGGTTCGTTGTTTAGTATGAGGTCAGCTATATCAGCGGCATGACGCGCTGCCGACCTACAGTTTAGTAGGATACATTTTAGCCTGGCCTTGGTAGGTCTTGGAACAAAGAAGTTAGTGCAATGTGGCCTTCATATCCCTGCAGCTTGTTCTCAATTCTTGTTGGACAGGACATTAGGATGCATGGATTTTCAACCTGTTGACATCCACCACACTACTTTCACAGTGTGGTGAACTTCAATGGGTCATCCACAGTAGTGGAAATGAAAATGTTTCTGGTAAATACACCAGAAACGTTTTCTTTTCCAAAATCAAAGTTGGCATGCAAGGTAAATGCTTCCCAGGAGTCCCAAGTTAGATTTTGTATTTTGCTGTTTTGTGCAGTATGCTGTGTGAACTGACATTACACAGTGAAACAAATGTGACAGAAGATCATGCTAATGGATTCGGCGGGAATCCACAAATGTCCTACCACACAGAGTTCCTACACTCCTCCCGTTAACAGTAGTACCCCGCTTATGTGACTGGCCTATCTCCCATGAAAGGAAAAGCTCCCTAAGACAAAGGGAAATATCAAGATTTTACCAGTTCTGGCAATGTGGGTAGCTGTGATATTTAGGCCAGGGCTCAGTTGGCACCAAGGGAATGCCAGGCCCAGACATTTCTGAAAACAAGGTACGTAGTGAAGTCTGCGGTGGTTTAGTTTGCATTGATTTTAATACTTTTTCTTAACCAGAATGCCCTTCAAACACCAAACGTTGCCTAAATTGCAGATTATCCTCATATTTCTGTGAAGGAAAATTCTGGAATCTGTGAGGATCCATACACTTCCTACCATCCAGTGTTCCCAGACTTCTCCCAATAAAACCACTACCTCAAATGTTCAACAAATATTAGAACATTGGAATGTGGAGCACTCCATTGAAGACAATGGAGTGCTCCATGCTTCTACGGGCCGGTAAAGGCCCGCAAAGCAACATTCCAATGTTGTTTTCACAAAGGCCTCTCGGAGCCCGAGGGGATTTAAACCCCCTCGAACTCCGAGAAGGCCTTTGTTTTATTTGTTAGAACATTCTGCCCTCTAGTGGCAGAATGTTCTAATAGCCTTATAGCCCTTCGTAGCTGGGCTATACCGGCTATTAAAGTCCCGTTCCCTTGTTAAAGTCCCTCGCCTTCGGCTCGGGCCTTTAACGCTGGAGCGGGCCTTTAATAGCCGGTATAGCCCGCTACGGCGGGCTATAAGGCTATAATATGTATTTAGTACATTAATTACATAGGACCTCATAACAGCAATGCATGTGCTATGATCATAAATTAGATAAAGATAAACCAGAATTTATTCTATCATGCTCAGTTGCCTCAGGGAAGCAGAATTTCATCTATTTGTTCCACTCTGTTAACTGAAGTCCCTCAAAGTTACACGAGCAGACCACCTCAGATTCCATTATGGTTGCTGTTGCAGCCCAGACAGTTACTCAGCTGTAGTGTACCATGTCCTGAAGGGAGGAGATGCAGACCTCCAATAACTAGTAAGGAGAAAGAATGGATGACGGGACACAAGCAAAGCTGTGCACTATCCACATACTATTAGGGTAACTAAGCATGTCTCATTTTTATCAGACAGGACAAAGCATCCTGGGAATTGTAGTCACTTTTGCCATTTTGCTTATGGGCAAACAAGACACAGTATAATTAGAGATCAGTGATAAACTGTTACTAGCTGAAAGCCACATTTATAATATCATGCTAGTAAGATGACTCTTACATTGAACTGAGGTAAGGAATGCATCAGAAGTCAGAAGGAAGTGCATTTTGCAGGAACCATAGATGCTGTGGAGAACTGCAAAACCTGTAAGGAGAGAGAGCTACAGGATTCCACGGAAATGGGCAAAGTATTTCAAAGACCTAAAAGGAGGGAGAAAGAGTTACAAGAGACTGAAATGAAGGAGAGATTACAGGAGGAACATGGTAGAAGTGAATGCTGCTGCATGTGCAGAGGGAGGGATCACACAGGAATCTGAAAGGAGAGAGTGCTGCAAGCGCTCAAAACAGTGGTGCAGGAATTCAAAGAGAGAGATATTGCTGAAGATCCCTGTATTGAAGTAAAATAACAATGAGAGATGTGAATGTGCTTGAGCCAGGTGAGTGAAGGAGTGAGCTGTCTATCTCTCAGAAGGGATGGAAGTGATGTTACTAAATAAAAGAACGCATAGTGCTACAGGTGCCTGTAGACAGGGATAATAACAGAATTAGAGTGACCTGATGGCTTCTTGTCACCGGCACGCTACTTTCCCATTCATGGGCTTTGCTTTCATATATCAGTGCATTCTGAAAGTTTAATTGAGCCAATTAGACAAACACATCTGATAACAATGATATGTAAAAAGCAAAGTGTATGAGTGGAAAAGTGGTGTCCCAGTAACATGGAACCTGGTCATCTTACACAGGAGAGAGGGAGGAGCTCAGCAGGCATGTATTAGAAGTTTGAACAGCTGCACAAGCCTTTAGGAACTGAAGTCCTGTTGCTGAAGTCTGGAAAGAGGTAGCCTGCAGGGTTAGGAAAAGAGTAAGTGCTGCATGAATTTGGAGACAGTGAATTAAGGTGCAGAACTTTTACAGCAAAGCTGCCTTTTGTGGTGTTTTTACACAATGCTGAGTTATGTTGTAGGCATCAGCCTTGCAGAGCTCAGATTAATAACCCTAACACATATGTTTCTGATTGAGCATCTATAATCCATGGACGTCAATTCCCCAAAATGTTAGGAGTAGTGGAAGTGACATCACATGCCCTTTGACCCACCCACAATGATATCACAAGAAATGTCATTACAAAACATCAGGTCGTGTGCATTACACAAATTGCTGTCATATATTCTTTTACTCTGATGACATCCAGAAAGTAACACCACTGAAGAAAATAAAAAACTAAAATAAGTGCAAACTTAAACAATAAGTTAAATGTGATTAGCATAAGAAAACAAATTGCTAAACTAAATAGGCCTATTTCAATCACCAAGCATGTACTAATTAGGTTGCTGCCATGATACGTCAGAAATGCGTCAGTCACAGATCCAAGGGCAACCAACCATGAGGCAGTCATGCTAAGCCCAATAAAGCTTCAAATGCCAGCCACATGACTAAGCCCAATACAATTGGAGGAGTCCCTCAGGCACACATTTGTAACAATATAGGCGGTATCATTGTACGCTTTTCAGAGTCCCAAACAGAGCATAGCAACGGCAGCAGCAATTAAAGCTTCACTCATCACACAAAACAAGAACCTTAACAACACCCAGACTTTTGAACAGGACTGTCTTGCTGTCCACCTGTAGTATAAAATACTTCATCCCTCAAGTTCCTGCTATCAGCCCATAGGCCTAGAAATAATAGCAGCAAAGTGCTTCAAACTTATATTTTCAGTAATTCTCGGTTTGCAAAAAAGCATGTAAGCCTTTTCCCATGTTGCTGTGGCGAATCTGCGCAGCTGGAAGATGAAAGCTTTGTCGTGCTCACATAGTTGCATAATAAGCAAATATAAATGATTACTCTACTTGCAGGGTCTTTTGAAATGTGCTTAGGTAGGACTGAAAAGTAAACGTATCAGTCCAGCAGCATTCGCAATGTTGTTCCACAGACACTGTGCAGGCAGGCTCTCTGCCTGTGGAATATTCAGTTGTGGTGCACGTGCAATAAAGAAAACACTGTCAGGATGCCCTTCCAGTGTCGAACAAAATATCCGGCTCTCACACGCTGTGGTGTGCTGATAATCTGGAGAATACTGAAATAATTCTCCTTGCCTTTGATTCTACAGGTCCCAGCACAATGTACTGCAATAGTCGTGCAAATTTACAAGCCACGTGATGACTGACTAATCTACCTGTGGACGCCAGACTTATTTGGACCCCTCAGGAGGCTCCCTTTATCCAAATGAGAGCGTTTTTTTTATTTTTCCTGCTCTTTGTCTACTGCCCGGTCCAGAGCATTTTACACCAGCTGCCCCGCCTTGGTGACAACCCTTAGGTAATATAGGTTTGCCTCCTACAGTATCCCCAAAAGTACTTACCTATAGATGCATGCATTGTTTCAATGCTGACTCGCTGCAAATCTGGATTCCATTTAAAACTGGCACGTTCAGGGGGCTATAGATGTGAAGCATGTGTCATTTGTATAATTTTCCTCCGTCTGCTTCTGATGACGTACAAATGGAGCAAAAACAAACACCCGCCCCCTTCAGTAACTAATAGGGAGTTGCTGAAGGCCTATGTGGCAGGTAACGGACCTGAAGATCCCAGCCTTCTACTGATCCTTATTCCTTGAAGAGGCTCTCTAACTTGCTCTGAGGGAGGGTGAAGGCGTGTTACCCGCAGAAATAAAGACGGTTCTTGGAAAGCCTGTCTGCTTTTTTTATTTTAAGTGAAAGCTTGAAGTCCAGTCACCAATTTGCCATCCAGGAGTGCGTGCGTTGGTGAATGGGTGAGAGTGAGAGCAGCAGACAACATGGGAAAAGTACACCTGCCTAGCATTGTGCATGTATTTTTGAAAAATTACGTTCACCACCATTGCCTTGGGAAAGAAATCTATATCCCTAGCACTGTCAGAAAAGTGCCCGTGTTGAGCACCGGAAACCACTGGCAAGAATTAAGCACTGGTCTTTGGAGATGTCTAGAAAGGCCAATTATAATATAAGCGCTTTAGGCCTCAGGTACCCTGATTATGGTTTGCACACTATTTGGTTCAAGGAGAAGAATCCTCAGTGTGTTGCCCCTGGCAGAGTTATCTAAATACTAAACCATTTTTTAAAGACAGTCTGTTATAGCAGCCCTTTGTGGCATCGGAGGCTATATTGGGTCATTTCAGCTTCACACTGCTGCTAGTTAGGGTATTTGCACCCCTCTGTAGCAGGCACATTAACATAACAATCTGACTCCTGCAATCAAAATAACAGTCTGTAGAGCAAATACATTATCTCACCAGGCTATACTTCACAATAGGCTGGAGCAATGTCAGTAAAATATAAATCGTACTTGACTTGTGAAAACTCTGCCCCAGCACAACAGGCTAATCAAATCATCTTCCCATATTGGAATCTGGAGTTTCCCGATTGAAGATTGCCACTACCTAAACCTATCAGCCATTCAGAAGCAACCACTTATGTATCAGGAAAAGCTAATGTCATGAAAGTTACTGGCTTAAGAACAACATGACTCAATGTCCTGTACAGTTAGTTGTGCAATCCCTTCACACAGCAAATTCATGTTTGACATACCATATGAGAAAGGTGAAAAGGGAGTTCAGCTCATGCCCATTAAATTCTTGGCCTCTCAGCTGTGACAGCAGACTAGTGTTGATACCACCTTTCATATCAGCTCCTCATGCACAACTCTGTGGCGTCCCACAGGGGTCCGTCATACCCCCTCTACTGTTCAACATCTACCTAACTTCCTTACCAAACCTGATTAAATCATTCAAGCTCACCTGTTACAGCTATGTAGATGAAACCCAAATCATTTTTTAAATGGATGGTCTGGAAGACGTCTACAATTTAAAACTTGAAGACTGACTTCGGGCCATAAACACATGGATGATGAATAACCATCTAAACCTAAATATCGATAAGACAGAGCTTATGACCTGCGCAAAATGACAAAAATACCAGTATACTGCCATATGGCCTAAGGAGCATGAGGCCCCTCCACCAACAGCAAGAGAAATCAGAAACCTAGGAGTAACCATCGATTCAGACCTATATTTACACCACGTTAACAACGTAAAACAGAGGGCCTTCTACACAATGAACACACTATATTGCGTCCTCTCATACCTTGGATACCAACTGCATGCCATTGTCTCACTTGTAATCTCCAAGCTTGATTATGACAACAGCCTATGCCTTGGCACACCCTCATTCATAAAATGCAAAACACAACTCATCCAAAATGTTGCTGCAAGATTTCTTCTCTATCTTCACCCAAGAGAACACAGAAACATGGCTCCTGTCTTGCAATCATTTCATTAAATACCTTTAGCAAAAAGGACAATGTTCAAGGCACTTTGCATTGTTCACAGAGCCTCCAAGGAAAAGGGCACTATAACTATAAGCTGCATTCAAGCAATACAAACAAATCAGGACACTGTGCTCCAGGCTTGCACTACTTATCATACCACCTTACCATAAGAAATCCATGGAGGCGCTGCTTTCTCAGTACAAGTCACCAAGCTCTGGAACACACTACCAGCCAGCATTAGAAGCATCCAGGAGCCTATACACTCCAGAAGACAGTTAAAAACATTGCTATTTCCAAAACAACTACATCACCACACATCCCGGCAACAGAACCTGGAAAGACAGTCGCGCCCAGTCTTTAGCTTACAATCCACAGATTGGAAACAACCCAACCAGCAAACTACTTTCGATAAAAAGTTAAGTTAAGGAAAGTTGACCTATGCTTTGCCAGGGGATTTTGGTGCATTCTCAGATTTACTAAAGCTAGTAAACCTGGGAATGCGTAAAAATGCTATGCCATCCCAGTGAGGCATAATGAGGATAAATATTTTTATTTCTCCTTGTTACTTCCCCATTCTATGTGAGATGCATTCCGCAGCACACACAAAAAGAGGAATATGCCTCTAAGGAATGTGTTTGTGCACGAAGTTGTCCCTTCTTGTACAGAAGCAATCATGACTGTAACGCAGGCACCCTTGCACCATGGTGCAAGAGTGCCTGCGTTGGCGCTAGGCAGCACACAGTGCACCAGCGCTAGGAGAGAGCAGAAATGTGCCATATCTTTGTAAATATGGTGCATTTCTGCTCTCTGCCTTTCATGCAATGCAGTGCAGCAAGTTAGCTTGCTGCATTGCTTGAAATGTAAGTCAATCTGCCCCAAATTTCTGATTTGACAACCCAGTGCAGTAACCCGCGAAACAGACTATAATCATAAGAAATACCATAATGGGACCCGCAGAGCTGTTCAAAGCTGCTAGCGTACTGAAAAAACATAAACTGTGTGTCTGTGTCTCTCACAACTCATCTTTCACCACACTGCTACACTCTGCATCCCATAACACGATAACTGCACATCGTTGGTCATCACGCACAACATGGAAATACTTCCCACTCTGGTTCACAAAACAAAGACAACACCCTCCTAACCACACACCACCCTATATGGTGTAGCTTGCTGCCCATGTAGTAAAGCGCTTCAGTGCCACAAAAAAGGGGTAGTAAGCACTGTACAAATGGGCAATACAATATTTATAAGTTGCATCACCAAGATTTGTTTTAATCCTACTAAACTCTCTGTTTCCATCACACTTCAGAATTATAAAACAAAATGTACTTCATTTGTGCTTTCATAACTGCTGGTGTATGTTGAAATATGTGTACAATTCATTTACAGGTATTTTATTTTTTTGTGAATTAGAAACAAATTGACACCTTACAGTATTTCATTTCACACTCCCTGTACACAAGGCCAGGGAACTATGTGATTCTGCTGCTGCTGTGTTTTCAGCATAATTATCAATGTTTCACATTTGCCACATATTCCATCATCTGCTGCATATTCTGCAGATTTTAACAAAAAACATATTTTGTTTACTAAAAATGGTGCAACACATGCTGCCTTGCAGTGGAAGATCCTTCGCAGAGGTTGAATGGCCACCTTTCAGTTACTTACAGCTGTATTTGGCTATAGAACTGGTACTAATGAAGTGAAACCTTTGCCCAGACAGTGCTAACGAGTAAAAATGACAATATAATGAAGTGATACTATTAAAAAATGTGGCACATTAAGGCACATAATTTTGTGTTTTTTGTCACATAAATTGTTCAACACTGCCACATAATTTAGGCCTCCTCTGCCGCCTATTCCAGTGGCCCTGTCTGTACCACAGAGAGATTGTCACATAGTTCACTTTACAAAATCCTCTCACTTTACAAAGAAAGAAAAGTAAACAACATTTTCATGTTAAAAGAATAAGAAGCCATTTGTCAGGAGACATAGGCTGACATTTAAAATTTCCAGTAACAGGCAGCAAATGCAACAAGATAAAACAACACTTAAAGGGATTTTTATTGCTCATTCACCTTCTGAACTCCCGCACCTCTATAGAGTGCCAGCTGCCTTGGTTGTTTGGGGCGGGGGCAAAGAATATTATGGGCTGGCCCAGCCCTCAAATGCCCCCACCCCTTCTATAGTGTGCCAGCTGCCTTGGTATTTTGGGGAGGGCAAAAGATTACTATGGGCTCAAATGCCCCCAAACCTCTATACTGTGCCAACTGCCTTGGTCGTTTGGGGGGAGGCAAACATTATTATGGGCACCCATCCCCCTCACCCCCCCCTCCCCTGCGGTGGCTACGGCCCTGGATCTGGGCTGCCTCCCCGAGTACAGACTGATCTAGGCAGACACTCACCTGACCTGTCCCCCGCCTGACTCACCCTGATGGACTTTCATCCCCGCACGCTCCCAGACTGAAACCTCTCAGAATTGATTAGAGTCCCTGTTTACGCCCAGGTGTGCTCTAGACAAGTGGTGAACACACACATGCAGTCCTGTCCCACTGACCCTCAGCATTAGCACGTGCTACATCAGAAGGTGGGTGCCCTGAAATCTCATCCCTCAATAGGCGGGGCGAGGAGAGGAAGGGAGCAGCAGCCATTGGATTTAAAGCCAGTGATGCAGCTTGAACATGATTATTTCCAGATATGTAAATAAGATGTGGAAATAAACACTGCAGTTTCCTTCCGTACTTTTTTATCAGGGGGCGGAACACCCCCCAAAGTTTGCTTTTTACACCTCGCACAGCACCCACACATTACACCCCGGTGCAAGTAAAGGTAGGCAAGCCGCTGAAGGCTCGAGCCAGATGCCGGTCTCTGGCTCAGCTCGAGGTTATCTTAGACCATCGAGCCTTCATGTGAGTTCTGCCTGCTTTCCAAGCTCTGTCCTCATGCTCCATGCTTCATCTCCCCACCCCTTCTGCAGTGCTTAATTTGTCACAAAGTAAGTGCCAGGGCCCTTCTCAGGAGGCCACTGCAGCCTGTACCACCCGTTGCCCCTGCCAGCGCTGCCAATGACAGTACCAACACAACTACTACCAACTGCGCTCTTACAAGTGTGACAATTCAGACTTTTCCTGGCCACCCAAAGCTATAACAATGGCGTGAGCGTCAGGTATTATTAATTTTTAATGTATATTGAATTATTAAATATTGCTGTTATGCGCATCTGAGAATTAGACAGGCAGCGCCACCATGTGATGGGCTGTCACTAGAGCCGGTGCTTACAATTAAGTGCTGGTGCCGAGTACTGGAACTCACTGGCTCAAATTAAGAACTGCCTGCAGCAGAGGTTCTGCCCAGCAGTGCGCCTGGGGTTGAACTGGTAGTGAACACCTGTGGGAGTTCTGTGAAAGTGCTCAGAGAGGGAAGTTATGCTAATGATTTTTCAAACAGTTCCTCCCTGAGCTCTTTCACAGCACTCTACAGGGTCTTTACAGTCAACCATCTGAACTGCTGCCCCAAACCCATCCGAGAAGATAATCAAAAATACAAAGGGGCAGATTTACAAGAACTGGCACATCTCTGCATATTAGCAGAGATGCGGCAGTAAATTTTCAACACGTAAAATAACCTTTGCGCCACCATGGATGCGTCGCATTTACAATGCGGAGCACCGTGGCGCAAGGATAGACAGATGTGTGACGCATTTTTTGGCGTAAGGGCAGCGCATTGCTGGAGTCGTGTCGCAAGCACGACGCAACTCCAGCAATGGTCAGGAATGCCTATTCCTATCATGCTGCGTCACTCCTTATGCCTGCTTCAAGCAGGCGCAAGGTTTTGACGCAGTGGCGTCGTAAAAGTGACTCAGTGAAATCTTGTAGATTTCACTGCATCACATTTACGAGGCTTTCTTGCGTCGGAACGCCCACCCTGCATACATTATACTTGACTCGGGTATAATGTAGCGCAGGGCTTTACAACGTGGCGCATCTCCCTAGATGCGTCACGTTGTAAATATGTCGCAACGTGGCGCATTGTTTACGACGCCGCTGCGTCACAGAAGTGACGCAACGGCGGCGTAAAGTTGTCGCAAGGGGCTTGTAAATCTGCCCCAAAGAACCTGAGCTCTGCTTGAAAGTTTGTCTGCAGCAGAGGTCTGTACTTCACTTATACTGATCTCCTACACCTCTAGTTTTGCTAATATGAGTAATTTTGCCCATGCTGAGATGTTGAGTACCCACGGTGCCTTAAGATAACTTTGTGTTATTTGTATAAGAAAGGCTTATTTTAACATGTTATAAGATATATTTAACATTTTAAGTGTCTGGTTTTTATGCTCCTCCCAAGCCCATGATTTTGAGGGCTGCTGGTGTCCATTTGGGGTGGGTATGGAGTTGAGGATATAGCTTCCCTGTTTATAGTGTTGTTGGAAAAAGTTGTTTGGGGAGTGGAAAGGATGTTCTTGTTTGACCTCAATTTTTCCCCTTTCGGACGGTGTTATCTATCAGTCTTGTGGGTTTCATTCCACCCATGTCCTGGTACCTCCCATTCCATTATGCGATTTAGCCCACGTGTTAGATACACAATAGAGTGATCCCCCACATTTGGGGTGTCTTGTTACGTCAGCGGTTTGGAGATACTATAGAATCGGGCAGCCTACCAGAGATCTGGTGGTCCTCCCTTCAATGTTAACGTGCTCACTCATTACATCAAACGCAAAAAAGGCCCTGTTATAGAGGTCTTCGAAGAACCCATATATAGTCCTCATCCTGGAAATTCATCCAAATCTGATGTGTTGA
Source organism: Calotriton arnoldi (assembly GCA_963921515.1). Classification (NCBI taxonomy): domain Eukaryota; kingdom Metazoa; phylum Chordata; class Amphibia; order Caudata; family Salamandridae; genus Calotriton; species Calotriton arnoldi. The sequence goes on from CAWUFW010001369.1 coordinate 1,887,468, forward strand.
GAAGGAATTGGGTGAGGAAGGTGATTTACACAAGTAATACAGGAGACCCCTTGCAAGCAGGGACCGTATGTGTAAGTCAGCATTACAATATCGAAAACAGGGTCGGTAAAAGCAAACACTAGGGGAGATCAGGATGAAATCCCTTGCACTGAGGTATAACTGCATCAACCTTGGCTTTGGTGAGAGAACATTTAATGGCCAAATACCACCTTAGCACATTCTTCATGATCCAGGAAGAAAATGTGCTGTCACACATATGGTGGAGGACTATGAGCACGACAAAAAGGCCAGCCATCTTCAGTCAATCCAACTCCAACAAAGAGAGTCCTTGTCAGACATTCCCCTTATCACATGCCCCTCTGACATTTTTGGTTGATTTTTTCTCAAACTTTAGGACCTCATATGACTAACAACATATTGATACGTGGGTACAAGAGAGCCATTTCCTTGCTAATGTTAGGTTACCCAAGCTGCGTAATGACATATGGGTGGATTTGGACGCTGGAGGAAAACCAGTAGGCCATTATGGGCCTGGCCAATGGGGAATCGCAGGGGGAATTTTTTTTTCATATAGACTTTTATAAAAATCAATAGGATCCATTTGTAAGTGGTATTTCTTGCACTGTTTAAAGACACAGACACTATAGGTTCTCTGCACCTCGAATTTAATAGAGCAGTCATCGCACTGCTTCCAAAACCCGGGAAGGCCCCTTTCTGCTGCTCAAGCCATCGTCCAATCTCCCTGGTGAACACAGGTGTTAAAGTCCTCAATATGGAACTAGTAATCTGGAAAGAATTATCCCACATCTTACACACTCCTCACAGGCTTTATTCAAGGATGTTCCTCGAGTGACAATCTGGGGACCCTTTCCCTTATATTGTGGCAAGTCCAGAATGAGGAGGGTCCCAACACTGCCTTCTCGTTAGCCACAGAAAAAGCATTTTACTGAGTCATTTAGAACAGTGGTTCTTTACCTGTGGTCAGAGGTCTCCTGGGGGTCCACAAAGCCTACTCAAGGGATGCAACAGTTTTACAAAATGTAATAAAATTAAAATGATTAAATTATGTTTAAATAAAAAAGCAAATTTGAACATTTGAGTACTATATTTGATTTTGACTTAAAATAGTTCAACGTTTGAACATGTGTTTGTTATGCACTTGTTTTTGTACTGTTTTGAGGTTCAAGGTTCAAATCATAGAAATTGCTTAGGCCAGGGGTCACTGGCTTCCATAATCGCTCAGTGGGGTTCCTGAATTCCAGTAGTGATTCACTGGGGGTCCGCAGAAGTCAAAAGGTTAAGAACTGCTGGGTTAGAACATTGGCTCTGGCAGGAATAAGCATGTTGTTTATACGAGCGGGTGGTTGTACGGGAACCGAATGACCATTAACTAATTATAGAGGGGTTTTGTTGAATGGGTTTTTATTAAGCAAGGCACTAGACAGGGATGTCGTATCCCCCGTCGCTACTTTTATTGGCATTGGAGCTAATGGCTGTTGTCATGTAAAAGGATGAGAGAGCATGGCAAGGGCTGTCCAGAAGCTGTTTTTCTACATCAACAATGTATTCCTTTGCTTGTCCAATCGGACTCCTCTATCTCAGCCTTGATGTCCATCATTGATCGTTTTCCTTCTTCTCATGTTGCATGGTCGATTGGAGTAAAAGCGAGATGCTGCCGCTCGCCATATATACGGAGAGGTACTCGATAGGGCAATATCCATTTGATGGTCCTGAAGATTCTCCATACCTGGGAATTCACGTCAGTCCCCTCCTACGTAGAGTGACATCCAACGATGGTCCTCTTTTGGCTTGTTGCTCTGGGGGGAAATTAATGTGTCCCACCAGACCATAAAACAGACCCACAAATAGCCAAATGCAACCAACATACAGACCTGTGAGACCAGCCCTTCTGGCAGTGCCAGTTTGCCACACGGGTCAGTCGCCCCTGCCACACATGTACACTTACTACGTGGCTCATGGACTTGAGTCTTCTACTCAGGTGTTCCAACCCGAGGCCCATGTCCCTGCTTGGCCAGGGAAAGAAAAACACCTTGCTTTAGCACCATGGTGATGTGTTATTTTCGGTTTAATTACCTCGGGATACAAAAATCTTGAAGTAATTAAATCGAAATAGCAAAAATGTCAGGGGTCAATACAAAAGGGAGGGAAAATAAATACTACCTTATTTAAAAGAAGTTAAGGGAGGGTCGCCTGGGATGTCCCCTCAGTAAAATACAAAAACTAAAACAAGCTCGATTTACGGGTGTCTCCCAGTCATTGCTTAGTTGAGCAGGTGGGGCTCACTGGCACTCATTTTTGGGGACCTGCACTTTTTGTCCTCAGTAGACTTTGATTAAGAGCAAGGAAGAGAAAAATACAAACGGGCGAAAGAAGGAGAAAGAGAGCGGTGGAAAAACAGCGACAAAGGGAGAAAGCAAGGATGACGTGCTTGGTGTTGGATTAAGGAGGCAGTCAGTACCCCAACCTTCAATAGCGCCGGTCGCGAGCTCCTGAACAAAACTTTGGTCCTGGCAATTATTTTGGAAATTAAGCATTGCCCCCATAAATAACATAATGTATACGTATAATGCAGGGAAAATACTTATAGGTGGCACACCGCTGCCATCTACAGGTAAAAACGAAATTAACATCGGATGAAGGTGATATATTTCATCCAATGTAAGTAATGTTATTTCAAAATTGAGACTCAAAACTAATTACTGCGACATTTCATATTTGCATGATGACGCTCCCCTTTGGAGGAATACCTAACTTAGGTTGGGGGGCGGGTCTCCGTTCTTTTGGGGCACTTGGTCTGCAGCGGGCACTGCATGCATCCACGACATGGGTGCGGCCCGATATCCTTTAAGACCATCCAACTCAAATATAGCATACGGCCTATACAGAACTGGAGACGCATTAATAGTCTCCACAGTCTAAAGTTGTCTTGGTGCTTCCGCCAAATAGCCCTCCTCTCCTCCGTTATTTGGAAATATCTCACCAGGTGGGGTCAGTTTAGGGCTGTGATGTGCAGAGGGCCCAGAACCTTGGGCGACCCTTGCGCATATGCGTGCTGCTCGCAGCAGTAAACACACTCGGACACAGGTGTACTCGTTGGGTCCGGACTGCCTCGTGCGGCCACGCCCCCCTTTTTATTCTCCGCGCTGCACCGCGCCCGGCGCAACGCGTGGGTGCGACATTTCCGGCGCATGCCGGGCCAAACACTGTACTGCTAACTTATTACATCCCATCTCAACTCAGTCTCTTCTCCTTCCTTCGCAGGAGGGAGTTGCGGTGGCCACTCAGCATGCGAAGTCCTTCAGGCAGGAACTCGGGCCAGATTCCTCCTCAGTTCGTATCTGGGATGACGACCCCTATCCGGGGGTGGATCCTCTGGTGTCACGTGTGTGCCCGTTTGTTCTCCTGAGCTTAGTGGCATGGTCTCAGCTTCTCTCAGCCCCTCTGGGCAGACACCCTTGTAGTGTAGTTCCTATTTCCCTAATAGGCTCTGCGCATTGGAATAATATACCCTATAGATTTGACATAGGACTGAGGTCAGTATGTCCCTATTGATCCAGCGAGTTACTAGCAACGAGCATTCATACACCAAATACTCACCTGGGCCCATTCATTCACCCTACGCTAGCAATTTCCGCTGGTGGGGTCAGTTGTACTCTTTATCAATATCCCTGCTACCAATTACCTTTTCTGATTGAAGAGTAATGACTTACCAATGGACCCTTTGATAATTGGGAAGTTTAAAATGAGAAGATACAATACAATTCATAACCCTGAAATAATCACTGACTCAGGAAGTTTTAAAATGTTTATCTAAAATATTTAGCAGAGTAAAATACAAGCCACATAGCACTTAATCGTATATCAAGGAGAAAGCACTCTTATCATAAATTCACCTATTAATCAAAATGATGGTCCCTCAGAAAGGAGAAGATAGAGACAGCAGTATAGACTAAAGATTTCGATTATAGTTACCTAAAGGTGTGAAAACCAAACCCCTCTGCCAATGAGTTGGAAATGGGTCTCAAGAAAGATGAAGACCCAAGACCTCCGGACCAGGTTCAGGACAGGATAGGTGACCTCTCTACCAACGACGCCTGCGTCGTTCCCCTCTCTGACACTTCGTTCCTCCTCAATTCTTCCGTGTCTTCTTTCTAATGGAATCCGCCGCCCCCACCTCAGGACCTCTTGGACAGCGGTTTAGTCTGCAATCGATCAGCTCGTTCTGTATGCCTGCTCTTCTGTGTCTGCATGCTCTCTGCAACGCCTATACCGTGCTAACTAATTAGCTAATTCTATATCTATTATACCCTTCTACGCCCATGTACCTCCCATTAATGTTTCAAATTTATGGGCCCACTAGTTCTGATTGGACAGGGACAGGGGGTTGATCCTCACACCATGTCAATTTAGTTAAATTTTCTTAAGCCAATTGTTTTAAAATACCGCCCCTCTCAATTATTACATTTGCTTTATTTCCCACCCATCTCACACATGGTTTATTACACTTTATACATAAAATGTATCATTATTTCAGGACATTTGGTGGAACTTGGAAGGTGATCAGCGGGTCATGTCCTTGGACGTCTTCCAAGTTGACTTCATCGCTTTCCTTTGTTAGTTTTCAGAGCGCATGCGCAAGTCACATGGCTCTCAAGCTGCCGTTTAGCCAACCCAGGCCCATTTCACGAACTAATAGAAAAGTCAAAGAAGATACATTAGAATCACAAATAAATGTTTGCACTGTATACCTCCTAATTCTACTCTAATCCCTTTTAATTATCAATGTCTATCCCGCATTAGTAGCGTTAAAATACCACATTATTAATTGCGGCCATGCGTAAGTTTAGCATGTGAGAACATTAAAGCGGCCATTTTAGCATACACTGCGCAGAAGCAAAAGATTCCCTCCAAGCAAAGAAAGACGTCATACCACGTGACATGGTTGACACATGCGCAGTAGAGTTCCTGCGTTTTAGCAGCCATTTTGGATTAGACAAGGGTTATTTGTTAGTGGAAAACACATAGGCAAGCGTTACCTAGATAACAAATGTTGTGTTTGTGCATTGTTAATAAGACATTACTTAAATTTAGTATAAATCAATGAATACTGTGAGGAAATTGCTTACGAGCAAGTCTCATTTGTGAGTCCTTGCTCCATCAATCCCCCTCTCTGATGGCGTTTCTGAGCCATCAAAATACCCACAACCAGATGCCAACTTAAACGCTTCGATGCTCATGACGAGACCTGCTCGTCATGAGTCACAGTGGAGCTGTGCTCATGACGAGCTGGTCTCGTCATAACGGCTGCGCGCCGCCCACGCGGGATTAATTCCCCGCCTGTGCGGGAGAATTAATGAGTGGGCGGGGTTGTGACGAGACCAGCTCGTCATGAGCACAGCTCCACTGTGACTCATGACGAGCTGGTCTCGTCACGAGCACCGCGGCGCCGCGCTCACCCTCCCGCCTCCCCGCACCCGTGGGGGAATTACCCCCGCAGGGAAGGGGTTAACATTTTTCTGTCACATTTTCATTTTTACACTGTCTACTCTTATCTTTCCCTTTCAGTTTCTTATATATTTCACATTTTATGTCTTCTAATTCAATTTCGTCGAATTTTCTTTTCTTTCCTCTTCCTGTCACCCTATATGTTTCCTTCTTTCTACAACATTTACACCATATCATTATTGACAATATTGTTATTGCTATCCCTACTAAGGGTACTAATATTTTACCTATAAGTCCTTTCCCTACATTAGCAAACCAGGTACCAATTGATGCAATACTATTTGTTAATCTTTCCCATACATTATCACCTTCCAGTGGTTTCAGTTCCTTCTCAAGTTTAGTAATATTCTTTATGTATGTTCCAATTTCTGCACTTTTGTCCGGAATATACGTGCAACAATGTTTAGTTTTCAACATTTTACAGACTCCGCCCTCTTTTGCTAATATTATATCAAGAGCAAGTCGATTTTGCATCACCATATATCTAATCGCAACCATTTCTGCATTAATCATTAGAAAACCTCCAGCAGTATCCGTTGATAAACGATCAACCACTGTAGACAATTTACATATTCTCCTTGAGTTCAGAATTACTCCCACTGAAGGTATCAATGCACCAAATATATCTCCTAAAATTTCTGAAAAACTAGCTCTCTTACTACGTGTTAATTCACTATTATTTTCATTGCTCCCAGTGTTTCTTTTTACGTGGTATACTTTTGGGAAGACTATTCCAAAATAACTTCTATACCACCGTGCAGGAAGCCTAAAGTAAGCCTTATTCCCACACACATAATATATTCCAGGAAAAACTGTATCTGTTCCTCCTTTTAGTCGTGTCCACACAAAAGAAAAGGGGAGGAGGAAAAAATATGTCCTGTATCGGCCTCCTCAAGAAGTAAACACACACACACAAAGATACAGGACCTATACTAGTCTAAAGATTTCTAGCTGAATGGGGGATACCCGGGTATGTAAATACTGCCCTCACACACAGCAAGCTGTGTCATAATTCATCATAGGGCTGCTAACACACCCCGCGCTAGCCAACGCTGGGGTGGAGCAATAGGGAGGGGGTGGACAAAACAACATAGAATGAACACCTCAAAGAGGGGATCAGAAAGTGAGGGTAAAGAAATGGTGCAGAGAAAAAATGTGATTAAAAACAGGTAAGAGCAATCCTACTCATAACTTTATTGCTGGACTCTCTACCCAGAATTAAAATGTGGGTCCATTCGTCAGACCTGTGGATGGTGGTAATGTGGCCAATGATGGGTCACTTACCCCTCCACTCTGCTATGAATGTCGACATGTTTTAGCCGTATGAGGATTTAGTAAATTAATACACCGGCTTTCATCAGGGCAATCCTCAACTGATCCCTATTATACTAACCCGAACACCCAAAGTGTGGCGACAGGGTCAGGAAAAAAGCAATCATTCGATTGTAGTAAAATCCGTGTGGAACCGAGTTTACTGTGGAACCCAGCTTGAACAGGCGTCGGAGTGAGAACAATTCCCTGTAGTCACACTTTCGTCAAGGTAAGTTGTTGCCCGACCAGTCATCACTCTCGGCACCGCGCAGGTAACCGCAACCATTTCTGCATTAATCATTAGAAAACCTCCAGCAGTATCCGTTGATAAACGATCAACCACTGTAGACAATTTACATATTCTCCTTGAGTTCAGAATTACTCCCACTGAAGGTATCAATGCACCAAATATATCTCCTAAAATTTCTGAAAAACTAGCTCTCTTACTACGTGTTAATTCACTATTATTTTCATTGCTCCCAGTGTTTCTTTTTACGTGGTATACTTTTGGGAAGACTATTCCAAAATAACAACTGCCATACCACCGTGCAGGAAGCCTAAAGTAAGCCTTATTCCCACACACATAATATATTCCAGGAAAAACTGTATCTGTTCCTCCTTTTAGTCCCCAACCTCCAATAATTAAGAAATTATGTTCACATACACTGGTACCAATAAAAACATTGTTATATTCAGTTTTTAATCTATGGAGACAAATTTCCCCTGTCTTTTCAAAATCTAGAGCCATAGCAGCTTGAGCTTTGCCAGGTGTATAAATACCCTCTTTCTCAGCCCAAGGTGGAAGATGAGCCTTATGCTCAGATGCCTTCTGTTGGAAATCTTGTCTTCTATCTTCAACTAAGTTTAAAAACACCTTCTCTTCTTCACGTAATGAACATGTTAAGTTGCTTCTATGTGCATGTGTTATGTCTATTGACTTCATGGTTAAGAAAAATTCTCCCATAAACTGTGCGTCTTGACTACTAAGCACTGGGTTCAGTTTCCTTCGAATAGGAACTTCTGAAAATACCACATTTGTATTTGAATAATAATACTGAAGTCTCCCTGTTTTATAAAATAAACTACTCAATACACTACATGATATGCCATAAGTTAAAGGCAAATGATGATATGTTAAACCTTCTGCTACTGATTCAGGTAACTTCATACAGACATAACAGTCATTAACATCCATGGTATCTACATATTGAAACAATAATTTTGTAAAGACATTTAAGCTAGTGTCGTTATCTGTTACAACGTGATGAAAATCTTGTTCATTCTCTGCTTCTATTTCTATTCTGTCATTTTTCAGGTTATCTATCCTTCCCTTAGTATCATTATTATTCTTTTTATCCATTAGTATAAGGTAAGGTATAGCTACAATCCAAACTAACCACACTATGAGTACCACTATCAGACTACATATGCATATAGCACAGCATCTTTTGCAACATTTTCATTTCGGTTTCCCAGAAACTCCGTCCTCAGTCATTTTGACTAAGAAGATTTCTCTTCTTTCTTCTTCTCCTTTGGAATTTTAGAGTTATCAAGGTGGTTTCACTTCTTTTTCATACGTCAGTTCTGCACTTGTTCCTTCATCACCACTTTCGCTTGTTTCAGAACTTTCGCAATCTTCGAGAATTATATAAGTCCAATCAGGACCTTTAAACTTATTGTTCACGACTGTCAGTCTTTTGCTTTTTCGTTTTTCAGTCCCACTTGTTTTCCCAGATAAACTTGTTATTTCATTTACTTGTTCTGGATCTTCACTTCGTGTTGCAATATGATATTTCACTCTCTTGATGACACTAGGCCAATGATCACCTTTTCTGGCTTTCTTGGGTTGCACTGTATTTTCGCCTTCCGAGGCTTTTCCAACAATTCCTTTATTGTCAAGGTGTGGCACAAATTGGTTTTCTTCGATTTCAGTTTCCCACTCTGTCTGCTCTTGTTCAGGTCTTATTGATGTTTCTTCAGTTGCCTGAATGTGTGATTCTTCTAGCTGACCCTGTTCAGGTTTGTCGTCTTCTTGCTTGAAATTTTCATGTTCAATGTTTTCTTGATTTTCTTTTCCCTGAACGTTAGTTTCGTGTTCTAACTGGTCCTGATCAGGGCTTATTTCACTTTGTACTTCTGCAGCCTGACCGCATTCTTCTAGACCTGATTGTCCCTGCTCAAATATTGTTGCTCCGTTGTCAATTTGAGCCCAATTTCCTTTCCCTATCTGGTCCTGCTCAGGTTCTTTTATAGCTTTAACCTCCCTATCCTGAGTGCGTTCTTCTACACCTATCTGGTCCTCACTAAATTCTTCCAATCGAGCTCTGCTCCTTGTTTTGATAAAGACTTCAGGTATCTGAACCACTGGTATCCAGTCCTGACTTGTGCTCGGTTGTTCTTCTTCAGCTATTCCAGAATCTATCACTTGCGATTCTTCAGCTGTCCAACCTTCAGCTTCCTCAGCTATTGATGCTGACTGAGGATCTCTTTCTTCGGGAGCTGGTGCCCTTTGGTATGGCTTACGTGAATCCAATTAGGTAAACCTGCACATTTCACTGCTGTGTTTGTAACCAATATAACCTGACGAGGTTCGCCCCACCTGGGTGATAGACACGTTTCTCTGGTGTGATGCTTCACTACCACCCAATCTCCGGGGTTCAGATCATGCTCTTGTTCAGGCTGCCTGGAAACTGCGTCTTCTCCAACTTGGTGAGAGACAGAACGCACTAGGTCAGCCAATCCTTTGCAATAATCTAGAACCATATCATCAGTTATGTTCAGCAGTTTATTTCCAGGTACATGGGATTGTCTCATTGCTCGTCCCATGATGATTTTATGTGGACTCAATCCTGTATTTCTGTCAGGAATGCTTCTGAGTCCCATTAGGACAAGAGGCAATGCATCTGGCCAATCTAATGATGTAGATGCACACATTTTTGACAATCTTGATTTTATTGTGCAATTCATTTGTTCAACCACTCCAGAAGCCTCTGGGCGATATGCACAGTGTAATTTTTGTTCGATGTTAAATGCTTCACAGATTACTCGAATTACATCGTTATTGAAGTGACTTCCCCTATCTGATTCCAAAGTTACTGGGAAACCGAACCGTGGAATGAGTTCTCGCAACAATAATTTAGCAACTGTTATGCTGTCATTCCTCCTGGTAGGGTAAGCCTCCACCCACTTTGAAAACAGACACACTATGACAAGTACGTATTTTAGTCCTTTACATGGTGGTAACTGAATGAAATCTAACTGCAATCTCACAAATGGACCTTCTGCTTTTCCAATTTTTCCTAACCCAATTACTGTTTTTCTTCCTGGATTGTACATTTGACAAGTTAAGCATCTCTGGCAAAGACTCTCTGCTGCAGCCCTAAACTTTGGATTGTACCAATTTTGTCTGAAAAGTCTAATCATAGCATCTCTCCTTACATGTGTGTCTCCATGATACATTCTGGCCATTTGTGAAATTAGGCAATCAGGCATGACTGGTCTGCCATCTGAATAAACCCACATGTCATCATCTGTTCTTCGGGTACACCCTATTATTATCCAGACATCCCTTTCACTCTCCTCAGCATCATCCTGCAATCGTCTCACATCATTCCATGTTTCAGGTGTTGTACATAACATAAGTTGGCAGCTGATTCCCATTTTTTCGACTTTTCTGTTTACTGCCAGTCTGTTTCTGGAACAGTGTTGAGCAATTAAGTCTGCGTATCTGTTACCGGCTACCACCCAGTCATCTCCTGACTGGTGTGCGGCACATTTCACCACTGCCAATTCTTTTGGTGCTTGTATTGCCTCCAATAATTCTTTTACAAACTGCCCATTTTTGATTGGGGATCCTGAAGAAGTCATTAAATCCCTCTGCATCCACAGTTGGCCAAAATCATGCACAACCCCGTACCCATATTGACTATCTGTAAATATGGTTACTTTCAGATTTTTCCCAATTTTGGAGGCATTAATCAAAGCAATTAATTCAGCTACTTGTGCAGATTTGACTCCTGGTAAATAGGATGCTTCTACTATTCCAGAAAGTTCACATACAGCATAAACTGCACTCAATTTGCCATCCTCATGCCTTAGGCATGAACCATCCACAAACAGCTCCCTGTCTGGGTTCTTAAGGGGCATTTCCTGTATGTCAGGGCGCCGTTTGGTACACAATTCTGTGACCTGAAAACAGTCATGTTCTGTTTCATCCCTAACTTCTTCGCAATGTGGATCTGGTAACAGTGTAGCTGGATTGACAACTGTGCACCTTTCTATAGTCACATTTTCAACTCCAAGAATTATTCGCTGATACTTTGTCATCCGACTAGGTGTGAGATGCTGAGTTCTAGTTTTCGTCAACAGTATTACAACTGCATGGGGGACGAACACTTTGACAGGATGTCCCATTACTATTGACTCACTTTGTTCAATGCTCATACAAGTAGCAGCTACTGCTTTTAAGCAGCCTGGCAATGCTGCGGCTACTGGGTCTAAAGTAGCAGAAAAATATGCTATAGGACGTCTGTCCAGTCTATGTCTTTGTGTTAAGACTGAAAGTGCACAAATTTCTCTTTCATAGCAGAATAATGTAAATTCTTTTGTATAGTCAGGCATGCCCAGGGCAGGTGCCTCACACAAAGCATTTCTTAATTTTACAAATGCACTGGCACTTTCATCATCCCATTCAACTGGATCTTTTGCTTTCTTTTTCGTTAACTGAATTAAAGGCTTTGCTAGTAGTGAAAATCCTACAATCCATTGTCGACAGTAACCTACTATTCCATGAAACATTCTCACTTCTCTTTGTGTTACTGGCATTTTCATTTGCTTAATTATTTTTATTCTCTCTGATGTTATTCTTCTCTTGCCTCTCTCAATTTGATGTCCCAAATACTTAACTGTGGTTGTACAAAACTGTAACTTTTCAGGTGATACTTTATGACCTTCCTCAACCAAATGGTTGAGAAGTACAATCGAATCCGTGACACAATCGTCATAGGTTCTAGATGCGATTAGTAAATCGTCTATGTATTGAACCAAGACTGAGCTCCTAGGCATCACTACCTTCTCTAGGCACTTTTTCAGTATCTGATTAAAGATGGAAGGACTTTCTGTGTACCCCTGAGGAACACGATTCCACACATAAACATGATTTTCAAATTTGAACGAAAACAAATACGGACTGTCTGGGTGCAATGGAATCGAAAAGAATGCTTGGCACAAATCAATTGCAGTGAACCATTCCGCATTCCAGGGTATCTGGTATAAAATTACTGCAGGGTTTGGTACTATGGGACAACAAGGTACCACAATTTTATTAATTTTCCGCAAATCCTGAACAATCCTATATTTTCCACTTGGCTTCTTCAATCCCATGATTGGTGAATTACAAGGGCTACTCAACACTTCTTTTAATATGCCTTGTTTTACCATTCTGTCAATCTCTTCAATAACTCCTGCTTTCACTTCAGCAGTCATTTTATACTGTCTGGTATTTGGGAAAATTGCGCCTTCTTTTACAGTTATTTTGACTGGGTCTATATTTGCCATTAGACCTACTTCTTTTCCAGTAAAATCCCATACTTTTGAGCTCACTGTAGTTTTTAACTCTTCTGGTAATTCATGTTTTGTTATCAAGGAAAACATTTCATCTACCTCTGTACCTTGTTTGGCTATCATGAATTTGTAAACATGATCTTCATCCGGGGTCTGTACTGCAACACCATCCGGTGTGCAGAAAATAGTGCAGTTCATTTTGCACAGTAAGTCTCTGCCCAATAAATTTACTGGACTTGAATCACACACTACAAATTGGTGCATTTCCCGGAAGTTTCCGATTCTTACTTCCATGGGTTCTGTAAGGGGTGTTCTAATCTTTTGATTTGCTACACCTACAACTTGGATAGCTTCTCCAGAGAGAGGGAGGTCTGGGATGTCTGCTGTTCTTACAGTAGAACGGGTAGCACCAGTGTCCAAAAGAAAGGTGATATCATTACCTTTTATTTTCCCTTCAACATATGGACCTGACTGATCTACCTGTAAGGATGCGCCAAGTACGCACTTAGGCACCGTCATTGATAGTCATATGGACTAATATCATTCTGTAAAAGAAACTGTGAAGTTACCTATTCATTCTTACCACTTCCTCCTTGGTATCCGATGTCTGTACCGTGCTTTGCTCTGCTTACATTACCCTGTATAGGAGCAGGTGGCAACTGACTTTGAAGATTTACACCCTGCTGTGAGTCATTCTGCGTCTGTGGATTTAAATTATGATTTGGGCCATTATTACTTTGAATCTTTTTACATTCGTTCTTCCAATGTCCCAACTTTCCGCATCCATGACATGGAAATTTCTTTTTAGCCTCTTCTCTACTCATTCGTCCTCTTACCTTTCCACCATTTCCCGTGTCACCATTCAATCCAGACTCTTTTCCCTGAGTTTCTGTTGGATTATCTAAATTAATTCCCTGTCGTTCAGCCATTTTCACTTGTGCCCACATTTCCTTTTCCTGTAGTTTCTTGTGCCTGTCTTCGATGTCATTCCCACAATATTTAGCATATTTCAAAATTTCATCTATAGGCTTCCCTTGCCAGCACTACATGTGCTGCTTAATCATCTGACAAATCTCTGGTTTTAGACCATAAACAAAACGATAGACAAACTGACTCATATTTTTGTCTCCGATATCTTCAAACCCACTATACTGCGTGAACACCTGTAATAGACGTTCGTAGTAGGCGTGTACTGATTCATTTGCTTCTTGGGTTGTTCTATCTATTTTCACCAGATCTGTTTCTTTTGGTGGAATTTTCCCATTCAAATAAGTTATCACCTGGTGATACTTCTTCATCACATCATTTGATGGGGCACCTGTCTTCGAATCCCTAGGATATTCCTCACTAGGCCAGTCAATTGTAATTTTACAATCTGTCCATAAATCAGCAGGTACCACTATGTCGAACAAACCATCTAAATCCTTCAACAAAACCTTTGAAACCTTCACAAACCTTTCAACCTGCTTGTACCATTCAATTGGTTTTTCTCTCAACTTTGGGAAATCATTCGTAAATGACAAAATGTCTTGTCTACTCCATGGGACATGGACGTAGCCTCCTCCTGGAACCTCCCGCATCAGGTACATCTGCTCTACTTTCCCTGTTTCCTTCAATAAATACTCAGAAGTCGTTCTACTGAAACGCGCCTCTTCCTTTTTCTTTGTCCATCTAGTTTTCCATTTATCCAGTTCTCCCCATTTCTGTAATACTGACATTAATTCTTTCACTTGTAATTTCCTACCAGAAGTATTCATATTTTCTAAATCTTTGTCAGTAAATTCTGCTCTATATGGTCTCTGCAACACTTTTGACTTCCTTATTTCAATTCCCATCTCTGAAGCCAAGTCTGTTAATTTCTCATGGAATATCTTTACATTTCTGGTTATGCTCCTACATACAAACAATAGTTCTTCTTCATTGTAGGTATTTAAACGATTTACTCCTACATTACCTGCTATCATTTCTTCTAACTCGACTTTTAATTGTAAATGTCCATGATCTTTGGGGGTGAACTCTGTCTGTCTGTTCCCTGTGCCCACCTTTCTAAATCTTCCGGTGTTACTACGGTGGCACTTTTAGTTCCTGAAGATGTTATTATATTTACTCCTTTGAGCAACCAGGTGTGGTTCTTCTAGGGGTACTGTTTACAGAGTCTCGAATAGGCAAATCCATTAGTGAAATCATAGATTCACAGTCACTAATGTGATCATCAATTATTACAGCTTCAGGTTTAGGAATATTCACAGGTGTAGGCATAACTAAAGGTTTCGGGTAATTTACTTTGTCATATATAAAGGAACTACAGGACCAATGGTTACAGGTATAGTTAGAGAATCAGGATGTACATTTAACTGCGTGATTTTCTGTATCAATTCTGCTCTGTTTCTGTCTAAAGCCTCTTTTTCCTTATCCTGAAGTACCCTATTAACTGGTGGATTATGCAGTACTTGATGTACCAATGGTGTCCTCAGAATTGGTGCACTTGGGGAACATCCACTTGACCCTTCCTGATATGGTGGAGGGTTCTTTAATATTTCTTCCATAAATTCATCTTCGGAATCTCCATACCCTGTCATATGTTTAGTCTTTTCTTTGCATTTACTCCCTAACGGCTCATCTGTCATGAATACTGGATACAAACCCTCGGTAAGCATCGCTCGTCTCCACTGTTTCATCTGACTTTCTCTTGACTCATTTTGATGTCTAGGGAAAAATCCCCTATAACCCCTATTGCTTCTGGGTCTGTCACGTTCAAATGCATCTGTTTCCCATTCTTCTAAGGCTTCGTATTGCGTTAATCTTGGTCTGGGTTCTAGTTCATTCATTCTTATTCTTAAATTTTGCAGAACTCTCCCATTGAAAGTACTATTCTCTGGGAAAGCTAATATTCCATCATCTTTTGAATATTCTATCCAATTTTCTAACCATATACAAGTATGATAACCTCTCTCCATCATCATGAAGGATGCAGGCGTTTTTGCTGGTGGAATGATAATTCCTTCTCTAGTTTTGATAGGTTTATCTTTCTTAAAATAATTCTTGATCTTTTGTAAAAATGAAATGTTTCTCTTTTCTCCATACATTTTAGGTAAATATCTATGTATTGAATTATATTCTGCAAATCCTAAAAATCTCCTGTCTGGACGGGTTCCTGTCAACGTAGGATCACGTTTCCACATACAATTTCTACTAAACACTAATATTTCAATTTTTATTCTGATAACCAATCAAATTCCAGCTAACAATTGTCTCGGAACCAATCCTAGCGCGGCTTTTCAGTGACGTCTATCTGATGACCCCTCCTTTACAATCTGCGCTTCTCTGTCCCTCGCTGTTCCAGCAAATCCCAGCGCGGCACTTGTGACATCAGTATTACTCCTAACTACTGACCCCTCCTTTACAAGAGTCGTTCCACGCCCGCTGTTTCAACCAATCCCAGCGCGGCACTTGTGACGTCAGCTTCTACTCCTGCTGCTGACCCTCCCTTTACAAAAATTGTACGCTAACTGTAATTCTTAATACCTTTTCATTAAATTTCAGTAACAACATAAAACATTCGCTATCTTGCCAGTTTTTCTAAATATAAGAATAGATTTTTCTCATACTAAGTAAAACCCTTCCGTTT
Source organism: Calotriton arnoldi (assembly GCA_963921515.1). Classification (NCBI taxonomy): domain Eukaryota; kingdom Metazoa; phylum Chordata; class Amphibia; order Caudata; family Salamandridae; genus Calotriton; species Calotriton arnoldi. The sequence goes on from CAWUFW010001369.1 coordinate 1,903,495, forward strand.
ACTAGACATACACTACGAGTAAAACCCTTCCGTTTACTCTTCACGTAAGCTTCAGAAATACCTGCTATTTCTTCAATGTTACCCTTTCTAGGTGATATAACATCAATTTTTACTAGCGTATTCTTTTGCTTACACACACACACACACACACACACACACACACACACACACACACACACACACACACACACACACACACACACACACACACACACACACACACACACACACACACACACACACACACACACACACACACACACACACACACACACACACACACACACACACACACACACACACACACCCTAACAAGTACTGATAGCCCTGCTTAACTTTTCAGTACTAATTCTGCCTGACAGATAACCTCACTGCAGTATGGCTTCCACTTACCATCCGCTATTCAAATTTCCCCGGGGATTTCTAGACAACATAAAACAAAACTTTAAACAAACGGATGTTAGTTTATAAAAGTAAAATTCTCATTACCCAATTAACAAAGTGCAACCATCCTCTGATAACCAGAAAACTGATCCAGCGAGTTACTAGCAACGAGCATTCATACACCAAATACTCACCTGGGCCCATTCATTCACACTACGCTAGCAATTTCCGCTGGTGGGGTCAGTTGTACTCTTTATCAATATCCCTGCTACCAATTACCTTTTCTGATTGAAGAGTAATGACTTACCAATGGACCCTTTGATAATTGGGAAGTTTAAAATGAGAAGATACAATACAATTCATAACCCTGAAATAATCACTGACTCAGGAAGTTTTAAAATGTTTATCTAAAATATTTAGCAGAGTAAAATACAAGCCACATAGCACTTAATCGTATATCAAGGAGAAAGCACTCTTATCATAAATTCACCTATTAATCAAAATGACGTTCCCTCAGAAAGGAGAAGATGGAGACAGCAGTATAGACTAAAGATTTCGATTATAGTTACCTAAAGGTGTGAAAACCAAACCCCTTTGCCAAGGAGTTGGAAATGGGTCTCAAGAAAGATGAAGACCAAAGACCTCTGAACCAGGTTCAGGACAGGATAGGTGACCTCTCTACCAACGACGCCTGCGTCGTTCCCCTCTCTGACACTTCGTTCCTCCTCGATTCTTCCATGTCTTCTTTCTAATGGAATCCGCCGCCCCCACCTCAGGACCTCTTGGACAGCGGTTTAGTCTGCAATCGATCAGCTCGTTCTGTACGCCTGCTCTTCTGTGTCTGCATGCTCTCTGCAACGCATATACCGTGCTAACTAATGAGCTAATTCTATATCTATTATACCCTTCTACGCCCATGTACTTCCCATTAATGTTTCAAATTTATGGGCCCACTAGTTCGGATTGGACACGGACAGGGGGTTGATCCTCACACCATGTCAATTTAGCTCAATTTTCTTAAGCCCATTGTTTTAAAATACCGCCCCTCTCAATCAATACATTTGCTTTATTTCCCACCCATCTCACACATGGTTTATTACACTTTATACATAAAATGTATCATTATTTCAGGACATTTGGTGGAACTTGGAAGGTGATCAGCGGGTCATGTCCTTGGACGTCTTCCAAGTTGACTTCATCGCTTTTCTTTGTTAGTTTTCAGAGCGGGTGCGCAAGTCACATGGCTTTCAAGCTGCCATTTAGCCAACCCAGGCCCATTTCACGAACTAATAGAAAAGTCAAAGAAGAAACATTAGAATCACAAATAAATGTTTGCACTGTATACCTCCTAATTCTACTCTAATCCCTTTTAATTATCAATGTCTATCCCGCATTAGTAGCGTTAAAATACCACATTATTAATTGTTGCGGCCATGCGTAAGTTTAGCATGTGAGAACATTAAAGCAGCCATTTTAGCATACACTGCGCAGAAGCAAAAGATTCCCTCCAAGCAAAGAAAGACGTCATACCACGTGACATGGTTGACACATGCGCAGTAGAGTTCCCACGTTTTAGCAGCCATTTTGGATTAGACAAGGGTTATTTGTTAGTGGAAAACACATAGGCAAGAGTTACCTAGATAACAAATGTTGTGTTTGTGCATTGTTAATAAGACATTACTTAAATTTAGTATAAATCAATTAATACTGTGAGGAAATTGCTTACGAGCAAGTCTCATTTGTGAGTCCTTGCTCCATCACTATCGAGTATATTAAACTTAATTACTTTGTACCAGCTAACTCAGAGGCCACTAGAAACTCCTTGTAAACAAGAAGGGAGTAGTTTCTGGCAACCGCATGAACATGACAACTTTGTTTCCCTTTAGAATCGGAACACTCTCAGAATCGTGGAAACAATAGATAACAGTTTCACTCAGCTAATCGTGCATGCTTAGTTTTTTCAGAGTTACACAGAAAGAATAGACGGGCGTTTCAATAAAAGGATTTATTGAACAGTCTTGTTGCTAGAATTAATGGCACACCACCATACACCGAATGTGCGAAGTTTGGAATGATTCCGAGGACTGCCTGATGTCCTCGCCATGTGGGCACTCCCTGACAAAGTTTGGTGGCCAGTCCTTTTCTGTTAGAAGTATATCATAACCCCTTGAAAGTTTCTCCCAAAAGAGTGCTTTCACCTTTCTTGGTATGTCTCCCTCCATTCGGAGTGTTATTTCATATAATTTTGCGGAGTACTAACCCTGGTGTCTACAGTCTCTACTGTGATGTACTCATTCAAGTCCACTATCTCCAGAAGTTCCTTCAGGTTCTGGCGAGCTATTGTTACTTCTGCTGCACTGTCCAGCATTGTCTGAGCCCATTCTCCGTTCTTGAGCTGTGTTCTCAGTATTCTCGGCATGTCTGATCTTCAGACCTGCTACCTTCTTTTTTGTGAATTGAGGTTTTGATTTATTTTTCTGAACGTGTTTATCGTCTTTGGATTTCACGCGTTCTTCTTTGTGATCTGATCGTCCTCTTCTTTCTGATGTCTGTGACGATATCTGAAAGGTACGAGAGGAACGTGTATCAGTATCTTGATACCTGTCAGGTTTTCTTAAATTATCCCTATTCCTGAGGTTATACCTCCTTTCAGAGGGCTCCTTTGAGGAGACCTACCTCGGGATTGAGAACGTCTCTCGTTTGAATTTTGTTTATTAGTTTCCCACTTCTTTTTAGAAGATGTAGGATTTTGTTTAATAGAGTCCTTCTCAGGACTTTCAGATAGTTTTGGCTTCAAAGGTTTTCCACCCAAACTATCTCTGCCTAATTCTGCATAAGATTGTTCTATTTTTCTGGGTAGTTCATTTTGATGTTCTGTAACATCAAATTCCCTTAAGCGTTGCCGGATCGCCACTGATGCTGCCTCTCCTTTAATATTAGATAATATTATTGTTGAGACCTGGTCGAAGTTTTTCAGTAATTTCATACCTAAATTCAGAGCAGGTTCTGCCCCGTATTCGTTTTGAATTTGTTTCAGGACATCTGGTATTACTGCAATTGACGGAACACCATGTGTTTTAGTATAGATAGCAGCAAAGACTGTGCCCCAAGTGGTGCAGTCTTCCAGTTGTGGTGTGATCCCCATTGGTAAACAGATTGTTAGGATTCTGTGTTTCTCATAAGGGCTAGTATTTGGAAATACTGCTTCGATTTGAGTAATTATTTGAGCTATCCAGAATGGAATTTGTTCATGTTTTGTGGGCATTTTACCCATGACTGTGTGTAAAGTCTGTGGAGTAATTTTTAGTATATTCCCCTGTTGAGGTGTTTGATTTGGAATGGTCATTGGTGGTTGGACTGTGAAAGTCCGCATGACATATTGGGCTAATTGTCTGTAAATTTTTATTAACTCTAGTAGTTGAGTAAGTAATTCTTCGTCTGACATTTCTTCGATGTTAGGATGAGGTGTGTAGCCGGCTAGAATCGGCCATGTTGCTCCTGGTCTACCTAGTGGACCGAGCCTGGTAATGTTTTTGTGATGGTTTAGGGCGCCTTTAAACCAGAGATTATGCTCCTGGTATGTGAGTGGAATTTCAATATCCTCGAAAGGAATATATTCCTCTGGTGGTTCATCTTCTTTAAAGAAGTGAAACATTTTTGTTACTGGATTTGATTCTGGGAATACTATCCATGAATAGAATACCTCTGTCTGAAAGGATTCGTGTGCCTCTATCACGAAAACTGCTCTACCACCTCTTGGTGTTAGGCCGTGTTTTATACATTTTAGAGTGATGGCTCTCCTTAAGTTTGGATGGATGTTTATAACACCCTCATCGGTTTCATTTAAACCTGTAAAATTAAAAGCTGTTCTGACTGGATCAGACGCAGCTGTACCGTTATCGGTGTTAGTATCCCCGTTCAGGGACATTGTTTTTTGAAAAATGTAGAACAAGTTTCAAGGTAACAAAGATAAGGTGCACAATATTTTTGAACACTGTATCCTTCAACGTTGATCAAACCATACAGCTAATATATAGGATTTTTGTCCTATTCAGCTTTGGCGGATACTTAACCCTACCCACTCCAGACGTCTTATGGAGTATGTGAGTAGGGGTCTCTGAGAGAAAAGCACGACTGAGTTACTCAGTATCTAGCGTTAAATTAGTGCCTTACCAAATGTTGGGCGCCATGTAGTGTAGTTCCTATTTCCCTAATAGGCTCTGCGCATTGGACTAATATACCCTATAGATTTGACATAGGACTGAGGTCAGTATGTCCCTATCGAGTATATTAAACTTAATTACTTTGTACCAGCTAATTCAAAGGCCACTAGAAACTCCTTGTAAACAAGAAGGGAGTAGTTTCTGGCAACCGCATGAACATGACAACTTTGTTTCCCTTTAGAATCGGAACACTCTCAGAATCGTGGAAACAATAGATAACAGTTTCACTCAGCTAATCGTGCATGCTTAGTTTCTTCAGAGTTACACAGAAAGAATAGACGGGTTTCAATAAAAGGATTTATTGAACAGTCTTGTTTCTTGTGTAAGAGATATGAGCTGTTACAATCGTAAGACAGTATGCAAGATATATTATGTACAGCGTAAGCAGTAGAAAGAAATAATACTGCGCTAGCATTATCTTTTAGCTATGACACATATATTCATATACATAAATAACATAAGCTAAAAATGCGAGTACTCATAAGAGGCTTCTCTAACTAGTTCTACCCCAGTGTACCTAACCTAAGTGTAGTGCAAGGTAAGAAGTAGGTGATGTATTCTATAGTCTGGTATGCTATAGTATGCCAAGTCTAGTATGCTAAGAGTCCCTCTAGGTTCTAGTCAGCTCCATACCTTGAGAATGAGAGAGGTGGGAATCTCTTTCCGAGTCTCGAACTCTAACACCCCGCGAAGGGAGTCAGAACACTGGAAGCTGGATTCTCTGCGAGCAGGGATGGCAGCGTCTCTTGTCAGTGCGTCAGGCCGGGACACGGGCTCCTCTAAAGTCGAGGTCTCCTCCTACTTGCTTGCGCAAGAGAAGGTATATTTATACCCGGTAGTTGCCTTGGAATGTTAGCATTGACGTAAAGTCGGGCAGAGGAAGACGTCAAGAATGAACCCTTAAGGAATAGCGGTTCATGCATAATAAATGAGTTCTTGGAGAAATCAATAATCCTGTGCTAGGGGAACTCCCAAGAGCTTAAGGGTCTGGTTTCTAAGAACTCTTTGTGACGTTGGGGTGGACGGATGTAGGTGACCATGCCTGTATTTGGATATCATGGCTAATGCCTAAATAAGGACTGGGATCTTATGCCTATATAAGGGCAATGCGAATTGTGCCTATGTAAGGACATGTTTCAGGAAAACCTATATACGGACACCTAAAGCGGAATACAACACCCTGTGGTGTGCTCGTGATGTTTCTCTCAGAGCTTTCTTCGTCCACTTCTCCTGCCCCGGGCTCACGACTCTGCCCAATAGCGGGGCGAGCTTCAGCTACCCCCTTGAACCATGAGATGTTTCTGGTTACATCCACTCCGTCCTTTTCCACTTGTCCATTGTCCCTTTGAAATCAGTTACAGTTCAGTTCATAGGGGGTTCATAGGGGGTTCGGAATTTTCCTCCTGGCCTTCTGTCTCTTATTATTACTCAGTCCCCTGGTTGCAGGTGACGGGCCTTTGCCTCCTTTTGTGGCTGGCGGCCAAGTTCTGTTCTCCCTCCGTTCGATCGCTTCCGTCTCGTTGTAGGGCGGCGGAGCCCATCCGGGGCAGACGGGAAGTGTGTCTCGACGTGTGCTGGTGAACATTAGGGCCCACGGGGCTTGGTGGTTGGTGCTGTGTGGCATACTTCGATATTCCCGGAGGAACAGTTGGAGGTGGCGCTCCGGATCTGCGTTCTCAGCTACGGCAATGCGCAGAATCTTGTTGAGAGTCCTCATGAACCTTTCAATATCCCCATTGGCCTGTGGCCATTGAGGGGTAATACGACAGTGTCGGACTCCATGGTGCTGCAGGAAGTCTCGGAATTGTCCTCCTTGGAATGGGGGCCCGTTGTCGCTCTTGATCTCTTCCGGGCACCCAAACATTGCGAATATCTTCTCGAGCACCGGGGCAACCCGGGAAAATGCGGTGGAGCCGATGACTTCTACTACAGGGTACTTGGAGTAGCTGTCTGGCATGATCAGTGTCATTCGGCTATCGGGGAAACTCCTGAAGTCAATGCTCACCTTCTCCCACAGGGTCTTTCCATGCTCTTCCGTCTGAATGGGCGCCGGACGTTCTGGTGCCCCGGTTAGCTGGCATGCCTGGCAGCTCTTCACGATCTCCTCCACCCGGGCATCCAATCCTGGGAACCAGACTTTTTCCCGCATCCTGGCTTTCATTTTCTCAACCCCTTGGTGTCCTCCGTGGGCTAACAGTGTCGCGCGATGTTGGAGGGTCGCAGGGATGACTATGCGAGACCCTCGCAGCAGGGTCCCATCTTGTGTCACACTCAGTTAATTTTGGATCTTCCACATTTTTGCGAGGCATTCTCTGTCATGTCCTGACCAGTCATTGGCCGTTTGTGATGTCCGCCAGGGTTAACGCTTTCGGGCATGCGGCTATCGAAATCAGGTTTACATGGGCCTCGAGAGACTCGACTTCCGGCTCTTCTTCCTGGTGTTCCCTGGGAATGAGGTGTCGAGAGAGGAAAATCGGCGGGGTTCTTGGCGCCTGGTCGGTACACAACCTCCATCTCATACTGTTGGAGTCCAATAGCCCATCGTTCGATTCTTGGGGGCGGGTGAGGCGCCGACCCTTTGAAGAGAGGTACCAGTGACTGGTGGTCCGTGACGACCTTGAATGATTGGCCCAGATATACAAGTGGAAGTGCCTGCACGCCCACCGAATGGCCAGGGCCTTCCGCTCGATCTGCGCATAGCGATTTTCGGTGGGCGAGAGAGACTTGCTGGCGTAGGCCAATGCGGTCCATCTCCCGGGTTCATGCTCTTGGGCGAGCACCGTCCCGAGATCCACCGGACTGGCATCGACAAGTAGCTCTGTGCGCTTGGCAGTATCGAAATACATCAGTGTGGTGTGGTGTGGTCGAGGAGAGCATTCTTGATTCCTTGGAATGCTGCTTCTTCTTGCGGTCCCCACCTCCACTTGGCATCGGAGCGAGTGAGGTTCCGGAGGGGTTCTGCGATGGTGGGCAGGTCAGGGATGAAGCGGCCACAGTACGTAGCCATCCCGAGGAAGCTCTGTACTTCCGACACTGTCGTGGGGGCCGGTGCATTCTTGATGGCCTAGGACTTTCGTGGGTCCACTTGGATTCCCTCTTGGTTGAAGAGGTATCAGAAGAACTCTATCTTCTTCTGGAAGAATAGGCATTTTTCTCTGTGCAGGGTGACGCCGTGCTCCTTGAGTAGCTTCAACGTGGCCCTCAAATGTCGATAGTGCTCATCCGCGGTGGTGGAGTGGATGATGATGTCGTCACTCACGTTCAATACCCCCGGCAGGCCCGTTAGGATCTCTCACACTGTGTCTTGGAACACCTCTGCTGTGAAGGATATCCCAAAATTAAGATGCTTGTATCGTCGCAGCCCCAAGTGGGTGTTGAACGTGGTGATGTATCTGCTTTCTTTAGCCAATACCAACTGGTGGTACCCTGCGTTCAGGTCCAACTTAGAGAACCACCGGGACCCGTTGACGTCGGCCAGGATGTTGTCCATCGTTGGAAAGATGTGGCGTTCTTGCCGGATGGCCTTGTTGGGGAGGCGCATGTCAATGCACAGCCTGATCTTCCCTGGCTGGCGTGGTTTCTCTGCTATGACCATGGGTGACACCCACGGGGTGGGCCTGGAGACTTTTTCGATGACTCCCTGCTCTTCTAGTCTCTGCAGTTCTTGCTCCACTAGCGGCCTGAGGTGGAAAGGGACTTGCCTGTGGCGTAGGGCCGTCGGGGCGACCGTCGGGTCCATGTGGAGCTTGATTGGGGCTCTCTTGATGCGTCCGAGTCCCTTGAATAAGCTTGCAAACTGGCTCAGCAGTTCTTTGGTTTGGTTCGCCCGCACACTTCTCGTAAACATCACTAGGCCCAGGTCTTCGGCGGCATGGCTGCTGAGCAGCGTCGGCCTCTTGGTCGATGACGTGGACATCGGTTAGGATCTCCTTGTCCTCTGACCTGATTGGCACGGTCATTTTTCCTCATAGTGGCAGGGGTGTGGTGCTTCCGTACGCAAAGATCTTGGTTTTGGGCTGTTTCAGCTCGGTCCTGGGCCGCAGTTGATTATACTGCTGGACCGTATTGACGTTAACGCAGGCGCCGGTATCGATGACCGCCTTTACTTCCGACCCAGCTATCTTCACGGTGCACGTGGGCTGCGGCCTTCTCCATCTCTTGAGTTCTTGTGTGAAAGATATTAGGTATGTCTCCATCTCCTCATCTTCCGTTGAGTGGTCTTCCACTCGATAGGTGGCCTGTTCGTACCGCTTCTCACTGCGGGAAGGTGTAAGGGAGGCGCTCGACAGCTGACACACCATTCTTCACATCGGTCTGCCCCCTTTGCTGTCCTTGCGTTGGTTCTTCTTCTGGCATACAGACTCAAAATGGTTTGGGATCCCGCAGTGGGAACATGTCCGTCCTTGGGCCGGGCATGCATGGACGGGTTGCTCTTCGCATCCACAGTACCCGCACTGACCTTTCGGGCTTGGGGTGGACGGCTTCGCTGCCCGCTCCCTCTGTCACACGTCCTCACAGCATCCGCCCTTTCCACTTTGATAGTTATGCTCTTCTCTGTCGTCCATGTCAAGGCTGTCCATCTCATCCGCCCTGGCTGCTGAGAGGTCATGTGTCCTGGCCAGGACTAGTATGTCTTTGAGGGGTATATTTGGTTGCCTTAAGATCAGCCCGTGTAGGGTCTTGCTGCGCACACCTTGGATTAGCTGGGCGCGGATCTCATCCGTGACGCAATCATCTGTGGCGTAGGTACTCGCTAACTCCCTCAACCTCGTGTAAAACGCGTCGATCGATTCCCCCTCTCTTTGTTGGGCTTGACACAGTTTGAACCTCTCGAAATCTGGGTTCAATTGCGGGTCGAAGTGCGCGTTAAGCGCCGTCACCGCCGCTGCATAGTCGGTTGGTGCCCCTGTATTTGGGAGGTGCTTGAACAGCAGGTACACTTCCTCACCTGCATAGTGGAGTAATAGTGAGCATTTCACTGCTCTGTCTGTCTCCCTCGTGGCCACAATATAGTTTTCTAGCTGCCCCAGCCACGTTTTCCACCGTGGGGACGAGGTGGTGGGGTCCGCCACCTCGCTGAATGTGTGTAACACCCCTGCGGGGGCATGTTGTGTGATGATGTGGGTGGGCGGCTGGTTGCCATCCGGGTTGCCTCCCATTGTCACCCTGACGGTGTCTCCCTTCGCGTTGCAGGAGGATGGTGTGTGTTGGACGTCACCACACACCTCTCATGTCTGTCGTGTCTGTTCCCTTGAGTCACCCCGGTCGTGGCTATGCGCTGGCAGTGGCGCCGTGGAGGCGTATTCTCCTACACCTGTCTCTGCCCGAGGGGTGTCCGCTTGGATCGTGCGCAGCGCCAGGTCTTGTGTGCAGCCTGCCTCAGTGAGGTGTCTTGACTCTGTGTCTTGCTTGTTGTGTAGACTGGTGTGGTTGTTTTTACTCTGTTCCTGTTTGGGGCCTGGTCCACTTGTTGGCCTCCAGAGGTGGTGCAGCGCTTCCTGTCCAGGGCGCATCGTTGTGGTCGCGGCGGCGCGCGGGAGCGTGGGTGTCGGCTCCGCTCCTCGTCGCCAGTGTAGGGGGCCCAGAACCTTGGGTGACCTTTGCGCATATGCGCAGCAGTAAACACACTCGGACACAGGTGTACTCGTTTGGTCCAGACTGCCTCGTGCGGCCACACCCCCCTTTTTATTCTTTGCGCTGCACCGCGCACGGCACAACGCGTGGATGCGACATTTCCGGCACATGCCGGGCCAAACACTGCACTGCTAACTTATTACATGATGTTCGGTCGATGATGATCAAAGCTCTTGTTCTCTGCCCCAAAGGTATTGCACTCAGGTAACCCTGAAAAGATGTGCCCTCGCGAGACCTCCATCCCGGCCATCACGTGAGATTGAAGGTTCGCTTTATTTGGTGTCCTCCATGGATGGCACTGCAAGCCGCTGCGCGTGAATCACATTAATTTGAATCTTACTTCTAATTGCTGGCTATTTCATCAGGAGTGCGTGGGAGGGGGCGTTGAGTGTTGGGGGAGTCTACATATACTTGGTCATGAGCTTTCCCCTCACTGAGTCCACGGTGCTATCGCGTGACTTGTTTGGGATCGGAGGGATGATCACAGATTGGTTGGTTTGCCAAAGTAGTGGCCATTGCTAAGATGTGTGCTCTGAGGAAATAGAGGTCTGTGATGCCACCCATAAGGGATGACTGGTACCGGGGTCTGGTGATTATGGCTGGCCATGAAAAGCTCATTTATATGATCAACGCCCAACTACCTATATTTTGGGAAATCTGGGATACATTTCTTTCCACAAATTTGTGGTGAGACTCTGGGACGCAAGTTCAGGGTTTACTGTCTGGGCATCCTGGGGCCAACCGATAGTAAAGCCAGTCACTGGGCACAAGAGGGTTGACCAGACATGTGGAGTGGAGGGTTCTGTGGTGGTCTGTACTCTTTGGTGACTGCTACCAGCAGGCTCCCACATATTCTGTTCTTCTCATGGCTGCATCTAGCCCCTAGGTGGCTGGAATTATGCTTCTTGATTGCACGGCTGTGCCGAAGGAACCTTCTGCTGGTCCTTATGTCAAAAAGAGATCCGCATGCTAGCTGCAACAGTCAGAATGCTTATTTGGTGTGTAGATTGCACTGTGGGGGTGTTTTTTAGTCATGTACAGTGTTCCTGATGGTACTCGATTATGCTTTGCCATCGTTTCTCTTCATGGTGATACATGATACATAAGGAATTAAAAAAAGAATCAAGGCTCCAGTAGAAGCTGCTGGGATGCAAATAAGCATCTGTGATGCACGTATTCATCCAGAATCGTCCGCTTTTCAGTGCTAACTATAAGATTTAATATATAGAAACGAATAAGAGCAAATAATTCGCATAATTTCAAATTCATTTTCTATGGGTCGTCATGAAAGGGAGTCATCCTGTGGTAAATGGAATATTTAAGTTCTGGGACAATCATTCTGTAAAAAAGTTTTGTCCCCGGGTCCGAGTCTGTCGTAAGAGGATGTGCAGGTAAACTGTCCTAGAGTTACCCCAGAAGCTTCACCCAACAGGCCAGTGGCATTAACATGCCAATAAGGCAGGGACACAGTCATTCACACATCTCTTCTAGAGACACCAAGCAGCCTGGTGTGGTAAATAAATATCTTAGTTTGATTAGAGACCCCGCCACCCCTACATGGCTGTGTGGAGGATGCACCTGGCAGTTGACCCTGATGAAATGCCATCCAAGGGTCAGGGAGCTTGGGAGGGGGAATAGGAATGTCTGTGCTCAGGAGAGGTACCCACGACTACCCAGGAGCCAGTGGGGGGCTGGTGGTGAAGGGGGGGTCATGGTTTTCATTACTGCTCAGCTGTAGCTAATTTGGATATAAAACAAGACGAAGACTTTTCCTAATAACATGTCTACTCCACTGAGATGATCTGGGTGTTATCAACTTAATTGTAGCAAGAGAGTTGAAAGTTTTGATACATTTCTGAAAGTACGGATAGGTAAATATTAAAGGGCAAGGGGTGGTTGTTGAACCTTGGGTGAACCCACTTATTTAATGGGGGAAAGCAAAAAGGAGGAAGTTTGTGACATTGGACTCTTTCTGTGAGGTGGGTATTGATCCAGTAAAGGACAGTGCCTTGTATTCTAGTCTTGATCAGTCTCTAGACCAGTAGCTGTGGGTCAGCCTTATCAAGGGAGAGGATCTAGCCTAACGGCTAGGGAGGTCGACCTCAAATCTGGGGAACTGGGTTTGAGTCTCGGCAACCACGCTCAACATCTTGTGATTCTGGGCAATCACTTAATCTCCCCGTGACTAACAAAAAATAATGTGTCCTCATGTAACGCAACTGGCACTCATGTAAAGCGCTCTGATACCTGATTTCGGGTCAAGTTCGTGCTATATAAAACTCCGAAGAAAAAAAATGGGCAGAGAGCTGCAATTGATTGTTTAGCAGGTTGCGATGGATTCACAGGCTATTAAGATCTGTTCTGGAGTGACGTGGTTGGGGATTGTTGTTCACACCTGCGATGTCCTGGCAATTGTTCTGGCTCATTGAGACAGCAGCGGATATAATATTAGTTAAATCTCTAGCGCACAGGCAGCATGAAGGAAGAAAGTTGGTTTAGTTGTGTCTTGGGTGGTGGTATCATAGTTTGTTTGGTTATTTGTTGCTTGTTTGGGTGAACATTTTTGTTCCAGTGGTTTCTCAGGCCAGTATGGCTGCAGAGTCCAGAGGCTGGTTGAAACAGTGGGTTTATTAAGCTGATCTAGAGCACCAAGGGTTAAGCTATATGGACCACTTGGCTATTTTTGAGAGGAAGATAGATTCAGGTTACCAAATTTTCACATAGGGGCTGTGGTAGGAAGAGAAGTAGATAAGAAAGTGATGGATGAAATACTTTAATTAATCTCAGCCACTGGTAATTTTTCGGGGCTGCATCCCAATCCATTGTCATTTTACACACCATATACACACACAGAACTACAGCGGAGGACTGTTAATGCTGCACCTCTAACCCCAGTTGCATCAAAGTAGGTGTCCGTGCACAATTCTTCCAGCACTTGCTGCTGTTAGATGCCACTGTCAGCCAGACCAGAAACTTTTCTACCAATAGGAAGCTGCACCAGAAAAGAAGTCCATGTTCAATCTGAGTGTTCCATCATCTTCTTTATTAATCATATGTAATATACAAGTTAAAATCCAGCCATTATCGACGATACGCTGATTCCGGTATCATTTATGGGACGTGATACTGTCCTTTGGTACCCTTTGTGACTTGGGAATGATCTCGAACTAAAGGAGGAGAATGTTTCTGAATACATGGTGATACTATACCACAAATTGAACACATGCCTTCAACACAACTTTATTTTTGAGCCCTGATGAAGTTCCTTTGTAACACGGAACAAAACGCGTTGGCTGGATTTTAACTTGTATATTACTTCTGATTAATAAAGAAGATGATGGAACACTCAGATTGAACATGGACTTATTTTACACACCATTCCACCTCGGTTTGAAACCAGCCATATTCAAATGTGTCTTGACCTTGCTTCAATAGCAACAGTTCAGCCCGAACTGACAGGCCAGGTCTTCCACAAACCAGAACATAAGCAACCCAAGACCAGTTTCACCCTTATTAGGGCTCATCAGTCTGGTATAGCTTGGTTACAGTAGCACAGTGTGCATCATAGCCGTCCCACTTGGGCTGTTGCACTGAATTATACATAAAAGTGATGGATGGAATATTTGAGAAAATCTCGGGCACACCATGCCACCTCAATTTTCACCCAGCCTTATGGAAATCAGTCTTGACTGTGCACCGATAGCAACAGTCCAGTTCAAACTGCCAGGTCAGGTCCTCCACGAACAGGAATACAAGCAACGCATATTAGGGCTTATCAGTATGGTATTGCTTGATTCCATGAGACCCAAGTCGGACGAAACCAGTCTGTGGTTGCTTGTAGTCCCTTCTTTAGGGGGGTTCACTTGGCGGTTCAGGAAGGACTGTCCCATCAGGAGCAGGGTTGGTTCTGATTTACATAAGGAGGGCCTTTGTCTAAAGTGGCATTGTGGGCAAAAAACGATGGACTGGAATGCAGTCCAAGCGGTTTCCAGTGGCTGAGATTAATTCAAGCATTTCATCCACCACCTTATTATTGTTGTAGTAGGGCCTGGAGCAGTGGAGTGAGGGTACCAGGACTGAGGATAAATGAGTAGGAGTACTATGGGGTCCATTGAGACTAGAAGATGGGGCCTATGCCATAAAACCCTGACACCACAGAACCAAATGCGCTACTCAAAAGTGGGGAAGACAGTGCCTGGAATAACCCACAGACCCCAAGGTAGTTGATTTATGTGATCAGCTCAGATGCATAGAGGCACACTGTGGCATAAAGCACCAGCAACAGCTTATTAGATCTGTGAGGTCCACCTGGAAGGAGAGATGCCACAGTCTGGGGGAATAAGCAATAGAACTACAGAAGTAAGTTTGTGTGGTCCACTCAAAAGTGAATGAGGTGAGGTCCACCAAGATACACCAGCTGGTAAGGCACAGAATACACCAGTGCATGATATGTGTTTTACGCCCCCAAATGAATAGACGTGATGCATATGTATGGTTGATTGAAATTGTAATGTTGCAAGATGCTTGTTTCACATGTTCCACCAGCCTTAGTTAATCCTAAAGAGATCAAATTTAATAGAATTCTTTCTGGACAGAGCATAAGTCAAAGTAGATATTGCTAGGCGGTTAGTCAGAACAAAGCTTTTTAACCAAACATATGGCCCAAAGTGTTAGAATATTTAATTATTTTCTCTTTGCCCACTGCCAGCGAAATACGTCGCCTTTAACCAATACCTTTGGAAAATTATGTTGTAAAATGACCCCCAGATGGTCACATTTTTTAACAGAGGCTCTCCCTACTCCTATGAGTTGAGGTCAATGGATATGTTTGCTCCAATGCAACGCTGCCTCCAGTCTTGTGTCCGATCGCATTGTGGAGCTCATTTCCATGGATGGCAGGCTTGGAGTATTAATCTCTTAGGCTTTGTAGGCTTTACCACAGCAGAGGCACCGGGACAGCCCATCACTGCTTTCAGTTTGGGACACCACTCTCTGATATCCATTAAAATCTTACTGCTCAAGCCATAAACATAAACTGCAACACATTGCTCTTCTGTAGAAAGACCTAATCGTTTCCTTCATTTTTGCGTCATCAAGGACCTTTCTGGTTAAACAGAGTGTCTTCGTTCACCTGAAACATTATTCTGTGCACATTAGCAAAGGCTGAGCTTTCCCGGTCACCATGAAATCTGCCTGGAGGATGTTAGAATCAGCTGTGGTCTCTTGGAAAGGCTGCTGTCCACCAGCAAAAACTGAGAAGCGGCCAGGCTCCAGCACCCACTGGTCCGTCCACACAGCCCGCTGCTTGTAGGTCACCTCAAAGATGGCAGTCACCGAGCGGCCAGCAGGAATCAGGATGCGACTAGTGCCAACTAGCTGCCACCGAGGGACGGGAACGGAAGCCTCTGCCCATCGTAGGTATAGCTGGACCACCTGCATTGAAGACAGGAAGACAATGATGAAGAACATTCTGATTCCGTAGTGTGACCCAACTGCAAAGAACCCCTCTGAGGCAATTGTCATGCTACGGCAGAGGTATAGCGATGTCAAAATTCTGTTATGAGTAAGGAAGACTATTCGATGACGTGACAGCACATACATTTTTATAACAGAAAGGCAACTGATATCACAATTCCACCACAATGACCATGACAGCATACAGAGTTTACCGCAATGTCTCCAACTACCTGCTATCTCACTTAAAAGAAGTCCAAAATGCTAAGGCAAAAATTCTTCATGGCCTACATAAGTTAGACATGCTAACCCAGCACTTGCCAAGTTCTAAGGTGAGTGGCTTTCTAATCATTGTGCATACTGCTTGACATTGTTCATTTGTCTGCACCACTTTTTTTACTTAAACATTTCAAACTGTGCCAACTCTCCTGGCTATGCTGTTTTCGACACTTATGTAATCTCCAAAACTGCAGAAGACAAAGCGCTCAGAGACACAACTTCCAGGCTTTTAAAAAAAAAAATCCTCACATTATACACCAGGGAAAAATAGCACTTGCTGTTTTAGGAACCACTTAAGGGCTCTTTTGTTCAGATCTAAAGATTGCTGACTGTTGGTAGTTCACTCCCGCTCTGAAGTTCATACAAAACTTTCCTCTTTGCTAAGGAACTCTTTTATGTGTTTTATTAAGTGCTGACTTGTGAAAAGTTGCTACATTGTAGGAGGGCTGGCTTCACATGAGGGATCTGTTGGTGGATTGCAACTGAAAGCTCTAGAGGTTCTTGTTACACCTTGTGGTATAAGCTTACAAGGAGAAATAGCGTACCGTGCTATCTATAAATAACATATTGAATTATAGATTTGTGATTATGAAAAATGGGATTGTTTTTCACAGAGGGGGTTCTGAGTGACATAAAATAGACAACAAGAATGAAGCTCACGTTTTCTGTAATGTCTGTCAGAATCCCAAGCTGAAAAACATCCACTTTATTCACAATTGCCCATCTACTATTTTATGCTGTATATGGATTCCAAATCCATCCATTATTGTAAAGAGGCTTTTTAAATTCTGCTGTTTTAAACATAGAAATAAACATGAAGGACTGAGTACCGTTATGTCACAGCAGTGGAAAACAATCTTTGTCACTCAATGACGTGATGGCGCTAGCCTAAATAACAGCATTTTGAACAGCCTGTTCTGTAGAATGAGTGTGGCCCTTATTTATAGTAGTTTGGATTGTGATTGGCTGGGTAGGTTATCAGGTGATGTCATAATACTGTCAAAATGCTTAAAGCAGACTACTGAATGATGTCACTCCACTTATGGAAGACTATCAAGTGAGGGAGTAGTGTGTTGCAGCGGCCAGAGTGGCTGCCTCCGGAGCGCGGGGCTCACCGTTCGATTCCCCGGCGGCAGCTCAGCATCATGTGACTCTGGGCAATAGCTCACTTAATCCCCCCCGACAGCCCCCAGTACCTTGAGACCCTTAGCGGTGATTCGTTTGCGCTTTACAAATACTGGATTTATTTATTTAACGTGAAATGATCTACTGGATATCACACCACACCCTATTAAAACTAACCGTATGTCACAAAGCGACTCAACGAACCTAGAAATTGTTAAGTGTGCTATTCTGCATTATTTGTGGGAAACTAATCTTCTAACATCCATTCATCCTTTAAGAACTCCTGTAAGTGACTTGAGATCTACTTATTTCTATTTGTCAGATGGAACGCTTCTTGCAAGTGGCGTCCTTGCACACAAGTTGAGGGGTTCTTTTACCCTGCCCAGTTTCCCTGGTACTTGTGAGGAACAGGGTGAGTTGATACTTGGTTGAGGTGTGATAACATTTAGAGAAGGATGGTGATCTTCTTACCTCATCACTGTCGCGTTTCCCAGAATTCTCCACCTCCACAGAAATGCTTAAATGGCTACAAATGGGTAGGGACGTGGTGGAAAGTACCAGGTTACTGTATTGGAAAGTGGTGTAGGACAGTCCATAACCAAATGGATAGAGGGGTGGTTGATCGCCATAGTAACGGTAAGTCCGTCCCTCCATAGTGTAGTTTTCCATCGCAGGCACCTAGAAATTGCAGAACAGTCAAAACTGTAAAGTTTATTTTGTAGTTACTTTTATATATCCTTAATACCACTGACGAGTTGCTGAAGAACATTTTCCAACAGGTACACCTATGGATGAAGGAGTGCCTGTCACACGGCTTATATGGATAGGGGTTTAATGTCACACCTTACGCACAGAGTTGTGCTCTTATCATGTTTTGTTAATGTGCCTAAGCATGTACTTGAAGCCAAAAGGAAAGACAGGCTGTTAATGCACTAGATTCAAGTGTATGGATGGATAGAAAGTGTGTGCTTGAAATATGACCTATGTAGAAAATATTTCGATGTTTTGCGCGTTGTTCCAGCAAGCATGCAACTCCATCCATGCACAGGTATAGAAAAGTGTGAGAAAAGATGCTGTTGTACATGCATACAAGAGAGAACAAATCTACCTACAGACAACCTTTAGACAAGTTCACTGCCCTAAAAATAGCCCGAAACCACAATGTGCAGACAACTACACAGCCCTATCTTCTTTAAAAAGCAAGCAGCAAACTTTCACGTGATCCCAACAGATTATCACATGATGCACAAAATGTATGGCCTCCAGGATAGCTGGGCTCCCTATTAAACAGCTGCAGAATTTTCTTTTAATAATCCAACTCATAGAACCAAAAAGGTTTCACTTTCCTTATGATTGCAATGAATAGTTTTCTTTCATCTTCAAGGACTACTGATTATTTGAATCAGTTACAGAAGGATTGGCAACTTGTTTCTAAACGTTATGATACCTTAAGGTCAAGATGAAGGAATATGCTGTTAAATGGAGATTAAAAAAGAGAAAATCAGGCTTTTCTTGTTTTCTTCCTGCCCTTACACTGCCAGTTAAGAATCAACCACCTCTCTTTTAGCCCACTTTAGAACTCCTCATATCAACCGTGTGCACTTTTGGTTGAAGCTGTCTTGCATTTGGAAGATTCATTCTGTTTTTCATTCATCTTAATTGAAGCTACGTGTTCCTGTGACAATGTGGCTTCTGTTAAGATGGCTTCGGTCTGAACCTCCGCCTGCTAAGGTACAAGGGCAACCAGAATATAAGGGTCAAGTAATTTCTGATTCTTGGAAGTTTGCAGGGCCGCCTTCAATTACTGATCCACTGGAAAGGTGAGTGTACTTGGGAAGATGCTTCTTCAGTCCATGCTCCCTTTTACATCTGCTATTTCTTTCCATTTCTTTATTAATATTTATTTTCAGTCAGGAGTTACAAGACTGCCAAAGGGTTATTTTTACCCTGTGTGGGGTTTCTTCCTAACAGAAGCCCTCTTCAGGGGACAATTGGCACCTTTCATGTGTTCTGTTTACTGGACTGGGAGGAGTTGCTTTGTCATCTGGAGCTCAAGTAGTAGACTTAACAGACCACCTCACCTTCCAATCTTTGATAGAGAGCCTCCTCCAGGCATACAAATCACCTGCAGCAGCAGACTCGCACAATGTACCCACTACACCCTCATACAGCACTGCCCCCAAAACACTCCCAAAGCTACCTAAATCGCAGACAGACCTCAGCCAAACCTTCACAAAGCTCTCAAAAGACCCTCACACAGTACCAACATACTCACACGCACACCTCCAAACCCTCACATGTAACCTCAGACCGTCTGATAATCAGCTAGAAGAACCACACCGAGCCACTAACAAAACCTCACACAGAACCCCTACATACATATCACCTACATAACCTCCAACAGACTCACACATAGTCCCCCAAGACTCTCAAAATACCATTGCACAGCTCCACAACAACAACCCACATAGTCCCCGGCAGACCAGAACAGACCAACCAACACCCCCATCCATTTCTTCTACTCCTTTTACCTTGTCCCTCCTGACAGCAACATAAGCCCATTAATGCCTCGAATTTGACTGCTATGTGAGCACTGATGACAAATAATGCCATTTTGCACATCACCTAAAATATATATGTCCTTAATACAGTACCTGGTCCATTCCAGCCGGCCAGGTGGCAGGGAGCCTGCCCGCTGGGCTAGCCATCTCCATGTTCAGCAGCAAGTTGGCAATGGCAACGCCGGCAGCCTGGGCTGGGAAGAAACACTCTATGATGGCATGGACCCCCTCGCTGTGTTTGGCCCAAGTGATGTCCAGTGGTCCGGCGTTGAACAGCAGGAGGATGGTGGGCCGTCCGTCAGCTGGGGGACAGAGAACAATGAAGGTGACATACGCCAAAGATGCAGAGGATGGCATTTCTAATCTCACCCGCACAGTGAGAGAGCAAATGACCTGTCCTGTGGAGGTGGCTGTAATTTGGTTGTTTTTCTTTCCACAAATTTACCAACTTCAAAGCTTATTGTAGACAACGAAAGTGGGCAAGGGGAAGGGCCAGATCACATAAGACAATACTAAATACTTGGGTTCAGAAGGTAAATACAAGTATAGACCAAAGAAAAGCCCATGAAATGGCCTCTTCATCTATGCAGGAAGTGTGTGACCGGAGCACACCACACACAGTAGACCACTTGGAGGTCTCAGGGCACCCATGCATGTACTTTGTTTGAATGGCGCTCCAAGCTGGTGCTCACAAATACAGCTAAGAAAAAGATCGGCCTCTAATAACACATGGTTGCGAATGGGCGTTATGAACTCTGCCAATGCTTTTTTAGACTAGGAGACAGATAACACCTGGAGTTTAATTCAGAAACTTGCATCAAAAAACGAAATAGTCAGTACATTTTCACAAGTATGTGCATCGGACAAGAAAATCCAACAAGTAACGTGATAGTTTTAGAATTGTGATTTCTTCAAACTCAATGTTAGGAAATTATAGAATACAAATCAATGTAAATATCTTGAGTGAATGCATCGGTGTGTTTGGGGGCGATGGGAGAAAAAACACATTCACAGTGATCCTGTGGAAACTGTTTGTGGATGAACTGCTGTACAATTTTTGGAAAAATTCTGGATCCTTGCCTTTGTCCTTAGTTCTCAGCTCCTCAAGGTGTGTTGACAAGTAAGTCAATGGTGGTTAGAGACTCCATTCTGGACACAGTGCACACTGCGCCTCTTCATTGAATTGCATGAATGACTATATGAATGAATAAATAATTATTGTATGGGGCACAATTAAGAAATGAAACATCACTAGATGCTATTTGAAGGAGAGGAGTCATGTGGCATAGAATAGGTGGGCTCTCAGTCTGTGGACAGCCATTTGCAGAAAGCATATTCAACAAGCATTGGCAAAGCCAATGTCTGACTTACCTGCAATAAGAACACAGTGGTGTAATTGAACAAGTTACTTACCTTCAGTAATGCTTTTTCTGGGAGGGACTATCTAACCACAGATTCCTCACTTTTTGAAATCTTCCTCAGGCGTCAGACTGAATCTGGAAACTTTTGAACAGTACCTCTGTGAAAAGTCAGGTGGCACCGTGTGGCTCTGTACTGACACCATTCTGCTCTGGAAATGACGTGCGGAGCGAATATAGGCGCCACTCCCGCATGCTGATGTCAGTTGCTTTCAAGGCTGTCCACGTCCCTGGGCACAGAGCTCCAACGGCAAATTGGCATTGTCCACTGTGCAGAGTCCTAGACTTGGGATTTTTTTTAATGGACAGAGACCAATTCATAGAACAAGGAGAATGGGGCTTGGGGGAGAGGGGTCAGTGAGAAATCTGTGGTTAGATAGAGTCTCTACCAGAAAAAGCATTATCAGAGGTAAGTAATTTGTTCTTCTGATAGAGATTTCTAACCAGAGATTCCTCAACTTTTGAATAGATACCAACGCAATACTGTAGTAATCACACAACTGCAGGTGTGTGTCCTGTAGTATTTATTTCAGGTAGATATCCTCAGCAGAACAGCTGCATACACAACGCTGTCTTAAACAGTAATGAGGCTCTCCCCAGGACCTTAAGAATCAGGACAATCCAAGTTCCACCTGGACATTCTAATACAGATTTACTACAGCATATAATTAACACTACACATCTTTTCCCTTATAAAAAAACAAAAGAAAAGAAATTTAATGCAAGACAATTCAAAAATAAATCATAAATAACATGACCTCGAAAAAGTCAAGGTAGCAAGGAAACAAAGTAAACATTATACAAAATGTTCAGAACATAACTTTTATCCCGAACATTCAGCAACTTTGCAAACATTTCCGACCCTCCACACAGTTCCATTCTGTAATACAACCACATTACGCCTAACCTCAACACCCTTCAATGGAGTGAAAAATTTACTATCTCCCTTTATCACCACTCCACACTTTCTTGTAACAACCCAATCACCCACCATAATGTTTGGTTCCTTAACACTTTTCTTTACATTGTAATACTCTTCTGCACACTTCTGTTTCATTGTGACACTGGCTTTTATAGCTTCATGATCTACCCACACGCGATCTTTGGCAACCAACCAAACAGGATTCTCCTTCCTCCCAGGTTCTCTACCCTTCAAAGAAACAAAAGGAGAAACACCAGTTACAGCGTGAGGAGTAGTTCTGTGTGCTCACAACAACTTCTTCGATTCCTCCTTCCAGGATAATCCATTGGCCAATGACAATTGTATGTTGTCCATAATTAAGCGATTGATCCTTTCGACCAATCCATTAGCCTGTGGTCTAAACAAAGCCACCCTTTCATGAACAATTCCCCACTTCTCCTTAAATTCCTTCATTACTCGTGAAACGAACTGTACACCATTATCCGATACAATGGTTTTTGGCACACCTTCTTCCATAAAAACTTCTTCCAGGAAATCCATCACATTTTGGGAATTGATTGTACACATGGGTTTGAACACAAACCACTTAGTACGGTAATCAGCAAGCACCATAATAAACCTATCTTCTGTACCCAATTTATTTATGGGACCAAGAAAATCTATAGCCAACCTCTCCCAAGGTCTTGCAGGTATCTCAATACATTTCAATGGAGGTTGCCTCAACATTTTAACTTTATCGCTATTAGCACATGCACAACAATGTTTCACAGCATCCTCTACCATACTATCCAACTTAGGCCACTAATAAGTTTGTCTTATTCTTCTCTTGGTGATGTTCCTCACAGGATGCCCCTCATGTGCTAACAGAACAATCCGATCACGAAGTGCCATAGGGGGAACAATGCGACTCCTCCTCATGACCTCGTTGCCCAAGATGCTCAACTCCTCCCTGACTCCCCAATATTCTTCCATCTGATCATCGTGACGTACATCAAGGTGCCAACCTTCCCTAATGTTCTCCTTCACTTTTCCTAACACCAAATCGTTCTTCATAGCTACGTCCCATTCTACTTTACTTAGTGCCATGCATTCACGAGTTCTACACTCGTCGTTCACATCGATCTCTACATCAACCATCTCAACTGCTACCTTCTTAGAGGCCTATTACGATGGCGGTCGGATGTCGACCGCCCGGCCAGCGGCGGTGTCCGCCGGACCGGTGGTAGAGATCCGCCCGCACTGCAAGCCAGAAAACCGCCGGTCCGATTAGGATGGCGGTGGCGACCGCGGCGGTGGGAAATTCCGACCGCCGCTTTTCCGCCGGTCGCCATCCGTACTCCTGCCTGGCGGGCGGAAAAGGTCCGGGATAATGGTGGCGGTGCAGAGCAGGCTCCGCCGGCACGATTATGATGCCGGCGGTAGCCAGCCTTTCCGCAGCGGTCAGACCGCCATGGAAAGGCATGCGGAGATTGTCTTCCGGGGGCCCATGGCGGGCCCCAGATGTTTGGGGGTTGGGGTGCATTGGGGTACCCATGGCCTCCCGACATTCCCCTATACCAGGTGGCAGGCACTGTGCAGTGCCTGCCACGTAGTGCAGGGAAATGCTGGACATGCCCATTTGGACATCGCGGCGGTGCTGCGGGTAGCAGCAACCGCCGCAATGTTAAGGCCCACGATCCGACCGCCGCGGTCGGATTTCGAGCGCGGGTCATCGTAATTCGACCGGCGGTGATGCCGCGGTCCATGCGGGCTGTCTTTTCCCGCTACCATGGCGGTCGGGGAGGTTTTCCGACCGCCATCGTAATGACCCCCTTAGTCGGCAGACGAGAAAGGCAATCTGCCACCACGTTCTTTAATCCTTTCAAGTACTCCAATTCAAAATTATATTCTAGGACGGATAATATCCACCTTGAAATTCTAGGAGTAACACCACCTTCCAACCCTCTGCCACCCTTGAACAAATGCACCAGTGGCTTATGGTCAGTTCTAACTCTAAAAGGCAGACCCCAGAGAAAATATTTGAAATGTTTGATGCCCCAGCACCACGCTAGGGCCTCTCTTTCAATCACTGGGTAGGACCGTTCAGCACCTTGCAACCTTCTGGAAGCAAAACCTATAATCTTCTCTTGATCATTCACCACTTGGGTCAACACCGCTCCTAGTCCCACACCACTAGCATCAGTCGTCAAGTAAGTTTTAGCTGTTACCTCAAAGTGACCTAGGGAAGGAGCTTGTATGATACTTTCTTTGATTTGTTGAAATGCCCTCTCACACACATCATTCCACTCAAATTCCACATCCTTTTTCATTAATAATCTCAGAGGCTCTACTATTTCAGTAAAGTTCTTCACAAATTTTGAACAATACTCGCGAGCCCAAGAAAAGATTTAAGTTGGTCCTTACTTTCAGGACACTGTGCATCACTTATCCCCTGGACAATACTTTGCTTAGGTTGTATTCCTTCACTTGATATCTCATGTCCCAGATAAGTAACATTTGTTTTCCTGAATTGACATTTTTCTCGTTTAACAGTCAACCCAAACTGATCCAAATGTCCCATCACTTCCTCAAGCAACTCATCATGATGCGATTCGTCTTTGCCAGCAATCATGATATCATCTTGGAAATACCACACGTTCTCCAATCCATCAAAAATTTGTTTCATCACTCTTTGAAAAACTGCAGTTGCAGATGCTAGCCCAAAAGGCATTCGTAGATAACGGAAAGCACCTAATGGGGTGACAAAGGACGTTAGATGCCTGGAATCTTTGTGCAAATTAATTTGGTGATACGCCGCTGACATATTTACTACAGTAAATACTTTTCCCCCAGACATAGCTGACAACATTTCGGAAATATTAGGAAGCGGTTGTCTGTCAACCCAAATATTCCTATTGAGGTCCCTTAAATCAATACATAATCTGATCTTACCACCCTCCTTGGGAGCCACAACGATTGGAGCTAACCATTCCGATGATTCTATAGGCTCAATTATTCCTTGACTCAACAACTTATTTAATTCTCCTTGTAAAGATTCTTCCATAAGAAGAGGAACATTCCGTACCTTATGTACTACTGGAACCGCTCCCTTCATAAGAATTATTTTATGAGAAAATCCTTTAAGTAGACCCAGGTCATCCTTGAACACGCGAGGAAATCTTTTTAGCACCCACTCATCAAACGTATCCACAGAATTCACCTCTTGCAATTCAGGTAACGATAACATGACTGGGTTTTCAGCATTTGGATTTAAAATAATACCCAAGTCTTTTGGTGACGCCATCCCAAAGGGTTAGAACCAAAATTAGTCAAGTACACCCGACCATGCACTACTTGTCCTTTAAATGAAATGTTCATCCACCTCATAGCAGAAATTTCAATTCTTTTTCCACCATACCCTACAGCTTTTATGTCAGGTTCAGACCAATCGTCATATAAATTTTTAGATAACGTGTCCTTGGACACTAAGGTATACATACTTCCAGAATCCACTAACATCTTCACTTGCAATTTATCGAGACACACAATACAATGTGGTTTTTCTAATTTTCCATCGCTTTCTTTTTTCACACCGTTGAGTTCCTTCACATGTGCAACATTGGTAGAAACTTGTGCAGCACATTCTTCTTCATTGATAGTCAAGAAAACTTCGGTAACATTTTCACACACTTCTTCAACCTCCTTAACACCAATATTCATCGGGCTAGACCTGGTTCTACACATTTTAGAAAAATATCTTTTCTTCCCGCAGTTACGGCACACAACCCCTCTTGCTGCACATTTAAAACTAGTAGCAATATGTCCAGGAGCTCCACATCTAAAGCATTTTATTTCTCTTGTCACAGTTTCCTTCCTTCCTCCAGTATTGGACACATCTTTTTTCATCTCTCCAGTAGTACTCTTTGTTATGTTCCCACTAGGTGGATTTTGTACTTCAAGGATAGGGGCACACTTCCTCTCAAATTTGTGACCAACTTACGAAGAAGTGTCCATTTCCTTTAACCATTTGGAAGCTTGCTCCATCCCCTTGACAACTTGAATAGTTTCCTCAAGGTTGAGATCCTTCGTCAACAGTTTTTCCCTTACTCTTTTGTCATTTGTACATCTTACAATCTGGTCCCTAATGAGAGAATCACTTAAGTTTTCAAATTTAAAAGTTAAAGACAATCCACATAGAGCTGCAACATAAGTGTCAATATCCTCTTCTAACAATTGTGTTCTTGAAAAGAACTTATGTCGTTCCATTACCACATTAATTTTAGTAATAAACTGTGCATCTAACATGTGCATGGACATTTCATAAACATTGTTGGGTTGCCCATCTCCCATCCCTAAAGAAATTTCTAGGAGATTTTCGTATAACCTTCTTCCTTCAACCCCCAAATGATGTAATAAAATAGCTTGGTGTCTAACAGGACCATATCTATCACCACCTATAGCTAACATGTAAGTGAAAAATAGTTTCGTCCATTGTTCCCACGGAATAGGTGGTGAACCAGGCGTGGCTAAAAAGGTTGGTGGTGATGCCATAGCTTGATCAGACATGTTGAGATGTTCAATAGCTGCAATATAAATAAAAACAATAGACCAAAATAAACTAACACAATGAACTAAAATAATAAATTATTTCAGTCCCATGTCGAAGCTTATCTTCTCCATAGTTCTTCTTCCTTCATTCAACTTTCTAGTCTTTCCTCTTTGTCTGTGGATAGATTTGTCCTATTTCTATTTCTAGTAGTGTGACTTCCTTTCCCCTTTTTTTCTTTTTCTTTATTCTCTGTTCGTTTATTGCAGGAACAGGAAAGAAGTAGGCTTGGCTTCAAACAACACAAGAACAGGAGTTTAAAAAAGATTGCAATATCCCCTATAATGAAATAACAGTTACAACTTGGCAAAGCAATGAAATCATCAGTAAAATAATCTCCAATGACAACCAATTTGAGAAATGGGGCATCAAAGTCTGGAGAATCTCTGGGCCCCAATACCCGTGCTTGTTGATTCCAAGTAGGTCATCATGCAGACAGGACTTAAAGATCAATGGGCAAACCTCTGGACCGGGGTCTCACGTTAGAGTTTTGAAAGGTGCCTCAGGACCATCGACAAAGTTGAATTTATCATTTGGCATTAAGGTTAGGAGCTGTCAACCAGGTATTCGAATATGTGAAGAATCAAAGAAAGAAATTAATCCGGTTGAAGACTGGAGCTGGCTCCCGTCAACTTTGGCGAAGGGAAGTGTGGTGAAGCACGATTGATGCCCAAATTCTCTTGATAAAGTTCAAAAACTCTTCAAAATCTGTTCTTGGAACACTAACAGTCTTAAATCGCTTCTTGAAGATCCAGATGTAATAAATTTTCTCAAAGACTTCGACATATTATTGCTCCAGGAAACTTGGAACATGGTTTGTGAACCCCTTATTGGGTATTTTGAATATTCAAATGTGGCTCGCCGTAAGGCATCCGTCGGTCGTGCCAGTGGCGGCCTTTCTACTTATGTTTCCTTGAACCTGGATGCTAAACACTTTGAGATTGACTTCCAGGTAACATGGCTACAGTGTATTAAATTAATTTTCAAGCAACCTATTATCTTTTTAAATATTTATATAGGTTCAAAACATAAGGATAAATCTACACAACTATCGAGCCTGTGGGAAATAGTAAAAGTGTTATACTATGACCATACAGACTCACTAATAATCATTTCCGGGGATTTTAACATGCACCTCCTCACAAGTAAAAAGCCGTATACACATTCGAAAATTCTGTCCCAGTGGATAAATTTTCAGTTTATAAAATTTAATCTTAGGTTATTGCAAGATGAGGACCACACACTGACATTCAACAAAACGTGTAATCCTTCTATTATCGATTACTCCCTAATTTCTGAAAAACTATTATATTTGCTCCAAAGCTATAAGGTACTACCAAGGATAGAGAGCGACCACAACCCACAAGTTATTTCCTTCGCTTTTTACTTAGACCACTTACCAGAAACAAGAATAATTAAAACTGCTCCTACTCCATTTAACCTTAAAAGGTTAAAATGGAATGAGAGATCCGAAAAGATATATTGAAAGTCTTTTTCTTGTTTAATTTTAAAAGCTCAAGACGCAATAGTCGAAGGTAAATCCATGGTTGCCCTCTGGCCCAGTTTGTGTTCTGCTCTTGTGGACAACTTTCCAAACCCTAAAAATCAAAAGGTGCAACTTTGATTTCAAATAAACCAGGGTGGTTTTCTAACCGGTTACTCTACCTTAAAAGAAGTCTTAATAGAGCAATAAGAGCATTGTATAGAAAAGTGAAAGGAACACCCAATTTCTTAGTGTCTGAACAAATTAAACAATTGAAAAAGGGATATAAGAATGAGATATGGAAGGCAAAACAAGCGTACTATTCAGGAATTTGGGCTAAATTACATTTTTCTTGTAAATCTAATGACTCGAGGTCATTCTGGGGTATCATCAATAATCTTGAACTTGGTAATTACAGAGGTAATAGTGCCAACATTGAAGAATCAAGCTGGGCAACTTTTTTCTATAACCTCCACGTTACCCAGTCTGACCCTAATAAATTCGATTCTGCCCATCACGAGTCACAAGAAAAGATAAAAGTCGGCGGGTCAGGCTCAAATGCTCACGACACACTGAGTCTATTCGACAAAGAGCCAAGGTCGGTAGAGAAAGTAAAAAAAGCAATAAAAAATATCAGATCAAATGGAGCCCCCGGTCCAAACGAAATCCCTAATATAGTTTTTAAAACAAATTTAAAGTATTGGCCTGAGGTTTTAACATCCTTATTCAATGATGTGCTTAAATCTGGTTCTATTCCTGAGTCATGGTAGGGAAGTATCATCCAACCGATATATAAAAGCGGTCCCCAAGATAACCCCGCTAATTACCGTTTAATCTCCTTAACGGATGTAGAGGCAAAAATATTTGCCAGTTGTCTCTTGGAAGAACTGGAAGCATGGGCCTTGAGGAAGGATTTGATCCCAAATTTACAAACTGGTTTTAGAAGAGGGGAATCGACCAATACGAATTTGATTTTACTGACGTTACTAGGCGATAGGGCCAAATACAGGAAACAAAAGTTGTATATTTGTTTCATTGATTTAAAGGCCGCCTTTGATTCTGTACCGCGAAATTTGTTATGGGCGAAGCTGACCGATTGGGGCATATCTAACACCTTATTAAATATGATTAAATTGTTATACTCCAACACATGGGTACAGATCAAAGTTGGTGATGGAGGACATACAACCCGTCGTCTTGAGACCAATACTGGACTGAAACAAGGTTGTGTCCTGGCTCCTTGTCTTTTTAATCTTTTTATGTCTGACCTCCCAACTCACCTTAAACATATTAATGCCCATTCTCCCGCAATTTTAGGCAAGGAGATTAAATACCTACAATATGCCGATGATACTATTTTATTAAGCCAATCTGTCATAGGATTAAAAAGACTAATAGATTCCTTTAATCAATATGTTACCCAAAATGGACTTAAAATAAATACTAAAAAGACAAAAATAATGACTGTAGGGAAAACGAAATTAGGATTGAAAGAATGGAATATCAATGGTTTGGTCGTCAAATGTGTAAAATTGTACAAATATCTAGGAGTCACATTTGATGATAATATGTCGTTTAGGCAGCATTTTAATAACCTCGAGGCTAAGGGAACATCGCTATCATTTGCCTTTAGAAAACTGAGGGATAAGATAGCATGCCCAAATTATGACCATCTGTTGAAGGTTATGAAATCAAAATTGATACCATCTTTAGATTACAGTTCTATTATCTTCCGTGGCAAAGACGCGAAAATCCTTGACGACATCGAAGTAAGAACTTACAAATCAGTTTTTAGGATACCCAGATATATTAGCCGTGCCAATATAAGACTAGAATTTGGCCTAAAAAGACAAACCTTGGCTAGACAATCCACAATTTTAAAAACACTATTGTCATTGTTTCGTGCTGAAGAAGGTTCTCTTGCAAACCAGTGTTGGCTCGAGATGATGAGAAATGAGTATGCGAGCAGCTGGCAAATATTCCTAAAAGAATGTCTATGTAATTTTGATTGCCCAAATTTAGAAGACGAAATCAGAAGTAAAATTGTCTACAAAAAATCAATCAATCAATCAGCCATTTTTTTGTCGACTTTAATAGATAAAGATGAACTTAGGGGAATAAATCATTTATGTGTCAATTGTAAATTCCTTTGGTAAATTGGCTCCCCAACCATATCCGTCGTTCTACTTAAATCCCTACTTAAGAATACATTTATGTTACTACGGCTCGGAAGATATCCGACTAAAGATGGAATCCCAAAATGGGAAAACAAATGGCCTTCCAATTTGTGTAGGTTATGTGGGTCCTGCGAGGAAACTTTAGTGCATATAGTAACTTTATTCCCCCAATTGTTAGTAGAGCGGAAAACCATCTTAAAGCCTATTTTTAATGAATTGGGGGTAAGATCTTGTAGAAATGCCATCATCTCTTGCCTTAGCGGTGTCAACGCTTACCTTATCTCCCGATTTGTTAAGTTTACTATTATAGCTGAAAAGAAACTTTGTAATACTGACAATTGAATGTGAAAACTTTTATGACACGAAAATTGTTTACAATGCTACATTACATTTTTAGGGTTAAGTACTGTTTATTTTAAACCATTTTTAAATGCATTTTTACTGCCAATGTTGTTTCAATTGCAATTTTACTAAAGTTTTCTTTTAGAGTTATGCATGGCATATTGATAATTTTAGCTGCTAGCATAAGACACTTTATTATTTGTTGCTAAAAGTTTACCAGCACAACTGCACTTTATTGTTAATGTTGCTCCAAATGCAATTTTATTATGGTTGTTTTTATCTTTTGTAAACTCACATAGTTTTAAAGTCTTTTTGAGAGTAATGTATGGTATATTGTAAACAATGGCAGCTAGCACAAAGCACTTTATTTCTCGATTGCCGATCATTCGCTGCTAAACAATTTATGTTGATGCTTATTTGCAGATCTTGCTTGAATATAAATGTACACTGTAGTCACAAAATAATTATGAAGGGATCATGAATTTTTTGTCTTCTGTTTGATTGTCATAATCTTATTCTAATTTTATCTTATATGTGTACTTTGCTGTTTGTAATGATTTTAAATAATCAACAAATAAATAAATATTACTACTACAACACAAGAACAGGAGCAGGAAAGAAGCAGGCTTGGTAAGTAGAGTTTTTATTTCTTTTCATGGAAATCTAAAAATGAAGAAGACACCGGCACTCGATGTTGTGCCCGAGAAGCATGAACACATAAACTATAAATAGTGTTTAAACACTCGGCTAATAGTTATCGATTTATTACTTCAGCGTGGATCGCTGAGCACAGATTTCACACGCAGCCTTTGCATTTCTAAAGCGTGTTTAATCATTACTTCAGCACAGATCGCCGAGCACTGATCACACACAGGCGCGTCTCTCACACAGACGCTTGTGGCGTATCTTGCACTCCGACTTGAAACGCTCGCGGCGCTTTCATGCCCAGGTCCTTCAAACGCTCACAGCGTGTCATACGCTTGTGGCGTGTCTCCGACTTCAAAAGCTCGCGGCGCTCTTGTGCTAAGATTCCACAAACGCTCACAGCGCGTCTCGATCGCATCTCTTCCAACGGTTTCTCAAAAAGGAGCTTTATCCATTACTTTAACATTTACAGATCCTCCAATATTAGGCAAATCCCTCCAAATTTTATGAAACTCCTTCAATTATAGTTCCAATTTCTACAAGTTGAAAACGATCTTACCAGAGAGTAGATCACTCGTTTCACAATGTTCTTTGGACCAGGGGTGAGGACATCATCCAATCTGCCCCCTGCGCAGACACAGCTCGTCGCCAGAAAATGTAGTAATCACACAACTGCAGGTGTGTGTCCATAGTATTTATTTCAGGTAGATATCCTCAGCAGAACAGCTGCATACCCAACGCTGTCTTCAACAGTAATGAGGCTCTCCCCAGAACCTTAAGAATCAGGACAATCCAAGTTCCACCTGGACATTCTAATACAGATTTACTACAGCATATAATTAACACTGCACATCTCTATTTGGAGATGGGTCTGTGAATTGCCTCCAGCTAAAAAGTTCCTTGGGACCAAGTGGGCAAAATTCCCCTCTCGGAGAACCTGGATGTCCAGACAGTAGTGCTTCATGAACGTGTGGAGGGAAGCCCATGTAGCCGCCTGGGGGCTGCTTCTTGGCCAATGTGTAGCAGATCTTAATACAAAGCATGATCCAGCGAGAGATGGTCCGTTTCGGCACAGCTTCGCCCTTTTTAGTTCCTGCCAGCCCCACAAAATGCTGATCATCTACTCGGCGTTCTGTGGTACGATTGATGTACAAGATTAACACTCTTTTGGGATTAGGCGATGGAGTCTCTCTTCCTCCTTAGTGGGGTGAGGCGGAGCATAGAATGCCAGCAATGTGAGGGCTTGACTGACGTGGAATGACGGCACTACTTTTGGAAAGAACAATGCCAAATTCTGCAGAACTAGTGTGTCTGGGAAGAAGGTTGTGTATGGAGGGTAGATACAAAGAGTATTACCAAGGCTGTCCTCAGATATTTGATTTTCTTTCAAGATCGATATATGATGTCATCTTGCCTTATGATTGCACTTTAGAGCAGTCTGACATTTTACAATATAACAATTAGGTTCAACTTCCAGATGAAAACTTGAGAAGTGGGTGGGTCACATCCCTGGCACCAGTTTCATCCTCATATTCATGATCCAACAACCAAAATTAATACCAATAAATCTCTTGTTATTATTAACAGTAACAATGAAATTATTGTTACCAGATGGCGATGATGATAATAATACCATTTGAAATACAATTAGGAAGAAAATGATAATAACTAATGTAACAGTAATTATAGATCTAATAATAGTAACAATAATATTTACAAGGCAATTAACCATGCTACTACTACTACAAACAATAATAGAAAGAGTAACAATATTTAGAGAATTCATGGCAATAATAGTACGACACAACAAGAACAATGCTACTATTACAAATAATATTTCTATGGTTAAACAGGACTAAAATATAGACGTCTGAAAAGGCTGTTATCAGATGCTAATATTACACTAATTCTATCAAAATGAGAAGATACAAATCCTGAGTCAACCACTAAGGATTGGAACCTGTAACCCTCAGTTTGCACGTGCATTGCTGCAACAGGTTCACTTACCAGCTGCAACAGCATCCTTCAGGAGTTCATTCTGGAAGCCCGGCAGTGCAAGGTTCATACGATCATTCGCTTCTGACTCAATGCCGATCCCTGAGGAAGGCAGAAATTTAGAGCTGAAACATGTACATTAGTGCGGTCCACTCTCCTCAAAATCAGAAGCAACTCCCAGACACCGTCATTAGATAACAGTGGAATGGACCACACTGATAGTTTTGAATGATATGCAAAGACGATTTCATGTGGAATAATAGCTGCCAACTGTGAAAATGGGAATGCGGAGCTAGAAATCCATTTCTTTCACTTGGACAAACTGCAAGATCTCAGTAAAATCATTTCCTCCTCTGATGCCTTCGAGTCATCATCGTCCAAAAATGTGGAGTATTCAGCAACAGCGTAAACCAATATATTAAGCAGCATTTATATCCTGGACTTGACAAGAAGCCCACTGGGAGTACATCTGAGAACCACTCATCATTTTCAGGACGGTCACACTGACCCCCAGGCTAGTTCCTCATCGTGCTTCATGCGAGCGGTTATGAGATGGACACACCACAGTTGTGGCTGCTCACCTCTGATATATATCACTGCGACTCAGAAGAAGGAAGGGAGCGCCCCTTTCACATCTCATCCCACTTCTGATTCACCATAAGTTGCAAAATGTATTTTGCAAGTTAGAAAGACATTTACAACTTTCAATATTTGCTTTGTGCATTGCCTTTTTGTGTGTCATAAAGCAGTAGATTTTGCGAAACGCAGGCTTTGCGGCCACAAAGGAGTTAGTATACAAGATCTAAGATTCTTTAACAAAATATGAAACGAATATGCAGTTGTAGTGCTAAAAATGACTCTTGTCTACATCCCTGTAAAGTGAAGTGTCTTCTCTGTGCTCATTGTCTTACCATCAGTGAAGTCTGGCAAAAGTCTCCTTTAGGGTAAGCTGTCATGGAAACGGGAGGATCTCACTGAAAGCTAGGCTCCATCTGCCTCCTGTGTTCAGTGTTTACTTTGCCAGGGTTGGTACTTTGTGTAAGAATGTGCAGACTCTTGCAAGAACAGCCCTGTCCTACAGGGGAACAGTGGATTTCTTGAGAGGGCAGCCAGTGCTTGAGAGGCCAATAGGGGCTGGGCAGACAGTTACAGCCTGGGGCGTAACGCAGGCACTGCAGCCCCTGCGGCGCACAGGGTTCCAACCCCTCAGAGCCACCCCAACCCTTCAGGGGGCCACAATTCAGCCAAGGCAAATGAATATGTGTAACATATTGGAAACTCAGGGGCCCCTCTTCACGGTCTACGGAATCATTTTGCGCTACACCACTGGTCGGTCAGTCATAATGAGTCTTGTTTGTGACTGCTTTGGCTCTTCTGATAGGTCATAATCATAAGCACTGCTCTGCTGCCAGATGTACTGATACCCCTATAGGTCAGCCTGCTCGGCTTAGATATGATCGGTTATTATGCAGTCTGGCACTCTCTGTAAGATTGTAAAGACTGGTCTAGCACATTGGTACTCGCAAACATTTTCCCAGGGGCCACAAAGTTTGGAATGTGATGTGACGAGGGCCTCATTGATGCCAGCGGGGTGGTGGTCTGGAAGGAAGGGGGCGCTAAGGTGGGAATAGGGGAAGCGAAGCATATACAGCTAGTGGCTGAATTGCACAATGTGAAACCAGAAAACGTGCGAATAATCCCAGCATCGCAACTTTACCAAACTGTGTGATCTTAGGCTATTGTCTTACTTCACTTTCCCTTCATTATCACATATGAGGAGTTTGAAATACATGACTTCAGGATGTGAGTTGTACAGAACCTTCTCCTGTGTTTGATTTTAATAAACTATAATGCTGTTCATGTATAATAGGAACCCAGGCCACCCTAAGAGTGCATATAACAACTGACATGCCTCTTAGTTCACTAATGGCATTGTTGTCAGTGTAGGGGAAGAATAAATGCTTCTAAACTCATATTTGAAAACCATCACTTTAAAAAAATACTTCGCAAAGCACGTATATAATCTGATGTACTAAGGTGAAATTGTTCTGCATGTTAATGAAGTACACATTGTTTCAATTTTTGAGAGACCTTGCCATATTTTTACACTTTAGCTGCAAAACGGCTTGGAAAATTAGTGTTCTTAAAGTTAAGAGTTGCAGGACAACCTAGTTACTTCCTTTCTTTAACTTCAATTAACCTTTAAATATAGGCTTGCCTGTGATTTAACATGTACTTTGAGTATCACTGATCTAGCATGTGGACATGCTTGCAGGCACATCAGTGGATTTACTGACTGGCCAATGACTCAGAAAAGAAAGTGAGTTGAGCTCGGGGAAGAGTCAGTAATATGACAGACAAAGCCCTACTATGTTCTTTCAGAGGCTTAAAACTTTCTGGGAATTCAATGATTCTTCTAAAAGCGAGTTTCCCCCAGGCGTGTTCTAATGGAGTTATTAACAGGCTGTATCTGCCTTCCAAGTTATTTGTGTGACAGTGATGTCATGCTTCTCATACGCACAGTTAGTTCTAAAACTCTGGACATCTACTGATATTAGTAGGTTTTACTTACTTTTCACACGTTTCATAAGTGGAACAATTGGAAGCCGGTGTCTCCCATTGCCTAGTTTGTGGGTCCTGGGTGCAGGAGAGACCCTTCTATGGGGACATACTCACTGTAGGTCCAACATCATTCACCCATATTTTTGACTTGGGAAGTAAACATTTCCTTTTGAACTTTGACCCAGTAAGCCGGCGCATAGTGAGGGAAAGTTTGGGTTGGACCAGCCTTTCTTTATCATGCACCGATCACAACGTATGAGGGTTGGGTGCTTATGCCTCAATATCTCCAACCCTAAGTAATCGCTTGTCAATGCCTTATGCTTTTCTCTGGCTTTGTCAATATTTGTATGGCATGTTGTTTTATCACAGTCAAAGTCTTTATATTCGTATATGATACTAAAATGAAATGGACTGGACGAATGGTAAAGCATCAGGTTTCCCAAAAGACTGGTGCATCTTTAAGGCTGCTTGGGTAGGGATGGAGTCTGTCACATCAGGTCAGCCACAGGTACCCTTAACTTATATCTTCTTTCATCGCTGAAACTGCTATGCTCCACCGCAAACCACATCATTTTTAACATTGGCCTCTCAACACCCACTCATAATGTAAGATGCCGTCCCACCACCGTCTTTCATTGGGTGGGCAAACCTTAGGGCTGGACTGGCCATACAGGACACAGGGGAAAAGCTCCGGTAGTATAAGGACCTGGGTGGGCTGCTTTTAGGGGTGGAAGGATAGAGGGATCATCAGCTATCCTGCTGGCAAACAGCAATCAGGGTACATGCATATTTTTTATACACACATGAATAGTTTGTCCCTCAACTTTTTCTGGAGATGGTCAGACTCACTTACTACACTCACTCGGTACAATATGGGGTTGGTGTGAACATATTTGCTATTCCAGTTCTCAAAGGCAAATCTGCTTCTTAATTGGAAACTCTGGACAATTATTGGGCAGAATGCAATTTGGCAGAATTATGAAAAACACAGGTCGATTAATTTTTCACTATTAAAACGTAGGGCATATTTACAAGCCCCTATTGCCACAGGAACGTCACTTTTAGTGACGTTCCTGCGGTGATAGGGGCTTCGCCTTATTCACAAGGCGGCGTTAAGCCACTTAACGTGGCTTAACGCCGCCTTGTGAATAAGGCACCCTTTCATGCTACACTTAGCGTGAAAGGGGCGGGCAATGGGTGTTGTGGTGGGCATTCCACCACAACACCCATTGATTTTGACGCTGCCCCATATTTACAAGGGTGGCGTAAATATCGGCAGCACCAAAATTAAGACCAGGGAAAACCTGGTCTTACCCTGCCGAAACGAGGAGAAATGCTTTATTTCTTCTTGTTTTTGCTGTTTCTATATGTGCTGCATTGTGCAGCACACATAGAAACAGCAAAACACCATTGATTGTTTATGTGGAGAGGAGAGGAGTTGGCCTAACGGCTAGGGCGGTCGACCTCGAATCTGGGGAACTGGGTTCGAGTCTCGGCAATGACGCTGAACATCCTGTGATTCTGGGCAAATCACTTAATCTCCCCGTGCCTAACAAAAAAATGAATGTGTCCTCATGTAATGCAACTGGTGCTATGTAAAGCGCTCTGATACCCGATTCGGGTCAAGTTCGCGCTATAAAAAAACTCTGTAAAAAAAAAAAAAAAAATGTGCAGGAAGGTGTCCCTTCCTGCACATGAACAATCATTTAAAAAAAAAAATAACGAGTTGCAACTTCTAAGTTACAAATCGCCATTTCCGATTGTTTATGTGCAGGAAGGGGCACCTTCCAGCACTTAAACAATCCTTCCCCTCAACGCAGGCACCCTTGCACTATGGTGCAAGTGTGTCTGCGTTGGTGCTAGGCAGCTGTAATTAGCGCCAGCGCAGGGGGAAACGCAGGGCTGCACCGTATTCTTGTAAATACGGTGCAGCCCTGTGTTTCAGAAGTGGCGGAGCACGTTGTTAAGCCAACAACGCTACGCATCGTTCTGCCACTTCACTTGTAAATATACCCCGTAATGTTTTAGAGTCTGGCTAACTGTTCTAGAAAATGTCCGTCATGCCCACACCAAGCACAGTCGTTTTGAAAGGAAATAGCCACCTCGACAGCAAGTGTTCCACTCTATGGACAAAACTTGAGGTCAGGGCAGTCTGGGGACTTACCACCAAAATAAACAATTTTGTCTTGCGAAAAACATCCTTACGGTTAGTTAGTTATGGATTTTTGCAAATTCCACATACCACATGTACAATTCCAAATCACCATCTCCCTTGATTTTATGTTCGTGCCAGATGTACTGGACTCACCTGTTCCTAGGCACACAATGATGATGTCAGAAGACTGTGCCACTGCCTTTACTTCAGCAGGGGAGTACTTTGTGCAGCGAGGATCACTACACCCTGCAGCATAGTTGACTTCTACTGGCAGCATTTCTAAGCCTTTCCTGTGTAAGAAAGGGAACACATGTTGAAGAGAGTTTATTATTTACGAACAAGTATATTTCAATTATGGAGGGGAGATAGGCTTTGAGGTTTCTGATCACCCTGTCCAGATGGTCAGGGTAGGTGGGTTGGCCCAAGGAAATAGATAGAATGACCAAAGGGTAACAGCCTCAGAGAGGCCGATTGGGCTGGAGAAGAGTTAATCATAAGTTAGGAAGACATGACACACTACATCCTGGAAACGCCTGAAAAATTTATCATGTATGTGGCATTTTTATAGCACAAACGAAACCAAAAGGTAGTGGAGAGCTGTAGAGGGTCAAAGACCAGCATAAACTCATTGAGTGGTAGGAGAGGTGGCAGGTTTGTGGACTGTTACTGCAATGTGATGTAGTGTTCTTTAAAGAGATGTAACTTCAGCTCTTTCCTACTTTGGAGCAGCGTTGGGGAGGTCCTATTGGCTAAGGGGATGTTGTTCCAGATCCTGAGTGCATTGATGGAAAAGGCCTGCTGTCTTGATTTTCATTTTTTACACTTTTTAGTCTGCAGTCTGATGGTGTCCTGGCTGCGTGTGTGCTGAGAACCACCAGAGATGGTGAGCTTGTCTGCAGGGTAAGCTGCGATGCTGGTCGTGATGGCTTTGTAAATGATGAGACTGGTTTTGAGGATAGGAGCGGGGCAGCTTGGGGGGGGTGGGGGGGGTAATGGAATTCCATGAGGATGAAGATGATGTGATCATATTTCTTCAGGCCCTGGATGAGATGTCATGTGGCATGTGGGTTGCCCTTAAGGGGTGGCAGGGTGGGTTCTAGGAGGCCATTGTGCAGGGCATTAACCACCATTCAGATGCAACAGTACAACAGCATGTTCTAAAAGTTGCTTTCTTAAAGGAACAGATTTAATATCTTTAGAAGAGACAACTGGCATCAGGCTCTCTATGTGTCTTTTGTCAATGTGTTACTTGAGGCTGAGGTTGCAGTCCAGGGTGAGTCCAAGTTACTTGCCATTCGGTGAAAGTTGGGGAAAAGTAACAAAACTCCAGGTATTGTTCCATCCTAGCCAACAGGGACTTATAACAGTCAACGTATGCTACAGAACAAACTAAATAGTGACATCTTCCATTTACAGCACACAAAAATGGCATATGTGTGGCTTTCAACGCTATACACTAAACAGGTTACTATTATTATTATGAACTGAAAAAGATCAGGCTATTCATTCCCAGAACATTGCTGATGACATCACACAGGAGATCTCACGTAATATCACAAATGAAACCACAAAGCTTCCTTTCTGTTGAATTCAAACATTAACATGGCTGACAAATTTAAATATAGGAGCTGGTTGTTTTCAAATTTAGAAGCTTCCTTAATACAATACCCAAGAATATTTGCAACAAACTGAAAAAGAATTTTCTTTATTGCTGACGTAAGATGCAGTAAATAAATGTAAGTTATGGTCCCAAGTTGAAACTACGGAAAAATGTATCAATCTTCTCTTGATTTTGGATTTCATATGTGTTAATTCCAGATAATGTATGTGCCATAAAGCTTGAGGATTTCATTGACAATTTATAAGCCATTTTGATTTCAGGCTACACAATAGTTAACAGAAAGGACAGTCCAAGGTCAAATTTCAGCTAGTTTGAATATTTTAGCTAAAAAAAAAACACTTACCAAAATACGAACTTTTAAATAAAATTGTCATTAAAGCTCTGTGTTTCAAAATTTGAT
The DNA here is from genome assembly GCA_963921515.1 of Calotriton arnoldi. Classification (NCBI taxonomy): domain Eukaryota; kingdom Metazoa; phylum Chordata; class Amphibia; order Caudata; family Salamandridae; genus Calotriton; species Calotriton arnoldi. The sequence continues at coordinate 1,943,460 of CAWUFW010001369.1, forward strand.
AAAGGCAGTCACATGCCTGTATCAATATTGCTTTTTACTCTCTGTATTAGTAAACAGGCTGTGATCGACAAGGCAGTGTTTGAAATCTTATTGCTTTCTTTATTTAAATATTGTTATGTTAAGCAAAAATCGAACAGTACTGACGACTTGTGAACTTTCTGTCATTTGAACACCACAAGTGTAGAGAATCTGTGGAACTGTAAAGCCATTTTTTGGATGCAGGAGCTCTGCCCATAAATTAGAATAAATCAGCAATTACTTTTCTGGTGTGGCGGGGTGTTGAGAGAGGCCACAGGGCAGTGAGGGCCTACTGGACTCCAACTGTGGTGGTTAAGATCCTTTGCCACTGGTGTAATGGGGTCCATCCAAATATTGCTAACCCTTTCTGCACTTGACTCACGGTAGTGAGGGTAAGCAGTCAAGGGCTTCTCAGGGAGGTAGTGTGGGGAGCAGGAGCTCAAGACTCAAACAGTCAAAGAACAGACTAAACAAAGTTGGTTGAAAAGAATGTGTTTTAATCACACAGCACAACGTAATACTTCACATTGCAATTAGGATTCTCAGAGACAGGGTTGTAATCCTGTTTGCGATCTTCAGTGAGGCACTTGACACTTTCAGTACACTCCTCCTATCAACGGAGTTTCCTGATGTATATAATCCCTGGTGTGTAACATGAGGCAAGGCAATGTTTAGGCACATATGCAGTTCACTCAACACACCCCACAGCTTAGATGGGCACAGTTCTGTTCGCCTTCACCAGTTCAAGTTCACCCTCTAAAAGTCTCAAGTTTGTTTGGAAGAACTCATCCTGCTTCCTCCTTCTCTCGTTCCACTCACAGTTTAGCCCCACAGTTACCTGCATTCTGTAGATCCAGTTCAGGAGAGTCTGCGACAGACACATGCAATGGTCTCACCCCTGCGGCGGTGGGTTTTGGAACGTAGGGGGCAACGGCTACGACCTTGCTTAGAAATTGGCCAGTGAGTGGGTTCAATGTTCAGCTCACACCGAGGTACTCATCCTCCGCAATAGCAGCCTCCCAAAGATGAGTGCACACTAGAGCTGTTGGATGGTGGGTGTGGTCTCTGGACCGGTCATCGCTAGTTGAGTGTCTCTTTGACATGTCTTCTGCTTTGGGGGCTACAAGGAATCACAAAATCAGCAGTGGCAGCACCAGTCACTCAGGAAGGGTGCAGATGTCACACAGTTCTTTTAAAGTTCAATGTCTTGGTGGATCTCAGAGCTATAACTGCTCAGGGAGACTGAGGGAACCCTTTCTCTAGAGGTCGTTCCTGCCTGCGCTCCCTTGTAGTTGCTCTCTTCCTCTGGTTGTTTCTCACTCCAGGAACACACTGGGCTTCTCCTCCTGCAGGGCCAGGCATACTCCTTCCCCTTCTGAGCTCTTCGCAGCCGGGAAGCTATCTAGGCTCTAGGCATCCCTCAGCCCCTCCAGCAGCAAGCACAGACTTCAGATGATGCCCCCTCACCTCTGGGAGTCTGGTTGAAAAGCAGACAACAGCCCTGGTCGTACAGCAGTCCTTCGAAAGTACTCTGGAGCACGCTGGTCCTCAGACATAAAGAACATAGAACTGGAAGAAAGTGGGGTGGTTTGGATCGCACTTTTAAACACATTTTGCAGGCAGGGACGGTGATCCACATATGTTTTCATCACTGGTTTGGGTTGGTTCTCTTTTAAATGCCATTTTTTTGTCTGTTCCTCAGACACAGCCTCTGTGCAAGGCAGTGGTTCTCACAGCAGGTAGCAATGATGTTTTATCTAAGCTGGATGATTCAAAACGAAGGTACAATGAAGTGTGAGATTACTGCAGCTGGCTGTCATCAGTCTTACTGAAGTAATAATCCACGATGGTGAAAGGGCTGGCCCAGCTTAACTGCAGTCTCACACCTAGCATTCACCACATGGCAGTGTTCAGGATAAACAAATGAGCAGCTCTTTGCTTACTGGGCCCCTGTTGAATTTCTAAGGGTGCCATGACTCCCTCATCTCTGTGGCCCCTACCTCCAGCTACAGGAACGTGTGTCTATACTTCCTTCGTCTGGGGACGTGCTAGCCACCATCCATTTTGCGCAACAAACCAGAATCTATTGAAAATGGCTCCCACTGGTTTCAGTATTTGTAATCTCAGCATCAGCATACGGAGTCATACTACCATACATGTGCCACGCACCCACTGCACATAACCCCACTCAACATGCATACAGAATGCCAGCGCATGGATTTGAGGTTCACATAACATCCAACCTTTACATAAGAGGCATCAGTAGACAGCACTTCCCTGACAGAGAAAAAGGTCTGGTCACACCAATGATTCACAAAAACCCAGCACGCTGTCACCACTGCTTTATGTGTTTACCCAGGACTTGGACAATAGACGTATGTCAGTTTTGAGGACATGCTTGTGTGCCCTTCCAGGTCACCGAATAGATTTTTTTTTTATAAATGTATTTATACGTTTTATTGACATACAAAAAAAAGCAGGTACTCATCCGGGGGAATCTCATGTTTTTAGACAGTGCAGACCATGTCTCAATAACCTCAGCAAGCTTAACATCACCCCTCGACCCTTTCATTCTTATTTCTCTGGCCATGCACCATTCTCTCACATCCTTGAGCCACCATGTCACCTTGGGGGCCCTGGGGCTCGGCCAGGCTAATCACAGAACAGGTTCTTGACTTCTCACTACCAAGGAGAGGCCTAGGCCTCTGTGCTCATGCTAGATGAACATAATGCAAGGGCCAAAGAAAAAGTCAGCATGCAGTCAGGCACTCAAGGCAGAGGTACACACCCATTTTTGGAACTTGCACTTTGTTAAGCGTTTCTTGAGGAGGTCCGTCTTTAGCATTCACCTGAAGTGGAAGAGGGATATTCAAAGATAGTGAGTGATGATTCGTGTTCTCACTACTGTCTGTCGTCTAAACATGTAAGTCATTGCCTGTTATGGAGCAAGGACTCACAAATGAGACTTGCTTGGAGGCAATCTTCTCACAGTATTAATTTATTAATCTTTGTAATGTTCGTACTAATAAATACACACACGAATATAAGTAGAAAGGAAGCTAGCCTATGTGTTTAAATTAACAAATAACGCTTGTCTATTCTAAAATGGCCGCTAAAGCGCAGGAACCCTATTCCGCATGTGTCAACCATATCACGTGGTGTGACGTCTTTCTTTGCTTGGAGGGAAATCCTTGCTTCTGCGCAGTGTGTATTAAAATGGCTGCTTAATGTCTTCGTGTGCTACCGCTTGCTCATGTGTTGCAATTAAACTGTGGTATCCTAACGCTATTAATGCGGGATAGAATTTATAAGTAAATGGGAATAGAGTAGAAACAGTGAGAATACAGTAAAACAATTTATTTGTGATTTTAATATTTTCTTTTTTGACTTTTATTAGTTCGTAAATTGGGCCTGGGGTTGGTGAACTGAAAACTCGAGAGACAATGGTTCTGCGCATGCGCCCTGAATGGCTGCCCAAAAGAGCAGATGAAGTCAACCTGGACGTCGTCCAAGGCCATGACCTGATGGCCAACATTATTGTACCCGCGATGTCCCTACCGAAAAGAAACAATTTATATGAACAATGTATTAAACTTGTCGTGAGACGGGTGGGAAATAAAGCAAATGTATTAATTGTGATGGGCGGTATTTTAAAACAAAGGGCTTAAAGAAATTGAATTAAAATCAATATGGTGTGAGGATCAACCCCCTGTCCCCGTCCAATCAGAAGTAGTGGACCCATATTTTTGCAACATTAAGGGGAGGTACATGGGCGTAGAAGGGTATAATAGATATAGTATTAGCTAATTAGTTAGCGTTCGAGGATAGAGGCATAGGCTCCAGACGTACAAGCTGACCGATTGCAGATTGAACCACTGTCCAGAGAGGTCCTGAGGTGGGGGCAGCGGAGTACCTTAGAAGGAAGACACAGGAGAATTCGAGAAGGAGCGAAGTACCAGAGAGGGGAACGACGCAGGCGTCGTTGATAGAGAGGTCACCGGTCCTGTCCTGATCCGGGAGGAGGTCTTTGCTCTTGATCCTTCCAGGGTCCTACCTTTCCAACTCCTTGGCCAAGGGGTTTGGTTCTCGCACTTTTAGGTAAATATAAATGCAAACCTTAGTTGTGCGGCTGTTTCTATCTTCTCCTTTTCTAAGGGACCGTCCTTGATCGATAATTGATTATTATGCTTCATCCTTGATATACGATTTAAGTATCATGTGGTTCTGTATTTTACTCTGCTAAATCTTTAGATAAACATTTTAAAACTTCCTGACTCAGTGATTATTTCAGGATTATGATTTGTAAGGAATGTCACTCATTTTAAACTTCCCAATTAATAAAGGGTCCATTGGTAAGTCATTACTCTTCAATCAGAAAAGTAATTGGTAGCAGGGATTTTGATAAAGAGTACAACTGACCCACCAGCGGAAATTGCTAGCGTAGTATGAATGTATGGGCCCAAGTGAGTATTTTGCGTATGAATGCTTGTTGCTAGTAACCCGCTGGATCAGTTTTCTGGTTATCAGAGGATGGTTGCACTTTGTTAATTGGGTAATGAGAATTTTATTTTTATGAACTAACATCCGTGTGTTTAAAATTTGTTTTATGTTGTCCAGAATCCCCGGGGAAAGAATAGCGGATGGTAAGTGGAAGCCATACTGCAGTGAGGTTATCTGTCAGGCAGAAATAGTAATGAAAAGTTAAGTAGGGCTATCAGTACTTGTTAGGGACTCAATGCGTGTGAGTAATAGCAAAAGAAATATGTTGGTGAAAAATTGATGTTATATCACCTAGAAAGGGTAACATTGAAGAAGTAGCAGATATTTCTGAAGCTTGCGTGAGGAGTAAACGGAAGAGTTTTACTCGTAGTGTATGTTTAGTAAACGGAAAGGTTTTACTAAGTGTGAGAGAAACTATCTTTTTCAAGTTAGCAAAACTGGCACGATAGTGAATGTTTTATTTTGTTACTGAATTTTAATAAGAAGCGTAGAGAAAATAAAGTTTTGCGTACGATTTTGTAAAGGGAGGGTCAGCTGCCGGAGAGGAAGCTGACGTCACAAAACGCCGCGCTGGGATTGGTTGAAACCGCGGGCGTAGAACGACTCTTGTAAAGGAGGGGTCAGTAGTTAGGAGTAGTACTGACGTCACAGGTACCGCGCTGGGATTGGTTGAAACAGCGAGGGACAGAGAAGCGCAGATTGTAAAGGAGGGATTGGCAGAAAAGACGTCACTAAAAGGCTGCGCTAGGATTGGTTCAGAGACAAGTGTTAGCTGGAAGTTGATTGGTTGTTACCATAGAAGCCGAAATCCTAGTGGATAGTGGAGATTGTATGTTAAAACGTGATCCGACTTTAATAGGAACTCGTCCAGACAGGAGATTCCTAGGGTTGGCAGAATATAATTTTATACACAGAGATTTGCCAAAAATGTACGGAGAAAAGAGGATAATGTCATTCCTACAAAAGATTAAGAATTATTTTAAAAAGGATAAACCAATCAAAACTAGAGAAGGAATTATCATTCCACCAGCTAAAACGCCCGCTTCATTTATGATGATGGAGAGAGGTTATCATACTTGGGTATGGATAGAAAATTGGATGGAATATACCAAAAATGATGGACTATTAGCATTCCCCGAAAATGGTACTTTCAATGGGAGAATTCTTCAAAATTTGAGATTGAGGATGAATGACCTAGAACCCAGACCAAGATTAACTCAATACAAAGCCTTAGAAGAGTGGGAAACCGAGGCATTCGAACGCGACCGATCCAGGAGTAATAGGGGTTATAGGGGATTTTTCCCTAGATACCAAAACGAGTCAAGGGATGGTCAGATGAAACAATGGAGAAGAGCGATGCTTACAGAGGGTTTATATCCAATATTAATGGCAGAAGAATCGGCAGGGAATAAATGCACAGAAAAGACAAAACCCTTGACTAGATTTGGAGATTCAGAAGATGAATTTATGGAAGAAATATTAAAGAACCCGCCACCATATCAGGAAGGGACTAGTGGATGCACCCCAAGTGCACCACTGTTAAAGACACCATTAGTACTGCAAATATTGTATAATCCCCCAGTTAGTAGGGTACTTCATGATAAGGAAAAGGAAGCAATAGATAAAAACAGAGCAGAATCAATACAGAAAGTAACACAATTGAGTGTCCATCCTGATTCATTGACCATACCTGTAACAATTGGTCCAGTCGTTCCCTTATATGGTGACAAAGTAAGTTATCCGAAACCATTAGCAATGCCCACATCTGTAGAAATTCCAAAACCAGATCCTGTAATAATTGATGATCAATTCAGTGATTGTGAAAGCATGATATCCTTAATGGATTTACCTATTCGAGGTTCTGTAAATACCACTCCTAGAAGAGTAACACCTGGTTGCTCCAAAGATGTAAACATAGTAACCTCATAAGGAACCAAAAGTGCCACAGTAGTTACGCCAGAAGACTTAGAAAGGTGGGCACAAGGATCAGACAAACAGAGTTCACCTCCAAAGATTATGGACATTTACAAATTAAAGGTCGAGTTAGAAGAAATGATAGCAGGAAATGTAGGAGTAGATCGTCTAAATACTTACGATGAAGAAGAGCTATTATTTGTATGCAGAAGCATCACAAGAAATGTAAAAATATTTCATGAAAAATTATCAGATTTGGCTTTACAGATGGGAATTGAAATAGGGAAGTCAAAAGTGTTACAGAAACCCTATAGAGCAGACTTCTCTGACAAAGATTTAGAAAACATGAATGCCTCTGGCCGAAAACTACAAATAAAGGAATTAATGTCAGTATTACAGAAATGGGGAGATTTGGATAAATGGAAAACTAGATGCACAAAGAAAAAGGAATATTCTGAATATTTAATGAAGGAAACAGGGAAAGCAGATCAAATGTACCCGATGCGAGAGGTTCCAGGAGGAGGATATGTACATGTCCCATGGAGCAGACAGGATATTTTGTCATTTACGAATGATTTTCCAAAGTTGAGAGAAAAGCCAATTGAATGGTACAAGCAGGTTGAGAGGTTTGTGAAGGTGTCAAAGGTATTGTTGAAGGACTTGGATGGTTTGTTCGACATAGTGGTACCTGCCGATTTGTGGACAGATTGTAAAATCACAGTTGATTGGCCAAGTGAAGAGTATCCTAGAGATCCAAAGACAGGTGCTCCATCGAGTGATGTAATGAAAAAGTATCAGCAGGTAATAACTTACTTGAAAGGGAAAATACCACCAAAAGAGACAGATTGGGTGAAAATAGATAGAACTACCCAAGAAGCCAGTGAATCGGTACATGCCTATTACGAACGTTTATTGCAGGTATTCAAACAGTATAGTGGATTTGAGGATATTGGAGATAAAAACATGAGTCAATTTGTTTACCGATTTGTTTATGGATTAAAACCAGAGATTTGTTAGATGATTAAGCAGCATATGTTGTGCTGGCAGGGGAAACCGATTGACGAGATTTTGAAATATGCGAAATATTGTGGAGATGACATTGAGGATAGGCACAAGAAACTGCAAGAGAAAGTGATGTGGGCTCAGGTAAAAATGGCTGAGCGACAGGGAATTAATTTGGATAATCCAAGTGATAATCAGGGAAAGGATTCTGGAACGAATGGTGACACTGGGAATGGAGGAAAAGTGAGAGGACGAATGAGCAGAGAAGAGGCTAAAAAGAAGTTTCCTTGTCATGGGTGCGGAAAATTGGGGCATTGGAAGGATGAATGTAAAAAGATGCGGAATAATAATGGCCCAAATCAAAATTGAAATCCACAGACGCAGAATGACTCACAGCAGGGTGTAAATCCTCAGAGTCAGTTGCCACCTGCACCTATACAGGGTAATGTAAGCAGAGCAAAGCATGGTACAGACGTCGGATATCAAGGAGGAAGTGTTAAGAATGATTATGTAACCTCACAATTTCTTTTACAGGACGACTTCTGTCCATATAGTCAATGACGGTGCCTAGGAGAGGGGGAGAAGGAGTGCGTACTTGGTGCATCCTTACCGGTAGATCAGTCAGGTCCATATGTTGAAGGGAATGTGAAAGGTAATGATATTACTTTCCTTTTGGACACTGGTGCTACCAGGTCTACTGTGAGAACAGCAGACATCCCAGACCTTCCTCTCTCTGGAGAAGCTATTCAAGTTGTGGGGGTAGCTAATCGAAAGATTAGAACACCTCTTACTGAACCAATGGAAGTAAAAATTGGAAATTTTAGAGAAATGCATCAATTTGTAGTGTGTGATTCCAGTCCAGTAAATTTATTGGGCAGAGATTTGTTGTGTAAAATGAACTGCACAATTTTCTGCACGCCGGATGGTGTGGCAGTTCAGACCCCGGATGAAGACCATGTATATAAATTTATGATTGCAAAGCAAGGTACAGAAGTAGATGAAATGTTCTCTTTGATAACAAAAGACGAGTTACCAGAAGAATTAAAAACTACAGTAAATTCCATAGTATGGGATTTCTCGGGAAAAGAAGTAGGACTTATGGCCAAAATAGACCCAGTTAAAATTACTGTAAAAGAAGGTGCAATTTTCCCAAATACCAGACAGTACAAAATGAGTGCAGAAGTAAAGGCAGGAGTCATTGAAGAAATTAACAGTATGGTAAAACAAGGCATACTAAAAGAAGTAATGAGTAGTCCTTGTAACTCACCAATCATGGGTTTAAAGAAACCTAGTGGAAAATATAGGATTGTTCAAGATTTACGCAAAATAAATAAGATTGTTGAACCTTGTTGTCCTATAGTGCCAAATCCTGCAGTAATCCTATACCAGATTCCTTGGAGTGCAGGATAGTTTACTGTGATTGACTTATGTCAAGCATTCTTTTCAATACCATTGCACCCGGATAGCCAGTATCTTTTTTTCATTCAAATTTGAAAACAAAGTCTATGTATGGAATCGTGTTCCTCAGGGGTACACGGAAAGTCCTTCTATCTTTAATCAGATATTGAAAAAATGCCTAGAGAAACTAGTGATGCCAGGAAGTTCAGTCTTAGTACAGTATATAGATGATTTACTGGTGGCATCAAACACCAGAGAGGACTGTGTTGTTGACTCCATTGCATTATTAAATCATTTAGCTGAAGAAGGGCATAAAGTTTCACCTGAAAAGTTGCAGTTTTGTACAACAGCAGTTAAGTATCTAGGACACCAAATTGAGAGGGGAAAAAGAAGGATAACCTCTGAAAGAGTAAAATTAATCAAGAAAATGCAAATGCCTGTCTCCCAACGAGAAGTGAGAATGTTCCTTGGAATAGTGGGTTATTGTCGACAATGGATACTAGGGTTTTCTCTGCTAGCAAAGCCATTAATTCAAATGACGAAAAAGAAGGCAAAGGACCCAGTTGAGTGGGATGATGAGAGCGTAGGAGCTTTTGTAAAATTGAGAAACGTTTTGTGTGCAGCACCTGCCCTAGGCATGCCTGATTATAAAAGAAAATTCGCATTATTCTGTCATGAGAGAGAAAATTGTGCACTTTCAGTCCTAACCCAGAGACATGGTTTGGACAGACGTCCTATAGCATATTTTTCTGCTACATTGGACCCAGTGGCAGCCGCATTGCCAGGCTGCCTAAAAGCAGTAGCGGCTACATGTTTGAGCATTGAACAAAGTGAATCAATTGTAATGGGACATCCTGTCAAAGTGTTTGTTCCACATTCAGTTGTGATTCTGTTGACAAGAACCCGAACTCAGCATCTTACTCCTAGTCGGCTGACTAAATATGAAAGAATAATACTGGGTGCTGAAAATGTGACAATTGTAAGGTGCACAATAGTAAATCCTGCTACCTTACTACCAGACTCATATCATGAGGAAGTTAAAGATGACGAAGAGGTACATGATTGTTTACAAGTCACAGAATTGTGCACGAAACCACGTCCTGACATCCAGGAACTACCCCTCAGGGAGCCAGACAGGGAGCTGTTTGTTGATGGTTCGTGCCAAAGGCATGAAGATGGTATTGCAGCATATGCAGTATTTGAATTAACTGGAATAGTCGAAGCATCCTATTTACCAGGAGTAAAATCTGCACAAGTATCTGAATTAATTTCTTTGATAAAAGCCTGCAAAATTGGGAAGAATCAAAAAGTAACTATATTTACAGATAGCCAATATGGTTACGGGGTTGTGCATGATTTTGGCCAATTATGGATGCAGAGGGATTTCATAACTTCTTCAGGATCCCCCATTAAAAATGGACAGTTCGTAAAAGAACTACTGGAAGCAATACAATCACCAAAAGAATTGGCTGTGGTGAAATGTGCCGCACACCAGTCAGGAGATGACTGGGTGGTAGTCGGTAACAGATATGCAGATTTGGTGGCTCAACACTGTGCCAAAAACAGGTTGTCAGTTAATAAAAGGGTTGAAAGAATGGGAATCAGCTGCCAACTTATGCTGTATGCACCTCCTGAAACATGGAATGATGTGAAACGATTACAAGATGATGCTGATGAGAGTGAGAGAAATGCATGGATTAAAATGGGATGTTCCCAAAGGGCAGACGACGATGTATGGATTTATGCTGATGGCAGACCAGTCATGCCCGACTGTCTGCTTTCACAAATGGCCAGGATGTATCATGGAGACACACATGTAGGGAGAGATGCAATGATTAGGCTCTTCAGACAAAATTGGTACAATCCAAGATTTAGGGCCGTAGCAGAGAGTCTATGCCAGAGATGTCTAACTTGCCAAATGCATAACCCAGGAAGAAAAACAATAATTGGTTTTGGGAAAATAGGAAAGGCAGAGGGTCCATTTGTGAGATTGCAGCTTGATTTCATTCAGTTACCACCATGTAGAGGACTGAAATATGTACTTGTCATAGTGTGTCTGTTTTCAAAGTGGGTGGAGGCTTACCCTACTAGGAGGAATGACAGTATTACAGTCGCAAAGTTGTTGCTACGAGAACTCATTCCTAGATTTGGTTTCCCAGTAACTTTGGAATCAGATAGAGGAAGGCACTTCAACAGTGATGTGATTAGAATAATCTGTGAAGCTTTCCAAATTGAGCAAAAATTGCACTGTGCATATCGTCCAGAGGGTTCTGGAGTGGTTGAACAAATGAATGGCACAATAAAATCCAGACTGGGAAAAATGTGTGCAACAACATCGTTAGATTGGCCGGATGCATTGCCACTTGTCTTAATGGGACTCAGAAGCATTCCTGATAGAAATACCGGATTGAGTCCACACGAAATAATTCTGGGAAGAGCAATGAGACAAGCACATGTTCCTACAAATAAACTGCTGAATATAACTGATGATATGGTTCTGGATTATTGCAAAGGATTGGCTGACCTAGTGCATTCTGTGTCTCACCAGGTTGGGGAAGACGCAGTTTCCAGGCAGCCTGAACAAGAGCATGATCTGAATCCCGGTGACTGGGTGGTAGTGAAGAATCACACCAGAGAAACGTGTCTATCACCCAGGTGGTGCGAACCTTGTCAGGTCATACTAGTTACGAACACAGCAGTGAAATGTGCAGGATATCCTAATTGGATCCATGTAAGCCACACCAAAAGAGTACCAGACCCTGAAGAAGAAAATCCTCAGACAACATCGATAACTGAGGAAGCTGAAGGTTGCCCAGCTGAAGAATCTCAGGCCTGAGATTCAAGGGAAGCTGAAGAAGAACAACCGAGCACAAGTCAGGACTGGATACCGGTGGTGGAAATACCTGAAGTCTACAACAGAACAAGAAGTCAAGCAGATTTAGAAGAAATTGAAGAAGATCAGATAGGTGAAGAAGAAGCAGCTCAGGAAGAGGAAGAAGATACAATAAGAGAACCTGTGCAGGATCAGAATGGGAGAGGAAATTGGGCTCAAATCAGCAACGAACCAACAGAATTTGAGCAGGGACAGACAGGTCTAGAAGAATGAGGTCAGGCTGCAGAAGTACAAAGTGCAATAAGCCCTGATCAGAATCAGTTAGATCTAGGAAAATACATTCAAACAGAAGATCTCGAGAATCTCGAGCATGAAGACGTAAATCCTGAACAAGGTCAGTTACTAGAAACTCACAGTGGAGCTGCTGAAGAGAAACAAATAAGACCTGAAAAAGAACAAATAAAAGAAACTGAAACTGAAGAGAACAAAGCTGTGCCACAAACTGAGAATAAAAGAATTTCTGAAGAAATAAAAAGTAAAGAGACAGTGCAAACAAAGAAAACCAGAAAAGGTGATCATTGGCCTAGTGTCATTAAAAGAGTAAAATACCACATAACAACCAGAAGTGAAGATCCAGAACAAGTAAATGAAGTGACAAGCCTAACAGGACAAACAAGTAGAATCGAAAAACGAAGAAGCAAAAGACTGAAACTTGTGAACAACAAATTTAAAGGTCCTGATTGGACTTATATTATCCTTGAAGACTACGAGAGCTCAGAGTCAAGTGAAAGTGGTGACGAAGGAACCAGTGCGGAACTGACTTATGAAAAAGAAATAAAACCACCTTGATAAACGTAAAGAGACTTGAAATTACGATAAGAAGAGAAATCTTCCTTGTCAAAAATGACTGACGATAGAGTTTCTGGGAGACCAAAGCAGAAAGGTTGTAAAAGATGCTGTGCTATATGCATATGTAATCTGGTAGTGATGCTTATAGTATGGTTAGTTGTGATCGTAGCAATTCCTTACCTTATGATAATAGATAAAAAGATTAACAACGAAACGAAGGAAAGGACAGATAACTTGAAAAGTAATAGAGTAGAACTAAAGGCAGAAGATGAACCAGAATTTCATCATGAAGTAACAGATAATGACACTAGTTTAAATGTTTTCACAAAATTATTGTTTCAATATGTAGATACCATGGAAGTTAGTAATTGTTATGTCTGTATGAAATTACCTGAATCAGTAGCAGAAGGGTTAACATATCATCACTTACCATTAACTTATGGCATATCATGTAGTGTATTGACTAGTTTATTTTATAGAACAGGGAGACTTCAGTATTATTATTCAAATATAGATGTGATATTTTCTGAGGTTCCGATTCGAAAGAATATGAATCCAGTGCTTAGTAGTAAAGATGCACAATTTATGGGAGAATTTTTCTTAACAATGAAATCGATAGATATAACACATGCACATAGAAGCAATCTAACATGTTCATTACATGAAGAAGAAAATATATTTTTGAATTTAGTGGAGAATAGAAGACAAGATTTCCAGAAGAAAGCTTCTGAGCATAAGGCTCATCTGCCACCTTGGGCTGAGAAAGAGGGTAGTTACACGCCTGGCAAGGCTCAAGCTGCTATGGCTCTGGATTTTGTAAAGACAGGGAAAATTTGTCTACATAGGTTAAAGACTGATTATAACAATATTTTCATCGGTACCAGTGAATGTGAACACAATTTCTTAATTCTTGGAGGTTGGGGACTCAAAGGAGGAACAGATTCAGTTTTTCCTGGAATCTATTATGTGTGTGGGAATAAGGCTTACTTTAGGCTTCCTGCACAGTGGTATGGAAGTTGTTATTTTGGAATAGTATTTCCAAAAATATACCACGTAAAAAGAAACACTGGGAGCAATGAAAATACTAGTGAATTAACACGTAGTAAAAGAGCTAGTTTTTCTGAAATTGTAGGTGATATATTTGGTGCATTAATACCTTCAGTGGGAATAATTCTGAACTCAAGGAAGATATGTAAATTATCTACAGTGGTTGATCGTTTATCAACTGACACTGCTGGAGGATTTCTAATGGTTAATGCGGAAATGGTTGCGATTAGATCTATGGTTATGCAAAATCGACTTGCTCTTGATATACTATTAGCGAAAGAGGGCGGAGTCTGTAAATTATTGAAGACGAAACACTGTTGCACTTACATACCTGATAAAAGTGCAGAAATTGGAACGTATATACAGAATATAACTAAACTTGAGAAGGAACTAAAACCACTGGAAGTTGATAGTGTATGGGAAAGATTGACCAATAGTATTAGGTCAATTGGTACCTGGTTTGCTAATGTAGGGAAAGGACTTATAGGTCAAATATTAGTACCCTTAGCAGGGATAGGAATAATAGTACTGTCTATAATAATATGGTGCAAATGTTGTAGAAAGAATGAATCGTATAATGTGACAGGAAAAGGAAAGAAGCGGAAGTTTGACGAAATTGAACTAGAAGATTTGAGAAGTGAACTATACAAGAAACTGAAAGGAGATGTGAAAAATAGAAAGTGTAAAAGTGAAGCTGAGACAATTTTATGCTAAAAGTTGGCATCTGGTTGTGGGTAGTATTTTTGATGGCTCAGAAACGCCATCAGAGAGGGGATTGATGGAGCAAGGACTCACAAATGAGACTTGCTCGGAGGCATTAATTTATTAATCTTTGTAATGTTCGTACTAATAAATACACACACGAATATAAGTAGAAAGGAAGCTTGCCTATGTGTTTAAATTAACAAATAACGCTTGTCTATTCTAAAATGGCCGCTAAAGCGCAGGAACCCTATTGCACATGTGTCAACCATATCACGTGGTGTGACGTCTTTCTTTGCTTGGAGGGAAATCCTTGCTTCTGCGCAGTGTGTATTAAAATGGCTGCTTAATGTCTTCGTGTGCTACCGCTTGCTCATGTGTTGCAATTAAACTGTGGTATCCTAACGCTATTAATGCGGGATAGAATTTATAAGTAAATGGGAATAGAGCAGAAAGAGTGGGTATACAGTGAAACAATTTATTTGTGATTTTAATATTTTCTTCTTTGACTTTTATTAGTTCGTAAATTGGGCCTGGGGTTGGTGAACTGAAAACTCGAGAGACAATGGTCCTGCGCATGCGCCCTGAGTGGCTGCCCAAAAGAGCGGATGAATTCAACCTGGACGTCGTCCAAGGCCATGACCTGATGGCCAACATTATTGTACCCGCGATGTCCCTACCGAAAAGAAACAATTTATATGAACAATGTATTAAACTTGTCGTGAGACGGGTGGGAAATAAAGCAAATGTATTAATTGTGATGGACGGTATTTTAAAACAAAGGGCTTAAAGAAATTGAATTAAAATCAATATGGTGTGAGGATCAACCCCCTGTCCCCGTCCAATCAGAAGTAGTGGACCCATATTTTTGCAACATTAAGGAGAGGTACATGGGCTTAGAAGGGTATAATAGATATAGCATTAGCTAATTGGTTAGAGTTCGAGGATAGAGGCATAGGCTCCAGACGTACAAGCTGACCGATTGCAGATTGAACCGCTGTCCAGAGAGGTCCTGAGGTGGGGGCGGCGGAGTACCTTAGAAGGAAGACACGTGAGAATTCGAGAAGGAGCGAAGTACCAGAGAGGGGAACGACGCAGGCGTCGTTGATAGAGAGGTCACCGGTCCTGTCCTGATCCGGGAGGAGGTCTTTGCTCTTCATCCTTCCAGTGTCCTACCTTTCCAACTCCTTGGCCAAGGGGTTTGGTTCTCGCACTTTTAGGTAAATATAAATGCAAACCTTAGTTGCGCTGCTGTTTCTATCTTCTCCTTTTCTAAGGGACCGTCATTGATCGATAATTGATTACTATGCTTCCTCCTTGATATACGATTTAAGTATCATGTGGTTCTGTATTTTACTCTGCTAAATCTTTAGATAAACATTTTAAAACTTCCTGACTCAGTGATTATTTCAGGATTATGATTTGTAAGGAATGTCACTCATTTTAAACTTCCCAATTAATAAAGGGTCCATTGGTAAGTCATTACTCTTCAATCAGAAAAGTAATTGGTAGCAGGGATTTTGATAAAGAGTACAACTGACCCACCAGCGGAAATTGCTAGCGTAGTATGAATGTATGGGCCCAAGTGAGTATTTTGCGTATGAATGCTTGTTGCTAGTAACCCGCTGGATCACCTGATTAATACCTCCGCTGTACGAATCTACAAGAGCTGCCTGCCTCTGCTGTCTAAGCCATTAGATTTTGGATTGTAGGTAACTTTTAACGCTTCCGAGACCTCTTCATCTGTGGGTCACTGTTTGTTGCAATAGGAGTTGGCTCTTCCTCCATTTTAATGTCAGAATGTTCCAACATAGTGTATAAAACAGCGGTCCGCCTTACCTGGGTGTCGAGATATATCGAGGATCAGGCACAGGCGCATAGTCCCCAAACAGCAACTTTGGACTGTCAGCAAAAGGTCCCAGGACCTGCAGCAAGAATATCACAAACAATGAGATGAGCTGATAAGGCAGCGCCTTCTGAATGTTCCACTTCAACTCTAACAGCTGCTCATGTGGCACAGTGCTTTCAAATGTTTCATGCTGGTCTTGTGTCCTGAAAGTTTGCATTTTTGACTTGCCATGCACATGATCATGTGGTCAGAACTTTACATTTTTGGCTTTCAATCTTAGCTACAGGATAGGGGGTCATATCCGTGTTAGTCACATGCTCAAGTGCTGGGTTAGCATGTCTGTCATGTGAGGTCACTTCCAAGGGTGGCTGCGACTCTGTCGTTGGAGACTGCAACAGAGCTACTTGAAAGAATGTCCTCCTGAGTGCGTGGTTGGCAATCCTCCCGCTGCATGCTGTTTGTGCTATGACCACCTTATGTTTCCTTTTTTGGTCAACAAGTAGTGATAGATAATTGACATACTTGATGTTTTGATTTCAAAAGTGATTACTTATGATTTATGAGGTTTTCTACCACAAAATCAAGGACAGAATATCAACTACCACTATATGGTCAACGTGTACCTTGAAGATATGTATCTTCCCTGTAAGTAGATGTGGAGTTAACCTACATTTATCTATATATTATTATATTGATGGTGTAGTGGTAGTCGATGTTCTGCCCTTGTAGCAGGTCTTCTGCACTCTGTATTGTGGTAGGAAACCTCTTTTCACTGTCGTCTCCTTTGTTGCTTCATACTATTTGCCATTCTGTATGGACTCTGATTTCTGTTCTACATTGTATCTGATTTTTCTCCTTTTTTCTACCTCAATGCCTCAGTCTCGTGGCATATAATCCTCGCTTTGTCTGAGACCTGTTTCTGAGCCTTGTCTTCTCTCTCTGAACCTTCGGTCTCTGAGTCTCCCTGTCTCTGACATTCCCTACGCTTTAGTGTACATTTTCCTCTTTGTTTCTTCGTCTCAGTGTTTCTGTGCCACCTTGTTCCTGAGACTGAGTATTCGAGCCTCACTGCCATTCACATTAATGTCTTCTAGTGACTGTGCAGTATTATGGTGCATTTGAAAATCCTCTAAACATGCTGTGCAGCGATTTCCCTCAAGCCCAGTTTGGCTCTCCTTATGAGTGGCTCAGTACAGGGGTCGGATTTACACCACCCTAGAGTTACCGATACTAGGGGTTCCAGTAACTCCACGGGTGGGGAAAATCCACACCATTACAAGTTGAACCATGAGGGTCTACCAAGAAATGAGGAAGTACTGAGGAATCAGTAGTTGCGGGTCTGATTCCCCCGGTAAAACCTCATTTTGGGCCAAACTTTCACCTGGAGATTTCAGCTGCTCGTAGTGAAGTTCCCATGGATCTCATAATTGTGAAGGGACTTGTAACTGCTGTAGCCAGCACCATCGGTATTTAGAGGCCTCTTGTAATAAGGGCAACTTGCGTGCACTGTGGTTTGTGTGCGGTAAGTTTGTCTGTTCAAGAATGGTGCTTCGGGCAAAATAGAAATTTGCCTGCTGCAGTTCTCCCCATGCACTTAATAAAAGTTCATTATTCAGGCCTTTTGCTGTAACATCTCCCCACCTCTATGTGCCGCCCCCTCTTGTCTTACCCCATTTTATAGAAGTGCCAGCCCTGCAACAGTTGCTCATTACATTTTTGAGGGAAAAATAACATAATTTTGACGTTAAAGAATGTGTTTCATCACTTGTTCTAGATCATCACCAGGATTTATGCCTTCACATGGAGAGTCAGAGCGGGTGGCTGTTCTTTCTGCGCTCAAGCCCCAGCCCTCTGGAACACACTCCCTCTGTCCATTAGGAATGTTCAGAACCAATGGCCTTTGAGGAAAATCCTGAAGACCTGGTTGTTCTCTTCTTAGATGTTTCTGCAGGACTTTGCGATTGGTCGCTTTTTGCAGTGTGCTGTTTTAGGACTAGCGCTGGAACAGCTAAGCGCTGTATAAATCCTTTAACATAACATAACATGGAGCACTAAAACATACAAACGCCAGTGCATTTCACCATCCTGCTTTCTTAAGGTGGTATTTTTGCAACCATTAAAGATTTTTAAGAAATGTCCTATGTGCCAATAGGTTGGTTCTTAAAAATCCAAATCATAGTGGGTCGCAATTCGACCTACCTCATGAATATCAATGAGGTAGGTCGCAAATTGAGACTCAATATGATTGGAGGCCATCACAGGGATAGTGGCCTGCTGGGATCAGCAGACCATCATGTCTATGATCGCCTTTAAATAAACGTTTTTTTTAAATGCAGCCTGTTTTCCTTAACGTTAAAGCTTACTTTTTTCTGTTTGAGAGTTGTGAGTGGTCGGGTGGATCATTGTCTACTTCCCAACAAACTTTTTTTTAACATTCACAAGGGTCCCTTTTGTGATTGGGTTACGACCTCCTTCTAGGTGTCTGTAACGTTTCAATGTTTTGTGGCTGCCATTCTGTCACAAAACATTGACACAGCATACTGATTGGGTATTTGAAATGGATGCCTACAACATTGTCCTTCTAGATACTGAATCGGTATGCATTCGCAATCCCATTTTAGGCGCCAGAAGACTGTTCTGACTCCTAAAATGTGATTAGTAGATCTGAAAATGCATTTTTAGCGCTGTAAATGCCGAATCTGAGTACTTGTGAGCATTAAAATGCTTAGTACATCTGTCTCTAAGTATTTTAATTCCTTTAATTTCATTTTAAGTAACTCTCCGGCAACAAAACTATTTGAAAAGCTCAAAAAGGAACCCTGGGTGAGCACATATTAGATTTGTAAATCACAGAGATCTTTAGAGGCCTCATGCCTTTCATTTATTCTACCATATTTTCTACCAAACCCTAAAGACAAAGTTGAGGGCAGTTCATATCTTAGTTTCTAATGCAATTTCCACCCATTCTTTATTAAACAATTCTTTTCACACATGTTTATGCATGTCTGATACATGTTGATTCTTATACTTTCTGTTGTAACATACTGTTACCATTATAAAACAACAGTTTACACGCACCTCTATTGCTTACCTGGGATGTGGGCGGCATCAAGCCAGGGTCTCCCTTTGGGTCTCCACCCGGGGCGTCGGGAAGAACTCTGCGAGGTACTAATGGCTACTTTGACGCTAATTGGTTGTCCACCGCGCAGAGGGGCTGGAGTGGGACACCCTGAAACTTATGATACGTGGGGAATGCATGACCAGAGTTGGGAGTACGAGACGTCGCCTTGAGCTGGAGCTGACTGAGGCGGAGGGGGCTCTGACAGACCGTTAGCTTAATGTGCCTGTAGGTGGGGAACGCCAGGAGTCCTTTTAAGCTACGCGGAGAAGGACTGGAAACATATGGGGCAGGCTGGACTGTCTGACCAGGCGCGAATACCAGCAACGGCTTCATTGGGAAGGTGATAAGTCGGGGAGGATGCTGGCGTGGCTGTTAAAAAGAGAACGCCCACCCCCATTAATACCCTCACTGAGCCGCCCGGATAGCATGGTGGTAGGTTCACAGGACGGCATTAACTCACTCTTAGAAGACCACCTGGTAACTGTTTACAGTGCAGGTCCTGGGAATTCCCTGGCAGTGTCGGGGTGGTTACTGGATGATTTAGTCCTACCTTGCCTCATGGAAGCACAGGGACCGGGTCTCAAAAAGAACCTTCAGTGGAAGAAATGAAGGAGGCAGTCAGTGTCATGTTGCAATATAAGGCTCCGGGCCCAGATGGGCTTCCGGTAGAATATTATCAGACATTTTCAGGACTATTGCTACCTCGTTTGCTGGAGATTCTTCGAGAATCCAGACACAATGGTCTGCTGCTGCGCTCTACGTGAAAGGCCCAGATTATCATGCTCCGAAGCCTGGCAGGGACCCGCTGGACCCTGGTTCCTATCGTCCCCTGTCCATGCTAGGGGTTGACACTAAGGGCCTAGCAAAGGCCCTGGGGATGCGCTTGGGTTGGGTGGTAACTCATCTGGTACATGAAGACCAGTGTGGTTTTATGTCCAGTAGGGGGAACACAGATGAACCTGCGGAGGCTGTCCCATGTGCTTTACTTGGTGACTATCACAGATCTGAAGACCTTTGATACTCTCGGCTTGGATTAGCTTTGGGAAGTGCAGCAGAGGAAGTAACTGGGTTCAGTGTTCCTGTCAAGTATACGGCTGTTTTATGCCTATCCTGTGACGCGTGTCCCAAATGGGAATGTGGTGTCCGAATGTTTGCCTACTGAGTGAGGAAAGAGGCAGGCTGTCCCCTATCCCCACTCCTCTTTACCATGACATGGATCGTTGGGGTGTTATAGTGGGGGGACGCACTCACGTCGTCTTCCTATATGCAGATGATGCCTTGATATAAGTCATTCACCCAGAGCGATTGGTGAGTGCATTGCTGGAGATAATGACTGTCTTTGGAGAGGTCTCTGCATTGCGCGTCAACTGCCAGAAGTTGGCGCTCTTCCCTCTGGTCAAACTGGTAGGGGTGGGCGCTGCGGCTCTACCCGTGACGGGGCTCCGCTGGGAGCGCACACATTTCCGGTACCTGCGCATACAGGTAGCCCACTCTGCCAAAGCCAATTACATCCTGGACATGGGTAGAGTTCTCGAACATCTGGAGGTATTGATCTGTTTCTGGAACTGCCTGACTCTCTGTGTCATGGGTAGGGTGGCTTTAAGTAGGATGGTTTGCTTCCACGCTGCCTCTATGGCCTGCAAAACTCTCTGTAGTATGCCACAAACTACCTTCACCAGGCTGAATACTCTTCTGGGTCCCTGGCATGGGCCGGTAAGCGAGTAGAGTTAAGTTGGAGGTGTTAAAACTGGATGCGGAGCTCAGGGACCTGGGTCTTCCAGACCTCCAGATGTATTATTTTGCTGGACTGCTACAATACACTGCGCAGAGGTGCGCGAATGGCCTAACGGAGAAAAGGAACTACTGGCGGGGTGGGGTGCTAGGATGGACCTTCCTGGGTGTCTGATGATGGGATCTAGAGTACCGGATGACTGCCCACTTATCGTCCGACAGGTCGCGGAGGTCTGGGAGCAAGCGGTCATGCCAGGCTATTGCCCCTTACATGGTTGCCCTGTTTCCGGCTGATACAATCTGTGATGGCTATAACGCAGTGGTATGATGGAGAGGATGCACCACGGCATGGGAGCTATATTTCATTGGTACCTTCCTCACTTTGGAGGTGGCACTAGAATTCTTTCAATTACATCCCAGCCAATTCCTCCAATATGCCACGGTGTACCGCACAGCGTGAAAGGTTTGGGTCGATTACCCAACGTAGCTGGAGGAGTCACAGACACTGCTGCTGGACCCAGACTCCTTCAGGGGCTTAATGTCCCGAATATATAAAGATTTGAAGGTGGACCCTAGGATCGATATAACGGGGTCCGTAACAGGTTGTTAGCTGATTTACCTGAGCCTCTCAAAGATAATGAATGGAGATATGCCTGTGTGCAGGTCCGGGACGTTGCCAGCAATGCCCGTTTCAAGCTCACCCAATTTTATTATTTGCACCTCAGCTATCTAACTCGTCAATGCCTGCATAGATTTATTGCAGCACAGTCTCCCGTCGGCCCCAGCTGTGGGGTGGAGCCGGCGGCATTCCTCCACATGACTTGGGACTGCGTTAAAGTGTGGAATTAGTGGGACGGAATACTGCATGAACTGTGGGAGATGATGCGGGTCTTGGTGGAGACCTCGATCAAGCATTGCTTGCTGGGGGTGTTAACGACCACAAAACAGGGGACTCAGATGAGACACAGGTTCGCTCTGTTGGGGTTGGGGCTGGCTAAACGGCGCCTAGCCATCCACTGGACGCGTACTAGCCCCCCCACATTGGACAGATGGCGGGCAGACCTGCGTGAATGGGGAGTGGCAGAGGAGCGGCGGTTGCGAATGGTGCGCACAGATGAGAATACAGAGAGAAACCTAGAGATATGGGGTGATATGTTGAAATGTTTGGTGGCCTAAAAGCCGCGGCCCGTGACGTCTCCTGAGCACTCACCGGATGTGGATTCGGTAGCGCCCTTGGCTGACACATAGGAATGGTCCCCAGAATTCAAGATGGCATGTCAGCCAATGTCTGAGTCTGAAGGGAGGATGTGGGGCTGACCCCCCTTGGGTTGGGCCACAGTAATCCTGTGACCCCCACCTTTTCTTCGTTCTCCTTGCCCCTTCGCCCCCCTGTTTTTTCTCTGGTTCCCCACCTCCTCTCTCTTCTTGCGGATGGTGGTCCAGGGGAGAGGAGCACACAATGTGTATCTTCTGCCGCTGCTGTCGATTTACTTTATGTTAACACTGTTAGACTCCTTTGGTTATTATGCGTTTATTTGCGTAATATAACTCAGAACGCGATGCAGTGCGGTTTCGCATGTTGATCATCGGATTTGGACTGGGGCTGTGTAGTTGTGGGTCAGACCTGCAGAAGCTTCTGGAGTTGGTCATCGGCCCCTAAATGTGGATTATTCTTACAATTGTTTTCTTTTGGTTGAAGGCCGCATTGGAATGTATTGTTTTATGTTATTTGACACCAACATGTATACTATGCTGTCCTCATGTAGATTATGCAACTGCTACACAAAAACAAGTTTAAAAAAATATATAACAGCAGTTTAGTTCCTTATGTTTGAAATACATACGCTCAACTATAGTGTTTATGACAAAAATAATTTGTTTTTGTTATTATGAGTCACTCCAACATTCAAATGGAAAACACACTTCTTATGTGAAAAATGAAAGGGGAATTGAATTAAAACAATATCAGTATAATGTATAGTGAATTAAAAAACATTCTTAGTTCAACATCCCCGTGTTAGCCGCATAGCTCTATTTTTAACTTACTGTGAAAGGAATAAAGAAATATTCATTAACATTTATGCTGAACGTCATCATGGTTTTAATTTGTGCAAGCCCACATTTTGACATGTGTGCATAATAGTATCAATCCTTTCGTTATCAAAATTATTGTATTACTTTCAGTGAGGGAAACCATGTAAATTGTTTCACAACCAGACAGAGGGTTTATCTTAATGAGTCTTACATGCCCAAGTGTGTCAATTTACATTAATAAAAGAGGATCATTAAGACGTGATTAAATAATTATGCTTGAATGTTTTTTTAAACTGAGCATCTATTAAAAGACTGCCTTGGGGCAAAACAGATGTATTTATAACCATTCTTGACGTATGCTTGAATATAGTATATAAAATGATGCCTGCCCTCAATGGATTACTCTCTAGATTAGGGAAGATATTTAAGCAGGAGTCAGTAGAAACCTCCTATGAATTAGGGTGAAAGAAAATTGTAATGCAGTGTTTAAGTGGGACCCTTGGTCAGTGCTTAATTTGTAGAATATTAAGTGCTATGGCTCTGACCAGAAGGCCACTGCAGTGGCATCGCTGCAAAAACAACTACTAACCATCTTTCTTGCATGTAAATGCGACAGTTCAGATTATTCCAGGTCCCCAAAGCTAAAGGAATGGCTGGGGAGGCAGGTATTAGCAATTTTAATGTATATTGTATTCCTAAACAACCGTTGTTCTGCTCATCTCTAATTTAGATGAGCAGCATCACCATGTGGAAGGCTGTTCTAAGTATGCTGTTGACAATTAGGTGCCGGTGCGGTGCACCGGAAACCAATTAAGTGCCGGTGCTGAGCACCGGAAGGCACCAGCTCAAATTAGGCACTGCCCTTGGTATGTTCAGCAAGCTCTTCCTGCTCTTGCCTTCATGATCCCCACAACTAAATGTACCCTGGTACCTTTGGCACAGGCACCCTGGCACGGGCCAGGGATACCAAAAGGCAAGTTAGGGGTAGCACCTGCTATCAACTCTTGACAGTCATGACTACAATCATATATATTCAGAGGCGGCTCGTCCAATAAGGCGGAGGAGCGTCGCCCCACTGCTCCAAGAGCAGTACAAAGGAAAAATAAAATGATAATAACAGAACCTTATTATCATTTTATTTTTAGTCTGGCTGCAAGCTCCATGTTAGGGCGGGGCAGGGATCGCGTGATGTCAGAGGGAGGAGGTGTGACTGCTGCACCATAAGTGCGCATGACGGTTTGGCCAGCCGTCTTGGGCCGGCCAAACCGCCACGCGCACTTAGCATGTTCTCCACCGGCTGCATTGCACAGCCTCGGAGGAGAACATGCACAGCCTCCCACTCCCTGTCTGAGCACTGAACCACAGCGCTCAGACCAATCACGACGCTGCTGTCATACTGATGACAGCAGCGTGATAATTTGCTTGGGGAGTCTGAGAGCCTGGGTGCTTCCGGGAGGCAGGATACAGTGAGGATGGAGGAGAAGCGGCGGCTGGCGACCAGCAGGTAAGTCTTCTTTTTATTTTATTTTATTTCTAACACCCTCCTCCCCGCGCCCCTATTCCCTATCAGCCGCCACTGTATATATGTGCTCCTTGTCTTGAAAACACAGTAATGTATGAACTAGAGGTGCTTTTTAGGTCTGGCTTGACAATACACTTGTGTGAAATACTTTCTTGTTACTAATTCTTTAATGTATACATAGTGGGATTTTCTACATCCAGAGGAGTATTACTCTCTCAGCTCATGCTGTTGGTTATTTGGTGTATCATTCCGACTTTCAGAAAGTGCCTCAATTGGAATGCATGTGTCCATTTTACATCTGAAAAGTGTACTCAATCATTACGCTATTCATCCAATTAAATTCTTGATGTCCTATATGCATTCTGTAGAGAAAGCAAGCCTTGTTTCCTACTTTTATCCCAGTGCTGGCAAAACCAACAGGGCAGGGTTTGATGTGATAAGCAGCATTTGTGCATGCAACGCATGTAAACAGCGTTTATGAATATTCATGTTTATATCAGTTTGCCTAACATATTGCCAGGGGCGTAACACAGGCCCCCGCAGCCCCCGCGGTGCGGGGAAGGGGGGAGGCCGAGCTGCAGGGGGCCCCCTCAGCACAGTATTCAGGACTGAGAGCTCCGGATTAAATCCGGAGTGGGGGCCCCTCCGTATACCTTGCAGGGAGGCCCCCTCAACTTTCGTTACGCCACTGCATATTGCCTTTGCTTTTTGTTGAAGGTCAGTTTCTTGAAATGATGCGTCAGTTGTCCTTGATGGTCCACGAGCCTCCCACTGAGCACAATATGGTCGCATTTCAACAGTGTGTACACAATATGGTCTGTAGCAGGAACTTACCCCAATCCTGCGCCCTGTGATGTCGCCTAGGCTCAGGGGCAGCGTGCTCGCCGTGTTCTTCAGCAGAACGAAGCTCTTGTGAGCAGCCTCCAGGGAGAGGTTCCGGTGGGCCTCGCTCTGCACCAAGCTCAAGTTGAAGGCATTGTAGGGGTTCATGTCCAGGGGGTCAAACTCCCCCAGGCGCATGCGCGTGTAGAACAGTGGGCGCACTCTCTCTCTGACAGTCTGCATAAGGAGAGAGTAGACATTGATACGGATGCGGGGCAGAAAGAGAAAGCAGCATATGAGCCTAAAACTCAAATAAGAAGCTGGAAGATGCCTCGGCAAAATCCAACAACTGGCACAGAAACAGGGAAGCGTCAAACTCAACAAGCACTGGCAAAGCCAATAGGTCTCGCCTACGCAAGAGCTATTGGCTTTGCCAATATGTTTTAGCCATGTTGTACACCAGCGTGGCTGCTGTTCGGTATGGCTAAAGTTAGTGGCGTAAAGGAGAGTGGTGTGGAGTGTTATGGAGTGGCGTACAATAGAGTTAAACGGCGTGGCGTGAAGTGGAGTGTAATGGAGTGGCGTAATGTTGTGGAGTATCCTGGAGGGAGTAGAGTGTCGTAGAGTGGAAGGGTGTAGAGCAGAGGTCTTCAAACTTTTTGATGCCGAGACCCCCCTGTCAAAAATTTTAGGCATAAGGACCCCCTCCTGACCAAAATGTCTAGAACTTGGTACTCACCATCATCGACAACCAAAAGCGCCCCCAATTCCCACGGCAAATCATTTTACGGTGGGGAAATAGAATTAAACAGTGTTTAGCAAAACCAAAGGTTTGTGGGTGACTGTGGTTCGTGGTCTTTTGGGTTTCGTTATTTGTTTCGGTTTTTGGTAACCATCTTGGCCAAGTGAACAATAAATTCTGAAGGCCACGAGAAAATGCTAAGAGGCTGGCTGCCTGGGTGTCCAGTCACCTAGGCTATAATTATGTTCACGTGGTATAAGGACGGCCATGGGGTATGCCCTTGTGATTTGTGTGCTTGGGCTATACTCAAAGGTTACCTTGAAGCAGACTACCTATCCTCACGGTGCATCTCTTCTCCCTAGCAGGTGACCTATGACCTCTTTCACGTCAGTGCCCCTAGAAGTGCCCTTCTTTGCAGGCCATACGTTCAGTACAGTGGGAGGCTTAGTGTCCGGAAGGAGAATGACATCCATTGTGAACATGCGTGCCCATGCACTTGGTGCAGGACAACATGTTGCACGGTCAGACTGGCTCAACTGAGTCTTCGTCTTGTAAAGGCCTTTGCAGGGTGAGGGTCAGAAGAGAGGCTGTGAAAGGTAGCAAAATACACTCGTCATAAAACTGCATATTAAACGGCTGCTACAAGAATGAAAACAGAAAAAACATGAAAAAACCCAACATTATAATGTCACAAAAATGCTTATGAAACTGCTGCTACAAGAATGAAAACGGAAAGCACACTGAAAATAAACATTTGAAAGTCATAAAAATGAACTGGAGCCTTTGCCCCAACCCTGGAGATTATATTGATGTACATTTCAGCTTCTAGGCCACATGTGAGACCTAGATGTTTGATCTGCACAAATCAATTTAAAAAAAGTTATACATTTGAGTGCTTGTTAAAATTTGCTGTGAGGAAGCCAGTAGAGAGATTCGGTAAGTAAATGTGGTTTATCCTAATCTGTTCCAAATTAAGACAATTTAGTGAGCAACATAATAGTACCATCATAACCCACACCGCTGCATTGCGGGGCTGCTTATTTGAGCAAAGACTACACAACCAAATGTGTTTAATAATATTGGAGTTGTGTAGGCTTTACCATGTAATATTTTGATGCTGTAAAAATATTAGGCTTTGTCAATTATTGAAAAAATCTATTCTCCGTTCAGACAAATAACATGAGCATTGACACTCATTTAACCATGCTGCCTGAATCTTTCTCTGCAGTGATATTTAAACAAACGTAAAAGCAATGATGTTTCAGACATCAACTTTGTCATCTTCAGTAGTCCATTCACTGCACTTATCTTACAAACAAGTTAGTCTCTTAAAGCTTAGTTGAAAAGTAGCAAAATATATGTATATCTTCATTTTGCTTAGTTAACATCTTTCCAAGCATTTCACTGTGAATGTCCATTGTCAGAAGCATCAAGCCCCACACGGATGCGCCCTGTTTAAAGACAAACATTCTCTCTTCCATTGTGTTTCTCTGGAGCAATAAATGAAATCGAGTGCGGAGTTCAGGCAGCATAAATAATTAGACACACATGCAGGAAAGAAGAAAAACGGACAGAACACAGAAAATAAAAATTAACGGAGCCTTTGCCCAAATCCCCTTATGGCTCAATCAGGGAAACAAATAAGGATCTGTGTGTGTGTGTGTGCGCCGGAAGTAACAAGGAGATGATCCTACTGAAGAGGCAGCAACGAGCCACAAAGCAGGACACGAGGTGAAAGCAGTGATGGCCAAGGAAGGCAGCAGTGACGGCGTGGAATATTGCAGGACTCCTCGAAGTGCAGGCTGCATTGCAAAGGTTCTGGTCCATCTTTATGGACAAAGTTTGCGGGCATTTCCTGGTATGCATGCTGTAGTCTCTCTGATTGGAGGGCAGGTATTGATGACATAGCCTCATTATGATTGGCTTATTTTACCTAGTCCTCCAATCAGATGCAAGTATTTCTAATCCAGAACAAAGAGAGGAAACGTTTTGGATTCGAAGCAGACGTGAAGCTGATGAATGCGCGACCCCCTTCTGATGACTCCACGGCCCCCCTGGGGGTCGCGCCCCATAGATTGAAGACCTCTGGTGTAGAGTGTCATAGTGTCAAGTGGTGTAAAGTGGAGTGACAGAGTGTTGTACAGTGTCGTACAGTGGATTGGAGTGTCGTGGAGTGTCATGTAGTGTCGCAGAGTAGCATGGTGTGGAGTGTAGTAGAGTGGCTTAGAGTTGAGTAGAGTGTTGTAGAGTGGAGTGGCATAGAGTGTTGTGGAGTGGCTTAGAGAGTGTTGCATAGAATGGAGTAGAGTGTTGTAGAGTGATTGGTGCAGAGTGGAGTAGATTGTACAGAGGAATGGCAGAGTGGAGTAGAGTGTTGTAGAGTGTCATAGAGTGGAGTTGCATAGAGTGGTGTGGAGTGGCTTAGAGTGGAATAGTGGAGTGAAGTAAAGTGGCATGGAATGGTATAGATGGAGTTGTGTAGAGGGTCGTAGAGTGGAGTAGTGTCATAAAAGTGGCTCAGAGTGGAGTAGAGTGTTGTAGAGTGGAGTGGCATATAGTGGAGCAGAGTGTCCGAGTGGAGTAGAGTTTAATGGAATAGAGAATCAAGAGTGGACTATCGTGGAGAGGAGTGTCGTAGAGTGGAGTGTCATAAAGTGGAGAAGAGTGGCCTAGAGTGGAGTGGCGTAAAGTACAGTGGTGCAGAGTAGATTGGCTTAGAGTGCATTGGTTTTCAGTAAAGTGGTGTGGAGTGCGTTGGCGTAGAGTGCAGTGACAGAGTAGAGGGGCGTAGATTGCAGTGACGGAGAGTGCAATGGCAAAGAGTGGAGTGGCGCAGAGTAGAGCAGAGTAAAGTGCAGTGTTGTAGAGTAGATTGTTTCAGAGTAGAGTGAAGTAGTGCAGGGTAGAGTGGAGTGGTGCAGGGTAGAGTGCACAGGTTAGAGTAGAGCAGCATAGAGTAGAGTGGCATAGAATGCAGTGGTGTAGAGTGGAATAATGCAGAGAGGAGTGGTGTATAGTGCATTAGTACAGTGTAGTTGAGTGGTGTAGAGTTGAGAGGTGCAGAATAGAGTGCAGTGGCATAGAGTGCAGTGGTGCAGAGTAGAGCGGAGTAAAGTGCAGTGTTGTAGAGTAGATTGTTTCAGAGTAGAGTGAAGTAGTGCAGGGTAGAGTGGAGTGGTGCAGGGTAGAGTGCACAGGTGTAGAGTAGAGCAGCGTAGAGTAAAGTGGCAGAGTGCAGTGGTGTAGAGTGGAATAATGCAGAGAGGAGTGGTGTATAGTGCGTTAGTACAGTGTAGTTGAGTGGTGTAGAGTTGAGAGGTGCAGAATAGAGTGCAGTGGCATAGAGTGCAGTGGTGCAGAGTAGAGTGGCATAGAGTTCAGTAATGGAGAGTGCAGTCTTGCAGAGCAGAGTGTCCTAGATTGCAGTGGTGTTAAGTAGAGTGCATTGGTTTAGAGTGCACTGGCATATAGTGGTGCAGAGTAGAGTGGTGCAGGGAGCAGTGGCAAAGTGTACAGTGGTGCAGAGTAGAATAGAGTGGCATAGAGTGCAGTGACTGAGCACAATGGTGTAGAGCGGGGTAGCGTACAGTGGTGCAGAGTAGAGTGCAGTGGTGTGCATGATTTTGAGTAAAGTGGTGTAGTGTGCACTGGCATAGAGTGCAGTGGTTTAGAGTGGAGGGGCATAGAGCACAGTGGTGTAGAGTAGTGCAGAGTAGAGTGGGGCAGCATAGAATGCAGTTGTGAAGAGTGTAGTGGCATAGTGTGTAGCGACAGAGTACAGTGGTGTAAAGTCGATTGTTTCAGAGTAGAGTGAAGTGGCGTAGAGTGGAGTGGTGCAGGGTAGAGTGCAGTGGCACAGAGTAGAGGCATAGAGTGGAGTGGTACAGAGTATAGTGCACTGACAGAGTGCAGTGGTATAGAGTGCAGTGTTGCAGAGTAGAGTGGCATAGAAGTGAAGTGGTGTAAAGTGGAATGGTGCAGAGTAGAGTGGAGTGGGTTAGACTGAAGTGGTGTAGAAAGAAGTGACGAAGAGTGCAGTGGTGCATACTACAATGTGTTAGAGTGCATTGGCATACACTAGAGTGGTGCAGAGTAGTGTAGAGAGGTGTAGAGTGCAGTGATGCACAGAAGATTAGAGTGGCACAGAGTGGATTGGCGTAGAGTGTAGTGGCACAGAGTGCATTGATGTAGAGTGCAGTACTGTGGCATAGAGTAGAGTAGTGCAGAGTAGAGTGCACTGGTGCAGAGTATAGTGGTGTATAGTTCAGTGGCGGAGAGTACAGTGTTGCAGAGTAGCGTGTCAGAGTGCAGTGTAGCAGAGAAGAGTGTTGTAGAGTGCAGTGGTGTAGAGTAGAGTGGTGTAGAGTGCACTGGTGTAGAGGGCAGTGGTGAGTAGCAGAGTGGTGCAGAGTAAAGTGGCGTAGAGAGCAGTGGCATAGAGTACAGTGGTGTAGAGTAGAATAGATTGGCTTGAAATGCATTGGCGTTGAGTGCAGTGGCACAGAATAGAGTGTTGCAGGGTAGAGTATAGTGGTGTAGAAAGAAGTGACGAAGAGTGCAGTGGTGCATACTACAATGTGTTAGAGTGCATTGGCATCCACTAGAGTGGTGCAGAGTAGTGTAGAGAGGTGTAGAGTGAAGTGGTGTAGAGTGCAGTGTCAGAGTGCAGTGATGCACAGAAGATTAGAGTGGCACAGAGTGGATTGGCGTAGAGTGTAGTGGCACGGAGTGCATTGATGTAGAGTGCAGTACAGTGGCATAGAGTAGAGTAGTGCAGAGTAGAGTGCAGTGGCATAGAGTGCACTGGTACAGAGTATAGTGGTGTATAGTTCAGTGGCGGAGAGTACAGTGTTGCAGAGTAGCGTGTCAGAGTGCAGTGTAGCAGAGAAGAGTGTTGTAGAGTGCAGTGGTGTAGAGTAGAGTGGTGTAGAGTGCACTGGTGTAGAGGGCAGTGGTGAGTAGCAGAGTGGTGCAGAGTAAAGTGGCGTAGAGAGCAGTGGCATAGAGTACAGTGGTGTAGAGTAGAATAGAGTGGCTTGGAATGCATTGGCGTTGAGTGCAGCGGTAAGCAAAACGGGTATGAAGTTCCTCGGTGTCGGCGGCAGGGTAGGTCTTAACGCAAGGAGCGTTAATTCGCCGGACCCAATTGGTGTCCTTTTTATACCGCCGACTCACTGTTGCAAGTATATCTTACTTACAGACCAGGTCAACCACCTGTGTTTTGGGTATGTAGAATTTCACTTACCTTTGCAGTGTAGATAGCGTTTGATTCGATCCTGAGGAAGTGCCCTGATCTATAGGACTACAATGGCACGAAACATGTCGATCACTTGAGAGCTGGGCATATACCACTAGATGCATCATTACTAGTCCTGTGCCCCTCTCACTCTTTTATACTAGGCAGTTTACCTTCCCAATAAAGGTTTTTAGGACTAACTGACCTATTTTACATTCACTATACCTTACATCTACACACTAGGCCCCTCACCCCCACTGCACCTACCGGCAGGAACAAAAGATCCCCGACAAAGAGCCCCGGTGTGGGTGCCCGTCAGGTATTGCAGCGCCGACCTGACGAGGGGCAGGCTCATATGATGAAGCATGACACCTAGCTTGCTGGGTGTGTGAGAGCCCTAGTTCCGACAAGGGGATTCCTCCCTTTCCCCCCCCCCTTTATTGCATACACGTAGTGGTCTCCCCTGACACACTACACTCTGTCCTCCACCCGGTCTCCAACTTTTTAAACACAGAGGAACTTTGTACCCGTTTTGCTTACTAGTCCTTGTGGGGTATATACGCTGGACCTCGGTAAACACGCCCCTCAGTCCCTTCTTTTGTTGAATAGTTGAGTGCAGTGGCACAGAATAGAGTGTTGCAGGGTAGAGTATAGTGGCGTACAGTGCAGTGGCGCAGAGTAGATTGGCATAGTGTGCACTGGCAGAGAGTATGTTGGTTTTGAGTAAAGTGGTCTAGAGTGCCTTGGTGTAGAGTGCAGCAGCATAGAGTGTAGCAACATAGAATAGAGTGGCGTAGAGTGGAGTGGCAAAGGGTAGATTGTAGAAGCATAGAGTAGAGTGGCGTAGAGTGGAATCGCGCAGAGTGGCATAGAGTAGATTGCTTTAGAGTAGAGTGAAGTGGTGTAGAGTGCAGTGGTTGAGAGTAGATTAGAGTGGCTCAGAGTGGACTGGTGTAGAGTGCAGTGGCGTAGAGTGCAGTGGCACATCGTGCAGCAATGTAGAATAGCGTGGTATAGAGTGCAGTGGCGTACAGTAGAGCAGTGCAGAGTGGAGTGGCGAAGGGTAGATTGCAGAGGCGTAGAGTGGAGTTGTGTAAAGTGGAGTGGTATAGAGTGGCGTAGGGTGCAGTGGCGTAGAGTAGTTTGCTTCAGAGTAGAGTGAAGTGGTGTAGAGTGCAGTGGCATAGAGTAGAGTGTCATAGAGGGCAGGGGCGTAGAGTGCAGTGGTGCAGAGTAGATTAGAGTGGCTTATAATGACTAATGTAGAGTGCACTGGCAAAGAGTGGGGTGATTCAGAGTAGAGTGGTGAACAGTGTAGTATTGTAGAGTACAGTAGAATGGCGTAAAGTAGAGCACAGTGGCATAGATTGCAGTGATGCAGAGTAGAGAGCCAGAGAGTTCAGTGGCGGAGAGTGCATTGTTGCAGAGTAGAAGTGGCATAGAGTGGAGTGATGCAGAAGGGAGTAGAGTGGTTCAGGGTAGAGTGCTGTGGCGTAGAGTAGCATGACGTAGAGTTGTGGAGTGGTGTAAAGTGCTGTGGCATAGAGTAGAGTGGTGTAGAGTTCAGTAGAAGAGAGTGCAGTGTTGCAGAGTAGACTGTCGTACAGTGCCACGGTGTATAGTAGAGTGCACTGACGTGGAGTGCAGTGGCGTAGAGTGGTGCAGAGTAGAGTGGCATAAAAAGCAGTGGCATAGAGTACAGTGGTGCAGAGTAGAATAGAGTGGGGTAGAGTATAATGATGTAGAGTGCAGTGGCATAGAGTGTTACAGAGTAGGGTATAGTGGTATAGGGTGCAGTGATGCAGATTAGATTGCTGTAGAGTGCATTGGTTTTGAGTAAAGTGTTGTAGTGTGCATTAGCATAGAGTGCAGTGGTTAGAGTAGAGAGGTGCAGAGTGGAGTAGAGTGGCACAGATTGGAGTGGATCAGCATAGATTGAAGTGGTGCAGAGTGGAGAGATGCAGAGTGGAGTGGCGTAGATTGTTTCAAAGAAAAGTGAAGTGGTGCAGAGAGGAGTGGTGCA
Source organism: Calotriton arnoldi (assembly GCA_963921515.1). Lineage (NCBI taxonomy): Eukaryota > Metazoa > Chordata > Amphibia > Caudata > Salamandridae > Calotriton > Calotriton arnoldi. The sequence continues at coordinate 1,976,803 of CAWUFW010001369.1, forward strand.
GAGTAGATGCAGTGGCGTAGAGTAGAGCTGTGTAGAGTGGATTGGCATATAGTGCACTGTTGTAGAATGGAGTGGTACAGAGTAGAGTGCAGTGGCCTGGAGTGGTGCAGCGTAAAGTGGAGTATGCATGGTGTGGTAGCGCACTGCCATTGCAGACAACACATTTTCAATTGAAATGACCATTACATTTGCACAGACGTGAAGTTTTACTGATAAAAGAATACAGCACACTAACGATGTGGAAATGTCATTCCCTAGTGTATTGATTTGTTTTGATCGTATTAAAATACTTGTTTCCACCACACTTTATAGCCTTCCTCCAGTAGACCCACAGTACCCAGCATGATTGTCACATAAATCCTCTCACTTTGAAGTCAGAGAAAAAAAAAAGTAAACACCAAGCTCCCTGGAAGACAGAGCGTGACATTTGATCTCTGTCTTTGAATGCACAGCAAATGTAACAAGATCAGAACAAGATTTAAAGACCTGTTGACAGAAATCAAACACTGGTGGAAGGATTCAGTAAATAAAGTATGGGCAACGAAAGGGACGAACTCAAGCTGGGCAGCCTAAAACAAATAAAGCTAGCAAATAGAAATCAAGCAAATGTGAGTTACAAACCACAAAGCCAATGATAAGTAGTGCTCAGGGAAGCTTTCCGAATGCCCACAGAAGTTGTAAGCAAATCAGACAGCTATGCTGTCTGGTAGGCTTTGACCTACAAAGGACGAACAGAGCTAAACAGGAAGTAGGGCTGCTTTGGAATCGTAGAAAGGACAAAAAGCCAATAAAGGCAGGGTGAACATGAACTCAGAGTATAGTGTGAAACGGCTCGAGAGGCACCGAAGCAGGGAAAACTCAAGCGAAGACAAAAGACGTGTTCATCAGTTGGAGGGTACCTTTAACCTGAGAGAGAAGGACAGACAGACACCGAGAGCTTTAAAGAAAAATGCTGCTGGGGTACAAGAAGCAAGGTAGCCTCAAACAATTAATAGGCTTGAGCAAGAATATAAACCAGGCAGCCTCATGCTCGGAGGAAGGGCTCATCTCGAACCAGAATGAAAGTAGCCACACATAAAGGGAAAGGGGTTTCCGTGACACCATATGGAGGGCTCCTCAAACTCAGAGTAAAAGATGAAATGACACAAGAAACTAGGTAGCCTCAAGTCAAGAGAACATGTCAGAGATAGCACCAAGAAGGATAGCCTCGAGCTCAAAAATTAGGATGTAGCAACTACAGCAGGGTAGCCTCAAACTCGAAATAGAGCTGGTTTGGAAGCAAAACAGCTTCAAACTCAAAAGAAAGGATGAATTGGCACCAGGAGGAAGTTAACCTCAAAGAGAAGGAGAGGCAGTTTATCAACCCAAAGTTAAATCATATTAGAAAAGTCAGTATCATAACTATTAATTTGTATCCATAAAATACAACATTAGGGCCTGTAGCCATGAGCTGAGGAGCTCACCAAGAGACAGCAGGTGCTGTGAGGAGTCTTGCTTACCTCCAGTGAGATGTTCCCCTGCGCCACCGCTTCCTTGATCGTCATGAAGACGTTGTCTGCCAGGTTGTTGGAGAGCTCTAGATTGCATCCGGCGTTTACTGAGGCTACGTTAAAAAAGTAAAGACTTTGTCACTGCTGCAGCTCACTTTCATATCAGGGGCTGCATAAAATTTACTGTACAAACTCTTCTTAACCACATGGCAATTATCCTGTTTGGACGTCAGGATGTTTAATGTACAGAAAGAAACAACTATTTACTTGATGCCAGCCGCGGTCTGTGCAGGTAACAGCGGTGGGGCAGGGTGGGGGGGATTTCGAGGGACGATGCAGAGGGAAAATTAATAAATAATTTATTTTCCCTTAGCATCGTCCCCAAAATCCCTCCCCCACCCCCCGGCCCACCGCCCTACCGCTGTTACCTGCACGGACCGTGGCTGCTTGATACTGATTTTCCAATAGATCTGTATTTAGGTAGATTGTTGTGCGTGCTTTCCGAATAATCTGCAGGGGAAAGATTGTCCTTCTTCTGCCTCCATCCTTCCGGTCTTCCCCCATCCTTCCTCTGCCCTCTGTTATATCAAACACTTCTGCATTGAAGTGTCAATGTCAATTTTTATTGTTTAGTTAATTAAAACCATAACAATTTACATATGAACAATATTCAGTAACAACAGCCATCCAGATTCTAAACTTAATTTAAAAAATCCATATTTTACTATCCCATTACAATTATTTCTTAAACAGAGGTCCCCTCTATGAAGAAAGGGGGAGTAAAATTTAGTTTTAGCAAAACCTCATGAGTTCAAAGTGCAGGAACAAGGGGAGGTGCTAAAACCAAGTTCTGGGTGTTTAAAGTGTGTGGTGCAGAGGTAATTTACAAAGAAGGCTACAAGATAAAGTCTAAGAACCCTTGGTATTATAGCAGTGCCGGGTTATTTAACTTATGGTAAACCCGTCACTTGGACTAAAGTACATAGGTAGGATCGGGGCAAGGGAAGAGTCTGTCGCATGGTGCATAAGGCTGCTTCACTCACAGCTATCTCCTTGGAGCTATGACTAAGGACGAGAGAATTATAGAAACTGACAATCATCTTCCAGTTCGCCCCCAATGATAAAGACAAAGTACTTCATACAATATATAGACTGAGAACCCCTTACACACCAATTTCCCATTTCAGGGTTTCTGCGTGCAGTAGTCCGGTATTTGTTTTTGGGTAAAGGTGATGGATTGAACTCGGCGGCTCGGAGTCAGAATTGAGCTCTGAGTTCCTTGATGTATTTTCCATAACTCGATAAAGTTCTTACATCGGTTTGGGTGAAGCATAGCAATGAGGCCTCCAAGCAAGTGCCAACTGCCTGCATCAAATAAATTGGTTTCAGCAAAGACCTCCTGATGACATCAAGAGTGGAACAGCAGCACAGGAGGGGCAACCAGGATTCACGCTTAAAATTGCATAGCCTGCAAGCCCCTTCCTTTCCCGGATAGACCCATGCCTCATTGAAGTCGACTACTGGTAAACCCAGCAAGCGCATGTACAAAATATCTCTGCACGCCCGTCTGTTGAGGGCCTCCGATAGATATGATTGTGGCTTTCCTACCAAGTAAGAATTATTCAAGGGGAGCAAGATGCCAAAGGACTTTATGGAGGAAGTGTCCAGTTGGTAAGAAGTTAATTTAATCTGATGTTGATTGCCCTTTTCCAGGCCGTATAGGAGACGGCGTCAGATTTGAAGTGTATTAACATCATGTCTGATGTGCAACAATGGTGTACCTATACTTCCTTCCACTTAAACAAAAACAAATTTGTGTGACATTACATATGCAGAATTACAAATTATCAAAAAATGAGGAGATGCATGCACCAATATACACTATTATATATTTATTTACATTCGAAGGGTATCATGCACTACACGTTGGTGGCAGCTGCATCAAAGGACAAATGGGAAACTGTTACCAATGAATTTAGGGGAGATCAGAGAGTCCATAATGACCAGACTGATATGCTGCAGTTCTCTGTAGCATTTCTTGACGTGTTACGAAGGGGAGTCTTTCAGACAGACGTTGACCAATGGATGCGGGTTGGCTGGTCACAGACACTTGACTTGCCAGATGAAAAGCTGGGCCAGAGATGGAGTGGAGGTAATGGAAGGGACGAAGACTAGCTTTTAGAGGGCTTGTCAAATTATCTGGTAATTAGCTGGCCTGAGACTTCTAATGGCTGTGAGTGTGAGAGGTGCAAAGATGGCAGAGCTGAAGATTAGCGTCATTAGAGGGAAATCAGCAATCAGATACTGATTGCCTAAATTTACATGTTTTACTGTCCAGGTTATCCATTGATACAGGAGGTGGACTGGGAACAGAAGGGGGGAGCAGCCGTGGCTTACCCTTTGGTATCACTGTCACTGCCTTTGATATTCTCTGTGTCAGATACCATAACAGCATCAGCAGAAACACAATGTAAACAGAGCTCTGAACTGTCCCATTTACTGAAGTGTCCACTGCTTTTCTTTACACTACCCACCCACCATAAAATCGAATGTTGTTAAGGGACCAATATTGTAATGTCAATGTGATCTCATTGGTGGGCAAGGGACGCCTGTTATCATTAACACTACCTCTAACTTTTTAGTAAATCAACTTTTGTGCAAGTGTTCATAAAACAACATGGTGATACGTTTTCTGCTTATCACTGTTGTTTCACTGCTCTGTCACTCCAGTCTTTTTCCTCCGAGGTTAATGGTTAGTTGGTCGGGGAGGAGCATACTAGGAACAGAAGAGGCTTCCTAGGTTCAAAGAGGCTACTAAGGTCAAAAGATAATTTCAAAGGGCCTCAGTGCTATGGCCCAAAATGGCTGCTCCTCAGGGGAGGCCAGAGGGACAGCGGTCACACATTCCCTATCTTGCAGGATAAGATGAAAATCCAAGGGATAGCTGTCACTTCTTCCGCTCTCTAGCTGCTAGCATCTTTGCCGCTCTAGTCTCCTAATCTGAGGCTAGCCGTTCCTGTAACAGAAGATCTCGGGCAGAATCTACCAATTTTCTTCAGCTTCCCAGACCAAGAGGGTTTACCGATTGCTAAGGGGGCATAGTGTCCAAGCCCCAGATAAACTCTTGAATGAATTATAATCTGAACTGAAATATCATCACTGCCTGCAAACATGCTCTGTCATTCTTTGGTTTGTTTGAATTTCCTTGATGTTATAAAAGAGAACATGCAAGAAAATGTCTTGGCTAGGAAAACCAACTGGTGGCTCAGTCACGTCATGGCGATAAATTCCTCATAGGAGCTATAATACCTTTAGAAGCCTTACCAGTGACTAGACATCAAAAAGGATATATAAATATAGCGTAATCACTTCAGGGGCATGCAAAAATAACTATTGTTTAAAAAATATTGCATAAAAATAAGTAAAGAAATAAAATTCACAATAGAAACTTACATGAGATTTAGAGGTCTTATAATATTCTAAAAATGTTTTCATCCCAGGAATAGTCGAATCATAACGTCCAGAGACAGGAGAATTGCGACAGAGCGTCCTTATAGCATCCCTCTTTTATGATACTCTTGGAACCAAAGTAATTTGAATTATTTTCACTGGTAGGTCAGTTTATACACAATAAAACCTAAAAGCATGCTCTCTGGCCCCATATTGGCAATCATCTTTTGTTTGCAGAATCATGTAAATAGATACTGCCCCTTCTAGTTTTTCATGCTTATTATTTCTTACAAGGGAATCGTACTGCTATGTGTAAATATATACTAAGGGTTTCTCTAACTTCTTTATGGGGAAATTGTTCTTTAACGTTTTGTTCTCAGGGAAAATGTTCTATTATAACCTATTCTAACCTCCTGCCTGGAACTTTGTGGTGACACAGACAAAGGGCTGCAGCTGAGCTGGGTTAGCTATAAGGAAATTGTGTAAAATAGTTGTTTTTTGTATGTTGTGATGGGTACGTCTGTTAATCTCCACCAGCAGGTCAATACTTGTCAATTTCTACTACTGTGTCCATACTCACCAATGGCGGTCTCCAGGAAGGAGCTTGTGTACTTGTGTGCCCGTGAGATGAGTTCCAAGGCCTCTTCGTCACTCACCACGTACCCCTGGAATCCCCATTCCACACGCAGAATGTCAGTCAAAAGCTTCGCGTTGGCACAGGCAGGTACTCCATTGACTCTAATGGAAGTCATCATTATGTCAGAGTAAGAATGCTACTGCATAAAGAGGAGTAGAGGAAAGCACAGCTTGCCCCAGAATAAGTCACCTCCCAGTCTTAAGAGCAAGGCTAAACTGTAAAGCAGATTCTCTTAATGTTACTAGACACGTTTCTCCCAAGCACCCTCCCCATCCCAGATTTTTACCCAAGCCTTCTCAAGAATAAGTCCACTGATTCCTGCTTAAGTTAGAAGTAGGGACCATCCTTCCCCAAAGTCATCAAGGTTGGATGTTTTCCACCTAATGCAAGGATAGATTTGGACATAACCAAGCCACGTATAAGGGCATCTTTAGAAACTATCTGGTGCCCTTTGCATCTGGCACCCAAGATAGAAGCCTAGCGTTGCATTGCATACAGCCAATCCTGAAATTCAGTGAAGGGCACCTGTTCCTACTCTTGCCTAAACTTGAATTGAGGGGAGGTCACCACAGACATTGTGGAACACCATAGAATGGGAAGGAGGGCACTGTACAGGGTGTAGTGTTTATCTAAGAGCCCATAGGTGAGCCTGTGACAGCTCACCATCACTACCACAGAGTCAAGTGCAGAAAGAAAGTATTTGGCCCAGTTTGGAGAACCACATTAGGATGAAACCCAAGACACCAGAGTCAACCAACGCCAACCACTATAGTTTAGGCCCATTAGCCCCCTGCCTGCCCTGTGCCCCCACCCAAACAGGGTCTGACACCTCTCATTGTAGAACTGTGAGAAACCACTTCACTGAATCTGTTCTGAAAAGCAGAGACTGGTCCAGGGGCATAACACAGGCCCCCGCAGCCCCCGCGGTGCGGGTGGGGCAAGCTCCAGGGGGCCCCCCTCAGCACAGTAGTCCGGCTGGAGAGCTCCTGATTGAGCCCGGAGGGGGCCCCTCCACGTGCCTTGCAGGGAGGCCCCCTCAAGTTTCGTTACACCAATGGACTGGTCACTTCCCTGTGGTTGTGTAAAATGTAACAGACTAGATGCTGTTGCTAGGAGCTGAGTCTGGTGGAAGACTGGAGGCCTGTTAGCAAGGACTAGTCCCTATGTGACCTGTCTGGAAGGGTGACATGAAGAGGTAGGGTGGAGGTGTGCTAGGGAAGAACCATGCGACCCCATACCTGTTATAGCTGCACATGACGCTGAAACTCCCCGCTTCCACACAGTCCTGGAACTGAGGAAGGAACGTCATCCTCAAGTCACGCTCCTGCACCTGTGAGATCCGAGACACAAGAGGGAATGTCTTGTTAGGGTGTATCCACTGTTTTGTGTAATATCACTCCTGCTGCACAGTGGCACTGATATCTCATGTGAAGGTGCACGGCTGAATCGGCTGTTCTCAGCTTCGGTACAAATACTGAGTATATTTTCTGCTGTCGTCCCTATTATTAGCAAAAGGGATGGTGAGCACTTTGAATGCTCACCAACAGTAGTGAGTAGCTGTGAGGCTATCTTACCATTTCGCTCTGTGGCTGAGCGCAGTAGTCTCTTGCAACCTGATTGCAACTTTTTGCAGTCTTTCCTCTATGCCTATCACAGGACACACACTACTGCGGTGTGGGGAAAATTGCAAAAACTTTTTTGCAAAAGTTCTGCCAGATTATGTACAATTTTGCAAATTTTCCTTTTTTAAATTTTTACTTCTCCAAAATCACATTTTGTAAAGACAACAAACGTTTAAAAAATGTAAGTCAGTGGTTTCAGTTTGCAGCTTACACACCCTTATTGATGACCTGGCATGCACGTGAAAACAGAAGAAATTATAATAAATAAAAACACTTACCACAGAGCCTGCTGCCATGACATGTTGAAAGCTAGGCATGGTTGAGTCTGGTTATTATTGTCGGCCACATTGCAATGTCTTGTGTTAGTGTTACGTTTCCCGCTATTTTTAGTCTGACCAGGCATCACTTAAGTATAAGAGAACAGAACACAGCAGGGGCTTGTGTAAAAATGTCCTATTGTTTTCTCCTGTCCTGTCCGAATAGAGGTAAAGCAGCAATACAAACCCTGCTTCTGATCTTTAATAGGACATTTTGTCAGGCAGGTTGTGGTCATTTTCATGTTTTACAGCCTTTAGTGTCTCCAGTTCTTTTTCTTTTCTAGTGCAAGGCCATGAAAAAAAATTCTCAGTGTGTTATGAAGACAGTAAATATATGGTCTGCACGTCTGAGGCATGTATTTGTGTGAGAGTATGTATGTGAGAGTGTATTGGGACAGCTGAATGAATATGTGTAGTAGGTGCATACGAAAGAGTAGCAGAGTATATACCAGTGTGAGTCTGCGCGTGTATGCCTTACCATGAGCGTCATAACAAACATGAGCCAGTCTGCGTGGCACAATGATTGTGCACTTATTTATAGTGTCGGCACACTTTTTGTGCATGTACACGAATGCACAAGAATGCAAGTGAATACACAAATGTCTGTGAATGCACGGACATGGATAAGGATGCAGAGGCTTGTATGTGCATTAATGCACATATAGGAGAATGCGTTGTGTTATTCTGTTGTTTTGGCTAATTACTTTACAAACGCCATGGACAGAATTCTCTCTTGAGTTGAACTGAATCCCCTGAGAATGTAATTCATATACATATATGGCTTAATGATTGCTTGTATGTTATAAGAACACAAATCCACAACGTGTGCTGGTATATTTTATAAATCAATAGTAATTTTGTTTTTGTACCTGCTTGAAGCCCACTAACGCCTTAACATCATTGCACGCCTACATGAATTTTAAATGAGTTTGCATTTGTTATTCTGTGTTGTACACAGCACATTTTGGCTAAGCCGTTCTAGTTGGCGCCTTCTTGTTCTGAAGATGGCACACTGAAGCAAGGATGTCAGAAAGTAGTTGAGTCTGCCTTTTGCTGGTGAAACATGTATCTCTTCCCAAAGACTTCTTGCATTCTTCCCATAACAAGAGCCTGACACCCGCTCATTAGTTCCTCTCTGTAGGTTTCTGTTGATCACTTGTTCTGCTTCCCTTCATTTGCACTGGGAAAAAGTGTATAAATGTAAACCAAAATGTATGGATTTTAGCATTAAATGCTCCAACTGATTGGAAGAGAAGCTCTGGTTCATTAATTAGACAATTGGCTATTTTGAAAGCTTGTTGGCTATGGCTATTTTTACATGAAACACTTGCACTAGCCTATGTTTTTGTTTTCTTTTACACCCAGAACTAAAACCTCATGCTGCTAGAAGAGGGATAGATACTAGAACTGAGGGATGTTTGAGAGAAAATGGAGGAAAATAGCAAACCATAGTACTAGAAAACAGGTACTTCTTTTGCAATGTTATTCATGCCCACAGAAGCATGGTATTGTGTTGATTTAGTATGTACACACACACACACAAACACACACACACACACACACACACACTTTGTGTTAAAAAAAATAAGATAGAATTGTATTTTGTACTCATTTTCAGCAAAGCAAGGTATGCCAGGTGAAATGTTTGTTAAGTCTAAGAAAGCTGCCAACATTATGCAGAATTCCACAGTGCCCCTCCAGCCTCTTTACTGGAATGCGATGATCTCCTCGCCTCCTGTGGGCGTGGTACATAAACCACAATCAGCACAACCACAATCAGTCCCCCTTATCCATCTCCCACAAGCACTCTAAGGGGGATATTCTCAAGAACGTGCGATAATCATCGCCAAAAAAGGCTAACGCAACGTTACATATCGCCGTCTATCGCGGGAAAATAACTCCGTGTTAACGTCGTATTCACAACACGGCGGTAACATGCGATAGTCTCCCGATAACGCGTCAAATGGCCACGATAACATTACCAGGACGGAGATAAAAATCTAAACCCGAACGTGAAAAAAGTCGCGATGGGCCCAACCGCGAGACAAAACCAGCGATAAGCTGCGCCAGCCTGCAAGTCCCACAAGTCAGGCGGCCAAAATCACAATAAAAGCGGCAACCAAAAACACAAACAGGACCCAAACAACTGCGAAGCACCATGGAGGTAGCCGGAGCAAGAACAGAGGACAACCAGAACCACACAAGCCCCACGGAGGACCAGCCTGGGACCATCATTGGGGAGACGGTGGCAGGAGTCGGGAGACCGGACACTGCACAACATGACACGAGCCAACAGCAACAGGGTGAGTAACGACCAGGGACTGGGGGGACGGGGGGAGATGAGCACAATGGCACACATGCACAAGTAAGTATAGCACATCTGCGGACAAACCATGCCCAAGAGTCACAACTCCGACCAAGGGCCCAATTTACCCAAGTCTGCAACATCTCAGCACTGCATAAGCACAGAAGTGAAAGGCACACCGCCTGAAAGGGATAAGGGCCAGCCAAATCAGACCCGAAGGGGCAACTCACCCACAATGCAGCACACACACATAAGATGCAGAGCACCCCAACATTGACAACAATGTGGTACAAACTGCAACACTTTCACAACAGAACAGAGGACACAACTGCTGCCGCCTGTGGTCAGAAAATGGCCATTCGCATTTGGCATAGCAGGAAACTGTGAGATGACAATGTACAAGTACAACCTCACATCCCTGATGGTGTAGAAATGCCAAGTGTCCCGCTTCAAATAGGCGTCTCCTCATACACAGTCACAATGTACATTGCCATGCAGTCTGACAGTAAACTTGTACAATGCGTGAACATACATGTGAACACAATGTCAATCTGCATTTCCCTTCACATTGCAGAGGGAGAATCAACACCTCCTGCAGAGCAGACCCAACAACACAGCACTGATGATGAAGAGGACCTCCCCAACATCTACACCGATGCACTCCAACAGCTCAGGGACAGCTCCGGCACCCCACCACCAGGAGCAGGGCAGCCCAGCTGCATCCATGAGTCCCCACCCCATGCACAGGCCACACAGCAGGAAGCACCCACCACCACGGCTGTCTCCCAGGACCCCCACGACCAACACATGGCCTTCCAACGCCGTGTGTTAGGGTGCCAGGAGGAGATGTCTGACCAGCTGCGGGTGGGGTTCAACCTCATGGCAGCCAAACTAGATGCCCTACGTGGGTGTCTAAGTCCCATCAGGGACCACTCACAGTCCCTAACGGACACCCACTGTCCGCTCCTTGATCTACAACAAGCCATGGCTGACATCGCTGGAGTCATGACTCTGAGCCAAGAACAACTATCTAGTCAGAGTGGCCCCAGCGATGTCATCCGTGAGTTGGGACACATAAGGAGAATGATGGAGAGCTTGGAGCGGACGCAGGCGGAAAGAATGTTTGCCACTGCTGCACACCAGCGAGATGTAGCTGTGATCTTCCATGCCCTGCAGAACCTCGTCATGGCATTGCCACCACAAGGCCTGGCGCGGATGGATGCTGGTGCTACTACTACATCCACATCTCCTCCCCCTGAAGTGTCAGTGCCACACAGTGCGGCAGATTTCCCACCTCCGTCCCCTGATGTGTCACTGCCACACAGTGATGCAGACAGAACACCACCACCCGCATGTGAGGCACCCGACACATCAGAGGACGAAGATGATGATGAATCTGGCTTTGGGCTAGAATGAAGTGTTAGCATTCATCTCCGCCATATGGCCGTGTTCAGCTTGGTTCTGCCCTCTGCATCATGCCCTGGAATAACACCTCCCACTGTCCCCCCATACACCGAGCGACACTCACCTTGGACCTCGACATGGACTGCCATATTTGGTGTGGTTACCAATGACACAGCAATCACACTGCGGACTGTAGTCTTCCACTCCCTATGAACTTGTCAATCCCGAAAGGACTCTGGCTGGCCCTCCACGGGCCAACAATGTAAAGTGGGGTTTGCATGGCCCTGTACTGGTCCAGCTTCAACACTCCACTGAATGTGAATAAAACATCCCAATTCACACAGACGTGTCATGGCCATGATCATTCAAGATGGAAGTATGGATGAATGTAGGGACAGTGATTCCACAAAAGAGGCACTCCCTGGGTAATGCTATCAATGCGCATGTATGGTCGTGACCCAGATAGGCATTGAGACACACATTGTCATTCAAATCAACACTCATCACAGTTGAATACAAGTGAAGCTGCGTAGACTTTATTAGCATATGCGTGTCAGTACGGGCAAGATAAGTGCCACAACATGCAGACCAATGCAGCAGTATGTCAGAATGAGGAACGTTGCCAAGCACCGCTGTCCACTCCGGGGGAGTGCCTCACCTTTCACAGGTGTGTGTTAACCCGCGTTGTTGTCCGCTCATGTATTCGGAGTCCAGGCGAATGCAGCCATGTCCACTGTTGTCGTGGGATATGTGACCAGATCTCCAAGATGCAACAAGGTGTCGGGACATGTGCAATGTGTTCCAAACAGTTGTGGCTGCAGGTACGTAGTTACTCGTCCATGAAAGCGATTGCAGCTTCGTAGGCTAACATTTCCAACATGAGGTTGTTGTCGACTTCATCAAACAGGACGGCAAGGCGATCCATTAGCAGGTCCGGACAGATGTGCTGCGTCCACCCCCTTTCACCAATTAGCACTACAGCCCAATATGGGAGCGGTTCAATGTGGTCACTGCACACGAGGATTTGAGCAATCTCCCTGGTCCAGCTGCCAGCATGTATGCCAAGTATAAAGGCATCCCATAAACGGGTATCACAGTGACACTCCTGGTCGTGGGCCAACAGGGGGCGCACACACATGTCAAAATCCAGTTCAGCTACCGCCCTGTTGGATAGGCAGACATCCATGGACCACTCGAACATGCACGATCGACAATGCAACACAGGCTGAATGCAGGTGACGTTGGCAAGGCGGAAGCGTAGCCGGTAACTGATCCGCAGCACTGCCAATGGCAGTGCCCCCAGTAAATGCAGCATTTGTGCGCGGTACAGTTCCACGTGACAGGGGTTGTGCATGTGTCCGGGATGTTCGGCCATTGCGTTAGTGGCTCTTGTTGAAGCGGCACCGTTCTGACCTGCGCCAGTTCTGTGGATGAAATGCCACATCTCGGATCAATGAGTTGTTTTAGTGTGCACCGGTTGTACGCCTGGGATGTTGTGGGAGTAAGTGTGAAGGCCATTCCATGCAAGATAACTTCGAGCAAGGACTTCTGTGTGTGGGGTGTGTATACGTTGGTCTTTCATCTGGCTGTGCGTAGTGTGGGAGTCGTCATCAGCTGCTATAGTATCTGTCAGGGGGTGCCGGGCACATGCAATTCCGAAGTCGGAGGTGCAGATGTGCTTCCGCCTGATAGTTTAGACAAAGGAGCTTTCATCCCTAGTGTAAGTTTGTAATCTGCTTGCATTCATGGAATGTGAAGTGGCTTGTTGGGGGTGGGGTGGGATGAGTGCGACTTTGGGATTCATTATTGACATGACTTGCATGTGGCATATGAGCGGCATCACTGTGTGTTACGTTGCCTCACAGCTGCTCCTCCCTCCCCCCGTACCCATTTACTTATGTGCGCTGCGCGATTGCATCACTTGCACTCCTACGGCACAGTATTGTCATGCCTGTCTGCGCATGTCCACAGGCCTGACAACGACACTGTGATGTTGGCTGTTGAAGGTGGTGGGCCACGTGAGTGTAGGCCTATGTTAAGGATAGGGCGGACACAGATGTACAGTACATGCCTGGCTGAACTGGCGCTGCTAATGTGGCTGGGCATTTGGCTCATGCTGCGGCAATACTGTTACACACGACACTTGGCATGTATGATCCTGGACCCCGAGCGGTATTGCGCTCCTTCATTACTCCGTTCGTGCGAGCCCGCCCTCCGGGTGCATGCTACATTGCAACATTGTCGCTTACAGGGGGGGACGACTTAGCTACATGTCCAAGCTATTACCCACTGCCTGAGGTGACATGGTTGCGTACGCTGTCCACAGCACAATGTAATGTGGTAGGGCCCGGGGCCATCATTCATGCATAATGACCACACAGACACACTTGGATAGATAGTGGAACTGGCTACGGGCACGTGCGCCCGGCCCCTTTTTATTACCAGGATCACATATCAAGTGATGCCTGTGCTGGATGGGTGTGGGGTGAGTGTGAGCCAGCCCTCAGGGAGTGGTTGGTGCTGGCAACAACTTGAACAGTGATCACTATTAAAGCGGAAACAGAAAACACCAACATAACACAAACAACTGCGAAGCATCATGGAGGTAGCCGGAGCAAGTACAGAGGTCCCCCAATATTCAATCAGAAGGAGCCATGACTTGTGGTGCACAGAGTTAGTGGCACCTGTGGTGCTCAGCGGGTGCGCAGCCAGCGATGATGCGTCATCCGGTCGGGCCGCACTGGGAGCAATGTCTTTTGCCTATTGAATTCTGCCTCAATAAGGCCACGTGGCGTTGACTTGTGGTGCACAGAGTTAGTGGCACCTGTGGCGCTCAGCGGGTGCGCAGCCAGCGATGATGCGTGGTCCGGGCGGGCCGCACTGGAAGCAATGTCTGTTGCCTACTGGGCTCTGCCATCAATAAATCAAGTCTCAATTTAGTTTGTGGGCCCTGCTGACCGCAGTGTAGGCCGTAGGCATAGGTCATCAAGGGCCCGCAGCCATGTGGCGTTGACTTGTGGTGCACAGAGTTAGTGGCACCTGTGGCGCTCAGGGGGTGCGCAGCCAGCGATGATGCGTGGTCCGGGCGGGCCGCACTGGTGGCAATGTCTGTTGCCTACTGGACTGCGTCATCTGCAATCGCGACTCGATCTGAATTGTGAGCCCTGCTGACCGCAGTGTAGGCCGGAGGCAGTATCCAGCACACACATGACTCCGTGGTGCTGTGCGGCTGGGTGCGCTGGGGGCCTGTGTCGCGGAAGCCAGCGATCGACTGAGGGGGGTGGCGGTCACGGCGGCGGCCTCGTGGCAGGGTGAGGGGCGCCGCCCTGGCAGACGCGTTGGCCATCCCGGAAGTGAACCACGCCCAGAGCCCCGGCCTATTTATTCACACTCCTACGCAGGACTGGCGAACGCCGGACAAGCCCACTCAGTTTACGCTTACACGGGGGGACTGCACAGCTACATGACCGAGGTCTTCTCCACTGCCTGAGGTAACATGGTTGCGTCCACTGTCCACAACACTGCAAACACCTGCGGTATATGTCCATATGGATAGGTCTGTGCTCTGCATACTGAGGTCTGTCCAGCACATCACCGCCACACTTGGCATTGTGTGCATTCTTATTCATGGGTGACTTGCCTCCTTCACACATACTTGGTTCCCACCTCTCGCCACATTCTGCTACTGTGTGGCTGAGGGGCCATGCCGTTTTCGGAACATCCGCTGTCCTGTTCTGTGCTGCCTCGGTGGTAGTCGGGGGGGCATGGGGGGGCTGGGGGTGGTTGCGGTGGGTGTTGTGGCCCTCTCGGGTCTCCGACCTGCATGATCAGTGTCTCCATGACATGTGTTGGTCTTCAGATGTGGCTCTGGGCTGGGCTCCCTTTCATGCTGCAGGTTGTCGTCCTGCTTAACACCAGTAAAAGGCAGGTGTTGAATCCCTGCTGCTAATGCGCCTTATCGCCTGTTTTTGGTTCGCATCGCAGATGTGGCTGGAAGTTGAGAATATCGCGAAGTGGTGTTTTCGTGTGTTTTTGCACGGGAACGCCTACTCTGCATATCATTAGCGTTCGTTGTCTCTCTCATCCGTGGCGATGTTTTTTGCGGCAGCTTTCGCTGGAAAACTGGCGATATGGGCAGTTTGCACCAGCTTGAGAATGGGACAATAATTCTTTCGCCACTTTTGCTGCGCTAAAGTGCCGTTAACTCGGCGATAAGTCCTTGAGAATATGCCCCTGAATTTCTAGGAACGATCACACAAAAGTGAGGACAGAGTGGGTCATGGCATTCATATAACAATAATAAGCATTGTGCCGCCCGAGGATCCTAGATATCACACACTTTACTCTGTCAGCAGCTGGGTCTGACCCATAGCGGCTGTGTCCTGAGCTCAGGAGAAGCTCATAGAGGAAGGAGCCAGTGAGGGGACCCAAACTAAGGGTGCGGCTAGCCACTGGAGGATTCAAGCCTTACCCGGGTGCTTCGGGTCTCAGTATGGAAGGCTGCCAGTGTTTCAGAGGATGATTCAGGGAATATTTTGAGGGATGAAGTATATTATTTACTTTCAATAATATATTTTGATACATGGAGAGACAGAGGTAGAGCATGACACAGGAATTTGCATATTGTTGGACATTTTAAAGGAAAATATGACTAACTGCAGAGCAAAAGAGTGTAATCAAAAAATGAATAGTATCACATATTTAGGTTTTAAATGGCGAACATGGAATTAGATCAAGAGATGAGTTAGTGGATGCCATACAAAATTCCAGAAAACAATAATGAACTGAGGCCTCACTTTAGAGTCATAGAATACTATTTAAAATGTGTACTAACTTTTTCTATGAAACGCAGAAACGTGTGAACTGTTAAAAAACAGAAAATGTTTACATGGAATGAAAGTTGCGATAAAGTGTTTGAAAACATGAAAGGGAAATAAAAGATGATGTGTGCTTGGGAATATTTAATGTTAAGGATAAAACCATTATCGCTACTGTTGTTAATGCATAAAACATTGTTGCCACGTTGAATCAAATTTAAAATTGGAAGGAAGTCATTGCTGATGCTTCTTGTTCTTTAAGTAAGGATTATAGCCCTTATTCTGTGATAGAAAGAGAAACCGTAGCTGTGTTTTGGGCATAAACAACATTTTAGAACGTATGTGTCGGGTATGATCATAAACCTTTAACCCACCTGTTAACCACCAAAGGGTCAGGTTGGTGTTGCCCAACATTGCTAGACTGTTAGCTAATCTACAGGAGTAGAATTGTGCATTTATGAATCTTGCTGGGAAGGACAACATCATAGCTGATAGTTTCTTCAGAATTAAATTAAACAAATATTTAAACAATTATAATGAAAGAGAAGAAGATGAGCTAGGCTAGGTAGCAGTCATTGGGAATGCAGATGGCTAATCAGTTTCGAAGGTGGAATAGAAGGGGGACACAGGAATGACCCCGAAAAAAATTGGCTATATGGATAAATAATGGACGGCTAAGATTCTATTAAGGCCACGAGATATAAATGTGCCAGTATAGAATGTAATGAGCATTGCATGGGTGTGATTGGAGGAACAAAACTGATTCCACCAAAAACATGAAGGAAGGAGCTCACCAGGGTCATATGGGGGCTGTAGGAAAGTGGCCCTGTATATACTGAACCAAAGTAAGGTTCAGGGTGCACAGGATCCACAGTCCCCAGAGGTTTGGCAGAGGCTAAAGTTAGATATAACCTTACTCTCCAAAGAGGTAGCTTGGTCGAGCAGTAAGGCAGTATCAGAGGACAGTGTAAAGCATTTGTTGTACACACTCAGTCAGCAAATGAAGCCACACACTCAAGAACTGAACTCTAGGCCAATGGTTTGTGTATAAAAAAGTATATACTTGTTTTATTTTAGAACCCACAAGAGGTATTGCAATATGCTTTCTCAGGATGAGATGCTTTGGGTAATCACCTTACAAATAGGCAATAGACTTTTTGATGGTAGTAATCACAGTTGGTGCAAGAGGCAACACAGGGTCAAATACAATGCAACATTGCGCTCAATGGAAAATTGTGATTAATTACAATTAATTACTTTGTAGATTACTTTTCTAACCACAGGACTGGATCCTGGATTCAGTCCTGGGACACTTCCTGTAAGCAGGTAAGAAAAAGCGTTTTGGTTATTGTAGTGATTTTTGAGGAATATTACTGTATTTCAAAAGTTGACACTTAGAAACTTTTCTGGGTAAAATTACCAATGTTATCCTATGGAAGGAAATGCAGTTTGCAAGCAAAGCAGGTTTACGTTACTTTTGTAATCCAGTGCTGGGTTCTCTGGTTCAGCACTGGGGTATCTATCTAAAACAGGCAAGTAATTACGGTTGTATTGTTGGCACGATTTTTAAAGAATATTTGTAAAATGCAGAAATCGACACTTAGAAACTTTTTCAACAAAAGCAGGCAATGTTATCCTATGAGAGGAATTTCGAGTTACTGGTAAGTACGGTAAAAATTACTTTTCATGGTTGGTACTAGACTAAAAGAGGCGGTACTGACGTCTCTCCTGATAGCAGGTGAGTAGTTCGGAATTCGTTACTGTTGTGATTTTTAAACAATATTTTAGTATTTCAAAAGTAGACAGAAGAAATTTCACAGAAAACCAGTCAATGGATCCCTATGGAAGAAAATGGAGTTAGCGGTAAGTAACGTTGTGATTACTTTTAGGGCCAGTGTTGGGCACCCCGGTCCAGCACTGGGGCCTCTTCTAATACCAGGTGAGTATTTTCGTTTTCGTGACTCGGTTGATTTTAGGTGAATATTTTAAAGTTTCAAAACTCCACACTTAGAAGAAATTCCAGGTGGGAGCCAGTCAGTGTTACCCTATGGAAGAAAAGTGAGTTATCGGTCTTTGGGTAAGTACTCGACTGGCAGAGTTAAGGTTCTGGGCATAGACTCAGGGGTCCCCCAGTATCAGGTAAGTACAGTTGTTACACCCTCAGCGGCACAGGGGCGGCCGGGTGCAGAGTGAGTAGGCCCAATGTTATCCTATGGCAGGCAGGGGGCCTCAGGTTGGTGGCTGCTGGCAAGCAGGCCACGCGGCTGTGGGAGCTGGGCTCCTGGTCACTTGCTCAGGGCAAATGGGGAAGTAGGTTAGGGTAGAGGTTGCACTTCCAGGGGCACTCGGGCGGCTGGGTGCAGGGTGCTTTGAGCCGTCGGGCGCTCAATGTTAACCAATGGAGATCTTGGACGGTGAAAAAGGCTGCAGGCTCGGGGACGGTGACTCTTCAGGGGCGACCAACACTTCGGGAGGTAAGTTGGGATCTTGGAGGATAGGTAGACACCCAGGAGTTGGGCACAGGGGGCCGTGGGGCGCCGGGTGCAGGGGTGTCTTTTGAGGTCGGGAAATCTTACCCCTGCTGGTCGCGGTTGGAGGGGTCCCTTGTCCTGAGGCTGCAGGCGTCGTCTGGGTCGTCGAGGAGGGTCCTTGGGCACTGGATTCCAGGTCAGAATCGCCGGGGGACGTCCTCAAAGTCTTTGTTCACTCAAGCACAGGCTGGGCTCGGCGGGTGCAGAGTGTGCAGGTTTCGCGGTTCCGTGCCAGGGCCGGGTCTTTTGTAGTTTGTTTCTTTTGAACAGTACCACTGCTCGTGGGAGTCCCTGGGTTGAAGGCTGTGGCACAGAAGTCAGGTCCTCCGGGGTTTTTGAGGTGGCTGAGGCCGGGGCTCGCAGGAGCAGGTTCAGAGGTCGACAGGCCGGTAGGGCTGGGGCCAAGTCAGTTGTCGTCGCCTCCTTGTTAGCAGCTGCACGGCTGG
Source organism: Calotriton arnoldi (assembly GCA_963921515.1). Lineage (NCBI taxonomy): Eukaryota > Metazoa > Chordata > Amphibia > Caudata > Salamandridae > Calotriton > Calotriton arnoldi. The sequence goes on from CAWUFW010001369.1 coordinate 1,995,822, forward strand.
TCTTCTTGCTTCGTCTTCTCTTCTTGTTTTCGGATTCGGGAACTGAGGAAGGAAGGTTCAGGGAGCCCCTAAATACTGAATTTAGGGGTGGTTACAGGTAGGTAAGGGCAGGGACCAATGGGTCCCTTCCCTGGGGTGGGTACACCCCTATTCTGCTCCTCTCCAGTGGGAGGGGGCAGGAGCCTGTCCCTGGTTGGCTGGGTCCCCCCATCCTCAAGATGGCGGGGACTCGAAGTTTGTGCTTCACCTCGCCTCCCCCACCTTAGGGGTGGAGTTGGCAGAGGTGGGCACAACCCATTTCCTGCCTCTGGTTTTCCCGCCGGTTCTCCCGCCAGAAGTGGGGGTAGAACCAGTGGGGACCAGTTTGCTGGAAGCAGCAAATGGTCTGGGAAGCTCAAAAGGCGGCAGGCCTTTGAAGCTCCCCCTGCCCATCCTGGGGAGGAGGCTTTGGCACCTCGCCCCAGGATGCGCATTGTTTCAGGCCCCTGAGAGCAGAGGCTCTCGACCCAGGGGTCCAGAAACATGTCTGGTGGTGGCAGCCTGGGCAGCCACTCAGTCCGGACTCTGGAGGTCGGGTTGGTTTCAGGGGGCATCTCTAAGATGCCCTCTGGAGTGCGTTTACATTAAATCCCACACTGGCATCAGTGTGGGTTTAATGTGCTGAGAAGTTTGATACCAAACTTCTCAGTTTTCAGTGGTGCCATTATGGTGCTGTGGAGTTCGTAATGACAGACTCCCAGCACCATATACTCTTAATGGCAGCACTGCACTTACAATGCCCAAGAATAGACTTGGGCACTGTAGGGACACAGGGCTCATGCCTCTGTGCCCTCACCACTGGCATAGTGCACCCAGCTAGAGGTGGCTGACCTAGGCCAGGGCAGTGGTTTGTAGGCATGGCACACAGGGATGTGTGCCATGTCGACTCTTCACTTTTTGTTCTGCAACAAGACACGCAGCCTGCAAGGCAGTGTGTGTGGGTAAAGGTACAGGGTCCCTAAGGGTGGCACAACAAGTGCTGCAGCCCTTAGGGGCCTTCCCTGGTCACAGTGCCCTGGGTACCCATGGTACCATTTACCAGGGGCTGACCTGTGGCCAGGGATGCCAATTGGGTATAGGCATCAATGCAGTTTTAGGGAAGGAACACAGGCCCTGGGTACCTGGTTGGCAGGAGCCCAGGGCACACTCAGTCAAAGCACATCAGCAATTCAGCAAAAAGTGAGGGCATACCATGCAAGAAAGATGACACTTTCTCACAGGGGCGCATAACAAAAAGACTGCAGAGTTTGAAAGAGAAATAAAGGACTGCATTGTGTGTGGGAGGAGTGATAAAATACTCAAAACATGATGAACACATTGTGTGTCACTGAGTTTGACATTATAGAATTTTGCGAGCTTTACAAGTATGTGTCTTGTGTAGCTATTCTTTGCAGTCTTTGGTCATGTTCAGCTGTATTGTGTGTTTAACTACACCGTGGGCGGAAGGCCAGCAGAGAGCAGGTCCTTGCATTTCAGGGAAATTTACAACCAAGACAGCACCAACTGCATTTTGTAGTCGCAATATAAGTACTATAATAGTACTGCTCACGCACCACAAAATGCGATTGACAAACCTATGTGCAGAGGTCTCCGCCTCTCCTTTCTTTTATATGCCGACATATCTGCCTCAAGTGCAGTGTCTCCGCAAATGTACACCTACGTTATAGTAGTAGATTTGAGAGGGACAGTGGGAGTGACTGGAAAAGAGTGAATACTTATGAGTAAATGGGAGGGATATAGGAAGGAGTAAGGAAGGGTTAAGGCAAGAGTAGGAAGGGTTTAGGGAAAGACATGTACCCACCCACAAAGGAGAAAGCCCATTCCTGTCCGCAAAATGCACTTCTAAAGTTACTACAGTCAAAAAGGACACAAAACAATCATAAATGTAATCCAGCTCGGGACCTGAAGTAAGTCTAGCACCACACATGGCCAACCACTGGTACGGAAACACAGCCCCAGAGAAAACAAAGGAGGATGGGGCTTAAAATAGAACCCCATAAGAAATATTGTTAAAATCAATTAATAATTTTTACATTTTAAAAGTATATATAAATGTAATTCAATGTTTAAAAAAATCATACATAAATAAAAAATAAGTATTAGTTTATTAACTTTTTTAATTTAAAAATAAAAGTAACTTTATTTTTGTTTTAATTAATTAAATTAATTTAAATTCATTCTATGAATAACTTTTAGAAACTTTTAATACTTAGTAAATAAATATTAACATTTTACTTAGGTATGGTTTGAATACATCTTTAAAAATAATTTAATTTAATTTATTTAAATTAATTAAAATTAAGTAACTAGTGCAAAAGCATTTTTTTTGTTTTTGTTCTACATTTAAAATATATTACACTAATCCGCATTAATATGTACCATAAAAATATTTGTACACATTGTTTTATAAGTTTATTAAACTTTGTATAATTTCCCTATAATTCACCCTAACAGTCTCTGGCCTTACGGTTTTAAAAATTACTAATAGTAACTTTATACTCATAAATTAGGCTCTCTCCCCTCAATTCATGGGCTGGAGACATGTACCTCTACACTTTGCAGTAAATTTACACTCTCAATTGATGAATAGGCTAAAGTCGTTAAATAACTACCAAATGTAAGAGTAAATTTACAACTGCAGATTTACTCACATCAGGAATTGCCAGTCAAGGAAGAAGACTCCCTATGAATACAGGAAACATGGCTTGTCCATGACTGCTGGGACTAAGAGGCTGATTTAAAGTTTGGCGGAGAGGGTACTCCATTACAATGGTGACGGAGTACCCTCTCCGCCAAGCTGCAGGTCAACCAGCCTGATTTACAGTCGGGATGACATTAAGTGCATGAGCGATAGAAACCACTCCGTCTCTGCTGCTGATATATTTCTCCAAATGGTCCAATAGAATAAGGGCTGTCTGAGGTTTGGCCATTTGAAAGCCCCCCCTATTTAGAGTGGGCGGTCAACTGGCCAATTTTTACTCTTCCTTACTGCCATGAAAAACTTGGTGGTAAAGAACAGTAAAAACAACTAAATTAACCCCTACACCATGGGAGAAAACTCATATGGTATAGGTTCATTAGTTTTTGTTTCTTAAAAAACAAAACCCCGCTTTGGGATTTTGTTTCTGAAGAAACAAAAACTTGTTAAAGGTTTGATGGGTAGCAGTCATGTTTTATAGCGCTGTCTGTCAAACCTTTAACTTATTGACAGGAACTGCCATGACAGTGGTTCCTGTCAAGACTAAAGTTGTCCGGTGGGCCGGCGGACAAATCAAAATTTGGAGGATGGCGACGGTGTATTTTATTCTACCGCCCTTACAGAGTACAATCTCTACTCTGAAGTCTAAACCAGGCCCTGAGTTTCCACTGTTGGTGTCCTTTAACACGATGAAGGGTACTGCTGGGAGAACACCTGCACTGGGGGGACTCAGAAAGGGACTTCATGTAAAGATAGCCTGCATTAACAGCTGCTATCTATGGCTTGCCCATTGGTCCCCCCCAGAACTGCTCTTGCTATACTTAGTGTCAAGGGTCATGTACGAAAGTAATCGGGGCTCTAAAATTACTCTGTATTGCTTCCCATTGACTCTCAACAACAAATAGAAGGCTTTAAGGCGCTAATGGTGGGATAAGGGTTCAATCCTAATATGTCATTGTTGTATGCTATGTATTTATGTTTATGCATGTTGTTAGCAGTTGTTGCATCCCTGTATCAGTCTGACTCGCGACTTCTTGTGATATGAATGTGTGAGTGGAATTTTGTAATCAAATGGTGAGTGTGTGAGGAGACGGGTGGCCGAGCGGGCTGTGCACAGGATGAGACGACCAGCGAGGGGCTTCTTTGGATGAAATAAACTAAGATTCCTGCACCTACCTTGTCTTCACTCGTTAATGGACATCACATAAATACTGGCGACGAGGATGGGCGGCCTCCAGAACTGATGCCCCGGCTCAGTGCTGTGGTATGCGAAGTTTGCAGATGACCCATCAGAAGTCCAGCTGAGTGCTCTGCATCGGAGGTCTCAGACAACACATAGGAGGGGAGCTCTTCAGACGAAGTATCAGTGTGGCTGTACGAGGTTCATTACGCGGTCTGTGCAGAGGATGCGACGACCAGCGAGGGACTTCTTTGGATGAAATAAACTAAAATTCATGTACATACCTTCTCTTCACTCGTCATTGGACATCACAGTCATCAGTGAACAAAGGGTGCATGAGCTCACTTTCACTACTGATAGCACTTTGGTGAATCTGCGTCCATGGAATACCACTGTTCTGAGAGACTATTGTTGGAAGGCAGACCACACTGCTTGGTGCAGTTATAGGACATTACCAGTTGAGCGATGGAAGAGAGAGAACTAACCAGGGGTCTCAGGAGAGACTTTACTCCTCTGGAGAGATAGAACAATGTTGTAGAATTGTCAGTCAGAGATCTTCGGAGAAAGATAAAAATGCTGGGCTCTTTGAAGCTCGACAATGCTTTTATGGCATGAAACTACAATGCTTGGGCACCATAACGCTTACAGTGCTCTTTTGGAGAAAGAAAACAATGCTGAAGCATTGTCAGGGCAGAGCTCTTCTAGAGAAGGATAGAGAAGGATAACAATGCTGGTTTCCTTGAACTGTGGTAAAGCTCTTCTGGAAATAAATTACAATGTTGGGGCACCTTACAGTGCACTTCTGGAGAAAGACAAGCCCTCGCTATACTATATGGGAAAGAGATGACACTCTTGGCTCACTACAACTCTGTCAGTGGTCTGGAGGGAGATAATAATACTAGGGCAACATTTCAAAAAAAATAACACTGCTGGGCAGAGAAAAATGATGTTGCTGAAATCCAGCACACAATGCTAGATCTAAACACACATACACAAACAAGCACACACCCAACACACACCATTCTCATAGTTACCACTCATTCATACATCACTGATACACTTCCTTCACAACCTCCATTGCACACATACACCATAAAAAACAACATCATTAATACTTAAACCATTAACATCAATCCCATCACTCTCATGCTTTTAAACGTATGTGCTACTCGTGACTCATTTAAACATATACAGATCATACCACACAAAACATGCACTGCAACTGGGCCATATGTGCTTCCTCCAAGATGATCTTGGGACTTCACAAACCTTACCTTATCATTGTTTATTTGTATCAGTATCTTTTGACACTATCCCTCGTTAAAGGCCGAACCAAAGGGTTCAGGGCCTTTAATAACCTATATAGCCCACAGCAGCGGGCTATACGGCTATAATAGAAGCCATCCTGTGCAGGCAAAACTACCAAATGGTAAAAGACAAAAATAACAAGCTGGGGACAACAAATAAGTCCTGGATCGTTTGGGGAGTGACAAGGAACGTTAAGATGTGTGTATGATCTCATGCAAATGAGGACGGTAATCACCAGATATCGCTTGTTTGTATGGATGGCAGTCTGTGGACTATTTTGGGATTTTTAAAATTTAAAGTAAATTTCTATAAATATATTCAATATGCTGTTTCTGGCTTTGGACTAATGTGCTTCAATAACAGGTAAAGGTCCTCTCCAGGTTTAGGCGTGGAGAGCCCGTTGAGATCCTTGCAAGCACACAGCAAGTCTCCCCTTGTGGCATGCACCTTTCCACCATTCACTACAGTGCATAGTTCTTTGCCACTGTTTATTCGTTGGTGGTCTTTAGTAAGAATTAGACCTGCAGTGGCTAGTAGGTGCATACACGAGAAGGTTTCTGCTTCTATGGCCACCTCATCAGGGCAGTGGGCTCACCTTGGCGTTGAAGCTGTACCTGGACTCCGGAATGTTCTCTGGTCCGCTGTGGACAGCAAAGTGCTTGCAGCCTGCACTGGCCTTGACGTAGCGGGGGTGGGCTCCTTGCAACCCCTTCACAAAGGCTGCGGAGAGGGTTCCACTCAAGTAGGGGTCTTCACCGTATGTCTCCTGCAGGGAAGGAGAAGATTGGGGATGTGTCAGACAAACATAGGAGGCAGGGGCAGGTTTTGTATTCATCAGCATGTATCTTAGGGGTTCAGTAACATACATTAGGCAAATCATTTTCCCAATAAGTGTAAATACTGTGGGGATGTGAGAAAGGGGGATATGAGAGAGACTTTTAAAATCCAAATAGGCACAAAGTAGAATAGGAGAAAGATGAGACATTTAAATACTTTATGGATAAGATTACTTTTGAGGATGAGAGGAAAGGGCGGGAGGGTTAGGCACTTAAATACTCAGTGGCAGATATAGAGGAGTGAAGATGATGATGAGGAAAAATGGAGATATCAGAAAGACATTTAACGCTCCCCTCCCCGGGAATAAATGCTGTAGAGTAGGAAAAAGGGGATAATATACAGAAACTGTGGAGGAAGTAAGAAAAGGAGATTTGAATACCTTTAGGACAAAAATCTGTAGAAGAGAAAGGAAAGTGTATATATGAATCATACATCAAAGTATCTCATTGACATACATGTAGTAAACTAGGGAGGGGGGCCATTTTATAACTCATGGTTATGAATACTGGAACGGAGGAAGAGGCATATGGAATACAAGAAAGAGGCATTTAACTATCTCCTGGATATAAACAATTTAGAAGAGGAGGGAAAGGGAGATAACATTTATTATTATGTCTTACCTTGTTATTTATAAAACGTGCATGGCAAACCGACCAGCATCTAATCACATATATACACAGTAATTGTGGATGAAAGATAAACTTTGTTGAAGAGACAGTTCTTAATAGCATCCTGGAACGACAGCAAAAATGCCTCCTTCTGGATGTTTACTTGTAATTCATTACAAAGCTTTGGTCCAAGCACACAACTCTGCCTTCCAACTCCCCAAATGGAACCCTGACAAGGCTAAACTCTCCGGACGCAGTGTCCTTCGGGTTGGCACAGAGACATTTTATCCATAGATTGAAAGCTCCAGTTTCATGGAATGGATGCACTTCATTACTAGTGTCAAGATTTTAAATCGTAGTCTGACTTTTACTGGTAGCCAAAGAATAGCCCACTTGAGATGGGTAACACGATTTCTCATAAGGAGCCCAAAAGTCAGGTATGCGTCAGAGTTTGATGAGTCCACTGTAGGGTTCTATAGTTCCTACAGTGGAGTTATTTGCCTTTATTAGAAGGCGCCAAACAAAGCAATCCTGTCATTAAGTTACGTAGCTAGCGTCATGAGTTTGTGGGTCCCTGGTGGTAGGAAATATAGTCTTCTACCAAGCGGGCACATCTCCAACCAGCAGTCCATTGACAAGTCAGTCAATGCATGCTTTAACACTCGCATCTCTATCACGTATACCATCAAGGATTTCTTCCTGATCTGGGAATAGTGAGAGGGACTCTGATTATGTCGGACGGGGAGTACCTGGAGACAGGGAGGTATGGATCAGTCTTCACCTCAGCAACAGAACCTCCATTTTAGCTGCAGTTTGCTTCAGCTCATTATCTCCCAGCCAGCTGGTGATGATGTACAAGCTAAAGCTTGCTTCTTCAAATGTGTCAATTTGGCCAATCACCTGCATATACCTTTCAGTGTCATCAGCACAGTATTGAAATTGTATATGCTTTCCTCACAGATCAATTGAAGTAGTGCATGATATACATCTCAAATAGAAAGGGGTACACTGCTGACTCTTGTGAAACGGTCTGTACATAGTGCCTTGGAAGGTAAAGGGTCTAACTGGAAACATTGTAGCTGATCTTCTAAAATGGAGGTGACGCCTATCTAAGGGTGAATGCCAAAGTCCAACCACCAACACTAAACGCCTCAAGATATAAATACAAGACTGTTGATTACAATAGAGTGGAGATGGAGCTACTATATGGGCCATGGGTCCCCAACCTTTTTTGTAATATGAGCTACTTATGTTCAATGAAAATCATCCTGGGCTACTAATATTATTAGGGTTGTAATAGTGACCACATCAGGCAAGATTACATTAGTGGCCCCCCATGTGCAAGATTATCAGCAGTGATCAATTCAATTCATCAGGGAATATATGTTAGAGACATTTATGTACTTTATTGTGTAAATACAATACAGGAAAGGGTGAGGAGATATGAAAGAGAAACATTGCATTATCATCAGGATATGCATACAGTAAAATAGGGAAAGGTCAATGCTGTTGAGATGTTTAAATCTCTTGCGGATATAAATACAGTTGAGAAGGTAGACATATTCCATTGAAGGATGGGCTAAGGAACTAGTGGTCATGAGATAGAAAATGTGATGGAGATCTTTATGAGTAACAGGAGGAGATTCTTCTTCGCAATTAAGATAGTGCATGAACAGAGCCAACAAACAGCTGTAGTATTGAGGTAAAATTTGCAACTAAATTCAGAACATCTTGGGACAGACAAGGGGAAGAATTTAATTGACATTTTACATGTAAATACATATTTGATATTATACGCTTGGTGTTAAAGAAGATGGGGATCTGGCCAATGTACATGGGCTTAGCGGTTCAATATGCACTCATCTATGTAACTATGCTAACACACGAACAACAGACGACATGTGTCAACCTAATGTCTTCATTAAATTCTGCTTATTGGCTACCTATGAGGATACATCAAGGAATAGTGACTTTGAAAGTAAAGGATATAGGTCTGTCCATGATTCTTCTCCATGGCTCCTTTAAGTTGATACTTATTTTACAGCCTTCAATAATTTGCATTCCACACAAAGAAATGTGTTATTGGTACCCAAACAGGCCTTTTCTTGGGTGCCTGGGACAGTTAAAGGTTAGTGGGCCTCCCAGTGGGCACTCTAAATTGGACAACATTAAGGCACTTGACTCCTTCAAGGTAGTAAGGACAAACAGTTGAGGCTTATGAAGGAACTTAGACACTTTCACCCTTATCTAAGATTTGGTGGACAGGTTCTCAGTCAAAAAACTACTGATGACCTGTCCACCATATTACAAGTTCATTATAGTCAATGGCACTCTAAATACAACAGATGGGACATCTTCCAAGTTTTGACAGAGTGGCTTGTCTGCAAAACTCTAAGTAAGGCTGTTTAGGACCTTACTTAGAGTTTCCCGGGTGTGAGTCATACAACATCCAAAAAGTGGTGGATATCTCATCTGCCCTATTTGGAGTGCACAAAGACCCTTTGCACTCTAAATAGGGTGGTCAGGACATCCGCCAAAAAGTGGTAGATTTCCAGCATCTTGCAAATCCAGCCCTAAGTAAGGGCCTTTGAATCAGTATGACACAATAAATACACTGATTGAGTGTTAACATCGAGTCAGTGTTTTACTTTAAAATAAGAAAGGAACTTTAATAACAAGGAAATAAAATATTATATGTATAATTAAAATAAGCAATGAAAACCAAAATACCCTCTTAAAAATAAAACACAAGTCGTGAAGCCAACAAGTCTATACTGCGGTTAATGCAAAAATAGCAAGCAGCACAGCAAACGGTCGCAAACAGTCAATAGGCAATTGTCATTTCACTAACCAAAGCTCACACTAGAACAGGGTCAGTTAGAGCCTAATGCTGGAATACATGAAATTTAGAACAGTTTATACATGTTTTCTCCCAATACAAGTCTATAGAACCCAATCAGGTGACAAAAACCTTCAGCAAAACTTTATCTAATGCACAGGTCGCATTATATTCTCCTGGAGGAAGTGAAAGGTCCTTGAAGAGAAGATATAATTCATGAATACAATTGAGAGCTAATTATTCTCCGAAAATCCAGCTTCGTGTTGACAACACTGGAAAAGAGGCTATGCAGAAATGAGAAAAATGTACTGTCCTGCATAAGCTAACTTCCAGTCCTACTAAAGCAATGAAATTTAGCAAGCATAATTGAGGCTAAAGGACCCTTCAAATGAATAAGAAATGCCATCCAGTGTTTATTATAAAATATATTGTTAAATACTAAAACATACATATATGTATGGAACAATAACACTGCAATGCATAGGAATATAGGATTATGTTTTCACAGCCCTAACATCTTCTGGGCATAAATTATAACACCAAATGTATTCCTAGCACCCTTATGGTAAGCTCTAGATCTGCAGTTAACATTGATCATTATGGACAATCTTGTCATAAGAGGATGCTACAGGTGGAGTCAGGTTTTTATTAGGCTGGTTTTTATCTGAAGCATTTAGGCCTCTCAAAAAACATAGGAATGTTCGAAAGGATACAGGCAGCCACCAAGTTCTGTTTTGAGGTACTCAAGGATACTCTTGAATAAAAAGTGTCAACCCTAAAAATAGCCCAAAGCGTTGATTAAGATGGGGCATTTTGAAACGGCAAAATGTTGCTAATCTCAAAAATCACCCACCTGAACCAAATCTTTCCCACCCAGAACAAAAGTCTTGTGTTTTCTTGGTGATGTCCTTGGTGAGTCGGTGTCAGTTCACTCGTGCATGGTTGAGAGGCACAGTCCAATTGCCATCACTTGTATAGTGATGCCAATATTTAAAAATAGTGGGCCAGTTCCCAGCATATGTAATGGGTATCTTTTCTTCACAGGCCAGAATCTCGCAATCTGTAGACATTTTTGAGTGGCAAGGCACCTACAGGTTCCAAGGGTGCCCATAATGAGCCCTACTGGCAGTAGTAGCCACTGGCAAGGTTATCATGATTTAAACCAGCAATATCTATACAGTTGTAAGGGACAGAAGGAGGGATCATTTGATTCCAGATTTAGTAAAGCCTCCTTTCGTAGATGGAGTTTAACCTCATGCCGGGGTTCAAGGCAGACTTTCTACTGGTTTCTATTAAGTTTTGAAGAAGACAGGTACAGGTACACTATTGGCACAGGGCATGTCAAGGACGGTACAGACTCACCTTCCCAATATTAAATGTGATAGAGGCAGGTCTTCGGCTCTGATGTCTTCCTGCTTCTCTAGGATGCTTTGCCGTCTTTTGGCTCCTATGCAATTTCAGTTTCTCAAGCTCTCCTAAATACATTTGTTCCAGTTGGCTGGGCCCTGTGCTGTCCTCTTGGGATCAGGTCTCTCCTCCTGGCAGACACAATTCAGATCCTTGTGCCAGAAGGTTGGTATTCCTTCTGTCTCCAGGCCAAGCAGCAAGGCAACACTACAGGTGTTCTTTCCCTTAGGTCTAGTTTGGAGGAAAATGGCAACCACGCTTACATTCCTCTCCCGGTCCTTTATTCTTTACATGGTGTGTGAGCCTTCTTGGTGTTTGGTCAGCCTAGATGAACCAAATACTGGTTGAGAGGGCAATACATTTAATCATCTGATGGTCTGGGAGGTCACTTTCGTGGACTTCCTGCTTAGCTGACCCGGCTTATGCTGGCTTGGGTGTTATGTGTATTAGTCTCTTTGGGGAGCACTGTAGTCACAACCAGGGCCAGACTGGGAGCCCAAAGCAGCCATGGCAATTTTGTAGGACCAGCCCCCCCCAGCTCCCCTGGGGAGGGGGTGTGCAAGTGTGAAGCACTGCTGCTTTTGTTACTGTGGCCCGATATTGCAGCAACGCTGCAAAATCGGCCCCTAGTAACGCAAAACCGTCCCCCAGTAACAAAAAACATCCCCCACTGCTGTAAAACCACCCCCACCTTTCCAGCCTCCCAGGAAAATGCCCAATGGCCACAACACAGGACACAGGTGTGGGATGGGTTTTACTCAGGCAGTGAAACCTACACTACAGATAAAAGGAATAGGCTGGAGACCTCCTCCATTCAGATTCAGGCAGTGGTACAGGAGATTGTTCTGGGATGTCCAAGATGGACGTCACCAGCCAAGCCCAGAGCTGACCTCCATTTGGTGCGGCACATACACGTAGTGTCCAATGGGCCTCAATGAACCCCAGGACTCACGACTCCTTTTGAAACTTATAGAAACCCACACATGCCACAGACACCTTTCAAGCATGTGCCAGGCATGACAATGGCCAATGACACCAGTTCTAGGCACTGAACAAAACTTTTACAGGAGAAACCAGAAGGCAGATTCCATAAATGGGCATGGGTAAAAAGGCATGTGCACGTGACTCATCACATTGCCACTGGATCACAAATCATGTATCACAAAAGTGCCAACACACACACACACATACATATAACACACACACACACACACACACACACATGCTTGAAAATACAGCAGACTCACCTGGTTGCGCCCCCATAGTGGGTGCCTCATGATGTTGACGACAGGACTGAAGCAGCTCAGGCCAGTGTGGTCCCTGTAGTCACCAATGGACATGAAGTAGTTGTGCTTTGCTCGGACCTCAGTGGCCGTGGCATCAGCAACGCGGAACAGCAGATCGGTGCTGCAGATGGAGAAAGCGGAGGATTGGACACGCGCATGGACTGACGGATTTTGTGACCCTCACAGACTATGGGCTGCTTAGAAGCAACAGTGAGATCAATTAATTTATATGCTTCACCCACGAAAATATTAATTTATACAAGGTTGTACCGTAGGAATATAGGCATTGAGAATATACAGTAATGTGCTTAGTATCGCCCGTAAGGCATTTCATGCATGCCAAATCCATTCCACCACTCCACTGAAATCAACCAAATCAGACCATTTTGAAATGCTTGCCAAACTATCAGACGTGTTTTGGCACAACCCAACATCTCTAGACAACATGTGAGACTATCTGAAGTTGAACAGATGCAGTCCCGAGTCAGAACCGTGGTAGGAATGTGCAAAGTTGCAAATGTTTTCTCTTGTGACCCTTGCATGTTTCTCACAAAAATATTTAAAAGATGGGAATGTTACAAACTTTAATGCGAGTTAGCTTCAAATTTGAAAATAAAAATCTTCATTTTTCCAATCGTTTCAATATCGCATGCTCCCAATTTTGAACATTTCATATCAAGTGTAATTTTTCCTTGAGAGTGGATGTTCCAGTGATGAAAAGTCACGCAAGTTATAGTCTTGCATACACAGCGTTGATCTTCAAACTCACATTTAGATATGTTGAGATCGGGCGGTGAGAGAGATTGAAAACAAGAGTTATTCCGTTACTTTGTGCTGTATGAGACAAGTCTGTGGAAGAACTGTAGTTTGGTGTAGAGGATTGGAACCATTTATAGAAAGCAGAGGCTGCCCGTAGCAAGCCCTCTGAACCTGTGCAATCTCGAGTATACGAAAAAACGTAAATCACATAATCAATCAATGTAAAATGACTATAGTCCCTTGATGGCAAAGGCTATCATTAATTCCCAGATATGAAAAATTCAATAATCAATTGATTGGTTCAACCATTCAATGTACAATTGTGAACTGGACACGCCCTTTCCTAATAATTTTCTCTACCAAATTGTATAATTCAAACAATAACAACAATCTGGCATTTTAAGTAATCCCCAATTTGGAAGTCCCTACATTATTTGGTATCTGAAATGATGAACACGTATATTCCAACAGTATCATGTCTTTCCCCAGCACACAACACACTCCAGGTGTCTTGAAATCAGGCTTAGCCCAGATCCTAGAATAGTCATCCCACGACATTGAGGGCAAGGAAACACTGCTTGGACCAAAGTGGTGCATTTCGAGTCACTGCTGGGTTAGGCACCTAGATGTATCTACCCAAACTACAACCTGGACTTACAAAATCTGGGTTTGATCTTTTTAACACAACGACTCCTCCAGTGTTTAAACACTGAATCTGAAGAGGTTGGACTTATTTAATATGAATGTCTACTAAATCTTAAGAGCTCTCACAGTGGTTTAGCCCCTTAAACTGTTAACCATAGGTGACAAAGGTTTAGCCAAAGGTCCAGCAGCACACAGCTTTCCCCCACCCAACAGTGCATATAACAGTTTTTGCAACCTGCGAGCTTCCTCATAGTCCTAAATAAAGCCAGTTGAACTAGAGTGAGATTTTCATATTTTACATGAGGCAACGAGTGCAGTAATCTGTAGAATACATTTATGTAAGCTAATTATTTTAATTGAATTGCTCATGCCACACCGCCCGCTATATACAGTGTACACACTCACATTCCCATACTTACACTGCAAGAACAAGCAACATACAGGCCGCAGAGAGCACCACAGTGATCTTACAGTTGCAAACCCTCACCTGAATGAGGCCGCCAGCCCCAGCGCCTGTGGGAAGGAGGTCGCCCAGCCAGGAGCTTCTGCATCCCCTCTCAGACACTCAGTGTTCCAGGAGTAGGGCTTAATGCCCAGCCTCTCTATGGCGGGGGCAGGGCCATTTTTCTTTACTCCTCCTCTTGCCATCTGTGGAGTTCAAAAAAAGAGATGTGCGACTATACAGCTTAGGCCCATTACTACAACCTTCAGCCCTGCTCTGGCAATGGCATCATTATCTCAGTATGCTGCCAATCACTGTTTGGTGCACCCTCAGCCCAAACCAACAACAAACAAGCTAGCAGTAAACTAACAGATGCTGCAACAGACCACTGTTTTGATCTCTTGCAGCCAGCAAACTTCCCCACAATTCCCAAGAAAAAACAATGTCTACACTATCAGGGTACATTTCTGAGATTTTAGGCAGGACAGACTAGTGGCTTGGTGGGTTGAATAAAGAAGGATCCCGATAAGTCCCCCCGGTCATGTTGGTCGGTTGACCTGCTCCTACTGTTTATTAGAATAACAAACATTGGAGAAGAGTTGCTGACCTCATCCCTCAGGCTTATGATATACCATAAGTAATTTACTGACCATATATTTACCTACTGGCGGTCGCCAGTAGGTAGTTATAGTTAGGACCTATTTTCCATAGGAAATTCACAACATTCTATTTCTAATAACTTTGGCGCCGGTTGATGAATCTTCGCGAAATTTTAAGAACTCGTGGGGCGCTCTGGTCTGCTCCTATCCTGAAAGTTTCGGGGTGATTCGGCAAGCGGGGGCCGAGAAAAAAGGGGGGTCCCAAAACGTGTTTTCCCCATGCAATTTTCCATGCTACAGCCCGAACTGCTGTACGGAATTACACCAAATTTGGCAAAGAGGTAGTTCTTGGTTCAGAAAGAACCC
The DNA here is from genome assembly GCA_963921515.1 of Calotriton arnoldi. Classification (NCBI taxonomy): domain Eukaryota; kingdom Metazoa; phylum Chordata; class Amphibia; order Caudata; family Salamandridae; genus Calotriton; species Calotriton arnoldi. Next base: position 2,010,835 of record CAWUFW010001369.1, read on the forward strand.
TTTTTGTTAAATGGTGTAAATCCGTTCAGTAGTTCCTGAGAAATTTGAAAAAGAAAACATATCGATATCTGGGTGGAGCCTAACCACACATGTCATCGTGAGATCTGATTGGCTGTCAGCACTTCATCCTGGAATTGCTGGCAGCCATCTTGGGACCAATATAAATGATAGTACCCCATTGAAATGCATTGTAGTGAATCAAAGATTTTGAGGGTTACCAAAAGGAGAACTATAAAGGGTGATAACAGACTTTAGTTACATTAGAATTCATTTGTTGATGGTACCATACAAATTTCAGGAATTGTGGTGTGTTCTAAGGTGATTTTACCCTGTGAAAAACCTTCTGCTGGGATATCATGAATCATGTTTGAGAGAAAACTATTTTCACATGCTTGTCCCATACAGTTTTGGAAGGTTCTCCAGAAGCTAAAATGAGAGCATATTTTCTGTAAATTCACATTATCTTTCTCAGTCATGTGAGAATGAAGTCTGACATTCTCAGTAAAACATGTACATCCAACAAGGGCAGTTGATTCCTTTGTGTTCTACTGCAGCTTCCCAGAGTGTTCTAAAGAACAACTAGAGCGCTAACAGTCTTACTTATGACAAAAGTATGGCACACCTGAAGCCATCGTGATTGGAATAAACTGGTAACACTTAAAACATTTAATTTAAAAAGGAACAAAATGAGGGGGTTCATTTTGCCATATAAATTATGGTTAGTGCTGTAGAAAGAAAAATTAGGACATGTTTTAAGTGAGATCTCAAATATCTTCCTGTTATATTTCAACAGGAGCAGCCTGTCAGTTGATGCCTTGTGTTCTACTGCAGCTTCCCAGAGTGTTCTAAAGAACAACTAGAGTGCTAACAGCCTTACTTATGACAAAAGTATGGCACACCTGAAGCCATCTTGATTGGAATAAACTGGTAACACTTAAAACATTTAATTTAAAAAGGAACAAAATGATGGGGTTCATTTTGCCATATAAATTATGGTTAGTGCTGCAGAAAGAAAATTTAGGGCATGTTTTAAGTGAGATCTCAAATCCTCTTCTATTTCATTAGAAATTTCTGACATGCAGACTGAAACAATCACTTTCAATACCAGCAGTAGACTTCCAGTTAACTCCCTGGTGAGCAGTAGCTTTACTACAGTGATCTAATGAACAACTAGAGTGCTAACATTCTGAATTTATGGCAAATGTGTGACACATCTGAATGCCTTCTTGATGGAATCAAAGTAAAAAACTGAAAGCATTTCCTACTGAGGAGACTGCAGTAAATGACGAAATTAGGAAACTTCATAACAAATAAGTCTCCCAAGATGGCCACCAGAGAAAAAAGAGCCCAAATGTAGCACAAATATCACCCAGATGTAGCCCACATATAGCCCAATGACAGAAGTGTGCAAAACACTTTTTATTTTTAGTTTTTCTGCAGTTTTATATAGTGCAAACTGGTCAGGTATTGGAGCGTTACATCTTACTTGGACCCCTTATTGCGTATTTTGCACGAAGTACATGAGATTGATCTTGCGAAACATTGAACTTTACGATTCTGTTAACCTGAAGTTGCTCTGAACCGGGCTTTGTAACACCCGTTTTTACCTACTGGTTTTAATTAATTCTCACTGTATTGTATTAGGAAAGAAGATTTACTGTTTTTATGTACACTTTTATGATCTATGTTTCTAAATCAGATCAAATAAAGTTTAATGAATTCTATGGCAGGACAGTATCTTTCCTCACTTTATTTGCATAGCAGTTCAAAGAAAACGTAACACAACAATCATTAAACAAAAGACTACACAACCCATGAACCATTAGGGGGGTAGTCTCCAAGGCAACTATAGTCCAATCATATCACAGTCCATCGTATACAATATCGTGACGTCCCTTCCGCTTCCTCTTTCTTCACTGCTCGTCAGTTAAGTGCATTCCTTACATTCTTGGCTTAATCTGACGATGTTGCTGTTTGTATAGCGGTTTCTTGTGCACGTTATTAGCATTATTGCCTTGGTACTGTTTCATATTCCCTGCGCAGCAGGCTCTTGCCCGAGCGCGTTCTCCCCCTCGCAGTTTCTCCCGCTGTGTGCTCTGCGCGCGGTGAAATCCTGTCAGGCGCGTCTGGTCCGAGCGAGGCTCCGTCGAGCGCTCCCGCTGGTCTTTACGCGCGTTTGGGAATCCGGTCACTCCTTTAGTGTCCGCTTGATTCCCGACCAACCCTCGCCTAATTTTGACACCGCTACGCGCTGATTTCCCCACACGGCCACGTTAGTGACCAGCGCCACCTGGTGGTGGTAATTGGTATTGCGCCTCAGTCTATTCTTATAACAGCTTCGGGGAAAGCCCAGCTGTTGGAGCACCGGCGAGGGGGCTGCCTTAAGGATTAAGCGATACCAAAGGGGATGATGGACGGAGCGCTTGAGCAAATCAAACACTCACCCCCAGTCAAGTGATCTGGGTTTAATCCATCATCATTCTTTAGCTCACTCCACCACCCCAGTTCAGACATGGCCATATGCAAATCAGTCTGACCCTGTGCCTCATGGGAACAGTCCAGCCCGAACTGCCAAGCCATGTCTTCCCTGGACCGGAAACAAGCATCCTGGGACCGGTTTTTGGCTATTCAGCCGTCATCAGCCAGGCTAGCTTGAATCCAGTGGCAAAGTGAGCAAGGGACCCACGTCTGGGCATACCCTGCCAACTTAGGGCGGACAAAGCGATACCAAAGGGGATGATGGACGGAGCGCTTGAGCAAATCAAACACTCACCCCCAGTCAAGTGATCTGGGTTTAATCCATCATCATTCTTTAGCTCACTCCACCACCCCAGTTCAGACATGGCCATATGCAAATCAGTCTGACCCTGTGCCTCATGGGAACAGTCCAGCCCGAACTGCCAAGCCATGTCTTCCCTGGACCGGAAACAAGCATCCTGGGACCGGTTTCTGGCTATTCAGCCGTCATCAGCCAGGCTAGCTTGAATCCAGTGGCAAAGTGAGCAAGGGACCCACGTCTGGGCATACCCTGCCAACTTAGGGCGAACAAAGCGATACCAAAGGGGATGATGGACGGAGCGCTTGAGCAAATCAAACACTCACCCCCAGTCAAGTGATCTGGGTTTAATCCATCATCATTCTTTAGCTCACTCCACCACCCCAGTTCAGACATGGCCATATGCAAATCAGTCTGACCCTGTGCCTCATGGGAACAGTCCAGCCCGAACTGCCAAGCCATGTCTTCCCTGGACCGGAAACAAGCATCCTGGGACCGGTTTCTGGCTATTCAGCCGTCATCAGCCAGGCTAGCTTGAATCCAGTGGCAAAGTGAGCAAGGGACCCACGTCTGGGCATACCCTGCCAACTTAGGGCGAACAAAGCGATACCAAAGGGGATGATGGACGGAGCGCTTGAGCAAATCAAACACTCACCCCCAGTCAAGTGATCTGGGTTTAATCCATCATCATTCTTTAGCTCACTCCACCACCCCAGTTCAGACATGGCCATATGCAAATCAGTCTGACCCTGTGCCTCATGGGAACAGTCCAGCCCGAACTGCCAAGCCATGTCTTCCCTGGACCGGAAACAAGCATCCTGGGACCGGTTGCTGGCTATTCAGCCGTCATCAGCCAGGCTAGCTTGAATCCAGTGGCAAAGTGAGCAAGGGACCCACGTCTGGGCATACCCTGCCAACGTAGGGCGAACAAAGCGATACCAAAGGGGATGATGGACGGAGCGCTTGAGCAAATCAAACACTCACCCCCAGTCAAGTGATCTGGGTTTAATCCATCATCATTCTTTAGCTCACTCCACCACTCCAATTCAGACATGGCCATATGCAAATCAGTCTGACCCTGTGCCTCATTGGAACAGTCCAGCCCGAACTGCCAAGCCATGTCTTCCCTGGACCGGAAACAAGCATCCTGGGACCGGTTTCTGGCTATTCAGCCGTCATCAGCCAGGCTAGCTTGAATCCAGTGGCAAAGTGAACAAGGGACCCACGTCTGGGCATACCCTGCCAACTTAGGGCGAACAAAGCGATACCAAAGGATTAAGGGCATTTGTTCTGTGCTCACACCCTCTGCTATCATGTCTTCTCCAGAAGACCATTTTTACTCCTCCTACAAGGAAGTGGAGGAGGAATGGCCCCCCAACTTCTCCCTCCAGCAGTGGACCAAGCCCTCTCTCTGGCTATTTCTAGGGCGCTGGCTCCTCTTAGGGATCAGGTTGATAAGCTGGCGAAAAGCATCCCTGGGGTGTTCAGTGACCCAGATCTGGTGGTGGCGGGTCCCAGTAGCTCCCAGATGGGGAATAAAAGGGCCGTTAAGCATAACGCAGAGCACTTGGAAGGATTTGATAAACTTACGGAGACCTTCCTCAAGAGTGCGCGAACGCTAAAACATGCACCCTGCCAGGAGGAGGGGTCCAGAGAAAATTGCAACACTGTCACCACTATTGTTGACCCCGACGGCGGGTTTCCCTTAGAGGGAGAGGGTGTATCGGAGGACGATTTCTCCTCCGATGAGGATAAGGACTCGGGGCGTCCCTGGCGTCCAGAGTCCCACTCCTCTCAGTCCCCGGTTGGGGACGGGGTCCACTCGGACATGTTCGAGCCTACCCAAATTTACCATCCTAGGTCGGCGGAGTGGACACCTGACGCCAAAGTGGCAGAGTATGTGGTGGGGAAAATCCATCAACCCCTTGAAAGGGAGGTCAAGAATAGGATGAGGGGAGAATACCCCAGGCCCTCACTGAAGGGGAAGGCGGCACACACGCCTGAAATTGATGAGAAAGTCCTTTTTCTCCAAGTAGATGAGGGATCCCAAGAAGGGAGTTGATAGGTCTTGGACGTGGTAGGGCCCTTGACCCAAATTATTCAATTGACGGAGCGTTCCAAAGAGTCAGGATCCCCTTTGTCCACGGATATTGTGGCTGGTTGGGCGCACTACCCTAAACCCTAAAACACTACCCCCTCCACTACCCAAACACCACTGCACTACCCTAAACCCTAAAACACTACCCCCAGCACGACACCCTACACTACCCAAACATAACTGCACTACCCTAAACCCTAAAACACTACCACCAGCACGACTCCCTACACTACACAAACACCACTGCACTACCCTAAACCCTAAATCTACCCACAGCACAACCCCCTACACTACACAAACACCACTGCACTACCCTAAACCCTAAAACACTACCCCCAGCACGACCCCTTCACTACACAAACACCACTGCACTGCCATAAACCCTAAAACACTACCCCCAGCACGACCCCCTACACTACACAAACACCACTGCACTACCCTAAACCCTAAATCTACCCCCAGCATGACCCCCTACACTACACAAACACCACTGCACTACCCTAAACCCTAAAACACTACCCCCAGCACGACCCCCTTCACTACCTAAACACAACTGCACTACCCTAAACCCTAAAACACTACCCCCAGCACGACCCCTTCACTACCCAAATACAACTGCACTACCCTAAACCCAAAAACACTACCCCCAGCACGACCCCCTACACTACCCAAACATCACTGCACGACCCTAAATCACGACCCCCTACACTACACAAACACCACTGCACTACCCTAAACCCTAAAACACTAGAACCCAGCACGACCCCCTACAGTACACAAACCCCACTGCACTACCCTAAACCCTAAAACACTACCCCCTACACTACCCAAACACCACTGCACTACCCTAAACCCTAAAACACTACCCCCAGCATGACCCCCTACACTACACAAACACCACTGCACTACCCTAAACCCTAAAACACTACCCCCAGCACGACCCCCTACACTACCCAAACACCACTGCACTACCCTAAACCCTAAAACACTACCCCCAGCACGACTCCCTACACTACACAAACACCACTGGACTACCCTAAACCCTAAAACACTACCCCCAGCACGACTACCTACACTACCCAAACACCACTGCACTACACTAAACCCTAAATCTACCCCCAGCATGACCTCCCACACTACACAAACACCACTGCACTACCCTAAAACACTAACCCCAGCATGACCCCCTACACTACCCAAACACCACTGCACTACCCTATACCCTAAAACACGATCCCCTACACTACACAAACACGACTGCACTACCCTAAACCCTAAAACACTACCCACAGCATGACCCCCTACACTACACAAACACCACTGCACTACCCTAAACCCTAAAACACTACCCCCTACACTACACAAACACCACTGCACTACCCTAAACCCTAAAACACTATACCCAGCATGACCCCCTACACTACAGAAACACCACTGCACTACCCTAAACCCCCTACACTATACAAACACCACTGCATTACTCTAAACCCTAAAACACTACCCCCAGCACGACCCCCTCACAACACAAACACCACTGCACTACCCTAAATCTACCCCCAGCACGACCCCCTACACTACCCAAACACCACTGCCATACCCTAAACCCTAAAACACTACCCCCAACATGAACCCCTACACTACACAAACACCACTGCACTACCCTAAACCCTAAAACACTACCCCAGCACTACCCCCTACACTACCCAAACACCACTGCACTAACATAAACCCTAAAACACTACCCCCAGCACAACCCCCTACACTACACAAACACCACTGCACTACCCTAAACCCTAAAACACTACCCCCAGCACGACTCCCTACACTACCCAAACACCACTGCACAACCCTAAACCCTAAATCTACCCCCAGCCCCTAACCCCTACACTACCCAAACACCACTGCACTACCCTAAACCCTAAAACACTAACCCCAGCACGACCCCCTACACCACCCAAACACCACTGCACTACCCTAAACCCTAGAAAAGAAACCCCCACCCCATGCCCAATCCCCTTACCTCTCACTCCTCGTGGTTCCTCTCTCCTCGTGGTTCCTGCTTCACGTCGTCTCTGAGGGGCGGTGCACGTCGTTGTGAGGAAACGGAACAGCCTCTGTTTCCTTACAACAACATGGATCGTCTACATGTTTTTAGAACGCATGGTCATTTACCATACATACCTTTACAACAAAATTTGTTGTAAAGGCATGCGTGGTAAATGACCATGCGTTCTAAAAATGCGTAGTAATGACTTCGTGATGTACAACGCATGCGTGGTAATGCATGCGTTGTAATGGTATCGCAAAGTAAAAAGTCGTTGTAACGGCTGTTTACCGATCGAAGCTGGCCCCTGTTCTTCAGTGAGACGTTTATTTGATTAATTAGGAGGAAGGAATGTGGTTTTTACCGAAAAGTGCATTCCCGGCTGTTGTATTGTGAAAGTGTCCGCGTGGCCTGGTTTCACTTCCGGTGAGAGAGTGGAAGAGTCTGTTTGGATCTAAAGGAGTTCTGTTGTTGGACGGGGCCGGCGCGACATGTCATCAGAAAACATAGCTAATGGAAAGCGTCCTCCCTGAAGTGTGGAGCAGTGCCATGAGAGGTCAACGAGTGTGCGTCCCACCGCAGTATGACCGTACCGCGTGACCCATGTGCCGCCTCCATGGTACGGGCTGCAGAAGAGGCATCGCAGGTCCTCTTGAAGACCGTTGTAGCACTAATTCTACATTTTGGTACTAGGGCATTTTTAACTTCGTTGTTCCTGCCAGATACAAAGAGAAGATCCTGTGTTATTCAGTGCCCTCGTTACCTTTTTTGTGGGTTGTGGTGCTTGTCACTTCGCTGCCCCGCCGGTGCACACGACTGGGCACCCCACCTCGTGTGCCATCTGCAGGGCCTCTGCCCTCGGATCACTGGTTTCGGTTTCTGGAGTGGCAACATAAACAGTTGCTCCCAAAGGACTAGCCTGAACACTTAGGTGAATATCCCCTGCACCAGCATTCCACGGAAATTCTTTCCTAGCTCTCCCACGTCAACGAGGACGTCATAATAGCACGGCTCCGCTCGCGACACCGTATGACGTCATCGGAGTCATAAGAGGACCTCGTCGGCGTGCTGACGTCAGTTCCACCCATTTTTTCCGTGCCACCGAGGCAAACAGGGGACCGAGACATTTTCACATGTATACATAGTATAATAAATATATATATTTTCACTGAAAAAAACCATAGGTTTCAGGCACGTTATAGTTAGAAATTAGCATTTAAAAAACCTTAGAAATTCACTGAAAAAACCATAGGTTTCAGGGGCGTTATAGTTAGTTGGACATTTCACTCGTTCAAAACCATAGAAATTCCCCCATTATAGTTAGTTCAGCTAACTATAACTCGCGCGCCCGCAATGCACTGCTGATGACGTCACATATTACATCACTCATGACATGGTCAGTGACATCACTCATGACATCACTGATGACATCTCAAATGACATCACTGATGACATCATCCTTGTGATAGAGTGGCAGACCTCCTCTCACCCTAATATAACTACTAAACTGAGACAAAATCCTAACTTTACGACTTTCGGTATTCACAAAAGGCATTTAGTAGTAGTAAAGTTAGGAGTCCTAACTTTACTACTACTAAATGCCTTCTGTGAATACCAAAAGTAGTAAGTTTAGGATTTTATCTCAGATTAGTTCTGTGAATCGGCCCCTATATTTTTAACAATCATTGAGACCTTTACATAATGTATCAAACTTTGCAGTACATCATTACATCAATAATCGTGCATCTTTATTACATGAACATACTTATTGGGTTATTGTATTTGCCACTTTTTGGTTCGTCAACTGTCCTCCAGTGAAGGCCCCGCTAGGGGTGGAGTACATATGCCACCTCTGAATGTGTTCCATTTTCCCCACATCCGTTCCCATTTTTTGGGGCATCCTCTATGTATGTATACAGCCTTTTCGGCCACCATTGCCATATCCATGTCGTTACACCATTCTTTTACAGTGGGAGTGTTTTGTGCCCCCCAATATTTGGCAATGTTTCTTTTGGCTATTATCATGCCTAGTGTCGACCAGACTTGTGCTGTGGTATTTAGGTCTGTTGCCTCCCATATATTTAGAAGACAGCGCTTAGGTTCTGGTGGCACAGGGGCCTCACTCACCCTTGTTATTGTGGTCATGACTGTCTCCCAGTACGCTGCTATTTCTGGACACTCCCACATCGTGTGAAAAAATGTGCCCACTGCACCGCATCGTCGCAAGCAGAGTTGGTTATCAGTCTTTCCTATCTTGCATAGTGTTACCCTAGTGTAGTAGATCCTATGGAGCACCTTCAGTTGCACAAGGCGCAATTTTGAGGATATCGCCACCTCCCTCGGGGATTCTAACGCCTCCTGCCAGTCCGTATCATCTAATTCTCCCACATTTGTCTGCCATTTTTCCCATAGAAGCTGTGTGGGGTCAGGTTGATTGTTAATAATTTTGCAGTAGGTTAGGGATATAGCTTTTTTGGCCATGTGTTCCGTTAGGAGTCTATCCTCCAATGGAGAGGCTTCAGGGAGGATAGTGTCGGGTGGGATGATTGCTTCTAATGCATGCTTGATCTGGAGATAGCGAAACATTTCTGTGGATGCCATCTCGTATTGGTCTTGAAGTTGAGTGAATGTGATTACCCTCCCCTTGTCCCAAAGATCTCCCACTTTTGAGATTCCTATGGTGTCCCATTGTTGAAACCCTTTGCTTTTGCACAGTTTGCCCAGCTTGCCGGTTCGGCGGTTTCCCAAAGGGGGGTTGATTGCGTTATCCTATTGTCCCAGCCTAGTTTTCTCAGTACTGTGTGCCATATATGTATTGTGCGCGCAGTCGGTCCTAGGAGGGCTGTTTTCTGGTTCTTATTATAGAGTGCTCGGTTGATCCCTCCCATTCCCAGGACAAGTCTATCCATTCGGTAAGCCGGGTCCATGTGGGAGGCATGGAACCATTGATTGATCGTGGTCAGTTGGGAAGCCCAATAGTACGTTTGTATATTTGGGAGCGCAATGCCACCATCATACCAACTCCTGACTAATTTAGTCATAGCTATTCGGGCCGGTTTTCCATTCCACAGGAGCTTGGTTACTTCCGCCTCTATTGCTCGAAAGTAGGATGGGGGAACAAAGAATGGGGTGTTGTGTAGAGCGTAGAGGAATCTAGGAAGCGCCATCATTTTGAAAAGTGCTGCTTTTCCTAGCATCGTCAATGGTAGGGATTGCCAGTGTTTGGTATCTCTACGCAATCTTTTCAGCGGCTCTAAAAGATTTAGGGTCATAAAATCCTCTGAATCTGAAGTAACATGGATCCCCAGATATTTAAGGCTATCTTCCACTACCTTCACTTCACACCCTCTAGGTAGTGTCGGCGGTGGGCCATTTAGGACATAGAGAACGGATTTGCTCCAGTTAATAGTGTAACCAGAGTGCCTCCCATAGGTTTCACATATATTTAAGAGTCTATGCAATGAACGTTTGGGGGATGCCATATATAGCAGAACGTCATCTGCATATAAGGATATACGATCTTCCCATCCTTCTGCCCAGGGGAGTCCGCAGATAATCGGATCTTTTCTTATCCAGGCTGCCAGAGGCTCCAGTACAAGGGCAAAAAGGAACGGCGACAGCGGACAGCCCTGTCTTGATCCACGTCCCAGAGGGAATTCTTTGGATATGTGTCCATTTGCCACTACGTGTGCGAGTGGTTTTGTATATAGCAGCCTTATCCAAGAGCAGAATTTAGGTCCAAACCCCATATGTGTGAGAACGGCAAAGAGAAAAGGCCACTCGACCGTGTCAAAGGCCATGCGCGCGTCAAGAGACAGTATAATGCCTCCCTTTGAATCGTATGTTTGCGTCCTATTACACTGTATAGGCGCCTTAGATTTAGGGCTGTATTCCTACCCGGCAGGAACCCCGATTGGTCCGGATGTACTAGCTTAGCTAGGTGAGGTGTAAGTCTGTTGGCCAATGTTTTGGCCAGGATCTTGGCCTCTGTGTTAATCAAAGATATAGGACGGTAAGAGGCACACTCCCGGGCCGGCTTCCCAGGTTTATGGATGGTCACTATTGTCGCCATTCTCTGATCTTTAGGGAGCTCTCCTGTCTCTAAGCTGGCATTGTAGATCTTTAGTAAGTGTGGGGTGATTTTAGTTGCGCCTCTTTTATATAGTTTAATAGGGATACCATTGGGCCCTAGGGCCTTTCCTGATTGTATGTTTCCTATCGCTATTGTTAGTTCTTCGGTTGTGAGTTCTGTTTCTACTAATTGAGTCTCATCCTTTGTGAGTGTGGGAGCTGGATGTCTCGGAGGAATGCCATCGCTTCCACCCACTGTACTGTGGTTGCCGGGGCATACACACGTGCATAGTGAAGCGCCAATGTGTCTGCTATTGTTTGGGGGTCTGTTGTGATTTCTCCAGTGGCAAGTTGAAGTTCCGCCACCCATCGGTCAGCTCGTTCCCGCTTATCGAGCCAAGCCAGGAGCTTGCCGGCTTTATCCCCTACTTCATATACTGTATGCCGGGTGGCAGTTAGTCGGTTTTTCGCGTCCTCCCATAAGTATTCTTTGTATTCTTGTTTTTTAAGGTGAAGTCGGTGTGTATTTGTGTCTGAGGGGTCTTGAGAGTGTATTAATTCTAATTGGCTCACCTCCTGCTCTAGGGTCATCACCATTTTTGCCTTTTCCTTTTTATGGCCTGAGATCACCAAGATGGCCTGCCCACGAAGAACAGGCTTATATGCCTCCCATAGAGTGAGGGGCGAGGAAACCGAGGGTTCGTTTTCGCTGAAATAGTGTTTTGTGGCGGTGGTTAATCCCTTCCAGATCTTGGGGTTCTTTAGATAGCCTGGGTATATCGGGAATATGCGACATTGTGTTGATGTGCACCATGTATATTTGACAGAGACGGGTGAGTGGTCTGATATGTCCCTTGGCAAGTGAGTCATTTCCTCAAATCTCCCCACACAATCCGCTGGTGCGAGCACGTAGTCTATTCTGGAGAGGCTGTTGTGTGCGCCTGAGTGATATGTGTATTGTTGCGTCTGTGGGAATTGTGAACGCAAACATCTACTAGGCCTATCGTCTCGAGGAAGTCTGCTAAGTTGGAGTGTGCGCGGTGTTGTTGCCGGGGGGGTGTTCGGTCTAGAGTGTCATCTAGGGTTGTGTTAAAATCGCCCCCTAATATCAGTTCTCCCTCTGGAAGTCGGAGCAGAAATGTGCTAAGCGCCGGAAAGGCCAGCGAGTGGAGTGCTGGGGGGATATATACTGTCACAATGTTGATTGTACGTCCTTCCCACTGGCACGAGACGGCAGCAAAACGACCTTGCTCATCCGTCTGCGTGTGCTTGATGATAAGTGGGTACTGTTTCCTGATTAAGATCCCCACCCCTCGAGAACCTGATGTGAATTCGGGATGGACTGCCAATTTAAACCCCCATCTGTCGAGGGCCTTGCAAGTTGGCCCAACCAGGTGGGTCTCTTGTATCATGACTACTGCTGGCGCCTGACGCTTAAGATATTGTAGTACCAATCCCCTCTTTAATTTATCTCTCAGGCCGTTCACATTCCATGAGATCAGTGGTAGGTGTTAAGCACGTAATGGGTGTATTGCGGGCGTGGAAGCGGTGTGGCTAGTTTGCGTAGGTGTATGTGGCATCAGATTTATCTGCATGAGAAACCTGACTCGGATAATGAGGCGTAGGTCCCTTGTGGAAGTGTGGAAGTCATACCATAAACCATATCAAAGAATAAAGAAAAACTAAACTAGAACTGTTAGAACTTATCGCTCGTCCCTCCCCCCTCCCTGCCTCCCTGCATGACGGATTTGAAACTACCCGCCTCCCCAACATTGCACAGTGCCTAATACCCATTTCCTGTTACCTTCGTAGTAGGGGAATTACTCCGGTATCCTCCCCAGAACATCCTCTAATCTACTATATATTAGATTTGCAATTTTGCATTGAGGTACACAATTAACCACAGGCACCAAGACCTTACGTAGGTTCACATAGGGCGGCTGTTCATTATGTGTCTCCGGGTGCTTCAGGGGTTACGTCAGGTGTCATCGATCATCCAGGCTGCTGGTCGTTGTCCTCCGGGCGATTTTTGTTGGAGTTCAAATTCCGTCAACTCTGTTCGTGTGGAGGTGCTTCATAGCGATGGGTTGTGCCTATGGCGTCTAGTCTCTGATGAGAGGTGGACCTCTATCTATTCAGCTCCCTTTGCCCGGGTCTTCGTTTGTTGACGCTGTCTCTTCCAGTTCTGACTGCGTCGCTCCCGGCGGCTGCCGACCGTTGTTTTTCCCCGCTTTTCCATGGTTGGTGACTTGGCGCCAGCCCTCGAGCCATTCTTGGGCCTCCTCCGGCGTTGTGAAGAACCACACTTTTCCCTCTGCCTCCACTCTCAACTTCGCAGGGAACATCATTGAGTATTTAAGTTCGCAGCTTGTTAGTTCTTTCTTTATAGCAAAAAAATTGCGCCTTTGTTTTGTCACTGTTGCCGTGTAGTCAGGGAAAAAGGAAATCGCACTTTGTTCGTAGTGTACCGGTGGGGCCACTCTGGCCATTTGGAGAATGAGGTTCCGGTCTCGAAAATTAAAAATGTGGGCCAGTATGGGCCTAGGAGGCACACCTGGCTTAGGCCTACCGCCTGGGATGCGGTGGGCTCTTTCAACTAAGAAATGGTGGGATAGGCCTCGGATTGTAAGTATTTCTTGATAAGGTCTTCCACAAATAAGTCCATTGCTGGCCCTCCTGTTCCCTCCGGCACACCCACGATTCTAACGTTGTTGCGCCGGGAGCGGCCTTCATAATCGTCCAGTTTTGCGGCCATAGTTTTATTTTCCATTTCTAGGTGTTTCACTTGTCGCTTAAGGGCGGTAGTATCTGTGCATAAAGTCGCTGTTGTTGTTTCTACTTACGTCACCCTCGTGCTCAGTTTCCTGAAATCGGCACGGAATAATGAGAGTTCTGTAGAGACAGTGTCTATTCGTGACTCTAAGGATGTGTGTACTTTATTTAGCGTGGTCATTATGTCCTGAAATGTGACCTCCTTCCCCTCCGCTGCATTGTGGTCTACCACGGGGGTGGTGGTGTGGTCTGTTGACTCCTGGTGAGTTTTATTACATGCGTACTTATCAAGTTTAGTTTGGTGTGTGACGCACTGGCCTCATCCCCCCATTGTTGTAGGTTTACAGTGGCTTTATATAGTAGTGGATCTGCAGTTGGGAGTACTCACCTCTGCCTGCCAGTGCGATAAACAGTCACACGCGGCCTTTTGGGTTTCCTACACTTAGGTCATGGCATTGTCCTCTCTGTATGGCATAACAGTACATTCAGGTGCCTCGCCGCTGGGTTGCCGTGGGGAATTGACTGCTGTTGTGGGCGAGCCTTCACCCCTCTCTCGTCGCACGAGTGTTCTGTAGTTGCCACCTTCTCCCACGAGTACCGTTGCGGTAGTTGTCTTCCTTTCCTTGGTACTGGCGGTTGCTAGTCCAGTGGGGGGTGGCAGATCATTGTTTTCTCTCTGCTCCGAGGGCCGGCTCGTTTTCTGCACTGCTTGCGTGGGCTAGTAGTGCGCTCTGGCTAGGCCCGCTCCCTGTAGTGGCCAAGCTTTATTAATTCTCTCGGCAGGTCATTGCCATCAGTGGCAGCTGCGCAGCACTTTCTGATCGCAGCCGTGAGGTTGGTAACACTATCGGGCGTCGGGTCCCGTCTCCCGGCATCTCCAGAACGTACGCTTTTGTTTACCTCAGGCCACGCACTTTGTCTGGGCTAATCCCGACCTCGATCTCAGCTATGCGGGGCCGATGCGCGGCGTCTCGACCACGTCTCTGGGTGTTCACTCGGGTCGGGGATGGGACTTTGCCAGGCGCAGGTTTCGCCGCTTGCCAGTCTGGAGGGCCGCTTCACGGCCATCGTCCAAATCGCCACCGTATATGTCCCCGAAGGGGGGAGTTGATCGTATTTGCCTTACAGGGCTCGCGGCTTTTCATGCAGGCCGCGGTCACTCTTCACGAGGTAGCTTGTTCGTTCAGTGGTCTTTCGACACTGCGGGCAGTTTACCTGAAGCCCATCTCCTTCCGACGCATTCTCACCATTTTGTAGGTAAATTTGCATGCGGATTACTGTACGGATATTAGAGGAGTCCTGTGGAGGCACGGAGCTGTTCTAGTCGGCGGCCATTTCCTTCGGTTGCCGGCCGCGCCCCCCGTGTCTGCACTTTCTAATATAGTTCACCATAGGGTATACTCTTTTTTAGAGCACGTGGATGGAAACTTGTTCCATGTAAGACGCTGTTGGTAGCTGTTGGTTTGGTGTATGTTGTTGTTTTAACCTGACCATCTTTGATATATACGGTAAGATCCAGAAATTGTACCTCTTTGTCATTGATATTGTGAGTGAATGATGGTCCGATCTTGTTCTGGTTTAGGATGGAGAAGTACTCATCAAATTCACTTCTTGTTCCGTTCCAAATTATAAAGCAAGACTATGAAATTGGCACAATCCTGACATTTGCAAAAAGGTTTGAGGTCCTGAAACAACAAATGAGGCACAAAACAGGAACAGCAGTGGAATCGGACAACACAGTAAGTGAGTCTGACACAGATGCCAGTGAGGAGGAACAAAACACCAATAGAATACCTAAGACTTCTTTTTTAGAGGAAATGAAACTCCTATACATAGACTAATGACCAGGCATGAACAGAGGGAGAGGACGTGGAAGGGGATACTCAAAGGAACGATCCACAAGTCACACAAGAGCCACAGATGCAGAAGAGGAGGGGGGCGCAAGAAGAGACAACTACCCCCTCCGCAACCGACAGAAGAAATAAATAGACAAGATAACATCAATCTAATTATAAACCTGTCAAAACTAGAGTTAACCGAAGATCAAACAACTCTTCTTAACAAAGGCCTCACGTTCTGCCCGGAACACCACCATGATTATACGGAGACTAAAATCGACATTTACAAATTTATTCGAAAATTAAACCTGGCAAAAATCTTTGCAAAACACAAGACTCAAGCAAGATCACCCACCCAAAAGAGACCGGAAACAGAATTAACAATTGAACAAATACCAGATGTGGTCACATCATATGAACTAATGATGAACTTGGAAGAAAGCCAGACAACAACCAGCGAAGTGTTGGACATGCTAGAAATAGATACTTGTGGACACCAAAACACGAACCTAAGAAACAAATCAAAATTCTGTCCGAACTTACCACCAGGGAACAGAATAGACACGTACCATGACCTTGTAATAGCTGATCTGGAGAAACTCAGGAACACAAATAAAAAAAAAACAAGCATTGGCATAGCCAATAGGTCTCGACTTTGGGACCTTTTAAGTGTTTAGCCATGCAGCACTTTAACCTGGGTGCTGTGCTGCTAGGGATTGAAGAGCAATTTCACAACCATCTAAACGGAGGCATTGGCAGCAATGAGGCAATGCTTGGATTCACCGTTCCTAGGGAGCAAAAAAGACATTAAGCGCCATCAACGCCTTTTTGGGGTAGTAAGCACTATATAATTCCAATTTAATTCAATTGCCAACAAAAATACTGCGGATAGCTTTGTCTGTCATACAACTTTTCAGTTTGTTTTAAAGAATTCAAAAGTTTGGAATGTGGGAGAACCCGCTAGAACTGGAGAGATTACGATAGCCACAAAAATGCCTGCTATGGTAGAGGTGAGGTGTCAATAGAACGAGGTCAATGGCCCCTCTGCAAAAACATCTTATACTAGTAAACTGAGGGGTAGTAAGGTGATCGGCTCTTGTGAGTCTTGACGACAGGGGTTCTTCTCCAGGCTAGCTGGTGTATGTTTGTATTGCAGACTTCCAGACTGGAAGACGTGGACAAAACTGGACCATGACTGCCTAGTGAATACCTCAAACTTTGTTGAGAGTTACCAAGGAAATGTCTCATCTGAAAGAGAAAGTTTGTCCCCAGCTGCTCAGCATTCATTCACCAAACACAGCCATCTAGGCTGAACAGTGACCCAAAACAACAGGGTCTTGACAAGGACAGTTACTCAAAGTAAACACATAAATGGCATGGAACATAGATGGCATAAAACAGCTTATATCCATTATATTGGTTACTCTTTCTTAGAACCTCACTGTTATCTGTGCTGTTAAGCATTGTGGGTGTACTTGAAGGCACCCACACTCCTGCCGTGCACAATGAGGTTTAACAGCAGCTGCGGGCCGGCCATGATTTATTATCAACGACAAGCATCTGTGAGCACTTATCTCTTGTGCTTATCTAGTAATGTGTTGTTTGCATTTACGCAGACGCCAGCATCAACTATAATGTAGTGGCTTCTGTTTGATGCTTAGCAGAGAACATCTCTTGACCACTTTCATAGACTATAATTTAATAATAAATACACTATTCTCACAAAAGGCTACGGACTGGGACTTTAAAATGTGTAAATGCGTTTAGTTTTCTCCGGAAAATGAGTCAAACAGCATTTTACCTTGAATTCAATACTTGAACCTCACTGCAGCCAACGGTGTGAATGGCGAGTTCATCCAAGGCATCTGAGTTAAAGTATTGAAGACAGGGCTGGTTATAACGGAGGTCTGTAATGCATCCGTCGGCCGAAGATCTGATAGCCTTTATTCAGAAATAGAAGCCATTTTGTAGAGTGTACCAGGGGAATAACACCATAAAACGGATATAGGGAACACAAGAGGGATGCAGCGTTGTGTACCTTAATTAAAATGTTTCTGGACTTGTACAAAATGAGGTTAGATACGGTGTTATTTCAGTCATATATCCAACAACTCCACGCTGTATTCAATTTATGAGACTATCTGAAAAGAAAACTAAGGCAGGTTGACATCAGGGGAAACTAAAAAAAAACAACAGTTTGAGGGTGTTCTCACAGGTAAAACTACAAGCCCTAGCACTAGCAGAATAATACAAATTAATAGTGAAGCAGGCTGGAGGCTCCAATTAGGAATAGTTTTAATTAATGGACGTTCATAGTCAAGTCTAAATTTTTTTCCGAAATGATGCAATTATATTGGATCGATGTTTACTTTCAGCTGACACGTTTTTATAAATTAACTTCTTTTTCCAAGATTAACATATCCTGAATTACTCATCAAAACCGACAAATCTTAAAGCTCACGACACTCAAATCATCTCTCAGCGGACGGTAGACATTCACCTTGTAAGCAGCAGTGAGAGGCAAGTGCCGACCATCTTGTTCTCTCTTAAGCTATAGGGTACTTTAAGTGTGTGTGTAGCGCTTCTACTATTAACATGGCATCGAATGCGCTTTATACATCTGAGCGGGTCCGGGACTTCCATCAACAGGTTGTGTATGATTGGATGCAGTGCTGACCTAGAGGAGGGGCAGCCGGGGAGCAGAGATGGGTGGGGTGCCTAGTTGGGTAACAGTTGCTGCAATAGGTTTACAGGGACGCGGCTGTGAATGGCACAGATGACCTGCCCGAGTCACTGCGGTTGGGCGCACCTGCAGCGCTCACCGACGCCTTCCCACTGCCCCCAGACACTACAAGCCCCACTGTAATGTATCCTGCAGCCTGGCTGCGTAGAGCTGATAATCCCTGCACTCTGTCACTGCCCTGCTGTTTACCCGACCCTTCTCAGTGCAAGGCAGAGAGATAAGTCATGTCCAGGGCAGCTGTCCACTCCTCCCTCCAAGAGGCTGCTGGAGCCCCGGCGCCTGCATTCCGGGCCTGTTTGCGGTGCCATTACCGGCCTGGAGGTGCCACAGGGAGTCACCCTGCTGGCATGCATACATTACTTCAAGTGCCAGGGGCTGCGAGCGCTTCAGGGAGTGAAAAGGAGCAGGGCGGCTTCTGAGTGGCCTGCAGGACCCCGTTACATCTCCATGGGGAAGCGTGGGGTGTCCACAGTAGATAGTCACAACACAGAGCCGATCTGTAAAGAGGAACAAAACAACAACACCTAGATGGAAACAGTGAGACCTTGCTGTTGACATAGGCCGCCCAGCTCCAGGCGCCCTGATCAAATCACTGACGGGCCAACTGAACCTTAAACCCTTCAGAGATCGATACATTGATACATTGATAACCATCATTTCTTAGAAACAGCAAAACTGTGGTCATAAGCGTCAAATAGTAAGAAGCGCGGCCACGCGGTCGCGAAAGTGAAAGCGACCGTTAACATGATCCAGAACAGATGGCACCATGCGCGCCCCTGCTCGCTCCCGCAAGCTGGAGGCCGTGGGACATGCACGAGTTTCTGGAGTGATTCCAAGAGGCCCTCTCCTAGAGCAGCGCATGCGCGCTGCGCTAGGCTCGACCTAAAAAGAGAACTTAACAAAAGGAGAACGCGAGGCCCTTAAAGAACTAATGAACTGTGATACCATCGAAATAAAACCAGCTGACAAAGGGGGCAATATTGTGATAATGGAGAAAAACACAATACATCAAAGAAGCAAAAAGACAGCTTAATGGTGCAAGTAATTATATCAAGTTAATGGCGAATCCCATAAATGATCTAACAATAAACCTTCAACAAAGCATTAAAAAAATGGAGAGAACAATGCATCATCAATGATGAGGAAGCTGAATTCCTAATGGAAGGCAATCCAATAATACCCACTATGTACTTTTTACCTAAGGTGCATAAAACATTGATCAACCCACCGGGCAGGCCAATTATATCCAGTTGTGGCTCACTTTATCAGAATTTATCTATATACATAGACAGCATTCTAGCACCTATGGTATCCACACTCAATTCATACATCAAAGACACTGGGGACTTTTTGAAACATCTGGCGAATATAAACTAGCACCAGGGCCTATTAATGGTAACCATTGACGTGGTCTCATTATACACATCAATAAGTCATGAGGTGGGATTTCCTGAGACAGCGCAATATCCAATATCTAGAACAATCAGAAGCGATATTGGAAATGACAGAAATCTGCCTACGGAACAACATCTTCCTGTTTGAAAAACAGATGTACCTCCAAACCCACGGAACCGCAATGGGAGTTTCCTTCTCCCCGAGCTACGCAAACCTCACCATGGGGTGGTGGGAGAAGACAATAGCTTGGGGAGAAGGCAACGAGAAATATATAGACAAAGTCCATCTTTGGCTACGTTTCATTGATGATTTGTTTATAATTTGGAACAGCACAAGAAGTGAATTTGATGAGTACTTCTCCATCTTAAACCAGAACAAGATCGGACTATCATTCACTCACAATATCAATGACAAAGAGGTACAATTTCTGGATCTTACCGTATATATCAAAGATGGTCAGATTAAAACAACAACATACACCAAACCAACAGCTACCAACAGCATCTTACATGGAACAAGTTTCCATCTACGTGCTCTAAAAAAAGAGTATACCCTATGGTGAACTATTAAGAATGAGCAGAAACTGTACAGACGACGATGTTTTCAAAGAGAAGTCGGAAGAAACTGCCAACAAATTCAAACTAAGAGGCTATAGGAGAAGTGACATTGAGGAAGGAAGGAAAAGAACAGAGAACTTAAATCAACAAGAAATATTGACTAATAAACAAAACCAAAATAGCAAAGTGGGAACAGACAAAAAAATACAATTCATTATGACATATAACAAAGAACATAACTCGATCAGAAAGATTATGAACAAATACTGGAATATTATAAAAAAAATCCAGATATAGGAAACATTTTAAGTGACAACATTGACATTTCCTTTAGAAAATCACCATCACTGAAAGCCAAACTGACTCGCAGCCACTTCACGAGAACGCTAAATGAAACGTGGTTAGGTAACCGCCAGAAAGGATTCACTAAATGTGATAAGTGTAAAGCCTGTAAGATTGGCAAAAACATCAAAAACTTGACTGATTTTAAAAAACGTATATTCACCATTAAACACAGAATCACGTGTGAGACCAATTACGTAATCTACATGATCACATGCGACTGCGGCAAGAAATACATCGGAAGCACGATCTGTCCGCTAAGAAAAAGGATTCTGGAACACATAAGAGCAATCAAAAATGGATATACCAACTATGCCATAACGAAACACTTCGAAACTCATGAAAACTACACTTGGGAGAATATAAAATACAGTGGAATTTCTCATGTTCCAAACCACGAAAGAGGAGGAAACAGAACATCAAAATTGAGACAACTTGAGTCTAAATTAATAATCAAATTCAGAACAAAACAACCGATGGGTCTGAATGAGGAAGAGGATCTTTTTGTCCATTTATGAAAACCTAACTAGAGAATATTTGTAAATAAATATCACCTAGTAACTATCATCACTATGTTGGGGACATACAAGCCACTCAGACAAAACCAGACTAAGTAAGCCACTTAGGCACCAATAACAATCAGGAACAATATGAATATACCTACACAATTGGACTGACCAATAACTAGGCCAAGAACCAAGTATACTAATACATCAATCGGTCACCCTGTATGTAAACAGTCACTCAGACTAGACATGATTACCAGAAAGTGATCCTGAACTGTTATGTAATAATGCTGAATATTATCATAAACCCCAACTAAATGAAGATATGGTGTAAAATAACCAAATGTATACAATTGCAAAAAAGAACATTGTAAATATGTACATATTTTGTAAATCATCTCTTGTAAAATGCACAAAACTACATATCCCACAATGCCTCATGGAAGGCACTTGGGAGCAGTAGTATGAAATGGAAACAATTAACAGACTTCCCTAACCGTGAACAAGCCTTGATGGTGAAACGCGTTGGTGTCAGTGGTAAATAAAAACCTCTGATTACAAAATACTGGAGTGCGACATCCCTTTGTTTAAAAATATTACATGGGGTCGGATTCCACCCAATTTGATGTCAGCAACCCTGGTTGACTGAGCGCGCTGGGGGAAGGAATCACTTTGTTTGACAATATATATATATATATATATTTTTTTTTCAAACAAAGTGCCCTCAAGCAGCAGGAGGTCACTCGACAGCGCTCTGCCACCTGGCGAAAACAATATTGAAGTGAAGCATGAAAGCAGGCTGCATTTTAAGCCAGGTGGCAGAGCGCTGTCGAGTGACCTCCTGCTGCTTGAGGGCACTTTGTTTGAAAAAAAAAAAATATATATATATATATATATATATATATATATATATATATATATATCTATATACCAAATGCGATTACTCCCACAATTGAAGACACCACACGCGATGTCTGACTTCACCATTTATTGTAGGACAGGCTGCAGCATAGACAGGTATGGCTTCCCAGCGCGAAATCTGCCACTCGCCATACGCGTTTCAAGATTTCCCCTTGTTCACTGGCTTGGCTTCTGGTGAAAACACAGCTTTGCAAAACTTCCCGCACCTGCGATTGTTTTAATAGTCCCGCCCCCATGGGCGTGTGCATCAGTGCACTCTGGGTCTCGTAGTCTCCATAGTTTAGTCCATAGTGGTGCTGCTGATATATTCTTCCATTCTTTATATCCCTTTGGGTAGCTAGTTAAACCACAGCTGTATGCTGCATTTCTCGTGCCTCGCCCAACTGGTAACATCGCTCCATGATTGCGCTGTCTTCAATTGTGGGAGCAATCGCATTTGGAATATATATATATATATACACTGAAAAAGCCAAAGGTTGAAGTAACGTTATAGTTCGGTGAATTTGTTAGGGACAATATTAATGTTTGGAACTAATGAAAAAAAACACTGAAATTCACCAGTTATAGTTAGCAGAGCAAACTCTAACTTGCGCCCCCGCCATGCATTGCTTGTGACCTCACATATGACATCACTCATGACATGTTCTATGGCATCACTGCTATCATCGCAAATGACATTATTGATGACATCACTGACAACATCACCCAATTACTGTGGTTTTTTAGTTTACATAGTGATGGATAACTATCATATTATGTTTCTACCTAATTTTGTACAGTCTGTGTCCAGATAGTGGGTGTAAGTGTTTACAAAACACGTGTGCCACTAATGCATCATAGGTGTGTAAAGGTATTGAACACGTTATAAATCTTTGTATTGAAGAGTAACTCTAGGTGCATGTGACAGCATGTTCCACACACGTTTTTGGTACTGCAGAAAAGGTTTCCAACCGGGCAAAGATTATACATACTACATTCTAAGTATTGTAAGCAAACTTGATTTATTAGACAGAATCATCTCAGCACGATGATTTGTACTTAACATAGAAGACTTTGCACCAGGTACTAACCTATGTACATGTGCTTGTCTTGCTTCAGAAGATGGGCTTTCTGTAAAGTTTTCCCCACAGTATGAAGGCTGTAGGTAGTATGATCTTTAGCAACTTCAGACCTTGGTTATTTTAAGTGAATAGTTGCTCTCCGAACAAGTTTTGCATAGAGTGTACACTGTGCTTAGTAGATACTTTTTAATACTCAGTGGTGTATTTCTCATGAGAGTTTCATTGTCTGCAAACAGTGTGGCATAAAGTAAACTCTCTCTCCATAGAGTAAACACTGTTAACAGTACCCACATTTCTACTCATATCCCCTTCATTTCTCAATGTAGGTTCAGTGACTGTCAGGGGTTTGATACAGGTAAAGAGTGTCCCTAGTAGGCCATTCGTTATGTTACACTGGTTGAGTATCTTGAGGAACTTGGTTTTCCCTGAAGAACTGTATACAGATTGAACACAGTGTGCAAGGTAGGTTACCCTTTCATCTGTGGTTCATAGTCAACATGAACTCGGCTACCCATGAAGTGTATGTTAAAGGGTCAATGTTACTGTGGGAGGGAAGGGCGGAAATATGGCTTTGGAGGCTTTGTTAATTTGAGAATTTTGAGCATTTATTGATCAAAAATACAAATTAAATGTCTGGTATATGAGTCCAAGGAGCTACTTGGTTGGTCCTCTTGAGCACTTGACAGGCGTAATGATGGTTTCTCACTTCTGTTCCTTTTTTTAAGAGCCCCGGAGATGGGTGCTGCTGCCAGCAACCGTGTAAGCTACAACTTTCCAGAGTTGTGGCAGGCTGCTGAGTTCCATCTGGCGGTGTCCACCACTCTTCAGACCAAGTCTCAGTGGCCTCCTCTGTCTCCCTGTCATCACTGGACCTCTCCGCCTCCTCGTCTTCTCAGTGAATCAGGCCATCCTGCTTCTTTTCCTCCCAGCGATTTGGTTTCCTCTGCCCTCAGTCGGCGTCGGTTTGCAGCATTCCAGACTGGAACCCAGAAGTTCATGGTGCTTTGACCAGCCAATCTGCCTCCTTTTTCAGTTGCGTGGCCCCACCCCCCTCCTCCTGAAAGGAGAAGTCTGTCGTCAGTGTTTGAGGAATGATCCTTGCCTGCCGTCTTTTGTCTAATAATTTGTCCTTTTCTTTCTGTTGCCCTTGATGGTGGTATGCCGAGGATGGAGGTTAGGAGCTGCCATCTCTTTACCAGGTAAGGAGAGGGTGCAGGAAAGGGTCCCTTCACAGTTACATATAACACAAGCTTATGGGGGTTGTATGTATGGTAGCAGTAAAGACGCTTCATATTATTCTGTGCTTTTTTGCATTTTCTTTAATGGCTCTAATAGTATACCCGTTTAAAGAGGAATGTGTACAATAGAAGCTTGGATGATATCATCAGTGATGTCATCAATGATGTAATTTGAGATGCCATCAGTGATGTCATAAATGAGGTCATAGAACATGTCATGAGTGATGTCACATGTGAAGTCATAAGCAGTGCATGGTGGGGTTCAAGCTATAATTAGCTCTGCTAACTATAACTGATGAATTTCTGTGTTTTTTTTAGTTCTAAATGTTAATGTTGTCACTGGCAAATTAGCCTAACTATAATGTTACTTTAACCTTTGGGTTTTTCAGTAAATTTCTAAGGTAAAAAAAAAAAAGATCTTTTTATCACACCTAACTATAACGTTATTCTAACCTTTTTTTCCACTGAATTTCTATGGTTTTTTAACGTAAAGTATTATTTAATTACCATACATAAATGCAATCTCCCGCTGGGAATAGCCTTTGGCCGTGCATGGTGGGAGGGTTGGCTACAGCCAACACCCCCACATGCAGCTAATCCGGCGCTGCGCACGGCCTTCTGCCATGTGCAGTGCGGGGTTGGCCACAAGGCCTGGCTTGAGGCCATGCCCTGTAGCCAATCCCCGTAAAGGCATCCGATCCCCCACTGTGCAGTGGGGAGTTGGCCACATGGCCTGGCCTGCATTTTTAAAAATACCGCCCACTGGGTGCAGACTTTTGATCTGTTTTCCTGCCCGCACTGATGCTGGCAGGGAAACAAATCAAAATAGCGGTATAAGTAGTTGCTCAGGCAGGAGCAATGGCAGCTTCTACTCTATGCAGGGAGCTGGCTGGGGTCCAAGGGCCCTGGGGCTCTGCTTGCGGCCCTCAAAGGTGCCCTGGGTGGGCAACAGAGAACCCACCTTTAATGATACGGACCCTGGGATGGGGACCCCAATGCCAGAAAAGGCTTGGATGGGGAACCCATGCGGCCCCCTCCCCTTCAATTTTAGTAGTGGCCTTGGGAGATGGGGTCCCGAGAGCCTAACAATGCTCAGGAAGGGGGGCCATGCAGCCCCCACTCCTTTAACAAAAATATATAGCCCTGGAGGATGTGGTCCACAGTGCCTACAGAGGCTTGAGGAGCTGGCCATGCGGCCCTGTCCCCTTTCGTAGAAAAAAGGCCCTAGGGGATCGGGTGCCCAGGGCCTCATAAAGCTTGGGGAGGGGGCCACGATACCCTGCTCCCCTTACAATGAGATATGGCCCTGGGGAATGGGGTCCCTGGGGCCTTTTAAAGGCTCAGAGAGTGCAGCCTGTGGGGGTGGGGGCGCATTGACTCCCTCTCTATGAAGGCTTGGGGATGGGGGCCACTTGGTCCCTCTCTAATTTAAAAAACATACGGTCCACGTGGCACCCTCTCATCTTTAAAAAAAAAAAGGAACTGGGGGATGGGGTCCCCAGGGCCTAATAAGGCTTGGGGAGGGGGCATGAGGCCCCCCCCTACCCTTTAAAAGACCCTGTGGCCAACAGGGGTTGGCTTTACGAATGGTAATACAATATTGCTTTACCTTAAAAAAAACTCTAGGAGTTCACTGAAAAAAATGAAAAGGTTAAAGTAACATTATAGTTAGGTGAATGTGTCAGTGACAATATTAACGTTTTGAACTATACCATACACTTCATGGGTAGCCGAGTTCATGTTGACTATGAAACACAGATGAAAGGGAAACCTATCCTGCATACGGTGTTAAATCTGTATACAACTGTTCAGGGAAAACTAAGTTCCTCCAGATACTGAAGCCCTGTTACCTATCGAATGCCCTATTACAGAGTCTTTACCTGTATCAAACCCCTGACAGTCACTGAAATTACATTGAGAAATGAAGGGATATAAGTAGAAAAGTGGGTCCTGTTAACAGTGTTTACTCTATGGAGAGAGTTTACTCTGTACCACACTGTTTGCAGACAGTGAAACGCTCATGAGAAATACACAGAGTATTAAAAAGAATCTACTAAGAACAGTGCACACCACATGCAACACTTGTACAAAGAATGACTATTCACTTAAAATAACCAAGGTCTGAAGGTGCTACAGATCATACTACCTGCAGCCTTCATACTGTGGAGAAAACGTTACAGAAAGACCATCTTCTGAAGCAAAACAAGCAAATGTACATAGGTTATTACCTGATGAAAACAGTCTTCTATGTTAAGTAGAAAATGTCATGCTGAGACTATTCAGTCTAATAACTCAAGGCTGCTTACAATACTTAGTATCTACTTCGTAAATTCTGTTCCCTGTTGGAAACTTTTTCTGTAGTACCAAAACTCTTGTGTGGAACATAATGAACACAAGTCGTCAACTGTCACCTGCACACAGAGTTACTATTCAATA
The DNA here is from genome assembly GCA_963921515.1 of Calotriton arnoldi. Classification (NCBI taxonomy): domain Eukaryota; kingdom Metazoa; phylum Chordata; class Amphibia; order Caudata; family Salamandridae; genus Calotriton; species Calotriton arnoldi. The sequence goes on from CAWUFW010001369.1 coordinate 2,037,633, forward strand.
CAAAGATTTATAATGTGTTCAATACCTCTGCACACCTATTGTGCATTAGGAGCACATGCATTTTGTAAACATCTACACCAATTAGCTGGACACAGGCTGCGCAAAATCAGGTAGAGAAAGTAATATGGTAACTAGTCGCCACTATGTAAATTATAAAACAAACTAACACACTCATTGGAGTATGTCGTCAGTGATGTCATCACTGATGTCAAAGAACATGTCATGAGTGATGTAACATGTGAGGTCATAAGCAGTGTACGGCGAGGGTGCAAATTATAGCTAGCTCTGCTAATTATAACTAGTGAGTTTCTGTGTTTTTTTTAGTTCATAACATTAATGTTGCCACTGACATATTCACCTAAATATAACGTTTTGTATGAGTGAAATGTGAGTCTAACTATAACGTTCCAGTAACCTTTGGTGATATATATGCACTGAAAAAATCAAAGGTTATATATATATATATCTAACCTAGTTTTTTTCCAGTGAATATAACTATTTTTTTTTACTGAAAAAAACGAAAGGTTACAAGGACGTTATAGTTATGCTCACATTTCACTCGTACAAAACCATTGAAATTCAGCAGTTATAGTTACCTGAGCTAACTATAACTTACGCCCCGCAATGCACTGCTTATGACCTCACATTCGACGGGTTATGGATTGGGTCTTGTAGGACTAACCACCCTTGCATCATTAACTAAGGGTTTAGTGTGCTGTAAGCAGTACATTTCATCATTTGATGCAATATGTTCCTGTTACAGGGTATGCCTGCAATACTGCACTTGCAACCAACAACAATTTGACACTTAAGAAATGCATTTTACTATTTATTTAGTCCTTTTTTAATGGCTGTTTTTTCCTGAATAGTGAGTAGTGAAGATGTGGACAGAGCATAACCAGCGTGGTATTCCTACCTCTGAATCTTTAATAGTGAATAATAAGTATAAAATAATTTGAAGCTTAAGTTAAAGATCTACTGTGACTTAGGATCTCATTTCACCTCCTGTTGAAATCAGAAGCACATTTTTTATTTCTGGGAAATTTCACTGGGGAGATATAGGTTTTCAAAACTATATCTAATTTTGTCCCACAGACTAAAACATGCCTACAATTTTCAATCAACAGTCAAGATTTTGTGTAGGTAAACTTTAGCAAAGGAGAAAGAAAGGGGCAGAAAAAGAAGCTAGCGTAGAGCCGACAAGTTACAATATCAAATTTGATCTAAACAATTCATGGTGTTTTCTAATTTAAAATTGAGTTTGGCTGTGTTCAGGTTATTTCCAACTTACCTGCAATATCATCTCATCCAAGGACAGCCGGTTTAAGAGGTCGTCAACCCTCTCTTCCCAGGACAGGGACGGGTCCAAGAAAGGGTACTGCTGACCCAATGCATCCTTGGTGACCCAGAGCAGCAGGGCGGTGACGTGGAGCATGGCAACTCCCTGCATCCTCCGGTCCTTTGGAACTCAGGCCCAAAGAGTGTCCAAGAACATCAGGTGCACAAAAATGGGATGAAAGATGGAGACACGCCAATTCACTATGTACATAAGAGTCAAGAACTGTAGGCTTCAGAAAGGTGTGGCTTCATTAACAAAATGTAACACAAATAGCTTTGATGCCCTGGTAAGCCTGGTTAGCCTGAGAAGAAATTATTTGAGTTAGTATGCTTATTATAAAAAAGAGACATTAGTTAACCATTCTTCAAATCTAAAATGTCCCCATAATTCTGTCATCGATGATGACGGTTCTTAGATGTCATGGACCACCACACCCCTAAGTTGTTGGAAAGGGGGTGGGGTTTACATTTCGGAGGTGGCTGACTGAGTATCCAACAACCTGAATTCTTTATTGTGATTCTCACCTCATTTCATTATGCTTCGGTTCTTTCAGCATTGGGAGTGCTTAGAAACAAACTGAGTAGGTGCTATATAAACACAGAAGTTGAAATTTACCCTGTTCCACTGTACATTTCCACTTCATGTCCCTTCTCTTGCCAGCTAGAGTAATTCCTTAAAGTGGGATTTGATTGTACAATAAACAAGCACTGGCAAAGTACTGAAAAGTAAAAATGCTGCCAGCTAAAGGTGGTGTGCATAGGTTTGCAAACAAGTAATATAGCAATGGCAATGTCAATAGCCTTATAACTAAAAGTGTCTCTTCAGTCGCTGATGAGTTTAGGCACTCAATAAATCATCATGCAGACACTCTGTTACTCATTTTTGCACTCCTACATCCATTCAGCCACCCACTGACTCATTCTTGTATTTATCCTCTTACCCACCCACATTAAAACAGTCACACAAACTTCCACACGCGTTTGTAAGAGAAATCAAAAGAATAAAAGTAGAAAAAAGAAAACATGCTGACACTTAAACTTGGTGGAATATGCTTCAATATAAACATTAAATTAAACATAGTAGTGTGTTGCTATCCTGCAACATTATTGTACATAATGTGTCACTGTTTTAAAGTTCCATTGTAGCTGCCACATTTAGAAGCAACTTGTTGGCCGCCTGGGAGCCCTTAAAACAATTCACTAAAACAATACACTATGCACATTACCATTCCAAAGAAGAAGCTCAATGAACATCCACTAGGCACATAGCTTTGAATGCTATAGTCTATAGTGCATCGCTGCTGTACTAAGCCAATGTGGCCAACATAATGCTTCTAAACATGGGGGCCATCATGAAAGGTAAAACAATGATACACTATAGATAATACCATTCCAAGATGGCTGTCCAGTTTAGACATAGTGGCCACACAGGATGCAGCACACTGCGGATTAAATGAGGGGCAAGCAAGCAGACTGGTAGAACTGTCTGGTGAGTTGAAAAATGCTACAAAAAAAAAAAAAAAAAAAAAAAGGAGAACAAAAGAAATGAAAAGGGACCTATAAATGGAAATAGAAAACTGGCAATCAGACCAGTCAATGAAGAGCCCCTATTTTCAGGTGAATGTGCACATAAAATGAGGCCAGATGCCGTACGGGATTACTCACAGGGCAATACAGTCAGTGGCAGAAATTGGATAACTGATTGCCCCATGCAGTATGATGCCACAGGAAGAAGCAGAATGAGAATAGCACTTGAACAGTCAGAATATGGCGTGCCCAACAACCCCTCTGTGTCTATATATGTGTGTAGAGTTTTTAATGTTTTTTACAGGGGCCTGACTGGTATGGTCCTACTTAAGAAAGCCTAACAAGGATTACCACAGTACTAATCTACCCCAAAGGGTATATCCCTAGGGGTAACCAACACTAAAAAATCTTGCTTAATGAGTTAATCTGTCAGATTCCATGTACACAAAATACTTGCCTTCAGCCTTCAACACAGTGCACTAACAGTTCCCCTTTAAAGGCCTATTGGCTTTACTAAATGAATTTCACAATAAGTAAGGCATAATACCTTTTTAGGTCGAGCAGTCGAGACCTCTTGTATATACTTTAGTATATACTTAAATGTGTATATACTTTGTGGGCTCTGGAGATCAGCCCTAGGACTTGTCTGCTTCCGCTTAGGGACTTTTTTTTCTGTTCAACTGCCTCTATTTAACTGTCTTGATAGAAAACGACCAGTAGAGGTCAGTAAAATACCCGGATTGCTTTCTGCTGTGGGACTTTCTTTTTAAAAATTTTCTGGCAACTGCCTCTATTTAACTTTCTTGATAGAAAACGACCAGCAGAGGTCAGTAAAATACCAGAATCACTTTAGCATTCTCTAGATTCCAGTCCATAGAAATTGTCTTCCACGAGCACCCGTAGACAAAAATATTTTTTTTAAATCTTGTATTTTCAGTGATATGACCACCGAAGACCCTGATTTTATATTAAAAAGAGAGCTTTGGAATAGACCATTTCCCGCTGAAATGCAGTATTTCTCTCCATGTGTGCCCATACCTGGCGTGTCACGCAGTTTGGTGCTTACTTTCCTTCCATGTTAAAGAACAGTAGATGTTTCAGCACCCAGGCTAATGTGCTGCATAGCTAAATACATATAAGGTCCCAAAGAGGAGACCGATTGCACTGCAAATGCTTGTTTGTACCTTTTTGTCACTACAATGAACTGAGGCCTCCTGTATTGCACATAAGCTGGTAAACATCAGACGCACAGTCATAGAAATACAAATATATACAGATTTACTGTTGGCAAAACAATAAGCAACCCCTGTGAAAACGGCATAACAAGGATTATCACATAGCAAATCTTCAACTCCAAGTGTATGTCAGAAGAGGTAACCAACACAAAACCCTTTTTTACTGTAGTAATCTGTAACGTTCCATGTAACAACATTTGTCCTCAGCCTTTAACACAATGTAACAACAACGCACCCTTACAGTCTTGTTGGTGTTAACAAAGGCCTATGACTATAAATTAAACAGGTGTATTGCCTTTGTTGTAACTTTTCATAATAAACATATCAGACCTTGGGCCTCTGGCATAAATTTTCCAAAGAACCAATTAGGCCCATTTCCTTTATCATTAGCATGTCACCATGTCCAACTCAGGCCTACTGTATTCTGCATAAGCTTTCACACAGAGCAACTTCAGCCAAACAGTCAAAAACTATACATTTTTAGACAAAATTACAGTTGTCAAAACAATATTCAACCACTCCTAAGAGTGTTAACAAGGATGATCAAAGTGCATATCGCTCGTAGAGGGAATCCAGAAGGAGAAACTGACACCAAAACCCTTGCCTACCGCAGTGATTTCTGAGAACCCATGTAATGCACAGCCTGCCTCCAAGCTTTAACATGGTGTAATAATAATCCACACTTAAAGTTCTATTCGCTTTAACATGTTATTTTCACAACAAAATAGTCAGGTCTACTGCCTACGTCATACCTTTTCATAATAAACAGATCAGGCCTATAGCATTCCCAAAAGGCAGAAACTGTAATACAATCAATCTTTTTCAGTGGAACCACGAAACTTCAGCCAATCAAAATCTGTACTCAGGGTAACAAACAAAATAGGCCACGGTTACAGTCTCTCTCTGTAGCACTCCTGAAAGCTTTTTTTCTCTTGATCACAAAATACATGACATAAGGTATGATGGCAGTTGTGCAGTCAAACCTAAAAATGACTCAACATGAAAATAAATTGTAACGAAAAATTAAAGGAAAGTGAGGTTGCGCCATCAGTCCTTGCACTAAAGTAGACTACTTTTTAAGTGGATATGCAGAAGTTCACAAGCAAAATGCTGTCACTCACAGTGAAGAGAGCAAATGACTGAAGTGTGCGGAACCACCGTCCCATATTTTATGCTGTGGTAGGTAGAAGCAAAATGTGAATGACACCTGAACGGATGAAGAGGGCTGCCTGCAAGCCCCTGTAGGTGTATATGCATGCATGTATTTTCATTATAAATGTGTTAGAAAACATAAGGTTGGCGAATCAGCTAAAGCAGTCTCTAGGTCAGACAAAAAAAAAAACGGAAATATGCAAGTAACAAAGAAGGGCTCATATTCACAAACATGCTCATATAAAAACAGAACAAAAATATACTGACAGATAATAAACGCGTACACATACAGTTTACATACCAAAGCACATCCATACACACACAAGCCACACACAAAGAAACATTCAGCCACAGAATATATATATACAGAACGGATGACCCTCGGTGGGCAAACTCACAACCAAAGCCACACATCTGAAAGTAAAACTGATATGGTGGCAAACAATTAGCAGATGTGTACTATTGAAAAACACGTAACATAACATAGATGGGTGGATGAATGCATGAGTGAGTGTATGAATACACCAACAGATACAAAAATGGATGGATGTGAGTGCATACATGAAGATATTTATGGGGCGAAAAGGTAGATAAATAAAAAAATGAAAAGTGTGTTTATAGTATTTTGCTAAATTCAAGGGATTTCATGTGCATCCTATGTTGGCATTTTGCTACAGTGTCTTTTGCAGCCAAAGTTACGATGTTCAGGTATACTGTTTTCTAGATTCCGCACAATGAATGTGTCTAAAAACACAAAATCTGTAACGTTAATTTTGGTGTGTGTAGTTCTAGCAGTAAAAACACACCACAAATCTTTTAATCTTTTAATATGAGGGAAGGGATCCCAGCAGGGGCGGATTCTCCATTAAGGCTCTGGGGCTGTGCTCCCCTGACATTCCTTCACATTCCTGTACAAATATTAAATAGATCGATTGTATCTCTAAACAAATCAATGTATTTAAGTCTGGGCTGTCTGTTCCAGGATGCCTGCCCCGCCTTGCTCTGAAGCAGGAGATGGAAGCCAGGCAGTAAATCAACTATCTGAACTGTGACGCACGACGCAGGGCTTACTGTTCTATGGCAGTATCCACTATAGGCCAGTGATGCTTTCAGCATCATGGTCTCGGGCGCTGGAGTCTCCGTCCCTGCTTGAGAGCAGCCGCCTGTTATTCACAGGCATAGATCCTGCCCTTTCCCGTTTATCACACGTAGGAGTGGAAGCAAGCTAGTGTGTTTTGGTGCCTTGTTCTATGTAATGGTAAGTGTTAAAATGCTAATCTTTTGTCATGTATATTGTGCTGAGACCCCTTGCCACGCTAACCTCCCCCACTGTGACACCCAAGGCCATGGTTGCAATTCGCTGGGCCAGTTAGAAGTGGAGCTGCTGCATTTGTTCCCCTGCAAAATTGATCCAAAAGAAGAGCAGGCCAGGGTTCTTGTTCCCTTGTGAAGTTGATCCAAAAATCTGAGGCAAGTACAAAGCGAGATATATGTGCTTACAGTAGACAGTTATCTGCTGTATGACATTAAAACTGGTCCTCTCTTCATGCCCTTAACAACATTAATGCCAAAAACATGGATTGATATATGAACAATGAGTGTTAAAAACGTTAAGGCAATGCATGTCAGCGATTTAGTTCCTCTCTTATTTCAAGTTTTACTTAATCTTGCCTTCCTCAAGAGTTAGCTATTTAATCATGTTGTGTTTCTGTATTTGTTTCCCTGCATACTTTGAGCTGTGCCAGGTGTTTATGAGGGGCTTTGATTGAGAGGTCTGAAGCGGATGCTGAAGGCAAAGCAAAGTGCTTGTCAGTGGGTTGGCCTCTCTGCAGAGCTCACAGAGCAATGGTCATGTATTCCAGTTGCAATTGCAATTCTGTGGAAATGTGTATGAAGGGAGTGCACAGATGGCACAATATTTACAGGGAAAAAGCAAAAGGAAATAAATTGCTTAAATAGAAGTGAGTGCAGTGCATGTTTAGGGGTGGTGAAGTGAGGAAGTGCATTCGGGGAAGAGTGAGAAGAGGGTGCTGAAGAGCAAAGAGAGGTGGTTGAAGATGTGCAGATGGACGAGATGTGCAGAGAGAAAGGACATACATATCTAACATAAAGCACACATAATTGAAGGCCAAAACTCCTTCCACAGGCCTCAATACTATTGAAATTTCAGAATTAAAACATTTTGAAGGTTAATTATTTATAACAAATCCTTGTTGTTACTCATTTATCTTAAACAGCTAACAACCATAGACAAAGCCAATCGTACTGATATGTTTTAGGTGTAGGTCAGTTGTTGTGTTATATATCTGGATGTTATTACATCTCAGAGAGAAACCAAACTACCGGTTGGGTAGCACACTATGGGAATCAAAGAAATTTATTTTACATGTTCCCTTTTAGAAAGCCCCACATTTTCCATCCCACTTAAAGACCTGTCTTCACATATTTCTATATGACTGATTACAGTCAGTATCTGTGGATCCTTCCCGAAGCCTGCTTAGAGCATTTTCTTCCACAGTTGATGCCACGTGCAGTGCATAAAAGGCTGAAGTTCTCATGCAATTTGCACATTACAGTAACTGTTGAACATATTAATGCAGTAGGATATAGGGAAGTTTTTAACGTGTTTAATATATATAAAGACTATATGTTCCCACTACTTTATAAGCCTCGCTTCATCACTAAATTAATTTGCTTTAAAATGCACCATTTGCTAATTTTTTTTCAATTTTTTCTCTGGAGGAGGACCCATCCAGGATTTCCATGTTTGTTCATTAAGCTTGCTCGTGTCGCTCACTACATAAAAGTCATACCAAACTTTTACACTCACCACTTTCAAATGTCACCAGCCGCCACTGGATCCCAGCAAGAGTTCTAGAGTGGAGTGGCGTGTCGAAGAGTGGTGTGTCGTAGAGTGGAGGGGCATAGAATGGAGTGGCGTAGAGTGGCGTGCCATAGAGTGGCATGTTGAAGAGTGGCGTGTTGAAGAGTGGAGGAGAATAGAATGGAGTGGAGTGGCATAGAGTGGAGTGGAGTATCAAAGTGGAGTAGAGTGTTGCCTTGTAGAGTAGAGGGGCTTAGAGTGGAGTGACGTGTCGTAAAGTAGAGTGACATGTCGTAGAGTAGAGTGACGTGTTGTAGAGTGGAGTGGCATAGAGTTGAGTGTCGTGGAGTAGCGTGTCATACAGTAGAGTGGTGTGTCATGGAGCGGTGCGTCGTAGAGTGGTGTGTCGTAGAGTGGCATGCCATAGAGTGTTGTAGAGTGGAGGGGCATAGACTGGAGTGACGTAGAGTGGAGTGGCATAAAGAGGAGAATACAGTAGAGAGGCATGTTGTAGAGTGGAGTGGAATAGAGTGGAGCAGCATAAAGTACAATGAAGTGGCATGGCGTGACAGAGTGGAGTGGCATAGGGTGGAGTGGCATAGAGAGGGGTGGAGTGGCATGTCGTAGAATATAGTAGAATTAGGTGTTGTAGAGTGGAGTGGCATGGAGTGGCATGTCAGAGTGGAGTGGCATAGGGTGGAGGGGTGTGGAGTGACATGGAGCAGAGTGGCGTAGAGTGGAGTGGCATAGAGTGGAGTACAGTGTTGTGGAGTGGTGGAGTGGGGTAGTGTATAGTATGCATTGTGTGGTAGCGTACTGCCATTACAGACAACACATTTTTATTTGAAATGACTATTACATTTCTGCAGACATACAGTTTTACTGATGAAACTGTGCAGTGCACAAACGATAATGTGTGTAACTGGCATCACCTAGTGTATTGATCGTATCAAAATATTTGTTTCCACCACGCTTCAGAATGACAAAAAAATGTGCTTCATCTGTGCTTTCTTAATTCTAATATATTCTGAAGTACCTGCACAGTTCATTTACAGACATCTACACTTTCTCACGTGCAAGAAAAAAACTTTTCCTTTCACAACTCCAGTGGCCAGTAAGATATTCACATAAATCCTTTCACTTTGAAGTCAGAGAAATAAAAGTAAACACCAAGCTCCCCCGGAAGACACAGCCTCACATTTGACTTCTGTCTTTGAATGCACAGCAAAAGATAAGAGCAAAATTTAAAGGCCTGTTTAGAGAAAGTGAGCACTCATGGAAGAATACAGTAAACAGGGTATGCTCCACAGGAGGGACTAACCGAACTGGACAGCCAAAAACAAATAAAGCAATCAAATATGAATTACGATCCACAAAGCCAATGGTAAGCAACGGGTGGAATGTATTCCCAGGGAAGCTTTCAGAAGGCCCCCAAGAAGTCTTTAGCAAACCAGTAGGCTTCGACCTAATAAAAGCAATGTCCAGGGACACTTTGAGGCAACTTCAGCTTTTGGCGCCTCATAGTGACAGTTAACGTTTCGTGCCTCCTTATGACTATATCACAAAAGCAGGCTGAGTGTGCCTGCTTTTGAGATATAGAAATACATTTAGAAGTGACAGAGTGGAGCCCTGAAAACAGAGGACCTAAGAAAACAGCACTGCTCCCCCTTCTGATGTCCCCAGTACGTGCCACCTAGAGTTGGAGATGTGAATGATTACAGGAAGCGTCAAGAGAGTTAGCAATGCGACCAGTGTGAACAGCCACAAAGTTAACTTTATGAACATTTTCTTACATTTGCAATTAAATGAGACAGTTCCCTGCACCTTCGAAAACACACCTTAATGGATTAGGCATAAATGGTGCATTAAAGTGTGTAATCGTGCTTGCTGCACACCATTTCGACGGATGTGTAAAGCAGCCAAAGTTGCATACAAAAAAATTATCTTCCATGGGAGGATACAAAATTCACAGTAATCCTAACTCTTGCCTATTATAGATTATTTTCCTAGTGTTTACATTATGCACATGTAGGTGCTGGGGTGGAGGGACATATGTCCAAGGAAGTATGGCATCTTAGTCAATGCTATATAGTGTGTTGCTTCTTACCTGCATGAATCCAGTGAGAATCAGGGACTTTCTGGTGTACTATTTTGTCACTCTGAATATTCAGACGCTGGTTTTCAGATGACTCCCATCAGTTGTTTGTTCCATCTATTTCAGATCCTAAGTTTATTCTTTTAATTTACTGGCAGTATATTTGCATGCACTCTCCTTGTTGTCTGTACCTTTCTCTGACAGTTGCCTTCTCTTTCAGTTAGCTACAATTGTCCTGAGGAAGGCCATTTCATATTCTACCTTAGAAGGTCAAAACGTTGACTTTATATCAAGCATGTTCATTTACTGGAAGGACCATCAACACCGTGTTACTACGTGATTTATAATTCTTGTAGACTCAATTTATGTCCTGCTGGTTGATTGCTCTTTTTATTGTATTTCCCTGTTGTTGTGTACTGTATATATTCATTCACAATATCTCACCTGATCACATGTGCACTGTGCCATCACATGTAGCACCTTGATATTTGTTGGAATTGTCATATGAGGAGTTTTTAATATGATTAATCCAATCATTAAATCGGAATTTTGTTTGTATAGCTTTTCCTGTCACATTTTTTGCTAGTAGGAATTATTTATCCTACCTATTTGATATGTTTTTCCTAATGTTTACCTTTGGAACATTTTTTATCATAAAAGTCACTGATTATCATCAGCGTCCGCCATGGACATCTGTTGGACTCCCTCACCCTAACGTGAAAAGCGAAGACAATGGATCCACAGCAGATATGGATGTGACTAGAGAGGTGGAGCTCTAGACCAGATTTGGAGGCTCCAGCATCAGGAGACTTCACTGTCAACCTAATACTGAAATGGTCTTCATTGCGTGTAGGGTAAATGAGAAACTGAGGCCCTGAGGAAAAGGCCTGTTCCTCAAATGGGATGTGTATGTGCTGTCGGCTGAGACTCATTGCAATTGTGTCTAGTTCATTCTCACCTCTGGCTGTTAGGCTGGTTAGTCCGTCTGCCTAAAGAGTGTCCCCTAATGCAGTGCATGGACGGTGAACCAAAATGTGCTTGCACTGCAGTAGGGTGCTCCTAAAAGTCACCGACATTGATGCTACGCCACTGCTGATTTTACACATAAACGTGATTTTGCACCTAAATAGGTTTTTGTTTAAAAATGTGATTTGGGCTCCTAAGTGTTTCCACATTACAGCCGATGGTGAACCAATGGTGATTTTGCACCTTAATGTTGTTATTTAGCACCTAAATGTAGTAATGCTCGTAAAGGTGAGTTAACACTAGGCCTGGGTGAATTTCCATTATGCTGACAAAATCTCACATAATTTGAGTAATTCACATTAGGCTTGCTACAAACAATTCCCCAAATTACTCTATTAAATCATGTTACATAATTACAGGCCATTCCTGAAAAAAATGTAGAGCAAGCACACAGGAACAACATAAGTGACCATAATGCGATCCGCTGCTGTTTGTGGTGTGTGCGTTTTTTGCAATATTTTTTCACTGCAAAATGTGTCGTCTCATCAGACACATCTCACACTAAAATATGTTTTGGTATTTTGCATAATTACGCATAATTTTTTCAGACATTTTGTGTGATTATGCAAAAACAAATTATGCACATATCTCATGTCCCTAGATAACAACTAAATATGATTTATGCTTCTAAAGGTTTTTCACACTCATGCGGATGTTGCATGAAGGGTAATTTCGGACCTGAATCTGCTTTCAACCATACAATATGTCATACTGACCCACACCTTAGACACGGGGCCCGATTCACAAAAGTAATCGGAGACAAAATCCTGATTTTACGACTTTCGGTATTCACAAAAGGCATTTAGGAGTAGTACAGTTAGGATTCCTAACTTTACTACTTCTAAACTGAGAATAATCCTAACTTTACGACTTTCGGTATTCACAAAGGCATTTAGTAGTAGTAAAGTTAGGAATCCTAACTTTACTACTCCTAAATGTTTTTGTGAATACCGAAAGTATTCACCTACACGCCCCTCATGGATTGAAACAAGACAACATAATGCCAGCATAAGTCAAAGTAATCAAAGCACCCTAGCCTGGAACAACCCACAGGTCACCCAGTATCCACAACCCCCTCTCGATACTGCCTTGCTCGGTCCAGTCCAGCTACAACAAAACAATATAAATCAATATAAGCTGTATATCGACTGACACATATATCGACTCCACACCATTGACTTCTACTGTTTCGTCAAGGTAAGAAGATATAGAGAAGGGTAGATTTACTGTTTCACATCCAAGTCTAGTTAACTTGGTGATCTAGTACAAGCTGATAATAAGGAATCAATATATGCACAGGATGATTAAAAAACACACACAGCACACAAACGGACTCTCCACAAAGAGACTCGGTCACACATAGGCACGATTCCTATCACAAATATGGTCACTTGTCACATACTTCATGAAGACCTCATCACTGACCAAGGCACAAATGTCTTATCCTCCCCCATAAAAGAAATGCATGGCATTAAGCTGAGGCAGAACCCTCTGCATGAGATGACCCAAAGTTTGAAAACCATATTCTCTATTGTCTCTCCCCCTCCACAAGCACTCTCCTCCCAAGAACAATTCAATTACCCCCCACACCTCACCCAACAAACCTTCTCATGTAGAGCCCAACATGCTCACCACACCCAATAAATACTTCCGAGCATTCCTCCTGGCACATTACCTTTAACAAACCCCACACACCTGAAAACTCTGACCATTGATCCCAAAAACAGCCCCAGAACTAAGGTAATTTTACCCAAGCAGTCTCAGGAGATTCACCTCCTCGCAGCTCAGCGACCCATCGCCTGCACATCACAACAAAGCTGCCTTACTGAACAGTACGTCAGCGGTCTCGGGTGCAACTTCCATAACTGTCCTCACCCAAGAGTGTGCCCTTGATGCTACTGGAGTGAAGGACACCTGGCGGTGCTCATGCCCAAGAATACAACATCTGCCACCCCGAAAGAGCAGACAAGCCTCACTTGGTAGCTTGCCTTTATCTACAAGGAGTCGTGTAAATGCAAACTGATTAACTTAATAAACTCCTTCTTGTTCCGGTGCCTCAGTGCAGAGAGGACAAACACTACACCTAAATCACTTTGGCATGGAGTATTCATGTGTGAACCGCAATCCATATTATTTTCAGCTGCCCCCAAATTAATTAATGTGTCAACCTCCACCTTAATGAGATTGCTTTAAAGGAGAAAAGTGCAGTAGCCGTAGTGTAGGTTGTAGAAGAAGAAGGTTTATCAGATCTGAAGTTACGGGTAAGTAAGTAGATAGGTAAGCTGTTAAGATGATAGCAGATAGCCCCACCAGGAGCAGCCTCCTTGCTGCTCAGCCCATATCTCCAACTGACACTCTCCACCTCACCAGACACCCAGGGATTCCATTACATCACCACCAAGCACTCCAGCATTCCACTACAGCACATTCATACTGGCTGAGCAGCAGGGACTTAGAACACTCAAGGGATGCATCAAGTTCAACACATCTCCCAAATAAAAATTACAACTGAAAATATCATAGCACATGTGATGGTAAAAGATAAAACAGTCGTCAGATACCATAAAAATCATAGCACTTGAAAATCACAATAAAATATAATCCTGCAAATTCAAATCACAACAATATAATTCTGTGCAGTCTTTGGAGAACAAAGGACACCACAGAGGTGCAACACCCTCACTCACCCCCTTCTGCACACAACAAGTACATCAAGAACAACAGAGATCCAATTAAATCAACCAAGAAAAAAACACACTGGGTCGTTACTGCTGTTATTACTAGACACCAATCTGATTGACTAAAGTCCTCCCAGAATCAGACTAATGGTCACTTTCCTGTTGTCCTCAATGGGCATCCGTACGTGAAGTGTCACTTCCTATACCCTACATACACAATGCTTCAGTCATCACATGTGTGTTGTTTGTCTTCAGATACAGTTCATCACAGCCCGCTCACTTGCACTGATTTAATGTTAGTGTGGGAAAGCAGAATATGACAATATATTAAGTAGGCACCTTGGTATACCTGTCCTCATTCTCGTGGCAGTCTGAGGGAGAAAGCCTTGCACCGCTGCTGCCATGTTTTAGGTGCTCTTTGAGGAAAAACTGTTTTTGTGAAGAAGGGACAAATGCATTGCTACTGCCCGTGCTCTACCTGGTTGTGAGTTAGTGAAATTTAGTAAAATATTTTCACTATACAAAATCCAAACGATTGTCTTTGCCAGAGTATATCCATCTAAATATAAACACACACACACACACATATATGTGTGTGTGCGCCCGTGGCTATTTCCCACTCACTTTTTTCCATGTTCTCTTGTGATTTTCATCTGAAGGTTTCGTGAATTTCAGATGTTTCTGAGCGGAATTTCCGCCCTCCGCCGACAGGGCTCCTGCTCCCGTTTCTTCTAACCGGGCACACCCAGCCTTGCTCACCAGTTTCAGGTCGAAAGCCGTTCTTGGGTTTTAGTGCCGTAAAAAGCCTGTCCTGGACGGGCGGAGTCACGGACGCTGAGGCTGACTATGAAAATACAGGAAGTGGATGTTTTGACAGTTTCTCCCGGCCATGTTTGTGGAGGCACTGGCGACCACATTTCAACGTAAATAAAGTTCATAGCCTTAAGGGATCCCATGTCAGGCAACGTTAATAAATGCCAGCGTGCTGAAACTGAAAGTCTTGAATCCACCTCATGCATAGCTGCCAAGGTTTCAGATTGCTATGTGTGACATTTCCACAATTTTAGTGTAATTATGAGTGACATTTCAAAAACTATGAGTGACACTTTCTCGCCCAAAATCAAACAATGAAGATAAGGGAAACATATATGTCAGAAATTATACTCATTAGAGCAACGAGAAAACTCTAAGAAGATTTTTAAACTGCTGTAAAGCACAAGAAATGGAAGGGCACTAACCTAGTGCCCTTGTAGGGACTAACCTAGTGCCTTTGTAACCTGATCGTACTGTAAAACACATATCTAACCCTGATATTAAAACTTCAATCATGATATTAAAACTACAACTTCGACCTTTACAGTAATATCGTCAGCAGCTTTCATTTTTTACACTTACCAAGTATGTGAGTCACAGAGCTGCAGCTGGGGATATAAAGACTGCTTGGCCATGGGTCCTCGTACTCTCTTTGAGTCTGTCCTGTCACACTCTTGGCTGCAGACAGCTGCTGAGAATCGGGATACATTTCGATGACGGTGAAATAAGCAGCAAAGTGGCACCGCTGTCTTGAGAGCTGTGCCTGTGCCTTTTAAAGACACACAGCACCTGCTCTAAGACTCATGCCGACCGGAAGGAATCCCCAGGGACCCCCACAGCAGGGGCTGAGCAGGCATGCTTAATTTGTGCTGGTGCTTTCCGGTGCTTAGCACCGGCACTTAATTATCAGGGCCGGGTCTACGCATCTGCTGCGCACGTCCACATTGATGTTTTTTAAAATGTACCTTTACTATACTCGGTGCAGCCACAGGCCCGCAGCGTGTTTCACGTATCCCGCCGAGTGTGAGTCAGTGTCACGGCGTTTAGTGTTGCGACTCACTTCTTAATCACTTAGCCTGCAGCCCTGCCCAAGTCCAAGAGAATATTCAAAATAATAATAAATATGTCATGGCGGCCGCGGGCCAGCGCGGCCCTTCTTAGTCCACTCAGTGCAGTGTGGACTGTTTGCCACTTGCCAGTGGGCGGGCCGTGGAACACACATTTATTTGGTCGGGCCGTGGGGCCGGGCTGGAGGTTCTGATGGGGTAGGGGCCGCGCGCGCAATTTTTTTCACTTTGCCACGTCCCAGCATAACCACCGCAGCTCCCCACGAGTCATCGTCGACGTCAAGTCAGCCCGACCCGATCTACGACGACGTTAAGGGCAGAGCTGGGCAGACGGCTGAAGGCATCGATCAACTGGCAGCCAGTAGTACTACAGTACTGATGGTCTGGTAGCAAGCAGGCAGCACCAGGCTGCCGCGGCCTAATCAATCGTACTAATTAAAGCACAAGGCAGTGCAGCCAGTGTGTGTGTCCCTGCCGGCCGGCCCACCACGAGTAACGGTAAGATTAGAAGTTAAGCACTTAAGCAGTGATTGTAAACTAACTAACGTACTAGTAGCTAAGCGAAGCCAGCTAACTAGGGATGCCATTGATTATTCCAATAATATGCCGTCACCGACCGTGCCAAAACCAACGCTGTTTTTTTTTGGGTAGCGTGATGGACGCAGTGCATGCCTGCCTTTCACCATGGAACATCGTGATTTCCAAATTCCATTGGATAATTGTGGTTGAGGACGGACTGATGGGTGAGCTGGAGTGGGGGAGGCAGGCTGAGAAAGTTCAAGAGAAACTATATGCGATGTTGTGGAGAAAATTAAAAGTGCGTAGCATACTTTTTAATCAGCTCGCACTTGAACTGAAACTAGCTGAAGTTGGCCATAGTCACTGTGGAACCTCGGTGTGCACGTGCTGCCGTGTACTGCCACTGTATAAAAGCTGCCATCACCTTTATTGCTGTGCTGCGTGAACCTGGCAGGGGCAGCATTACCGGGAATAGCTGGGTAGCATGCATGGCAACCTAAGTTGAACTGTAGACACCGCCACCAACCTGCCTGGCCTGCACAGATTAGATCACAAACCGATGAGCGTGATGGTGACCTGCTGTGACCAGCCATCATCATATCATCCAGACCCTCCTCACTGAGCAGAAAAGTGGAGGTGGATGGGCCCTGGGGAGGAAGGGGGTGGGGGGGGGTTGAGTGTGTGTATATGTGTGCTTGCTGATTGTGTGAGACGGGGTGGGTATGTGTGTATCTTACATGTTAGAAAACAGCAAATGACGTGAGGGATGCAAAAAACATAACTTCAAACACTGTGCTGATAAGCGGTGCATTCACATCTGACTGCTATGCTATTTGGTACCCATGTTCCTACACTCTGTATATGTATGTAAATACGATCTTGTGACTGAAGGACAAGTGCAACATATTCAAGCACACAAAAAGCCCGCTTTACCTCAAGCTACAAGGTGTGAGTGGGCATCCCTTTGTGAAATGCCCTTTAACACTCATCGGCTGTCCTGCATTGATTTGATCTGCAGGCACCCCGCTTACTGATAATTGTGAAATTAAAATGGGTGTGTGATGGTGTTGAATGGTGTCTGTGGGTAACACTCGCATTCTTGTGCTAATCTTTCCACCTGTTCACCAATACAGATGAACAATTACTCGAGCAAACACTTCTGTGTATTCTGCACTGGGCTACAATTCAGAGTGAGAGATAGCAGGAACCCAAGGAAGACAAAGGATGGCTGGAAGCACATGGACGAGGAAGGGCATGGTAGCTGATCAGAGACAATGCTATTTCAATCGGGCATTCATTTATAAAGGCAATTTAAGAAAGTGAAGGCAATATCCAGCACCATTTATAATTGCATCGCAATAAGGGGTGTGGTTATGAATTATGCAGCAGGTGTAGTGGCACCCGGATCCAGGGCTGTGTAAGGCCTACTGAAGCTCAATTATATTGTCCTTTTATAACCCAATCAGGGGATAGGGGGCCTATTTTCCATCTTTGCATTAAGTCCTGTGGCAATCAAGTTACGCCACAGATCTCAGTTAGTTCAGTTATACTACAATGTATTACGTCCTTACTTTTACATTTGTGATGCTTTGCTCGAGCAGAAGTGAATTACAAAATGAAAGGGAACCAAAATCCATGGCTATTGGGGCTGTTCAGTGGGTCTGTTATAATAATGGTTTTATCAACTGTCTTTTCAGTGATTCTGACCCCTAAGAGGCACCAGATATTTCTCATGTCTGAGCATCATTTCAAGTATTTTGTTCACGTGTTTTGTCTTTGACTTTCCGACATAATGTTTTCAGGATAATGATTTGCATACAAACCTACATAATTTTTTCCGTAGAGGTAGGTTTATTTTGGCTCGAATATAAAAAGATTCTAGCCTACAATACTGGCAGTTTTTATCAACAAAGATTCATGGTGGATGGGAGACAGGTCATGCAGTACCTGGATATCTTTAGTGAGTTACTGCTGGCCAAAGGTAACTAGTTAGAAGACTAAGCAAAGAACTGCTCGAGAACTTGGTAAATGGAAACTATTTTCTCAAATGGCTGGGGAGCAAAAATCAAAGAAGCGAAGATGCATTTTTTAGGTGGTACCAATTGCACATAGACGCAGAAAAAAACAATGAAACAAGGTAAAACCGGTTTAATATTAAATAGTTTGATGACTCCTTTTAATATCTCAGGATGAAGGCTAGAGGCAGGGAAAGCACGATGCATGCCCCAGTGAGTCAGGTCCTGACTGAGTTCCAGTCTCTGCCCAACAATGCCTGCTTTCTCCGCCTTCCACAATCTAGTCCCTCTCTCCCCACAAGGGCTTGACCTCACTCTCTCCAATCCCTTCATGCCTGGACATTCTTTCCTCAGCAATCATTGCTCTCCCTCTTCCTCCCAAACCTCTTGCCTACAAACCTTCTGCTCTCAGCCAGTTTCCTGCTTTTGCCCCGTCTCCCCTCAGCAGTGCCTGCTCTCTCTCCCTACCCCTACCTGCTTTGTTCTCAGTATTGCCTTCTTTTATACCCTCCCTCTCCTTGGTCCCTCTCTTCTCAGCACTGCCTTCTTTCCATCCTGTCCCTTCTCCTCATCGCTCTGAAGTTTTGCTCTACTTAGTAAAAGAGGGTGTTCCACTATCCCTGATGAGTGACCACAGCCACAGTCAAATCTTGGTGCAGTGTATGTACAAGATGAAAGTTGTATGGCTGTTGTGAGAAATTGGGTTGTTGATTGAAGGGGAGGGTGTGAGCCCTTCTGAAGCAACAGTCACAATCCCTGTCAGGGTGAACCTTAGAAGTTACTAAATTAATCTGTGCTTAACCCTCGGATAGCTTGTCACAAAAGCAGTCAGGATTAGCGTAGAGGCAATGTGTAAAGTATTTATTCAGCATGCACAAACAGTATTAAAGTGAAAACACAACATAAGAAAAACCCCACACCAATTTAGAACAATAGAGTAAAATGTAATACATTATTTGACACCAAAAGGACAAAAATCTAATTGTTAGAACTGGAGATGTGCAATTTTAAAGATTTATGGTAGGTATTGCACCTAAAAGCACAAAGCCCCACTTGCGGTCATCTGGTCGTGCTAGACTGGGGGAAAGTCACAAGTTCAAGCTGACCGCTAAGATACAGGGACCAGGATATACCCCAGTATTCTCCTTTCCCCAAGTTGGCACATAGAGCACAGGAATATTTCATGTATTCCCTTTCAGTGCCTTAGTGATTTTAGCAAATTTACGCCAAAATTGTGCTTTAAATGCACTTTGTGATTTTAATTTTTTTTCAAAATTTACTTGGGGCGCTGGAGGGGAGGAACCTTCTATCAAAACCATGTTGGAGGAAGGCTCGCTGGCTGAAATTCAACTCCGGTATTACATCTGGCTTTCAGCAGTGCCAGTTGTAGAATTTTGACGGCGCATATACAGATTTGGGTGGAGCCAGTGGTGGAAGTGGGTGTGGCCTCCTAATAAAAAATGGAGCACCTGCACTTAATATTTTACAAATTAAGCACTGGCAGGCAGCAAGTGTCAGGTCAGGAGGTGACAGGCCGAACACGGGCCTCCTCTTGTAATTATTTAACTCGGCACAGCGGCGGCAATTAACTATTAGGGGCCGGGCCAGCAGTGAAATTGAGATTTAAAACATTAGTGTGTCAAAGGCGGTAGATACCTAGGCACTAATTTGACTTGACAAAGCCAGTGCCACCACTGTACGGGCCAGAGCTGAGCCATGACGACTGTTCTCGCAACGGCCCCGGTCCGGTAAGGACTCGCGCCGCATGATCAAGAGTAGGTATAGCTGCAGGCACTCTCTCGAACGGGCGGCGGCATTATCATCAATTAACGTGTATATCGGGCGGGGCACACACTGCTGGCTGGCACTGAGGCAGCACATCATGATGACCAGCTCGGCTGCAGCACCACCAGTCACTCTGCTGCTGGCAGTCAGACTCCCCGCAGCGCCCGCGAGCCGATGCCAGTCAAGCAGCGCCGTGGCCCGGCGGGCCATGATGATCACTCCACTCGTGTCTGTCTCAGCGAGCAGCGACTCAGGACTTGCGCTGCCCGTCGTCCAGGGGCAGGCCGGCTCAGGCTGCTGCCGGCCCGGGTGGAACCCAGGCTCAGCCTCAGGCAGCTCAGCTTGGTGGAACTCCGCCGCAGGCAGCGCCAGCCAGCAGCAGCAGCTGAGGCAGCACTCAGTGCACTGCAGACTTGTCTTGACTCCACGAGTCCCCCGCCGCCGCGGCGCTTCTGGCGCGACGACTTCACTTCCTGCAGAGTGTGCAGGACCGCGTGAGGTCACATTCGGTAATGGGCAGGCCCCGGCGCCCCTGGTGAGTGTGGTCTGAGTGTGTCAATCACTCACACACAGCCTACCGCGCAGCGCCGGGAATTAAGCCAGGCTGGCAGGCGCGGCTGTGAGGCCGCAATTGTAATATTGTAGCACTGCAGCACTCTGACTCCAGAGGCTGCATGAAAATCCTTAACTGTTTATGAGCCAGACAGTGCGGCCCAGTGAGTGGCGGCAAGTCTGCTGGGAGCAGCAGTGCCGGCGCGCTAGCACCCCAATCAGTGGCATTAAAAATGCGTGACAAAACATTTCAGTGCGGTGATGCGGAGCACCGCACTGAAATGCGTTAGTGTCACACGTGATGCGTGATACTTGGCAGGACTGCTCATGCCTCTTTAATTCACTGCTAGACTCCCTACCCCTTGTATCTCACTCTTGCAGGCTCCTGATTTCTCCCTTTATGACGATTTTTCAGTCTTTCTCTTCCTCCTCCTTTCCCCGTTGTGTGTTTTCCCCCACTCGCATTCTCTGTAAATTTCTGATGGTAAAAAATAAGTGCTGGTGGGCCCCATAGCTTCAGGAGGCGCTACAAATGCGTGACTTAAGGGCCGGACTGGCTACCGGGCATTTTGGCATGCTGCCGAGCTGGGGGCTGATTTCGTTGATGGGGACCTGCGTGTGCTGAACGAAATTCGTTTTGCTTTGTTTATTTCGTAGCACACGCAGGTCTCCATCAACGAAATTAGCCCCCACCGCAGTGATATCAGCCCCCAGCTCGGCAGCATGCCAAAACGCCCGGTAGCCAGTCCGGCCCTGGTGACTTTTCAGTACGGTGATGCCGACCACCACACTGAAATGCATTAGTCTAACCGGGTACTCGCAAACATTTGCCCAGGGGCCACAAAGTAGGTCTATGGTGTGACCGAGGGCCGCACAGATGCCAGCAGGGTGGTGGTAGGGGGTCTAAGTGAGTCAGGGATTGTGTAAGGATGTCTAAAACAATGTTAAATAAACAGGCAAGCATTTATTTGCAGGTTACTAAATGCTTGCCCATTTATTTAACTTTTTTTCTCTGAATATTAGTGCTCAGCAACTAAACAGCAGCTGGTGCTGCTGTTCACCAGGGGGGCTGCATGTAAAGGTCAAGAGGGCAGCAAGCGGCCCCCAGGGCATAATTTGAGTATCACTGGTCTAACGCCTGATGCGTGGTACTTGGCAGGGCTGCACCTGCAACCACTGGCTCAAATTAAGCACTGTGTATGACATTTGTATAGTGCATACTTTGAACAGAGTTGCATTCAGGTGTCTCAGTGAGTCAGGCTGTTGGTTGGTGTTTGGACAGCACACGATTAAAAGCTCTGAAATTGAGGCAGAAGTAGGGTGACCATATTTTCATACGAAAAACAGGGCGGGCGCAGACATAGAAATAGGACTACATGTCCTATTGAGTCTCAGGACATCTTTTATACAAATATGTTACCTACTGGCGGTCCCCAGTAGGTTGTTATAGTTAGGACCAAAGTTTCCATAGGAAAAGCGTTTTATGTTTTGCTAATAACTTAGGCGCCGCTTGACAAATCTCAACAAAAGTTTCATACATATATTGAGTTTTTCACATTCTCTCCCCGTTCTTTGAAGAGCTCCAGGGTCCCGCTGCTGGTGGGTCCGGCCTTGAGGGGCTCTGCAGCTCTGATTCACACCTCATGAAATCCTGCTGTGCTGCTTGAATGAGGGAGGAGAGTCTAAACAACTGAAGTTCTGTCTTGAGAGGGCCAGTTCAAATGTGAGCCTGCATATCACTGTGATTAATGTGCAGGTTCACCCGACCCTCCCTTAAAAACTGGGGCATTTTTGTATTTTAGAAGAAAGTGTCAGGACGCCAGGACAGCCTTCAAAAACTGTGACTGTTCTGGTAAATTCGGGACATCTGGTCCCGCTAGGCAGAATGCAGTGCGAGTTTCTCACAGTGGCTGTCAGTGCCTCAAGCACATCCAATCCTTGGCCCTCAGTGGAGCACACAGCACAATGGCCGCGTATGTGCCAATTGCAATTGTGAGAAAATGTGAGATACGCAGATGGAGTTTTTCATAACGATGTTGGGAGAAAAAGCGCATAAGTGGCTAAAAGGGAGACTGTTGAATAAAGTCTGAGATACTATGAAGGTTATGTGACGTTACAACGCATGCCATTACCCCGCATGCCGTTGCAACGCCAAACTTTACCCCGACTTGCTGTCGGGGGAGCGCTGGAAGTTGGAATAGATTAATTTTCTATTCCAACTGTAGTCTGCACAACAGTAGGGAACGTGTTGGACTTTAATTCAAACACCACTCCACCATTGCGCCCCCCTAAAGGAAGTCGTTGTAATGACTTGCATGCAGAACGATTGCGTGCTAAAGACGCATTTGTTTTGTTGCCGGCGCTGAGAATGCACAGCGTGATTCCGACTTCATCTTAAAGGACGTTTACCGTTCCACAGACCTTAGCACTGTTTAATTCACAGTCTCTTATGTCTGAATTGAAGCCATTTCAATTCTAATTATTTGCAACAAAATTATTGTTTTTAAAAAACAATACTGCACCAGAGTTTGCCGATACGAGCGAGGAGTACAAGTTATTTGCCCGCCCGTATTTCATTAAGAAGCGGCCACTGTTGGGATGCTTGGATGCTCAGTTAGGGGGCTAGTCTTTTAGCGCACACCACTACATACAGCAGCCCTGGTGCAGACGTGCCGAAGGCATGCCTAAGACAAGCCCGTCTGCACCCTCCTGTGCCCGTCTGCACCCAAACAGGTCCAGAAAACCTGCCCCTCTCAGGCAGGTTTTAAGACATTTTCTGCCTACCAATTGAGGACACTCTATCCGGTTTGTTTAGATGACTACCGGGCTTCGCTTAACTTGCAAATGAGCTCACAATGCTGTTCCTCCTACAACATTTCGTTCAGCCCACACAGAAACTCGCTGCATGTCTCTGAGAGGAATGTGGCTCTTGATTTGGAATCAGTGAGAAATGAGGATTCCACTATAGGCAGTGAGATTGGAAGCACATTTTACTTCTTCGGCATTAACCATCACTCACTACTATGCCACCAGCAGTATCTGTTTAACTCTCTGCTGGATCATGTCCTCGATGCTGCGTTTTTAACGGAAACCTATTTGGCCTACCTGCCCGATGTTATTGCATCACTGCCTCAAAATTACTCCATAGTGAGAAGAGACAGGGCAGACAAACCAGGAGATTGCCATTGTCTTCAAGCACATTTATGAATGCATAATCCAGGATCTAATGATCCCGTCTTGTGATGCTATGTCCTTCTCGATTGGCCTCACACACAACCTGACAAAATCTGGTGCACTAATCTATCGCTCCCCTGGATATGCTGGAAGTTGGTGCACACTTGTCCCAAACATTCTCATGCCACACATTCTTAGAAGCGCTAATTTCCTTTTGTTAGGAGATTTAAATATACATCTAGAAGATGTCTCTTGTAGTCCTGGCCAGGCACTGATAGAGGATCTCAGGGCATTGAATCTGGATCTAATTAATCCCACCCCTACCCATAAAGTAGGTCATATTTCATATTATAGATGTTTTGAAATCTAAAACATTTAGATACTGATCCCCCGCTGCCACAACATTGGTTGGACCATCTTGCAGTAGCTTTTCCCATACAGTTTCCTCAACCCCCTCCACAGTGGGGGGCAGATCTCAGGCTAGGACCAGAAACTGAGTGTTAGACCTGGCATCATTGGCGTGGGTTTCCCCTGTATTTTTTGCCTTGACCTCCTGTGTTTTTGCTGTGTGTTGGACTCCGTTTTGCTGGTCTAGATGCTTTGGGCAGTTTGCCACTGCTGTTCAGTGCCCAAGTGCTCCCTTCGTAAATTATTGTTATGGATTGGTGTTTCCATGATTGGCATGTTTGATTTTCTACTCAGTCCCTAGTACAGTGCACTGTGTGTGCCCAGGGCCTGTAAATCAAATGCTGCTAGTGGGCCTGCAGCGCTGATTGTGCCACCCACATAAGCAGTCTGTAAATGTGACTCAGATCTGCCACTGCAGTATCTGTGGGCAGTCTAGTACTGCCATGTCGACTTGGCAAGTGCACCCACTTGCCAGGCCCTAACCTTCCCTTTTCTTACATGTTAGTCACCCCTAAGGTAGGCCCAAGGTACCCCTGTGGGCAGGGTGCAGTGTATGTGAAAGGTAGGACATGCCCTTGTGTGTGTGGCATGTCCTGATAGTGAAATACTGCCAATTTAGTTTTTCACTATTGCAAGGCTACCTATTCCCATAGGATTTAATGGGGAGTTTGCTTATAACATCTTATAAGCCTAACTGCCCCTGGAACAAAGCAGGAAAATAACATTTAGTGTGCCTGAACTCAGAATGTTAAAATGCATCTTTTAGTGAGGGTGATTTTTACATTCTGTGTTTGAAAATACCACTTTTAGAAAGTAGGTAATTTCTTGCTTAGCCATCCAGTGTGCCTCTGCTGGGATGTGGATTGAGTGCCTGGGTTTGGAGTGTCAGGGGCTGGGGAGGTGCAGTGGCCCAGAGAGTCTGATGAGTCAGGGCTGGGCTGAACAGACCTGGGCTGCATTTAGAGTGGAGGGAGGCGATTTCCTTTCACCTGAATGGGTCTGGTCTGCCTTCCACAATGCTGTCCCCACCTCCTGCCAGGAAGCTGCACCAGAGAGGACAGAACTGGCTTTGACTGAGCACAGGGCTTCTCTGACACCAGAGAACAAAGGATTTTGTAGTATAAATATTGGGGCCCAGACCCCAGAACTTTAGATCACTTCTGGGAATCAAGAGGAACCTTTGCCAAGGAGAAGAGCCATAGAAGCTGAGGAGGAATACTGCCTGTTAGAAATGGGATCTCTAGTTGGCAAGGGCTTGCACCTTTGTCCAAGTAGGGACCCTTCTTCCTAGTCAGGGTAAGGGTGTTACACTCGTGAAGTAACCCCTGCTCACCCTCGTGGTAGCTTGGCACGAGCAGTCAGGCTTAATTCAGAGGCAGTGTGTAAAGCATTTGCACATAACCAACAGTAATACAGTGTAAGCACTACAAACCGACACCACACCAGTTTAGAAAAATAACCAATTTTTATATACTCAAGACAAGACCCATTACGACAAAAATCCACAATACTATACTTTAAAAATGAATGCTTGGTACGGTAACTTCTTCTTTGCAGGAATAGCACAAAAGCAAAGTTCGTACGAGTCGGTAGCTCCGTCCGAGCCTACCGTGATGCTGAAAACCACAGAGTCTAACAGTTCCAGCCGACCGCGTCGATACGGGCCAGCAGAGTCATGAACAGACTCGGTAACAGTACCTTTCTCGTTGTGGCTGGTACGGAGTGTACGAGCCGGTCGGCGTTCGTCGCGGTTGCGGTGCAAGACGGAGCGATGCAAGGTGCGATGTCCCTCGATGCGGTGCAGGCAGCGGCTCGGTGAGCGTCGTGCAGACGGAGTCGGTGAGTCCAAGGCGTGCGATGCAGGGTGAGATGATGCTCGATGCGGTGCTGACAGGTTGCGATGCAGGCGACCAAGCCGGAGTGCGGGAGCTGGCGTCGGACCGCGGTGCGAGTCGGAGCGGTGCGTCGCAGACGTGCGAGCGGTGCCCCAAATGCGGTGCGGTCACGACTCTTGGGCCAGTTGCAGCGACCGCGTCGGTCGGGTCCGGTTGGTTCAGTGAAGCGATGCGATGCGAACTGCGGTGCACACAGGTCACGGTGCAAGCAGCGGCTCGATGTTAGCGGCGTTGGACGTCGCCCACGGTGAGACCAGGGTTGCGATGCGAAGCGGGGCGATGCGGTCTGCGGTGCAAACAGGTCACCGGCCAGGGATGGATTCGGTTGACGGAGTCGGTTGCAGTTCCCTTCCTCTGTGGCGACTGAAACAGCGTTCCAGAAGCGGTACCCAGAGGCTTGTGAAGTCTTTGTAATCCCTGAGACTTCTTAACAGGAGGCCAGCTCGGTTTCAGGCCCTTGGAGATACTCAGCACAAGTTTGTAGAAAGTTCAGTCCAGTCCTTTCACTGCCCAAGGCAGAAGCAGCAGCTGCAGGCCAACCCAACAAAGCAACAACACAGCAAAGGGGCAGTACTCCTCCTGGCAGCTCTTCCAGCTCTTCGTCTTGGCAGGTTCCTTGATTCCAGCGAGATCTAAATTCATGGGGTCAGGGCCCCAATATTTATATCCCAAATTCCTTTGTTCTCTGAAGGCAGAGAGGCCTTTGCCTAGTCCAAACCAGTTCTGGAGCACTTTGTTGACAAGTCTCCGTCCCTTCTTTCAGTGAGTAGGCCAGGGACATCAGACGCACCACAGGAGGTGGAGCCAGCATTGTGGAGGGAAGGCACTGTCCTATTCAGGGCCCAGGTGCGACCCCTCCCACCCATCTACATGTAGATCTTGCTATCCAGCCCTGTGCTGACTCACCCTGTCTCCTGGCATCCCCCAGCCCCTGTCACTCACACTCCAGACAAGGAATACACAACCTCGCAGAGGCAGGCTTGGATGGTTAGACAAGAAAATACCCACTTTCTAAAAGTGGTATTTTCAAACACAGAATGTTAAAACCAACTTCACTAAAAGCTGCATTTTATCATTCTGAGTCCAGGCATACTAAACTCGAATTTCTACCATGTTCCCGGGGTCAGTTAGGATTATAAGCTGTAATAATCAAAACTGCCCGTTCTGGCCTAGGGGGAACAGGTAACCTTGCAATAGTGAAAAACGAACTAGGCTGTAATTCACTATCAGGACATGCCGCACACACCCGGGCATGTCCTACCTTTCGCATACAACGCACCCTGCCCACAGGGGTACCTTGGGCCTACCTTAGGGGTGACTAACAGGTAGCAAAGGGAA
The DNA here is from genome assembly GCA_963921515.1 of Calotriton arnoldi. Taxonomy (NCBI): domain Eukaryota; kingdom Metazoa; phylum Chordata; class Amphibia; order Caudata; family Salamandridae; genus Calotriton; species Calotriton arnoldi. The sequence goes on from CAWUFW010001369.1 coordinate 2,065,074, forward strand.
GGTTTAGGGACTTGCAAGTGTGTGCACTTGCCAAGTCGACATGGCAGCCCCAGGCTGCGCACAGGCTCTGCGGTGGCAGGCCCGAGTTACACTTACGGGCTGTTTGCGTGGGTGGCACAATCCAGTGCTGCAGCCCACCAACAGCATTTGGTCTATAGGCCCTGGCACTCGCAGTGCACTTTACAAGGGACTGACACATAAACCAAATAGGCCAATCATGGAAACACCAATCCATAACGCATTTCATACAGGAGCACTTGCACTTTCCCACTGGACAGCAGTGAGGAAAGTGCGCAGAATCATTACACCAGCAAAAACAGAGTCAAAACCGGGAGGTCAGAAAGCAAAAGTCAGGGGAAACACGCCAAAAGATGCCAAGTCTAACACATGTCCCCTCCAGCTGAAAGTAGGGAGAACTACCCAACCCCATTGGAGTTCTCTTCACTAAGGCGGAAGAACCTGGACAGACCATCTGCGTTGGCGTGTTCTGTACCAGGACGGTGTTCCACCGTAAAGTCCATTCCCTGTAGGGAGATGGACCACCTCAGCAGTTTTGGATTCTCACCCCTCATTTGCATCAACCATCTGAGGGGCCTGTGGTCTGTCTGAACCCGGAAGTGAGTCCCAAACAGGTATGGTCTCAACTTCTTCAGTGCCCAGACCACAGCAAAAGCTTCCCTTTCTATGGCACTCCACCTCTGTTCCCTGGGAAGTAGTCTCCTGCTAAGGAAGACTACAGGCTGATCCAGGCCCTCTTCGTTCAGTTGTGAGAGCACCGCTCCCACACCATGCTCTGAAGCGTCAGTCTGCACGACGAATTCCTTGGAGAAGTCGGGTGCCTTGAGCACGGGCGCCGTGCACATGGCTGCCTTCAGGGCATCAAAAGCTTTCTGGCAGGACTCAGTCCAGATCACTTTCCTGGGCTGCCTCTTAGAGGTCAGCTCTGTTAAGGGGGCAACGATGGTGCCATAGCCCTTAACAAATCTCCTATAGTAACCGGTGAGACCTAAGAAGGCTCTCACCTCTGTCTGGAGTCTTGGGGGTTCCCAAGCCAGAATGGTGTCAATCTTGGGTTGTAGGGCGCCACCTGGCCGCTTCCTACCTGGTGTCCCAAGTACACCACCGAACCCTGCCCGATCTGGCACTTACTGGCCTTGATCGTGAGGCCTGCACCTTGCAGAGCCCTCAACACTTTCTCAAGGTGCTGTAAATGTTCTTCCCAGCTGGAACTGAACACAGCAATGTCATCCAGGTAGGCGGCACTGAAATCCTCCAGCCCCGCCAACACCTGATTGACCAACCTCTGAAAGGTGGCAGGGGCATTCTTCAACCCAAAGGGCATCACCCGGAATTGGTAATGACCTTCTGGGGTTGAGAATGCTGATCTCTCCTTGGCCCCATCGGTTAAGGCAATCTGCCAGTACCCAGACGTCAAATCAAACGTGCTGAGGAACCGGGCAGCTCCCAACCGATCAATGAGCTCATCAGCTCTGGGGATGGGGTGCGCGTCAGTCCTGGTGACGGCATTGAGCCCACGGTAGTCCACACAAAACCGGAGTTCTGGAGTGGCACCGGGCGCCGCAGCCTTTGGGACCAAGACCACTGGGCTGGCCCAAGGACTGTGGGAGGGCTCAATCACCCCTAATGCCAACATCTTAGAGACCTCCTCCTTGATGCCGGCTCTGACCCGGTCAGTCAACCTGTAAATCTTGTGCTTCACAGGATGGCTGTCACCAGTGTCCACGTCATGGGTACACCAGTGAGTAACACCGGGGGTCAGAGAGAACAGTGGGGCGAACTGTCCCAACAACTGGCGACAGTCCCCTGCTGCTCCTGAGTCAGAGTAGGGGAGAGGATCACACCCTCTACTGACCCATCATGCTCCTTGGTAGACAGGAGGTCAGGGAGAGGCTCACTCTCCTCTTCCACCCCATCATCTGTCGCCAAGAGCATACTCACTTCGGACCTCTCGAAGTGGGGCTTGAGGCGGTTCACGTGAAGGACCCTCAAAGGGTTCCTTGGAGCCTGCAAATCCACCAGGTAGGTGACGTCACTTTTGCGCTCCTTTACCTCATATGGCCCAGTCCACTTGTCCTGCAAGGCACAAGGTGCCACTGGGGCCATGACCCACACTTTTTGCCCAGGTTGAAATTCGACCAGAGTGGCGTTCTGGTCATAAATAACAACAAAGACCTAATCTGCTCGGGCCAACGAATTCTATTCACTTACTGAGAGGGAATGGAAGTTTATTTTCTTCTTTTACAACAACCCTTCATATTTTATAGGTATTGTCCCAACTCAGACTCGCCCTATTTATAAAAGAACCCACCCATGAGTCCAAAGTCACTGCGTTCACACAATATATCCTGTACTTTAACAGGTATACATAACACATAAATGTGAAAAAATGGGAAAATGTGAAAATGCGAGGTAGCACCTCACGTGCGCACCACCAAGGGAGCTTACTGGTTAATTATCACCAGTCATGCCCACGTTTCTCATCATTGGTTGCTACCTCGCAAACAAAGATAAACAAATTCGGTGTCCAGAAACCCAGTGAAAACCAGTGAATATGTGTGTACAATAACACAAATCAACCCCGTGTGAGTAAAATTGAAATAAGCCAACTCAATCGCCAGGGAGCCACTTTTATTCTCAACTCGAGGGCTTATTCAAATTAAAAACATACTGCATGTTTGCAGACCATGTAATGTTGGGCCGACATGTTTCATTGCCTGTAAATTGTAATGGCAATTTCTTCAGGGCACGAGGACTTTGTCCACCTTTTCTGGACCCTTATTGTGAACACGCAGTGACTGTTTAAACAAAAAGAGGGGTTCATTAAAAGCACTTCCAGCCAGCGCAAAATTCATCTGCCTTTGATTATCCTGTATACAATTATTATATCCCCAAATGTATATTTACCTAGTAGCAGCCAAGGCCTCTCGTACCAGCTAGCCACCATGTCACACAGGGACTAAATATTATTATTAGCCCTGTTTCGTATAAAAGGACACATATGTTGTCCGTTTTCTGCAACGACAAACACACGTTAGTATTCTGATATACAACACTTTGCCTGTAATCATGATTTCTATGGCACTTATTCTCACCCTTCACAGTCCATCAAGCACACATAGAGATTTGGTGATCTTTCAATGATGACTCGCTGACAGACTTGTTAACTCATACTGTTAGAAATGGGATCTCTGGTTGGCTCAGGCTTGCGCCAAAGCCAGGCAGAGACCACCACTCTAGTCAGGGCGAGGGAGTTACACGCCGACGATAACCCCTGCTCACCCCCTTGGTAGCTTGGCACGAGCAGTCAGGCTTATCCCGGAGGCAATGTGTAAAGCGTTTGCGCAACACACTCACACAGCAGCAACACACTAGGCACACCACAAAAGGAACTCCACACAAGGTTATATAAAAAATAGCCTTTGTATTATCATAAATACCTTAGAAACATAATCACATAATATACAGTGTGCCAACTGGCACTAGGCAATATTCACAGGGGAATTATATACAGGACCAGGCCAATCGGGCCACGGTCAGAACCATCAGATCAGGTAAGTAAATGCAAATAATAAATGTAGCGCACAACCAGTAATTACTGGTACAAGAAATGAACTTGGCATCATCAACTTAGCATAAATCCCATTATGCCTACCATCCTAAGCATAAATACACTACACATTAGGAATCAAATATCTCCTGCCCAAACCTCAGGGGCATAAATACATTACGCATAAATCACAGTAGGCATCAGGTTAGGTATAAAACATCATGTAATTACCATCATAAACACAGCGTGCCCCAGGCGGAGGCACAACACCTCTAAACTGGCCCCAGGCCAACTGGCCTCTCACCGGGCGCCAATGACCTATGTCCAAAGAGTCAGGGCGCTGCCTAGGCAGCAGGAGTCAAGGGTGCGCAATTGCGCAAGCCTAAACGTGGCAGCTGCCCACTACTTGCTGGGCAGCTGTGAAACTGAGCATGGGCACCAGCGTGCCCCCTGAGCCCCTCTCTGGGACTCGCAATTTAAAAATGAACCTGTCCCCCAAGTTTGCAGTTGTCCGCTACGGCGGCGCAACTGGGAAGCCAAGGGCACTGGCACTACACGTGCCGTTCGAGCCCCTCTCTGAGACTCTCATAGAAGTGAAGTGCCCCCGTGATGCAGTTGCCCACTGTCAAGCGGGGCAACTGCGAACCTGGCCAAAGCACCGGAAATGTGCCGCGAGAGGCTCGGGCCTTCTAACAACAAGGATGCCCCCGTTATGGCGGGCACCGACAGTGTGCCTCGACGCTGTGCCTCGGACCGGCACCAATGACACTGATGGAGCCCTTACTCACCGGGCTTCTTCTCCCCAAAGAATCCGGGCGGTGTGCACCAGGAGAGCCCCCTCCTGCTCGGGGGCTCTCTCCTCACCTGTTGCCTCGCTCTTCTGTGGCGGCGCGGGGCTTCCCTCCTCTCACGGGAGCCCCCGCCGGTCAGCTGCCACACTTCTCGTCTGCTGCGCGGGGCTCTCTCCGGTCACAGGAGCCCCGCCTGGCTGCAGACGTGCACTCCGCTGCCTCTTCTCTCGCCGGTCACCTTGCGACCCACGGGGCTCTCCTCGTTCCTCTGGGAGCCCCGCCGACACCAGCTTCCGGCCGCAGGTCGGCTCGCCCACAATCAGGCCTTTTAAATGCCTGTCTTCCTGTTTCGCCGCGAGGGCGGCCGGCGGCTTTTCCTTCTGTGCGGCTCGGTGCCGCGGCGGTGATTCCTCTCAAGATGCGGGGTAGGCACCCGCGAGGACAATATATCAGATAAGCGGGGTGGGCACCCGCCTTTTCAGAGATGCGGGGGAATCCCCAGGCAGCAGCCCAGCGTTGCCAATTAAAAATAGAAGCGCTCTCTAAGCGCTAGGGCAAAGTCTCCAGCACTCTCTCCCCAGGGAAATTAGAGTATAGCGCTCACGAGGCGCTGGGGAGCCATAAAGTCCTTGCCAAGGGAAAAAAAAGGACGAGTCCTTGGTGCTGGGGAGACCCCAGCAAAGCGCAGCCAGGCAGGCCAGCACGCAGGGACCCCCAGGAGTCATCAGCTGGGTCCCACGGCGGTTCCTCCTGGCAGGGCGTCCCCTCCTGGCCCAGTAAGCACAAGCACAGCAGAAAAAGAACCGAACATGAACTATCAGGGGGTCACAGCCCCCTCTTTTATACACCCTTTTCCTTTGTCACATAGCACAGGGCTGGGGAAAAACCAGGTGCAACTGGTTTTGGGGGAGCTTTGGAGCACTTTGTTTTGCTCAGCTCCTCTCTCCTTTCTCAGGACAGGCTAGGGACATCAGACGCACCACAGGGGTGGAGCCAGCATTGTGGAGGGAAGGCACAGCCCTATTCAGGTCCCAGGTGCAACTCCTCCCTCCCATCTAGATGCAGATCTCCCTATTCAGCCCTGCGCTGACTCACCCTGCCCCTCCTGGAGCCACACACACCTCCCAGCCCCTGTCACTCACAAAGCCAGACATGCAATTCACATCAGGCAGGCAGACACAGAGCACACATAAATGCCAACTTCTAAAAGTGGCACTTCTCCACTAGTCACAATAAATCTGCGCACACCACTGCGCAGCATTTATTCTCACGAGTTCGCACATACTAAACTCGCCCCTGCCCTACTCTCACACCAGGAATTACCATGGACACACATATCCCCCATGCATTCCTATGGGAGGGCAGGCCAATCTCACCACACGCACTCAGAGTGCGCACGCACTTTACACTGGGACACAGGGCTAAAGTGCGCAGAGGCCTAAAACCACCAACACTACACAGGGAAAAGGCTAGGAGACGAGCAAAAAGTTTAGGGGTGAACCTGCCAAAAGGGCCAAGTCCAACACAACCCCCTTCCAGCCAAAACGCAGGGCAGACCAATTACCACCGTGATGGGCTTCCCTGCTTGGAGGCGATAGAACACGGACGCGGGCCCGCAACTGCAGGGACACCCTCCTGTTCTACGCCACGGTGAACCCATGTGGTTCCTTCTGAAAAAGCTGTCCGGAGCAACTGGGCTACCCCACTGGTACTCCCTAGCTGTCCGCGGCCAGGACCAGGCCCTAGGCCATCCAGATGCCACTGGTCCTTGCCCATTCACAGAGTGGGGGTAGTAACCCCTGGCACATAGTAGCCATTCTCCACTCTTCCCCTCATCAGGGCAGGTCTAGACTGCCACTGATCCTCCAACCTAGGGTCTGCACCCTCAGGCGGACCAGAAGTCACGGGTGAGGCTCTCCTCCCCTACCTCTTCTTCTAGGGCTCCGCACTCTCCTCCTTGGAGAGGCACCCTCAGAACACAACTCTCCCACCAGTTCAGGACCTCTCTCCAAAAACTGGTCTCCCAACCTAGGGTCTAAACCCTCAGGTTGCACCGGGGTCAGAGGCGAGGACTCCCTCCCTCTGCACCCCCTTCCAGAGTTCTGCACCCTCCCAACTGGAGCGGTACCCCTGGAAGATGAACCGGTCAGGACACTGGTTACAGATGTCCCTTCCTCCAGATCAGGCGGATCCTGAACCTGGCCTCCCAACCTTGGGGCTGAACCCCACGGCTGAGCATTTGCCTGGCACACCAGGACTTCCGGGGGCGCACACAGCAGCCCCCGAGGGTAACACATGACTCATGTGTTGCGTGACAGTCTGCGTGGCGCAGACCTCCCGACCCCTGTCCATCTGACAGTGCGCAGAGATCCCCCACAACAGAAGTGGTGTCACCATGGTCACTTCTAGGAGACTCAGCCCTTCTGGCTGGCCCCTGACCCACTGGTTCTTCCACTGGGGAACACATCCCCCTCTCACCCCTCAATCCGGACTTCTGTACCCTCCCAACTGGAGCGGCACTGCCAGACACCAGAACCACTGGAGCTCTATTTACAGACGCTCCAGGTTCTCCAGACACTAGGAGATCCTCCTCAAATGGACTAACAGGACAGCCTAGGCTCCCAACCTGGTGTTCCCTGAAGAAACCATCCAGGTTCTGAGACTGGGTTTCGGGCACCTGGGGACACTCAGTCCCACTCTCACTCCTACTCCACTGAGACAGGACGTGAGCCCCTACACCCCTCCCACTACACTGGGACCTAGCTGGGCTACACTGAACCTCTTCCCCCATACAGGACGGGAAGATACCTGAGCCACTACTTTTGGGATCACTCCCCAATGCCTCTTCAGAACCTTGGGCCTCCACCCAGAGGTCTGCCTCACATGTAAACTCCCATAGATCAGAAAACCCACCCTCCAACAGGTGTTGGCGCAACCCCGGCAAACAACAACTGAGCAGGTGCTCTCTGATAACCAGATCGAACATTCCTTCAAAATCCTGTTCCGTGTTAACCGTTACCCAATCAGCCAGTGCATCATTACATTCATCCGAAAAATCCACCCAAGACTGGTGAGACAGTTTCCTACTGCCCCTGAACTTCAACCTGTACTCCTCTTCTCTGGAACAAGGTACCATATTTTGGGAACTGGGACTTCCTGCACTGGACTGTATATTGCTGCCACCACTGGACCCCACCCTCACTGGGGAATCCAGAAAACTACAACTGCACTCAGGGGATAATCTACCCTCCCGAGCTAATTTCTCCCTGGCGAAGGCCCTCTCAGCCTCCGCCATCCTCTCCTGTGCTAGGACCCTCTCGGTCTCTAGCTTTTTCTCCTCCACACTCAGCTGTGCTATCTCCTTGGTATGCTCTAACCTGAGCTTCTCCAAAGCCAGCTGATGCTCCCTTTCTTCCCTCCTATCCACCCACTCCTCTGGGGACAGGAAAAGGGATGGGGCACTGCCCCCGACACTGGACCCAGCAAGGGACTCCCTATCTATGGGGTCCTCACTATCTACTGGCGTCCCTGTCCTGTCACTTTCTTCCTCCTCTTCAGACTCCTCAGGGCCCCCTCAGACCCACCACCCTCTTGGCGTGCGGCCAGGGCCCTCTTCTCCTCATTGCGCTCACAGTCCCATTCATCCTTTTGCCATTGGATCAGGTTGTCCCTCAGTTTTGACTGGGTGTCTGACCCACTCACTGCTATGTCTCTCTCCTCACAGAACTCCACCAACTCCCCCATACTGTATCTAAAGAGACCACAAAAATCAAAAGCAGACTCCATTTTGGCAGGACGCTCAGGGACACGTGCAACACAGGAGACCTAGGTTTCTGAGCTGAAGCAAGAGTATACAATTTACAAATGACACTTTTAGGAGAAGAATTAAAACAAAACTCAGAACAATAATCCCCACACACGTGATTATCTAAATGTAGAGTTTGTAGTGCAACCAGTTGTCGCTGTGGTACTGCGCAAACGCAAGTCCAAATCCCCACCGCTGACAACCAATGTTAGAAATGGGATCTCTGGTTGGCTCAGGCTTGCGCCAAAGCCAGGCAGAGACCACCACTCTAGTCAGGGCGAGGGAGTTACACGCCGACGATAACCCCTGCTCACCCCCTTGGTAGCTTGGCACGAGCAGTCAGGCTTATCCCGGAGGCAATGTGTAAAGCGTTTGCGCAACACACTCACACAGCAGCAACACACTAGGCACACCACAAAAGGAACTCCACACAAGGTTATATAAAAAATAGCCTTTGTATTATCATAAATACCTTAGAAACATAATCACATAATATACAGTGTGCCAACTGGCACTAGGCAATATTCACAGGGGAATTATATACAGGACCAGGCCAATCGGGCCACGGTCAGAACCATCAGATCAGGTAAGTAAATGCAAATAATAAATGTAGCGCACAACCAGTAATTACTGGTACAAGAAATGAACTTGGCATCATCAACTTAGCATAAATCCCATTATGCCTACCATCCTAAGCATAAATACACTACACATTAGGAATCAAATATCTCCTGCCCAAACCTCAGGGGCATAAATACATTACGCATAAATCACAGTAGGCATCAGGTTAGGTATAAAACATCATGTAATTACCATCATAAACACAGCGTGCCCCAGGCGGAGGCACAACACCTCTAAACTGGCCCCAGGCCAACTGGCCTCTCACCGGGCGCCAATGACCTATGTCCAAAGAGTCAGGGCGCTGCCTAGGCAGCAGGAGTCAAGGGTGCGCAATTGCGCAAGCCTAAACGTGGCAGCTGCCCACTACTTGCTGGGCAGCTGTGAAACTGAGCATGGGCACCAGCGTGCCCCCTGAGCCCCTCTCTGGGACTCGCAATTTAAAAATGAACCTGTCCCCCAAGTTTGCAGTTGTCCGCTACGGCGGCGCAACTGGGAAGCCAAGGGCACTGGCACTACACGTGCCGTTCGAGCCCCTCTCTGAGACTCTCATAGAAGTGAAGTGCCCCCGTGATGCAGTTGCCCACTGTCAAGCGGGGCAACTGCGAACCTGGCCAAAGCACCGGAAATGTGCCGCGAGAGGCTCGGGCCTTCTAACAACAAGGATGCCCCCGTTATGGCGGGCACCGACAGTGTGCCTCGACGCTGTGCCTCGGACCGGCACCAATGACACTGATGGAGCCCTTACTCACCGGGCTTCTTCTCCCCAAAGAATCCGGGCGGTGTGCACCAGGAGAGCCCCCTCCTGCTCGGGGGCTCTCTCCTCACCTGTTGCCTCGCTCTTCTGTGGCGGCGCGGGGCTTCCCTCCTCTCACGGGAGCCCCCGCCGGTCAGCTGCCACACTTCTCGTCTGCTGCGCGGGGCTCTCTCCGGTCACAGGAGCCCCGCCTGGCTGCAGACGTGCACTCCGCTGCCTCTTCTCTCGCCGGTCACCTTGCGACCCACGGGGCTCTCCTCGTTCCTCTGGGAGCCCCGCCGACACCAGCTTCCGGCCGCAGGTCGGCTCCGCCCACAATCAGGCCTTTTAAATGCCTGTCTTCCTGTTTCGCCGCGAGGGCGGCCGGCGGCTTTTCCTTCTGTGCGGCTCGGTGCCGCGGCGGTGATTCCTCTCAAGATGCGGGGTAGGCACCCGCGAGGACAATATATCAGATAAGCGGGGTGGGCACCCGCCTTTTCAGAGATGCGGGGGAATCCCCAGGCAGCAGCCCAGCGTTGCCAATTAAAAATAGAAGCGCTCTCTAAGCGCTAGGGCAAAGTCTCCAGCACTCTCTCCCCAGGGAAATTAGAGTATAGCGCTCACGAGGCGCTGGGGAGCCATAAAGTCCTTGCCAAGGGAAAAAAAGGACGAGTCCTTGGTGCTGGGGAGACCCCAGCAAAGCGCAGCCAGGCAGGCCAGCACGCAGGGACCCCCAGGAGTCATCAGCTGGGTCCCACGGCGGTTCCTCCTGGCAGGGCGTCCCCTCCTGGCCCAGTAAGCACAAGCACAGCAGAAAAAGAACCGAACATGAACTATCAGGGGGTCACAGCCCCCTCTTTTATACACCCTTTTCCTTTGTCACATAGCACAGGGCTGGGGAAAAACCAGGTGCAACTGGTTTTGGGGAGCTTTGGAGCACTTTGTTTTGCTCAGCTCCTCTCTCCTTTCTCAGGACAGGCTAGGGACATCAGACGCACCACAGGGGGTGGAGCCAGCATTGTGGAGGGAAGGCACAGCCCTATTCAGGTCCCAGGTGCAACTCCTCCCTCCCATCTAGATGCAGATCTCCCTATTCAGCCCTGCGCTGACTCACCCTGCCCCTCCTGGAGCCACACACACCTCCCAGCCCCTGTCACTCACAAAGCCAGACATGCAATTCACATCAGGCAGGCAGACACAGAGCACACATAAATGCCAACTTCTAAAAGTGGCACTTCTCCACTAGTCACAATAAATCTGCGCACACCACTGCGCAGCATTTATTCTCACGAGTTCGCACATACTAAACTCGCCCCTGCCCTACTCTCACACCAGGAATTACCATGGACACACATATCCCCCATGCATTCCTATGGGAGGGCAGGCCAATCTCACCACACGCACTCAGAGTGCGCACGCACTTTACACTGGGACACAGGGCTAAAGTGCGCAGAGGCCTAAAACCACCAACACTACACAGGGAAAAGGCTAGGAGACGAGCAAAAAGTTTAGGGGTGAACCTGCCAAAAGGGCCAAGTCCAACACATACTAAAAATGTTTTCGTCTGCCGAGCAAATGTCAAGAAACACAGTAACATAGGAGCCACGTCCCATTCTATTTACTAAATGCGAATTCAAGCCCCACAGATCACTAGCAACTTGTGCCATTTCAGTCACGCATCCTGCAAGGAATCCTCAAAGGACAGTTACAGAGGCTCTACACCCGGTCTGCACCCTAACTCGCTAGGTGCAACCGACATCTACCAAGAGATACAGATTTATCACCGTCCTCTAACAAACACATAATCCCTCACATACTGCATTTTAAGTAGAGGAAACGTTAGACTCCCGATTCCCTTTGTATATTACCCGGTACTCTTACCGCGTCTTTCACCCGACGAGCCTCGTCTCATTCAGTTTCAGTACCCGAGACCCGCGGCCATATTTAAAAGCAGGAAATCAACAACGGACACCTGCTTGCTTGTCAAATCACATGCTCAGATGCCACAGAGGGAGCGCCATCTTTAAATGGCCCTACTACTCATTGCACCAGTACTTATATGCGAAAAGCTGATGCCATATTCACCAACAACTTAAAATCATATCACCAGTTTTTAGAGGGACAGACTTAGCTTCACAACAATGTTCTCATTTGCTGGCTATTTATTTAATGATTTTTTAATTTGAAAAAACGCAAAACAAATTTCATGTGTATGTATACATGACAAGGAGGCGGGCAGCAGCCTCAATTTTAAAGGAATCCCACAGCTGTATCCTTATTAGAGAGTTGTTAGAGAAGTAGTACTAGAGAAAAAACTTATCAGGGAAGTAGTACTAGAGAAAACTTATCAGAGACACACCGACACTGATAGGCAAAGAGCAGTTGTTGTTAATCAGAATCAATGCCCCAGTTTCATTGATCATAAACTCACCCTATTCCACTCTATATAATCATTCAACCCCACTTGGTCTGCTTTCTCCAAAAAAATCCAACGTGCCTCTCTTTTTGATAGTATCTTCTCCATATTGTATGTGTCCCCCACCACTTTCTCCAATACAACCCACTTCAATGACCTGGCATCGTGGTTCTCAATTTTAAAGTGTTGTACAAGCCTCGTCGTGAGTTTCCCTGCTCTAATTGTACTCAGGTGCTCCTGAATGCGAATCTTAATCTTTCTAGATGTAAGTCCAATATAGTGTAGACCACACATGCATGTTAACCGGTAAATCACATTGACTGTATTACAATTAGTAAATTTTGTCAAGTGCCAAACCCTGCCATCCAACAACTCTACATTATTTGTCTTGACCGTAAGGTCACACACAGAACAGGACCCACATGGGTAATGTCCAGCAGGGAGTGTTGTTTCTTTGAGGCATGGTTTCGGACGAGAATGCACCAACTTGTCTTTCAAATTACATGCCCTTCTAAAGGCAAATCTAGGCTGAGGCATCTTAAAATTTGTAGTTGACAGTAATGCCCAATGTTTACGAATGGCCTGACGGATCTTACTTGCCAACGGATCAAAAGTCATAACCACCGGAAGACAATCAGTTCTAGATTTTACATTAGTCTCCAACAGCACACTCCGTGGAGTGTTTAAAGCTCTTTTTCTCGCATGCTTCACCACTTTCCTCGGGTACTGTCTCATTGCCAATTTATCACACAGCATCTCTGACTGCTGCATAAAATCGTTCGTTGATGAGCAGTTTCTACGATATCGCAAAAACTGCCCTACCCGGCAGATTATCTCTAAGTGCCCGGGGATGAAATGATTGATAATGTAAAAGAGAATTTCTGTCAGTTGCCTTTTGATGCACCATGGTACAGAGTTTATCATCGCTCACTGCTATGTCCAAGTCCAGGAATACTGCCTTTTTGTTACTAAAGGCCCAAGTAAACCTGAGGCTACTATCTAGTGTATTTAGCCAGTTCAAAAATTCCAACAGTACTGTCTCAGTACCAGACCAGATACATAAAATGTCGTCTATGTACCGCTTCCAGAGGCGGAGATTCCTCTGGAAGGGATTAGACAGATGGAATATACAGTGTTCCTCAAACTGGCCCACAAAGATGCAGGCCAGACTGGGCGCGAAGGTCGCGCCATAGAAGTCCCGAGACTTGCAGGAATAAGTCATTCTTGTATCTAAAATAATTTTTAGTTAGGGCAATCTCAATACATTGTAGAACAAAAGACTGTGGAGTATCATAAAACCACTCTTGTTCCCCAAGAGCACGCGCTGCTGCCACTAACGCGGCATCCTGGGGTATACAAGTGTATAGTGACTCAATGTCAATCGTCACCAAAAACTCAGACGTGGAGTCAAACTGTAAGTCCTCCAAAATATTAAGGACATCCCTGGTGTCCTGGACATACGCCGGTTGTTTTATCACTGACTCCCTTAAAAAGAAATCAGCGAATTGTGACAAGGGCTCAAGAATCGAATCAATACCCGAAACTATCGGGCGACCCGGAGGAGGCCGCTGGGCCTTATGTATTTTGGGTAGTATATAGAACGCCGGGGTTCTTGGTTTGATATTAATTAAAAAATCAGCTTCTTTGACAGTAATCCATTTTTCTCTTTTGCTTCTCCAACAAGCTTGTTGATAATCTCCTGTAATTCATTCACGGGATCTCGAGGCAACGGACAGTAATTTTCACGCATAGATAACAATCGCATGACTTCATTCTCATAGTCAGTGGTGTTCATAATCACCACTGCTCCACCTTTATCCGCTGGTTTTATGGTGATCAGAGGGTTCTCTTGTAGATTTTTATTGCCCGCCAGTCATCACTACTCATATTCTTATAAGTTTGATGATGTGCGGTACTTTCTAAGGAGTTAATCTCTTCCAATACTTTCTGTTCAAAAACACAGACCTCCGGGCCTAATGTAGAAGATGGTGGGCAAAAGTTTGAAGGCCTATGTAGGTTAGTACAGAATAATGACGGAGGATCCTGTGCTTTATTAGCAAAGAACTTTTAAGTTTGATTTTCTCATAGTTTCTTGGAATTCAATACGACATTTAAATGAATCATGTACAGGGGTGGGGACAAATCCCAACCCTTTATTCAATACCTGTAGTTCATTAGATGTCAACACATGGTCAGATAAATTCACCACAATGTTATTTATACTGGAGTCCTCCCCCTGCTGCGAGTGATTCGTGGTGAAAAGGTTTGCCATGTTCGGTCCTGATTCTGTCGTGTATTTCCTCTGGTTCTTTGACCAGAGGAAATACACGACAGAATCAGGACCGAACATGGCAAACCTTTTCACCACGAATCACTCGCAGCAGGGGAGGACTCCAGTATAAATAACATTGTGGTGAATTTATCTGACCATGTGTTGACATCTAATGAACTACAGGTATTGAATAAAGGGTTGGGATTTGTCCCCACCCCTGTACATGATTCATTTAAATGTCGTATTGAATTCCAAGAAACTATGAGAAAAATCAAACTTAAAAAGTTCTTTGCTAATAAAGCACAGGATCCTCCGTCATTATTCTGTACTAACCTACATAGGCCTTCAAACTTTTGCCCACCATCTTCTACATTAGGCCCGGAGGTCTGTGTTTTTGAACAGAAAGTATTGGAAGAGATTAACTCCTTAGAAAGTACCGCACATCATCAAACTTATAAGAATATGAGTAGTGATGACTGGCGGGCAATAAAATCTACAAGAGAACCCTCTGATCACCATAAAACCAGCGGATAAAGGTGGAGCAGTGGTGATTATGAACACCACTGACTATGAGAATGAAGTCATGCGATTGTTATCTATGCGTGAAAATTACTGTCCGTTGCCTCGAGATCCCGTGAATGAATTACAGGAGATTATCAACAAGCTTGTTGGAGAAGCAAAGAGAAAAATGGATTACTGTCAAAGAAGCTGATTTTTAATTAATATCAAACCAAGAACCCCGGCGTTCTATATACTACCCAAAGTACATAGGCCCAGCGGCTCCTCCGAGTCGCCCGATAGTTTCGGGTATTGATTCGATTCTGAGCCCTTGTCTAATCGCTGATTTCTTTTAGGGAGTCAGTGATAAAACAACCGGCGTATGTCCAGGACACCAGGGATGTCCTTAATATTTTGGAGGACTTACAGTTTGACTCCACGTCTGAGTTTTGGTGACGATTGACATTGAGTCACTATACACTTGTATACCCCAGGATGCGCGTTGGTGGCAGCGCGCGTGCTCTGGGGAACAAGAGTGGTTTTATGATACTCCACAGTCTTTTGTTCTACAATGTATTGAGATTGCCCTAACTAAAAATTATTTTAGATACAAGAATGACTTATTCCTGCAAGTCTCGGGACTTCTATGGGCGCGACCTTCGCGCCCAGTCTGGCCTGCATCTTTGGGCCAGTTTGAGGAACACTGTATATTCCATCTGTCTAATCCCTTCCAGAGGAATCTCCGCCTCTGGAAGCGGTACATAGACGACATTTTATGTATCTGGTCTGGTACTGAGACAGTACTGTTGGAATTTTGAACTGGCTAAATACACTAGATAGTAGCCTCAGGTTTACTTGGGCCTTTAGTAACAAAAGGCAGTATTCCTGGACTTGGACATAGCAGTGAGCGATGATAAACTCTGTACCATGGTGCATCAAAGGCAACTGACAGAAATTCTCTTTTACATTATCAATCATTTCATCCCGGGCACTTAGAGATAATCTGTCGGTAGGGCAGTTTTTGCGATATCGTAGAAACTGCTCATCAACGAGCGATTTATGCAGCAGTCAGAGATGCTGTGTGATAAATTGGCAATGAGACAGTACCGAGGAAAGTGGTGAAGCATGCGAGAAAAGAGCTTTAAACACTCCACGGAGTGTGCTGTTGGAGACTAATGTAAAATCTAGAACTGATTGTCTTCCGGTGGTTATGACTTTGATCCGTTGGCAAGTAAGATCCGTCAGGCCATTCGTAAACATTGGGCATTACTGTCAACTACAAATTTTAAGATGCCTCAGCCTAGATTTGCCTTTAGAAGGGCATGTAATTTGAAAGACAAGTTGGTGCATTCTCGTCCGAAACCATGCCTCAAAGAAACAACACTCCCTGCTGGACATTACCCATGTGGGTCCTGTTCTGTGTGTGACCTTACGGTCAAGACAATAATGTAGAGTTGTTGGATGGCAGGGTTTGGCACTTGACAAAATTTACTAATTGTAGTACAGTCAATGTGATTTACCGGTTAACATGCATGTGTGGTCTACACTATATTGGACTTACATCTAGAAAGATTAAGATTCGCATTCAGGAGCACCTGAGTACAGTTAGAGCAGGGAAACTCACGACGAGGCTTGTACAACACTTTAAAATTGAGAACCACGATGCCAGGTCATTGAAGTGGGTTGTATTGAGAAAGTGGTGAGACACATACAATATGGAGAAGATACTATCAAAAAGAGAGGCACGTTGATTTTTGGAGAAAGCAGACCAAGTGAGGTTGAATGATTATATAGAGTGGAATAGGGTGAGTTTATGATCAATGAAACTGGGGCATTGATTCTGATTAACAACAACTGCTCTTTGCCTATCAGTGTCGGTGTGTCTCTGATAAGTTTTCTCTAGTACTACTTCCTGATAAGTTTTTCTCTAGTACTACTCTCTAACAACTCTCTAATAAGGATACAGCTGTGGATTCCTTTAAAATTGAGGCTGCTGCCCGCCTCCTTGTCATGTATACATACACATGAAATTTGTTTTGCGTTTTTCAAATTAAAAATCATTAAATAAATAGCCAGCAAGAGAGAACATTGTTGTGAAGCTAAGTCTGTCCCTCTAAAACTGGTGATATGATTTTAAGTTGTTGGTGAATATGGCATCAGCTTTTCGCATATAAGTACTGGTGCAATGAGTAGTAGAGCCATTTAAAGATGGCGTCCTCTGTGGCATCTGAGCATGTGATTTGACAAGCAAGCAGGTGTCCGTTGTTGATTTCCTGCTTTTAAATATGGCCGCGGATCTCGAGTACTGAAACTGAATGAGACGAGGCTCGTCAGATGAAAGACGCGATAAGAGTACCGGTAATATACAAAGGGAATCGGGAGTCTAACGTTTCCTCTACTTAAAATGCAGTATGTGAGGGATTATGTGTTTGTTAGAGACGGTGATAAATCTGTATCTCTTGGTAGATGTCGGTTGCACCTAGCGAGTTAGGTGCAGACCGGTGTAGAGCCTCTGTAACTGTCCTTTGAGGATTCCTTGCAGGATGCGTGACTGAAATGGCACAAGTTGCTAGTGATCTGTGGGGCTTGAATTCGCATTTAGTAAATAGAATGGGACGTGGCTCCTATGTTACTGTGTTTCTTGACATTTGCTCGGCAGACGAAAACATTTTTAGTATGAGTTAACAAGTCTGTCAGCGAGTCATCATTGAAAGATCACCAAATCTCTATGTGTGCTTGATGGACTGTGAAGGGTGAGAATAAGTGCCATAGAAATCATGATTACAGGCAAAGTGTTGTATATCAGAATACTAACGTGTGTTTGTCGTTGCAGAAAACGGACAACATATGTGTCCTTTTATACGAAACAGGGCTAATAATAATATTTAGTCCCTGTGTGACATGGTGGCTAGCTGGTACGAGAGGCCTTGGCTGCTACTAGGTAAATATACATTTGGGGATATAATAATTGTATACAGGATAATCAAAGGCAGATGAATTTTGCGCTGGCTGGAAGTGCTTTTAATGAACCCCTCTTTTTGTTTAAACAGTCACTGCGTGTTCACAATAAGGGTCCAGAAAAGGTGGACAAAGTCCTCGTGCCCTGAAGAAATTGCCATTACAATTTACAGGCAATGAAACATGTCGGCCCAACATTACATGGTCTGCAAACATGCAGTATGTTTTTAATTTGAATAAGCCCTCGAGTTGAGAATAAAAGTGGCTCCCTGGCGATTGAGTTGGCTTATTTCAATTTTACTCACACGGGGTTGATTTGTGTTATTGTACACACATATTCACTGGTTTTCACTGGGTTTCTGGACACCGAATTTGTTTATCTTTGTTTGCGAGGTAGCAACCAATGATGAGAAACGTGGGCATGACTGGTGATAATTAACCAGTAAGCTCCCTTGGTGGTGCGCACGTGAGGTGCTACCTCGCATTTTCACATTTTCCCATTTTTTCACATTTATGTGTTATGTATACCTGTTAAAGTACAGGATATATTGTGTGAACGCAGTGACTTTGGACTCATGGGTGGGTTCTTTTATAAATAGGGCGAGTCTGAGTTGGGACAATACCTATAAAATATGAAGGGTTGTTGTAAAAGAAGAAAATAAACTTCCATTCCCTCTCAGTAAGTGAATAGAATTCGTTGGCCCGAGCAGATTAGGTCTTTGTTGTTATTTATGATTTTGAGTGGAGGGCGACCCAATCTGTTTTTTCCCTCTGTAGCTCCTTTTTGTGTAGAAGATGGCGTTCTGGTCATACCATCTCTTCATTTCTTCCTGGCTTGCTTCTAGGTTCGCCTGAGCGAGTTTCCTGAAGCGGGCAGTTTGGTTTCTAAAGGCCAGCATGTAGCTAAATACATCCTGGGGAGTTTTCCTGGGAGCCGCCTCCCAGCCTTCTTTTACCAAACTCAGAGGTCCTCTGACAGGGTGGCCATACAGGAGCTCAAAGGGGCTGTACCCATGAGACTTCTGAGGCACCTCCCTGTATGCAAAGAGTAGGCATGGCAAGAGGACGTCCCACTTACGCCTCATGGGTTCTGTTAGACCCTTGATCATGCCTTTCAAGGTCTGGTTGAATCTCTCCACCAGACCGTTTCCTTGTGGGTGGTAAGGAGTGGTGAACTTGTAGGTTACACCACACTCCTTCCACAGGGATGTCATATACTTCGATATGAAATTGGTCCCCCTATCGGAAACCACCTCTCTGGGGAATCCCACACGGGAAAAGATCCCCATTAACGCCCGGCCCACCACTGGCGCCGTCGTTGTCCTGAGAGGATTGCCTCCGGGTACCGGGTGGCATGGTCCACCAAGACCAGGATGTACCTGTTGCCCATGGCTGTCTTGGGATCCAGTGGCCCCACAATATCCATCCCTACCCTTTCAAAGGGTGTTCCAACAACAGGAAAAGGTTGGAGAGGAGCTTTGACCTTCCTCCCACTCTTACCACTTGCCTGGCAAGTTTGGCAAGACCTACAGTGTGCATCTGACTGCCTTCGCATTTGGGGCCAAAAGAAGTGGGTGACAAGCCTGTCAAAGGTCTTGTCCTGCCCCAAATGTCCTGCCAAAGGCACGTCATGAGCCAGACCCAGTAGGAAGGTCCTGAAGCGCTGGGGTACCACCAGCACACGGGCTGACCCAGGCTCAGCAACCTTAGGCTCACTGTATAGGAGACCACTCTCCCAGTAGATCAGATGTGACCCGGACTGATTACCAGCTGCCTGGTCTGCAGCCTGCCGCCGCAGACCCTCCAGAGTAGGGCACTCGTTCTGCTCCCTGCAGAACTCCTCCCTGGTGGGACCCCCTTCTTGCTGCCAATGGGTCAGCTCAGAGATGTCTCCCAGTTCGGCTACCTGCTCCCCTGTAGGCACCGGGCGTCCCCTCGAGGTCCGCCTCCTCCCGGTCCGTGGGAACTTCGGGGGCCGGTTTCCCGCGCCCCTGCCCTTTCTCTTGGCAGGGACTTGGGCCACTGTTTCAGGCTCCAAGTCCTCTTGATCACCCTTTTGGCTGCCATTGACCGAGTAGACACGCATGCCCACTCTGGCAACCCAAGCATCTCCAAGTGAGACCTGAGCTCCACCTCCTTCCATGAGGACTGCTCCAGGTCGTTTCCTAGCAGACAATCTACAGGCATGGTAGGGCTCACAACCACCCTCAAGGGACCCGAGACCCCCCCATTCAAAGGGAACCTGCGCCACCATACATTGGCGCTCTGAGTTGTCTACAGCAACTACTTGGTGGAATGCTCCTGGGACTACTTGCTTCTCAGACACCAGGTGACACCGGACTGAGGTCACACTGGCTCCAGTATCTCTGAGAGCCTCTACCCTGTTCCCATTAATGGTCACCCAGGTGCTATATTTCTTTGTGTTAGGGGGCACCTGGTTTCCTGGGACCATCTCACTGTCCCCTAGTGAGACAAGGGTCATTTCTGCGGGATCCCCACCCTCCTGTGGGCACCCCTCCTCCCCAAGCGCTACACTAGCCAACACTTTGGACTGTCCACCGGTGGGTGGCTGTGTCCCCTTCGGGCACTTGGGGTCCCCCTTAAAGTGACCTACCTGGTCACATGCATAACACTTGCGGGGGCCGGTCTCAACAGGCTTCCTGTGGAGACCCCTTTCTTCTTATCACCGGGGGCTGGGAACCTTTACCCTGGGTACTAGTTTGGGGCCCTTTAGAGAACTCCTGTGCTTTACCCTTGTCCCCCCACCTTTCTGCTGGGGACCCTGCCCACCTTTGGCTGAGTCTCCCCAAACGCTTTCTTGTGGACCCTGGTACTCACCCAGCGGTCCGCTTCCATAGCAAGCTTCCTGGGGTCAGTTAGCTTACTATCAACTAGGTGCTGGCGCAGATCTGCAAAACATAGACTAGACAAGTGCTCCCATGCAATCAAGTTGTAGAGCCCCTGAAAATCTGTTACACTACTGCCCTTCACCCAACCATCCAGAGACCTGCAGAACACATCCACACATTCCAACCAAGTGTTGGCATCAGACTTCTTACTGGACCTGAACTGATCCCTGTACTTTTCAGGAGTAAGACCATACTTCGTGAGAAGGGCATCCTTCATGTCAGCATAGGTGAGGTGATACCCCTTACCCAAAGCTATCAGAGCATCCCTTGCTTCTTCAGGGAAAAGTGGCCACAATCCTGCTCCCCAATTCTCCTCAGGGACCCCATTCATGTGTATGGCTGCCTCATAACCCTGAAACCACCTTTGTATGTCATCCCCCTTCTTGAACTCCTTGCCTACGTTCTTGGGAATGTGCACAATCCTGTCTGCCTTTCTGGACGAATTGCTGCCACCATCTGACCCTGACTTACTCCTAAGTTCTAGCTCCTTCAGTTCTCTCTCATGCTCTAAGAGCATCTTCCTCTCCTCTATGGCCAATCTCTTCTCCTCCCGCTCACTCTCCAGCCTGAGCTTCTGCAGCTCAAACTGCCTTGCCTCCCGCCTGTCCTCCAGCTCCTCTGGGGACAGACTGCTGCTGCCTGACCTGGCGGGTTCCCCCTACCCAAAAGCACATCCACCCTGGAAATAGGCTCCTCCACCTCCTCACTGAGATTACCAGGCTGCCCATTGGCATGTCTGGCTGCTACCCAGGCCCTCAGCGCCTTCTGCAGCTCCTCCTTCCTTGTGAGGCCTTTAATTTGGACTTTCAGGTTTTTACAAATCGCTCGTAGCTCCTTTACGGCGTAGGATTCCAACCTATCCTCCTCAAAGATAACTTCCAGAGATGCAACGGATGATGCAATTGATTCAGGCATGACAAAAGTAGTGAGTTGAAAACTGGCAAGATCAAAAATAGGCCAAAAGAAAAAGAACCAGTATGTGGTACGTAATGGTCTGCGATATGGTAGTAGTGCACACCAATCAGTGTAAGTCAAGTGCAAACACAAGTCCTATACTCACCGCTGACAACCAATGTTAGAAATGGGATCTCTAGTTGGCAAGGGCTTGCACCTTTGTCCAAGTAGGGACCCTTCTTCCTAGTCAGGGTAAGGGTGTTACACTCGTGAAGTAACCCCTGCTCACCCTCGTGGTAGCTTGGCACGAGCAGTCAGGCTTAATTCAGAGGCAGTGTGTAAAGCATTTGCACATAACCAACAGTAATACAGTGTAAGCACTACAAACGGACACCACACCAGTTTAGAAAAATAACCAATTTTTATATACTCAAGACAAGACCCATTACGACAAAAATCCACAATACTATACTTTAAAAATGAATGCTTGGTACGGTAACTTCTTCTTTGCAGGAATAGCACAAAAGCAAAGTTCGTACGAGTCTGTAGCTCCGTCCGAGCCTACCGTGATGCTGAAAACCACAGAGTCTAACAGTTCCAGCCGACCGCGTCGATACGGGCCAGCAGAGTCATGAACAGACTCGGTAACAGTACCTTTCTCGTTGTGGCTGGTACGGAGTGTACGAGCCGGTCGGCGTTCGTCGCGGTTGTGGTGCAAGACGGAGCGATGCAAGGTGCGGTGTCCCTCGATGCGGTGCAGGCAGCGGCTCGGTGAGCGTCGTGCAGACGGAGTCGGTGAGTCCAAGGCGTGCGATGCAGGGTGAGACGATGCTCGATGCGGTGCTGACAGGTTGCGATGCAGGCGACCAAGCCGGAGTGCGGGAGCTGGCGTCGGACCGCGGTGCGAGTCGGAGCGGTGCGTCGCAGACGTGCGAGCGGTGCCCCAAATGCGGTGCGGTCACGACTCTTGGGCCAGTTGCAGCGACCGCGTCGGTCGGGTCCGGTTGGTTCATTTTTAAATCACAGCAGCGCATTCTATAATGAGTTACTTTAAACTCATTCATTGTCTTCCTTTGGGATTCCGTAAAGGTGCCTGCCCCCAATCAAATATAATACCTGGCATCTCGTTTTAAAGGGCACGATTTGGGCTTTAGAAATTGATTTGTCTTACTTCTTTTTCTAAAACATACATTCGGATCAAAGCATTTTCCACAGAATAAAAACACCTCTAGTGCGAGCTCCCTAATACAGAGTTTGCTGATCAGCTGGCATCTTTACACAGGGCACACCAGGGGCGCAACGCAAAATTATTTTTATGGGGGTGGGGTCTTCTGCAGAATGTAACGAGGGGCCCGAGTCCATCTGTCACAGGTATTCACTGGCCTTGGGGTAAATGGGGGCCCCTGGAGGGTTGCCCCACCCCCTCCGCCGCAGGAGGCTGCGTTACTCCCCGGCTGCAGCACACACTCCCTGGTGCCGAAGTCACCTACAAGAACCCAAAACTCCGACACAATAAACGTGCTCACCGGGTGCCTGAGTCACAAAATGTTAAAAGAATGAATAGTAAGGGGAGGAGAGATGTGAGAGGTACAGAGGGACAGGGAAAGGAGATGGGAAAGGAAGAGGGTGTGAGGACCCACAGGCCCTGGAAACAGGCTGCACTGGAGAAACTATCATTCAAAACTTTTGAACGGTCGAGTTCTGGGGGATTCTTGAACTGCTGGGGCCCAGAAGAGCGAGGATAGCAGGGCGTGCTTACTGTTGGGGCGTGTGGAAAACTCATGTTTTTTGCCGCCCTCCCCCTTTTGCCGCCCTAGGCACCCGCCTAGTGTTGCCTAATGGTAGAAACGGCCCTGTGCAGAGGGCACAGAGTGAAATCAGACCCTGCTTTACAAGTTGCTGCTGCGCAGAGGAGTGGCCTGAAATCATAGCTCCTGGGCTGCCAGTGGCCCTTGCGCATCAGGTCACACTGAAGTGATCCATATAGAGCAAGTTACAAGCAGTGGTTTGTGGTGCGGGCACACAATTTTCAAGCAAAAATATACCTACCCCTGACCACCCCGGAACCTGCATTCAGTCATACCCTAGTTTTCTGACAAACACTCTCCCTCCCAAAGCTTACTTTCAGCAGTGAGGTGATGTTATGGAAAGGACTCGTGAAGGAAGTGACCCGATTAGGGTCACCCAGGTCACTCGTGACCACCTCTCAGCCTTCCATACTAATGAAGAGTCGGTCAGACAGTAGAGAATACAAACCAAGTATATGTTTATTCAGATACACTCAAGCGGAGCCCTGTCTGCCCAGTCACTTAGGGGTGCTGCAGAGAGGACCAACATCAGCAAACATAGAGAAACATTATGTACCTTTAAGAACCAAGGAAGACCCGCCCCTAATGGAATTTTACTAGCAGATGCAGCTGAAACAAAGAAGTACAGTAGGATGAGCTTCGACTCTGAGGCCGGGCACACATTATCTCTATGCCGAGGTCGTTCTGTCCGTGCCTACCGCTAGACTAGTGGGAGAAGGCCTCTATCTAGTGGGAAAAGTATGCGCTAATAAGAACAGTGTATTCATTAGCAGAGCAAGGCCTAACCTTGGAGAAATGAAACTTTCCACAGCCTGCTTCTCGAGGAGGGAATACACAGTTGATGGCATGATTCAAAATGGCGGCTAAACATAAAACGGTGCCGCAAATGCTAACTTACATGGAACAATGCACGAACAAAATAGCTAAAACATTTTCATTTCATCAGACCCTCCTTTTAGCATTCGCTAACAATTTTACATGGTGGGCTGAAAACACATAACATTCGAATAAGCAAAAAGACATCAATATTCAGGACAATCCATATACTCACTATCAGGAATAGAAGCTGCAAGGGATGATGTAGAACCAAAGATGCCCTCGTCAATCTGCATCATGTCTTCAATGTCCTTCTGCAACATGATCGCAGCATTAGTATCATGAACTGATATTTTCTTTTTAGGGGTGAGAACATTTACACAATAGGTGCAGCAAGTCGGGAGACAGTGTATACAGAGGCAACATGTGAAGAAAATGCCGGCAACCACAGCTAGGAAAGTGAGGATCTTCCAACCCCAGGATGTGAGTATGTTCCAGAACCACCCTGATAGGGTCCAAGTACCTGTCTCTTGGTGTATGTCAGATGAAAGTTTATGCAATTTTTGTATAGCTGCATACACATTGGGGGCGTGGTCAGGTATGTAAACGCAACAGCTGCTGCCAATGATGCGACAGGCCCCTCCTCGATCTGCAAGGATGACATCTAACACCATCCGGTTCTGCAAAGTGACTAATCCCGTAGCCTGAAGCTCAGCAGTGATATTTGTCATTATTCCAGCAGTTCTATTGATAACCCCTTCAACAACCCTCGTTAACCAATGAAGTTGAAGACTATTAGACATGGGGCCCCAAAAAGGTAGGAGGCCCTTTAGGGCATCCTCGAACGGTTGTGCGGTGGTATCTGTCTGATCTATATCCTTTGTGTCAATGACCCTTCTGACTCGGGACAAGTATGTACTCCTACGCTGCAGCCGATGATCTTTATGATAATTGGATGGGGCAACATAAACAGGGGGAAGGAGGAAAGAGAGATAACATCTGCCTGACCATCCCCTCGGAAGCCAGACATGAGCTTGGGATCCACAGACAAAATAGACATTAAGAGGTAGGATCAAAGGCGGACTATTAATTGTTCTCAGTCTGTAGGTGAAATTGCATCTACTCTCCCCCACCTTTACCTCCCCGGTCCCCTGGACACAGAAACTAGCTGTTGTGTTGACCACGGACACCGGCATCGGTTTGTCCTTAGTAATATTGCGAGTTTGGAAAGATTGAAAATACTCAGAGGTGTTGAACCTTTTTAAATCAGCCATTTCCATTTAAAGCCATGTTTCGTTCTTCATTTTGTCACACTTGTTCATACAGGAGTTTGGGGACAATGTAACAGAAGTCCCTTGCCCTGCCGTTCCTATGGGTGTAAACCTGTGATGAAAACTTATATACTCTACCACAGTGCGAGAATCAGCAGGTGTCATATCCTGAGTAGAGAGTTGGAAATGGTAGTGCACCATAACGAACAGTTCAAACCAACATATGACAATGGCATGGACAACAAATTATCGCTCTTATGAGTAACTGAGGGGAGCAATCCACAAACCCAACAATTAGTTGTATTGGAGACTTCATGAGCTTGATGCAACATTTGTATGAAAACATTATCTGAGTACAACTTTCTATGCTCTTCTTTGTGAGGGGCCAAAGTAACAAAAATGTGCTCAGGGGAAGTGGGTGTCATACCAACCAAAGTGTGTACAGGATACTTTTCCTCTACAAACCAGGATATTCCAAGTATTATTATTAGCGTAATCACAACAATTAGTATGCAAACTATTTTACTCTTTGTTAACCACCCCCATGCTAAACGCAGTGGTGCAAACGGCTGTTCCTCCTCCTCAATAGGTCGACCAAACGGATGCATTATGAAGCAAAAGAGGAATGCAATAAAGCTGATAGCAAAGGTAAGTGTTCCCAGTGTCCGTCTGAGCCTCACTGGTACAGGCTCCTATTATTCATCAACTTTGGTGCTCTTTGTGAGAAGTTGGCCTGGTATATGCTGTCCACTAATTAAAGTGGGCACCTTGCACCCGTCCAAACGACCTTTATTGATGATTTGGTTAAAGACAACCTTTATTGAAAGCTATCCTAGTGGTAGCTATGGAGAGCAGCCTTCAGGCTAAGTCTCGAAGGAATGTAAAGCAGCTTGTTTTACCAGTATATAACCTCCTGAATGACCAAATGAAAGGAGAACCACACAAGGTATATATACAATATATGTATTTATTACTAGACACTCTCTACTAAACTCTTTATGAGATTAGAGAACAAGGCACACAATATTAAATCACTAGAACGACAGTAAATAGCACAATACACAGTGGGCTCCAGGGGGAGACCAAACCATATACTAAGAAAGTGGTATAACAACCACGACTTGACTAGACACAGTGCCTAGAGCACGTAGAATCGCTGGGACCCCAAGGAACCACCCAAGGTAGTGACACAGGGGACCCACAAAGGACGGGTGCAGTGTGTGAACACAGGCACGAGCTCCGTACAACTCTATGGGAAAGTCACGGTTGGAAATTTAAAGATTAAGGACACTTCGGAGAGGACTTTAAGCAAACCCAGCTAAACATAGAAGGTTCTAAGGCCAGCACCCTTGAGAGTACCGAGGTACCCGTGTTACCTATCCCAGAGGAGCCGGGTGCATAGGGGTCAAGTGGTGTCGGAAACCCTCGTCGTTTTCAATGGTGTGATGCGAAACAGTACTGCTGCCGTGGAGATGAAAAGTGTCCGGTGTGATCCAAGCCTGGTTCGGAGATGAGAAGAACCTGAAAGCAGAGGGGACAAAGTCTGGGTCACTTCACGTGACCAGGAGCGGAGCAATCGAATGCCCACCGATGTTGGGTGCTTCAGGTGAGAAGAGGTGAAGCTTGACTCTGCAGCCACAAGGATCAGGAGGCGCTGACGATGACCAAAGTCCGGAGGTGAGCTGTCCCACAAAGGATGTCGAGTGCTGGGGGGTCAGTGTCCGGATTGAACACCAACAAGCCTTGGCAACGGCAACCCATGCGGTCAAAGGAATGATGCTTCTGTGAGGACCAGCAAGGTTCTGGGGACTCTCCAAGCAATGGAGAGTCAGGGCAATTCTGGCGCAACCAGGGAAGCCCACTGAAAGTTAAAGTTGCCTTCACAGGGACCCACAGGCCAACGGACCAGGGATCGCAAAGGGACCTCAAGCTGACTCACTAAATACCAGCCCACGGAACAATCGTGGAGTGTAGGCTGGAAATCTTCAGTGGAATTACTGCTCGGGGTCAGGACTACAAGTAGCCCAAAGCACAGTCTCAGGGGTCGCCAAAAAGCATATGCTGCTGCAAATATACACGGTACTCAGGGGTTTGGATTGCGCGGTCCCCACGAGGGATACGGGCCTCAGAATTGCTTAGAGCGTAGATCAACCTCAGAGACCACGGGAACCCACCTCCTGTATTGCAGAAATCTTCGGAGTCCTTCAGGAGCTTCGTAGATGCAAGCCGGTCAGATGCGTTTTAGGTGCCTGCTCAGCAGGGGAGTAACTCCTTTACTCCAAGGGAGATTCTTCAGTCATCCAGCGTCGTGCAGATAGTCGAAGAACTTGGTTTCTGTAGCAGAGTTTAGTCCAGGTAAATCCAAAGTCCTGTAGTCAGGGGTTCCTACTTTATACCCAAGGAAGGGGTGGGACAACTCTGGGGACCCACCTATGGGAGGGTCAGGACAGAGGGGTGGCTACACCCATGTCCTTTGTCCAGTTTCACGCCACAGCAGGAGCAAATGGCTCCTGCAACCGGTTTGAACTGGACTATGCACAGGGACACCAAATGTGCCCCGAGTGCAGACATCAAAGCACTCTGAGAGTGCACCCACCCAGCCCCAATACACTAAAGCTTGTCTGGGAGGTGGTCACACCTCCCTGTGACAGGAAACCTATTGTCAAACCTTCCCCTGCCGGAGTTTCGTCCAGCAGCAGGAGGGCAGACTCGTGTCTGTGGCTGGCAGCATCCATTTTGTGATGCCAGGGTCAAGAAAGCTGGTACCGGGTGTACCGGTGTTGTCATATTTCT
Organism: Calotriton arnoldi; assembly: GCA_963921515.1. Classification (NCBI taxonomy): domain Eukaryota; kingdom Metazoa; phylum Chordata; class Amphibia; order Caudata; family Salamandridae; genus Calotriton; species Calotriton arnoldi. Next base: position 2,093,227 of record CAWUFW010001369.1, read on the forward strand.
CCCTCTAGGAGGGTGGAATCATACCTCCCACACCAGTTACTGGTGTGGAGGTATGATTCCAAGGTGTTTGACACCAAACACGTCATGTTTCCATGCAGCCGTTTTAAAGTTAGCATTTACCGCTAGGTTATAATGCACTTAAGTATATATGGTTGGCTGCATCACAGACAACCCCGGAAAAGAGGTTCTGAAGGCTGCAGAGGGGCTCTGCTCATGCATGGGCACCCTCTCACATAAAACCCAGCACCCTGCCTTCAGGATTGATAAGGCCTGCCATAGGGGTGACTGATAGGTTTATATGTGCAGTTATTAGGATAGATATAGTGAACCTATATCTAAGTAAGGGGTGCATGCACCACCTTACACAGGCTGCTGTAGCAGACCTGTTGTGTCATTTTAAATGGTCTCTCAGGGGTGGCATAATACATGCTGCAGGCCCTGGGAGGCCTCTGGGGTACCTAGGCCCTGGGTACATAGTATACCATATACTAGGGACTTATAAGGGTACCCCAGAATCCAATCTGGAGTGTACCTAAAGTACATGCAATCAATTTAGATGAGAAAGCAGATAGATTGGGGTCCTGAATAGCAGGATCCCAGTCAGACTAAGTCGAAAACAGTGAAACATCAGCAAAAAGTGGGGGTAACTATAAGAAGCAGATCCTACTCTCCTACACTCTTGAGCACCGGCGGTGGAGCTTGCTCAGTCCTAAGCTCTCGATGAATCAATCCCACGTTGCACAGGATAATGTACCCCCCTCCTGGGGAGTACGTTCAATCTATACTGTCCAATGTCAGAATAGTGCACCAATCCCACAATACCCTAAACTAACACCGTTGGTACTATAGCAAAGTACACCCTAACTTACACAGTCCATCCCTAACTAATCTGACTTCTCCTTTGGTGCACTATTCCTCAGCCGAGGACGCAAATTGTACCTGGTGGCTCCAGGCACAGAAGGGTCAACAAAAAGCGGCTCCTTAATGGCTCGAATTTCTGGAGGGACCGCTGCATTTAGCACGTCATCATTCTCTGCATCCGTTTGGGTCCACGTTACGTTTGTGTCGCTAAAAGGGATGAACTGAGGCACCTTTTCACACTCAGTATCCCCAACTCCATCAGCGACCCATTGGTCATAGGGCAAAGGTAGAGGCACTCGTTTACAGTGAGCACCGTGGATCCAGTTCTTTTGGCCAGCAACCTTACCTGCGCATCTGGTGGCTAGAAGGACCTGTTCAGGTCCCTTCCAGCGTGGCTCCAAACTCTTCTTCTTCCCTGAAAATTCCGCACTAGAATCCAATCACCAGCCTGGATGTTGTGTCCGGGCCCCTCTGATATATCTCAGAGAGTGTCCAGGACCTGTTGGTGAATAGAACGCAACTTTTCGGTTAGCTGGCACAGGTAATCTGTCAATAGTAGATACTCAATATCACAGAACTTACAAGGGCGCGGGACGCCCCAGACATTTGCCGGGCGTCCAACACGACCTCGTAAGGTGACAATCCTGTTCTAGAATGTGCTGTTGTTCTTGTCGACAAAAGAGCTAATGGTAAAGCATCTGGCCACTGTAAGCTAGTACTTTCCTGAATCTTTGCTAATTTCAGTTTGAGAGTACCATTGTACTTCTCAACCAAACCTGCTGACTGGGGGTAATTTGCAGCATGGAATTTCTGTTTTATGTGCATACCGTCACAAATTAGCTGTATGACTTTGGCATTAAAGTGACTTCCGTTATCATTCCAGATCAAACGGGGCAAGCCTAAACCAGGAAGGAATTCCTTTAGGAGTACCCTTGCAGTCGTCATGGCTGTATTGTCTTTGGTGGGGTAGGCTTCATCCCATTTACAGAATGCACAAACAACCACCAACACATACTTCAAATTATTGACCCTTTCTAACTTGATGTAATCTAGCTGAAGGACCTCAAAAGGGAAAGTGGCCAGTGCAAAATTACCGGGTGGCGTGGGGGTACCCTTCCCAGGATTGTGCATCATGCACACCATACAGTACTTCACTAAATGTGCAGCTGCCTTCGAAATGTTGTCATTTTGCCACACGGGGTCTAACAACTTGCAAATACCCTTAGCACTGATATGGGCGGGGCCATGAGCCATCGTGACTACAGGAAGAGCATATGCATCTGGCAACATCCATCTTTGCTTCCCTGACTTGTCAATCCAACATCCCTCATCATTCAATTGTGCTGTACTTTGCTGCCACATTGCTCATTCCTCCACTGTGGCCTCACTTTGAATCTCCTTCACATTCTCAAGTGTATCTTCAAACATTGTGGCCTCGGGCACCCACCTAGTGGGACCTGCTACGAACATTCTTTTCATTCTAATCCGGGCTGTTTCCTTAGCTGTCTGATCTGCAAAAGCGTTCCCTTTACCTACCCTATCAATAACTTTCCTATGGGCGCTACACTTAACTATTGCCAATTTCTTAGGGAGTGTCAAAGCGGACAGAAGCCTATATATAAGGTGACCGTGCTGAATCTTGGTCCCATGGGAAGTAAGGAACCCTCTCTCTGCCCAGAGTCGCCTGAAATAATGGGTGACTCCAGAGGCGTACTGGCTGTCAGTATAAATATTAATAACCAGTCCCTCACTCAATTCGCAGACTCATATTAGGGCAACGAGCTCTGCCGCTTGGGCCGACTGATAGGGAACTCGTGATGTCTCAACTACCGTGCGCAGCATAGTGATAGCATACGCAGCAGTTGTAGTGCCATCTGGTAATTTATAACAAGAGCCATCGACCTAGGGGGTCAGATAAGGGAACTTCAGTCAGGTCTACCCATCCTTTCGTCTCTTCTTCCATCCGGAAGATACAATCATGTATATCAATCTCCTCATTCTCAGAAGGGAGAGGTAGTAACGTGGCTGGATTCAGAGTGGCACATCATTTGATCGTAATGTGCTTGGCAAACAGCGTTAGCTCATAACCTGTCAGACGTGCACTGGTGAGGTGCTGTGTCTTTGTCTTATTCAGAAGTGTATCTACAGCATGGGGTACCATGACTGTGAGGTCAGTATCAAGTACGAGTCCAGCCGATTGTCTTATTGAGACAGCCACAGCTGCGAACGCTCTTACACAGCTCGGGAGGGCTCTTGCGACAGGGTCAAGAACAGCAGAGAAATAAGCACACAGCCGTTGCTTATCTCCAAATTTTTGTGTTAGAACAGAAAGCGCACAACCAGCCATCTCATGGACATATAATACAAATGGCTTGCTATAGTTAGGCGTGCCGAGCAATGGAGCCGAACAAAGCTCAGTTTTTAATTGCTCAAAAGACTTCTGACGTTCAGGAGTCCAAGGCAAGGGTTCATGCACATCTTTAGTAGTCAAAGCATGCAGGGGTTTGGTTAATAGGGAATAATTTGGAATCCATTAGCGGCAGTAGGAAGTAATGCCAATGAAAGCGCGCACATCTTTTTGAGTTTGTGGAATGTGCATTTTAACAATGGTACTGATGCGCTCAGGGGTCAATCTCCTACCCTCCTTCGACAGTAGGTGACCTAAGTAGGTGACCTCCTGTCGACAATACTGAAATTTGGAAAGGGATACTTTATGGCCATGTTGAGCTAAATGCAGCAACAATTTAACTGTACTGTCTTTGCAACCTTGTTCTGTATCCGAGGCGATGAGCAAGTCATCGACATACTGAAGCAATACATTACCTGTAGGGAGCGACAAGGAATCCAGCTGACCTTTCAATGCCTGACTATAGATACTCGGGCTCTCTGTATAGCCTTGAGGAGCGCGACAGAATCTAAAACTTCTACCAGCTAGGGTGAACCCAAAAAGATGCCTGCTGTCAGGATGAATGGGAATACTGAAGAATGCGTTTTTCAAATCAATGACAGAAAAGTATGTGGCAGAAGAAGGAATCATTGTCAAAAGAGTCGTAATGTCAGGGACCCTTCGGGAACTCGGGAATCACTATTTTATTAACCTCCCGCAAGTCAATCACAAAGCGATAGACATCTGCATGATCATCAGAGGAACCCGTAGGTGTCCGTTTAAGAATTGGAAGAATAGGGCTACTACAAACATTAGCAGTCGTCTCATCAACCACTCCTTTCTCAATCAAATCCTGTATAATTTGAAATAGAGCTCGCTCACCTGCCTGCGGTATTTTGTACTGAGGAATGCGAGGCAAAATAGCATTGTCTTTAACTCAGATAGAAACTGGCGGTATCTGTAATAATCCCACATCTGTGTCACCTGTCGCCCAAAGAGTTGGCGGCACGTCTTTAAACTCTGCAGGAAGAGGCACATCTTTGGACAGGCACCGCATAGCGCGCACCACATCCTGACCTATTGTCATGTAAACACCTGCCGGGGAGCAGTAAATCGTAGCATGCACTTTTTCAACAAGTCCAAACCCATCAAATTTTCTCCACAATTAGACGTCAACAAAAATGGCGAATCCACAGTGTAAGGACCAATAGTCAACACAAGGGGTTTTGAAATGGGGCTCACAACCGGTACACCAGAAAAACCTACTGAAACATTATTATGGCCAGACAGAGCCGCCCCAGGGACCAAGGAACGAGAAATAGAACTGTTCGTTGCACCTGTATCCACCAAAAACTCCTTAGTCGAACCATGCACATCTGCACTAACGTACGGACCACGTTGATCTACAGGTATCGGAACTGGTCCCTCACTCTGTCCCTAGCTGTCCTAGCTGTAGGATATCCCTGTCACCTCATCCGTATCATAATCATCATGATAATACTGGCCTCCCCGAGGGTCATCAAAATAATTCTGATCAGAACGACCCTGCGGGGCCACAGCATTCTGAGCCCTGTCCTGGCCACCAGCTCCACGACCCCGCCCACAGGAACCTCGTCCTCTCGGGACCTCCACCTTCTGCAAAAGCACAGGACACTCACTACGCCAGTGTCCTTCCTCTTTGCAATACGCACACTGATTCGGCCCTACAGGCATAGTATTCCTGCTAGTAAGTGGGAGCTGCCGGGCCAAACCACCACGCCCTCTACCATTCCCCCTAGAAGCCTGCTGCAACAACACCTTTGTCTTCAAATCCTCGTGCTTCTTCTCCGTCCTCTCCTTATCCTCATTTTCCCTGTGCTCATAATACTGTGCCATATTCAAAATAACAGAATGGGAAAATGTGGACCAGGTGCTCTCAGAAGCCTGTAATCGGGGCGCAATCTCGGGAAGCAAATTGGAAACAAATCTATTAACAAACAGTCGCACACCACCTTCGATCGTCAAATCCTGTCCACTATAGTCTAGAAAAACACCTTCAAACCGAGTGAAAAAATCAGACACACTCTCATCTTTCTTTTGACGGCAAGCTGATAACTTGTCCCAATCAACTTTTCTCAGGGGAATAAGAGAATGCATATACGTAATGATATGGCCAGGCAAAGCAAGTATCTCTGGTCTAGGCTTATCACCTGGCTTCCGGTCTTGATCCCATGCCTTAATTTGGTCCCAGGTACCACCTAATTCCGCAACGTGATCCTGTGTGAGTACGTGTCTCCAAATATCAACCGGAACTAGTAAACCAAAAAACATTTCAATATCAGCAAGTGTCATCACTGTAGAAGAGGCAGCTTCAGTCAATTCTTTGTAATAAGCAGTCAGATTTTTCCTAGGGTCAGGTAGCTGAGTCTTAAGGGACAAAACCTCACTCCTTTTCCATGGAGGATAAACCCATTGTTCTTGGAAACGGGCGACTACACCTTGTCTAATACCATTGTCGTGCTGATCCTTTAGCTCTGGTATTTCAGGGTGATATATAGGATGAACCTCCTGCATTGGAAACTGAGATACCGGGGTGGGGCTCTTTTCAAGCAGTCTACCCGATAAGCAACCAGCGTCGCAACATTGCCAAAAACTTGACCAGGCTCCATATTAGTGACATATACATGATCCTTAGTATCATATAAAATCCGTGGTGCTGCATCTTTGAAACACTGCTCCCAAAGTCTGATCAAAGTAGCCGACATATGCTTAAGGGCATGCTGTTGTACAAAAGGCTCATAATCCTTCGTCACACTCCACACATCTTCCACACTATAAATAGGGTTTCGGGCCCACTGAGCAGCCTGATTAGCCACCACCTTTTTCTCCTCATCTCCCACATCAGATCGGACTAACGTCCGCCCCATATGTTTCTTAAATTTCGTCCAGTTTCTATCCTCAATTCCACATACTGGTGTCCCACTACTCTATAATGTCAGGGGATGAAAGAACACAGTGGGGGTGACAACAGAAGGGGCAGGCACTAACGTTGCTGTCGGCTGCATCGCGGGTGTAAGAGCTGGCGAAAGAGACGCCAAAGCAATAGGGGTTGCAGGAGTACTAACAGTCATGGTTGCCACAGACGGCGAAGGCAAAGAAAGGACAGGAGGTGCAGTGGCCAAGGCAGTCTGATCAACAGTAACAAAAGCAGAAACAGCGAGACAGAAGAACCGGGTAGCTGGGTCTGTGAAGGAAGAGCGGGATATATCCTCTGCGGGGCATATGGGGGTGGGGGTCTAGTATCTAGCAATTCTTCCACAAAAGTATAATTTTCTTCTCGGGCTACATAAGATTTATCAATATTCAATCAAAACCTCCTATCTTCACATTCCATTCCTATCTCTTGTTTCTCTCTATCATGTGCTATAGCCTTCTGAGTCAACGTTTGCATTCTCCTCTTCCGGGCCGCTTTCTCTGCTTTCATTCGCCTCTGTTTAGCCTCCCTTTGTCATGTTCGAAGAGAATCAAACATGGACTGTCTACTTCATCTCGCAAACAACTTCTCACTTATGATGAACTTTAGTTCATCATAAGTGCCCGTCAACGGCCACTGCAACTTGGCGTTGTCCCTCATATATTTATGCCATTGCGTACTAAACATAATAGGGCCAAGGCCATGCTTCACATACATATCAAAATTCGGAACGCCTTCTGGAGGCGCCGGCTGACTTTCTTCCAATCGAGCATCTGCAGAACAACAACGACAACAAGAAACCAAGAACCTGCTAAACCCAGGCATTTTCAAAAGTGAGCCAAATTCGTTATGTTGCCTGGTGAAGTGTTCGCAAACACCTTGTACCAAAATTGGCCCATAAACATATAGGGATTCTGCACATATACAGAGCTATGCACAGGATAATAGGACCTCGGAATATAGTGGTGAGCCAACCATAAACCTTAGCGCCTAAAACCCTAATCCGACTAGCTTTAGCGTTTCGTTAGCAACAATGCTGCCAATGATTAGACAACCCAGAACACGGTATCTCTCTCTCAGGACTCGCAGTAGCAAGAACACCCTTTCATATCTCACTCATACTTGTTCACTAGCAGCGTAAGAAGAGACACTGTATAGTTTAAAATGTTTATTTCAACTAACGTGCTCTAATATACAGTATACGTGTCAGTACTATCAGCATAATGCATAATGATAAAATAAGCAGCATAGTTACAACTCCATAGAATACAAACGGGAAAGCATTTCATAAAGCAGTGGATATAAGGCTAAATGACCTTACCACCCTCCCCGTGCTAGTAGCTAGTTTATTATAAAAATAGAAGACCTCTGGGCTTTGACTAGCGAACCCCCATACCTCAATATCTAGATGCAAAGTTTACATCATCAGATACACACAGCTCTTCTCTCTGGAAAGGTTGTTCTCCAAGTGTCTCTTTCAGTGAAAAAGCACCATATTAAAAGCACAAGAATTTCTCCAAGGCAGCCGTAAATAGAGTGTTATGTCTAAGTGTGAGGGACTGGCCAAATCATCAGGAACAAGGGACGTTGTGTATCGACCTTGTACATGGTGTGCAGACAGCAGCCCAAAAGGGAACAGGAGACAAGGTGAAAGATAGAAATGCAGACAGTGCTTAGATAGCCGGGCGGAAGCAGAAGCTCAAAAAACAACGGCACAAAGGAACGTGCGCAAAAAGGGGGCCTCATGGCAGCCAAGTCCAAGCCAACGCAGCAAGGCAGACCAGGAGGCCGCAAACCACACGACACCCTCCCCTGGTCAGTCCATCGTCCAAGAAGAGGACAGAGTCCAAATTAACTGAGCAGAACGCACGTGAGGAAGCGAATCCCAGGAAGGACAACGAAAGGGAGATGAAAAAAAATACATATAGATATCTTTCCAACAAGGCAGGTTGCAGAAAGTCAATGGCCTCTTAATCCATCAGCGTTTTAGTGCAGAAAAATGCCACACCTTCCAAGAGGACATCATTGGAATCGTCGGAAAAAAGCGACGCCATCCAGTCAAGTAAATCAAAACTGCAATCATGTTCCTCGTAAGAGGGTGCAGCGAACAGCATTGCGGAACAACTTGCGTGATACTCAATATAACTTCGTAGTAGGAGATTCCGAGCAGACGCCCAGATATCCCATTGTGCCAAAATCCCCAGTGCGGCCGCACGCGCCATATAGCCCGCAGCGGAACAGTCCCGTTCATGGGCCTCCAGAGGACCCACCAACTGAACAAAATCCGGAACAGACAAAGACGTATTGGAGAGGCAATAATCCATGGCCCATGAGAATGGACATCGGATGCAAGACATCACAGGTTGCACGCAAGTGAAATACGCAAAGCGAAAAGAAAGTGTATATGACACACTCATAGTCGCCAACGGCAGGACACCGAAGCCAGCGAGGAGACGTTCACGGAGCATCTGGAGCCGACCTGGCTCGAGAAGGGCCCATGGAGGTGCAGCCATTGCGCAGTAAACAAACCAACAGCAGGACACCAGCCGCCAAGGCGAGGATCAGTGGAAAGCCACCAAAGACGCTGGAAAAGTTGGAATGAATAAAAGCCGGTATTACACCAAAAATAGTCTGAAAAGAGGTCACAAGGCCAGAGCCCACAACTTTAAAAAAGTGCACTAGACCTTCAGTGCGGGACGCATTAAAAACACGGTGAATCAGTTCACCGAAATGTTGTGGGAGGTTAGTGTTCAAAAGGGCCTGAATTTCACTGTGGGTACTTGCCACCTGGAGAATGAAAGTCTCCCGGGAAGATGTGAGCATAACCTCCTGGTTCAATAATAGTGCCTTTATTCTGCTCAATTTATTGAAATCCACCCTCAGAGTAGGAATGGAAGGCCACACGGAACTATCTATGATGTTGTGCGGGGGAGGAAAAAGCACATTTTTGCAGCAGACAACCCTGTGGGAAACTGTAACAATATAGGGTATGCCGGACAGCATGCCACAGCAGTCTTGGTTATTCAAAAGCAGAAAACTACCATTTGCAAGCACAGTGAAAGTAGGAGAAATAGCAGGAGCAGGAATGCCCTTTAACACACAAGCAAGATTCGGAGCGGAAACGTTACAAGCCCCGTGCAATTGAATGTGTTTGCAAACAAGGGAATGGCCCACAGTGGAATCGCATGACTCCCCCGTGAGAAAAACTTCCCTCCCGTCTCTAAGGCATTTAAACATGAAAGGCAGGGACCAAAGTTCATGCAGGAAGGCACTGCCCAAAGGCTGAAAACGGCCTACAGGATAATGCTTCATACACAAACTAAATTCAAACAATGAAAAAGGCAAAGCAATAACCCTGTGTACTAGCCACACAGCAGAATCCAATTCCGCTATAGAGAATGGTAAGGGCTCTATTTTTTCGATATGTAACAGAGTGTATGCTGCATCCTTCATGGACATAAACCGTTGTTTCTCAGTCAAATTAAAAGGTAAGAATAAGGCAGTGGTGTTTAAAAATTGCCAAGGAACCTTCCCCATCTTAAGTGTTTGCAAAGTCCATGCAAACTGCATTACTGAACGTAATTGATTTTGACCATGATACAACATAGAAACATCATCTTGTACAATATCAACATAAGAGGAAATAATATTCTCTAATGTGTAAATGCGGGAAGACAGGGTATTAATACTATTGTCAACAACAGCAAGCACTTTTTCTAAATTAGCCTGATCGATTTCCCGAAGACGGGAAGCAGCTTCAATTTGCGAAAGCTTCCAGAGTTCATTATAAATCTCATATATGAATCTCTTCGGTCGAGGACCACGAGGCCCTAGAATAAAGTCGGACAGATCAATGTTGCCTGATAGGAGGGATAAATGTCGTTTAACAGAATCTAAGGAAGAGTGTTGCAACCACTGTTTACACAATTTAGCAACAGAATATGTTGTAAAAGTACGAGAGTCAGAAAACCTTGGATCTGGCCTATCCTGTTTGTAGCCAGTATCCGTGTTATGAAAACGCAGTTGGCAGGCATTAGAGGCTATGGGCCATGCCAACCAGGGCGACTGAACAAACGCAGAGACATTAAACGAATTGTTCTGAAACATAACCTGCAATTCTGCAAGGGACATATTAAAGCACAAACTTTCGTTGGGAGTGGAAGACAAAACAGGAAAGGATGGTGCATTTAATTGTTTGGACGTAGCCAAACCCCAACATGTCGTTTGATATACTGTCTGATTTAAAAATAGAATTTGGGCCGGGATGAGGCAAGCACGGTGCAAGGCTTCTGTGCCCTGCACCTGCCATGCTTTGGAGCCCCAAATAGACTTCAAATCAATGGTGTCACGCCAATGTTCATACCCACCCACAGCTAGGGCTTTTAAAAAGGAGCCGGAATATAGTAATTTGGTATGTGTTAACATGATTTTCCCAGTAAAGGAAGTGTTTAATTTAAAGAAATAGGACCCAGGGTTTGATCTATTAAAATCTGTAAAATAAGTAAACTTATTTCTCAGAGTCTGGGAGCTACCTGTCAAAGGGGTCGGACAATGTTCCCATTGGGTGTAATTAAAAAGACCCCTAAGGGTACTGGGTTTATGGAGAAAATGGTTGCCCCAATGCTGGTAACAATACAAATCAGCATAATTTGCAGAATTCATGTACAGATCTTCAGCATGAAAAGCAGCATAATATTTCAAATCAGTAAATAATGCTTCAACTGCATGCACATCCCAATCGTCAGAATGAATATTACTTTTTACGACATCACCCATTGAAACACGAAGGACATTTTGTAGTGTAGCTCCTATTTCCCTAATAGGCTCTGCGCATTGGAATAATATATCCTATAGGTTTGACATAGGACTAAGGTCGGTATGTCCCTATCGAGTATATTAAACTTAATTACTTGTGCCAGCTAGCTCAGAGGCCACTAGAAACTCCTTGACAACAAGAAGGGAGTAGTTTCTGGCAGCCGCAAAACATGACCAATATGTTTCCCTTTTAGAATCAGAACGTGTCCCAGAGTCGTGGAAACACTAGATAACTATTTCACTCAGCTCAGTCGTGCATGCTTAGTTTTCCTCAGAGTTACACAGAAATAATAGACGAGTGTTTTCAATAAAAGATTTATTGAACAGTCTTGTTTCTGGTGTAAATATAATGTGCTGTTACGATCACAAGACAGTATGCGAGATAAATAATGTACAGGGTGAGCAGTAGAAATAAATAATACTGCGATAGCATTATCTTTTAGTACATATGCTGTTACATAAATAACACAGACTAAAAATGCGAGTACTCATACGATGCGGTGCTAAGCTAGTTCTACCCCAATGTACCTAACCTAACCTAGGTGTAGGACGAGGTATGAAATAGGTGAAGTATTCCTTACTATGGTATACTAAGAGTATGTTTAGTCTAGTATGCCTAGTATGACAAGAGTCCCTCTAGGTTCTTATCAGCTCCATACCTGAAGAATGAGAGAGGTTGGAATCTCTTTGCCAGACTCGAACTCCAACACCCCGCAAGGAAGTCAGATCACTGGAAGCTGGAAGCTGGGCTCTCTGCGTGCAGGGAATGGCAGCGTCTTCTCAGTGCGTCAGGCCGGGATACGGGCTCCTCTGAAGTTGAGGTCTCCTCTAGTTTACAATGGCTAGGGAAGGTATATTTATACCTGAGACTACCTTAGGAATGTTAGCATTGACGTGAATTGGGTAGCGAAAGACGTCATGGATGAACCCCTAAGGAATAATGGTTCATGCATAATATATGAGGCCTTGAAGAAATCAATAGTCCTGGACTAGGGAAACTCCCGCAGCCTAAGGGTCTGTTCTTCATGAACTCGTTGTGACGTTAGGGTGGACGGATGTCAGAGACCATGCCTGTATTTGGAGTGCACGGTTTAATGCCTAAATAAGGCCTGGGATTCTATGCCTATATAAGGGCAGGGCGAATTATGCCTATATAAGGACATCATATTTGGAAAGCCTGTTATGGACACCCTAAGGAGAATACAACACCCACTCCTCTTTCGTGTATACGATAATATATAAATGCTAAACATTTAAAATGCTAAACATAAAAATGGAGTACCGCATATTTCTAAAATATTTCATAAAACCATTTTAAAAAAGGCATTTAAAAAAAAAAACATATTAGAATGCAAAAAGGTACTGTACATTCGAAGCATTGCTTATCATTTCAGGCATAAAATTCGAAAATAAATGCAATTGGAATGAAGTAAGCAGTAATATTTACATGTGACAGAAAATGATTGATAAGTTGTTCAAAAATCAAAAGTCATTTCATGTCATGAAAATCTAATGAACTGTTTTTAGACACATAAGATGATTAAATGTCTGTGGAAGGACCGCCAAGTCTGTACTATAAGGCTAGTTCTACTTTAAGCAGATTGAAGTACCATTTTCGTTCGAAAAAATGGGAAAAAGTTCAAATTTTGGTAGAGTTCCAAGTTTTTGAAAAATGAAGGCCAAATTGTTGCTCTATTTCTGGAACACTGTATGCCGAATCAGAGTCAGTTTACGGGTCTGGTGTAAACATTAGATCATCTATTTCTATAGACAAAACATCATCCACTGTAGTTGGTGTGAGTTGGAACACCTCGTGAAGCAGGTTAATTGCACAGAGATGTGAAGCATTGCTTTCAATTGTCGCAATGTTCGCGTCCGTTGTTACCTGTGTGCCTGTAGTTCTTTCTCGTACCTCAGCAGCAGCCGGAAGCGTCTGTGAGATCTCAATGAATGCTGTCATCAGGATAGGAAGCCGCTGGGGACAACACATAGCATGGGCCGTTATCTGGTCCAGCAGAGTATCGACGTCCGTTGGCTCATCCGATGGAAATGTTAGACATGTGTCCAACACGCATTCTATACCGCATAGCAGGCATCGTAGAACAGGTAAGATGCAATCTTGCCAGATTGGTCTAAAGGACAGGAACCATGTGGTATTAAGGTCCCATAGACGATTTATGCCCAAAAGCTGTACTATTTGCTCACGGCACTTTCGTTCAAGGAGAGCTTTCTCCATGTTGCTCGGAGTGATGTCGGCGAACTGGCTGGCCATAGCGCAACAGCAGGAAGAGAAATAGAATTCCGGCAACAAGTGCTAGAATTAATGGTATGCCACCAAACACCGAATGTGCAAAGTTCGGGATGATTCCGAGTATTGCCTGGAAAGGTGCTAACAGACCTGAGCAGATGCCCTTAAATACATGTACAAATCCTGTTGTATCAGACATGTTGAAAATTCGTCCTATCATTTCCACGAAATGTATAGGGCAGTTTGTACGTATTAAAGTCTGTATCTCAGCCGAAGTCCTTGCAATTTGCAGATCATAGGTTTCTTTGGCCGAGGTCAAAGGCACTGTTTGTTGTAAAAGCATGGCTTTCATTCTGCTTAAAGTATCAAATCTTATAAAAGAGACGTTCAGCGAAGGCCATAGAGGCGACTCCCTGACTGTGTCTATTGGGGCAAACAATACTTGCATACAGCAAGTGACCCTGGAGGTGACCGTTACTAGATATGGGATGCCTGGCAGCATGCCACAGCAACTCTGATCATTCAACATGAGGTAACTCCCATTAGAAAGTTGTCCAAACGTTGGATTAATCACAGCAGCTGGTGTACCCTGCTGATGGCAAGACAAATTTGCCACAGAACCATTACATGCCCCGTGCAAGGAAATGTCCTGACATATAAGTGATCCGCTTAGTGCACGTTTACAGTTTCTACCGCTTAAAAACACTTCACGATCTCCGCTCCAACATCTATATGTATACGGTAAAGCCCAAGATGTCTTAATGTATTCCTTACCCAACCTTTCATATTTGCCTGCTTGCATTTGTCTGAGCGATACAAAAGGGGATGATGGACGGAACGTTTGAGCCAATCAAACACTCACCCCCAGTCAACTGATCTGGGTTTAATCCATCATCATTCTTTAGCTCACTCCACCACCCCAGTTCAGACATGGCCATATGCAAATCAGTCTGACCCTGTGCCTCATGGGCAGTACTGAAACTGAAAAGTAGTCACAGGTAGTGTAATTTTGCCGTGAATAAGCCATTCTGTAGCTGGTTTTTCTGCCACCATGAATGGTAACTTTTCCAGTTTTTCAATGCTCAGCACTGTATACTTTGCCCCTCTTTGTGCCATTTCTATCTGTTTATCAGTTAGATTGTATTCTGAAAACAGAGCCTTTGTGTTGATGAAACGCCAAGGCACATAGCCCGCTCGCGATGATTGCAGCGTCCAGCTTAATAACATAATAGAACGTATTTGGGATTGGCCTTATTGTATCATCAACAAGGGGTCTTTTAAACATACCTAATGGGTCCATGTTCATACCACATACAGTGATAACATTATAGATACATAGTGGGGTCGTCCACATTGTTTAAAGTTCCTTATTGCAACTTCGCCAAATCTTGTTCTAGTATGTCGATAGCAGAGGATACAATGCCATCCAATGAATATATTCTGGAGGACAAAGTTGTTAACCCATTGTCGACCACAGAGAGTGTTTTCTCTAAATTAATACGATCAAGTTCACGTAATCGTTCTGCGGCCTCTATCTGTGACACCTTCCATGCTTCATTGTATGCAGCATAGTTGCCGGCATATATGAAACGTTTTTGACGCGGTTTTCTTGGTCCAAGCAAGAAATCCCTAAGATCTGCGTCTTTTGCAAGTAAGGATAAGTGTTGTTTCACATCCTGTAGTGTAGATGTATGCAGCCAATCGAGGCATAATTTCCCTACACTGTATGTTGTTACTACCCCCGGATGTTGTCTTTGGACGTATCTTGGGTCTGGCCTATGAATGGTAAAACCCTGAGTTTTATTCAGGAATCTTTCCTGACAGTTATTCGTGTCTGTGGGCCAGATCAACCATTTTTTCCAATCAAGATTAGATCTGTTGAGTTGTAGTATATTCTCAACTGTCACCACTGCCTGTGTTTCATTATTATTTGCAGGAGTTGGTACAGAAGGTGTGTTCATCTCTTTGATCTTGGCTAATCCAAGACAAGATTTTTGTTGGACAGTTTCATTCAAAAACATTATTTGTTCAGGGATGATGCAGGCTCTAAATAAAGCTTCTATCCCTTGTACTTGCCATTCTTTAGTACCCCACAAAGTTTTTGTGTCTATTGTGTCTTTCCAAAAGTCGAAACCCTGTCTAGACAGTTGGGCATTAAATAATGCAGAATAAATCTGTTTTGTATTTGTTAACATAATTTTCATACCTGTCTTGTTTACATTTTTATAGTAAAACATTTCTGGATCAGATGTATTATAACCTGAAAAATATGGAAATTTACTAGCAAATGTTTTTGAACTACCTTTAGGTGGTGTAGGACAATGTTCCCATTGGTTAAACATAAACACATTTCTTGGATATGCAGTTTTATGCAAATAATGATGACCATAGTGGTTATAACAATACAGTTGTTCATAGTCTGATGAACCCTCTAAATATTCATTTTTAGAAAATGCAGCAGATTTTTCTAGGTCAAACATAATGTCAGTCACAGTCTCAAAGTCCCAATCATCAGAATAGGTACCGGACGTGATTAGATCACTTAGTGAAATTTTAAACAAATGTGGAATGTTCAACTCTTCCGTTGGACCGAATATATAAAAATCTGTTTTGTCCCACACTATACCGTCGTGTATAGGAACAGCTGTGATGTTCACTGATGACAAGTCCCTTGCTTCACGATGGGAGGATTTATGAGGTTTCAAAAGTACGTTTACGTCTTTTCCTTCAGTGTTCACATGGATGTATCTGCCACTTATAAGCACGCTTACAGTTGTTACCAAAGCTAGCCAGAGCAGGAAAACAAAAAGTCCAGATGTAATCCAGAGTTCAATCCATGGAGAAACCAAATAAGTCTTTTTCAGAAAGTGAAGAAAGTCTTGTATTTGCTGCTTGAATTTCAATGACACTGGCGTCGTTTCAGGTTCACTCGGATCTTCTGAGAACATATCAAAGTTTATGAAATAGCCAGAAGCAGTTCTGTCAATTGTTGGAATTGCATCAGGATTCGTAGAAATCACTGGAACCAGTTCATCACGTGCCACATTGGTGTAGACAGGTGCATTTGGACGAACTGTTACTTGGTGTTCAAGAGGGATGAGTTCCATAGGTTGTTGCTTAGTCCTTCATTTGTTTCAGCTGAATTCTCGATTGTTATCAGTCTTTCAGTATGAACCTCTTGGATAGTAGCGAGAGGAGTGCGTTTGCTACTAGGTTGGAGTCCACGAGGCCTACTATTTAGTATTGGCCACATACTGTGGTTTGATGAAGTCGATGGACACAAATCTTTTCTCCTTTCTTCCAGCAAGGGGCGGCAGTAGTACTGTTCTCGTTCCTTGAACTGCTAGGACAGGTACTGGTTGTCTGTAAGAAGGTCCAAATTCCTTCTTGTCCGCAATTTTTTCTCTGACTAGATCCCCAACTTTTGGAATCCAGACAGGCCTTGTTGGGACAGCCGGTTGATCCCCAGTGGTGGTTGACTGTAGGAATACGTTGCTTTGTTTCGTTCTTAATTTATCCTGTAAAACAGCCAAACGATCTTTGATATCAAAGGGTTTATTTTCCACCACTGTGCCTACGTTTTCTAAGTCTGGTACCCACATTCTTGTCCCAAATAGGACCTCATATGGAGTGACCCCCCCTAGAGAACTTCTTGGCAGGTTGTTAAGTGCACGTTGAACTCCACTAAGGTGTTTGACCCACCCGTCACCCGAACCTAATACTCTAGCTGTTATAGACTGCTTTATGTCCCGGTTTTTCCTTTCCACAACCGAATTTCCCTCAGGATGGAATGGAGAGGAGTACCGCAATGCAACGCCCAGACTGGCCATGGCCTCTTTGTAAGCCCGAGAGCTAAACGCAGGACCCTGGTCAGAATGTAGCGTGCCTATTGCGTATATGCCGATAAAGACTCGCAAATCTTTTATAACAGTTCGAGCGTCAGCTGAGCGCTGAGGCCATAACCATAGGAACCTAGAGCATGAATCCACTGCTACCATGATGTATTTATAATTACCGTCCCTGTGTAAGGGACCGCAGTGGTAAAGGTAAACACAAGCTAATGGTTTATCTGAAATTAACAGGGGTGTCTGCGCAGGACGTTTCACGGTGGAGACTTTCATCTGTTGGCATATATCACATTCTAAAACATAGTTCTTTGTTTGTTTTCTAATGCCAGGCCACCAATATCTTTGCTTGAGTAAAGATATTGTTGCAGAAACACCTGCATGGGCAGAAGCTATCCCTTCGTGTGCTGCTAGGATTAGTCCTAATCTGCGTTCCTTGTTTGGTATTACCCTATCCCCCACTCCAGGGATTCGTGCAAAGGAACGTTGTTCGCATCAATTACATAAGAGTACTTGAGTGGAAACTTTTTGGTAATGCTGCACTGCTGCCTTTGCTTGATGCATTGACAGCCAACATTATCTCACCGTCTATTTTTGTTTTTGAGCGAGTGATCGCAGCTACGGAAGCCGTTTGTACAGCCCCCTTTGCGGCTTCATCAGCCAATGAATTCCCTGCAACGTGAACGCCATCACGTTGA
The DNA here is from genome assembly GCA_963921515.1 of Calotriton arnoldi. Taxonomy (NCBI): domain Eukaryota; kingdom Metazoa; phylum Chordata; class Amphibia; order Caudata; family Salamandridae; genus Calotriton; species Calotriton arnoldi. The sequence goes on from CAWUFW010001369.1 coordinate 2,111,033, forward strand.
TGACTCAGTGTGTGGATCACGTGAGCCTTTGGTAGTTCGTTTTTCAACTGAACTACTTGTTCCCAAAGCATTTTGTGCTTTATTGTGCCACCTTTCGCATCTTTGAAACCATTTTCAAGCCAGTTTTGTATATATTCATTATACGACTGAACACAGTAAAAGGAATCGCACACGATTAGTGTGGGGAATTCTCGATCTGTACTTTCAAGTGCCAGTTTGAATGCTTGTAGTTCAGCTCGCTGAGCTGTACAATCTCCTAGAGACTGCGTTTTTGTGACCATAGGTCTGAAGATGCCATTTCGCATGCGACCTTTAACGATAGCACACGCTGCACTGTAAGCTTGCTTACCCCTATTGCGGGTTGTGCGGATCCGTCAGTGTAAATTATGAATTCGTACTGATCGAGAGGCAGAATTTCAGTAGGCAGGGGACATTCATGTTCATACTGCAGGAAGGCTTGTGTTTTCAAATCTGGATCAAAAACATATTCAACATCTGTTGCAGCAAGAGAATTAACCCATTGTATCCATCTTGGATGCAATGCCTTAGCATTTGGAATGCTTGCTTTTGTAACCGCTTCAAAAGCAGGTACTGGGGTTACGATAATAATGCGTTTCCCTTGGGCTACGGCTCTTTCTTTTGCTACAGCGGTTTGAACTGCTGTTAGAATTTTTTCAGTTGAACTGAAGCGCATTTCCGCTTGTGTGTACAAGTGTGATTTATACGCTATTGGTATTTTCTCACCCTCATTGAAAGTTAAGTAGGTGAATCCGCATTGACCCGAAATTATTCGGATCACCAAATTACGTTCATTTTCGCGTGTTTGTAAGTGATGTGTTGCTAACATGTTAGCCTGGAGTGAACGCAAAATTTCTGTGTGTTCCTGTGTCCGGTTTTTGATTGAAAAATCAGGTTTGATTAATGCGTAGAGAGGTTTAACCCTTTCTGCGTAGTTTAAAATGTATGTTCTTCCAAAATTTAGGAAACCCAGGATGGATTGGAAATTTTTTAGCGTTTTTGGAGGTTGGAGCAGCGCACACTTTTCTAAAAAGTTAGCTGCCAAGCTCTTGCCTTCACTTGAAAGCTCATATCCTAGAAATAGGACATTGAGATGGGCAATTCTGGACTTTTTAAAGTTGAATTTGTAACCCTCAGAGGCGAATCCCAGTATAATGGTGCTCACCCTGTTCAAGTGTTTTTCCAGGTCATCGTCTGTCAGATAAATGTCATCGACATAGGACAATGCCTCATTGTCATAAATTTGTAGTAACTCCATTACCCTCGCTGAGAATAAACCTGGGCTATTCTTGAACCCTTGTGGGAGTCGACAAAAGTGACGCTGGGTCCCCATTATGGAGAATGCTGTTAAGTACCTGCTCTCAGGTGCTATGTTTTGACAAAAGAAACCATTTGAGATATCTAATGTGGTTTTATATTTTTTACGCACAATGTTATTCATTAATGCTGTGCTATGTGCATTTTGCACTGCAAAAGTTTTAGAACAAGTGTTTAGGTGTCTGTAATCCAAAACTAGACGATATGTTTTGTCTGGTTTGGAGACAGGAAACAAAGGATTGTTCATTGAGGAGGTGCATGTTTCAATCACCCCTTGGTATTCAAGTTGATCTAAGATCTCCCTGACCTGTTTTTTAGCTTCTTGCTTAATAGGATACTGCCGTTGTGCAGTTGGTTCATGTTTCAGATGTATTTTATGGTGAGGTGAGTCCTCATCCCATCCTACATGATTTTTATACAATGCTGGGGCCTGGGCTACTGCCCATTTCCTGGCATATGTATAATTTAGGTTTATTGGAATATGGTTGGAGAAGGCAGGCATAATAATGTCCTCGCCATGTGGGCACTCCCTGACAAATTGTGGTGGCCAGTCCTTTTCTGCTAGAAGTATGTCATAGCCCTTTGATAGTCTTTCCCAAAAAAGTGCTTTTACTTGTCTAGGTTTGTCTCCCTCCATCCGGAGTGTTATTTCAAATAACCTTTGTGGAGTACTAACCCTGGTGTCTACAGTCTCAACTGTGATGTACTCATTCAAGTCCACTATCTCCAGAAGTTCCTTCACGTTCTGGCAAACTATTGTGACTTCTGCTGCACTGTCCAGCATGGTCTGAGCCCATTCTCCGTTCTTGAGTTGTGATCTCAGTATTCTCGGCATGTCTGATCTTCAGACCTGCTACCTTCTTTTTGGAAAATTGAGGTTTTGTTTTATTTTTTGGAGCGTGTTTGTCGTCTTTCGATGTCGCGCGTTCTTCTCTGTGTTCCGTCCGTCCTCTTCTTTCCGAAGTCTGTGGTGAGATCTGATAGGGACGAGAGGAACGTGTATCAGTATCTTGATACCTATCAGGTTTTCTCAAATTATCCCTATTCCTGAGGTTATACCTCCTTTCAGAGGGCTCCTTTTGAGGAGACCTACCTCGGGATTGAGAACGTTTCTCGTTTGATTTTTGTTTAGTAGACTCCCACTTCTTTTTAGAAGATGTAGGAGTTTGTTTTATTGAGTCCTTCTCAGGACTTTCAGATAGTTCCGGCTTCAGTGGTCTTCCACCCAAACTATCTCTGCCTAATTCTGCATAAGATTGTTCAATTATTCTGGGTAGCTCAGTTTGATGTTCTGTAACATCGAATTCCCTCAATTTTTGGCGGATCGCAACTGCTGCTGCCTCTCCTTTAATATTAGATAATATTATTGTTGAGACTTGCTCGAAATTTTTCAGTAATTTCATACCTAAATTTAGAGCAGGCTCTGCCCCATATTCATTTTGAATTTGTTTGAGGACATCAGGTATTACCGCAATTGACGGAATGCCATGTGTTTTAGTATAGATGGCAGCAAAGACTGAACCCCATGTGGTGCAGTCCTCCAGTTGTGGTGTGATCCCCATTGGTAAACTGATTGTTAGGATTCTGTGTTTCTCATGCGGGCTAGTATTTGGAAATACTGCTTCGATTTGAGTAATTTTTGAGCTATCCAAAACGGAATTTGCTCACGTTTTGTGGGCATTTTACCCATGACTGAATTGAGAGTCTGTGGTGTAATTTTTAGTGTATTCCCCTGTTGGGGAGTTGGATTTGGATATGTCAATGGTGGTCGGACTGTAAAAGTCCGCATGACATATTGGACCAATTGTCTGTAAATTTTTATTAACTCTTTTATTTGAGTATGTAATTCCTCATCTGTTATTATATCCAGTTCAGGATGAGGTGTGTAGCCGGCTAAAATCGGCCATGTTGCTCCTGGTCTACCTAGTGGACCGAGCCTGGTGATGTTTTTGTGATGTTTTAGGGCGCCTTTAAAACAGAGCTGATGCTCTTGGTATGTTAATGGAATTTCAATATCCTCGAAAGGAATGTATTCCTCTGGTAGATCATCTTCTTTGTAGAAGTGAAATGTTTGTGATGTTGGATTGCATTCCGGAAGTAGTACCCATGAATAGAATACCTCTGTCTGAAATGATTCATGTGCCTCTATCACAAAAACTGCTCTACCTCCTCTTGGCGATAGGCCGTGTTTTATAAGTTTTAGAGTTATGGCTCTTCTTATGTTTTGAGGGATGTTTATAACACCCTCCTCGGTTTCATTTAAACCTGTAAGGTTAAAAAGTGCTGCTTGGGCTTGATCAGCCGCAGCTCCACCGTTTCCGGTTTCATTGTCACCGTCAGGCATTTTTGTTGTTTGAAAAATGTAGAACAAGTTTCAAGGGAACAAAGATAAGGTGCACAATATTGTGGAATACTGTATCCTTCAACGTTGAGCAAACCAAACAGCTAATATCTAGGGTGCTTCCCTATGTAGCCTTGGTGGATACCTAACCCTGCCCACTCCAGACGTCTTTTGGAGTATATGAGTAGGGGTCTCTGAGAGAAAATAGCACGGCTGAGTTACTCAGTATCTAACGTTGAATTACTGCCTAACCAAACCGTTGGGTGCCATGTAGTGTAGCTCCTATTTCCCTAATAGGCTCTGCGCATTGGAATAATATATCCTATAGGTTTGACATAGGACTAAGGTCGGTATGTCCCTATCGAGTATATTAAACTTAATTACTTGTGCCAGCTAGCTCAGAGGCCACTAGAAACTCCTTGACAACAAGAAGGGAGTAGTTTCTGGCAGCCGCAAAACATGACCAATATGTTTCCCTTTTAGAATCAGAACGTGTCCCAGAGTCGTGGAAACACTAGATAACTATTTCACTCAGCTCAGTCGTGCATGCTTAGTTTTCCTCAGAGTTACACAGAAATAATAGACGAGTGTTTTCAATAAAAGATTTATTGAACAGTCTTGTTTCTGGTGTAAATATAATGTGCTGTTACGATCACAAGACAGTATGCGAGATAAATAATGTACAGGGTGAGCAGTAGAAATAAATAATACTGCGATAGCATTATCTTTTAGTACATATGCTGTTACATAAATAACACAGACTAAAAATGCGAGTACTCATACGATGCGGTGCTAAGCTAGTTCTACCCCAATGTACCTAACCTAACCTAGGTGTAGGACGAGGTATGAAATAGGTGAAGTATTCCTTACTATGGTATACTAAGAGTATGTTTAGTCTAGTATGCCTAGTATGACAAGAGTCCCTCTAGGTTCTTATCAGCTCCATACCTGAAGAATGAGAGAGGTTGGAATCTCTTTGCCAGACTCGAACTCCAACACCCCGCAAGGGAAGTCAGATCACTGGAAGCTGGAAGCTGGGCTCTCTGCGTGCAGGGAATGGCAGCGTCTTCTCAGTGCGTCAGGCCGGGATACGGGCTCCTCTGAAGTTGAGGTCTCCTCTAGTTTACAATGGCTAGGGAAGGTATATTTATACCTGAGAGTACCTTAGGAATGTTAGCATTGACGTGAATTGGGTAGCGAAAGACGTCATGGATGAACCCCTAAGGAATAATGGTTCATGCATAATATATGAGGCCTTGAAGAAATCAATAGTCCTGGACTAGGGAAACTCCCGCAGCCTAAGGGTCTGTTCTTCATGAACTCGTTGTGACGTTAGGGTGGACGGATGTCAGAGACCATGCCTGTATTTGGAGTGCACGGTTTAATGCCTAAATAAGGCCTGGGATTCTATGCCTATATAAGGGCAGGGCGAATTATGCCTATATAAGGACATGATATTTGGAAAGCCTGTTATGGACACCCTAAGGAGAATACAACAATTTGGTACATTAATAATTTCGGTCGGACCATGAATTTGAAAGTTTACCGCATCCCAAACAATGCCATCAGCAACTGGAAACGCTGAAATGTCCACAAATGTGTGATCTCGCTTCATGATGTGAGATGAAGAATGTGGAGCCAAAGTTCCAGCGACAGAGTTCACCGCAGAGCGTTCTGGCAAATAGTGCCCATTGATGAGCAGAAAAAACACGGTGACAAAGCCAATAGACAAACAAAAAAATCAGGAAAAGTACCAACCAAATGTATGTCCATGGGGGGATCAAAAAATTGTCTCTGAACCAGGATACAAAAATACTGAATTTGGATGGGACAAGTGATGAAATGGAATCCGAGTCAAAGGAATAACGTGTTGGGCTCAGTGGCGTTGTTGGTAAATGGGCCACGGACTCGGTTGCGGGGTAGGTATACTCGTTCTCCTCATTGCAGGGGGAGTCCGGGTAGTCGAGTAAACGTTCAGGCAAATCTACCATCTCGATGGCAACATCAGTGACCGTTCGGGCAAGAGGGCCACGAACATTCGTCCGGGAAATGACAGGACAAGAGACCGCTGGTGTAACACTATTCAGGATCGGCCAGATGTTGTAGCTTGACATTTTCCACTGAGATGTATCTGTTCTCCTTGCGACCAGGAAGCGGTGGTAAGATGACTGTACGAGTTCCCTTCAAGCCAAGGACTGGAACCGGTGCACGATAAGAGGGGCCGAATTCTTTTTTGTTCTCCACCTTCTCTCGAACCAGATCTCCAATCTTCGGAAGCCAGCCGGCAACCGGAATCTGCAAAGCAGCGTCTGTGGCTGAGGGTAAATGTGCAATCGCAAGTTTGTCTCGGGCTTCTTGTAAATCCTGTAACATAGTAGAATGGTTATCTACATCAAAGATGGCGGATTGCGCCGCCATGTCTAGACCATCAAGGTCAGGCACAAACATTCTTATGCCAAAGAGCATTTTGTATGGGGTCTGCCCACCCAGAGGTCTTCTCGGGAGATTATTAAGTGCACGCTGTAGCGTATACAAGTGGGCCAGCCAGTTCCTGCCAGTACCTAAGACTCTAGCTGTCAAGGATTGCTTTAAGTCACGGTTCATTCGTTCAACAATTGAATTGCCCTCAGGCCGATACAGTGACGAAAATTTCACCCGCACCCCAAGTGAACCCATTGCGTCCTTGTAAGCCTTAGAGGCAAACGCTGGACCTTGGTCAGAATGGAAGGTGCCGCAGGCGAAAATTCCCACAAAGACACGCAAATCCCTTATGACATTTCGAGCGTCAGCACTCCGTTGTGGCCAGACCCAGATGAAACGTGTGCACGAGTCTACTGCAACTAAGATATATTTATATGCAGTGACTCATGAGAATGGACCACAGTGATCCAGGTAAACACACCCAAAAGGTCTGTTAGAAATGCAGAGCGAGGTCTGTGGTGGCCGTGCAACCGTGGAAGGCTTAATCTGTTGACAAACGTCACAAGAAAGCACATAAGTATGGGTTTGTTTGTATAACCCACGCCACCAGTAACGCTGCTGCAAGATAGAAACTGTTGCAGACACCCCAGCATGAGCCGATGCCATGCCCTCGTGTGCTGCAGTAATCAAGGAAATCCTGCGGTCCGCGTTGGGGATCAGCCGATCCCCAACGTCTGGAATTCTTACATAAGGAGCCTGTTCGGGACCTAATTGATAACAGTATTTGGAAGGGAATCCCCTAGGGTAATTAGCACCTTCCTTTGTTGCAGCACTAGCTGCTAGAATATCGGAATCGATTTTAGACATGGATCTGGTAACTGCTGCGACTGAGCACGTGGCTACTGCTGATTTGGCAGCTTCGTCTGCCAAACCGTTACCTACAGCATGTGCGCCCACACGCTGATGGCCAAGAGTGTGTACCACCTGTGTGAGAGGCAGACGTTGTTGTAAATCTGCCACTCGAACCCAAAGCATTTTATGCTTGATTGTGCTGCCTTTTGCATCTCTATAGTCATTTTGTGACCAAAAGAATAGATTGTCATTGTATGACTGGACACAGTAATAAGAATCACATACAATAAGAGTGGTCACATCAGGATTAGCGAACTCAAGTGCGAGCACCAAAGCACGCAGCTCGGCCAACTGTGCAGTACTGTCACCTAGTGCTTGAGTATGCACTACAGTTGATTTGAACTTTCCGTTCACAAAGGAACCTGCAACAATAGCACATGCCGCTGAATAAGCATGCTTGGAACCCGTGGCGGCTGCGCCGAACCATCGGTATAGATAATACATTCGTAATCCTCAAGCGGTAGCAAAGACAGAGGAGGAGGATGAACAAATTCATACTGCAAAAACTCCTGAGTCTGTAGTGAAGAATCAAAGATAAAAGTGACATTCGGAGACGTCAAAGATGTTGCCCATTGTATCCAACGGGGGTGCAAAGCCTTAGAGTTCGGTACACTTGCTTTCGTCACTGCCTCAAGGGCAGGATAGGGTGTTACCACCAAAATGCGTTTTCCCTGGGCCAGTGTGCGCTCCTTTAGAATCGCCATTTGCACTGCGGTCAAAACTTTTTCCACCGAGGAGAAGCGCATTTCTGCAGAGGTGTATAGATGTGACTTGTATGCTATTGGTACTGTGTCACCTTCGTTAAAGGTCAAGTACGTGAAACCCACTCCCCCTGGAATGATTCTAATCACCAGGTTGGTGTGGTTATCACGAGTCAACAAGTATTTAGACTCAAGTAAGTCTGACTGCAAAGACTGCAGAATGTAGGAATGCTCCGGAAGCCGTCAAGACTTCGAAAAGTTAGGTTGTATCAAGGAATACAGTGGCTTGATACGCTGGGCATATTCGGGAATGTAAGTACGCCCGAAGTTCAGAAAACCCAGCAAAGACTGAAGTTTCTTCAGAGTAGTAGGAGGGCACAAAACTGCACATTTCTCCAGGAAATGGGGGGGCTAAGCCCTTACCTTCATTGTTGAGCTCATATCCCAAAAACAAAACGGTAAATTCAGCAATGTGAGATTTGGCAAAGTTAAACTTGTAGCCTAGAACCGCAAATTCTAGAATAATGCGGTCCACTCGGGAAAGATGCTGGAACAATTCGTCGTCTGTCAGATAAATATCATCGACGTACGAACATGCATCCGGGTCTATGCCGTCTAACAAAGAGACAACACGTGCAGCGAACACACCTGGACTGTTTTTGTAGCCCATAGGTAGACGCCGGAATTTGAATAATTTACCACCGGAGGTAAAAGCGCTCCATTGGCTACTCTCCGGGGCTAAGTTGTGCGTGTAGAATCCATTGGATAGGTCAAGTGTCGTTTTATATTTTTTACGAACAAGACTGTCTACTAGCGCTGAACTATGTGTGTTTTGCACCGCAAAGGTCCGACAATGAGAGTTCAAATGCCGGTAATCCAAAACTAAGCGGTACGATCCATCGGGTTTGGAAATCGCGTAAAGGGGATTATTCATCGGTGACTCGCATGTTTCAATCACTCCCTGATATTCCAACTGAGTCAGAATTTCAGAAATGGGACCTTTAGCTTCCCGTTTGATGGGATATTGGGGTTGTGGCTGAGGTTGAGACCGCAGAGGTATTTCATGGGGTGGTGATTCTTCATCCCAGCCCACATGGTTGCGGTATAACGCTGGAGCCAGGTACACAGCCCATTCAGCTGCTAGAGCCTCTGCTTTGTCTTTAGGGATGTGTCGAGAAAAGCTCAGAAGGATTACCTCCTCCCCTTTACGCGCAGCCAGTACGAATGGGGGCGGCCAATCTGCCTCCGCTAACAGAATGTTATACGAAGAGGTCAGATTTTCCCAAAAAATCCCTTTTATAACACGCTGTATATCACCTTCAATTTGAATTACAATATTATATAGTCGGTCAGGGGGAGCCACTCTGGTGTCTGCTGTTTCGACAGTAATGAATGTTTCAGTTGCTGTCGCCTCCACATGAGGACGTAGCGCCTCCCGCACTATGGTAACTTCCGCAGCGCTGTCTAGGAGGGTTACTGCCCACGTCCAATCCAGGAGTCTCGTTCTCACCGTCTGTGGCATATTTTGCTGTTACAGCGGCAACTTTTTTCTTCTGAAATTGTGGGCGAGAATGTTGAAAATCGTCTGGTTTCCCTCTGCCCTGTTGTCGAGGTTGGTCTCGTCCCTGTGGATCTTCTCGACCCCTTCCTCTATCCTGGCGATCTCCTCCACCAGCCTGCGAAGATGTTGGTGCCTGTGAAGAATGAGGAGAACGCGAATCAGGGACTTGAAATCTCTCTGGAGATTTTATTCTCGCCCTATCACGCAAATCATAAGTGCGTTCAGAAGAGATGGAAACCGGGGATGCACCTCGCGACCCCGGCTTCTTCTGTTGCTTACCCTGTTTTTTCAACCTCCAGCTCTTTTTAGTAAAAATTGGTTTCTCATCTTTCTCAGACTGAGTTTTTGGTGGTTGTTGCGATAGTGTTTGCGTTTTGGCAAAAGGCTTAACTCCCAGGCTATTTCGACCAATTATTTTGTAAGCCTGAGCAATTATTTTCGGTAATTCGCGAGGCCTGTCCAATTCTGGGACTAAAGCCAAAGCATTAGCTACTTGAAAGTTCACTGCATCGCCCTTGACATTCGCAAGGATCAACTCAGCTACTACGTCGAACACTCCCACCAGTCTCATCCCTAATTCCACAGCCGCTTCAGGGCCATGTTCATCCTGTACTCTTTTAATCACAGAGGGGAGAACTGTCATGGAAGGAGTGCCGAAACACTTTGAATACACTGCAGCGAATACCCTAGCCCAGTTGTTGCATTCTGCCAACTCGGGTACTAAGGGCCCGATTCTGATGCGGGTTGGAAAAGCTTCCCGACCGAGGGCCTGATTCTGATGCGGTTAGGAAGGCCTCCTAACGGCATTTGCTCCTTCCAAATCGGATCGGGAACGTGTCTTCCCGACCGAGGGCCCAATTCTGATGCGGTTAGGAACAAATGTTCCCATTGAAGTCAATGGGAGTTCAACCAAATCGTATCTGGAAGCATCCGGATGCATCCTACTCCGCCGGTCGGACTTTCCCGATCCGAGTGGTTCGGACACCATTTCCCAACCGATTCGGTCGGGAAGCTTTTCCAACCCGCATCAGAATCGGCCCCTTAGTCTTTTGGCAAACTAATCGTCAAAATCCTATGTTTTTCCACGGGAGAAGTATTCGGAAAAACTGCCTCCAGATGGTCAAATTTTTCTGAAGCCAATAAGGAAAATCATCCTTATGCTGTGGGCGCTTGCCCATCACCGAATTCACCATGACAGGACTTATGGTTACACCGCCTGCACCAGCTGGATGCGCTGCAACTCCAGGTGGGGCTCCCTGGATGTTGCCTGTAACATATTGTACTAAAGCTCTATGTACTCGTATCAAAGACGAATGCATATGTCGCAGTTCAGCGACTGTCACCGTCATATAACGCGGATGTGGTGTATACCCGGCCAAGACTGGCCAAGTGGCCCCATCAATTGATAATGGGCCTAAACGAACCACGGTAACCGGTTGGGGGAGGGCGCCATCAAACCAAACACGGTGTTGCCAAGCCGTGAGCGGTACTTCAAGATTCATATATGGTCTATAGAGCATAGGAACAACGGTGGGTTTGTATTCATGGAACAAATTATCAGCCCCATCCACCGCCGGAAAGGTGATCCATGAGTAAAAAACCTCAAAGTGGTAAGCTGGATCTGCTTGTACCACAAAGATCAATTCGACACCCGCGTCAGGCACTCCATACACCGTTAAGTGAGCCTGGAGCGCTGCGCGGCTATGTGCCGCAATTTGAACAGCCATTTCAGGCTAAAAGTTCTGGACAACCTAATGTATGGCAGCACAATAGAGGGTATTCTTTTTAGAAAACCTTTTAACAACTCCAAGCTTGAAAGAACCTATAAAAACGTCAATATAGGAGGTATCACCATCACACACGCTTCCGGAAGCGCCTGTGAAGGTAGTTGTGGACAAGCACAAATATTACTCAAGCGTCTCGCAGATAAGGTGCCCCACTCGTTGGTTGCGCCATGTTATAGGGATTCTGCACATATACAGAGCTATGCACAGGATAATAGGACCTCGGAATATAGTGGTGAGCCAACCATAAACCTTAGCGCCTAAAACCCTAATCCGACTAGCTTTAGCGTTTCGTTAGCAACAATGCTGCCAATGATTAGACAACCCAGAACACGGTATCTCTCTCTCAGGACTCGCAGTAGCAAGAACACCCTTTCATATCTCACTCATACTTGTCCACAACGCGCGTAAGAAGAGACACTGTATAGTTTAAAATGTTTATTTCAACTAACGTGCTCTAATATACAGTATACGTGTCAGTACTATCAGCATAATGCATAATGATAAAATAAGCAGCATAGTTACAACTCCATAGAATACAAACGGGGAAAGCATTTCATAAAGCAGTGGATATAAGGCTAAATGACCTTACCACCCTCCCCGTGCTAGAAGCTAGTTTATTTTAAAAATAGAAGACCTCTGGGCTTTGACTAGCGAACCCCCATACCTCAATATCTAGATGCAAAGTTTACATCATCAGATACACACAGCTCTTCTCTCTGGAAAGGTTGTTCTCCAAGTGTCTCTTTCAGTGAAAAAACACCATATTAAAAGCACAAGAATTTCTCCAAGGCAGCCGTAAATAGAGTGTTATGTCTAAGTGTGAGGGACTGGCCAAATCAGCAGGAACAAGGGACGTTGTGTATCGACCTTGTACATGGTGTGCAGACAGCAGCCTAAAAGGGAACAGGAGACAAGGTGAAAAATAGAAATGCAGACAGTGCTAAGATAGCCGGGCAGAAGCAGTAGCTCAAAAAACAACGGCACAAAGGAACGTGCGCAAAAAGGGGGCCTCATGGCAGCCAAGTCCAAGCCAACGCAGCAAGGCAGACCAGGAGGCCGCAAACCACACGACACCAAGAACCTGCTAAACCCAGGCATTTTCAAAAGTGAGCCAAATTCGTTATGTTGCCTGGCGAAGTGTTCGCAAACACCTTGTACCAAAATTGGCCCATAAACTGTGCCAAATACAAACCTAAATGGTACCATATCCACAAAGAACCAAAACAAACTCACCTGGTGCACACAGGTCAAACGAATTTATTCTCCACTGCCGAGTCTTCGGACCAAACGGTCAGATCCAAGGGTTTTGTCATTCAGGACCCCAGTCGGGAGGACGGCTGGGCGAGGCACCATCTGGCGGGACAGAAGGGGCAGCTGCGAGTTCAGGAACTCTCTCGTGCAGGGGTCCCTGGTCCGCCCGTCCGACCCGACGATGGCCCCGACCTCCCCACCCGTCTGCGGGCGGGGATGGGTCACCCAATGGGGTCCCTGTTCGGGCGCCAACTGAAGGAAGTGACCCGATTAGGGTCACCCGGGTCACTCGCAACCACCTCTCAGCCTTCCATACAAATGAAGAGTCGGTCAGACAGTAGAGAATACAAACCAAGTATATGTTTATTCAGATACACTCGAGTGGAGCCCCGTATTCCCAGTCGCTTAGGAATGCTGCAGAGAGGACTGACATCAGCAAACATAGAGAAACATTATGTACATTTCAGAACCAAGGAAGACCCGCCCCTAATGGAATTTTACTAGCAGATGCAGCTGAAACAGAGAAGTACAGTAGGATGAGCTTCGACTCTGAGGCCTGGCACACATTATTTCTATGCCAAGGTCGTTCTGTCTGTGCCTTCCACTAGACTCGTGGGAGAAGGCCTCTATCTAGTGGGAAAGGTATGCGCTAATAAGAACAGTGTATTCATTAGCAGAGCAAGGCCTAACCTTGGAGAAATGAAACTTTCCACAGCCTGCTTCTCTAAGAGGGAATACGCAGTTGATGGCATGATTCAAAATGGCGGCTAAACATAAAATGGTGCCGCGAATGCTAACTTACATGGAACAATGCACGAACAAAATAGCTAAAACATTTTCATTTCATCACTCGATCATCACCTCACAAATCCGATGGGAGCCTCTTTAATCCGACTCTGAAAAATGATTGGGGTGGTGTTCCACCCCATACACCCTCCTGAAGATACGCCCCTGTCACTGCATCACAAAAGGACAAAAAGTTAAAATTAAAAAAAGAACACTTTAAAAAGGGGTGGTTCTCTCTCTTTTTTTACTGTCTCTTGCTTATGCAACTTATTCCGATGCCAGGGCTGGTGTGACAATCTTTATCTTTTTCAGCGCCCCCCCTGCCCCCCCCAATTACCTCCTTCTCTAAAGGTTTCCTCACTAAAACCATCCAACATTGCCCTTCATCTCTCCATAGACCTCCTTTCGGATGCATTTCAGTTGTTTTATAGCACTGTTCATACCAGTATAGGTTGTCAGAGCACTTTACATCATACATAAACTATGTAGAGACATTGACTCATGTGTGTAAATCAGTCTGTAGGAAATGTTACATAAGACAATGAGGATTACAAGGTGTAGGAATCACATGTCATTCATACTAGTAGGCAGTATATTTAAGAGTCAAACATCGCTCGCAGACTGAGTGCCTGTACTGAATGCATGTGTACATGCAATGGTACAATGCCTGGAGGTACTAATGATAGGACAGTATGTGTGCTGTGAATGTTCATGCAAGTATGTCTGCAATTATACTTTACATAGAGGACGCTGGGTTCCATTTTGGGAAGTCCAGGCCTGCCTGGTGAAGACGATGACAAGGAGAGGAATTCCCCCAGACAGATTTGTGTACTGCTGCATTCCTGGTAGCTGGGTGGGACACACATTGGAGGGAACAGGAAGAGACCCCCTTTACACTTCAAAAGACTGCTCTTTGATTCAGCGAGTGATCACAAGGAAGGGGCCTGGACACATCTCAGGAAGTGAGATGTGGCTCATAAGAGAATCATAAAGAGTATGGATGGGGCCTGGGATTACCTTTTGATGCACATATCACTGTGGCTGACATCCAGGTGTGAACTCTGGTCACTCCCATAAGTGATTTTGTGGGACAATCATCTTCAGAGTTTTGCCTGCTGTGACAGACATCTTTCATGAGGAAAGAAGAATGGGAGGTGTCCACTTCAGTAGAAGCAGAACCCAAACATAAAACCTCAAAGACTCGGACCCTAAATCACATTTAGTGTCTAGAGAAGGACTATAAGAAGGGGAGGCTGAGCCACCAAAAATGTGTCATCTGCCAAGCTGCCAGACAGGCTGTGTGAGAAGGAGAAGCACTGCAGTACTTCTACCTGTGACCAGTACTGGGGGCAAAGGCCTGCTAATCTCCCTTCTGGGTGAGGGGACATCACCCAGGGCACCAGGATCACCTACCCTGGAGCTTGGAACACCATTGCCTGTCTGCTTGTGCCTGTAAGGGAAAAGAGAGCACTGAAGGGAGTGAGGTCCAGTGGGGCGCACTGCAAATAGATACCCTGAGTGAGGTGTGAGATTGCGTAGCGATCAGGCCGTTTTCCATGTGCAGTATAGGTTCTGCGACCCCCATATGCCAGAAGAGAGTCACCCTATTCTGAGCCATATCGGAAGCACTGTGCGAGAAGCACTGGGCCACATTGCGGGGGTGACCCAGTATGCTAGAGGGGGTCACCGGTGAACTGATTTTGGGCTAGGAGCGTAGGTCTTGTGACTGCTGAAATCGGGGACTGCCGTAATGAGGCGATTGCATAAGGATAGTCTGTTTCCGGATCATGAGTACTGCAGCAAGCCTGTATGCCAGGAGGGGCTGCCAGTACCACTTTGTTCAGGGTTTGGGTCGTGACCTGGAAGAAGGAATACTGCTGTGACCAGCAGGTCGAGCCAGCATGCTTTGATGTGCACCTGACGGATTCCCCGAAGACTATCGAGACGCCGCTGAGGACATCATGCACTCGTTGGAGCTCTGGTCGGGAGCCAGAGGATCACACCAGCAACCCCATCACTGCTGGGGGAAGAGCAACTTACCTTTGAGTTTGCCGAGTGGGAGTAGCTCCGATCACTGAAATGAGCCTGCAGTACTGCTTGACAGAGAGAAACTATTCTGCCGGGTGCTGCCACGTCCATTGTGAGCAGCCCAACTTTGCCATGCAGGATCCGAACTCGTGAGTGCCTGAGGAGAGGGCACTTGCTGCACCGCTGAACACTTCCAAACAGCCAGACAGGTTAGACAGAAGTTAGCCTTTTGGGGCCCCGGGGGACTTGGTGCTAACGGTGCTGTGACACCATAGACACTTTTGACTAATTCCTAAAGAGTCAAAGTAAGAACTCTTGAGTACGGCCTAATAGTTTGCATTCTCTGGATGCAGCCACCAGTGAATGTGTAGCGTGGCTCATGTGTATTCTCCATTTTAGATTCAATTCCTTAGGTTGACATTTCTTTCTCATGGCGCCTTTTGCCACACTTTCAGCTAATCCGTGAATGTGCTGTATGTGCATCTCTGACACCCTGTAGTATCTACATTTAGTTCCAGGGTTGTACATGAAGAACACAGTTCCATTGTTTTCCTTTCTTTCTGTGCTCATTAGGAGACACTTTATTTTAGCTAGATGAAACCAAATGACCTGCTCTGTGCCTCTGCCACAGTTGATAAGAGCAGTACTTTATTATATATACAGCTTCTATGCTAAAGCTCTTTGAGAGGAGCATTTCCATGCTGGGATTATCACGGAATCGTTACGAACTGTGACTGAGATGCAGCGCTGCAGACTCTGACCTCTATCCTGTTAAGGAAGATAACCTGTGCACTGGGACTGGTGTCCTGACACCTAAGACCAAGATATGGGGGTTAGGCTATCCCAATTGATCTGGCAGAGGGTACTCCCAGTATGCTGACTTTAGTATAATATTAGATACAGATAGGAGTAAGCAGACATCAGCAACAAATAACATGGTTGAATTGTTCATATTGTTTACCATTCTAATAATGCTGATTACAATAACATGTCTCATCTTTCTAATAATCACAGCTCATGCTTTGCAAGAATACGATCATTTCAATACATGCTTGAAAATGCATTGTTGTATCTTTCTTGTGTTTACCTTGGGCATGCAAAAGTGACCTAACGAAAGGGATAGATCTGTTCCTACAGATTCCTTGAGAATGAGAGTGTCATGTTTGTGGTTGCCAATAACATCTGTTACCCTGGTCAGTTTAGGGGTTGGATGTGGTCCTGTGAGCTAGCCGAAACCCACAAACACTTACTGATGGTATATGTGGACTAAGTCTCTATACTATGAAGTGCATGTTGGTCTAATACACAGTCCTTCTATATTTGTAGAAACTGTATAACATGGCACCACCAACGTTTTCCTGTAAGGTGTAGACAGGCAGTAACTTCACACTTAACTGCATATGGGCTCATCAATGGCGGGGGGATGCTACCTTCGTGATTGAGGCATACAAATCTTATAAATGTGAAGTTTACTATTCCTGGATAAACTTTCCTGCACTTGATGCTAACACGCAAGCATTTCATACATACACTGAAGCAGCGGCTCTGCCTGTATATAGGCCTTATGAATACTCTGAAATTTCATTAACATACCAGGAACATCAAAACTGGTTCCAAGGCTCCCTCCCGCAACACACTACAAAATGCAAGACTGGGTCCTCTCAGTAATGATGGGGCAACCTAACCAGTCTTAGCTAACTACACACCATTTCCAAATGCAGGTGCTTTAAATAATCACAAATTGCTTGGTCTCTACACTCAGGCTGTATCGACGCCTAATGCAGTTTGTTATGCGTACAGTAACAACTGCTCCAGCAAGGGTTGTTCAAGCTGGGCAGCCACAGTTAGCTGTGCCTGCCATTAGTCCAGTTACTATTAATGCCATCATGGGTAAAGTGACCACCAAATGGGAGAAAATTCAGTTTTGGCAAGAACAAAAAACAAATCAGCTTGAAGCAGTGTTTCCCCATACGGGACACCAAGACAAATTTTGAATTCTCACTATGTGTCTTCCACTTGGTATTGTTTCTCCAATTGAAGATTATGCGACATGGGACACTATTTTTGCTGTCATATATACCATAACAGACGGCACCCCTTCAAATGCTGTTTTGCTTGAAGTGTTAAAGCAAATTCAAAATGAAAATGGTGCGGCCCTTGCCCTGGATTTGGGGATGAAATTAATTGGCAATTTTGCCACAGTATCCTCAATGATTCTAAGTAACATTAAAAGGGAGGCAGCATCATTGGCAATACTCCAAAGGCTCGCTGCGGTTCCTGTTGTGAATCAATTACTCAAGCTACCGAAAATTATTTCTGAGACCTATTCTTCTATAGGGAATGATAGTTTGGGAACTAGGCCTGGTAAGCCACAACTTCAAACTAAATCTGATTCAGATACCACCAAGCAGACACCTGAGTCTTCTAAAAAATGTTGGAACAAAAACAGAAAAAAAGAAAAACAGAAACCACTGAGTGGATCTCCCAAACAGGAGGCGACTGAAAAATGCTGTAATTTACATAACGATAATACAATTAAACAGTCTGATACATATCAGTATTCCGATACACGTCTCTCTCTTTCCTCTCAGGACTTTTCAATCAGTCACAGAGAGTGGGGCGAGGCGAAGACAGACAGGGAGAGTACATGAAATTGAAGAATTACTCACAAAGCTCCTCTGATGTCTTCATGAAAAAAGGAAGAGAAACTTTCACAACAAAAACCAGACTTTAAAAATAAGGAAGTGGCAGGAATTTCTGCTAAATTTGATACAAATACTCAGCATGCTTCTCCTGAACAAGACATGGGCAAAAACACTTCTTGACAGCGAGCAGAGATCACGATAGTTCACCAGACTCTTCAAGACTTTCTTTTGGCGAGACCGACTAGTGACTATATTCAAGTTGAAACTCCAGATCAGTGGCTGAGCCCTCCTGATAGGCTTTATGATTTGGACATCCAAATAGAGGGTGATATACTGCGTACTATTAAAGTAATTTTCTGGCAGAACTTATCTAATGGTTATGACATTTTCTTGGCTGAAGTAGATTGGCTGCCTGATTTTGTTAGAAAAGTCCCACAAGGGAAGGAGGAAATATTACCATCCTTTTTGGTTCTTGTTCCCAAGGAAGTTACAGAAGCATATGCCACAGAATGGGCTCTTGCACAAGCCCCTGCGTTATATCGCAATCAAGTAGGCTGGGATAAGGACTTGCCTTATTATATTATACCCATATGGGCTAGCCTGTAAGGTCAACCACAATACCCTATTAAACATAAAACTAGACAACCTGTTAGGGAAATTCTATCACAATTAGAATATCAAGGCCTGATTGAGCTTTGCATCTCTCCTATGAATAATCCTTTATTTCCTGTAGCCAATCCGGATCATTCCTTTCCTTAGACTATAGACATTTAAACAGTCATGCACTCTCTTTTGTAATACAAAATTCGCACAGCACAGCTTTAAGGAACAACATTGTTCGTAAAAAATGCAAAACTACATTGGACATTTCCAATGGTTTTTCTGTCAAAAGATAGAATCTGGAAACAGAAACTTGACAGTGTTTACTGTTTTAGGGATCTGAAGAAAAGTCTGTCAGCTCCCACAGGGGTATAAGAACAGGCCAGGTCTGTTTGCTGCCCGAGTAATGTTAATTTTACAAGAAATTGACTCAGAAGCATTATCTTATTTAGATGACATTGACCTCACAGATGATGATTTAAACACACACTTACCAAACACACAAAAAGAGCCCACGGGTCCAAATCGTGAGTCTACTGGGCAGGTGGATTCTGCCTATCATGCTACGGAGGGGATCCCTTTTAAAGGACGGTTCCCCTCACACACCAGAGGTGTTATGCTTCATCATAGGGGTGCCTCCTCGCGTCCCGAGCCTAGTCGTGACGCGGGCTACAACCCCCTCACTACGAGGGAGGAGCTCAGGGATGTTTTTTGTGAAAGAGGATGGTCCTAAAACCCTACGTGAGTGTTGTGTGTTGTAGGTGAAGTGCAGTGCTATAGTGAGTAGTGGTTTAAAACTGCCTACAAGGTTAGCTTAGGCGAACGTTATTCTAACTACCCTGTGACAGGATTAAAAACAGATAGCTTGTAATGTAGCTGCCGACATTAGAAACAGCTGCATTCGGAAATGATCGAATGTTTCGGCCTGTAAACCTATAAGAGTGTCGCGGTCTTCGTCAGGATCAAATTTCAGCTACTGCGAGGAGTGAGTAAGAAAATATTGAGTGAAAGAATCATAATGGACACTGGTATGGGATACTACACCAGTTGTCCGGTTGTTGAGTAGATTCGTCGGCGGAACCTGTAGTAAGACAAACAAATAGCGTTCCATACCCGTGACATTGTGACAGAGAGTATATACCGCATGATAAGACCATAGCACAGAAGACAAACAGAGTAAAACATCACTTGATGCAGACATTCAAAACCACCCTTAACCATTAATGAGCGATTGCAAATGCAAGACTCACCTACAATTGTCAGGTAATTTACCGCATCTGTCCTGGGCTTAGAGCCAAAGGTACATACGCCAACCATCCTAGTAAATAAAGTCAGTGGCGTTAGAGTCAAGAAGAGGAAAGAATACAGGTATAGCAAAGAGGTTGTTCAAAGAATTCGAACAGATTAGATGGAGTGCGAGCTAATCCTAGCATGCGCCGATAAAAGGGGCGGGTGGGCAACTACACCGCATGCAGGGTGTGTGCCAATGGAAGTCAGCGTGAGCACACACTTGTCAGAGCGGATCGCATAATTTTGGGATTCGCTGAACATGGCTATGAATTAAATTGCTTTTCTTAGTGTCCTGTTGTTAGGACAAATGAAGGCAGAAGCCTTGCCCCACATTTCCTAGAGAAGTGTGCTCTCCTGCAACCACCAAATACATTAAAAAGCTACAATGAGTCTCATTCAGTGAGTAATCAGATTTATTGATCTGACTGGATGTGGAATGTTTATACACCACTATTCCCCAGGAAGAGACTTTACGGGTCATCAATGCATTGATCAGTGAAGAGGAGTGAACTTGTTTGGCCCATCAAGAATATGTCATATCTTTGGCTAGAATAGCACTGACAAAAAATGTTTTTCAATTCAAGGGGACATACAAATCCATGGGACTTCCATGGAGAGCACTTTTGCCCTGAGAATGGTCTGTCTATATGTTCACAGTTTTGAGAAAGAACATACATATTCATCAGGTAACTCCAACAAAGACAGGATCAAGTTAAGGAAGAGTTACATTGATGGCATCTTTTTGATCTGACAATGCACTGAGGCCGAAGCGAGAGGGATTGTGGGTTGGTTAAACTCCCACAACCAGTTTCTGAAGTTTACCTTCACAATAACTAAAAGTGACCTTCTTTTGGACTTGGTAATTATACCAAAAGAGGGGAGACTCACCACACGTCTATTTCATAAACCCACTGACAGAAATAGCCTTCTGTTGTTCAAAAGTTTTCATCCTAGAACTTTGCGAGAAAATCTCCCTATTGGCCAATTCCTAAGGGCACGTCTCAACAGCACATCAGTAAAATACTTTCATCATGAAGCATTATTCTTGTCGGCAAAACTGAGAAATCAGGGTTACCCACCCCATTCAGTGTCAAAAGCATACGAAAGGACACACAATAACAATTGGGAGGCCCTCCTAGAAAACAAAGTAAATGCAGACAGGAATCAGTTGATCTGTGTGACCAAATACAGCACTATGGGCCATATGTAGGTAATTTTTATTTACCGATTCTTAAATACCGAATTTTACCGATTCGGTATTTAAGAATCGGTAAATAGAATGTAGGTAAAAATTCGGTAAATGTTACCGATTCGGTAATATTCGGTATTACCGATTCGGTATTTACCGAATCGGTAATAAGGAATACCTTCCCATTCATTCCTATGGGCCTGGAGGCCCATAGGAATGAATGGGAAGCCATTCACTATTACCGATTCGGTAAATACCGAATCGGTAATAGGGGGAGCATATTCAAGGGTGGCAGGGTGTCAAATTGACACCCTGTTGCACCCCTGAATCGTGCGCACATGTGGCGCACATACATGCCCTAAGGGCATGTTTGTCTGCGACATGGCACTTTTAAAAAAGCACAAAATTGCTTTTCAAAAGGTATTCAGTATTTACCACCAACTTGTAGTTGGTGGTAAATAACGAATACTGAAACCAAAAATGCACTCACTTGAGTGCTCCCTACATAGGATTTAAGGAATCGGTAATTTACCGATTCCTTAAAATAACGAATCGGTAAATTACCGATTCCTTAAATCCGGCCTCCTACATCTCGATTGCTTAAATACCGGTCGGTAACGGGAGATTTACCGAATTTCGGCCGTTACCGACCGGTATTTAGCTACCTACATATGGCCCTAAGTCTAATAAAGTCAAGAAAACGATTAACAAACATTGGAAGATCTTGAATACTAACGGACTGGGGCTCACCCCACCCATGTTCTCTTTTAAAAGAAGCAAAAATCTCAGGGATGAACTGGTCCGCACCAGACTGAGACCCAAGAAACCAGTAATTCACAGAGCCCTCTGGGATAGAAAGATAAAAACATGCATCTGTGAACATAGGAGCACACTTTAACCCCTTCTATGCTCATGACGGAGCGGTTCCGTCAGGAGCCACGGTGGGCGTGTGCTCATGACGGAACCGCTTCGTCATGGCACCCACCCATGGGGGAAGCGCTGGCGCTCCACCCATGAGCAGCCCATCTACACCCCCAAGCAGGGATGGCAGCGGAAGAAATTTCCGCTACCACCCCGACCCCCGAGCCCCCCCTCGGCGATCCTGTGACATCAGTGCGTACAACGCGTGCCGATGTCATCAGGAGCAGCCGGACGTGCTGGAAGCCATTTGCTTCCAGGCGTCCAGCAGGAAACAGGTAAGTTTCCTTGCTCCGGTGGGGCGGGGGCGGATTTTGTTGCATCGAGGCATTGGGGGAGAGGAAAGAGTTTTTCCTCTCCCGATGTCTCTGTGCAGGGCATTCCTGCTGCACGATCGCTCATGGCGTCGCGATCGTGCAGCAGGAATGTCCCCACTAGGCACCAGGGATTTCAATAGGGGCACAATATTTTTATGACTTTTCTGCCCCCCCTGGGGACAGATCGGCCAGGTCTTTTGGCCTTTCTGCCACCAGGGGGGGCAGAAAACCCACTAGAGCCAGGGATTTATTTATATTAGGCGTGGGGGCGATCCCTTGGGCAAGAATCGCACCCCATTTTTTTTGGGCACTAGTGGCTGTTTTCTGCTCCCCCTGGGGGCAGTTTGGCCCGTTTTTTAGGCCAATCTGCCCCCGGGGGGGGGGGGGGGCAGAAAACAGCCACAATCACTGAATCCAGTGATTGTTTTTTTGTTTTTTTGAATGGAAGCGACCCCTTGGGTAAGGATCGTTTCCAAGGGGTGTAATATTTATCTATGTATTTTCTGCCCCCCCCCCCGGGGACAGATCAGCCTGTTTTTTTGGCCTGTCTGTCCCCAGGGGGGGCAGAAAACCCCACTAGAGCCAGGGATTTGTTTATATTGGGCATGGGGGCGATCCCTTAGACAAGGGTCACCCCCCATCATTTTTTTGGGGCACTTGTGGCTATTTTCTTGCCCATTTTTTAGGCCAATCTGCCCCCAGGGGGGCAGAAAACAGCCACAATCACTGGATCCAGTGATTTTTGTTTTGGTTTTTGTAAATGGAAGCGACCCCTTGGGCAAGGGTCGCTTCCTAGGGGTATATTTTGTTATGTTATGTTACGTTATATGGTTTATTAAGCGCACAGCTGCCCCAGCAGAGGGGCGTCCCGGCGCTGACAGCAGAAAACTGCGACGCCTCTACCAATGGAAGAGGCCTACAACGGAGGAAAGAGGTATGTTTTAATTGCTTTCCGAAATGCCAGGTAACTCTTCAAATTGCGGATGGAGTTGGGAATCGCGTTCCAAAGTTTGGCAGCTAAAGCGCGAAAAGAATGCCCCCCGGCGCGTACCCTTCTCACCCGAGGGACAACTGCCAAATGTTGTCCCATTGACCGAAGTTGACGGAGAGGAGTGTATGGTACAAGCAGGTTGGCCAGGATAGCTGGGGAGGAAGAGTTCATGATTTTGAAGGAGATACAAAGAGACTTAAACTCTATACGTTTGGCCACAGGCAGCCAATGAAGCCGACGAATGGCACTAGACGCAGAGCAAGTCTTGGGCTGGCGAAGAAGAGTTCTTGCCACAACATTCTGAACCCTTTGCAGTCGCAAGATTTCAGTTTTATTAGATCCAAGATAAAGTGAGCTGGCATAGTCCAGTCTCGACAATATAGAAGCCTGGACAATAACCTGCCTAATGGAGGGATCAAAAAACCCCAGCAGAGTTTTGAGCCCTCGCAATATACCGAAACAGGTCCCTGCCACCTTCTTGGTTTGTGTCTGGAAGCTGAGGGCCGCGTCTACCCAGACACCCAGGTTTTTTACCACCTGTTTGGTGGCGGGTGCATGCCCCAACGTGGCAGGCCACCAGTGCTCACTCCACAGCTCAGTGTCTCTTCCTACCAGCAAAACCTCGGACTTGCTGGCGTTGAGCTGGAGGCAGTTGGCAGTCATCCACTCCGCGATGGCCTCAAGGTCACTCCTGAACTTAGATGCGTCCCGGGTTAAATCGTCCAAGAGTGTGACTACCAACTGAGTGTCATCCGCATAGGACACTGCCGTGAGCCCTCTGCTCTTTGCCACCGTAGCTAGCAGTTGGACATAGCGATTAAAGAGGGTTGGGCTCAAGACTGAGCCCTGCGGCACCCCCTGTTCAATACTGTAGATCTTAGAGGCAAAAGGGGGGGCGGCTACCTGGAAGGTCCTCTCTGTAAGAAAAGAGGCGAACCAATCCAAGGCCGAGTCTGTGATGCCCGCCTCCTCCAGCCGTTTCAGCAGGATCTGGTGGGACACAGTGTCGAACGCGGCACTAACATCTAATAGAATCAGTGCCGAAATATGACCCTCGTCTAAAGCCCCCCTCAGGTGTTCGGTCACAGCTAGGAGAGCAGATTCCGTGCTGTGACCAGAGCGAAAACCATTCTGAGAGGGGTCCAGTATGTTATTTTCCTCCAGATAACCCGTCAAGATAGAGTTGATATAGGCCTCCGCGATCTTAGAGACCCAGGGCAGGAGGGAGATGGGACGGAAACTCTCTGGTATTGCTGCATCAAGATTGGGTTTTTTTTAGCAACGGGACCACCCTGGCTTGCTTCCATGAGCTGGGGACAACCGCCGTAGAGAGAGACAGATTGATCACCTGGCTCAAGGGAGTAAGAAGCACAGGTAAGATCTTCATAAATTGGTCCGGCTTCAGTGGATCGGTGGGAGAACCAGACTTAATCTTGCTACAGAGCACAGACAGCTCCTCTTGTGAGATTGGTGGGAAGGCAGCCAGAGTATGCATAGAGGGAGGTCTAGGCACACGATCAGAACATAACGCTATCTGTGGGAAGGACTTATAGATCGTTTCCACCTTCTCAACAAAGAAGGAGGCAAGAGCCTCACATTGCTTATCTGACGATATTACGGTCGTATTTCGGGCTGTTGATGATTTAAGAGCTTTCAGTATCGAAAAGATACTTTTGGAGGGGTTATTACTGCTCCTGATCTCATCCGCATAGTAGGATGCCCATTCAGTCTGAATAGCCCTGTGGTATTTCTTATTGGCTGCCTGATAACACCCCTTCAGATTAGGGTCGTAGTCCCTTCTCCAAGCTCTCTCCAGCCTTTTGCACACCTTACGCAAGGATGTAAGCTTAGCATTATACCAAGAATTGGATTTGGTAGTACGACTTTTTGACCTCTTTACCGGGATGAGAGAGTCCAAAGCACGGAGAATCCAGACCGACATCGATCTATCGGCCATGTTTGGATCATCTGGAGTGCCGAACATGGTCGTGGAAAGGAGGCCAAGAAATTGAGCGATGTCGAGTTTATGCCAGGGGCGTCTAATTACGGACTTCTGCGACACGCTCCTCACGGGCACTACCCCCGAGAGTGTCATAGTGATTAAATAATGATCAGACCAGCACATTGGCGTAGGAGTGTGGACGGTCAGGAGCGAAAGGTTGGAAAAAACCGGGTCCAGTAAATGGCCCGCACCAGTTGAGATAACTGACATGCCGATACAGATCACCCAGAATGCTGTGTATGTTTTTTCTGCCCCCCCCCCGGGGACAGATCAGCCCGTTTTTTTTTTTCCTTTTTGTCCCGGAGAGGGGGGAGGGGGGGGGGCAGAAAACCCCACTGAAGCCAGGGATTTGCTTTTATAGTGCATGGAGGCGATCCCATAGGGAAGGATTGCCCCCTAAATCTTTTTTATACTTGTGGCCAGTTTCTGGCCCCCCCACCGGGGGTGGGTCAGACCTATTTGAAGACCCATCTGCCGGGGGGGTAACAAACCCACTAGCACCAGGGATGTGTATATATTTATGTTTTGACGTGGCACCTTGGGTAAGAGTTGCCCCAATGGGATGGGGCATCAGTTATTATTTACTTTTGGCTGTTTTTCTATCCCCCTTGGTAGCAGATTGGCCATTTGTGTAGTGACATAGCGTGTTATAATTTTAATAGTTTCATTTCTTGTGAACTGCAATTGTAATGTTTTACTTCTCCTTTTTATTCTAGTTTGAGGCTTTTGACTGATGTTCCAGGTTGCGGTTTCATCACTTGTGGTTCTGCAGTTTGTGTAGTTGCATGTGTTTGGTAAGAAAATGTTTTTTGTACTATTTACTCTAAATGAGTTTCATTTCCTGCATGAATGTCTTTTTGTAAATGGTGTAATAATAGCTGAATGTTTAGCTTCTGTTTTATTGAGAATCTTTTTGCATTTGTGCTTGATGTGTATTTTGTTGTCTTGTGAGTAATAGGTTTTGTTTTTTCTTTCTAGTGGGATATCGTTGGTTTTTGCTGTGTCTCTGCAGAGTAGGTGCTGGTGAGTGTAGATGTCTCTTGCAAGTGAATCATATCGTTTTTGAGTATATAGATCTTTGTGATAAAGCCACACTTTCTTTACTTACTTATTTTGCACAGTGTTGGTTGTTGTTGACTTGTTTGTGAAGTCTCCTTTCTTAGTAAGGATTATGGCTAGCTGCAGGATTACTGCTCAGCAGGTTGTTGGTATGTTTTTGAGTCTTCCTCTGACCATGGTTCAGAGACTGACTCTGCATCTGAGGCAGAGGAGGGAGTGGAAGATTCAGGCAGTGAGTTTTCTGTCCACGAGGAATCATCGAATGATGACTCTCAGTGCGGATGAAGTGCCTGTTTTAGAGGAGGACATTGATGTGCCGATAGTGCAGCAAGAGGCATCTGGGCTGCAGCCTGGGGCTGGGACGATATTCTAGAGTGCAGTGAATATTATAGTATCCAATATCAAAACATTCCTCAAGGGGCAGGCTCTCCGGCTCAGCTGAGAGCTAATACTATAATATTCACTGCACTCTAGAATCTCGCCCCATAATGCTTTGGTTGGCATTGTATTTTTGCCCATAACTTTGTTTGGGGTGGTCCTAGGAGGATGGGACCACCACCGAATCGTTCAGCATGATATGCTCTTTGTGTTCAAGGCATCTGCTTGCCCTCCCCCTAGGTTAGGGGTGACCCCAAAATCATCACCTCTCTCATTGCCTGGTATTTATCAAAGTTCACTTTTGTGAATTGTTTATGTGGTTTTTTTTTAGCATTTAAAGGTAAAGTTTATTTATCAAAGGGTTGTGGGTGCAATAGCTAACTCTGCTACATGGTAGAGTCGGAATTATTGCATGAATTCCGTGTTTTTAATGTAATGCGTAGTTACCAAATCTCCGCAACCTCTGCTAGCGGAGCGGAGTTCATTGTTCACGATTACACATTTTCTACCACCTACCATTCCCCCAGGTCTCCCGATAAAAATGGTACCTCACTTGTGTGAGTAGGCATAGTGGCTGCAACAGGAAATGGCCCAAATCGTACTGTGGAGACTTCAAAATTACCTATCACAAAACTATCTGCGTTTAGCAAGGGGGGTCCCATGAGTTTTTGGTCCCGGGCTTGGCAGCCATCTAGGGAAACCTACCAAACCCACACATTTCTGAAAACTAGACACCCTGGGTCGTCCAATGAGGAATGGATTGCATGGATCCCCCAACGTTTCCCTACCCAGAATCCCCTCCACACCTCAAATTTTGCTGAAAAAATCAAATTTTTCTCAAATTTCTGTGTGGGAAAGTTGTAGGATCACTGGGCTGACACAAATTTCCTCCAACCCAGCGTTCCCCCAGGTCTCCCGATAAAAATGGTACCTCACTTGTGTGGGTAGGCATAGTGGCTGCAACATGAAATGGCCCAAATCGTACTGTGGAGACTTCAAAATTACCTATCACAAAACTACCTGGTTTTGCGGGGGGCAGCTGATTTTTTGGCCCCGGGCTCGCGGCCATCTAGGGAAACCTACCAAACCCACACGTTTCTGAAAACTAGACTCCCTGGGGAGTCCAATGAGGTATGGCTTGCGTGGATCCCCCAACGTTTCCGTACCCAGAATCTCCTGCAAACCTCAAATGTAGCTGAAAAATGCACTTTTTCCATACGTTTTTGCATGGGATCACCGTGCCGGCACAAATGTTCTACCACCCAGCGTTTCCCTTGTTCTCTCGAGTAAAATGATACCTCACTTGTGTTGGTGGGCCAAAGGCCTGTGACTGGGAAGAGCCCAAAACATAGAGATTAAAGGTATAGCACCGCGAGTTCTAAGCGCTACATTTTAAAAGAAATATGTTTTTAGCCAATTCTGCATTGGACACCCACACAAGTGAGGTATCATTTTACTCGGGAGACTGAGGGGAACGCTGTGGGGTAAGACATTTGTGCCGGCACGGTGATTCCTAGCAAAATTATGTGGAAAATGTGTTTTTTCCAGCTAATTTTGAGGTTTGCAGGGGATTCTGGGTAGGAAAATGTTGGGGGATCCACGCAAGCCATACCTCGCTGGACTCCCCCGGGTGTCTAGTTTTCAGAAACGTGTGGGCTTGGTAGTTTTCCAAGATGGCCGCCGAGCCCGGGGCCAAAAACCCCGGTGATCCCCCCCCTTGCAAAACCAGGATGTTTTGTGATAGGTAATTTTGATGTCTCCTCAATACGTTTTGGGCCCTTGCCTGTTGCGGGTACTTGACCCACCCACGCGAGTGATGTACCATTTTTATCGGGAGACCTGGGAGAACGCTGGGTGGTAGGAAATTTGTGGCTCTATGCAGATTCCAGAACTTTCCCACACAGAAATTTGAGAGAAATGTGATTTTTTTCAGCTAAATTTGAGGTTTGCAAGGGATTCTGGGTAGGAAAACGTTAGGGGTTCCTCGCAAGCCAGACCTCGCTGGACTCCCCACGGAGTCTAGTTTTCAGAAAGGTGTGGGTTTGGTAGGTTTCCCAAGATGGCCGCCGAGCCCAGGGCCAAAAACCCAGGTGACCACCTTTGCAAAACCAGGTTGTTTTGTGATAGGTAATTTTGATGTCTCCTCAATACGTTTTGGGCCCTTGCCTGTCGCGGGTACTTGACCCACCCATGCAAGTGAGGTACCATTTTTATAGGAAGACTTTGGGGAATGCGGGGTGGGTGGAATTTTGTGGATCTACACAGATTCCAGAACTTTCCACCACAGAAATGTGAGGAAAATGTGTTTTTTTTTACAAAGTTTGAGGTTTGCAAGGGATTCTGGGTAACAGAACCTGGTGAAAGCCAGACAAATCACCCCATCCTGGATTCCCCTGGGTGTCTAGTTTTCAAAAATGTATAGGTTTGCTAGGTTTCCCTAGATTCCGGCAGAGCTAGGGTTCAAAATCTACAGCTAGGCACATTGCATAAAAAGGGTCCGTTTCCACTGTGAAAATGTGGTGTGTCCATGTTGCGTTTTGGGCCGTTTACTGTCGCGGGCACTAAGCCTACCCACACAAGTGAGATACCATTTTTCTCGGAGGACTTTGGGGAATGCGGGGTGGGTGGAATTTTGTGGATCCACGCAGATTCCAGATCTTTCCACCACAGAAATGTGAGGAAAATGTGTTTTTTTTTTTACAAAGTTTGAGGTTTGCAAGGGATTCTGGGTAACAGAACCTGGGGAGAGCCAGACAAGTCACCCCATCCTGGATTCCCCTGGGTGTCTAGTTTTCAAAAATTTATAGGTTTGCTAGGTTTACCTAGGTGCCGGCAGAGCTGGGGTTCAAAATCTACAGCTAGGCACTTTGCAAAAAAAGGGTCAGTTTTCACTGTGAAAATGTGGTGTGTCCACGTTGCGTTTTGGGCCGTTTCCCGTCGCGGGCACTAGGCCTACCCACACAAGTGAGGTACCATTTTTCTCGGAAGACTTTGGGATATGCGGGGTGGGTGGAATTTTGTGGATCCACGCAGATTCCAGAACTTTCCACCACAGAAATGTGAGGAAAATGTGTTTTTCTTTTTACAAAGTTTGAGGTTTGCAAGGGATTCTGGGTAACAGAACCTGGTGAGAGCCAGGCAAATCACCCCATCCTGGATTCCCCTGGGTGTCTTGTTTTAATTTTTTTTTAGGTTTGCTAGGTTTCCCTAGGTGCCGGCAGAGCTAGGGCTCAAAATCTACAGCTAGGCACTTTGCAAAGAAAGGGTCAGTTTTCACTGTGAAAATGTGGTGTGTCCACGTTGCGTTTTGGGCCGTTTCCCGTCGCGGGCACTAGGCCTACCCACACAAGTGAGGTACCATTTTTCTCGGAAGACTTTGGGATATTCTGGGTGGGTGGAATTTTGTGGATCCACGCAGATTCCAGAACTTTCCACCACAGGAATGTGAGGAAAATGTGTGTTTTTTTTTACAAAGTTTGAGGTTTGCAAGGGATTCTGGGTAACAGAACCTGGTGAGAGCCAGGCAAATCACCCCATCCTGGATTCCCCTGGGTGTCTTGTTTTAAAAAATGTATAGGTTTGCTAGGTTTCCCTAGGTGCCGGCAGAGCTAGGGCTCAAAATCTACAGCTAGGCACTTTGCAAAGAAAGGGTCAGTTTTCACTGTGAAAATGTGGTGTGTCCACTTTGCGTTTTGGGCCGTTTTCTGTCGGGGGCACTACACCTACCCACACAAGTGAGGTACCATTTTTATCGGGAGACTTAGGAGAACCCAGAATTGTAGAGCAACTGTTATTACCTATTGACTTTCAATGCATTTATGCCTTCCAAATGTAAGACAATGTGTAAAAAAGAAGTCACTTTGAAAAATGTCCTATAATTCACATGCTGGTATGGGTACCCACAATTTCGGAGATGTGCCAATAACTACTGTTTCTAAACTCTATGGGGCATATTCTCCAGGACTTATCGCCGAGTTATCGGCACTTTTGCGCAGCAAAAGTGGCGAAAGAATTATCGCCCCATTCTCAAGCTGGTGCAAACTGCCCATATCGCCAGTTTTCCAGCGATAGCTGCCGCAAAAAACATTGCCACGGATGAGAGAGACAACTAACGCTAATTATATGCAGAATAGGCGTTCCCGTGCAAAAACACACAAAAGCACCACTTCGCGATATTCTCAATAACCGCCAGATCTGCGATTAGCAGCAGAGATTTAACACCTACCTTTTACTGGTGTTAAGCAGGACGACTACCTGCAGTATGAAAGGGAGCCCAGCCCAGAGCCACACCTGAAGACCAACACATGTCATGGAGACACTGATCATGCAGCTCGGAGACCCGACAGGGCCACAACACCCACCGCCACCACCCCCAGCCCCCCCCCCACACCACCCCCCCACTACCACGAGGCAGCGCAGAACAGGACAGTGGACGTTCCCAAATCGCACCAGCCTCACAGACTCAATGCCAGAGGAAGTCATTGCCCACTACAGGCACAAAAGGACAACCATCCTCCGCATCCTGACCCACATTGCCCACAGGCTGACTGTACCAACACAGCGGACAACCAACATCCCTCCGCAGACAAAGCTGTTGGCTGGTGCTGCACCTGTTGGCCCCTGGTACCTCCCAAACAACAACTGCCAGAGTCGGAGGAGTCTCACGGCCAGCCCTATCAAACTTCCTCACCCATGTCATGGATGTATGTCCACAATAGCAACGGCGGGCCCCTGTATCCGCACCACACGACAGTTCCAATTCGTAGTGTTCCTGCGCAACCAACCCCAACGCCAGCCGTTGTCAGACGCCACTGTGCCCCAGATCCAATACTGTAGTAACTGAAATGGGGGTGCGCACGGGCATGAAGTCCAGTAGTCAACAGTAGTGTAAAAACAGTCCTTTATTACAAATACACCAATAAACAATACGAAAAGCACAGCCAACGCCCAACGGGGAACTTCATCAGGGCAACGTGTGGATTCATGTAACTGCATATGCTGCGGGAACTCCCCACTACCATTCCATACTCCGGAAGTCAGTATCCAGAAACCTGTTGGACAAATGGTGACAATGGTCAAGCGTCCGTATAGTCACAAACCTAATCTGGTACAGTGTATAGCACTTGGACAAACCGGAATGCTCACAGGAAAGACAAATCCTGCACATAAAGACCATAACAGAAGTACGTGTGGTCGTAACCTTCGTAGGAAAGAAAAGGAAGGTTACGGTCACACTAACTTCTGTTACGGTCTCATGATGCAGGATTACTCATACCTGTAAGCATCACGGTTTGTATCAGCTTGATACCCCTGCACTTCACTCCCCCCACCCAGCCACGAGGGCGCCGCCGTGACCGGTGGTGCCTACGCGATCCTGTGCGCCTGCTGCACCCCAGCCCTGGTCCCCAGACCAGTCCGCCAACCAGCGATGAGTGCCCGCCCCTGCGCACCCAGGCCTCAATGCTCACCTGCCGCCACTGGCGTGTCTCCAAGAGGGCCCACCACGTGCCGGTGCAACCTCCTCAGCCGATCGCTGGATTCTGTGCCACAGGCCCCCAGCGCACCCTGCAGCACCGCGCCATGGAGTCATGTCTGTGCAGCCTGCTGCCCTCAGCGTACACTACTGTCCAGCTGGGATCACAATTCAAATCGAATCTTGATTGGCAGGACGGTGTATCGAGGCCTACGCATCATCGCAGGCTGCACACCCGCTCAGCTCTGGTGCCACTAACTCAGTGCACCGCAAGTCATCGCCACGTGGAGGTAGGCCCGTGCCGGCCAAAGTGCCTTGGATGCCACCAACTCTGTGCACCTCAAGTCACCGTCCCATGGCGGTAGGCCCGTGCCGGCCAAAGTGCCTCGGATGCCACCAACTCTGTGCACCTCAAGTCACCGTCCCGTGGCGGTAGGCCCATGCCGGCCAAAGTGCCTCAGATGCCACCAACTCTGTGCACCTCAAGTCATGGGCCCTTTATGATTGAGTCTCGTGGTGCGGACGCCATCATGTCACCTCCGGCAGTGGGGAATGTGATGTGGTAGGGCCCTAGGCCCTCATGCATAAATAATGACCACACGGACACACTCAGCTAGATAGTGGAAACGGCCTCGGGCACGTGCGCCCGGCCCCTTTATTGGCAGGGTCACATGTCCTATGATGCCTGTGCAGGATGGGTGTGGTGTGGGTGTGAACCAGCCCTCAGGGAGTGGCTGTGGCATGCTGACAACTAGACCTGTGATCAGTAGATCACTACAGGGAAGACCTGGGACATGTAGCGTTGTCCCCCCCCCCTGTAAGCGTAAGTGGAGTGGGCTGGCCTGGCGTATGCCAGTCCAGCGTAGAGGTGTGAACGATGACCCCGGCGCTCTGGGCGTGGTTCCGTTCTGGGCTGGACAAGAAGGTAACTAATGCGTGTGTCTCTGATGTGGTGTCGGCACCACCCGGTCCGCAATCAGTAATGTTGCACCCTGTGACTCAAGTCCCACAACATGTGCAACATGGACGTAAGGGGGAATCACTGACCCTACATTCATCCATACTTCCATACTTGAATGATCATAGACATGGCACATCTGTGTGAATTTGATTGTTTAATGCACATTCAGTGGAGTGTTGTAGCTGGAGCAGTACAGGGCCATGCAAACCCCACTTTACATTGTTGTCCCGTGGAGGGCCAGCCAGAGTCCTTCAGGGAATGACAAGTACATCGGAAGAGGAAGAGTTCAGTCCGCAGTCTGATAGCTGTGTCATTGGTGACCAAACAGAATATGGCAGTCCATGTCGAGGTCCAAGGTGAGTGTCGCAGAGTGCATGGGGGGACAGTGGAAGGTGATGATGCAGAGGGCAGAACAAAGCTGAAACAGGCCATGTGGCGGAGAAGAATGCTACTGCTTCCTTACTACCAGTAAGGCAGATTCATCCGCATCTTCGTCCTCTGATGTCTCATGTACCTCACATGTGGGTGGTGGTGTTTTCTCTGCAGCACTGTGTGGCACTGACACATCAGGGGCCGGAGGTGGATTGGCTGCCGCACTGTAAGGCGCTGACACATCAGAGGGCGGAGATGTGGATGTCGAAGCAGCAGCAGCATTCATCTGCGCCAGGCCTTGTGGCAGCAATGCCATGATGAGGATCTGCAGGGCATGGTAGATCCCAGCTACATCACGCTGGTGTGCAGCCGTGGCAGCCATTCTTTCCGCCTGCACCCGCTCCATGTTCTCCATGGTCCTCCGCATGTGTACCAACTCCCGGATGACACTGCTGGAGCCACTCTGACTAGACAGTTGTCCTTGTCTCTGAGTCAGGACTCCAGCGATGTCATCCATGGTTCGTTGGAGAGCATGGAGCGGACTGTGGGTGTCCGTTAAGGACTGTAAGTGGTCCCTGATGTGACTTAGACACCCACGTATGGCATCGAGTTTGGCTGCCATGAGGTCGAACCCCACCCGCACCTGATCAGCCATCTTCTCCTGGCACCCTAACACACGGCGTTGGAAGGCCATGTGTTGTTCGTGGGGGTCCTGGGAGACAGCCGTGGTGGTGGGTGCTTCCTGCTGTGTGGTCTGTGCAGGGGGTGGGGTTTCCTCGATGCAGCTGGGCTGCCCTGCTCCTGGAGGTAGGGTGCCGAAGCTGTCCATGAGCCGTTGGAGGGCATCAGTGTTGATGGAGGGGAGGTCCTCTTCATCATCAGTGAAGAGGTGTACCGTCTGCTCTGCAGGAGGTGTTGATTCACCCTCTGCAATGTAAAGGGGCGATGCAGTTTAACATTGTTTTCACATGTATGTTGACGCATTGTACAGGTTTACATACAAACTGCATGACAATGTACATTGTGACTGTTTGGGAGGAGCTGCCTATTTGATACGGGACAGTGGACATTTCGACAACATCACGGATGTGTGTTTGTACTTGTGCATGGGTTTGTTGTGAGATTAGTGATGTGTGGGGAGGGCCCCCTCTGGGCACATAGTCGACGGGGGCCTACTTGCTGTTTCTAGGTGTGCTGCAGTGTGCCAAGGGGATCAGGGACTTGATCCAGAGTCATTCTGTGTGTGCACTGTGCTATACTTAATTGTGCATGTGTGCCATTGTGCCCATCTCCCCCCGTCCCGCCAGTCCCTGGTGGTTACTCACCCTGTTGCTGTTGTGTCGGGTCATGTTGAGAAGTGTCCGGTCCCCCAACTCCTGCCACCGTCTCCACACTGATGACTGTGGACACCATTTCCTCCATCTCATCCAGCTCCTCCTGTGGCGCTGGACTCCCACCTCTAGTCTGCATTGCTGCCTTCTGGTTGTTGCCGAGTTTCTGCATGGTTTTGCGCTTCACATCATTCCAGCGCCTCTTGACCTCTTCCATTGTCCTCCTCAGCACTCCGATTGCATTCACCTCGGCCACGATGGACTGCTATATTCCATTTTTTGTCGCCAATGACACATTGGAGGTGACAAACAGTTGTTGATGGTATTTCATCACCTCTGTTATCAGGATCCTGTTTTCCTCCGGACTGAACCGCGTCTTCCTCTTCTTCCTGTCCTTGCCCTTCCCTGACCCGAGGTCCCAGCCTGGTCCTCCGGGGGGCTTGTGGGGTTCTGCTCGTCCTCTGTTCCTGCTCCGGCTACCTCCATTGTGCTTCGCAGTTGTTTTGTTTTTGTTTGTATTTTTTTTCCTGCTTTTGTAGTGATTTTTCCCACCTGACGTGTGTGAATTGCAGGCCTGGCGCTGCTTATCGCTGATTTTTGTATCGCAGTTGGGCCCATCGTGACTTTTTTCACGTTCGGGTTTTGATTTTTATCGCCGTCCTGGTAATGTTATCGCGGGCATTTGACGTGTTCTTGGGAGACTATCGCATGTTACCGCCGTGTTGAGAATACGACGTTAACACAGAGTTATTTTCCCGCGATAGACGGCGATATGAAAACGTGCGTTAGCCTTTTTTGGTGATGATTATCGCACGTTCTTGAGAATATCCCCCTATATTTTGTTCCCATTTTAGAAATACATAGGTGTCTCTCATACCGATTTTTCCCTGTTTATATTTTCCCAAATGAACTGCTATATACCCTGTACACAATAAAAAACCATTGCAAGACGCTGCTCAGTTATTGGCTCTGGGTTCCTCCGGTTCTCTGTGAACCTACAAGTTCTATATATCCCCACAACCAAAAGGGTCCAGCAGATGTAACGGTATATTGCTTTCAAACATCTGTCTTACTTAGAAGAAGTTACAGGTGAAAATCTTGGCACAAATGGCTGGGTTTTTTTTAACTCATTTTCAATTTTTCCTCTTTTCAACTGTTAGTTTCTATACAAAAACCTTGAAGGATCTACACAAATGACCCCTTGCTGAATTCAAAATCCTGTCTACTTATCAGAAATGTATAGCTTTCCAGGATCCATCATTGCTTTTAAACCCATTCTTACCATTAACTGGAAGGAGGTTGAAAGCACAAAAATTGCAAAAATAGGCTATGTCCCAGTAAAATGCCAAAACTGTGTAAACAATTTTGGTTTTCTGACAAAAGTCTGCTTGTCCCTGAAAGCTGGGAAGATGGTGATTTCAGCACCACAACCCCTTTGTTGATACCATTTGCAGGGAAAAAACCTGACGCTTTCATCTGTGGAACTTTTTTCCCCATTTTCCCCCAAAAAACAATTTTTTGCTGTATTTTGGCTAATTTCTGGGTCCCCTCCAGGGCAATCAACAAACCCTGTGTACGTTTAGAATTCCCATGATGTTGGAAGAAAAGGACGCAAATTTGGCGTGGATACCTTATGTGGTCAAAAAGTTACAGGGGCCTAAGCGCGAACTACCCCAAATAGCCCAAAAACGTCTTAGCACAGGGGGGAAAAGGCCTAGCAGCGAAGGGGTTAATTTGCCTGTACATCCACTAAACTGACCAATCACTACTTGCAAGTACATCACAGTGAGAATGATGTCCACTGGATAGTGATTGACAAACCCTAATTGAATGGGAGCACAGAAGATCGTAGGAGATCCTTATTATGCAGGAAACAGCAGTGGATGTAGCGATTAAAAAAAACATTTAGATGGGCGTGTAGTGAGACTCTTTTGGACCCACTTTAGTTCTCCATTTTAGTTTTATATTTTATACGTTTTTGCAGAGTTCTTTTTAGTCCTGTTATTTTTGCATGTTTCACTTACATGATATTATCTGAGAAGTTTGTTTTTAGAAGGCCTTTCCTGCGACATTGTCTGTACACTTCATGCAAGTCTAAGAACAGAACAAGATATCCCAGTATTTGCATTGCCCACTTGGAGACAGCTTCTAACATATAGATACATCATTGCATCAGAGCTGTACCTCTAACACAGTGGTTTATTCTATAAACAGTGCACTTTTCCTTTACCGACTCGGCGATGCGGCCAGCGCAAGGTAAGTGGTTTTATTAATTTTTTTATTTAATTTGCACTATCCCGTCATCTGTCGACTTCCACCCATCCCACCCTGCCTCACCCCAGCCCTACCGCCCACCACACTTACCTGTTTCCGGCCCCCACTGGCTGCTAGTGCTTGTTCGCAAACAAGAATAGATGATGACATTATGGCTGCGGTTTTTGCTTCGCATATTGGCAAGCCCCTACCTAAAAAGTTTCAGCAAAATACTCCTATTTATTGAGTGCCCAAAACATTTCTTTCACCCGCATACCTAGGGTGGGTGATCGAGTGATAGCCAACCAGGACCGCAGGCTAGAGCTAATAATTGCTGCACAAGAAGGTTTCTTTTATGCCCATGCTGAATCACTGACATAATATCGAAGTCAAAAATATCTACATACACAAATATCGATGTAAAAATATCGATAGTCAAAATATCGATATCCTATCTTTAAAATGTAAATGACAAAAATATTGAAAAAAATATATAGATGTAAAAAATATCAATGTCCAAAATATCGTTTTTTATATATAAAAAATAATGTTAAAGCAATTATATTATAAAATTAACAAACAAAAATTACTTAGATATATTATACATTTAAAAAATATAATAAACAAATTTAATTTAAAAAAATTAAAATGTACATATATAAAATTTAATATATAAATGTATATTTACTTTAAAATAATTAATAAACTAATAACTAATTTATTTTAAAATATTATAAATATATAAAAATTAACTATAAAATATATATAGATATATATATATATATATACATACACCTATAACATAAAATATAATAATAAACACATTATAATATAAAATAAAAATACTAAAATATTTATACATTTTTAAACTTACATTTTGCACTCCATTGAGTGCAACAGTAGGAAAATTGTTGAATAGCGTAGGGGTAAAAATGTACTATTCCCACTGCAATTACTGCAACAGTAGAGAAAGTGTTGGATAGCGTAGGGATAAAAATTACTATTCCCACTCCAGTGAGTGCAACAGTAGGGAAAGTGTTGGATAGCGTAGGGGTAAAAATTACTATTCCCACTCGAGTGAGTGCAACAGTAGGGAAAGTGTTGAACAGCGTAGGGGAAAAATAATTATTCACACTCCAGAGAGTGCAACAGTAGGGAAAGTGTTGGAAAGCGAAGGGTAAAAATTACTATTCCCACTCCAGTGAGTGCAACAGTAGGGAAAGTGTTGGATAGCGTAGGTGTAAAAATTACTATTCCCACTCCAGAGAGTGCAACAGTAGGGAAAGTTTCGGATAGCGTAGGGGTAAAAATTACTATTACCACTCCAGTGAGTGTAACAGTAGGGAAAGTGTTGGATAGCGTAGGTGTGAAAATTACTATTCCCTCTCCAGTGAGTGCAACAGTAGGGAAAGTGTTGGATAGCGGAGGGGAAAAGTTACTATTCCCACTCCAGTGAGTGCAAAAGTAGGGAAAGTGTTGGATAGCGAAGGGTAAAATTACTATTCCCACTCCAGTGAGTGCAACAGTAGGGAAAGTGTTGGATAGCGTAGGTGTAAAAATTACTATTCCCACTCCAGAGAGTGCAACAGTAGGGAAAGTGTTGGATAGCTTAGGGGTAAAAATTACTATTCCCACTCCAGTGAGTGCAACAGTAGGGAAAGTGTTGGATAGCGTAGGTGTAAAAATTACTATTCCCTCTCCAGTGAGTGCAACAGTGTAAAAAGTGTTGGATAGCGGAGGGGAAAAATTACTATTCCCACTCAAGTGAGTGCAACAGTAGAGAAAGTGTTGGATAGCAAAGGGTAAAAATTACTATTCCCACTCCAGAGAGTGCAACAGTAGAGAAAGTGTTGGATAGCGGAGGACTTCAAATTACTATTCCCACTCCAGAGAGTGCAACAGTAGGGAAAGTGTTGGATAGCGAAGGATAAAAATTACTGTTCCCACTCCAGAGAGTGCAACAGTAGGGAAAGTGTTGGATAGCAGAGGGTTAAAATTAATATTTCCAAAAAATTAAAATTAAAATAAAAAAGAAACAAAATACCAACTACAATACAAAAATTGTTAATAACACAAAAATAAAAAATATATAAAAATATAAAAAATTACAAAAGATAGAAAGATATTTTAATGTTAAAAAGTACTAAAAATTAACTACAAACATTAATTTATAAAAATCTAAAAAAACATTTTACAAACAAATAACTACATTTAATATAAATTAATTATTAATGATTTTTAAATAAATTACTTCACACCATATTCCCCTATAAATGCACAAACAACACCTACATAATTGACACAATTAACATAATTACCAATTAATTAATTAGAATTAACAAACATTTAATCATTAATTAATAATAAATGAATTACCACAAACAACACTTTAAAATCGAAATATAAAATAAATACTAACAAATAAAAATTATTAATTACTTTATT
This sequence comes from Calotriton arnoldi, assembly GCA_963921515.1. Classification (NCBI taxonomy): domain Eukaryota; kingdom Metazoa; phylum Chordata; class Amphibia; order Caudata; family Salamandridae; genus Calotriton; species Calotriton arnoldi. The sequence goes on from CAWUFW010001369.1 coordinate 2,150,380, forward strand.
ATAACTAAATCACTTAACTATACCCCTATAAACCCACAACCCGCTCCTAAAAAAAGAACACAATTAACATAATTATCAATTAATTAATTAATAAAAAATAATCACCAATTAATAATGAATTAATACATTTGTTACTATAAATACTAACAAATAAAAATTATTAATTACTTTATTATAATTAAATTACTTCCCACCCTATTCCCCTATAAACCCACAACCCGCTACAGAACTAAAATACGCAAAATTTAATTAACATAAAATTAATCACTTCTAAAAATTTCACACATACATTAAAAAACAGCTATACTTATACAAAAAAATTTGATCACATACTTTTAACATACATACAAAAATACAGAACACTAATATGAATATCGATATTATTAACAAAGATATTTTTACAAACGATATTACTGACTTCGATATTACAGAAAACGATATTTCTTACCTTCAAGTCGATATCCTGGTCCACGATATTCTTGCAGTCGATATTAAGCCACTTCGATATTCACAACTCGATATTCTGGCACTTCGATATTCACAACTCGATATTCTGTCTGTGCACCGCCCATGCTGATATGGCAGCTACAGTTTCTTTATTATAGAAATGCTACTTGTGGCAGGGTCTTTATAAACAGACAAAACAATATGTCCTTTGCTGATACATTTGCCAACAAATTAAAAGTTCCACCATTGCCTGCCCAATGCAGACATCCCTTCTAGTTTCTAATTAACCACTCAGAGGGGCCGATTCCGATCTGGGCCGGAGAACTCTCCGACCGAGCCGGATCCGGTGAGTTTTCCGACCGAGCCGGACTCCAGCAGTCCGACCGAGCGAGTACGATGCGGCCGCATGCTGCCGGACTCGACTCGGTCGGGCTCCCATTGAAGTCAATGGGAGCCGGTCGCACAACGCGTACACGGGCTCCCATTGACTGAATGGGCACGTCGCGAACAGGGGGGCCCCCTACAGTGGGTGCGCGTTGGTGCGACTCGCACCGCACATGCATGTGTAGGGGGGACCCTTGGGTCCCCCCTGTGTGCGACTCGCGCGGCTACGGGTGCAGGGGGGTCCGACACGGACCCCCCAAGTCCGGCTCCGACAGCTCTTCTGAGCCGGACGCTACGAGTCGGCTGGGCTGTTCGAGGCGCGCATTGTACTGGCTCGGTCGGGTAACGTCTCCATTGCGTAGTGCGAGCCGTGTCCATACGAGTCGGTCGGAGCGGTTTGGACCCGGGAATGAGTCGGTCGGCGATTTCGCGTGCGCTCGCATCGTACTTGCTCGCGTGGACGCCCGTACGAATCGGTCGGAAACTAGGCCTCCAAATCGGATCCGGTAAAGCCGAATCCGAATCGGTGCCCTACCGGCCGAGATCGGAATCGGCCCCAATGTGTCTATTTGGATAATTGCAGAGCATTAATTTCAGATGGTGCATTTAAATTTGATTTGCTGTTGATTAATGTTCTCGATTTCTATGGGTCTGGCCACAGCGATCAGCTAATGCTCAAACTGTTATTAAAGTTTTGCAGGTCTTTATCTGTACTTATGCAGTAGCAGCATTCCATCCGGAACAGGAACCTACCTTTGCCTCCTTGGCTTACCGGATACCATGGACACCCTAGATGTTGATGTGCATTAATCCTCTCCCTATCATCCTGAGGGAAATTTGATTGTGGAGCAGAAGAACCCTTACTTAAAGCAGTCCTGAACAGCTATTGTATTAGGTTCAGGTCGTAGTTGGATCCATCACCTGTTTGGAGTCCAGGGAGCATTAAATAATCTGCCTATAAGATCTTTGGGTGGTCGTACCCCCTCTGAGGTCTTTTTTGGGATCCAGATGTATGTTCCAGATCTTGATAACCCTGGCACAGTGGCAGTTGATGTGCACTTTGAGATCAATTAATGTTTTGCTATCTTAAAGGAATTACAAGACGTCCGACATGAGTGCTAGAATGTGAATACTAAACGTTCTGCCACTGACGAAGTGAAGGAGCAACCAGCGACTTCTGGCTGGATTCCTAAATTTGGGGATCTGGTCCGAGAGAAGATTACAAATAAGAAAGAATTTGGCTCATCCTACCATGCCTCGGTGCCTGTTTTTGCTGTTCAAGGTACTCAAACTGTGATTTTGTCACCGCTTAATGGTTGTAAACAGAAACTACAAGTTTCCATTGATTTAATCAAGCTCTATCATGTGGCCAGTCCTAAACAGTAGGCCACGAGGGTATCTGGGTAGTTCCTTATCGCCTCTCCCTACACTGCAAGAGATCCCTCTATGTGCATTAAGCAGCCCTAATTTAACTACTACCCGGCTGGGGACTTCTGATGCTGAACCTGTACTCATGCCTGTTTCTACTGCAGCACCAAAAAATGAAATATATATATGATCAACTGCCTTTGGAGGTACCTACATCCTCTCCTTTGCCTAATGAGGTTCCTGTTTTTGTTCAGACTGCCTCCGGTTACTTTGCCGACATTGATGATTTTTCTTTAGATTCCTCACATACCTCCTTCCATGGAATACGTACACTGCTCTTTTGGTTTAAGCAGACTTATTTGATTCCTCCATGGTATTACTTTTAGATTTTCCTTTCCTTGGTTTTTCTCTTCTTCTAGATTGGATTTGCTATAGTGTTTTTCTGCTGTTTAATTGACATTATCTCCCAGAATGTGTTTCCAGAACTGGTAGCTTAAGTACTTACACCCCATTCTTCTTCACATAAGGTCCTAAGAGACTTCTCCCTTATGACCATTACTGCATTTCCTGCCCATGGGCCTGATTCACAGAACTAACTTACGTCAAAAACGTAAAGTTAGTACTTTTTGGTATTCACAGAATACACTTACCACAACTAACTTTATGTCCGCTCTCGAGACGGAGATTCCGGCCCGGTGGCGGAGATTCCGGCCCTGTGGCGGAATTTCCGCCTCCGGGCCGGAATCTCCGCCTCCGGGCCGGAATACCCGCATTTAGGCCGTTTCATGGCACTTGCAATGCTCAAACGGCCTAAATGCGGGTATTCCGGCCCGGAGGCGGAGATTCCGGCCCGGAGGCGGAAATTCCGCCACAGGGCCGGAATCTCCGCCACCGGGCCGGAATCTCCGCCACCGGGCCGGAATCTCCGGCCTGAGAGCGGACATAAAGTTAGTTGTGGTAAGTGTATTCTGTGAATACCAAAAAGTACTAACTTTACGTTTTTGACGTAAGTTAGTTCTGTGAATCAGGCCCCATGATGGTATTGTTTGGGTAAGGTCCCATATGACATTTTGGTCCCACAGAAACCTTACAAATTCCATATGTTTTTACGATTGCTCTGGATGATTTCATTACTCTAGGTTCCAGCTCGGATAAGTGGGATGTTAAGACTGTTTCAACCGTGTTATCTGAATAAGTATCCTATATGGTATTCAAAAATAAGGGTTTGTATTTAAATTCTGCAAACTATGGTGAAATGTTTTGCTACCATAATTATGCTCATCATTACTTACACAGAGCAAGTGCACCACATGCTGTTTTTAACTATATACAGTGGGAACACGGCCTAACACCACCTGTGGGGAGCCCCCAACACAATTTGAAAAAAGTTTCCTTACTTTACTAGTCTTGTCGCCACAGACCCGGTTTCATTTTATTATAAACTTAAACTTCCCAGGCAATGAAAAACATGCTGACACAAACTAAATTAAATTATTCTGATACGTTCATTTCCAATTTGACCGTGAAGGGTTATGATTATTGAAAAAACAATATTGATTTGAAATCAATGTGGGGTACAAGACACTCACAGGTCCTGGCCATTGATGCCTTATTTAGGGCTTGTTTGATCCCAAGACAAATTATATTTTTAAACAAAACAGTACAACAGACTACGTGTCTTGGACTAGCTAATTTGAAGAACTTAAATGCACCTAGCATTCTCTCTGTTGCACGTTTTGATAAATGGCAACAATACATTATTATCACAGAAGAGCAACTTAACGAATTTGTGCAGAATGGTACATAGAAATCTTCACTTTACAGTTCAGATAGGTGGTTAGTGTGGCCTCTTGATACTAATGGCTGCAATACACCTTTTTTAACCTCCTCTAAGGGTTTTAAAACTAGCAGACCAGGTCACAGATATGCCCATTCACAACATTTGGGTGTAGTAGCTGCCTATAGTGTAGTTAAGTTATGCCAGCAATGGCTAGAACTCTCCACATTGCCCGCTGTTAAGCAACATTTAGCTCTTCTTTCAGACAACATGGATTTGTAAAAACTTTTACTAGGTCCCAGATCTCCCTGTTCTAAACGTTTCACATATGCAACTTATCATGAACTTTGGAATATTTCCAAGAAGAAGCTGCTGAGAGGTTATGACAAAGTGATAAGGAAAATTTTGAAAAAGCATTGACTGCTGTTGATAATTGGCATGACCACATTGTCTACTCGTATTTATTCATCGAATAAGATTATGTTGTCTGCATTTGATATCATACAAAATAACATGTCTACCCTTTTACATGGTCAAAGTCAATTAAGATCGATTTTGCAATTCAGTTGGACATTGCAGGTTTTTAATTCAAACCGTGTGGCATTGAAATGTCTGAATGCAACAGAATTGTCTTTGCCTTATAACTAGTCACATATGCAACAGGTCATGGCAAAGAAAGACACAGCGTACACTATGCTTAACATAGAACGTTTAGAGAAACTGCCCTTTAGTGTAGCTGAAACATCTTCAGATATATGGTTAATACATGGTTTAGTTTCTTTAAAGATACCTACGTTTCATTTCTCGTCTTATCTGAAACACTTTCACGTAGGCAGATATGAGCGGATGGGCGGAAATTTTCTGCATTAAAGCTGGTTTCTTCCTTTCAATTACAAATGTGTGAGTGGTGACCAAGAGGTTTTTCTTAGTGGGAATGGATGTGGAGTTTCCTTGAGTCATTCATTAGTTTGTAAAGAGATAACACTGCATGGACCATGGTCAATTTGGCGTGTTATTTGAAGGGAGTTCCCATCCCCTTGACTAAGCCAGTTTTTTTTGTTACTTTCTAGTCCAAGTTACTTGATGTGAAATGTAGCTAGGTGTCCTTTACATTGTAACAGTTTTGAAGGTTGTGAATTGCTGTATGAATGTATCGTATCCACATACACACACAGCTTGAGAAATTATCTTGTGGCCAACAGTCCCTATTTCTAATAACTTTGAAAAGTTAAGCTGACTGAAAGTCTTATTGTTTCAAAAGACGTGGCACTAAGATCTGCCCAAGAAACTTTTGATCTCCAAGTTGCCCGGTCTGCCTCAAAAGTACAAATGCTCTAGCACATGAATTTGCCGCTACATTTTGGTGAACTTGTGCACCATATTTTTAATGCTTCAAACACCGCTGGTGTTGTACACTTTTTTAAAGCGATTGGGTCTGGATTTTTTTTCTGCATTTCAGACTGTACTTGGAGTAATTCTGTCTTTTATACACTCTTTGTTTTCAAGCATTTTTGGAGGCATTCTGTTGGTATTATTCCTGTTGATTGCTGTTTTGGTCCTGTTTTTGTTGCATCGCAGTGGATGTTCCACAACAAGGCCAAATGGCGATGGAATTGCCACACGTCCATCTGTGCCGTGAACGCATGGTGCAGTACTTTGGATTGTCTTTGCTAATAGAATCTAACGCCAACCGGTCTTTGTCTTTCCAGCTAGTGTGGTTTCAAAGTTTACAGCCTGTGTTTCATTGCCTCTGGTGCTTTTTTGAGTACGCACTAAACATACGCCTTGCTATGTAATTGGTGCAGACTACTGACATGGATCTGTTAGTGCATCCATTGAGGGTGCATCTCTAGTGTTGTCCTATGCTGATACCATTGCTGTGGTATGCATATTATGAGGTTCACACTCCAGATTGGGTGGATTCTTCCGCTCCAGGATCTATGGCGTCTGGCTCCATGTCTGAGGCTACACTTCTGGCACCCCTGTCCTCGGCTTCTGCTGATGGGGCTGGTACTGACCAAGTCAGTTCTTTGGAACTTGCTCTTCAGACTGATGTGGATCTGTCGTCTGCAGATACTAGATCCCTTCAGAACCCAAATGACTTTCTGGACATTGTGAACCTTACTGTACTACCGTCCTGTAGTGCGGACGCTTCAGAGACCCTTTTAATTCAGCATTTTTGTTTTCTAAAAATTATTTTATTGATCTTTTAGTAGTTTGCGGGATTTTTTAATTCACATTTTTAATGGCTTTATTTTGCTTATATTGTTAATATTTGATTTGATATGATGCTAGTTTTATTTAATTTATTGTATTTATAGAGCACAACACTCATCCCCAGAGGGATACCATGGTGCTAGAGCAGCAGCTACATTGCATCCTGCCTGACAACCAATTATAAGGGGAATAGCCAGGTCTTCAAACTCTTCCGCAACCTAAGAATGTTCGAAGTCAGATGAAGATGAATAGGCATCGAGTTCCAATGAATGGTATCTAGATGAGAAAAAGAGCGGCCACCCATTCTGGCTTTTTTGATGCGCTTTGTTCTAGCTAGCTCTAAGTTTGCAGAGCGGAGTGCTTATGTGGGCTTATAAAAAGCCACTCGGCCATGCAGAATAGCAGGCCCAGTTTCATATAATGCTTTATGAACATAGCATAGCAGCTTTAATTTAGCTCTCTTCAGTACAGGCAATCAATGAAGTGAATTTAAATAGAGGGAGGCTGAAGTATTTCGGGCACTGTTACAAATGAGTCTGGCTGCCGCATTTTGAATGGACTGCAAATGAGTAAACAAAATATCAGTCATTCCCAGATATAGAGCATTGCCATAATCCAGCCTGCTCATAATCGATGCCTGGACTGCAGTCCTTCATCATTCCACTGCAATCTAACAGAAAAGCTTGCGCAGTAGTCGGAGCAGACCAAAGCATTTGCCATAAGTGGCATTTACCTGGTCGTGCATGGAGAGAGAGTCATCTATTAAGAACCCAAGATTCTAAGCTACTCTCCTCGGTTCTGGTGCAGTACCCAGCAACATTGGCCACCAGGATTTGTCTCAAATGCTTCAAGCTCCACCAAAGAAAAAAATCTCTGTCTTCTCCACATTAACTTTCAAATTTTCGCTAGAGAACCAGTGAGATTATCACAAGTCTCCCCATGTCTCTCTCCCTATAGAAATAATAAACTGAGTATCATCAGCATAGGAGCAGATCTCAAAGCCCCAAATGTAGACGATACCCACCAAGGAAGAGACATAGACATTGAACAATGTAGGGGTAAGAGAAGTACCCTGTGAAACCCCACATTTGGACATTTGAGGGGTAGACCTAAAAGTGGCCAGTTACACTGACTGAGATCTTTTATTCAGAAAAGATCCAAACCACTGCAAAGCTTTTGAATGCACACCAGTCTCATGTAAGCTCTTAATTAACAGGCTATGAGAGACCGTGTCGAAAGCTGCGGACAGATCCAACAGGATCAAAACCACAGCCTTCCCCTGATCAACCTCCGATCTAATACTGTCCAGCACTGCCAGCAAGATGGGGTCAATACTATTTCTGGCTCTAAAGCCTGTTTGGGTCGAGTCCAGTAGATTATTACTTTCCAAGAAATGTGTTAGCAGGGAATTAACTAGCCTTTTAAATACTTTTGACATACATGGCAATAAAGAAATTGGGCAATAGTTAGATAGGATGGAAACATTCATCCTCGTTTTCTTTGCCAAAGGTAGACTCGGGGCCTGCTTCCAACTAGCAGGAGATTCTGCATTGTTCAAGGATATATTCAATATCTGGTTATGGAAAGGACTCAGTATAGAGGCCAAATGTGAAAACATAAAATGGGAGCAGGGATCATAGGGAGATCCATTTTTCGCCTCTAACATGACCTTTTCAACCTGTCCTGAATTAAAAGTTGCAAAGTTGCCTAAATGGATGCCAGCTCTTTTGTGAGTGCCAAAGTGCTCGAAAGAGATCTCATCTAAAGGAGGTTGGACCTCAAAAGTTGAGTAGATCTTTTCAATTTTATCATTAAAAAACACCCATCTCTTCACATCGCTCACCCGAGGCATTGATTGTCTGATTTAGACTTACAGAGTGGGCTAATTTCTTTACAATTTTAAATACACAGAGGCTGGAGGAGTTTCAGGAGTAGAGACAGAGAGGTTCTTGCTCATTTCATAAGGGACCAGTTTGAGATACTGGGTAAAAGGGAGGAGGCTGTAGCTGACTCTGGGGAGGGAACCCTGGTAGGAACCCAGTAAGAGAGTGCTGTGGACTCAGGCTTCAGGATCCCCTTAGCACAGATATACCCCAGACACATGCCTAGAGTGTCCCCTAATGCTTTTTCTAGAGTTTCACCAAGGCACTTACCTCATTTAGGGGCCGATTCCGATTCGGGCCGGAAATCTCTCCGACCGAGCCGGACCCGGAGAGATTTCCGACCGACCGGACTCGTGCAGCCCGACCGAACGAGTACGATGCGCACGTATGCCATCGGACTCGATTCGGTCGGACTCCCATTGAAGTCAATGGGAGCCTGCCGTACAACGCGTACGCGGGCTCCCATTGACTCAATGGGTGCGAGGCGGACAAGGGCGCCCCTACAGCATGTACGCGGCGGAGCGATCTCGCGCCGTACACGCACAGGTAGGGGACCCATGGGTCCCCCTGTGTGCGACTCGCGCGGCTACGCGTACAGGGGGTCCGACACGGACCCCCAAAGTACGGCTCCGACAGCTCTTTCGAGCCGGACTGCGCGGCTCGGTCGGACTCGCCCGCGGCGCGCATCGTACTTACCCGGCCGGGGAACGTCTCCATTGCGCGGTGCGAGTCGAGTCCGAGCGAGTCGGTCGGTGCGGTTAGACCCGGGAACGAGTCGGTCGGAGCGGTCGGGACGCCCGGACGAGTCGGTCGGCGATTTCGCATCGTACTCGCCGCCCGGACGCGCGTACGAATCGGTCGGGAAATAGGGCTCCGACTCGGATCCGGTAAAGCCGAATCCGATTCGGAGCCCTACCGGCCGAGATCGGAATCGGCCCCTTAATGTCTAGAATATCTCAGGTGTGTACACCACCTCAAATTTCTGGGGTGCCACTTTCCTCAATTCAAGGAGTAGATCAATTGGGTAGGTTGAGTTTTGCAAAGACCCTGAGCTTGCAGTTGGCACTTCAGAAAGCTAAGGCTGACGAAGATGAGAAAGCCAGAGAGTTCAAGAGGGAGAAGCTAAGGCTAGCTCACCAGGTACAAGAGGAGAGGAGGAGAGAGAAACAGGAGGAATGGGCCTGGGAAGAGAAATTGTGTGCAAGAGAGAGGAGATCAGACAGAAAGAGAGGAAAAACAGAAAGAGTGGGAGGAGGAACAGAAGAAAAAGGACAGAGAAACTTAGGATGGCAGCAGTGACAACTCCATCTGGGATAAGTGACTCTACTTCCATTTCAGGCCAGGCTGTGGCCAAGGTTCCCAAAGATCATGTGCATGCTTATGTGGAAGGGCAGGATGTTTTGAAATGGTTTGTGAGTTTTGAGGTCAATTTTAAAGCGCAGGCCTTAAATGAGGTGTCTAAGGCAGCTGCCTTAATGGGGGACATGCCATTAGAAGGGACAGCGTCACTGGAAGGATGCCTGTGGAAGTCCAGGTTGTCTGTAAGCGAATGAAGGAAGCTCTCATTAGTAGGTCTGGGCTGAAGCCAGCTCAATACCTGCAGAGATTTCATGACTGCAAGAGAGTGAATGATGTTCCGTTTGAGACTTTGATTCATGGTGTATTGCATGATTGGAATGACAGTGTAAGAGGGATGGAGACCAAGGTTTTTCAGTCCCTTAACCAGTTGATGGTGACAGAGTGAGGATGGTGACTCAAGGAGGAGTGCTCTAGCCCACTTAGGCAATACCTATCTGATCTGATAGAGAGGGATCCAACAAAACTTGCAGTGTTAGTTGGTAAGTGGTTGGCTAACAGGGTCACAAAGAGCTGCAAAAGCATGATTCTAAGCCTAAAGGGGGCAAAGAACTCTCCAAAGACTGGTTCCAAACCAGAGGGTAAGAGCCAGGGTAATTCTCATGGGACTTGAGGAGGGCCCAGCAAACATGGGAATGGTAATGGTGTATCCAGGAGGGAGCATCATGAAAAGGGAAGGAAGGGAAGCCCTTCTAAGTCCAAGGTGGTGACTTGTTTTAAGTACCACAAGATGGGATATTACAAGAGACACTGTCAAGAGAAGGAGCTTGACACAGCAACATGTGATAGCAAGAATGTTACACATGGGTGACGGTACCGGAAAGGGACTGGTTGCACTCAACCTAGTAGCTATGGATTTTTGGGAGAGGGAACCGGATGCTCTGAAGCACATCCATCCTAAAACAATGGGGTTTGTACAGGAAGTTAATATCAATTGGAGAAAAGTGTCTACCCCAGGGGATACTGGAGCCTTGCGCATTATGTTTGAGAGGAAGTACCGTAAGCCTGAGGAGATACTCCTTGGAACCACGGATACCGGTTTGGTAGCCCCTGGAGAGGGCATGGAGTACTTGCTTGTCAGGGTTGAGATTGAGCTCAATGGCAAGGAAGACATGATTAATGTTGGGATACGTGAAAAGTAAGGAGCTGAATGTCTCTTGGGCATTGATTTGATTGCCCCTGGCTTGGTGCCAGGACCAGAAGCCTTTATAGCTTGGACAACATCTGCTGGGTTGACCAGAGCACACGCTGCATGTCAGTGTCAGAGTGAGGCTGGGATCATCTCTGTTTGCAGTGACCAAGACAAGGTAGTTTGCAGGAAAGGGACTCTGGGAACACAGTGGCTTTGTAGGTTATCGCTTCTGATCCAGTGAGAGAGGAGATGAGGCTCCTGAAGTGGACCATTTGCTGGAGTCTATGTTGCTTCCAGAGCCTTAGGGTTTGTTAGCTGATACAAGCCCTACCCTAGAAGATTTCCACAAGGCACAGGAGGAGTGCCCTAAGCTTTGGAAGAAACCCCAGGACTAGGTTAGCAAAGGAGTGGTTGGAAAACACTGTGGGCCATATTATCAAGAACGGCGATAAGGGGCTTGATAATATGCCCTATAGAATTCCAATAGAAGCCCAGGTTCTGGTGTGAAGGACATCAAACCTGGGCTTCTATTGGAATTCTATAGGGCATATTATCAAGCCCCTTATCGCCGCTTTAGCTGCAGTTTCCTGCCGCTAAAGGGGCGATAATGTTATCGCCATTCTTGATAATATGGCCCTATGTTGTCTGGAAGGATGGTCTACTCTGTATTGAACTTGTAAAGTACCTGAGTACCTGAGTCAGGTACTATCAAGAGGCTAGTGGTTCCATTAGTGCACAGGAACTTCCTGTTGTCACAGGCCTATAAAGTGCCCTAAGCAGGAGACCAGGATAGGTTGCACCCTCTGTTCTACTGGCCAAGGATGTGCAGAAACATAGAAAGGTTCTGTAGAACCTGTCCAGCTTTCCAGATGAATGATAAGATAGGAAGGAAGACAAAGGCATTGTTAGTGCCTCTACCAGTTGTAGCTGTTCGTTTGAAATGGTGGGAATAGACGTTGGTCCATTTAACCCCCCTCCTCATAATCAGGCATAAAGTACATCTTGGTCACTGTGGATCACGCCGCCAGGTACCAGGAAGCTGTACCTCTGAGGTGCATGACTGCAAAGGTGATAGCAAGAGGTCTTCTGGGGATTTTTTCTAGATTCGGATCTCCAAGGATGTTAATTTCCAACTGGTGAACCAAATTCATCTCTTCTTACATAAGAGAGAGGTAGGAGCAAGCTGGTGTGACATACCACTTCTCTACTGCATACCACCCACAAGCTAATGGTTAAGTGTAGCGGTTCAACAAAATACTGAAGAGCATGATAGGAACTCTTCCAGAGAACCTCAGGAGGAAATGGGATCTTCTCCTGCCAAGTCTCTTATTTGCCTATCAAGAGACGCCGCAGAAGAGAGTAGGGTTCAGTCCCCTTGAACATCTGTATGGACACCCAGTGTAGGGTCCACTCGCCTTAGTAAGAGAAGATTGGGAGGGACCTCAAATTCTCTAGTGAATGATGTGGTGAACCATGTGATTGGCCTCAGGAAGTTGATGGTCCAATACATGGGTCAGGTAAAGGAAAACATTCAGTCTAGCCAAGAGCTGAAAAGGAATGGTATGATCAGAAAGCTACGGTGACTGGGTATCAGGAAGGTCAAGAGGTGTTAGTGGTAAAGCATATTTGTCTCGGGGCTTTGGAGGTCAATTGGTGTGGACCATACAAGGTAGTACAGAAAGTGTCTAAGGTAAACTACTTGGTGGACACATGTGCCACAAGTGAACCCAAGAGACTGTTGCATGTGAACAGGCTGAAGCCGTACCTCCTGGAGAGACTACACAGTGAGTGTCATAGTAATGGCAGAGGGCATTGAGGAAGACTGTAAGCCTCTTCCTGATCTGCTGCATGGTGACATGAAGGATGGCACCATGGAAGGGGCTCAGTTAGCCCCTGGGTTATGTCCTGAGCAGACGAGTTAGTGTAAAGAGGTGTTGAGCAGGTTTGCCAACCTCTTCTCACTGACTCCAGGGTTGACACCTGTGTGTGTGCATGACATAGACATGGGTGACAGTCTGCCAGTGAAGAGCATAATGTACAGAACGTCTGACCTGGTTCAGGGATGCATTAAGGTGGAAGTTGCCAAAATGTTGGACCTGGGAGTCTGGGACCTGGGAGTCTCATAGTCATTGGTCAAGTCCTGTGGTTCTAGTACCACAGCAAAGGTCTACTGACTTGTGGTTCTGTGTGAACTACTGAGCCCTACTTGAGCACTTTGGATCTGACCAGTGGATATTGGCAATTTGCTTTGGCACCAAATGCTAAGGAGAACACTGCATTTTCATACACCAGAGGGGCTGTATCAGTTTAAGGGTGATGCCTTTTGGGTTGAAGAATGCCCCTGCCACTTTTCGATGCTTGGAGAACCATGTACTCCCAGGGTTGGAAGAGTTCTGTTTGGCCTACTCAGATGATATTGTGGTGTTCAGCAATTCATGAAAGGACCACCTGAGGCACCTTGGACAAGTCTTGGCAAGGATCCAGGAGGCAAAACTGACCATCAAGACAACTAAGGGGCCGATTCCGATCTCGGCCGGTAGGGCTCCGAATCGGATTCGGCTGAACCGGATCCGATTCGGAGCCCTATTACCCGACCGATTCGTACGCGCGCTCGGGCGAGCGAGTACGATGCGAAATCGCCGACCGACTCGTCCGGGCGTCCCGACCGCTCCGACCGACTCGTTCCCGGGTCTAACCGCACCGACCGACTCGCTCGGACTCGACTCGCACCGCGCAATGGAGACGTTCCCCGGCCGGGTAAGTACGATGCGCGCCGCGAGCAGTCCGACCGAGCCGCGCACTCCGGCTCCAAAGAGCAGTCGGAGCCGTACTTTGGGGGTCCGTGTCGGACCCCCTGTACGCGTAGCCGTGCGAGTCGCACACAGGGGGACCCATGGGTCCCCTACCTGTGCGTGTACGGCGCGAGTCGCTTCGCCGCGTACACGCTGTAGGGGGCGCCCTTGTCCGCTCTCGCACCCATTGAGTCAATGGGAGCCCGCGTACGCGTTGTACGACAGGCTCCCATTGACTTCAATGGGAGTCCGACCGAATCGAGTCCGATGGCATACGTGCGCATCGTACTCGTTCAGTCGGGCTGCACGGGTCCGATTCGGTCGAAAATCTCTCCGGGTCCGGCTCGGTCGGATAGATTTCCGGCCCGAATCGGAATCGGCCCCTAAGTGTCAGGTAGGGCAGTCCTCTGTAGTCTACCTTGGGCATGAGGTAGGGAATGGCAAGATTTGCCCGTTGGATGCCAAGATTCAGTCTGTGATGGAGTGGGAAGTTCCTACTATCCAGACTGAAGTGAGGGTCTTTTTAGGGCTCACCAGGTATTATGGAAACTTTATGGCCAACTATGGAATTATAGTTGCCCCATTGACTGCTTCGACCTCTGGGAAGCAGCTCAGGAAGGTAATATGGACTGCAGAGTTTCAAAAGGCATTTGAGGAGCTGAATAAGGCACTGGTACGGAAAGCGCCTGACTACAATCAGCCTTTCATTGTACAGATGGCTGTATCTGACAAAGAAGTTGGAGCAGTGTTAGCTCAACTGGATGACAAAGGTCGAGAGCATCCGGTAGCCTTTATTAGTAGGAAAATTATTAGGCAGAGAGCAGAACTGGGCGGATATTGAGAAGGAGTGCTTTGCCATAGTGTGGGTCTTCCACAAATTACGCCCATATTTGTTTGGCACTAAGGGGCCGATTACGATTGTGGAAGGACCGTCACCGCCAGCCCGGCGGTGGCAGTCCTTCCCACATCCGACTGCGATTTTCCCACCGCCAGATTACGATGGCGGTGGGATCCAGACTGCGACTGCGGCGGACGCAAAGACCGTCCGCCACGGGAACCGCCACAGGCAATCGTTGCGATTGCCTGGCGGAGCGGTCTGCAGCAATGAAATGGCGGCGGTGCCTAGCAGGCACCGTCCGCCAGATCACGATGCTGTCTCCAGCCAGCCTTTCTATGGCGGATAAACCGCTATTGAAAGGCTGGTGGAGATTGGTTTTGGGGGCCCGTTGCGGGCCCCCCTTGTGTTGGGGGGAGGTGTGGGTGCACTGGGGGGGGTACCCATGGTACCCCCCAACATTTCACTGCACCAAGTGGCAGGCACCGTGTGGTGCCTGCCATGTAGTGCAGTGAAATGCGCAACATGCCATTTTGACTTCGCGGCGGGTGCTGCTGTCAGCAGCACCCGCCGCAATGTTAAAATGCAAGATGCGACCGCCATGGTGGCGGTCGCATCCTAATTTGGTGTGCGGGACCGCCGCATGTATTGCGGACGGTCCCAGTCTCCACCACGATGGCGGACGGACTCCAGTCCGTCCGCCATTGTAATGAGCCCCTAAGTTTGTGGTGCAGACAGATCATAAGCCACAGAATTGGTTGATTGCTATGAAGGGAGAGAATCCCCAGTTGTTGAGATGGTCTATTTCTTTTCATGGCTTAGAATTTGTAGTGGAGCACAGAGGTGGACTGAGCCACGGGAATCCTTACGGACTTTCCCACCGGTTTTACTGATCTGACCACCCAACCTCTCCAGGTTAGGAGTTAGTTTGAGTGTTCTGATCTGGGAGGGGCATCTGTTGAGATGGAAAAGTCCTCTGCATGGTAAAGATATGTACCCCTGCCCTGAGTGCTGAACTGTACTGTTGTCTGGATCCCCAATGCTGATTTTTTGTCCTACGGAAACAGGGATAATGCATGCGCACCATGACATAGGCCTGTCTTATGGATTGCAGTTTAATTATACCAGGAGGGGTGCCACCTTGACCAGGAGTTAAGTAGCACAAGCGCGGTGGTGGCAGCAGGACCTTTTACCCTGTATCACTGGAGTGGCCTAAAGGCTAACTCACATTTTCAAAAGTCCCTCTGCTGTGTGCTTAACTCACCTGTGGCCTACATCAGGTAGATGTGGACTGCTGCATAGCACAGGAGTAGTGACTCTGCATTGGTTGTGTGTGTGTCTGGGGAGGGTATAGAACAGGGATAGAGCAGAGCTGTGTGGTACATGTGATAGTAGTGCATGTGCTGAGTGTATGTATGTCTGTGAGGAATAGATTACATGAAAGATGTAGTGCTGCACAGTGCGTGTGCAATTAAAGCATGCACTGGGTGTATGTGTGCTTCCGTGAAGTACAATACACGAAGGGTGAAGTGTTGTGCAGCATGCACATAGTGAGTGTGTGTGTGTCTGTTAATAACACACCCTGGTTAAATATAGAAACGCTTCAGTGCTGAACAATGCGCACAGACTGAGTGCATGCACTGAATGCATGTGTACATGTAATATTAGAATGCATGAAAGTACTAGTGATGGACAGTAAGTGTGCTGTGAATGTACACTAAGGGGGATATTCACAAGAACGTGCGCTAAACATCTCCAAAAAATCTTAACGCAACTTCACACATCGCAGTCTATCGCGGGAAAATAACCCCGTGTTAACGTGGAATTCAAAACACGGCGATGCCATGCGATAGTCTCCCGAAAACGCGGACAATGTCCGCGATACAACAACCGTGACGGTGATAAAAACCCAAACCCCAGCACAAAAAAACATGCGATGGGCCAAACCGCGATGAGGAAATCAGCGATAAGCAGCGCCAGGCCTGCAATACACACACGGCAGGCGGGAAAATCACTACAAAAGTACAAAAAACACACAAACACAAAATAACCAACCCCGAAGCACCATGGAGGCAGCCGGAGCAGGCGCAGAGGACGAGCGGAACCCCACAAGCACCCCGGTCGACCAGCCTGGGACCTCGGGTACAGGGAAGGGCAAGGACAAGAAGAAGAGGAAGACGTAGTTCAGTCCGCAGGAGAATAGGATCATGGTCACGGAGGTGATGGAACACCATCAAGAACTGTTCGTCACCTCCAATGTGTCATTGGGCAGCAAAAATGGAATATGGCGGTCCATCGTGGACAAGGTGAATGCCGTCGGAGAGCACAAGAGGTCAATGGACGAGGTCAAGAGGCGATGGATTGACATCAAGCGCAAAACCAAGGAGAAACTCACAGGCAACCAGAAGGCAGCAATGCAGACTGGAGGTGGGAGCCCAGCGCCACAGCTGGAGCTGGATGACATGGAGGAGCTGGTGTCGACAGTCATCAGTGTGGAGACCGTGGCAGGAGTCAGGGGACCGGACACTGCTCGACATGACACAACACAACAGCAACAGGGTGAGTAACCACCAGGTACTGGGGGTACGGGGGGAGATGGACACAATGGCACACATGCATAATCAAGCAGAGCACAGTGCACACCCACAATGACTCTGGATCATGGCCCTGATCTACAGACTGTCACAATGTTCATTGCCATGCTGTCTGAATGTGAACATGTACCATGCGGCTACATACATGTGGACACATTGTAACACAGCATCTCCCCTTCACATTGCAGGGGCACCGTCAACACCTCCTGCAGAGCAATCCCAGCCACTCTTCACTGATGACGAGGAGTACATCACCAGCATCGACACCCAAGCCCTCCAAGACATCATTGAACTCATCCGCCAATCACCTCCAGGACCAGGGCAGCCCAGCTGCATCGAGGAGACCCCACCCACTCCACAAACCACACAGCAGGAGGCACCCACAACCCCAGCTGTCTCCCAAGACCCCCCGAACAACACATGGCCTTCCAACGCCGTGTGTTGGAGGGCCAGAGGGAGATGGCTGAGCAGGTGCGGGTGGGGTTCAACCTCATGGCTACCAAACTTGACGCCATCCATGGGTGTCTGAGTCACATCAGGGACCACCTCCAGTCCCTAACGGACACCCACAGGCCGCTCCATGGTCTCCAACTAGCCCTGGCTGACATCGCTGGAGTCATGACTTGGAGACAAGAACACCTGTCCGCTCAGAGTGGCTCCAGCGATCTCAGCCGTGAGCTGGCACACATGCGGAGGCTCATGGAGGACATGGTGCGGATGGAGGCGGAAAGGATGGCAGCCACCGCTGCACATCAGCAAAATGTAGCTGGGATCTACCATGCCCTGCATATCCTCATCATGGCATTGCTGCCACAAGGCGTGGCGCAGATGAATGCTGCTGCTCCTACACCATCCACATCTCCGCCCCCTGGTGTGTCAGTGCCTCACAGTGCAGCCGACAATCCACCTCTGGCCCCTGATGTGTCAGTGGCACACAGTGCCGCAGCCGGAACTGCACCACCCACAGGTGGGGCAGAGCACACATCCGAGGACGAGCACGTGGACGTGGATGGGCTTGAGATCAGGAGGCACTAGCATTCATGTCCGCCACCTGGCCTGTTACTGCTTGGTGCCGCACATGGCCCCATGACCTTCCACTGACCCCCGATACACTCTGCTGCACTCACCTTGGACCGCGACATGGACTGCCATATCCTGTTTGGTGACCAATGACACGGCGACCAGACTGCGGACTGTACCCTTCCTTTTCCGCTGTACTTGTCATTCCCCGAGGGACTCTGGCTGGCCCTCCACGGGCCCATATTGTGAAGTGGGGTTGGCATGGCCCTGTACTGCTCCAGCTGCAAAACTCCACTGGATGTGCATTAAACATTCAGAAACGTACTGCTGTGTCATGTCTTTCATCATTCATGTATGAATGTGTGGATGAATGTAGGGTCAGTGATTCCCCCTAACTTCAATAATGCTCATCTAGTGGGATTCCAGTCACAGTGTGCTACATTGCCGATTGCGTTCCGGGTGCCGTAGACACTACAACAGGGACACACGCATTAGTTACTTCCTTGTCCGGACATGGACTGAACCACACCCAGAGCCCCCGAGTCATTGTTGCAAGCCCTGCGCTGGTCCGGCGTACGCCAGGCCAGACCACTCCGCTTACGCTCCGAGGGGGGGCCACATAGATACAAGTCGCAGGTTTACACGCTAGTGGTCTGCAGGTCACTGGTCTAGTTGTCAGCATGTCATGGCCACTCCCTGAGGGCAGGTTTGCACACACACCACACCCATCCGGCACAATCGTCACAGGCCATGTGACCCCGCCAATATAAGGGGCCGACAACGTCACATTCCCCACTGCCGGTGGTGACTGGATGACGGACGTTCCACGATTCTCAATCATAAAGGACCCATGAGTTGTTGCCCACAGGGTTAGTCGCACCCGAAGCCATGCGGCCGTCACGGGCCTACCACCACATGGCGCTGACTGGGGTTGCACAGGGTTAGTGGCACCCAAAGCCTTGCGGCCGTCACGGACCTACCACCACGTGGCGCTGACTGGGGTTGCACAGGGTTAGTGGCACCGAAATTGCTGAGCGGGTGTGCAGCCTGCGATGATGACGTGTGCACTGATGTGGTCTCTGCCATTGATGCCTCAGGACTCAACGTCATGTGTGGGACCTGCTGGGCCGCGGTGCGGGTCCGCATGATGTGGAGCATGCCTTGATGGCGGGACCGGAGCCTGGAGCTTGCACGGGCACGTGGTGTGCCCACTGGTGGACACAACGTTGACGGCAGGTGAGCAGTGGGGCCTGGGTGCGCAAGTGTGGACAGCCAGCGCTGGCCGGCGGGAGGGGGTAGGGTGCAGCTGCATGTGTGCGCAGGGACGGACAGGGGTTGTTGCCGTGTGCAGTGAGAAGGACTCTGCCATGATTGACTCTGGCCTCGATTACAGATTGCAGACCTGGTGGCTTGCAGTGTATACTGGCACGTGGTTGGAGACACACCGGTGGCAGCAGGTGAGCAGTGGTGCCTGGGTGCGCGGGGGCGGCAGTGTCCCTCCCTCTCTCTCTCTCTCCCTTCCTTTCCTTCTCTCTTACTCTCTCTCTCTCTCTCCCTTCCTTTCCTTCTCTCTCTCTCTCTCACTTCCTTTCCTTCTCTCTCTCTCTCTCTCTCTCTCCCTTCCTTTCCTTCTCTCTCTCTCTCTCGCCCTTCCTTTCCTTCTCTCTCTTTCTCTCTCTGCCTTTCTTTCCTTCTCTGTTTCTCTGTTTCTCTGTGTCTCGCTCCTTTGATGTGCGCATGACACACGTTCTGATTTGGTGCTTTATTGTCCAGGCTGTGACATCAAGATTGTCCCGGACGGACCCGACAGGAGTCTTCCGCATTGGTGTTTTGTGTTGTATTTCAATAAAGTTTTTGGTTGTTACTTCAATGATGAGTGACTGTTTCTCGTTCTTCTGACCACACATGTGTGTTTCTTGTTGTCATTGGGCGGCATCATGCGCTTTTTGTGGCTCTTGTGTCATGCACGGTATGTGTTTGTCCGGGGGGGGGGCCTGGGAGTGGTGGCGAAGGGTGTTGTGGCCCTCATGGGTCTCCGAGCTGCATGATCATTGTCTCCATGGCATCTGTGGGTCTTCAGATGTGGCTCTTGGCTGGGCTCCCTTTCATGCTGCAGGTAGTTGTCCTGCTTAACACCAGCAGAAGCCAGGTGTTAAATCCCTGCTGCTACCGCGGTTTATCGCCTGTTTTTGGTTCGCATCGCAGATCTGGCAGTTCGTTGTGAATGTGGTGTAGTGGTGTTTTCGTGTGTTTTTGCACAGGAACGCCTACTCTGCATCTCATTAGGGTTAGTTGGTGGTGTCACCCGTGGAGGTAAATTTTGCGGCAGTTATCGCGGGAATACTGGCGTTGTCTGCAGTTTGCACCCGCTTGTGAATGGGGCGTTAAATCTATCTCCACTTTTGATGCGTTAAGGTGGCGATAACTCTGCGATAATTCCTTGTGAATATGCCCCTAAGTAAGTGTGTCTGCAATTGTACATTACATTGACAACCCTGAGTTCCATTTTGGGAAGCACAGGCCTGCCTGGTGAAGACATAAGAAGGAGAGGAGACAGAATTGTGTATTGCTGCTTTGCTGTGAGCCGGGAGGAACACACACTGGAGGGAAAAGGAACCATGTTGTCAACTTTGAAGGATCATAATCGAGCAGTAGGCAATGTCAGTTTAGAGTAAAGAAATGCCTTATATATGGGGATTATCAAAGATAAGATGTCAATCCACCAAAAATATGAGGGTGTGTCTGGCAGCAGGTCCAAAGAGGATACGTATCTGTAAAAAAGAATTCGCCATTGGCTTCCCATGGAGGCATGGGTACAATTATAAGTGCATTTGCATTGTGTTTAAATGCAAGACAAGGCCAGCCCTTCGCTGCCCAACTAACAGGGCCAAATCCTATAAGCGCACCAGTCATTGCGACCATCCGGCGGCTGTTTGAACCAAATCAAACACAAAACAAGCACCATGGATACATGCATGTACACTGAGAAATTATGTTTCATGCGTACTGATGGAATATCTGAGCCTGCATCAGGCAGGAACCACATTTGGGACAATAAAAGCAAAAAACGTAAGAACCTCCCCTTTCAGACCCTCTTTGACAAGTTATAGAGCATAGAGGCAGCTCTTTGTGGGAAGTGACTACAATGCCCCGAAGGTAATAATAGTCGTCATCATCATAATAACAATTCAAGTTTTCCGTTTCTTCAGATCATCTGAGGGCTGTACATTTTTTTTTACCTATATGGGAGCTTAATATCGAGCACAGAATAAAATTGGCCTACAATAGTTTTATACAGCTGTAAAATTTATTTTGTAGCTTAGCTTTTCTTGGACCTAAGAAGTTATTAGGAAAAAGCAGAGACACACGCTAGCTCAACAAACGACACGCAGTAAATAAGAGTAAGTTCACGCAAGACCCTCTGGAAACGAATTACTTCCTTCTGCCGCTAGATGACAGTGTTGCACTGGTGTTTGCTCCACAAGGCCGTAGTTCAAACTCGAATCTAATTTTGAAATATGTACGCATGTTGCTTGTATTGGATTGCTTATTCATATGGCACTTTCCATTCCCATCGCGAGGCCCCACACACTTGTACCGCTCTTTACAGCGCCATTCGTCCACTTGAAAGCGCTATGTAGAAGCGGAGGAAAGGAAAAGACTGAGGGGCATATTCACAAGAACGTGCAATAAACATCGCCAAAATAGGTTAACGCCAGTTCACATATCGCCGTCCATCGCAGGAAAATAACCCCGTGTCAACGTGGCATTCCCAACACTGCGGTAACATGCGATAGTGTCTTGATAACGCGGAAAATGAACGCGATGAACCCACCGGGACGGCGAAAAAAATCCAACAGCGAACGTGAAAAAAGGTGCGATGGGCACAATCGCGATAAAACAATCAGCGAAAAGCAGCGCCAGGCCTGCAAATCACACACATCAGGCAAGAAAAACCACCATAAAAGCAGAAGAAAAAAAAATAAAAATAAAACCGAACCACAGCGAGTCACAATGGAGGCAGCCGGAGCAGGCACAGAGGACGGCCAGAACCCCACAAGCCCCACGGAGGACCAGCCTGGGACCCCGGGGACAGGGAAGGGCAGTGAAAAGAAGAAGAGGAAGACGAAGTTCAGTCCGCAGGAAAACAGGATCCTGATCACGGAGGTGATAGAACACATCAACAACTGTTCGTCACCTCCACTGTGTCATTGGCAACAAAAAATACAACATGGCGTGCGGAGGAGGACAATGGACGAGGTCAAGAGGCGCTGGAATGATGTGAAGCGCAAGACCAAGCAGAAACTCGCCAACAACCAGAAGGCAGCAATGCAGACTGGAGGTGGGAGTCCAGCACCACAGGAGGAGCTGGATGAGATGGAGGAAATGTTGTCCACAGTCATCAGTGGGGAGACTGTGGCAGGAGTTGGGTGACCTGACACTGCTCAACATGACCCGACACAACAGCAACAGGGTGAGTAAACACCAGGGACTGGGGGAACGGGGGGAGATGGGCACAATGGCACACATGCACAACCAAGCGGAGCACAGTGCACACCCACAATGACCCTGAATCATGTCCCTGATCCCCTTGGCACACTGCAGCACACATAGCAACAGCACGTAGGCCCCCGTCGACTATGTGCCCAGAGGAGGCCCGCCCACACATCACTTATCTCACAACCAACCCATGCACATGTGCTGACCCCAGAAAAGCTGCGGGTCCGTGAGCCACACTGACAATGCAAGTGACACTGCATGACGATTAGCATGGCTGCAGTCCGATCATCATGACATGGTGCACGCCACCACACTGAGGTGGCTGAGTGTGGACCACATCAGTAAAGGAGCAGGTCACACTCTGACACATCCACCTGCACAAACAACCCCTGACCTCAACAACACACCTGCGGACAAACCATGCCCCACAGCCCCAACCCCCACCAAGAGCCCAAATTACCCAAGAATGCAACATCTCAGCACTGTAAAAGCACAGAAGTCAAGGCACACCGCCTGAAAGGGATAAGGGCCAGCCACATCAGAGCTGCAGGGGCGACTCACCCAAAATGCGGCACACACACATGATATGCAGTGCATATCAACATTGAAAACAATGTGGTATGAACTGCAACACGTTCACAACAGAACAGAGCACCCAAGTGGTGCCGCTTGTGTGTAGAAACTGGCCAATCACATTTGGCATAGCAGGGAAACATGGGATGAAAATGTACGAGTACAAACACACATCCGTGATGATGTCGTAATGCCCACTGTCCCGCATCAAGTAGGCAGCTCCTCCCAAACAGTAACAATATACATTGTCATACAGTCTGTATGTAGATGTGTACAATCCGTCAACATACATGTGTACACAATGTAAAACTGCATCTACCCTTCACATTCCAGAGGGAGAACCAACACCTCCTGCAGAGCAGACCCAACCTCTCTTCACTGATGACGAAGAGGACCACACCACCATCGACCCCGACGCCCTCCAACAGCTCATGGACGCCCTCAGGACCCCACGCCCAGGAGCAGGGCAGCCCAGCTGCATCAAGGGAACCCAACCCCCTGCACAGACCACACAGCAGGAAGCACCTACCACCACGGCTGACTCCCAGGACACCCACGACCAACACATGGCCTTCCAACGCCGTGTGTTGGAGTGCCAGGAGAAGGTGGCTGATCAGGTGCGGGTGGGGTTCGACCGCATGGCAGCCAGACTTGATGCCATACATGGGTGTCTGATTCCCATCAAAGACCACTTTCAGTCCCTAACGGACACCCACAGTTCGCTCCATGCTCTCCAGCGATCCATGGCTGACATCGCTGGAGTCACGTTACTGAGACAAGAACAACTGTCCAGTCAGAGTGGCTCCAGCGAGGTCTGCCGGGAGTTGGGACAGATGCGGGGGCTCATGGAGACCATGGTGCGGATGATGGCGGACAGGATGGCTGCCATGGCTGCACACCAGCGGGATGTGGCTGGGGCCTTCAATGCCCTGCAACACATCGTCATGGCATTGCTGCCTCAAGGCCTAGCTCAGATGGGTGCTGCTGCAGCTTCTACATCCACATCTTCGTCCCCTGTTGTCTCAGTGCCTCACAGTGCGGCAGGCAATCCACCACCACCCACGTGTGAGGCACATGTGCCATCAGAGGACGAAGATGCGGGTGAACCAACCTTACTGGTAAGGAGGAGGCAGTAGCATCCATCTCAGCCATGTGGCCTGTTTCTGCTTGGTTCTGCCCTTTGCATCATCAACTTCCACTGTCCCCCGATACACTCTACGACACTCACCTTGGCCTCGACATGGACTGCCATGTTACGTTTGGTTACCAATGACACAGCGATCAGACTGCGGACTGAACTCTTCCTCTTCCGATGTACTTGTCATTCCCTGTGGGACTCTGGCTGGCCCTCCACAGGCCAATAATGTGAGGTGGGGTTTGCATGGCCCTGTACAGCTCCAGCTGCAACACTCAACTGGATGTGTAATAAACATTCAGAATCGAACAGATGTGTCAGGGTGGGAGATTCCCCTAACGTCCATGTCGCTCATGTCGTGGGACTTGTGTGACAGGGTGCAACAGTGCCGATTGCGGTCTGGGTGGAGTAATCACTACAACAGGGACACTCGCATCAGTAACTTCCATGTCCAGCACAGAACTGGAGCACGCCCAGGGCCCCGACTTCATTGTTCCCACCCCTACGCTGGCCTGCCATACGCCAGGCCAGTCCACTCCGCATACAGGGGGGACGACAACGCTCAGTGTCCCCGGTCGTCCCTGTAGTGATCTGCTGATCACTGGTCTAGTCGTCAGCATGCCACAGCCACTCCCTGAGGGCTCGTTCAGACCCACAACAAACCCATCCAGCACAGGCGTCCTGGGACATGTGACCCTGCCAATCTAACGTGGGGCCTAGCACGTCACATACCCCACTGCCGGTGTGGTAGTCCAGGGGAGGGGGGTCTTGGGGGGGTGGGGGTCCTGGGTGTGGTGGCGGTGGGTGTTGTGGCCCTCTTGGGGACCCGGGCTGCATGATCAGTAGCTCCATGGCATCTGTTGTTCTTCAGGTGTGGCTCTGGGCTGGGCTCCCTTTCATGGTGCAGGTTGTCGTCCAACTTAACACCAGGTAGGAGCAGGTGTTAGATCCCTGCGGCTAACGCGCCTTTTCGCATGTTTTTGATTCTTATCGCCGATCTGGCTGGTCGTTGGGAATGTTGCGTAGTGATTTTTCCGTGGTTTTTTGCACGGGAACGCCTACTCTGCATCTCATTAGCGTTAGTTGGCGGTGTCATCCGTGGCGATTTTTTTGCAGCTGCTATCGCAGGTATACTGGTGATGTCGGCTGTTAGCGCCAGCTTGTGAATGGTGCGATGAATTTATCACCACTTTGGCTGCGATAAAGTGCCGCTAATTCGGCGATAAGTCCTTGAGAATATGCCCCTGAGAGGGGAGAATGCCTCATAGAGCACACAGGCGCGTTAACCGTCATATAAACTGTCAATTAAAATATCCATAGTTTGGAGGCCATTTATCTCTTCAATATTTTTCCGTATTCTTTGCTCTCAGTTCCCTATTAATGAGCTTGAATCCCTTTATACCAACTCTCGTCTAACGAGCCTTCCTTGAACCGCAGACGCTTCATCACGTAGAGGTGGCTGGTGGCCTGATGTACCTCTGCCTCTCGAACATCAGCAAAGAACACCCACGCAGAAACCTAAACCGGTGCCATGAGCGACACCAACACCAAACTCTAGACCACTACAGCGACCTAGAGCAATCCTGCAACCTAGACCGATACTACAATTGGACCAAGCCAGCAACCAAGACCAGTACCATGACCTAAACCAATACCACACTCTAGACTACTTCAGCAACCCAGACCAATACCATGATCTAAACCAATACTAAACTCTAGACCACTACAGCGACCTAGAGCAATCCTGCGACCTAGACCAATCCTGTAACATAGACCGATACTACAACAGGACCAAGCCAGCAACCAAGACCAATACCATGATCTAAACCGATACCACACTCTAGACTACTTCAGCAACCCAGACCAATCCTGCGACCTAAACCAAGCCAGCAACCAAGACAAATACCATGATCTAGACCAATACCGCACTCTAGACCAATTCTGCGACCTAGACCAATACCATGATCTAAACCAATACTAAACTCTAGACCACTACAGCGACCTAGAGCAATCCTGCGACCTAGACCAATCCTGTAACCTAGACCGATACTACAACAGGACCAAGCCAGCAACCAAGACAAATACCATGATCTAGACCAATACCGCATTCTAGACCAATTCTGCGACCTAGACCAATACCATGATCTAAACCAATACTAAACTCTAGACCACTACAGCGACCTAGAGCAATCCTGCAACCTAGACCAATCCTGTAACCTAGACTGATACTACAACAGGACCAAGCCAGCACCCTAGACCAATACCATGATCTAAACCAATACTAAACTCTAGACCACTACAGCGACCTAGAGCAATCCTGCGACCTAGATCAATCCTGTAACCTAGACCGATACTACAACAGGACCAAGCCAGCAACCAAGACCAATACCATGATCTAAACCGATACCACACTCTAGACCACTTCAGCAACCCAGACCAATCCTGCGACCTAAGCCAAGCCAGCAACCAAGACAAATACCTAGATCTAGACCAATACCGCACTCTAGACCAATTCTGCGACCTAGACTGATACTACAACTGGACCAAGCCAGCAATCAACACCAATACCAATACCATTACCTACACCAATACCACACTCTAGACCAATCCTGCAACCTAGGCCAATACCATGATCTAAACCAATACTAAACTCTAGACCACTACAGCGACCTAGACCAATCCTGTAACCTAGACCGATACTACAACAGGACCAAGCAAGCAACCAAGACCAATACCATGATCTAAACCGATACCACACTCTAGACCACTTCAGCGACCTAGACTGATACTACAACAGGACTGATTCAGAAAGGTTTTTCTGAATCGAAAATGGGGTAAGAAATCATTAATGAATCACAATTTGGAAGGGGCTTGTTAAAGGCATACCTTCCAAATTGTGATGTGGTAATCAATGGTTTGCAACTGTAATTCTGGTCACATGCCATTGATCAGTTATCGTTTCTCAAGTTGGGTTGGTAATGGATTCACAAAAGGGAAGAGGTCTCCTTTGGACATGTTCCTCTTTGGGAGTAGCGGTGGCAGCTTCAGGGAGAGTAGGCAGTGATCCTGGCGACCCTCTTATTATTATGGAAACGGACCTATATACACAGATACGTTTGCAAAATAAAACACCTGCTGCAAACAGTTGGTGCGTAATTTGCAACCAACTATGGGTATATTAGTTAGGGTGACCAACCGTCCGTAAATTTCACGGACTGTCCGTAATTTGAACCTCACGTCCGTTGTCCATGAGGATCCCTTTTACGGACGCCTTTTGTCCGTAATTTTGGGCATTGCAGGGAGCAGAGCTGTTCCCCTGTGAGAGGCCTCAGCTCCCTGATGGGGCCGCCTCGCACTCATCCTCTGAGCACCAGAGCATCCCCACCCTGCCTATTGTCATTCTGTATGCGGCTGATTGTCACATACACAATGACAATGGGCCAGTTTGAGCTGTTACACCGTGCTCTCTGTTTAGCGATCCTTTTGCCCCAATTGGTCTGCCCTGGCCTTCTTCCTGTGAGTGTCATGATTACGCTTATGATGCACATGCTGTGAAGATTGCCCTGGAGCAATCCGTTTAATGCTCAGTGTTTCACACAAGGAGACTCTGGCTTGCCAGGGCGGCTGAAGCAGCACTTATCAAATGATTTGACAAACCCTTCTCCCGCACAATTGGTGCCTGCTGCAGATTCACTCGGTCACCCACCTCCAGATTTGCCTTCCAACACGCCTCCTCGATCTGAAATCAGCAGTCCTTTCCTTTGAAGATTATGCGCTCATGTATTTACCTTTAATAGCTTTATAATCAGCTCAGTCCACCTTAAGCCTTAAGCCTGATCTGTGGCCGGACGGTTATTTTCTAAGAGATATTAATTCATACTTCCCTGCCCCTCCAAACTGTTCCGCACTTTCGGTCCGAGAACAGTTGACCCCGTGCTCACCTGTTTTAATACACAGATGCTTTAGAATGATTCTATCAATGGCTCTTAGTTAATAAACGCTGATGAAGGATGCTCCCTTACTTGCTTGAAGTGTATTGGCATAAAGGCCAATCAGAAGATTTGGGGAGAAGTTGGTGCTTCTGCGGGACGCTGTGGTTGGTAAACATCTTTGTTGGACTTGGCTGTCTCTTGCGCGTTAAATGATGCGTTAGTTTTAGGGCTAGCCCTACTCATGCTTTCTCAAAAGTTTATAATAAACATGAATTTATACATAGTGAGTGAACCCACATTGGCTCTCTTCATGGCAAGTGACAATGTTTTGCCAACTCACATGTGCACAGCAGCCCAAAAAGGGGTGCCCTTCAGTGCCTGGGCTTTGTGCCTGGGCTGCTGGGCAACACCTTTATTTGAATTTTTAATATGTTTGCTATTTTTTCCACATTGCTTATGCTTGCAGAAGAAATAAATAACATTAGAACATTGGAATGTGGAGCATACATGAGCGAAAGGGAGGGTGGAGAGCTGGAAGAAAGGATGGATGGATAAGTGAAAAGTTGAATGGGTGGATGAATGAGTAAGTGAAAGGATGGCTGGATGAGTAAGTGAAAGGATGGCTGGATGGGTGAAAGGGTAAATGGTTGGATGAATGAGTGAATGGATGGATGGGTGGACGAGTGGATGGATGAGCGAGTGAAAGGGAGTGCAGATGACAAAAGGATGGATAGATGAGTGAAAGGGTGGATGGATGAGAGAAAGGATGGATGAGTGAAAGGATGGATGAGTGATGGGGTCAATGGATTGATTTATGAGTGGATGAGTAAATGGATGAGTGGGTGGATGGGTGAAGGAAGGATGAGTGGCTAAGTGAAAGGGGAATGGAGAGAGAAAGGGAGGATAGATGGATGGATGAGTGAAAGCATGGATGAATGATTGGCAGAATGGATGGGCGTATGGGTGCCTGGATGAGTGAAAAGAAGAATGTAAAGATGGATGAGTGAAAGAATGCATACATGGGTGAAAAGGAGGGTGGAGAGCTGGAAGAAAGAATGGATGGATGAGTGAAAAGTTGAATGGGTGGACGGATGAGTGACTGGGTGGATGGATGAGTAAGTGAAAGGATGGCTGGATGGTGAAAGGGTAAATGGTTGGATGGATGAGTGAGTGGATGGATGGAAGAGTGGATGGATGAGTGAAAGGATGGCTGGATGGATGAGTGAATGGATGAGTGGGTGGAAAAGTGGATGGATGAGTGAAAGGATGGATTGGGTGAAAGGGTGGATGGATGATGGATGGATGAGTGAAAGGGTGGATGGAGGGATGGATGAGTGAAATGATGGATAGATGGGTGGATGGAAGGAAGGATAGATGATGGACAGGTTTGCAAATGGTTGAAAAGGTTTCGATATGGATGGGCACACAGATGCAAGGACAGAATGAATGGTGAAAGACTGAATGATGGATGAAAGAATTAATAGTTGACAGAATGTAAATTTGAAATGGTGGATATCAAGAGTTTGATGGAAGGATGGATGGCTAGATCCTTGGACAAGAGAGCTCTTCTGGGGAGGGTTGTGATGACTTACTTTGCTTTCTTGGTGCCATAAGAGCTTTAGTTCAAAGTGGGAGTTATTTAAATTTTCTGGATACTCCCTTGCCTATGCGTTACTATTCTGTATTTGCTATGTGCCTATGTGTGGGATCTATACATCATGCATATGACATTTTGAGTGGCACCCAACTGCTACTTGAATGTTACACTAATAATTGTAAATGTTTGCATGTTTTGTTTTAGGTGTAAGGTTTTAGGGAGAGCCTCATAGTGCCATGAGCTGTGCTTGAGATGTATATTGTGTTTGTAGCAAAAGGCAAGGTGGCAAAAATAAATGATGTAATAGTGTATTGACAGTGCCTTCTTTAAGAAAGCTGCAGGGAAAAGCACCTTTGTGACTTCCGTCAGCTAGTGCAACTCTCTGCGAAGCCCCCATAAGCAAAGTCAGAGTCCATATTTTAAGTACCACTTGCTGAAACACCCATAATGCATTCCCTGTAGTGGGTTCATCACAGCAATCCTCCCTTTAGTTTGCCTATGCGTGCCACTTTACATCTCACAATGGCACTCAGATATGAGATGCTAGTAACAAAGACTATTCGAGCAGATCTTCCTGACCACTTCTCTCACCAAACATGACTGCTCAGGACCATGAGTTGTAAACAAAATATCGGACTGGACAACCCAGTGCAGTAACCATATAAATAGATTATTATCATATGAAATGCCACAAAAAACCTGCACAGTTGCTCAAAGCTGCGCGCATACTGAAAAACCATGAAGTGCACGATTGTCTCAACCTAATATAAACTTATTTTGACTTGTACTTAAGTGGTTGTCTATTTACTTTTTTTTATACTATCGCGCAACTTCCTCTGAAGTGTCTGTAAAACTTACCTTTTGTCCCGAAGTTTTGTCCTGAATTTCGACCTTATGTCCTGAATTTTTGTCCTGAATTTTTACACTTACTGTCCTGAATTTGCACCCATGCTAGTTGGTCACCCTAATATTAGTCCATCGGGCCCATTATTATCAATAAAAAAGTTCCGTCCAGAATCTCTTGGAACGCCTTACACTATTTGGCCACTAGATGACAGTGTTGCACTGGTGTTTGCTGCCGCTCAGACTTACAAACTCCTATTTACCTTGCCTGTTCACGTATAATACCAATTAGTGAATTATATGTGGCATATTGATTGTATTGGTATTTATATAGAGCTTTCCATACCTTTTGAGAAAAGGAAGAGACAGATAGGGAAGGAGGAGTGACATTCCTTCACGGAGCACATAGGCACGGTAACCATCACGGAAAACTCTTAATTAGAATATATATACGTTGGATGCCATCTCTCTCAACAATATTCCGTCTGCCCTGCTCTCTTCTCAATAATATTTAATTTTAGCTCTTCTACACTAGCTCTCGCCTGCAGAGACTCCCTTGCGCCAGTGGTGTTTCATCGCACAGAGGGCATGGCTCGTGGGTGGCGGGGCGGGTGGTTCGCGCACGGGGAGGGGGTCCCGTGGGGGGGAGGTGGGGGGTCGTGCATATTTTTTTTTAAAACCTTTAAAAAAATAAGAAACTTACCTTTCCGCCGGATCCTGCGTCTCTGCTCCTGCTCTTCTATGTCTTGGATGGACGGAAGCACAGCCAGGCCCCACTGACCAATCATAACGCTTCAATGCAGTGTTGTGATTGGTAGGCAACCAAGCTCCCCTAACCAATCACAATGCTGCAATGCGTCCTGGTTTGACGCTCAACCAGCGAATGGGGGCCTGGGCTTGTTCTCCACGCAGGCTGTAAAGCAGCCTGCATGGAGAACGGGGAAAGTGCGCATGACTGGTTTGGGCGGCCCGAGAGCAGAGCAGCCCCACCCACCCGCGGGCCTGCAAAGCAGCACAAAGCATAAAATGATAATGACTTGAAGTTAATATCATTTTATGCTTCTTCTTCACACCGCTTAAAAGCAGTGGAGCAACGCTCCTCCGCCATAGCAGAGGAGCCGCCACTGACAGAGGGGGCTGGTGACTTGGTACAACTCTCAGCATCAACAATGTAAGATCAACACAGAAACCCAGACCAATAACCTGAGCAACAATAATTCACCCTCTATAACACCAGAGCTGCCTTTACACGTACCACAACCTAGACCAATACCACAACCTGAACCCACAGACAACCAAGACCATGGCCTGCACTAATACCACAGTCTGGTTGTATGATAGAGGCACGCACGGCTAAACCACGCGTGCCTCTACCACGCAGCCCGAACCACGGATGCGTCTTAACCATGCATTCCTATACTACGCATGCCTTTACCACGCAATTTCGTGGTAAAGGCATGAATGGTAAAGGGGTATGCGTGGCTAAGGTCGCCACTACTCCGACCCCCTCCCCTGCCTAAGCTACAAACCCCCTACCTGCCGCCCCCCGCCCTGAGGCCCAAAACCTTCCCACCCTGACCCCCTCCCACCCCAGTGCTGTCCCTAAAACTACCCCAACCCCTTCCACTGCCCTTAGGCCTAAAACCCTAACCCCTAATTTAAAAACCTACCCAACCCACTCCTGAGCCCTAAAAACTACCCCGCCCTCTCCTAAGCTCTAAAAATGACCCGACTACCCATTACCCTCACCCTGCCCTGAGCCTAAAACCCTGCCCCTTTACATACACTACCCAGACCCCCTCCACCCCCGCGCTGTCCCTAAAACAACCCCAACCCCTTCCACTGCCCTTAGGCCTAACACCCTAACCCCTAATTAAAAAAACTACCGACTGCCCCCTGCCCTAAAAACTACCTGACCCCCCCACAAGCCCTGAAAACTACCCTGACCCCCATCCTGAAAACTATCCTGACCCCCCTGCCCTGAAAACTTCCCTGACCCCTCCACCCTGAAAGCTACCCCGGCCCCCCCAGCCCTGAAAACTACCCCCCAACCCATACAAACCCGGCCCCAGCCCCACTTACCTCACCACATCCTCTGGCTTTCTTCCTAGCTTCTTCCTGCTTTTGCCGAGCAGCAACAAGCAGCTAGACCGCGCACTGCCTAAACGACCCATATGCATGGTTCAGGCATACGCGTGGGTATGGCAAGAGTGGTAGTGCTTGTGTAGTCAGAGCATGCGTGGCTGAGGTGTTCCGACTATTTCGCCCACAGCCTTGATCCGTCCTGTGCCCTAGAACAAAACTGTGACCAAGACTAATACCATGACCGATACCAATACTATGATGCAGACCAATGACACAACCTTGACCAATTGTGTGACCTACATCAATAGTGTGGCATGACATCATTACCCTCTCGTGAGTCCTGGCCCCTGCCCTAACCCAACCATGGTAATGAATAGCATATTGTACATTTTCCTGGCAGACAAACAGCAGTCCTTGCTTTTGTGGCCCTCGTGACATGAGCATTGTTGGCAGCCATGGGTTTATAATTTTCTAAATCTGAGCAAAACGTGGTGCCTAGTCTGGTGTCTCAAGTCAAAGCGTTAGGATTGCACCAGCCAAATGTAAACGTATCGTAATTTAGCATGCAACGTGGACTCACCCGTTATTAAGGTGAACAAATAGCTGACTGCATGCCACAAACGATGGAACGTTCCCGTACTGGGGGTTTATTTCACAAAAAACTGCATTGTAGTCAGGGCCGGACTGGGAAGAGAAACTGGCCCTGGCAAACTGCTCAGCCGGCCCCCCCTGGGGTGAGGGGGAGTGCAGCCGAGCAGTTTGCGAGGGCCGGTTTCGGCCAATTTTGTTACTGGGGGCGATATTGCCGACCCCCGGTAACAAAAACGGCCCCCCAGGGGCCCAAAACCGGCCCCCAGCCTAGCGGCCTACCGGGGAAACGCCCGGTGCCCGCTATGGCCAGTCCGGCCCTGATTGTAGTAGCTTTAGTCTGGATTCCTATGAATGAATACAATTAGACTGTGCCACTGAATTACACGTGTTTATAAAAGGAAAGCTCAGAACTGGACCACTGTCTCTTTTGTGAAGTGGGTTCCTCTGGTTATCTTATATTGGAAGCAATAACGTGCTCGGTTGGAGTAAGCGGCATTGTAGGGAGAACTTGGGGGCATATTATCAAGGGCTGGCGATAGAATTATCGCTGCTTTAGCGTCCGTTTTCGGGCGAAAAGTGGCGATAATTTTATCGCATTATTAACAAGGACACGCTAGCGCGTGTTTCCTTGATTTAGCTACCGTTTTTGTCACGACTCGCATCGCATCGATAATGAGATGCAAAGTAGGCGTGGCTGTCAAAACAACACGGGAAAATATCGCTAAGGCAGCTTCGCGATATTAACAACGAGGCGTAGCGATAATCATAATCGCGCTAACTCTGCCTTAACGCAGGAATTTAACGTCTGCTAAATTCCTGACTAAGGCACACCTAACATGGGAGGTGGATTATGGGATTAAGTCCACAGGGCCTTATCACCAAGCTTATTGCCATTTTAAAAGGGACATTGCTGGTTTTTCAGCGATGTTTGGCCATTTTCCCGCTATCGCTGGAATATTTATCGCCATAGCGCTAAGCGTTGATAATACAGCGCTAGCTTGGCGATATATTCCATCGATAGCCGGTGATAATAAAAAGCGTGCTAAGCACGCTCAGCGATAATTATCGCCTCTTCTTGCTAATATGCCCCTTGATTCCTTGAAGCCAAACACGAAAGTATTACAAAATATCAAATCCTCATTATACAGAACTCCACAGCAGCTTTGAACACTCGTGCTGTCATTATTTTTATACTGCAGCCCTTCCCCCTCTTCACTTCCCTATCACTCTACAAACCCAGCTTCTTTTCTCTCATTCATCTCTCCACACTTCTTGTATCTCTTCACTGTCACATCTCCGTAGAGTCTCAGCATCTCTTCACTGCCCCTATATTTTGTATCTGTCACTTCTCACTACATGCTTTGAAACTATTTACTGCCCCTCTCTAAAGGCCCCTAATCCCTTCACCGCCCTTTCTCTCCACAGCCCCAGCATTGCACTGTCTCCATCATTTATAAACAGACCAGCATCTTGTCACTGACACATTTCTCTAAAACTTCTTCCATACGTGCACAGGCCTAGAATATATTCACTGTCCCATCTATCCCCAGTTTTAGCCTTTTAGTAGCTCTTCGCTGACCCATCTTTCTACAGACCTTGCATCTCTTCACTGTTACATGCATCTGTCTAAAGCTCACATATTATCAAATTGGTCTATAATTGTAGCACCTTAATACATTTCTGCGAGTAGACCATGAAAGGGGGTACTGTGAACGTCTCTCCTCACGGGTAATAGTAAGAACGGTTATCTATATTTAACCACACAGCTTTTAGGATCATTCTAAATACTCCCATTCTTGTCAAAAAGGAAGCAGAGAAATACATTCAAACTTTGGTTGGCCAAGAACACACAGTTTTGGCCAAATGTGGAGTCCCAGGATTAAAAACATGTCACCAATTTCCAACTAACTCACTAGACCACAACTGGAGAGGCAGGCGTAGCGGCCTCACTTCCTAGGGGTTTGTCTCTTTGTTATGGGCCACTGGGCACCCCTCCCCCAACACAGAAAGGGGGACATACTTTGAGCGATGGAGGCCATATCTGTCTCATGGTGGCATGGTGTCTGTTCTTTTCCATCACTGGCAACCTGCAAAGGTGGCACTTATGGTGGCCAACGTTTTATGCAGGACACTTTGCACACCCGATGCTTTGCACGTGCAGCGGCATAAGAAGACCTTTGCCTAGGAATGAGGCGACTATGGGTTGCATAGACCACATTTGGGGGTTTCATATGCTATCGCCCTCCTGTAGATCAGGCCAGCTTAAAAAATATAACTTGGGCACGTATTGAGCATTTTGAGCGTGAGTACTATTAATACTTTGAGTCCCACCCCTTTACCATCCCCTTGAGTAAGCCATGACTACTTGCTATTGTCACCTTTGAGAGGCTAGTTTACAAAATGAACAATTCTGTTATTCAAATGGAATCAGCTTGTTTTAAGCCCTAGCATGCCAATGGTAAATATCAATATCCTGAAACACACAAAAGGTGATGGGAGGCTGCTTGTATAATTCTAACCACTGGCAATAGCTCGGGGTGGCATCCCAACCCATTGTTCTTTTGCTCACCATGCCACCTCAGTTTGGACCCAGCCAAATACAAACTAGTCTTGACCCTGCTCCTCATGGGAACAGTCCAGCTCCAACTGCTAAGCCAGGTCCTCCCTGAACTGGAACACAAGCAAACTAGGACCGGTTTCACCCTAGTTATGGGCTCATCAGCCGGGTACAGCTTGGTTCCAGTGCACAATGAGCACAGGATCCACGTTTGGGCATACCCATGCCACTTAGGCTGGTACATGAAACACACTAAAGGTGATGGGAGACCTTTTGCAATAAGTCTAACCATTGGCAATCATTTGGGTTAGCACTCCAACCCATCGTTCTTTTGCTCACCATACCACCTCAGTTTGGACACAACCATATGCAAATCAGGTGGATATATTTTTTTTAAGTGCTTTTGCATAAGGGAATATAGCCCCGCTCTCCAGAGAAATAGAGGACATAGAAATAAGAGTTTGGAATCAAATGATATACGCTAGATTCACATCGAAACCTGCGCTCAGCGCAGCTTTTTATGACAATTTCAGTAGGGATTGGTGAAATCTTTGGGACCATACTTACAACTTTTTTGTGAATGGGGTGCATGTTTTTTAATCCTGGCCTCACCACTTGGCTAAATTGAGTGCTCTTGGACAATTGCTTTGTTCTGTTTTAGGAAAGATTGGGACTCTTTACAAGCAATGTAAAAGCTGGTAGTAAGTGTGTGGTGAAAAAGTGGACTGAATGACATCTGGGCAGGAGCAGTGTCCAGTCTCATAGTATATTCACCAAAATGGATATAGTGGTAATTTGATAGCATTTGGAGCAAGCAGCTGTGTAATGCAGGCATGAGTCTCCTACTTTTACAGACTGTTGGATCCTTTGCAAATCATACTCTCATACCCTGTGCCTCTCTCCACTTATCTGACAATAGGTGAACACTTTGAAACTGGCTTAATGGAAGAAATAAACACCAAAGGCATATTCCCAATCCAGGACCCCAGCATGGTGTTCGTTAACACATTCAGGGCGGTTTAATGGCAGATGGCTGTACTTGCATCTCTATAGTGGAACGTAATCCTAAAGTTGCTTTGTGCTGGACCTCTCCGGAGCTTCAACTCCCAGCTGCCGACAGGCTACTCTTTTGCAGAATTGGTCAGCTGCAGTGCCTCTGTGTGGGCAGCGGAACAGGGGCCACGACTGTGGGACAAACCTGCCACCCCAACAGCACTCTTTAATTGGGGTGGGGAGGGATACAAGGTGGAACCATGAAGATTGAAGGGGGGAATTGATTCCTCAGCCTCCTTAAGATTCAGCTATAAGGGCTTTAGAATCATAACAAGGCACTTTTCCAGCCAAGCCATGTACACCACACCTCCCTCTACTGCACTGACGCAAACTGCTTTATTTTCAGGAGAACCTACCTGCTACTGTTCTAAGTCACCCACACATCTATATCCACCCAGTAGATCCAAGCGCTGGTATAGGGCCTGATTTAGAGTTTGACAGATGAAGTTTACTTCATCTGGATGGTGGAGGACAATACCAAGGGGCATCCGTCTTCCAAATTTGTAGGAGTCCGCCAGCCTAGCGGAAAACTCTCTACGTTAACAGAAACCACAGTCATGGTGGTTCCTGTCAATGTAGGAAACGTTTGCCTGACAGAACCCTAAGCCAGGACGGCTGGTCAGCAATCTTTTCAAAAGTTTTTTTGTTTTTCAAAAACAACCAACGAAAGCAGGAGTTCATTTCTGAAAAACAAACAACTAATGGCCCCCACTCCCTAGGATTTTTCTCCCATGGTGTGGGGATCATTATGTTTTTTCCTGTCCCTTACCACCAGGTTTTTTCCTGGTGGTGGTGACTGACAGGAAAGACTTTACATCGTCAACCCTGAATACGGTGGATGGTATATGTCATAAACTACTTGTTGCCATTCCTCTTCCCTAGCTGTCTCTTCCCTACTGCTCAGCTAGGATGAGTGCTAGAATGTCTGATGACCTCACGGAATGCTTCGGTGCCTGTTTGCGTGTGGAGTGTCAGTTGGTCGATACAGGCTGAGCAGCAGGGAGGCTGCTCCTGGTGGGGCTACGCTTTCTCCTACTTATCTTCTCCTACTTAACCTATGCTGGAACTAAGTCTGAATAAAGTTATCCTGTTTATACACCTGGCTCATTGGACTTCCATTTGCAACATTTTGGCGACGATTTTAAGGAACCTACACGTTGAGGAAAGAAACTGCATATAAAGGAGCTAAGGAACTAAAAACTCTTCTTAAGTTAAACTTCAAGGAAACGCCCTGATCAGCCCCACCAGTGTCCTCTACTACCTGGACAGCCTGCAGCTGCGGGCATTTGACCTTCTACCACTGGTCTTTCAACACCCTACCGTGGAACTTTCTCCCATCCTGCTGTTGGGAGTTGTGCTTGTTGCCTGTTCCTGAATCCAAGCGGACGCTATGTGTTAACATGCCTGAGGCCACACAGGAGTAGTGTGGTCTTATAAGTGATGCTGTTCCGGTTTATGCTTAAGGCGTTCAACTGTCAACTTCACAGCTGCATATAAGGTCTAGCGCCGCTCCTGTTGTTAAAACCAACGCTTGCCCGTGAGGAACCAGAAGTGTTGGTGTGTTCTGGCGGGCTCTGCAGAGGAGGTGTGTTGTTTCTTCCCTGCGAGCACTTCGTGGGTCTGTGCTCGGGAAGGTGCTTTGAGCGGAGCCAATGACAAGACCCATGTTTCAAAAGACTACGGTCTATGTCTTTGCCATCTGGAGAGCGCCAACTCTGAGTTTTCCCCATATCCACGGTAAGGCAATTTTTGTCCGTGGTCAATTTTTGGATGTTGAGATTGCTCGTGTGTGTGGGCCGTTGTGAGTGCGCACACCTTTTCAAATTGCCCGGCAACTCGCACCGCGAGCAGCCTTACCTGTTGCTGTACTCGCGTGGCACCAAGACGATCGCTTATGACGTTGCACCCTTGTCTTCACGCAATTCTGGGCTGCGGAAGGACACTCTGCAGAATAGACGCGCCGTGGGCCATTCGGCGCGGCGTCAAGATGCGTGCCACCATTTTGTGCTTGGCGGTAGCACATGAAGGTTGAAGTGTTCCCTGCAGTTCGTGACTGCCGACCACATTTTTTGTTGCGTTCAAATAACATAAATCGTCATGACTGCGACTGTGACATTTCTACACAAGACGCGTTTACCCTTTTCAACCAAGCGCAACATACTTCAAGACCAGTTTGAAACCCCTGCAAGCCTCTGATACTTAGTTCATCAGTTCAAGCCTTTCAGCATACGGAGGACATTGGTCTTCGCTTGGCTTGGCTGTGTGTTCAATGTCACAGCACATTCTCTATTACCTACATCACGGCGGATTGGTTGGCAAACTCATAAACCGAACTCATAAACAAGGGCTTCACGTCGGGTGAGGAATTCGGGTGAGAGACCGCTCACCGGAGTTTAAGACTTTCCGTTTTTATAATGTTTGTCATTATAATGCATGTCGTGTATTAGTGTGAGTGTGCTTACAGTCATGTTTTGATTCTAGGGTCCATAACAGTTGTAAGGCGCCCCCAATTCAGTTTACAAGTGCAGTGTGTACCCATTTATGGGAGGTTATGGGGGTGTTGTACCCTGTCATGGGGAGGTTGAGGGAGCAGTCACTGCTCCAATTCTGTTCACAAGTGCCATTTACGGAGAGGTTATGGGGGCGGTAGGGTGCCCCAATTCAGTTTTCTAGGGTGACGTTTACCCTACGGTGTACCCTACAATGGGGAGGATGTGGGGCCGGTCAGTGCCCCAGTTCAATTTTCTAGGGTGACGTATACCCTACGGTGTACCCTACAATGGGGAGGTTGCGAGGCCCCTCAATGCCTCAATTCAGTTTTCTAGGGTGACGGATACCCTGCGGTGTACCCTTTTATGGGGAGGTTGTGTGGGTTGGTAGTGCCCCTATTCAGTTTTCTAGGGTGACGTTTACCCTACGGTGTACCCTACAATGGGGAGGTTGTGGGGTCAGTCTGTGCCCCAGTTCAGTTTTCTAGGGTGACGTATACCCTACGGTGTACCCTACAAGGGGAGGTTGCGGGCCGCTTGTGTGGGTTGTTAGTGCCTCTATTCGGTTTTATAGGGTGATATTTACCCTACGGTGTACTCTTCTATGGGGAGGTTGCAGGGCCTCTTAGTGCCCCAATTCAGTTTCCTTGGGTGGTGAGTACCTTCTAAGCCATGCCCTCTCAAGATTCCTTTTCTGTATTTTCTCCAAGGGAGGGGATGGGGCGTGGGACGTGTTTATGCATGTTCATTTCGGAATGTTCTTCTATATGTCCTGATGTATTGCGCTTATGTATATTTTAGAATGTTTCTTTTCGTGCATGTACATTGTGAATGTTCTTTCCATCGTTTCTGATGTAATGTTTATGCATGTACATTCTGGAATGTTACTTCCATCTTTTCTGGAGTAATATCTTCAATGATGTTCTGTTTTTTGTTTCCCTGAGGAAGGGGGATGTGTCATAAACTACTTGTTGCCATTCCTCTTCCCTAGCTGTCTCTTCCCTACTGCTCAGCCAGGATGAGTGCTAGAATGTCTGAGGACCTCACGGAATGCTTGGGTGCCTGTTTGCGTGTGGAGTGTCAGTTGGTCGATACAGGCTGAGCAGCAGGGAGGCTGTTCCTGGTGGGGCTATGCTTTCTCCTACTTATCTTCTCCTACTTAACCTATGCTGGAACTAAGTCTGAATAAAGTTATCCTGTTTATACACCTGGCTCATTGGACTTCCATTTGCGACAGTATACAGTCCTATCTCGGACGGTCTGATGGAGTAGGGGCTGTTGGAGGAAGGAATTTACACCATCCACGCACGCTCCATCGACAGAATACATATGGCCTGCCAAACAGTAAATGAGCCAAGTGGTCCGAGGGTTTGGTGGACAAGGTACTCCATTGCTTTTGCGAAGAAGTACCCTTTCTATTAAACTCTAACTCAGGCCTTTAGTTTGCAATGCTATGTGCTATGCATGTTCCTGGACCATAACAAAAACAAGCAAAAGACAGCCTGGAATGGTTCTGTCTTTCATATGTGCTGTCACTTTTTGAGCTTCAATACCATGATGTGTGACGCAGACTCATTGCACACCGAGAAGCGTGTTCTTAACCTCATGGCTAGAGTTGAGATGTATTAGGATCTGCTTTTAAATAGGATTAGA
Source organism: Calotriton arnoldi (assembly GCA_963921515.1). NCBI lineage: Eukaryota > Metazoa > Chordata > Amphibia > Caudata > Salamandridae > Calotriton > Calotriton arnoldi. The sequence goes on from CAWUFW010001369.1 coordinate 2,191,193, forward strand.
AACCATTGCAACACCAGGGCATTCAAAGAAGTCAGTTCCTGTTCTAACAGATCATTCTTGTGAAGCAGTAGCGTAGCTAGACCTACCGGGGTGGGCGCTAGCTAAGTTTGCCACCCGGTGCAGGTAAAGAGCGGGGTGGCAGCTGATGGATGACTTGTTCTCGGGGGCGGGGGGATGGAGATAGTCGACAGACCCGACTTGCTCACCTCCGCTGCCCCCAAATAGAGTGCCCCCCGCCAACCCCACCAGCTACGCCACTGTTGGGAAGGAGTATGGAAATTTAATGGGAAACTTAAAAAAGTCTGTAAAGCGAGTATTGTACTTCTCCAATATTTATGAGCCATCAGTATGAGCGCGTGGTGGGTCCCTTTCCTCATGCTTACCTTCCACCTGCTCTGCCATGTTAGGTACTTGGCAGGCAGTAATACCACAGAGTGGACTGTGATGCCCAAAATTTGCCTGGAAAGGCAAAATGAACACATATCCAATGGAAGCATGCTAGCAGTGAATAGAAAGCCCTTCGATGAATTGAAATTGTACTGTGGACTAAGCTGCTTCATCTTCCAGACCACAGTTAATGAGACCTGTTGGCTAGTGTTAGTGAGGCAGTTAACCTATTCCGTTGTAGGGCATTCATGGCTCAACCTTCCAGGGCCACATAGTGGCAGGCGAGCAAAATAGTTTGCTTCTGCTCCTGACCTCGGAAATATGGCCCGTAGTACTGTGTGACCTCCTATATGTCTGCGTGGCTGCAGGTAGTGGTGGCTGGTGATATTTGAAAGTGGTGGGGAGTAAAAGTGTTGAATGAGTGCCCATCCTGATGTACTTCGATACCGGCACCTTTTTTGTGAAATTCGCTGGGAGCAGCAAACTGAGAGAGTCCCAGCAGAAGGTATACGATTTTGCCGGTTTACGATGACCGACAGGTCTAACACAACATACAGCATTCTTGTTCATTACTGTACTGGGCGGGTGTGGAGGGGGGGCACACCCTCACTTTATTAATCCTGTTATTGCCAGGTAGCTGTAAGTCCATCTAGGCCTTATTTACAAAGCAACTTGTAAAAATGCATCACTCCCAATTGAAGATTTTCTTTGCGTTTGGCCATGAAACATAAAATTGTAGAGTGAAATGCTGATATGCTAAAAATTATAAAATTAAGGTATGGTACAAAGAGGTAAGCTCCCCAGTGGAGCGTTTTAAGGGGCATGCAGAGTTCGAGGCTCTCCCAGGCTTAAAACATGCGACAATTCAAACCTTGTGGGGATCAATCAAACAAACAAAGGAAAGAAGAGAAAGGTGTGCAAAAAGTTACAACTCACGAGTGGTGAAAAGGAGTAGACTGTTTCCCATGGCAATACTCTCTCCAGCAAGATGTCCAAAGGAAGCATAATGCAGAATTCTTCCCTAGCCTTGCCTCTCCTTTGACACAGATGTGTGTGGACGAGCCATCCCTTCACCAGGGCAGCAGGTGCCTGGCTGCCGCGTCCCTGCACTCTAGCTGATTGTTGCTGGAAGCTGGAGTCTCCTCTAATACCAGCCCAAGGACACGCTCCAAACAGTCCGACAAAGACCAATCCACACTGGGGGAACTGCACTCAAATATTTGGAAGGTGATGGTGGGCATACAGTACATTCCCAAATGTTGGAATGTATGGCTCTAGGCCCCACACACAAGCAGACGCGGGGATAACTCGATACCTGTAAATGTGAGACTCTTTTTCTTCTCTTTGGGGCAACTTACTCGCCTCTCCCTTTGGAATGCAATCAGTAGCTCACTCCCGTTCTACCCGCTTGACAATAAAGGGATGCTTAGTTCAAGTCTTTACTGCCTCCTGGGCAAGAGAGTAGTTTCTCACCTTTCTCTGTAGATGTTCCCTCCACGCTTCAGTTCCGTCCCAAGGCAGATGTGCTGCTGCCAAAGAGGTTACTTTGTGCCCCATTTGTAAGGGATAAATGAAACAAACACAAACCAGCCTCTTCTGTCGAACAACCACATAATATATGGAGTGCAAGTTAATCGGAAGAGGACTAGTTTGTGCTTGGACCATCGCTTCCAAGATCACCAATTTGCAGCTTTGAAAACAATTGCTCCCCATTTAGAAGTCAGCCCAGCACAACTACCACTGCCTAAGAGATTAAACTACCACATTGTGTGGCAGGGCCGGTTCTACGATTTTTGGGGTCCTGGGCAGAAAGGGAATGTGGGAGGCCCATCTAAATTGCACAGATGTGACACATTCAGGGCTGTTTGCATCTGAATAGATGTCCCTGCTCCTGAAGCTGCAGCCCCTCCCTCTCAGCCACCTACAAGCACCTCTTAACAGCTCATCAAGGGCTGAAGGTGTGAGGTTTGCTTATCTCCAGAGAGGGTTAATACTGCCAGGGAACTAAACAGCAGGGCAATAGCCCCCCCCCCCTCTGTGCCTCTACGTGGGTGGGAGGTAGGGCCTTATTGCCGGACAAACCTGAGGAATGTGTCGTGATGATGTGATGATCTGACCTGACTGTGATGTCACCTGGAATGGTAAGGGGGTGAAGTTCTGAATTAGAAGAGTGGAAGGTTTTCAAGGGTTAATAAGTCAGTTATGAGTAGGGATTCAGAGTAACATGTAATAGAGTTAACAGGCTCTAATAAATGTGATTTAAGTAGCTATTTATGTAAGCATATTGCCAGTGGCGGCTGGTGGAATTTGAAACTGGTGAGGCGGATGCAGAACAAATAAACGTATGCGAGCGAGCGAGCGAGCCCGACGGCAATAAGGGGGGTTCGGGGAAGTTCTCCCCCCGTGAAGAAATTTTTAAAAAATTGGCATCTTTTTGGTGCGATTTTCAGCACCATTTCTGTGATAAATGGACAAAAAATTCAGGTCTTCTAGGCATTCATAAAAGAAAAGTCATACATTATTTCAGAGAATTTCTGGGTTGCCAAGCAAGTCTGATTTCTGAAGAGTGCTAGGGTACTAAGCAAGACTGCTTTGGCTCTACCCTTTCCAATAGAAAACACTAGTTAGCGATGTGAACAAGTTCAATGGACAAATCTGGAGTCTAGGGAGAGTTCCTCTCCTGAGAAAGAAATTAAAAAAGATTGGCAAATGGTGCATTTTAAAGCAAATGAATGCAGCGATAAAGCAAGGCTTATTAAGCAGTGGGAACGTATAGTCTTGAAATATTAAACATTAAAAACTGCCCCGTATCTTCTTGCATTAATTTGTTCAACAGTTACTGTAATATGTAAATTGTTCTGCATGACAACTTTAGCCCTTTAAAATGTATGCTTGCCCAGTGTCTTGCACTGCATGCAGCATTAACTTTGGAAAATATGTTCTAACCAGACTTCGGGAAGCACCCACAGCTGCTGGCTGTAACCAGTCATATAGAAATATGTGCAGACAGATCTTTAAGTGAGATGAAAAAAGTGGGTGCTCCCTATAAAGGAACATGCCAAATACATTTCTGTGATTCCCATAGTGTGCCATCAGACCGGTATTTTGGTTTCTCTCTGAGATGTAATTTTATCCAGATAAATGGCACAGCAACTGACATACGCCTAAAGCCTGTCAGTATGATTGGCTTTGTCACTGGGTGTTAGCTGTTTAAGATAAATGAGTAACAACAATGATTTCTTATAAATAATTAACATTGAAAATGTTTAAATTCTGAAATAGTGAGTCTGTGAATTAAATAGCATTGAGGCCTGTGGAAGGAGTTTTGGCCTTCAATTATGTGTGCTTTATGTTAGATATGTATCCTCTTTTTCTGTGCATATCTTGTCCATCTGCACATCTTCAACCCCCTCTCTTTCCTCTTCAGCATCCTCTTTTCACTGTTCCCAGAATGCCCTTCCTCACTGGTCAACAGCCTTGTACTGCAAGAACACAAGGGTATAACGGAGTGCAGGCGTGCAGGCATGCGCCGATTGCTAACTCCTTAGATAAGACAAGCAGGAGTTCTGTCAGCTGCTCCAAACTGCAATTGACACTGAACAAGGCTTAAACCCAGAGCACTGTGTTATGAACTGCACAAGTCGAAGATGAAGACTGCAGAAAATATCCAAATAAGAGGCAGAGATAGACCCAGAGTTACAGAACAGCTTAGCAGGAAAAAAGCCATAATAGACACGTGTTGGGAGTGGGTGAAAAACAAGATGAGTATAGACCAGCCACACACACACTCTAGGTTGCATAGAATTTACATTATGCACAAGTGTAACATTTTGCCCTCCCAGACCCATATGTCGTACTACTCAGTCACACCTTGTACACAACCTAGTCCATTATTCTGTGCTGCAGTCCCATGCTCTGTGCAGCCCATCTTTCTGTACTACAATGTGCAATGCAATGTGCTGCATAGTGAAGTCCCACTTGTTTCTTTGTGCAGTGCCGTGCCCTGCAAGGCACAGTTCCCTCTCGCTCTCTGACCTGCGTAGACTCGTATTCTGCATTGAGCATTCATGTTCACGCTGTTCTGTCCCATTTTCCAAACATGCTTACCCTACATTCCACACAGGGCTATTTTCAATTCCATGCTGCATTCTTCACATCTGCACATAGCACATGGTGTAATCACCCAAAATCAAGTTTTTTAAAGGAGTCTGGTCTCTCTCGTGTGCTGACCAGCCCTATGCTCTGCCCTGCACTGTCCAACTGTCTAGTCTGGGCTTTTAAGTCCAACCCTCTGGACTGGACTGTACCATGTTTAGCTCCGCACATCCCTTCATGCTGCACTATTGAATGCCACTTTTGCACAGCGCAGGTTCATGTTCCGCACCGCCCAGTACCCATTCCACATCAGCCTTTCCGCACAGTCCACGCTGTACAAACGCTCAATCCACGCTGCACAGTAACACATCCTTAAACATTTTGTCAAACACTTAAAATTCACCTTGCTGCAATGCAACTGAATTTGCACAAAATCACTCCGTGTAATATTTCCCTAAAACAACCCTCCCTCTAAGTGCACAAAAATGCTGAAGGTAAAACACAACAAGCCTGCTGGCTGACGAAAAGTGCCCGGAGACACAATAAAATCAGCTCCGAGGGACATATTTCCACACCTACGTCACTTACTAATTGGCACCAAGAAACAGATGCAACTTGGAGCGGTTTTCTGTTGTTTGCTGTTATATATATATATAATTTATTTTTTTAAACTCTGCGCTTAAGTTTTTGCAGTCAGGTGATGAGTTTAGTCAGCAACGCCGGTTCTAGACATCATGCACAGCACAGTTGCATGCACGCGGTTTTTAGAAGTTTTTCAATGCCCCACCACACTTGCATTTTACTGCCCGCTTTTATTGCTAGTGAGCCAACAGGTCAGAGTGCTTGATAAAAATATTGCTATTTATAGAGCAGTTCGATGACAGGGAATGAGAATCAGCGGGGTGGGGGAGGGGTGAATGAGAGCAAGCAGGTGAGGTGAACTGAAGGGTGCAATAGGGAGACTGAGGAATCCAGAGTGAGGGAAAGAAATAGTTGAGTAAAAGAGGTGCGTGGAGCTGAGAGTGAACACAGGAGCGTGAGAACTCTAAGGAGGGCCATGAAGAAGGGAGAGAATGAAGAGCAGCCGGCTAACTGGACAGTGTGGGGTTTTCAGAGACTGATGTGAGGAGGCAAGGGGGACACGAAAGGCGAATACGGATTATAGAAAGAAAGGTGAAGATGGGGGGTGGGAGGGGAGTCCGGGGGTGATGTGGAAGAGAGAAGGAAGCAGTAGTGCACTGAGTGAGGTTCAGAAAGGAGCGTGGCGTGAGGAGTTTCCGTAATAGTACTAGTAATAGCCAGTGGCGACTCGCAATACTCGCGGGTGGGGGCCGGAGGAGTTGGTTTAAAATTAAAATAAAAAACTTACCGGACCCGGGTCCGTGCCGCATTGGCGCCTTCTGCGTTCTGCCTCAACTTCGGAACTGGAACAGCCGCGTCACAACCCCTCTCAGCCAACACTGACGCTGCTCCAGCAGCGCCAGGATTGGCTTGAGCAGGGATTCTCCCCGCCCATTAGGAGACCGGGGGCTGCGGCAACAAGTAACCCTTGCTCTCCTAAGGGGAAGGCTACTGCGCATGTTCGGGCTGGTCATAAAAATGACCAGCCCAAAGCCGAACATGCGCACTAGTGCGCTCACCCGCTGTCAGTCTAGTCAAACCCTCAGTGCTGCCGCAGCCCCACCCCCTTCAGCGTGACAGCGTCCTGATTGGAACTAGCGTCAGAACAAGTTCTGATGCTGTAGAACGAAGAATTTGATATCTTTAATTATAGCGATGAATGGGGCCGTGCTGGCATTAGTGGGGCAACGCCCCAGCACCCCAATGGACGCACCGCCACTGCCTATTGCTTACATGTGGCTTCTTGCAACTGGGAATGGGGGCTCCCCTCCCCTCGGGTTCCCCTTGCTACACCATAACAGTGAGGCCAGGGGAGAGGGGCCTCCTAAGGTGGCGCACTTGCAAGGTGGCACCTTTCATGCCGTGGACTGACTCTGTCACATTGGTGCGAGGCCCCAAGTTGGAGGGCTGACTACGGGGCCCTGGACAGCTTCCCACACTGCCCATGCCTAGTGCCAGCCCTGTTGTGCGGGAGCAGACCGCAAACACCCGTAGTCACCGAAACGGAACTGTGGCCACACAGGGAAGGCTTTGAGAGACAGCATCGGTAAATGATTCTTGGGTAACATTCTAAGGAAGGAAGGCTCGACATTCAGTCATGTTCACACATGGTCGTATAACAAACAGTAAAGGCCGTCGACCTACTGTTATAAAATCAGGCAAATGTTCATTTTGTGGGAGACTGCACTGTCTATAATCAGCCGTGGTACCAATAGCTCTGCCACACTAGGGCCAGTAACGAAGCATGGTGATGCAGCAAGTTGGTGCGCACACACACCCTGCAGGTTCATTTCATCACCTGCCTCAAAAGACAACAGAAGGTGCGTAAAACACAGACATGTGCAAGGTATACAATAACAATACCACGGCTTCCTGACACACACACACACCTCAGATGGTTGCTCTTATTCTAGCTGGCTATCATGCATTCACAGAGCTGCATTCACTGCACACACATGGGGTGCGTATTGTTTTAGAACAATATTTGTTTTGAGGTTATATAATTCAAGGGTTCGGCATCTCTTCATATTACCGGCCAGAACACCGCCTCTGCCCTCGTTGTGCCCCTTTCTTCTCTGCCAGATCAAGTACTGGTTGGCCACCTCTGTGAACCACAGGGCAATGCCGTGGGCACTGCCGAACATCCTCCGCATGACCCCAAACACAACAACAAGCAAGGCGCTCACCGGCGCTGGTGGAGGGACGCTGTGTGTGCCAAAGAAGCCACCGGGAACACAGGCAGCAGAGAGAGAAGGGGCCAGGCTGCAAACTCAGTGACATCAGCTCAGCAGCATCAGCGACGGTTCTACCACCTCTGGTGCTGAAGACTCTGGCCGAGGTTGGATAAAACTTCAGTTTCCTCCAACTCGAACCGTCTACCTAACCAATCCTGCATCTTCCCTCATGCTGTTGTCAGCAAGCATGTGAGAAGAGTCAGGATTGGACGGAGCAGGCTAACCCAGCGCTCCGTTTGAGACTGGGAACCTGCCTTTGCAAACCCCAGGCTGTTTAACTGAGCTGTTATATGTGCGGGCAGAAGTGCGCACGTCTGGTTGGCCGGCCCAAGAAAAAAAATAATTACTAAAATTAAAAAGACTTACTGCCGCTCCGCTCCTGCTGACGCTGCCGGCTGCCTCGCTGCTCCTCTCGTGGGACCGGAAGGGACTGGGCCCTCAAGGCACAGGCTCCCCACCCAATCCAGATGCTGCTCTCATGCTATGAGAGCAGCACCAGGATTGGTCTGAGCGGCCTCGTTTGCCGCTCAAACAGTGCATTTCTCCAACCCGGCTGTGCAACACACTAAGACGCCCGGCCAAACTGACATGCGCACTTATAAGTGCATACTCCTCCCTGCCATGCCCGGCCCTGCCCAATTCTCCATGCGCAGCTCAGACCGCATAAATAAAATGACAATAGTATTTTGTTATTATCATTTTATTTATCATCTGCTTGTGCTGGGCTGTGGGGGGACGATCGATCCACCACCATTAGGGAGGAGCAGCCCCTGGTTTCACTGCTGAGCAACAAAAAAAGAGGAACAAGAGATCCCATTGAAGCATGTTATGGACTGGAAGAGGTTCATTAATGGTTATAGTAGTTTCTTTATGTTTACTACAGCATTCATGGAAGCTGTAGTTAACTCAAAGAAATGTTACTGTTATTTCTTTGCTGCTGATGGGTAGTAAAGATTTGAGAAGCGTAATAGGAGCTTGACATATAATCTATTTGCAACATCCTAACATGCTGGTGCAAGATCCTAGCTGCTGACACACTATTAGATCTATTCAACCACTCATGTGCACCCAGTTTGTGTCATCATGACTGGTGCTGCAGGACAGGTGGCGTGGTCTGACTGGTTCCAGGTCAAATGTCTCGGAAAATGTGTTGTGCTTCTTCAGGACCCAAAGACAAAGTTGGACATTCCTGAACCCTGGCCTTGGGATGCCGGAGCCAAAACAACACCTCATTGTAAACACAGGAGAGGAAACCCGAGAGAACAGCTCCTTCCTTGACAGCTCGTTGGCCACCCCTTCTGCAGCTCAAACTCTTCAAGAGACATACATTATACTCCAAGAAGAAAATGTTTTCAGGATACCCTCAGAGATACATAGAGTACAAGATGTACTATTGTCCCTGGGAATATTGTATATATGTTTTTATATGTGTAGTTATTTAAGAGTGCATTTTTATTAGGTTTGGTTGCTTTTATTCCACAGAATACAGCAGCCTACAAACCTGCACTCCATAAAAAACCATGAAATACGGGAAATATTTCATGGCATTCTTTGAATTATGAGTTACAATATCACGTGGCAAACGGGGGCTATTGGCCCTATGCCATGGGGGGTGGGTTCGATTGCCCCTGATGTCCCTGGATCCCTCCTACTGTGGCTCTGCAAGCTCTCCAAGCACAACCACTTCAGCACTTGACTCTTAGTGGTAGCGATGGCGAGCAGTCACAGGCTTCTCAGGGAGGTAGCGTGGGAGTGCTTCAAGCTCAGGACTCAGCAATCACAAAGCAGCGCAGTATCCAACCCAGTGCTTGTCTTTGTTACACACCGAAAACATAATACTACACATTACAACATACAGATAGAAGCATTTTACTGGTGTGGGCCACTGCACTCCAGGGATCAGTAACTCCCTCATTTTCCTCCTCCCCTCATTCTCTCCCCTATTCCTGGGTTAGAGGCTGTCTATGGGGAAACATGGGTATCAGGTGCAGTGCCATCTCTAGAGTTTGTGTGCCCAATTACTCTTAATAGTCCCAACAATTCATGTATCCACATTGCAGATCGTCGTCGACGTGCTGTGCATGGCATGGACTCTCAGCATGCGTCAGTTTTCTCTGTCCCTTTCGGTAGGAGACGCACCAGCATTGAATGCTCTGGCACTTGGTTCTGGTTCACCGGGGGCAGCACCAGAGGCCGCCACTAGGAGTCCGTGCAGACATGCAGGCTCTCGCTGGCGTTGTCACAGGTTTCCAGGTAGGCGCAAGTCCGCTTCTGGGCTTCGGGTGTGTTGAGTTGTAAGTTGCAGGGTCAGAGGTCACAGGACTGCCTCAAGGCAGTCTTCTGCGTGTGGGACGACCCTGGCTCAGCTCACAGTGCTGGTTTAGTGGCACAATCCGCTCAGGTTCAATCAGCCGTCACAGTGTCCCAATCCGCTCCGGCACACTCCAGGAGGTTACAGTGGCAGAGTTCGCATAAGCACATCCTCAGACCATCACAGTGGCATGATCCGCTTCAGTACAACTTCAGGATTGAAGTGGCACAGTCTGCTTGGGCACAACTTCTGGAATGTGCCATGGTGCAAGTTGCTCAGTTATACAACTTCAGGTTGATAGTGGCATAGTCCACTTGGACACCACTTGAGGACAGTGCCACTGCACAGGCCATTTGGCAAGAGAGACTGCTCTCTGAACTTGTGTTAGGATAAAGCTAATTTTTAGGTTTGATTTGAGCATTGCTTGCACTACTCATGGTGAACATATTGTATTCTTCAAGGGCTTCAGGTCAGCCTCCTTTAGCCGTTGACTTGTTTTTCTCCGGAACCTTCAGCAGTTGACTTAAGACATTGCAAATCACATAAGCCTACAAGAGTATTTTAGTCTAACCATTGTGCTGTAGGCTGTTAGGGTGTATCCTTCAACCCCCCAGTGGAGGAATGGAGGACATGAGGGACTATTTTATAAGTAAAATCAGTCAGCAAGTAGCCGGATAGCACTGGTGTGTGAGCACTGACAAAAGCTTAAGAAAAATTGTCTACAGTAAAAAAGTTGCTTTATTTTCTTTAACATGCAATTTTAGGTCTCAGCTCTAGATGCTATGCATGCACCGTTTCGAACCGAGACATGCTGTATCTGCTTTGTGGGCTTACAGCCCGTCCATAGGCTTCCCATTTGCTGGCACCATATTCGCTTCATTTTGCGTTCTCCCCATTTGTCAAGGGCATGCATATGTCATGCCTCTTCCAGTGTTTAGACCTCCCTGAGAGCACCAGCTAACTACTGTTAAACATAATCAGCGGCCATTTTCATGCATTGTTTCAGGATTACTTTTTTATTTTTGGAAATGGATGACTGGTCCTGCCACACATTAGGAACGCTGGTGTTCTAATAAGCGACAAGTGCTGTTTTAATTTTTAAAGATCCTGTGCCGCTGCAGGTATGCCATCATTTTGTATGCACTTGTCTTTCTTTCTGGTAAATGAATTGGTAAAGATAAACCTCTCACCCAGAGCTGCTCTTGTCATGATTTCTTTCCCTGCCTGTCAGCCTTTTTTTCCTGTGACTTTAGTCAGTTCTGACGCCAGTGGTTGTGAGCCACAGCGAGTGCAACACAAGACGCTTGTGCATGGTGGGTAGCGGGCACTGCCCATTCTTACCGAAATATCCACCCCTGCTGAGTGGCCCCAGAGTCTGGAAGAGGAAAACGGAATCGTGTTTGGGACGTCGTAAGGATGTTGCAGCTGGCCCAGGAGTGAGGGAGGGAGGTAAAAAGATTTGGTGTAATTTTATACATTTAGGGATCAGCGCAAGTTGGGTTTAAAAAAAAAAACCACTTTGCTTAATACAATACCACAATCTCAAAAGACCATTGGCAAAGCCAATAGGTCTGGCACGCCGGAACGCTGGTCAACCTTTTTTATTTACTTCAGGCATAAAATAAAATGAAGAAAAAGAAAGTATGCCCCTGCTTAAACAATATGCTTGCAATTAAAATACATTTAAATAAATAAAACATAGTTTTAATAGGATAGAATGGGATTCCTAGCAGAAAGGTGTACTTTAAACCGGTATGGAACCCTCATTTATCTTTAATGCACGTCGCAGGAAATACGCTTTTATTGGCACAAAGAAAATCTGCAGTAGTACAAGAAAATGTACTACTGCTGTGATTTACTGTCACACGAAGACCCACTAGTATGATGAAAGAATGTAAAGAAAAAACGCACTGTCAAAGTAAAGTATTGTCCCACCAGCTGTGACACTAGAGGGCATTTTCTTTTTGGGTGGATATCCACACTTTTGCGCTGCGTTCCCCACTGACCTTGAGCTCTTCATTGTGGAATTTAGTATACCTTATCTCCAAACAAAGCATCACTGAGCTCCTCCCTCTCAGAGAGGTGGTCGTAGCCCGTGCCGTGATTAGGCATCACGGCATGAGGAGAATCCCAATGATGAAGCACGCCAGCTTTGGTGGGTATGGGATTTTGTCCTTTGAAAGGGAGATCCCCTATAGCTAGGTCGTACACTGCGACAGTTTCTCGTTGTTTCATAGACCAGAGGGTTTCTTGTTTGTGACATATATTTAGGCTGGGGAGCAAACCCTCGCAGGTCTTTAAACCTCCTCGGACCCAAAAATACCAGTTTTTGTGATACATAACATGGAAGACAGCATCGATCCTTACACTGCTGAAAAAACAGAATTTAGACCCCAAGGATCCTAACACTTTACGGCCGATTTCCCAGCTTCCACTGCCTGCAAAATTGGTAGAGAAAGCCATGAATACACAGCTTAGTGCCTTCCTTCAGGATCAGGGAGGCAATGCAGCACTAATTATGCTGGATCTCTCTGCGGCCTTCAATACGGTCCATCATGATCTCCTGATGGACCGTCTGTCGGCTTGCGGGATTCAGGGCAAGGCCTGGAGGCTACTGAAATCTTTCCTGATGGACAGAACACAAATAGTGGCCTTGGACAATTTTTGTTCTAAACCTTTTTCCTTATTCTGCAGGGTGCCACAGGGGTCATCCATTAGTCCCATTCTTTTTAATGTTTACGTTTCTTCCTTGGCCTTGTTGATCAGATCATTCGGCTTTCATCTAACCTCATATGCAGATGACACGCAAATTGTGGTGTCTCTGCTGCCAGGCCAGGAATAAGAGATGGGCAAGAGGTTTCATGACTGTATGAAATCAGTCAAGATGTGGATGACACAGAATTGCTTGAAATTAAACTCAAGCAAAACTGAGGTCATCATCTTTGGAAATAATGCCAACTTCTGGGCCCCCAGATGGTGGCCGGAAGAATTAGGAACCCTTCCAAAACCTACCAGGAAAGCAAAAATTCTGGGATTTATAGTTGATGATAAGCTCACTTTTGGGGATCAGGTAAATGCCATTACATCAGCCACCTTCCAGTCCCTTAGAATGATGAAGAAAATAATGCCTTTTCTGCCGGAGGACAGCCAACGCATAGTAATAACATCTCTCATTCTATCAAGGTTGGATTATTGTAACGGCCTCTACTTGAACATCCAAAAGCGACACCTAAACAAACTCCAACTATTGCAAAATGTGGCAGCAAGGCTGCTTACTGGCACGCCAAAATTTGTATCAGTCACCAAAGAAATGAAAAGGCTTCATTGGCTGCCAATCAGACAATGGGTGCGATGCAAATCCCTATGCACCGCCTTCAAAGCCCTTCAAGGAATGGGGCCAGAACATCTCAAGCATCGATTTCAATGGTATGTTCCTAAAAGAACTCTTCACTCCTTAGGGGCAAAGATGATGACAGTACCCCCTTTTAAGAAAGTCAACTGGGGATGGAGAAGTTTTGTTATCTGTACCGCAAGGGCCTGGAATGAACTCCCCTTCCACATTAGAGCCGCCTCTGATCTAATGACGTTTAGGAGGGCACTAAAAACTTGGCTTTTCAGCATGTAGGGTCTCCTTGTCATCCCGTGTTTTGATAGCAGAAGCTAGCGCCAGGACACCTTAGGGTAACCGTCGCGCTTTATAAATAGAAATAACATAACATAGTGAAATGGAAAGGACTACAAATATTACTATGCAAACATGCACACATAACACACAAGCACCCCCTCATAAGGAATAACACACACATTTGAAAACAAGCACACGACATATCCGCAACTTCACAAGCATACAGCTAAAAAACATTCACATTAACAATGTCAAAATTCGGAGCTCGGACATTCCCGAGACCTATTGGCTTTGCCAATGCTTGTTAGATTTTGTTTCTGCACTCGCTTCTCTGTGCTTCAAGACATACAGCAACTGGCAAAACAAATAGATTTGACATTTGTACAGCATGTGCAATCCTGATCTGCACATCGCACCAACATCAAACCTATTGTCTTTGCCAAGGCTTAATATTGATTCCCAGTGCCCTTGTACATGAGTGTGCCCCAGCTTCCTCTATACAGCATTTGTGTGGGCTGTGGTTCTGGGCACCGCACACACACATGCCGTATGCGCGCACCCTGCCACCCAGAAAGTCATGCTTAATGTGGATTTGCTTTAAAAGTCTCACCTTTGCTTGCCTGTCATCCTGTTACCTAGTGGTCCGCATGTAAATCTATATACATGTTATTAATAATTATAAGTGAAAATGTAGCTCTTAAAAATAATGAGTACCGTACAGATATCTATTTAAAAACACAGAGGCAAAGCAAAAACTGTCTTTATTACCAAATGCACTAGTCAACAAAATACAGATTTCAATCACACCCACAATTTGATGAACAGCCAAGTAACGTACATGAGCAGCACATACCATAACATAAAGTGTGTGCAAGGTAGATTTTTGCAAAAGAACTCAGCAGTTTCCTGTGGGGTTTGAAATATACATTTCATATTAACTTAAAAAAATACATATATCAATGGAGATCAATATTACTTTTCTTTCTTTTATAAGTTATGATGATATCAGGATGTGTATTTTGCATAAACACAGATGGGTACTGGAATAAAAAAGTCTAGTCATTTATTCCACAACAAGACACTTATCTAGGAGGAAGCAACTCATCTGGAAGAGACCGCTGCATCAAGGAGCAGGGAAGATGTAGGGGAATATTTACAAGAAAATGCCAAATTTGGCAACACCGTGCTCTGACATTTTTCAAAACACAGGGATGCGCCGTATTTACAAAACGTTGGTGCACCCCTGCGTTTCCCAGAGCGCTGGTGCTGAAAAAGCTGCCCTAGTACCAGCGCAGGCACCCTTGCACCATGTTGCAAGGGTGCCTGCGATGCAGGGGCGATTGTTTATGTGCAGGAAGGGGCACCTTCCTGCACATATCGCCCTTGCATGTATCGCCATTCTAAGACCAGGTATTACCTGGCCTTAGTTTTTAGCGCTGTCCCAGCCTTGTAAATCTGGGTCAGAGTCAAAAAGCAATAAGTGTTGCGGTGGAACACCCACAGCAACACCCATTGCCCGCCCCTTTGCCGCAGCAGACTGCGGTGGAAAGTGGCATATTTACAAGGTGGCATTAAGCCACGTTAAATGGCTTAGCGCCACCTTGTAAATATGGGGAATGGCGCAACCCCACTGTAGCGTCAGAAAAAGTGATGCTCTGGTGGCGTTCTGGGCTTGTAAATATGCCCCGTAGTAAGCTAGTGGATGAATAACAAGCGGAGATGGGACCAAGGGATCTAGGCATGATTAAGGTAGGGAAGGAGCCGAAGTACCTTTTGATCGAAACTTGTTAATCTACACGTGTTGTTCGAACAATACCCTTTACATTACACACCACATTTAGTTTGTTTTGTTTTTCGGAAACATATCCTTCTAAATATATATGCCTGGCCTGCATGATTGCTACTTTAATCCAGTCTTCGAATATGCGGTGCAGGGTGCTCATCACAGACCCGAGATGTAATATGCTTCACCGGGCCATAAGGTATAATAAAAAACTTTTATGTAACTAATACTGTGAAAGTTTTAATATCTTTTAATAAAAAAGTGCTTCCTCTAAAAAAGATTTCGACTAAATGTTTTCAGTTTGATTTCTACTAATGAGTTTCTACCTAAAGGTCTAATATTAGAAAATAAGAAGCAACAGTAGTAACATGACAGCGATTTGCACCGTTGCCATCAGTAGGTCATAGTAGTTGAAATAAATGTTGCTTGAATGTCCTACTGCCAAGGGATGCAGTAATCTGGAGTGCTCTGTTTTGGACCTGGGCAGTAGAGTCCATTGTAAAAAATGTCCGCTCGACTAAAATAGATCCTCGCGTCCTCGGAACGTCCAAGTGATTCTTGACCTTGATCCCAATCTCCAGCCCTGGTCTTGCCATTTAACTGAAAGTAGAGTGGTGTTGACTTGACAGAAGTGTTTGAGTGGCTCTGGCGTCAGGAAACAGATATTTCAATGCATTCTGCGACCCGCGTTAAGAAGGTTAGGCTGTCGTTCTGGGTGGAATATTAAGGCTTCTAGGACCCCTCCTTTTCAAAATACCTCAGGGTAGGCGGGCAGCTTTCGAAACGGTGAGATGGTGCCTGGCTCCGTCTCTTTACATGTCTGGTCCCCAACAAGAGTGTTTGGGGATACAGTAATGCCACCAAGTAAGAGGGGTTAGGTCCACAGAGTGCAGGTGGTAATCATGGTGGCCTCTATATCAAGCACGTCAACAGTGGCCCTGTTTGCAGTGCTATGAACCAGCATGAGAGTGCGAGAGCCGCAGTATGAAGGGAGAAGAAGCATGGGCGGCCATTCACAAGTTCTCAGTTTTCAAGCGCAAGGCTTGCTGACCTCAAATCACCAAAATAAGCAAAGGAGCAGGGCATCCAGGATGGACCAGCTGTTGCTGTAGGGCTTGACCCTAAAGTTCATACTGCATGGTAGAGTCCTCATGGGAGGCGTCGGGCCTCCACGCCAGGCTCATTGCCCCGTCCTTCTCCTGACGACTCTCAGAAACCAGCCGGCCGAAACATCATGACTGTGCTCTTTAGGCCATGGCTAGGACCCTTCCAGTAGTGCCACTTCATGCCATTGTACTTAACTGGGTTCTGGCTGCCGGGATAGTAAACACCGTTCAGGTTGGAGGGGCCGCAGGCATCGAACCACCACCCTGTGGAGAAGGAGAAGAGTGTGGTTACTGGAGGTGTCCTGAACCCCTGGGGACAGGCGCAAGACACGCAACAACATGCAGATAACAGACACTTGTGAGAGCTCACCTACAACAAGATACCATGTAACTGAGAGATGCTCCCTCCAGTCCTCACCCGTAGTACGCTAATATATAACTCAGAAAAGACACCCCAGTCCTCACCAATAGGAGATTATCCCATAACTCAGAATCATACACACTCTCACCAATCCTCTAATTCAGTGCTTCACAAACTTTTTAGAATCACGACCCAATTTTTAGAACAACAAACTTGCGACCCACCTAGCATTAACCCCTTAAGTGCTGCTGTCGGCCAACGGCCATCGCGAGCACTACCTCCGTAGTGCTGCGCACGTCCGTTGGCCGACGCAGCCCCGCCCGCTGATTAAAACCGCCGCACCGCGGTGGAATTCGAACCGCGGTTAAGGGGTTAATGGACACGAGGAGGCGGGTGATTTTTTTACTGTAACTAAAGCATCATGGGGGTGCGCACTGTGATGTACAGACAGCACATTGTCAATTGAAATGGCTACTAAATTTGCAAATATGCAATTTTACTGATAAAAGTATATTGCACACAAATGATAATGTGTGGAAATCAGGTTGTTTCAGTGAATATTTATAATTTGTGCATCACAAACATGTGTTTTGATTGTTTTGATCCTATTAAAATCTTTGTTTCTATTACACTTCAGAATAAAAAAGTGCTTCTTATTTGCTTTCCTAACTGCTGAACATGTACAATTCATTTTAGAGCCTTTCCTTTCACTCTCCCTCTACCCCAGCAAGATTGTCACATAATCCACTTTACTTTTCTCATTCTGATTGCAAAGTGAGAGGAGTTTGTAAACACCAATCCCCATGTTAAAAAATAAGCAAAAAATGTGTCACAAGACACAGCCTGACATTGTACCCATGTCTTTAAAGCAAAGCAAATGTGAAAAGATCAATACAGAATTTAAAGGCATTTTTATTTATTGCTTGGCCTTTCGAAACCCATCAAAAATTGGCTCACGACCTACTTACAGTTTGGGAAACACCGCTGTAATGAGATATAACCTAACATAGAAGAGACACTCGTTTAGTCTTCACCTATAGATTATCATATAGACACCCTCACAGCACACCTCACTGTGAGATCACCGGGTTGCACTCCAGGCAGCAGGACTAAGCGGCCTCAAGCACAGATACTGTCCAGGCTCTCAGGAAGCAGGTTACCTCTATTCCCCAGTCCTCACTAAACATACACTTATCTGCTTCTGGTGGGGCTGGCCCTCACCATGTTGTGTCTTCAGCGTCCTGTTGCCCAACCATGTTCGTTCCCCTCCTCTAGCTCATTTCCTGTCCCTGCAGGAAGTGACTAGAGCCCAGAGGGTCATCCAGGGTGCCCTGGAACCCGATGTTGTTTGTGTGTCTTTGTTTATCACGTCGCCGACATGACACTCCCCTATAGGGAGATATCTCATCATTCAGAGGAGTCACTCATTCCGGCCCTCACTTATTTAGAGTTCAGGGGGGATTCAAAATAACTCAGAGGAGACACTCACTTAAGAACACACCTAGAATGGGGTACCACGCAAGTCGGAGAAGACACTCACTCCAGTCATTTCCACCTACAGGGATACCACATAACGTGTGGAGACACTCTCCTCAGTCTTTCCTTAAAGGGGGACACTACATAACTTGAAGGACACATTCAATGCAGTCATCGCTTATAGGTGTCACTATAAAACTTGAAGAAGACGCTCACTTCGGTCTTTAACTGTAGGGAGACGTCACTCACTCACTCACTCACTCTCTCATAATCTGTAAAGGGATACATACCACATCACTCGGAGGGAGCACTCAATCAAGTTGTCACCTAAAAGGACACACCGCATAATTCCACAAAGACAGGCTAGCACTTATTTATAAGGAATACGCCAAGATTAGGCAGGCGCACTCGATCAAATCCTCACCACATAATTCAGAGGAGGCACCGACTCCCGCGCTCGCCTGTTGGTGAACGCCAAAAAGCTCACGTGGACATACTCTCGCGTATTCACCGACTGGAGTTACACATGACTCCATGCAGACCCCCGCTCAGTCACCCGTCTTCTACCTATAATAAAGATTTCACTCACTAAACACTCATCTTTTTATATAAATTGCATAGGTTTTGTTCATTTTCTGGCACGGCACAGGCACGGCCCAGGTGTCTGTCCCTGCTCATTTATGTCCAGCCCCTCAGACAGGCACGCCCATTTCGCTTCCATTTCACTGTGCACACATCAGTCTGTCATTAGCTGGTTTCAACAGTGGTCGAAGTGGGGAGATCTGAGGGGCATGACTGCCCATATTTTTTTAATTCTAGAAAAGCAGCTGTTCCCCTACTTTTTGTGAAAAAACTACCGTCCCGGGATGGTTAATTCAAGAGAGTTGAAATGCTTCAGCTGAAGTGTAAGCCAGGGAGTCTCCTGTGCTGTGAAACAGAGAGGTCAGACAGCTAAACAAGCCTTCTCCCCAGGGTGCCTGCGTGCCTCAAAGAAATGTAAATGTGCACAAATGGTTAATCCACAAATGTAAAGGGTGCTTGGAAGCTATTATTGGCTTTAATTTATGGAATCACTTGAAGCTTAATGATGACACATTTATTCTTTTGGAGCAGTTATTGTAAGGGAGCTACACGCTAGACTGTGGAGTGTGCCATTTTAAAAAAACAGTTATAAAAAAAATGCAATATGTACAGTCTGTGTATTACTAAAATCTATATTTTGGAAGCACTTATTTATCTTAAATCTTTTGCACATTTTTTAGCAGCCTATCATATACTGTGTGTAATGGAAGTTTAAATAATTACATGTTCACAGTGCTTTCTGTCACAGACTAGAACCTCGTAGCACTAAACATACACAAGCCACTGTTCTTCACTGCACCAACCGGGATTCAATTATTTGGCTCTCTGGTGCAGTGCATTAACAAATAGAGGTTGCATAATGTACAATAGTGCATTTCTCACGTATTAACTTGCATTTAATTTGCATTTAAGCTATGCGTTATTATATATGTTGTTACCTGAAAGTGAAAGACAGAAAAAAAGTTACAAAATATTTTGTTTTTTCAGCCATGCCTTTGACCACGCCCTCACGCTCACTCACCCTGCACCAGTTGCGTGCAGCATCACAGTTCCTATACTTTTGTTAATGTACTTTCACCACTGGGTTTCACGCAAAATAATGGAACGTGTTTAATATGCGAGGGCTGCCGAATTCCCTTTTCCTAAACACAACTGCTCAACTGTGAGTCCACCCCCTCCAAAAAGATATTTATGACAGATTGGACCTGTCTTACTGCCCCCTTACTGCTCCCTCAATTGTAAATAGAGGGTTTCTGTCTTGCCACCAATGTCTGAGCCCTTCAGTTTTAATTAAAGTGTAATTCTGTCTTTCTAATAGTGTCAGCATTTCTGTTTGGGTTGTAGTGAGGGTCTGTCTAGATTTTAATATCTGTGGCCCTCAATTTAATGACACTGCAGTTCTGTCTTGCTCTCAGTGTCTGGACCCCACAGTTTTATTTGCAAGGATTTTCCGCCTTGCTGTCAGATTATACTGACGAAAACAAGCATTGGCAAAGACGATAGGGACAAATTGGCTTTGCCAATGGATTTTAGCAATGCTGCACAGCATCTTCAATGCTGTGCTGCATGGCTAAAGAAGAATAAAAAAAACAGGCTATGACGTGACTGCCCGTGTCATTTTGTAGGTGCGCACACCACATATGCTTACTTAGAAAATCATTTTTTACTCACATATCTACCCATCACTCCCTAACTATCCGCCTACGTAGGCACATTGGGTTTACAGATCTGTACACCATGTCAAACTACCCCATGGACACAAACATAGAGGTTTATTTACTAAGGTTTGGAATGCACGCTTGAGTAGTGCAAAGCGACAAAGCATTGTTTAAATTTACTTGGATAAAACCCCATAGGTGCAGCACAAAATTGTGCGACGCCTTGCAGAGCCCTGGGGAACCCATAGTAACTAACCCCTTTGGGTTTTACTTCCTTTCAATAGCCCCACACCCATCAAAGAGGCCCGGGCGTTACACCCAGGGCTGCAACCTTGGAACAGAGGAATCAGGTTTGAGTACCAGCTCAGCTCAACATTCTGGGCAAATCACTGGGGCCAGATTTACCACTTACTCACGCAGCGCAGTGCAGCAGCTGCAAATGCTACGCTGTGTGAGAAGGAGAGAGGAGGAGAACGCTAAATTTACTGAAATATGACAGTCTCCTCCCCTCTCCCTAGCGCCGGTGCTGAAATCAGCTGCCGTGCGCCACGGAGACACCTTTGCGCCATAGTGTAAGGGTGTCTCCATGAGTCTAGCATGGGTTTTGTACTGGAAGGTCGCCCTTCCAGTACAAAATACTATGCTTAGACTAATTTCAAACATTTTTCCTCTTTGTATGTATGCTGTACAGTGCAGCACACATGGAAAGTCAGAAAATAAAGGAGAAAAAAAGCATTTCTCCTTCATAGCGCCTGCTTGAAGAGTGCTCTATTTTTTATGCTAAACCCTGTCTACTTTATTTAGTTAATTGGGTTTAGCATCAGAAACCTTGGGTGGTTGCATGGAACGCCCATGCACCACCCAGACTACAGAATGCCCAAAATGCCACAGCCAGACTGGTCCTCGACATCCCCCGCCACAGCCACATCACGCAACACCTCTGACAACTCCACTAGCTCCCAGTCAACTAGAGAATCACCAGCAAGCTCCTCACACATGCCTACAGAGCTCTCCACGACGAAGGACTAGCATACCTGAACCACCGCCTCGCATTCCACGTGCCCTCCAGGCAACTCTGTTCCACCCAGCTCGCCCTTTCCTCCGTCCCCAGGATCCACAAGACCAGAACCAGAGGAAGATCCTTCTCCTACTTAGCCGCCAAGACCTGGAACATCCTTCCCCTCCAACTCAAGCAATCCGTGTCGCTGATCCAATTCAAGAAGGTCCTCAAGACCTGGATTTTTTAATGATCCTACCCCAGAGGGATCAGAAGCCCCCCCCCCAGCACCTTGAGACCTTCGCGTGTGAGTAGCCGTGCTTTATAAGCCCCTGTTTGATTGAATGACCAATGGTACGCCTCCTTGGCTCTAAGTAATGCAAAACAGCACTATGCGCTGCTTCGCATTACTTGCAAGTTATTTCCAGCACTAAACAAGTTTAGCGTTGCAAAGTCAATCGGACAAAAAGATTTTGTGCCAATTTGCGTCACTTTTGTGACGCAAACACGATGTAAAATCTTAGTAAATCTGCCACTTAATCTCCCAGCACCTAAAAAAATAAATGTGACCTTGTGTAATGTAACTGTGCTCATGTAAAGTGCTCCAATACCTTCGGGTCAAATTTGTGCTATATAAAACTGCAAAAGAAAAAAAAGTCACCGCCAGATCTCCATTTACCTCCAGATGCCATCAGCGCACACTTGCAGCTGCACCTGTCATGGTCCGCGTCCTGAGTGCTGAAATCCGTGCCCGTGGGACTGAAACTGCTGGCCCTCCCGGCTGTGCCACTGTAGCCCCTGATGTGCAGCCTGCCAGAGAAGAGAACCAGGTCAGCATCCATTGACACACACCATCTTCAGCACAGGACATGCCAAACACACAGCACGTGCGACAGTTGCCCCTCCTGCCACATCAGGTCAATGACAAAATCAGGGGACCTGTTTAGGTTGGAACCAGAACGTATCCCACAATGCACTGCAGGGTGCCTTTCAGTCGTGGCCGGCATGACTCGCAGGTGGGGGACGGGGGGGCTGGGGGTCGCGCGGGGAGGTGGGTCGTGCAGGTTTTTTTTAATTTAATAATAATAATAAATTAAACTTACCTTTACGCCGGTCGGGTCCCTTGTCGTCCCTGCTTCTGCTCCTGCTCTCCTGCCTCCGGCAGGAACAGGAAGCAGGCAGCCAGGCTCCCAACCCTAAGCCAATGACAACGCTGCAAGCAGCGTTGTGATTGGTCGGGACGCCGCGAAGCCAGGGGCTAATGGCCCAGCCATGTTCTCCATGTAGGCTGTATTGCAGCCTGCATGGAGAAGGGCAGAGTGCGCATGACTGGTTTAGTCGGCCCCAGAGGGCCGACCAAACCAGTCATGTGCACTCATGAGTGGGCACACCACTCCTCCCCTGCTCAGTCTGGCTCGCAGAGCAGCCCTGCCCACCCGTCCGCCCACAACCAAACCCTTCTGCTTTCTCGCAGTGCGAGAAGCAGAAACATAAAATGGTAGTTTTACCATTTTATGTTTCTGCTTCTTGCACTGCGAGAAAGCAGTGGGGCGACGCGCCTCCGCCCTAGTGGAGGAGCCGCCCCTGGTGCCTTTATTCTCAACCCTCCCCAGTTGACTCAGTAAATAGCACTCTATGAACTCAATGTGCAATGGCTCTTTAAAGAGGCACCCGCTGAACTTGGTGCATCATGCGAACCCCAAGACTTCACCACTTCCAGCTGATAATGGGATTTAGAGTTACGGTTTAATTGTGACCACAAACTGGTACAGCTCCTGAGATAGCAAGCTAGAAAGATGATTCAAATGAGTGCAGAATTCAGACAGCAAGTTCTAGCTACCCGTGATCCCATGCGAGGGGTGTGACGTCTCAGAGCCCCAGGCCTCTCTGGGCCTAAGGCAGGGCGTGGACAGGCCCAGCGCGGGCCCGGGGGAGGAGTGTTGGGGGGGGCTTAGGAAGGTGCAGACTGGAAAGTGATGAAGCTCACTGAAGGAAAGCATGGGGCAGGCCAGAAAGAAAAACAGGGCAGGCTGGCGCAGCTTCCCAAGCCTTGAGAAGGACTTTCGCCACAAGGATCCTAAAATGTCTTCTACTAGAGATGCTGAGATTAGAGCCCCTGCCTCCTGGTTCAATGTTTGACAATCACCAAAGCAAATGTGCCTCACTGGTGTGGAAGCCATGTTTGCTTACAGGGTAATCAGAAGATTTTTTTAATGAACCCCTTGAACGGCTACTGGGGTCACCGGGCCAGTAGGCCACCCACGTCTGTGTAATAAGAGGAAGGTCAGAAATGACATCCACTTTCTGCCAACAACCCCTGGAATAAGATTGTCCACACAGGAAATTATGGATGTTCCTGTTTCAGGGATGGCAGGGACAGCAAAATATCACTTTGAAGAGAAAAAAAAACATTGCACCGCCCAAGTTTATTTGCAATCTTTAATTCTTTGGGCAGCAGGTCTTATGCCCAACACCTCCAAATTCCGTCAACTGCTTTTATGTGGACGTAAGTGTAGTGTTTTTCCAAAGTTAGTGTTTGCCCTCTCTGGTTGCCCATCGACCAGGGCTCTGCGTGGGGCGCAACATCGCTTGACTTGGCATTAGAGCTTGCAGGGGTGCAAGTGGGAGCTGGGGGGAGTCCACTGTGCTGCATGATGGTACATTGTGGCCGCAGGTGCTGCATCCATGCACTGGGAAGAAAGAGAATTTGTTCTTTCAAATACTGAAACAAATATTATTTCAGGAGATACAGGTGGTGCAACACGGTGTGGTGGTGAGATCGCACTGGCGGATCAGCACAGACACTGTGACGACTTAACGTAAACTCTGTGAGGACACAAAGCATGAGATATTATGTGATGGTGTCCTCACCAGTGAGGTTCTACAATGATAATCAGTGAGAAACAGCATGTGCTTGGCCGAAGCACTATTTTAGGAGCTACCCCACTGAGTGAAGGTAGACATGAACCAGCGAGGAAAGAGGCGAGTGTGGAAGCAGACCCCTAAGGAAATAGGATGGATTCAAATTGTCGCCCACTGCTTTCAGTGGCAAATAAACAAACTACCACTAATCTAAGAATTCTAACACTGATCATAGGGGCAGGTTAACTTTGCATTTTATGAACTCTACTGCCGAGCAGAGTGGCATGTCAAGTGCCACTGGTCATAGGGACACCGTACAACTAATAACAGAAGCCCTTTAGGAACTTTGCCACACATCATAGGGGCAGGTCCCACCTTAGGGTAGACTTAGCATGTATCTTGGTGGCCAGGACATACCACCGATCCATCAAGTCGCGGTAGGACCAGCATTCAAATGCTTGATAATGCTCCTCGCTCTCATCTCAATGTTTGGCAGCTCATTAGGCAGCACCTGCCAATCTGAAAGAATGCGCTGCTTGACTTTGGCACCAACCAACATAGCTGGCGGTCTCTGTCCTGCTGGAGTTCTTGAACCGTAGAGGATCAGAGGCTGCCTTCGGCTAACTGTCCGTTGTGTATTCTAGATCCAACCCAGATGTGAGAAAAGCTACTCCATAAAAGTGTTTCCTTCTGCCATTGCTGAGTCAAATGTCCTTCCCTCACTTTGCTTGGGTGGCTGCCTGGAATTAAATGCTTGTGAATTGTCCCAGACAGAGGAGCGAAAAGAACGAGCTCTGGATGGACACAGTGTAGGGTTCCGAAACAGCTACTCTCTGAGCCCATTAATCATCATGGCAACCTGGACCACAACATAAATCTTAAGACCATCCTTCCATCACACATCCATCATCTTGTCACACAAGCAACTCTGATTTACATGGCACATCTCAATAAGTAATCACAGTGCTCACAGACCAGGCGGGGTTGAGGAGGTGGTCTGGTATCCCATTACTGGGGGCTCTGGAACGTTTACATGAGCACTTGAGAGAGTCGGTAGACCTAATCCTTGAAGTACAGCCATGTTGCAACCCCAAAGTTCATGATCACTGCTACCAGCCAGTAACCTTCATTCAACAAGGAGATGGCACTTTAGTGCCAATTGCAAGTGAGCCATTTTGAGGTGCAAATGATGAGTTAGGATGCTACCCCGAGGGATTACCAATGGTTACACTTATTTCAACCACCGTCCCATCACCTTTTGTGTGTTTCATGTATTGCCCTAAGTGGCAGAGTATTCCCGAATGTAGGTCCTGTGCTTTCTGTGCCACTGGAATCAAGTTATACCTGGCTGATGAGCCCTTACCGGGGCAAAACGGGTCCTGGGTTGCTTGTGTTCCGGTTCAGGAAGGACCTGGCCTGGGAATTCGGGCTGGACTGTTCCCATGATGAGCAGGGTCAAGGCTGATTTGCATATGGCTGGGTCCAAACTAAGATGGCACGGTGGGCAAAAGAAGGATGGGTTGGGATGCTACCTCGAGCGATTGCCAGTGGTTAGACAAATTGCAAGCATCCCTCCCATCACCTTTTGTGTGTTTCATGTATCGCCCTTATGAGGTCCCTTATTTTATCTGCAGCATACCAATGCTATGTAAAGGAACACTGACATCAGTGCACTGGGGATTCTCTAGATTAGGGGCTCCTTAGACATGCCAACATGAAAATCAAAGTACAACATCAAGGGGAAAATTGAAAACATCAGAATGAGATACTGAATACCCAAACTGTGGCAAATTGTAGGACCCACTTAAATCATTGTTCTATTCATCCTCTGCAGAGAGGACGCTGCCACAGGAGAACTGTACCTAGAGAAATCATGAGATTTCCATGTAGGACGGCACCGCACCTCTTTATGTTTGGAGGGGCTGGGGCAGACTCATTCTCAGCTGAGTCTTCTGCGTCCCCGCCGGCCTGATGTCCCATCGCTTCAATACTAATACACACCAGCGGCGCTACGCAGAGTCCTCTGGGCGCTAGCCTGATTGGGCACATGCCCTCCTTTGGTGTGTTGGGGATGCGTGAAGCGGCCGCAGCGCTCTGTGCAGGGACACTGAACCAGTCCAACATGGAAGGAAAGCTGGAGGCTGAGGAGGGTCCATTAGTGTTGCAATAAGTAGGGGAACGGGCAGACTCGATGGCGCTTGTGGTACATTACGGTGCCATTTTCATTGTATTAATAGTTGAATCAATATCCCATAACCAATAAAAGTTAAGAAATGAGCAGCAAACACAGAAAGACATGAAAATGTGAATCCGCCAGTGCTCAGCCCTCTGCACCTATCTAGAAATTCACGAACTCTAACTCAAGAAGACCCCAGGCTAGGGTTACCAGATGACTCCATGCACCTGCACCCCATACTTCCAGTCATTCCTCCCTTTCACAAAACACTGTAGTCCAACTTTCACGAATCTCCCAGAATGCATTGCATGCAGTTAATCCAGGGCTGGAATCATGATTCCCCTGATGACATGGAGTCTCCTGGTAGCCTACCCAGGATATATCGCACTCACACCCCTCAACTCAACCTCTTTTGGAGAGTCACACCTGCCTTGGGGTCGCTTTCACCCTCCCAAAAAGCCAAATGTTTCCCACCGAGTTCAGTTGGATCCCTCTCCACACACACCTGAGGTAAGAGGCAGGCCCCGCGGGCGGGGGCGCGTGACGTACCTGTAGTGCTGCTCCTCGCTGCCCAATGAGAAGTGGTCGTACTGTGAGAAGGCCTCGTTCTGGTCCCAGTCCCGCAGCTGGATCCGCAGGGTGTGGGCGCTGTGTGCGGTGAGCTGGTGCACGAACTCATTGCCCAGCCAGTACTCCCCCGGCGGAGACCCGAAGCCCTAGGAGAGAGGGAGGAGCCTGAGACGTGGAACTGGAGACCCAGGGTAACAGGTGAAACGGCGCCTCATGTACCAGCGCCTTTATCTCACTTCCAAATGTGAAAGATGGGCAGAGGTTTGAGGTGAAATCAGTTTGTTCCATTTATTCTTACACAGCAGCAACAAGCAATGCATAAACAGTTCCCCTCATATTTTTTCTCCACATAGTTTGCTCGTTAATCTTTCTTGTGCACCTTATCACGTGTGTAAAATAATGTACAAGCAACTGGAGCTGGTTTGCATAAGCTTTGTATCAGTGCATTGCAATTTTGCACCAATATTTGCATGGGAAAACGACATTTGCATTCATTTTTGCACCGATTGGTGGTGGAATATCTGCATTTTACTAGTAAACTGTCCGGTGTTATTTTTTCAACAAACTTTATTAAATGTTTTAACCTTGCAATACAATGACAGTGCACAACGGTTGGGGACAAAACAGGACGTAAATGTGTCATCCCTGGTCCCTCGGGGGTATGAAGCGCTTTGAAAGATGAAGTTTAGCAGTATTGATGCTAGCACTTGGTCGCTACACTGTCTGCCACCAAAGAGTGAAGAACAACAATGGCATCCAAGCAGTGCTAGATGAATTGAAATGAATCCTTGAACAGAATGCATTAAATAAGGTAATAATAACTGGTGATTTCAATAACCGTTTATTATTCTACCAACGGCCTTCTTCCCTGGATGATGACTCCCCAGATTCAGTCTGGAATATTCCAGAACCAATTATGGAAACTGGTGGGGGAACCCAAGACCAAAAAGTCTTACAATGTGTTGACTTTTTTTAGATCTAGGATTTCATTGCTTTAAATGGAAGATTTGTGTCAGACCAACCGGCAAACCCGACCTTTCTTACCGAAAAGTCACAAAGAATTTATCATTGATTTTACTCTTCTAGACTGCAGCTCCTTTTCTCTGTGTCAAGACTATCAGATCATCCCAAGAAAAGAAAGTGGTCACAATCTGATCACTGATGCACTCTACACCACTTTACCCAAAACCAATACACTCAGCCCCATTGCACTCTATGCTAATCAACTCTGGACCACTGCACTGTTCGCCATTAAACTCTACTCTTCAACATTCTACTCTATGCCACTCTACACCATTGCACTCTATGCCACTTTACTCCGCACCATTCTACATCAATGCACTCTACCCCTCTCTACTCTACATCCCTGCACTCTACCACACTCTACTCTGCAACACTGCACTCTCTGCCACTGAACTCTATGCAACTCTTCTCTGCGCCACTGCACTCTATGCCACTGCACTCTACTCTGCACCACTCCACTCTACTCTCTACTACTCCACTCTATGCCACTTCATTCTACGTCACTCTACTCTTCACCACCCGATCCGCCCATCCGACCGGATGCAACCCCGACCTCCACAACCCGATTACGGGCGAGATGGGTCACCTGGTGGAGTCCCTGTTCGGGCGCCAACTGAAGGAAGTGGCCCGATTAGGGCCACCGGGTCACTCGTGACCTCCTCTTAGCCGTCCCAAAAATGAAGAGTCGGTGACGCAGTAGAGAATACAAACCAAGTTAGTTTATTGTAAAATACACTGCAGCGGAGTCCAGTCTGACTAGCCTCCTAAGATGCTACCGAGGGGACTGACTAACAAACATTTGGTAGCACAGAATAAACCCTCCAACACCTCTCGAAACCCCGCCCCTGATGGAAAAATACTGCTTGTGCAGAAAGGTAGACAAAGGAGGCACTGAGGATGAGCTACCACCTGCGGAATGGGTACATGTTATCAGTCTCCCAAGTCCATCCTACTCGGTCTCAGCTCTCTCTGGTGTGGGAGCATAGCTATGTCCAATGATAGGAATGCAGAGCTGAATAAACCATTCTCTTCGTGCATCTGAGTCCTGACCTTGGATGAGATATGGGAACTTTCTAAACAGCAGCTTCTGCTGAATCAGTAGGAGAGAGCGGGGGCACAGAGGCTGGGGATTGCTCACAGCGTAACATGAAGACTCAAGGAGAGGAAGATGGCGTCTCAGATGCTAACTTAGGCCTACGCTTCCATACAGAAGATGGGTACATACACATTTGCAATCACGATTATATGACCTAGCTACATGAATGCTAACATAACAGAGCATACATCATGGAGTATGGGGGTGGGACATTTTCGAGTCTAACATATGTCAGCCAGGCACAGAAGTGGCAGTATTGTCACATTGTATATATGTGAGCCTGGCTAAAAAGTGGCAGTATCGTCACATTACATATTTGTCAGCCTGGCTCACAAGTGATAGTATGGTCACATTATGTATATGTCAGCCCGGCTAAGAAGTGGCAGTGTTGTCACATTACATATATGCAGGCCTAGCTGAGAAGTGACAGTATAGTCACAGTACATATATATCAGCCTGATTCAGAAGTGACAGCATTGTCACATTACATATATGCCAGCGTGGCTCTGAAGTGGCAGTCTCTTCATATTATATTTATATATATATGTCGGCCCTGGTCAGAAATGGCAGTAACATTACATGTATGTCAGCTCTGCTGAGAAATTACAGTATTGTCATGTTACATATATGTCAGCCAGGCTCAGATTGGTAGTTTCATCACAGTACATCTATGTCAGCCTGGCTCAGAAGTGGAGTAACTCTCGCATTAACTGCACAGCAGCCCTGCAAAGAAGTGCAAATACAGCCCCATTAAAAGTATAGCATCACTGTTGAGAATGGTAAATGCCGCATTAAAAGCATTGCAGTCTGGCTGAGAAGGGCAAGGGCTGTCTCATTAAAAGTATAGCATCCGTGATTGAATGTGAGACTTCCTTCTATGGCAGACCAGTCTGAATTCACGATTTGTTTTCCAGATAACGCCATGTTCCAATGTTGGGCCTTCAATCAACAGCCTAATGCATTCTAGGAGTTGCAGTCTTGGTTTGATTCATTTGAACTGTAAGAAATTGGGTTATTGGTTGGGGGGGTGAAACCCTTCTCAAGCAATAACCACAATCCTTGTTATGTTATGTTATATTGATTTGTATAGCACACTAATTACCCGAGAGGGTATCCAGGTGCTTCAGTGTTGTTGTGAACCACAAAAGTCACTAAATTAACCTGTGCTTAACCCTCCGGTAGCTTGGCACTAAAGCAGTCAGGCTTAACTTAGAGGCAATATGTAAAGTATTCATTCAGCACATAAACAGTAACAAAGTGACAACACATCACAAAAAAATCCTACCCAAAATTAGAAACATAGAGTGCATTTTAATGAATAAAATGATACCAGAATGACAAAAATACAATCAGTAGAACTGGAGATATGCAATTTCAAAGTTTTAGGAAAGTATAGTGCCTAAAAGCACAAAAGGCCACTCGCGGTCATCAGGTTGTGCTAGACTGGGGGAAAGTAGCAAGTTCAGCCCGACCATGATGGAGTGAGGGCCAGATACAGGGACTAGGTTAGTCCAGCTAAAAAAGTTGCCTTCTCAAAGTCCAGTGCAAGAAGTTCTGTTTTTGGTGGAAGGGTCCATGAGGAGAGCGTAGCGTATGGTCATCGCTGTAGCACAAAGAGCAGGTTTGCCATTGCTGCCGGTTGTTACTGAAGCATGAAGATCCAGCTGGGCGTCGCTGGCAGTTACTGCTAGAGTTTTGTGTTTGCAGTCACTATGGGCTGTCGTTGCAGTAGCACGAAGTGCAGATATCCCATTGCCGGTCGTTGCTGGAGCACAAAGAGTTGAGTTAACTGGAGCTTTGCGTTGGTGGTCATCGCGGATGGCAGAGTGTCAGTGCGAACAGGCCATTGGCGATTGTGAAGAGCCCAAACTTCAGGATGTATCCCTGGCTTTCAGATCAGTGCACTCTGATGCCAACCACGGGTCCAGGACATGGAGAGGCACCTCTTGAGGATCAGGGACTCACTCTAGCAGAGGCCAGCAGAGCTCAGGCAGGTCCAGTTTCAGGCCCAAGCAGGTCCAGTTGCAACAGGTCAGCTGGTCAGGTGCAGAGAGGCCGCTGGTGCTTGTGGTGTCCCTGTAGATTAGAACAGGAGGCCAGCGAATTAGCCCTTGGAGTCACTTTGGTGTTCCTGTGTTTAAGGATCAGGTTCAGTCTTCCTTCCTTGGGGAGCAAGGCAGTCCTTCCAGCAGCAGGGCAGTCCTTTTTCTGAGTCTTCCACAGGTCCAAAAGTGATCTGATGAGAGGTTCAGAAGGTTCAAAGTTTATTCCTGGAGCCAGCCTTTGAGGTGGGATGACTCCCCACATCTGGCTCTGGAAAGTTCCTTCCTTCCCCTGCCCAGGCTCCAAGTGGTCCAGGGTGACAATGGGCTGGTGTGAAACCCTTTGTGAGTGTATTGGAGGCAGCCCTTTGAAATGTAAGTGGGGCTGGGGAACAGCTCTGCCCCTTTCATCCTGTCAGGATGGCCCTTCCTGCCAACAACTAGTCCCCCTTTGTCTCTGGGAGGATTACACAAAGGCCGACTGTCAGCTACACCCATTCATGTGATCCAGGACACAGGCACCAAATGATTAGGGTAAGAAAATGCCAACTTTCTAAAAGTGCCATTTTCAGAAGTGTGACTTAAAATCTGACTTTGCCAATGAAGAGGATTTAATATTGCAATTGAGTGTAAGCATGACATTCCTACCTGCTCCCAATCAAAGGTTATCATGTATTAAATGTAATAAGGTGACCCACAGTTATCCAAATACAATAGAAGGGCTTACAGCAGTGAAAAACAAATTTAGGAGTTTTTTACTACCAAGACATCAAAAACTTAAATACACATGTCCTATTTTTTAAATACAATGTGCCCTGTCCTATGGGCTGTTTAAGGCCTACCATAGGGGTGACTTATATGTCAAAAAGAAGAATTCCGCCTGGCAAAAGATTTATTTTCCAAAAGACAAACAGAACCTGTTTGTATATAAGGACGCACTGTTCACATGCCCTTGCGGTGCTTTTTAAATAAATGAAACGTTCAGAGTAACTTAGCAATCTTTGCTGTCTATCAACAATATTTTCTGCAAATGTATGATTACAAATGTATTTCTTATTTTACATGTAAATCTTCACATGCAGTTTGACATAAGAAAACAGATTTATAACATATAACAAACAAATAACAATCAATATTTGGTTATTTATTTTCTTGATCATTTTTCATTTTTTCATTTTTTCATTTCTTCATTGTTCGAAGCAAATATTTATATTTCCCAATGCATTTCGGTGAGAAACCTTCATCAGGGGAATACTGCAAATAATACAATTCAGTCTTTAAAAAACAAATTCTCTTCGAATTGGAAAACACAATAATATCAACAATGTACAACATAGGGAGTGTCGGATAAACATTAACGGTCCCACAATGGTAATTATGTTTGTCTTGCTCATCACCCATGCAGATCTGGATCACACACAATGGACACGTCAAAAGTGAACACCTTAATGCAAGAGTGTGCGCTAATGTCACCCAGTGTTAAAATCAGTTCAATGTGTGCAAACACAACACCTAAACCCAACTCCGCAATAAAACTTCATTCTCCGTGCTACCCTAAGCCTACCACCAAAACCAAAACGCTCACCTTTACATGAGCTGAAGTTCATCAGCCAATATATGATGTCTGTAAAAAGCGAACCACAAATTAAATGAAAAACACGCCGTCATGTAAAATCAACCATATGTCCCATCACGGGCTTCAACACCAAACAAAACGAAAAACCTACTTACTATCCAAATGTCGTCCCTCTCTGCTTTCCTGAAGGTTATCTGATAGTAAACCCCGTATTCTACAGTAAATAACAAAAGTAGTCATGTAATATATGTCAAACCACATTAACTGGATTGAATATGCAACCCCTCCCTATGGGTCAACCTAAAATCATACCTGTCTGGAGGTTCATGCAAAAGAATGTTCACTTCTCTTTCCCGCGTAGTCAAAGTTTACCGGGAGACTCGCTCCTCGCTAATGAATCTCACGTCTGCGTCTGACGTATGCAACACGCGATAAAAATGAAAAACAGACTCTCTGTTACGCTAATAGCAAAATATTACTACGCAAAAGGAAGACTTTACCCAGTATCACCGATACCTCAACCTATATCGTAACTACACACTATACAAGTATACTGTTGATCATATTTACGTGACCTCATTGTTTAAAAAGACTCATACGACAAATATTGGTGAATAATGGTAACCAAGAATCATCAACTAACGTATGTTACTGGTGTGCTGAAATCCATTTCTCTTATTAACCTATTCTTGTGACATTAACATGAGCTTAAAAAATCATCATTGTGTTTACTCATATACACAGATAAAAACAAAATTCAATTGTGCTAATGTGTGCAAAACATGAAAAAAAAAAAAATGTGTCTGTATCTTGCGTGCCTTACATTAATATAACATTCTGCGTGCCCCAGTTCACATCCTGTAATGAGCCAGAGAAACAGTTTCTAACAGAAACTCTCTATAACAGCAAAACAACTACTGTTACAGCATTCTACAATCATAAAAACTTCTGCAATCATAAGAAGCAAGTCATTTCAATTTTGTCATTCAGACCACAAGGAATGAGTGAAACATTTTGGATACGTTTTTTAAAAACACTCATTCCTTGTGGTCTGAATGACAAAATTGAATTTTGTTTTTATCTGTGTATATGAGTAAACACAATGATGATTTTTTAAGCTCATGTTAATGTCACAAGAATAGGTTAATAAGAGAAATGGATTTCAGCACACCAGTAACATACGTTAGTTGATGATTCTTGGTTACCATTATTCACCAATATTTGTCGTATGAGTCTTTTTTAAACAATGAGGTCACGTAAATATGATCAACAGTATGCTTGTATAGTGTGTAGTTACGATATAGGTTGAGGTATCGGTGATACTGGGTAAAGTCTTCCTTTTGCGTAGTAATATTTTGCTATTAGCGTAACAGAGAGTCTGTTTTTCATTTTTATCGCGTGTTGCATACGTCAGACGCAGACGTGAGATTCATTAGCGAGGAGCGAGTCTCCCGGTAAACTTTGACTACGCGGGAAAGAGAAGTGAACATTCTTTTGCATGAACCTCCAGACAGGTATGATTTTAGGTTGACCCATAGGGAGGGGTTGCATATTCAATCCAGTTAATGTGGTTTGACATATATTACATGACTACTTTTGTTATTTACTGTAGAATACGGGGTTTACTATCAGATAACCTTCAGGAAAGCAGAGAGGGACGACATTTGGATAGTAAGTAGGTTTTTCGTTTTGTTTGGTGTTGAAGCCCGTGATGGGACATATGGTTGATTTTACATGACGGCGTGTTTTTCATTTAATTTGTGGTTCGCTTTTTACAGACATCATATATTGGCTGATGAACTTCAGCTCATGTAAAGGTGAGCGTTTTGGTTTTGGTGGTAGGCTTAGGGTAGCACGGAGAATTAAGTTTTATTGCGGAGTTGGGTTTAGGTGTTGTGTTTGCACACATTGAACTGATTTTAACACTGGGTGACATTAGCGCACACACTTGCATTAAGGTGTTCACTTTTGACGTGTCCATTGTGTGTGATCCAGATCTGCATGGGTGATGAGCAAGACAAACATAATTACCATTGTGGGACCGTTAATGTTTATCCGACACTCCCTATGTTGTACATTGTTGATATTATTGTGTTTTCCAATTCGAAGAGAATTTGTTTTTTAAAGACTGAATTGTATTATTTGCAGTATTCCCCTGATGAAGGTTTCTCACCGAAATGCATTGGGAAATATAAATATTTGCTTCGAACAATGAAGAAATGAAAAAATGAAAAAATGATCAAGAAAATAAATAACCAAATATTGATTGTTATTTGTTTGTTATATGTTATAAATCTGTTTTCTTATGTCAAACTGCATGTGAAGATTTACATGTAAAATAAGAAATACATTTGTAATCATACATTTGCAGAAAATATTGTTGATAGACAGCAAAGATTGCTAAGTTACTCTGAACGTTTCATTTATTTAAAAAGCACCGCAAGGGCATGTGAACAGTGCGTCCTTATATACAAACAGGTTCTGTTTGTCTTTTGGAGTATTACTATACCTGACAGGGGCTAGTCAGGACTAGAGGGCTGCACCACGGAATGATATTGTTAAACTTGTATATTTTGATGAAATTGAATACTTTTCTAGGTGTGCAGGTTATCAGCACTTTTATATAGATAAAAGATTTATTTTGCCAGGTCAAAATTGCAGGTTGAACTGCACTACAGGCTGCAGTGACCAGTCTGAGACATGTTTTTAAGAGCTACTTTAGTGGGTGGCACAATGAGTGCTACAGGCCCTCTAGTAGCATTTAATTACGGCCCTGGGTACAGGTAGTAGCTAGTACCGGTTACTAGGGACCTACAAGTAGATTAAATCAGCCATGTTTTTGGGTGAGAGCCCAAGCACGTTAGCACTGGTCAGCAATGGTAAAGTGCAGAGTCCTGAAGCGAACAAAAACGAATTCAGCAAAACAAGAGGGGTGGAGGCAAAATGTTTGGCCCGACTGCCACCCAAGTGTGTCAGGTCTAAGATTAACTAATTGTAAAATGAAATTATACGGTGTCCCCAAACTTGAATGAGGGCATGTGGCACTCTGCGGCATTAGACCGTTTAACATTTTGAAATAAACCAACGTCCGTTTAACCCGCGTTTTGGGGTCGACTCTGAGAACATTGTAAGTGCTAATGAAGAGAGCTTCGTGTAATCAGGGCGAAAAGGGAAGTCTGTCACCACCAGTGATATATACCCCCTTTCACCACAGACTCCTTCCCCTCCCATTGCACAGCAGACATCTCTCCACAGACATGGCGCCTCTGGAATGTTCTCCGCTGCCATTCCTCAGCACCCATCAGCGCGCGCACATCCACTCTCTGAGCGGATAATGGGGCCGGCAGTCCATTACTCAAGGGATTGTTCCGAAATCACACAAACAATTTATTTTCACTGAAGAGCAGCGACATTCCGTTCATTTTCACGAAATAACTGAAACAGTCCCTTGACCCCGACACTTGGAAATTCCGGTCCAGTCATGTTCCATTAGAAAGACGAGGACCGTCTGTCCAGGGGCCGGTTTTCCTAGTCCCCATTAAGCGGCCAGTCTATGAATGCTTGTGTCGCAGAGCTTACTGAGATGTCTCCAAATAAATATTTAATATATATGAAAAACTAAAGTCGGGGGAAGGCAAGAGGTAAACGTGGTAAAACAGGGCGCAAAAAAAAAAGGCATGGTCATCATGTTAAGTTATTACCTTAAAGGGGCCAGCTGGCGAATGGGTATTTTTTCAGAATACCGAGTTTTAAATATCTGGCTACCAAAATCCTGTAGCAAAAATGTCGACGATCAAAATATCGACACGTTAAGTATGTATAAGTCATTTGCAGATGTTAACAAAAATGCTTCTGACTGAAAAGGAAAAAAGTTACTTTAAAAAGTGCCACAAATGTTGCTGTGAAGTGTCAGGCCCATTGCCAAGGTTAACTGGTCATCTTTCAGTAGCTGATTACTATATTTAGTTATTAAACTTATACCAATGGCGTGATACCTTTGCGCAGACATTATTAGTGTTTAAAAATGTCAAAATCATATGGTAATATTGCAACAAAACAGGCTGCTAACTTGCCTTTTCTTGCTACAAAATTTAATTGCCGCATAATTCCATTACCCTGGCTATATATAATTGCTCTGTTGATGTTTTGGCTGGAGATATTTTTGCTACAATATTTTGGAAGCAAGATATTTAGCACTCGATATGCTGGTGATGGCACAATTTATTTTACAACCCAAACCGGCATCATACAAAGAGATGTTCTGGAACCCGTATTATTGGTGATTATTGAGGATGTTAAGATTGGGTACAAGCACAAGCATTGGTCTTTCACTGAATCGTCTCTTTAGCCTTAACTCCCACTCCGCGTCGTTTGTGAAAGGTAGAAATGAGATGCAACTGAACATGTCGGTGAGTGTGTGAGTTTTTATAATTCCCTCCAAGATGGCGGCACCAGACCTGACTTAAAATTGTAATTGCATTGTTTTGGTGTGTGTCTCTCGGTACTTCCTGGAATGGTTTGTTATGCTCATCACCTTTTATGCTACGTTCGTAATATTCCTCGTACTCCAGTCTATGACACTACTTTGGGTTCCATACGGTGGCATTCCTCTTTTTTGACATTTATCGATCAATTTTCTTTTTTTGACTTTTCAAACAAAAGTTAACTCCGATATTGAGCAATGCAGCCTACAGACTGAAGGCTGGCTTATAAAACTGAAGGTTACCCGAATACTGAATGTCCAACCCCATTCCCACCCAAACCCGTGAATCATGCTATATAGAGTTCGCAGTGGATTTAAAGTTCGTTAAGAGTCTAGATCCAATGTTGACACTTACCACTCTAGCGCGAGACGTTCTATCATATCCACTGCTATGAGCAGCCGGTTACAATGTCGGCTGATGCTAGAGGTGGATCACCAAATTCAGCTCTCTAAATTCAGTGGACAGAAACGCGAGGAAGCGGGGGCATACCTTTTGAGAATGCTTTGTCATTTTGGGTCAATTACATAATTTCCATGACCATTAGATATCCGGGATGATGGAGCCATTGTCTATGCACTGGTATTCCAGCCGAACTCCATTGTGCTAAGATAGTTTGATGTGCTGTGCATAGTGATACTGCCATCTTCTTACCTCTCAAAGAATGAAGCAGATATGTTAGTTTGTTAGGGAGACCCAATATAGTGTGTGCTGGGAAACATAGAATTTCTAATACTGTAATCTCTTGTAGGTCATCGAAAAGTTCATGCCAGTATCTTATCAGATTGGGACAATGCCAAAGCAAGCGGAGGAGTGTACCTGGGTTCCCACAGTTCCTCCAACAAAGGCCTGACTTATAGGAGGACCAGCAGAGAAGTCTGGCAGGGATGTAGTGCCAGTATGAGACTATTTATTTATTTATTTAGAGAGTTTTATATAGCGCTAGCCAGACCCGAAGGTATCGGATCGCTTTACAACATTGTATCAGAATGTCAAGTGACAATAATAGAACATATTGATTCGTGACGAGTACAGTTTAGACATAAAGAGTAACAAATAAACACATTGAGTTCTTGACGAATCCAGTTCGGGGAGAGGGGACAAAGGAATATGAGAAAGGTTAGGTGACGTATAGGTTCTCTTAACAAAGTGATTGTGTGCTGCCCTGGGCGAGATACAATGTAGAGCATCAGCTATCCATTCGGGAGAGATCGGTTGAGAAAAAGGTCTTTGAGCTGGCTTTTGAATTTTGGAAAGGAGGGGTTAGTCCTGATATGGACTGGGATGGAGTTCCAAATTTTGGGCGCATTTCCAGAGAAGGAGCGTGATAGGGCTTTTTGTTTGCGAGTTTTTGGAGGAATGAGAAGTAGAGTGTTAGTACTCCTGAGGTTCCTCGTCTGACCGGCTTTGTTAAGTTTAGAGGCCAGGTATGCGGGTTTACCAGTATGCAGGGCTTTGTGTGTGAGACAGGCTGTTCTGAAGCTGGCGCGCATTTCTGTTGGGATCCATTTTAGCTCTCTGAGAGCAGGAGAGATGTGATCATATTTTTTTATTCCAGTGACCATCCTGGCTGCTGCATTTAGAGTTGTTCTGAGGGGAGCTAGGTGGGATTTTGCTGTGCCTGTGAGGGTTGCGTTCCCGTAGTCTAATCTAGATAGTACCAGGGATTGAGTCGCTTGTTTGAGGTCATTGGGAGGGATGAATGGTTTTATTTTGTTGAGCAGTTTTAGGTTAATAAAAGCGCTCTTAGCGGTGTTCTTGATGTGTTTGACCATGTCTAAGTTATGGTCCAGAGTGATTCCCAGTGATTTTACGGAGTCTGCCGGGGTGAGACTGCAATTGAGAGCGTCAATGGTTTTTAACCATTCTGTGACTTGGGGGGGGGGGGTCTGGTCTTTGTTGGCCATGATGAGGATTTCCGTCTTGTCTTGGTTGAGTTTCAGGTGGTTGAGGGATAGTCAGTGTTGGATTTCTTTTAGGGTGATGTTTAGTCTCTGTATGTCGTCAATGGAGGAAGTTTCTAGGTAGATCTGGGTGTCGTCCGCATATAGGTGGAAGGGGATGTTAGCTTTTTTGAGTATCACGGAGAGGGGCTCCATGTAAATGTTGAATAATGATGGGGAGAGAACTGAGCCTTGCGGGACGCCCCTGTTTACGGAGCGTAGGTCTGACTATCTTAGTCATTGTTTCCCTGCTAGCCACAGAAAGTGTTGGTGTGTGTAGGCCCTGTGGAATATATCCCCCCACTCTTTGTCGATAGCACACAACCCAATTCTTCTTCCCACTGCTTAGGCACGTGGTTTTAACCTTGGTAGGGGGCGAACAACTACAGGAGTGAGTATAGTTCGGAAACCATATGTTTGTCATTTATTTTAGTCAATAGCCATCTCTCGTACTAGGTCAAAGACCTACTTGCCACATCCGATAGCCAGTGTCTAATTTGGGTGTAGAGTATGTGTTGCATCTTTGGATCACCCAGTCTGTCTTGAGTTGCTCAAATGTATTCACCCCCTCCTCGTCTACCAGATCCTCAATGTGTTTGCAGCCCACCTGCTGCCAAGCTTAGAACTGGTTTCCCGACCGTGTCTGGGTGAACTCTGGATTACTCATTTTTGAGCTGGGAGCTTGTCCTGCGCTGTACAATCAGAGCGAAC
This sequence comes from Calotriton arnoldi, assembly GCA_963921515.1. Taxonomy (NCBI): domain Eukaryota; kingdom Metazoa; phylum Chordata; class Amphibia; order Caudata; family Salamandridae; genus Calotriton; species Calotriton arnoldi. The sequence continues at coordinate 2,230,909 of CAWUFW010001369.1, forward strand.
AACAGCACGCGGCGAGCCAGAGGGAGTTGTTTCTTTCTGCCACTTAAGTAGATTTTATACTTGAATGGCAGCTTTCGCACCATGAGCAGCAGCTTTCTCAACGCAAGCGGTTGCGACCTGCCGCGACCGCCTGTGTTGAGAAATCTCTCTGGGAGGTGGCCTAGCGCTTGATTTTCTCGCTTGCCAGCTTAACGTTGGTGAGTCGCACGTGAGAAAAAACACTGCCACGCAGCGGTTGGCTGAGTTTTTCCAGAACTCCAAGCGGAGTGGGCAAAACCCTGTGAACTCTGCCGGAGGAGCAGAGTTTATTGCCCAGCCCTAGTAGTGAGGCTTTTCTTTAATGCCACTGAGTCCCACAACCAGCTGCTTAGTGGATCTCGTGACTGGAGCGGAATAGAGGCCCCAATGACTATGTAGTCTGTGTAGCCACTGGAGCTTCCAGATATGGCCCCCTGAAATCTGCTAGTCCATGAAACACCAGCGTTTCTCCGACTGGCCTTCTGGGTCATTCTACCGTGGGGCGAAGGCATGCTGCTCCGTAATACTGTGCAATATTTGGGACACCAGGGCTCCCTCTCTTGGATATCGGTAATATATTGCCAGCAACAAGTGAGCCCTTCAACCCCTCCCTCTACCCCACCCCAAATATAGGTGTTATATTCCCTGTGTAGTTTTTGTAGCATACTAGGTAGGAGCAGGCTGTGGTGGGAGAGTTTGAAACAGAAACAGCATCCCCGGGAGGGCTGTCATTTTAAGAGCAGCTATGCGGCCCAGACTTGGAAGAGCCTGTGCTGTCCACGTCTGTAGGTCGCTAGGTACCTGTCTGAAGAGTTCTTGGTAGTCCATCTTTACTACAGCCTTTCAGACATTTAAAAGTGCAATTCTGTCCAAGTGTAACCATTATTGATGTAATTAGCTATGTTGTAGATTATGTAATGTCGTTCTGCATGCGTGAAAAAATATTTATCTTTGTATAGAAGGTAAGGAGTGCCTTGGAGTTAAGGCTAAGAAACAATCTTTACTGGTAATTGTGCCATCATTTTAAGTTTTGTGCTGTGCTAAGTATTCACACCTCGGCAAACTCGGCTTCGCCCCACTCACCTTGTGTTTTTTCAGGAAAATTTCACTGGTTTGGATATGTTTACAGCTGGTATATTAATGAAGAATCATGCAGAGTGATGACGTTTTAAGTTTCATTTTTGTGTGGAGCCACTGAGTTAGCCCAAGGCCGGGGGAGGAGGGGGACTCATGGAGTGCTGTTCTGCCTTTCCCAAGAACAAAGGGTATTTGTTTGCCCCTCTACCACACCATGCACAAGGTTTGGGGGTCCTGGGCTGCTCCCATCAAGCTCGAGGACAGAGGGGTTTACTGTAGGCTGGGCCCCCTCCTTGCCCAAGGGTGTGGGTGAGTTTATTTTTAAACCCATCCCCGCCCATAAGTATGTTGTGCTCCTGCCCCCACCTTCCCTTGCAGTGGAGGGTGTAGTTTGGTCCCCCTGTCTTGCCCAAGGGTGGGGTATTTAGTGCTGTTCTCCTACCATCTTGTTCAACAGCAGGGGGTCTCTGTTTACACCAACCTTGGTTAAGGGGGGGTTAACTTGTTCCCCACACCTTGTCCAACTACTGTGGGCTATTTTCTGCCCTTCCCCCACTTTAGCCTGAGGTAAAAGTGTCTTTGTTTGCCTCAGTCCTAGCCCCACTGAGGCCATGTCCTGAGTGTAACCCCTGCTGCCCATGCCCAAATGTTCTGCTTCACCCCCTCATATCCAGGGCCAATGGAATTATGTGGCATGGGAAGGCCAAATAATGTGGCATGGTTGAGTAAATTATGTGGCAAGAAAAGGCAAATTATGCAGCATTACACGGCGCAATTTGTGATAGTATTACTTCATTATTTTGACATTTGTAAACTAGTTAACACTGTCTGGCATTAGTTGCATCTCATTAGTACCAGTTTAACACCCAAATATAACAAGCTACAGAAAGGTGACCAGTCAACCTTTGTATAGGGCCTTTAACTGCACGGCAACATGTGTCACTGTGTTCTTAGTAACCTTTGAACCGTTTAAGCTAGAAACAAAAAAACATTTGTGGAAATATGCAGATTTTGCAGCAGATGATGGATTATGTGGCAAATGCAGCAAATCTAAAATTATGCGAAAATCGCTGCAGTGGTACATAATTCCAGTAGCCCTACTCATATCCTTGCCTGGTCAAGACCCTACCCTCCACCACCTCCTTCTGATTTTTTGGGATAGCTGGGGCAGATTGGGGAGGGGGAACACGGGAAGGGAAGTCGCCATTACTTGCACTGTGATGGAAGAGAAGTGAACTTCTGTGATGCGACAGCTGCGGAGAACCGAGATCAGAAGCCTGTTTTAGGTTATGTCTTTGAGCTCCATCTGTCTTTGAGGTATGAAGTGGATGTCTCTTAAGATGATGCTGTTGCTGCGCCCTCTTAATTTAAGGTTAGAGTTATTGTCTCTCTAGCATGTTACAGACTATCCCAAAATGTGAACAGCCGACTGAAGCTGAACTCGGACAAGACGGAGGTCCTCATCCTCGGATCCACCCCTTCGGCCTGGGACGACTCCTGGTGGCTGACCGCACTGGGAACCGCCCCAACACCCACCGACCACGCACGCAACCTAGGGGTCATCCTCGACTCCACCCTCTCCATGACTAAACAGGTCAACGCCGTCTCCTCCGCCTGCTTCAACACCCTCCGCATGCTCCGCAGGATCTACAAGTGGATCCCCACTGAAACGAGAAGAACGGTCACCCAGGCCCTCGTCAGCAGCAGGTTGGACTACGGAAACTCCCTCTAAGCAGGAGCCTCGGCCAAACTCCCGAGACGGCTCCAACGCATCCAGAACGCCTCTGCACGCCTGATCCTCAACATCCCTCGCCGCAGCCACATCACACCCCACCTGAGAGACCTGCACTGGCTCCCGGTCAACAAGAGGATAACCTTCAAACTCCTCACCCACGCACACAAGGCACTCCACAACACCGGACCAACGTACCTCAACAGACGACTCAGCTTCTACACCCCCACCCGCCAGCTCCGCTCCGCCGACCTCGCCCTCGCCACTGTTCCCCACTTCCGAAGAGCGACCTCCGGTGGCAGATCGTTCTCCCACCTCGCCGCCAAGACCTGGAACACCCTCCCCATCCACCTACGGCAGACCCAAGACCTGCTGACCTTCAGAAAACTCCTCAAGACCTGGCTTTTCGAGCAGTAGCAGCATTCCCCACCCCAGCGCCTTGAGACCCTCACGGGTGAGTAGTGCGCTTTACAAATGATGATTGATTGATTGATTGATTGAATGCTGCGTGATTGTCTCCTCTGAGAGACGGCCACATTTTGTTGGTGTTTCCATTGGTCGTGGGAACTGGCCTCCATTCCAAACGAGAAGCGTGGGTCCCATCAGTCACCACCGTAGTGACTTTCACATTGAATTCAATTCCATATTTTTCAAGCGCTCATATTTCGCCTAACAAAAACAGAATTGTCTTTTGGTGCTAAACTCAGAAGTGTTAATATTATCCTTCTCAATAACACTCCAACTATCCGTAACATGTTGTAATTTGGGTTCAGCCTTTTTGAGATCCGAACCTGCGACCTACATACAACACATACATTTATGTCACACTTCCTCAACCTGCTGATATAATCGCATTGCACCTGTATACGTTGTGTATCTTGCTCATTTTTTTTTCCAAAAGAAAAACGCTATGTATTCGTGACACAGATTCACCACACTTCAATATGACAAACTGTCCAGAACCACCTGGTTCTTCAGAAGAATGTAAAGCAAACAGCAGAACTCTGTACCTTGTAAACATAAGTCTTAGGCCCAGCAGAGCTGCATTCTTGAAGCCCTGCTGCATTCTGGGAGATAAGAGCTGCCCAGGGATGGCCTGACACCGGCCCTGTGTCTAGAGAGGCAGCGCACAGCAGAGGCTTTTATTTCACTGCTAGGGATGGAAACCCTGCTTTGGGTGTCCACCACAATGCTTCATGGTTTTACAAACCTCGTCGGTGCTAGGGAGAAATATAGGCTGGGGAGAATTATCTGATATGGGAAATCCACACTGTGGTAACCAAAAATCTGCCGCCTAATTCATTAACTAAACCATTAAAAAATAAACTGAATTAATATTTCACCAAGTCATATTGGGGGCATTCCGGGAACTGGGTTCATACTTTTTTCCAGTAATCCAGATACCTTTAAATTTCTTAGAGATGAGACACGGAATTTGAATTTCAATTCCACATGAGATGCTTAATTTGAATTTCAATCCCACATGAGACGCGTAATTTGAATTTCAATCCCACAGGGGAACATAAGAAGGTTGACCACTTTTATAGCACAGACTTATTTTGAGGTACTACGAAGGATCATCGCTGTCACCTAACTCATTTTCATTTTTACCAAACTCGTAAAAGAGATATTTCCAGTATGTGCATTATCCCACTGAGCTGACGTATCGGTTTAAGAGACGAAGAGAGGTAGTCATTGTGAAAAAAGCTGAGACATGGCTATGACATAGTCAGCGTGACTTTAGGTTCTCCCACACCCTACCTGCATTCCAAAGACACTACATTCTTATGCCTCTATAGGTTCGTATGCCTCTGTTCCAGATCAATGTGAACAAACTATTTGTTGGTCTACATCTACGTCATTTTGCCTTTTCTGCTTATTTTCATGCTTTGCAGCTCTCAGGAAGTGTGTCCTCTCTAAACCATCTACGCGGCTGACTTACTTGTTTGTAGTCCTTCCACGTGCGGTGGAAGTCCACTGATCCATCTATGCGGTGCTGAAGGACGGTCCAGCCACCCCCGCTGGTGTCCATATCACAAAGAGCCTGTAGCGAACAAACACAAATGGAAAACGTCATTGAAGGCTAGGTAACACTGGTATCAGAGCTCATCAATGAAATTCAACCACACTGGTCCTACAGGATGTTTATGATGATCGAAGCTTTGATATATAGAGCTCAGCTGTCTTTTCTTCAAGGCTTTTATCTTTGTATAAATCCAAATGAAAGGTTATACAGCGTTAACATTTAGCACGTAGGACTATTTAATATTTACTTTGAGTTCAGTATTATATTTGTGATGTTTGTTTCACCACTCACACCAGTGTTTCAGGCTCCTCTATAGCTTCAGTAGTACATTAACAAGAACTATTTGACCACAGTAAAAACGATGAAAATATCCACTCTCGACAATCCAGTTAGCTTGTCATTTATCTTTCACAGTTTGAGACTTGCATAGCCTATGTTATTAGTTTATCTGATGAGTTTATCTTCAATAATATATGCATTATACATTTTTGTTATACTTTAGGAAACAAGTCATCAGGGATATTTACAAGCTGAAGATTCCAAATATACATTCAATGATAAGCTAGCAAGTTGTTGGTGATCATCGCAATGAAATGCTGGTGAATGTGGGGGAAGGGGCTCAGCAATTAACACATATTCTAGGGGGCAGATTTATCAACACTTAGAACTGGTGCAAATTCTCAAAAAGTGGCACAAACGTTCACAAAGTGATGATAAAGTATTTCATTGCCAGCGCAAACATTTTTTTTCACTGGAAAGTAGCACTAACAAGTAACGTAAATAGAAATTTATGTCACTTTGCGTCAAGGGAATGTTCTATGGGTAGTATCTGGGCATACCCATACTACCACCATGGTTTTTGACTCAAAGCCCTATTTACGAACAATTGTAGACATGTTTTTTGCCCCATAATACAAACCCTCCTCGATACAGACGCCAACAATGGTAAATATTTTTTAATTTCTCCCAACTTTTCACACCTTGCATGTGTCCTGCACTGTACAGCACACACACTGTAATAAACATTTAAAGCATGTCTATGCATTGTATTTTGTACTCGAAAGTTACCCTTGCAGTACAAAACCTATGCTAGAAATAACACACATTCTTTTGCTCTATGGTGCAAAGGTGCGTGCGTGGTACTAGGCAGCCTGCTTGTGTGCCAGTGTTGGGGAAGGCAGCAGAAGTACCATATCTTAGTAGATACAGCACTGCTCTCCTCTCTTCTCTTAGTGCAACATTGGATTCTGCACTGAATTGCACTGTAAAAGCAAATCTCCCCCTAAATTTCAGTGTGAATTAAATAATTTTTTCTCATCATATTACTCTTGTTTTGTGAATTATTTGATGTTGTGACATTGATTGTCCTGTTTTATTTCGACTTATGATATTACTGTTCTTAGGAGTTTTGCTCCTCACATACTCTGGGGCAGTGTGGATACTGGATTGGGAAGGAATGCTTTACATTCTGGGGCAACATTGATGCTGCTGTGCCACTTTATTGTTTACCCAAGGTTTGGACCTGTAAGGTTAACAGCCAGAGGCTAGTAAGTGACCTGCCCCTACACTGGCACCAAGAGCTACAGTCAGGGCCGGACTGGCCGTAGCGGGCACCAGACGTTTCCCCGGTGGGCCGCCAGGGTGGGGGCTGGTTTTGGGCCCCTGGGGGGCTGCTTTTGTTACCAGGGGCCAGCGATATCGGCCCCCTGTAACAAAATCGGCCAAAACCCGCCCTAGCAAACAGCTCGGCCACACCCCTCCTGCCCCCCAGGGGGGCCGGCCGAGCAGTTTGCCAGGGCCGGTTTCGGTTCTCAGTTCGGCCCTGGCTACAGTACTGAGCAACTGTCCCCGGCTGCACACCGAGCAGCCAGGGCCTCAGTGACCACCCTCGACATGGTGCTGCATTGAACACAGTACCAAAATATATAATGAGCACCCTCAGCAGACTAAGCGTCTTTTTCTTAGTAGCACGTTGGAATTTTTAATTCAAATCCCTAAAATATTATTGTTGCACCCACTAGTATTTGAGTAACACCTAGTTTTGGATGCCCGCTCTATTCGTGTCCCTTTTGTGCCCCTCTTCAGCTACATTGTCTCTCTGCCCACCCCTCCGTGTTACACCTCAGACCTCCTCGCATCACCCTGACACCCATGTACCCTTTGCGTCTCATTGTCTGTGTATCCTCCGTACAAGTCGAAGCGTCAGCCATGCTGGTGCAGGAGGGACCCACTTCTTTCAACATAAGCTAAAACAGTTGTCCACTTAAGCCATCATTATGAGTGGCTCATTACAATCCCTTTAATTACCCCCTCGGAATTACAGTTACTGTTGGTCCCGGTAATTTTGAAGGGGGGGATTGATATAATGAGGATTATAGTTTTTTGGGGAGTAACGTGCAGGGATTGGATTTACTATGCTGATTCACATATGTTTTCCCACGTTATTCCACTGGGGGCTTCCCCTACTTGCAGCAGGTGAAACCTCCAGGTAGACCACCCACCAGCGGCATTCCCATTAATTTAGAATTCCAATGGGCCCGCTAACTGCAGTTACCGCACCCATCAGTACTAACGGGTCATTCATAATGAGGGACTTCGCTGATCAGCGGAAGTGAAACTTGCACTGCCGCATTTCATGCTGTACTGTGTAGTAGTTGTTCTCGAGGCAGGACTGCCCATACCGGGCATCAGACGTTTCCCCGGGAGGTTGGACGGGCGTGAGCGCTTTTGTTACTGGGGGCTAGTTTTGTAGCAGTTTTAAAACACTGCAGTCTTCCTTGTATATCCAACAGTTTTCAGGCAACATTATGTGCCAAGATAACTCTGGTGATTAATGTTCCTGCTGGTGAAAGATGGAGTTTTGTCTAGTGGGAGTTTTGTCTAGTGGGAGTCTAGTGGGAGCGACCCTTGACCTTGCCAGGTGGGTCGCTCCCCACCACACAGCTCCGCCTGTGTTGGCCGCCCGCTGCTGCTGCTGGTAAGATCGCCGTTCCGCTTGTGGCCTCGGTGCCCGCATTTCTTGCTTGTCTCCCCTTTTCCTTCTGTACCCCTCGCTGCCCCATTTGCATTGTGCCCGTATTTGTGTCTGCTTTTCTCTCCCCATTTTCCCTTCTGTACCCCTCGCTGCCCCATTTGCATTGTGCCCGTATTTGTGTCTGCTTTTCTCTCCCCATTTTCCCTTCTGTGCCCCTCGCTGCCCCATTTGCATTGTGCCCGTATTTGTGTCTGCTTTTCTCTCCCCATTTTCCCTTCTGTGCCCCTCGCTGCCCCATTTGCATTGTGCCCGTATTTGTGTCTGCTTTTCTCTCCCCATTTTCCCTTCTGTACCCCTCGCTGCCCCATTTACATTGTGCCCGTATTTGGGTCTGCTTTTCTCTCCCCATTTTCCCTTCTGTGCCCCTCGCTGCCCCATTTGCATTGTGCCCGTATTTGTGTCTGCTTTTCTCTCCCCATTTTCCCTTCTGTACCCCTCGCTGCCCCATTTGCATTGTGCCCGTATTTGTGTCTGCTTTTCTCTCCCCATTTTCCCTTCTGTACCCCTCGCTGCCCCATTTACATTGTGCCCGTATTTGTGTCCGTTTTCTCTCCCCATTTTTCCTTTTGTGCCCCCGCTGCCTCTCGCCATTCCCGCCGCTGCGTCCCTGCGGCCCCGCCCCTGTCTGCCCATTCGCTGACCCTGCCTCCCGCCTCCCAGCTGCTCCTCCCTCCCACCTCCCCATAAATGGCGGCCGCTGCGCGGTGAGGAGAGCCACCCTTGACCTTGCCAGGTAGGTCGCTCCCCCACCACACAGCTCCGCCTGTGTTGGCCGCCCGCTGCTGCTGCTGGTAAGATCGCCGTTCCGCTTGTGGCCTCGGTGCCCGCATTTCTTGCTTGTCTCCCCTTTTCCTTCTGTGCCCCTCGCTGCCCCATTTGCATTGTGCCCGTATTTGTGTCTGCTTTTCTCTCCCCATTTTCCCTTCTGTGCCCCTCGCTGCCCCATTTGCATTGTGCCCGTATTTGTGTCTGCTTTTCTCTCCCCATTTTCCCTTCTGTACCCCTCGCTGCCCCATTTACATTGTGCCCGTATTTGTGTCTGCTTTTCTCTCCCCATTTTCCCTTCTGTGCCCCTCGCTGCCCCATTTGCATTGTGCCCGTATTTGTGTCTGCTTTTCTCTCCCCATTTTCCCTTCTGTACCCCTCGCTGCCCCATTTGCATTGTGCCCGTATTTGTGTCTGCTTTTCTCTCCCCATTTTCCCTTCTGTACCCCTCGCTGCCCCATTTGCATTGTGCCCGTATTTGTGTCTGCTTTTCTCTCCCCATTTTCCCTTCTGTACCCCTCGCTGCCCCATTTACATTGTGCCCGTATTTGTGTCCGTTTTCTCTCCCCATTTTTCCTTTTGTGCCCCCGCTGCCTCTCGCCATTCCCGCCGCTGCGTCCCCTGCGGCCCCGCCCCCCTGTCTGCCCATTCGCTGACCCTGCCTCCCGCCTCCCAGCTGCTCCTCCCTCCCACCTCCCCATAAATGACGGCCGCTGCGCTGCCGCAGGCGCGCCTAAGGCAAGCCCGTCTGCGCCCGTCCGTGCCTGGACCGCGCCCAGCGCCAAACCCCCTGGCCCCCGCAGCAGCCAACCCACCCACCGGACTTACGACACCGCCACCCTCAACGCACTCAACACCGGCCGTATCCCCGGCTGCCACCGTGCCACCCCAGGTCGCACCCACGGACCCTTCGGCTGCCAATCCTGCAAGTTCTCCTGCCTCCGGACCTGCACCGCACCCGCCAAGCCGAGCACCAGCAGCAACCACCTGAAGTGCATCCTGCTCAACACCCGCTCCGTCCACAGACACGCCGTGGAACTTTGGAACCTGCTCGACTCCACATCACCAGACGTCGCTTTCCTCACGGAAACATGGATGAACGCCTCCTCAGCGCCCGACATCGCCATCGCCATCCCGGACGGATACAAGATCACCCGAAGGGACCGCGCCAACCAGACCGGAGGAGGCATCGCCATCGTCCACAAGAACACCATCCGCATCACGACCAACTCCGACGACACCTTCACAGCCGGCGAACACCTGCACTTCCAGATACACACCGACCCCAAGACCACCCTCAGAGGCACCCTCATCTACAGACCCCCAGGACCACGCACACAATTCAGCGAAGACATCGCCGACCTCATCAGCCCGCACGCCCTCCCCTCGGCTGACTACATCCTCCTTGGGGACCTCAACTTCCACCTAGAGAACAACAACGATCGCAACACCACCACCCTGCTGGACAACCTCGCCAACCTCGGACTCAAGCAACTGGTGACCACCCCCACACACCACGCCGGCCACACGCTTGACCCCGTCTTCTCCTCCAGCAAGGACATCTCCTTCAGCCACACCACCGGACTCCACTGGACAGACCACAGCTGCGTCCACTTCAGCTTCAGCAGGATCACCACGCACCACCACCCTGCGCCACATTATACCTGCGCCAGGTATAATGTATGCAGGGTGGGCGTTCCGACGCAAGTAAGCCTCGTAGAAGTGACGCAGTGAAATCTATGAGATTTCACTGCGCCACTTCTAGGACACAAATGCGTCAATATCTTACGCCTGCCTCACAGCAGGCGTAAGACTGACGCAGGCACATTTGAAATGGGACTTGCCGATGTGAAATGACACATTGCTGGAGTTGCATCACTTTTGTGACACACTCCAGCAATGCGTCATTTTTGCGCCTACAGATACGTCACAAATACTGACGTATCTGTAACTCCTTGCGACATGATGCGTCCTACTGTAAATATGATGCATCCAGCATGTCGCAAGGAGGGCGCAATGAAAAGTGACGCATCGCTGTTTTCACGCAGCGATGCGTTACTTTTCATAAATGAGGCCCTATGTTTTCCCCCAGTCTTTTATTATCCTAATTTTGCTAAAATGGGTTTGTTCAGGTAAAAATAAATTCTTATTAGTAAAGTCAACCCTAACCACTGTGTTATGTTCTAAATCCTCAGTTTGTGCTTCCCCAGACCAAGGACTCTTAAAAAATGCCTACCAGTATGGATGACATGTGAATCCTACACATTGTAGTCCCCTTTGTCTTATGTAACATTATCTATACACTGATTAACACATGTATGATTCATTGTCTCAGTATGTGTGTGTGTGTGTGATGTAAAATGCTTCAATACCCTACAGTGGTATGAGAGGCCCTATAAAACAAATGAAATACAAGTGAGAGAGGGGCTATGGAAAGATGAAAGGCACTGTTGGAGGGTGATAGTGAGGGAATCATTGAAGAACCCCAATAAATATTGCTATATCCTGGTGCACTGTAAGGTCATTATTTACTATGCTTTAAAGACGAATACAATTGAATATATGATGAAATGTGTTGTAGAATGCACCATATTTTCCCAAATTTTCTTGGGATGAGAACCCCCCTAAAAGCCCTCCTGTAGAGGTCCGGATCGCTCGCTATGCACCATTTGGGGCTGGTCTGACAAAATTTGCCAGGGCTGCTTTGGGTTCCCAGGGCCCGATTCACAGAACTAACTTAAGACAAAATCCTAAACTTACTACCATTTTGGTATTCACAGAAGGCACTTACTCATTTTGGTATTCACAGAAGGCACTTACTCATTTCGGTATTCACAGAAGTTAGTAGTCCTAACTTTAGGACTCCTAAATGCCTTCTGTGAATACCGAAAGTCTTAAGGTTAGGATTTTTCTCAGTTTAGGAGTAGTAAAGTTAGGACTCCTAACTTTAGGACTCCTAAATGCCTTCTGTGAATACCGAAAGTCTTAAGGTTAGGATTTTTCTCAGTTTAGGAGTAGTAAAGTTAGGACTCCTAACTTTAGGACTCCTAAATGCCTTCTGTGAATACCGAAAGTCTTAAGGTTAGGATTTTTCTCAGTTTAGGAGTAGTAAAGTTAGGACTCCTAACTTTAGGACTCCTAAATGCCTTCTGTGAATACCGAAAGTCTTAAAGTTAGGATTTTTCTCAGTTTAGGAGTAGTAAAGTTAGGACTCCTAACTTTAGGACTCTAAATGCCTTCTGTGAATACCGAAAGTCTTAAAGCTAGGATTTTCTCAGTTTAGGAGTAGTAAAGTTAGGACTCCTAACTTTACTACACCTAAACTGAGAAAAATCCTAACTTTAAGACTTTCGGTATTCACAGAAGGCATTTAGGAGTCCTAAAGTTAGGACTACTAACTTCTGTGAATACCGAAATGAGTAAGTGTCTTCTGTGAATACCAAAATGAGTAAGTTCCTTCTGTGAATACCAAAATGGTAGTAAGTTTAGGATTTTGTCTTAAGTTAGTTCTGTGAATCGGGCCCCCAATCCGGTCCTGGTTATTCTCTGTGTGTGTTTTGTGTGTTTTTGTGTGAGTGTGAAAGAGAGAGGGACAAAAACTTGCACTGCTGTTATCTACATGATGCATGTTCCCATTGCCTTACTGCACTGAGAAATCCTTTTAACTATACAAATAACAACACAATTGGCTTTGTCAGTGCTTGGCTCTATTGACTTGATGTCTGTACTAATCTGAGGCATGAATCAATGTGCAAAAATGACAAGAATACAGAATTCAATAACAAAAACCATTCTGTTCTTTTGGCAGGAATTCCAGTGTTGGGCAACAAGAGAAGTGTGAGCAAAACATTGGGCTGACGGTGTCCAGCTGTGCCAGGGGTGGCTTCTCCAAGTTCAGCCTTTCTGCCTGGATTGCAGATCATAAGATAACATTTTGAAATGCAACAAGGGAATTGTTGTCATGGTTTGAAGTGCCTAGGATAGCTCAGTGGGTTTATACACCCAAAATAATATATAGTGTAATCAGCCGTGGCCCGTGCAGGTAAAAGCGGTGTGGTGTTTGGGGTGGGAGTCGACATACGACGAAGGAGAATAAAAGAAAAAGAAAAACACTTACCTTGCGCTTGCCGCATCGCCGAGTCGGCAATGTGGTGAGTGCAAGATAAGTGGTTTTCTTATTTTTAATTTTATTTTCCCTCGTTGTCGTCTGTCGACTCTCCCCACCCCACCCCCTCCACCCCACCGCTCTTACCTGCACAGGCCGTGGCTGAGTGTAATATGTGAGTAGCAAGTTATTTTGCTAAGGTAGGAGCACCAGGAGAAGTCGTCAACACCCCCATCCTACGGAAGACAATTCTAGCAAGAGCTAAACGACCGCTGGTGTCGCGCAAGAAATATCTCCGCCCAGGGTCTGCTCTAGGGCGGTGCGATCAGTGCAACTGCACCGGGCTGGTGTAGGGGCGTCATTTCTGCAAGTATATTATCATTTTCCACCTGCTGCCACGTTCTTTGCCTCCAGCAATTTTCAGGCATCAATTAAAATGTCAAGATAACTCCAGTGATTAATCGTCTTCCTGGAAAGAGACAGAGTTTTGTTTTGGCTCACCGTAAGGTAGCACAGAGGGTTAAAATGCTGGCTGCAAAGAACGTGTACCATGGAGATCACAAAGTGCATAAAATGTAAATAGGTCAGTGGGTTACTGCTTCTGTAAGAGAGATCATTTTGTTACTTGTAGTTTATAAGTCAAAATCCTAATATAAAATATTGAGCTATTAACTGTCATCAAAGAGCTGCATGCAAACTGCAAGGTATATGTTAGAGTTCTATGTTATTTTGTCCAGTCTTTCATTATCCTAATCTTGCCAAAAGGGTTCATTTGGGTAGAAAACAATTATTGTTATTAAAGAGAACCCCTAACAATGGTGTTACATTACACATTCTGAATTTGTGCTTTTACAGAATAAGGACTCTTAAACTATATTGCCTACCAGTATCGATGACAAGTGACTCCTACACCTTGTAGTCCTGTCTGATGTAACATTTCCTATACAATACACTGATCTACACACATATGATTGTCTCTGTGCAATGTCTGTGTGATGTACAGTGCTCTGACACCTTACACTGGTATGAGTGGTGCTATAAAACTAAATGAATCTGAGAGACAGGGGTTATGGAGACTTGAGGGGCACTGTTAAAGGGTGGCAGTGGGGGAATCCATGGCAGAGGTGGTCATTGGGGGGGCACCAACAAACATTGTCGCACAGGGCGCCACCAGTGTTAAAGCCGGCCCTGTCTCCGCCACTTCAATAGTGAAATCTTAACTCTAACTAAACATGGCCATCAGCAAGGTGGGGCTTCTCCCTCGAAGTGGCTTCAACTTTCATGATGGAGTCGCTCTGCAGGAACAGTCAGTCGTGACAATGACCGCATGCCCATGAGGCGTGTTGGTATTGTCGCAAGCTAATGTCGGTGCTAGAAATGTATCCCAAAAATGGTTCACATTTCCAGTATACACATTACAAGTGTCCATGGTGTGGTAGGAGTTTTCTACGAGCATGTCAGGGACGCGTGCAGGGCCTCCATGGAAAAGCAACATGGCTTACATGGCGGTCTTCACAGCAGTGGAGCTACTGAAAATGGCTACACACCAGCCAGCCTGATATGGGTGGGCAGTCTGGCACCATTTGTCTTGGCATCACCACCGCCTCATGGCAGTCATAAGCACACAGCCGTGGCAGCCCCATCTGGTCTATAAACTAGAACACAGAAAATGGTAGTTTGAACTACTGCCATTTCACAATTTTTTATTTTAATATAGCACGAATATGACCCAAGGCCAGCAGAGGGCATCATGAGAACCAGACATTTTACATAAGAGCCAAGCATTATACACTTTTTTTAACTGCAACAACAGCAAGGTGATGGATGGAATGCTTTAATCTCAGCCACGGGCAATTGCTTAGAGCTGCATTCCAGTCCACTGTTTTTTGCCCACTATGCAAAGTCCTGCCTTATGCAAATCAGTGGCAACTCTTCCTCATGGGAACAGTCAGTTACGAATGACTCGGCGAGAGCTCTTCAGAATGGACCACAACCAACCCCTAACTAGTGTCCTTTTCTCACTATGCCATAGTACTCAAGCTATTCCTCACTGATGAAAAGTAAGTAGGTCTGGTGTTGCTTGTGTTTCCATCCGGAGGTGTCCGGGCTTGATGCTCTGGCCTGGACTGATCCTGCTGGAGCAGGGCCAAGAATGATTTGCATAAGGCAAGTCTTTGTCTAGAATGGCAGAGTGGGTGAAAAACAATGGTCTGGAATGCGTCCCGAGTGATTGTCAGTGGCTGAGATTAATTCAAGCATTCCTTCCATCATCTTACTGTTTTTTGCAGTAGAAGCCCTAATTGCGAGGGGTCCGCAAGATGTGGGTCCCATGCTCACTGTGCCATAGGATGTAAGCTATACCTTACTGATGAGATCTAAGTAGGTCAAAAACTGTCTGGGATCACTTGTCCTTCCATCTGGAAGGGACCTGGCCTGGCGGTTTGGCCTGAACTGTTCCTGTTGGAGCATGGCCAAGACTGATTTCCATAATGCGGGCTTCTGTCTAGAATGGCAGAAGGGACAAAAAACGATGGCTTGGAATGCGGTCCGAGTGATCGCCAGAGGCTGAGATTAATTCAATCATTCCTTCCATCACCTTGTTGTTTTTTACAGTAAATGCTCGCTCTAAGTGTGATGGGAGTACCCAGGCGTGGGTCCTGTACTCACTGTGCCATAGGACTGAAGATATACCTCACTGATAAGACTGAAGTATGTCCAACCCGGTCTGGTTGCTCATGTTCCCATCTAGAGGGAACCTAGCCTGGTGGTCTGGCCTGGACTGTCCCTCTTGGAGAAAGGCCAAGACTGATTTGCATACAGCGGGTCTCTGTCTAGAATGTCATAGTGTGTGAAAAATCATGTTTTGGAATGCAGCCCGAGCAGGTATGCCCAGACATGGAACCTCTGCTCACTGCGCCATAGGACTCAACTATTACCTCGTTGTGTAGCTTTATGTTTTAATCTCTCTCTTTTAGGTCTGTCATAATTATGCAAATGTCTCTGTCCCATATATGCAAATATTTAGATTATTTAAAAGCATCTCTTTCTGCATATTTGATACATATTTCTGAGATTTAAGGCATGCCTGTTTATAATTCCAACCTACTGCCTTATATGTAAACTGAGGCAACACTGTAAGTGGCCTATTAAATAAAGTGAACCAGGGATTCGCTAGGACTCTGACGAAACATAAATTTAAGACTGTACCATCTGACACAGCTTTAGTTCAGAGGGGTACAGCTGAGGACCCCGGTTTAGCTGATGACTGAGTTGCCTGGAATGCTCCTGTTGCACATAACCATAAATGATGTGTAGGTAGCACAATGTGTCCTAACGCTTGGAATAAATGTGGGAATGAAGAAATACGTTCATATTTTATAATTTCAAAAGAATTGTCCCTCTAATGCTCGGCATAAGGAGGCAGTCTCAGGAGACTGTCGAAGGTCTGAGGGGGATAGCTGTCTGTGTGTGGCTTGGGTTCAAGAGGAGCTGTGCGAGATAAGGTATTTAAAGATGGAGGCTGAATTAGTAGGCAATGAGTGGATGTGGAAATATGTGGCAGGGATGCCTGTGACAGCCGGATCTATACCCTATATTTTCAGGATTACTAAGTGACCACTTACGTCAATTGTTTAAATTACAGTCATTATATGTAAATGTATCTTTTGTTGATGTCTTGAAAATCTGGCCAGTATCCAGCCCTGCTGGACTTGCATTGGGCGTTGCTGGTGCATCAGTATCTCCCATCTCTTTGCTACAGAGAGAATTCTGGAGCTAGCAGGGAGTGTAACACAAAATGTCTCCCCCTTGCAAAATGTCATGAGGGCCCACCGGAAATGTAACAGCTCACACATAGATATAGGGCCTGATTATGAGTTGGATGGTCCGATGGATCGCCGAACCCACGGTGGCGTGCGGCAACCGCCGCACAGGATGTCCGACTGCCCTATTACGGGTTTGGCTGTCACTCCGCCATTGGGCTGCCGCAACTGCTGGGGATCTGTGATCCCTCGGCGGTGGTGCAGTGGTCAGAGGCTCGCAATATGCTCACGGTGCCCATGTGGCACCAAGCATATTACGAGTTTAATCACCACCACAGTTTTAATGCCCTGCGCCCCACCCCATCACCTCCATGGACTACATACTCATCGGAGACCTCAACTTTCACCTCGACAACCTCAGCGACCCCAACTCCGCCACCCTCCTGGACAACCTCGCCAACCTCGGACTGAAAAAGCTCGTCACCACCCCAACCCACAAGGCAGGACACACCCTCGACCCCATCTTCGCAGGAGGGAACAACATCCACTTCAGCCACACCACCCAACCCCCTGGATGGATCACCACTGCGTACTCTTCTCTTTCAACAACGCCACTGCTCACAAACCCACACTTCGCACACCACCAAGGAACTGGAGCAAGGTCACAGAGGAGCACCTCAACTCCACCCTCAACCACGATCCCCCTCCCTCCTTCATCGACGCCAACACTGCAGCCAAAGAACTACACCGCTGGCTCACCAACTGCGCAGACAATCTCGCCCCTCTCCTCAACCCCGACAGCACCCCATGAAGGCCACCTGGTTCACCATGACCTCCAAGAATCCAGACGCACCTGCAGACGTCTCGAGAAGCGATGGAGGAACAGCAAAACCACTGAAGACCAGACCACCTACAAAAACGCCATGACAGAACACTACCAACTCATCAGATCCACAAAAAGGACCTTCATCCGGAACAAAACCCTCGCCAACTCCAGCCACGGACGTCACACCCACCCAGGACCTCAGCAACAAGCTCGGCTCCTACTTCCATCTGAAAATCAAGGCCCTCTACGACAACTTCAGCAAACAGACTCCAGAAACCACGCCCTCCCCCAGCGACGACAGCCAGCCTACCATTGCCGCATGGACCCCGGTCACCACTGAAGATACCGCCACGACCATGAAGAGCACTCACTCAGGAGCCCCCACGGACCCCTGCCCACTGCACATCTTCCACAGAGCCGCCGCCGCCATAGCTCCCGAGCTACGACGCACCATCAACGCCACCTTCGAATCCGGCACATTCCCCGACGACTGGAAACGCGCAGAAGTCATGCTCCTCCTCAAGAAACCCTCTGCAGACCTGATGGACCTGAAAAACTACGACCCATCTCTCTCCTCCCCTTCGCGGCCAAAGTCACTGAGAAGATCATCAACACCCAGCTGACAAACTTCATCAAGGAAAACGCCATCCTCGACCCTACCCAATCCGGATTCCACAGCACCGAGACCGCCCTCCTCGCCGCCACAGACGACATCCACACACTCCTCGACCAAGGCCACACCACGGCCCTCATCCTACTAGATCTCTCCGCAACCTTCGACACCGTCTCCCACCACACTCTCACTGCCAGACTCCACGACGCCAGCATACAAGGGACCGCCCTCGACTGGCTCTGCTCCTTCTTTGCCGGCAGAACCCAAAGTATCATACTCCTGCCCTTCCTCTCTGAACCCACAGAGATCAACTGCGGAGTACCCCAAGGATCGTCGCTCAGTCCCACGCTCTTCAACATCTACATGGCCACCCTCACCGCCATCGTCAGACAGCATGGACTCAGCATAGTATCCTATGCCGACCGCACACAGCTCATCCTCTCCCCCACGAAGGAACCCGATGCCACCATACTCAGCTTCCAGGAAGGAATGAAAGACGTTGCATCCTGGATGAGCAGCAACTGTCTCAAGCTCAACTCGGAGAAGACAAAAGTCCTCGGACCCACCCCCTCAGCTTGGGACATCACCTGGTGGCCCACCGCCCTCGGCAACCCCCACCACCCCCATGGACCACGCCCGTAACCTCAGCATCGTACTCGACTCCTCCCTCACCATGACCCGCCAGATCAACGCCGTCGCCTCCACCTGCTTCAACACCCTCCGCAAGACCTTCATATGGATCCCCCCCAAAACCAGAAAGACCGTCACCCACGCACTCATAACAAGCAAACTGGACTACGGAAACGCCCTCTACGCTGGAATCAACAAATCCCTGCTACGCAAACTCCAGACCATCCAGAATACCGCGGCCAGACTCATTTTCTGCATCCCACGACATGAACACATCACCCAACACCTGCGAGACCTCCACTCGCTCTCCGTCGAGAAGAGAGTAACTTTCAAGCTACTCACCCACGCCTACAAATCCCTCCACAACACCGGACCCAAATACCTCAATGAACGAGTCTCCTTCCACGAACCCAAGAGGAACCTCCGCTCCGCCGACCTCACCCTCGCAGAAATCCCGTGCATCCGCAGAACCAGAGCGGGTGGAAGAGCCTTCTCCAGCATCGCGGCAAAGGCCTGGAACGAGCTCCAGATCAACATCAGACGCTCCCCCACTCTGCACACCTTCAGGAAGAGCCTCCATACCTGGCTCTTCGGCTGACTCAGAGCTGCACCCCGCCCCCTCCCCTCCTCCCCCCCAGCGCCTTGAGACCCTCACGGGTGAGTAGCGCGCTTCACAATTCCCTGATTGATTGATTAAATGGTGGTGAGCCTGCCATGAATATTGTGGAGATGAGGAAACTGTTGCCTCAAGGCCTCGTGATGCATGCAAAGAGGCACATGGTGTGCCCCCCCCTGTGTGCATGCACCCCCTGACACTAAATGGCATGAACTTCACAGTCCATGCCATGCAAGAACGGGATTTGGCGCTCCCATGGTTCTGCCTTGCTAAGGCTCACATATGAGCTTTAGCAAGGCACCACAGTGGAACCACCAAAGGACTCCTAATCTGGCGGGCGGTCGAGTTTGGCGGTGTGAAAGTGGGGTGGTGGCGTGGGGGCCCGCTCCCACACCGCCAAACTCGTAATCAGGCCCATAGTCTTTAAGGCCACCCAGCTCTGTAAAGGATTAGGTTATGTGTCTGGCAAATGTGGTTTTTTACTTTTTGTAGCCGTTAGTTATTTGATCCTATTGATATAGATTTGCCCATATAAAAATGTGCCATCTTTCAGAACCACAGCAGGAAAAAGCAAAGTAAGAAACAGGATTTATCGTATTTGGTTAAATCACCTCTGGCGAATCATTACCCACCTCCTAGGGGACACATCTGGGGCTGCGCAACTAACTACAATGCTACACATGAGTGGAAGGTAACCTCACACCAGCAGGATACCCGCCTTTCCTCAGAAGTGCAAACCACAGATGAACACACACAAAATACGGTCTGAGGGATCAAAGGCTGGAATGTGAGACAGATAAACCTAAGTCCACAAACCCAGAGACTCCGCCATCTGCGAACAGTCACCCTAGGGGTGGACACCAGGAAGACCTTTTACCTAAACCAGCCCGCCTACAACAACAATCTGTACACCTTCCTGCCTTCAGCAAGGAAAAAGAAGGTATTGTTTGTAAAACTGAAAAAAATGAAATATCTTGCCTGCAGAACTACAGGAAAGGGCAGAAAGTGCTGCCAAGAATGTTCCTCGCTCTTTCCCAGAAAATTAATAGTAGATAAAAAAAAAACATGATAGAAAACAGGCAGGGAACTTCAATACCCACAACTGCAATGTCTGCAGTACTTTGTATAAGAGGCGCAGTCACATTGAGTTTACCTGCCTGACCTGTCACTCCAACAAAGTATGTCCAGCAGTATCACGCCATCCGCACACCCTTCTGGAGACCGCGTCAATACAAACCAAAGAGTGGGCGCACAGCAGGGCCCCAGGGCTGAAAGTGCTCTTAGAAGTTGAAAGTGAGGGCAGTTTCTGTACTTGGGAAATGAGGGCATTTACTCAATCTACCGTAATCATCCTCATTGGGAAAATGGAGGCCCGTCTCTGCAACCAGAGGAACCGAGCCTTCGCATTCAAAGAAGGCAGGGCATGAAAAGGACTCTTGTTGGTGGGAACTGTTTGTCCTCCCTGCGCATAAACTGAGCCACTTCCCATCTACATTACATGCAAGTCTATTCCCACCCTATATATATGTGCATTTAGAACAAAAGCTTTGTATTTCTGCCTTCCGCAGCCCTATATCTACTCCCCTTTTACGACTTTCTTTGGGTGATCAAAGCAGACAAAGCATACTGCCCTCCTCGTAAAGTCATGACAACTTCACTGAGTAAGAACAAGACAGAAACAACTGATTTCTTTTGGGCCTTAACAAATGCACCTGATAACAGATCCGAGTTCCAAGCTCCCAGAATTCATGACAATTTCATATAGTAAGGATAAGATATAATCAACTGCTTTATTTTGGGTCTTAACAAAAGCACCCGATAATCGGTCAGAGTTGCAAGGCCTCAATGTAGAGAGTGGATTTGCTTGCTGCCACTCTAGGGAGTCTACCCAGGTGCTTGCCCGAACCCTGGGGCAGATTTACAAGCCCCTTGCGACACTTTTGCGCTGCCGTTGCGTCACTTTCGTGACGCAACGGCGGCGTAAAAAATGCAGCAAATTTACAACGTGACACATCTAGGGAGGTGCGTCACGTTGTAAAGCCCTGCGTGCCATTATACCTGCGTCAGGTATAATGTCTGCAGGGTGGGCGTTACCACGCAGGAAAGCCTCGTAAAAGTGACGCAGTGAAATTTACAAGATTTCACTGCGTGACTTTTAGGACGCCACTGCGTCAAAACCTTATGCCTGCTTGAAGCAGGCGTAAGGAGTGACGCAGTGTAGTGGGAATAGGCCGCAACACTCATTGCTGGAGTTGCGTCGTGCTTGCGACAAGACTCCGGCAATGCGTGACTTTTCCGCCAACAGATGCGTCAGAATTTCTGGCGCATCTGTCAATCCTTGCGCCATAGTGCTCCGTATTTTAAATACTATCTATGGTAGCGCAAGGGTTTTTCATGCAGGCACAGGGAAACTGACGCATCTATACAGATGCGTCAGTTTCTTGTAAATCTGCCCCACTGTATTTATATTTGGCCTGAAATCAAAGACTGCTATCCTGCTCCAGAGCTTTATTTAGTTATGGTCTATTGAATCTCTGCCCATGTTCTTGCATCGTTCCAGACTAGGTGTGGACCACTCTCTTTGACCCTATCTGGATTCCTTCTAGTAACGGAAGAGCAGAGCTAAATGAACCTGGAAGAGGTAAAGAAAGAACCATGGCAGCACCTTGTTCTATTCTCATTGTCCGAGGGTCTACAGGAAGATTCTCAATCACCCTCTGCATCTATCCGGAAGTCCAGGAAGCTTCGTGGTTGTGTTGAGGTGACAACTGGTCTTCTACTCAACAAGGAATCCTACAAATTCTTGGAGGTGTGTTTCAAAGGCACACTTCTTCACATTGTTTCCTCGAAACACATCAGAAATTGGCGAACTAAGGCATCTCCTCCTGGTCCTAGCAATGAATGGATTCAGCAGTTTGGTGAAGCTCTATGAGACAGTTCAGACTAGATGGGAGGTGTGAGATCTCTGAAACCTGGCTCTCAAATCAAACATAATGGTTGTCTCTGATCCCGTGCATGCAGACTGAACGGTAAACCTGCTTGAATCCAGATTTAGGTGCTGGTCCTCTCTTCTATAATGCCTGGGTGGAGTTCGTGGAGTTTCACTCCGTGGAACTCCGCGATGTGGCGGAAAAACTCCGCCACACTCCACGGAGTTCTGCCAGCGGCGGAGTCTATGAGGTTGCGTTGCTCACACTGATTTTTAGTGCCAGGAGTTTATCCTGTGCTCTAAAATCAGCGCAGATGGCACTACGCATCGCGCCAGAGGGCGCTGCTGTGTTCTTCCCCTCGAGTAGACATTCTACTCGAGCAGCAGCTTCCCCAACGCAAGTGGCAGATTTCTCAACGCAAACGGTCACAACCTGCTGCCACGAGAAATCTCGCCAGGAGGAGGTCTAGCACGATTTATTTTTTCTCGCAAGCGCTCACTAACTTACCATTGGCGAGCCGCTCTAGAGAAAAAACTCCGCTTCGCGTCACTTCGCAGAGTTTTTCAGAACTCCGCACTCTGCGCGGAGTGGGCAAAACTCTGCGAAATCCGCTGGCGGAGCGGAATTCTTCACCACCCCTAGTGCAGACTATATAATGGTCAATTAAATTATGATTTGTTAGGCATGATTAGTCAATTTAATCATATATGAATTAATTATATTAAAGTGGTGCAGTTGAAGCTCTCTTGTTAAAGTTGCCACCTCATTACATAGAAAGCCTATTTTACACCATTAATAATTTTTACCAGCCCTCCTGGCCCCCCCACTTCCCTTGGTCGAATTTGAATTAAACTTGTGGTAAACATCCTTCAAAACTCAACCTTTCCTCTTGCCAAATTTAGTGCATATTGATAAAAGGGGTCAAACGTGTACAAATCAGTGACTTGCAAATAACATTGAAACTACCATACACACAAAGAAGCCAAAAAACGCTGGACAAAACTCCAACAAATTGGCCAGGAACATAGTGCTTGGTTTCAAGAAATTAAGCAACAAGCACTGGCAAGATCTATTTATTGGCTTTGTCAATGTTTTCTTTTTAGACATGTTGCACAGTAGGCCGTCCGGCTGTGCAATACGGCTTGAAGTCAAGAAAAAAAGCGCAATGAAGTAGCCAGCATTGACTGCTTCATAGTGCTTTTACTTTAAGCCATGTTGCACAGCAGCCTGCACTGCTGTGCAATATGTTAAAAACGCAGGGGGGGGGGGGTGGGGACAACATAAGGAAGGTGCAGGAGACGAGGGTGGGAGAAGGAACAATGGGATAGGGAAAAAACAGCCCATAGGAGGTGAGGGGAGGGAGCATCAGACAGTGGCAGCAAGATGGAGAAGGGATGAGTGTGAGGGGAAAAAAGAAATAGAACCTCAATCACAGCGTGAGCAGTGCACGGGCACTAATTAAGTTGAATCAATGTATGCTTGGTCCATGCTCCAAAGAAAGGAATGGAAGTGATGCTTGACCTGTGCTGGTCATTTAGGAGGCCACAATGTGGAGTGACACTGAAGCCAACAAATGGTAAGCAATGGGTGGGCTACAAGACCTTTATTCAGAATAATACTTCTCGTAAGTGAGCGCGCATGCAGAGGATGCACTGTTGCAGGCTCGACCTAGAAACCACGGTCCTCATTAAGGGTGGGCTCTTAAGTGCAACAGGATTGATATCAGCAAATGCCCTTGGTTCTTCCTAATTTCTAAGGGGAGCCTCGGAGTCCCATTTGCGATTGCCCATTGGTCATTTTACGGGCCACTCGTAATAAGGACTCAAGAGTCCATTGCACACTCGCTACTGCTGTATATCTCTGGATAATTGTTTGTAAATTACAGAATTTTAGCAAACAGTGCAAGTACTTGCCACATGTACACTTCACACTCACTTGGATAGAAACAATAAATGTATGTAGCACAGAAGGAGAGCTGATACTGCAATATGCATAAGAGTCACACACCTATTTAGTCCTTTATTTTTCCTGTCATAGAGGCTGAGAGAGAGCAAACATATCCAACGGGCATTCATATTCACCCATATTTGCCTAGCCAGGACCAGGTGGTGTTACAAAGACTCAGCCCACGGCTTGCCCAATGACAGTAGGATATTACTTTTTCACAACAATGTCATGTGGTTGCTTGGTCTTACCTAAGGGCTGGGATGGTTGGTATTGTAGGGAGGTATTTATTGCAAACTGTCACCTTGTCAAAGTGTGGATGGTTTCTCGTTGCCTCCTTTCTCCTGTGTGGGGTGGTTCTTAGTGGCCCTTGCCTTTCCCAAGGGTGGTAGCATTTCTTGCCACTACATTTTTCCCAAGGGCAGATGGGAAATGTGTTGCCACCACCCTCTCCTGCCCAAGTACGCCGGAAATCTCTGTGCAAGAACAGAGGTGTATTTATATGTTTGCCCCAATCTAGCCCTAGATCGGAGTGCCCTTTCCACTTTGCCCCCAGGGATGGTTGGTATGTGTCCACCTTGTCTTGAGGAAGGGACAGGCGGTGTATGTCATCATGAGAAAACAAGCATTAGCAATGCCAATAGGTCTGGATTTAATGTGCCAACGCATGCAGCATTAGCATATTAAAGAGAAACACTTTAGAGTGAGCCATTAGGGGCAGACAGAGAGGGTCATAGTTGTAAAGTAGTCCATCCCTCATGCAGTTCACTGCAAGCACTGGAGCAGAGACAGAGACAGAAGGATACACCCAAACAGCCAGTAGCATTAGAAAAGAGATGAATACTTGAGTCTGCTATTCTAAGGCATGATTGACAGCCATCAGGCAATGGCTTAATGACAATTGTCAAAGAAAGTCAATGGGTGAAAATGGGTGCATCCAAGCCCCTTCTATCTATTTGTTTAAACACAGGTCAGCGATGACAGCTGTGCTGCAAAATTCAGACCTAAAAAAGACCATGGTCTCCTTCTCTCTTGCTAAAATGACTGTGAAGGAAGCCCAGGGCAGACGTCAGCTATCACCGGTGCCAGTCTTTTTTCCCCTGTAGGACGGTATACCTTGCCTTGCTTTAGCCCAGGGGTGGGTAGTATAATTGCCCTCACTCTTGGCCAAGATGGGGGTGTAATTATCAGCCCAACCCTTTGGCAGGGGGAGGGAGGCAATAAGAAAATTCTTCCCTTTGGGGAAGGGTGGTGAAAATAGTCCCCCAGGACAAGGCATGAATGGAAAGAAAAAAAACCCTCACTGAACAGGCTGGGGCACACACAGGGCGAGGTGGGGGCAGAAAGAACCCTCATCTCCCCCAAGGGTGAAGGGCAAGGGTAGGGAGAATCCATCTGCTGCAAGGGTAGGGCCAAGGAGAAGAGCGAATTTTCAACCCTTGGGCCAACCTGGGGGGCAAACAAGGAACCTCATTCTTGGGGAAGGCAAGGTAAGAAAAAATACATACCTAAACTTCGGCAAGGATATTATCACACAAATAGCCCTTGCCCATGATCAAGCTTGGGGGCAAACAAAGACCCATCTGCCCTACTATAAGGCTGGGGCAACATAAATATGGCCCCATTCTTGGGCAAGGTGGAAGTTAAATAAAGACCCCTTGAACTTGAGCAAGGAGGGAGCAGAACACTAAATAACCCCACCTTTGGGCAAGATAGTGAAACACATGCAACCAACCCACCCTTTGGTCTAGGCAGGGTGAAGGGCACAACATATTCCCCCAACCTTGGGCTACGAAGGGATGAACAAATACAGCCACCTTCATTTGGTCAGAGGGCAAAAAAACATTCCTTCCACCCTTGTGCAATGCACATGGATGAGCATTAAATGCTCCCTTGCTTTGGGCAAATTGGTGGAATAAATACATCTCTCAGGACTTGGGAAAGGTGTGAGGAACTGCATATACGCACCCTAACTATAGGGCAAGACGGGTTATAAATAAATTCCTTGAACCCCAGGAGCAGACGGGGGAAGGGTTTGACTACTGCTTCCCTTGAGTAAAACAGAGGATTGGGCATGGCATGCCACCTGGAAACTTAGGTAAGGCTGAGGGGACAGCAGTTTGCTGTGTATTTGTCAAGATGGCACAGGGTTGCTGTTTTTTCTGACCCGGATCTCTTCGACTCTAATTTTTTCAAGGATGAATTAAGTTATGGGTAACCCTGGGCACGTACTCCGCTCCGCTGGCGGAGTTTGCGGAATTTTGCATACTCCGCCTTCCGCGGAGAACGCGAAGTTTCTGCAAAACTTCCGACTCCGCAGCAGAGCGGAGTTCAGCCCCGGACCCTCCCGCCTCCCACCCCCCGCAATAAATATTTTTTAAATAAAATTTACAATTAAAGTAAAATAAAAGCGCACTTACCTTATCTCGGTGTCCTGGGCTGCCCTCCTCGCCGTAATCCCCTACGTCAGACGTACGTCATGATAGGACTGCACATGCGCGTGCATGCGCAGTCCTACCATGACGTACAGGATTACGGCGAGGAGGAGGAGGGCAGCCCGGGACGCCACGGTAAGGTAAGTGCGCTTTTATTTTACTTTAATTGTACATTTTATTTAAAAAATATTTATTGCGGGGGGTGGGAGGCGCGGAGCTCCACAGAGTTTTTGGCCAAATCCGTAGAGCTCCACGTAGAGCAACTCCGCCTGCTCCTCCCGGGGTTAGTTATGGGACAGGAGACAGCTGATCCGGTGATCTGTTTGAAGAAGGTGCTGGAGTCTATAGCAGTTGCTCTGGGCCTCCATCATCATTGATAAAATGAGGATGACAGAAGCATGGGACAGATGGCCAAGGCCTTTGCACACGCTTGCTTTGAATTTCCATAAAAGGTGCCCAACTTCGGGCAAGGCAGATAGAAAAAATATGCTCCACTCACCCGAGGCCATTGTGAGGAGACCAAGACAAACTGCTCTTGGAGAAGATGTGAGGGAAGGTCACTAAATACCACCGCCCATGGGCAAGGAGTTGGGCTAAAAGTACGTACTGCCTAATTTCTTGGACAAGGTGGGATGGGATGGGACACAACAAACTCCAACCTTAAAGTAAAAGAATCAAATAGAACAATCTTTGGCCAGGTGGGGGAGACAGATGCTTTACATATACCCCATAAGCAAGGCTGAGGGCAAAAAAAGATACCCTCTTGCTCCTGGACTTGTTGGCTAAGACTGACATTTAATGGACAAGATGGGTGGAACAGAATCTCACTCAGGCAGGGGGCAAGCAAAGGCCCCCTGCCTTTGGGCAAAACAGGATAGAGGGGGCCAACAATTACCTGCCTCCCCCTTACCTGTGGTAATGCAAGAAGTGCCTCAACTCAATGGTGTTACTTTAATAACTATATTACTTTAAATCTCTCTTACACGTTTTAACAGTCAAAAACAAAAATCAATGAAATTTCCTCAAGCAACTAAAATCAAGTGGAAGTTAAGGTTGACTGGATGTCAATAGTGGATACAACAAAAAATCTAAAAAGGTGGTGAATTCACCTTTTAAGGTAGTATCTTATTTTTAGCCCCCACAGGAGGAAGAGGCAGTTTCACTGGATCTGTCTCAACTGGATCAAATACTTCCTATTTGGTAGAACCGAAGCGGTGGCTCTACCACCTTTTCTATCTGGCAAAAAAGCCAAAACTGTGGTGCCCCACATGCGACTATTCTAGGTCCCTTTCTTTTACATCTTTACTTACAGCCTCTCGCCCCATTATTTCCGCACGCACAGGTCTGCTTTTACATATATGTGAAGACCACTCAGCTTTTTTTTTTTGGTCTACCTCTACCAAGTACTCAAAACCCATCCCCTAGACAAGGTGTAAGGTCTATAGCGAAGCTCTAGCTATCATTCGGTGGTGAATGGCCATCAGCTTTTGGTGGTTGAATCCAACAAAGACTGTGATCCTGCTTACAACGCTGGGCAAAGAGGAGTGGAACAAATTTTGGTGGCAAGAAATCATGGGCCCCTTGCCCACACCTACGAAGTGACACACAACTTTGGATGACACCGTGTCCCTAGAGGCTCAAGGCACAAGTGTTGCCCACACATGTTTCAGCCAACCAAGGATTCTTAAGACGATCCTTCCTGTCTTCGAGCTCAGTGTGCATTTAACTGTGATCAGTTACCTCATGCAGTCAAGACTGGATTACACAAATCCATCTACCTAGCATTCCCAGAAAAAGTTATACATCACTTGCATACAGTGCTTTAAACAGGGAAAAACTAAGTGCAGGTTCTCATCAAATCAATTTAGGGGTGTGGCTAGTGGGCAGGGCTAAGGGTGATGCTAGGGGCAGAGCTAAGGTGGTGCGATGGGCGAGGTAAGATACAAAGATAATTCTATTATCTATCAGGCATCCATTTTGTACTTGCATTGCCCTTGTTAGTAGTCTCAAATTTACTATACGTGCACAAAACTCCCACATGACAATAGCATTCTAGAAAGCACATTCCATGCAGCAGGAGTGATGATAGGGGTGGTCCATGGGACATGGCCTTCGTTCAGAAACCTTATGTTCCTGCTTAAAGGACATATTGTGTTCTCTTGGAAAGGAAAGGTTGACTGCTTGCTTTAGTTTGTCATCGTCTCTTTTCTTCCAAAACTCTGTGAGCATCTGGCCGTAAATATCACATATTTCTCAAAGGAGGAATGATGGCCACGATGCATTCCTTCCTTGGTCCTCTCTTAGTTCAGGGTTTCTTCCCTACAAATGTTGCTGTTCCTGTTTATTCGCAACTCAAACCTGAGAATGTGTTTCTTAAGCTGCAATTGGCAAGACACCTCGGTGCTGCAACGCCTCATAATTTACAGTGTAAACAATGGTGCCTGGTCCAAGGCCTTTCTGCATAGATCATCTTCAAACTGTGAAAGATGAGAAAGGTCTACTGCCGGGTGCTCAATTAGCCCTATTCAGTCCCTTCATCCAACACCATTGTTGTAGCCTCACCTGCCGACCCTTCCCACCCTTCACAAGTCAGATGTGGCAGTGGTGCAAAGAGGAAAAGAGCCTCCTCCAGGTAACACAATGACTAGACTGCAATGCACAGACACAGACACTGCAAGTCTTTCTTTCGCCTTTCCCACAGATCTAATTGTATTTTAGAAGCGTGCACGCTCGTCATAATGAAGTGCACGGAAATTAAAGTGGAGCTGCGCGGCCGCACCTTAAAGGGATCAAAGGTTATGAGTACTTGTACTCTGTTCCCAGTGTGAAGAAAGGTCCAGGGATCCCATTCCTGGATGGTGTTGCCCAATTTGATTGAATTAGATGGAGGAGATTAACTCGAGGCACTGGACCTTACCAGCCTCATATTTTAACAGTGCAGAAAGAAATGAGCATGTACTCCTCCTTAGTTGATATATGATTTTCCTATGGTCAAGAAATAGTCCCAGTTGGTTTTGTTCGTTTAGAAATATTTATTCCTTTTTAGAAAAATCTTTCCAGTTACATCTTCATTTATCCAGTGTGATATGGAATTACATTGTAGGTATGGTGGCAGCCGACACGTGTTTCGCCCTAGGTGGTCAATAGGACCAGGGCTTTCTCAAGGCTATTGGTGATTTGGCTGACACAGAAAGTTTCATTTAGCCAACATTGGGGAATAGGTCATTTATCGAATAGTAATAGTCGGTGCAGATATTCTGAGGCACTCACTCCACCAAGTGCAGCAGAAGCTCAGCAGCTCTCCGGTCCTCAGTCCCAGTGGCTCCCACCCGGCAAGCTGAGCTTCTGCTGCACTTGGTGGAGTGAGCGCCTCAGAATATCTGCACAGACTATTACTATTCGATAAATGACCTATTGCCCAATGTTGGCTAAATGAAACTTTCTGTGTCAGCCAAATCACCAATAGCCTTGAGAAAGCCCTGGTCCTATTGACCACCTAGGGCAAAACACGTGTCGGCTGCCGCAATACCTACAATGTAATTCCATGTTACACTGGATAAATGAAGATGTAACTGGAAAGATTTTTCTAAAAAGGAATAAATATTTCTAAACAAACAGAACCAACTGGGACTATTTCTTGACCATAGGAAAATCATATATCAACTAAGGAGTAGTAATGCCCATTTTTTTCAGTACTTGTACTCTCCTTGGCAGTGGAGAAGTGCTGACACTAATAGAGAACAAGCATTGGCAATGCCAAAAGGTCTCGCATTTGCGAGAGTAAGAGCTAGTGGCGTTGCAAATGACAATGTCTTTTACCCATGTGTTTGGGTTCGGAGTGGAGTGGATGTATGTGGTTTGGAGTGGAATTATGTGGATTAAATTGTAATTGTTAGTTGTGGAATTGTAAGTTTTGAAATTGTGTGGGGTGGAATTGTTTGGTGTGGAGTGGATTTGTGGAGTCGAATTATGTGGCATGGTGGAAAGACAGGGGTGAGAGCTATCAATGTGCTTCAGAACTGTTATGTTTTTTTATTATACGGTTTTAACTAGAAAACGTGCGGGTCGGGGGAGGGATTGAAGGTATGTGGCCTGCATGGAGAAGCACACATAGATCCATGAATACTAGGGGCACAAAGAATCACACAGGATAGTGAGCAGCATGGGGGTAGAGAGTGGGAGGGTTAAGGGGGAGCAAACACAGACGGCGAACAATAAAGTGGAGCCCTTGAGTACAGAGAAGCATATGGTGCTTCAGAGTGACACATATAGCGTGGTGGAGGGAAGCATACAAGGAAGGTCACTGCAAAACAGGCAACATCCTCCGGGCAAACGATGTATCCCCGTAGCTAAAAAAAAACCAGGTCTCCAAATGTGCCATACAAAATATGGATTACACTTCTTTACATGGCTTAGCCCTGCCCCAACATATGAAGTAAATGTGTCATGATACACTGCTGTTTAAATGTGTGATCAGCAATGTTAGAATGTTTGAAATAAAGCGGCGACTGAGGACAGGAAACGCAAATCAGTACGGCAGGGACCATAAGCGGCAAAGACACAATGCAAAACAAACCAAAAATTCCAGTATATTTAATCAACAACAATCTACAGCCACTGCAACAGTCTTCACATGATCACCCCATGGACTTCCTGGAATATCTATTAAAATACCTTCAGCTCTGCAGATTATGGCGTCCTGTTTGCCAATTTGCTCTCTTACATTTTTCGAACATTGTTCTAGTCCGAGTGATGGGGTGATGATATTTGTTTCTTATATGAGAATATTTCTTGCTGCTTTGTTGGCAATGGGCTCCCTCTTTCCAGTGTATATGTCAGTACGGTCTAGAAGCTCATGAGGGTTCCAGCCTTCAAGGACGTCCTGTGACTCCTCAAGGGGCTGGGGTCAGCCGCTGCACCCTGAATTGTATTATATGTTTTTATTAATAATTCTAATGGACAACAAGTGCCAGAGGTCCAGCTACCAGCGCAGCATACACTGAACAAGCACTGGCAAAGAATACAAGCAGAAATGAGAATAAGTGATAGTAAAATAAGCTTAGAGGTAATAAAATAGAAACTTGTGTCAGACAGTAACAAGAACAAGTGTCCAAGATAAAGGACATTAAACAGTCCTGACTTGAGGTGGGTGAAAAGGGGTTGAAATACAGCAGGATGAAGAAGGAGGAGACAGGGAGATGAAAGTGTAGGCTTAGGGAGGAATTGCAGAATATTGCATCAGATTGTTCTTGTTTACCACTTAAGGAGGAATTGGTTTCAGTTACGCTTAAAAATGGAGAGGTAATTGATTAATCTCAGGTCCTTGGGGAGATTGTTCCATAGTTTCGCTTCTTGGGGAGATTGTTCCATAGTTTCGCTTCTGCCACTTTAAATTATTTACCACCAATTCTGGAAAAGCCTTTTAGAGATAATCAGTTTGCGGTCAGTGCTGGAGCGCAGGAGTGTGGCTGGTTGGTGGGCTTAGATGAGGCCTGACTAGCATTTAGAACTTTTTCTATTGGTTGCTTTCCAATTTAAAAATATAAAAAAAAGTGATGGATGGACTGCTTGAATTAGTCGTAACCACTGGTAATTTCTTTGGGCCGCATCCCAGTCTATTATGTTTTGCTCACCCTGCCACCTCGGAATAGACCTAGCCATAAGCAAATCAGCCCTGGTCCTGCTTCAACAGGAAAATTCCAGCGTGAACTGCCAAACTGTAACACAGCCAACCCAAGACCGGTTTCGGCCTAGTTAGACATCTTCAGTCGGGTGCAGGTTGGTTCCAGTGGCTGAGATTAATTTAAGCATTCCATCTATTACTTTTTTATATTCCTCAGTGCGATGTGCTAAGTGCACCAGGTATGCCCAGACGTGGGGGCAAAGCTCACTGTGTCTCTGGAACCGAGCTATACTTAACTGAAGAGGCCCAATTAGGCCATGACCAGTCTTGGGGTACAAGTTTCCTGGTTCAGAGAGGGCCTGGCTTGGACGTTCGGGCTGGACTGTTGCTAGTGGAGAAGGTCCAAGGCTGTTTTGCATATGGCTGAGTCTAATCTGTGGTCCCACTGTGGGCAAAAGAAGGATGGACTGGGATATGGCCCAGTAATTACCAGTCGCGGAGGTTAATTTAATGATTCCACCCATCACTATTTTGTATTTGCAAGCTGCTGCCTGACCTCTCAATTTCGCAAACTCCATGAAAAATGTGTTTGTGGACGAGAACCACCAACTGCAACCTATTCTCTCTCAAAAAACATATATAATAAAGGATTAGTCACAGTTCTCTTTCTGGTATGCTGCACACGTACACAATGCTATTTCAGACACACTGCATGCAGGGTCGGACTAGAATCCCAAAGCAGCCCTGGCAATTTTAATGGACCCGCCCCGCTGCGGCTTTTGTTACTGGGGCCGATGTAGCAGCACCACTGCAAAACCGGCCCCCAGTAACAAAAAACGCCCCCACCATTGCAAAATCGGCCCCCACCCTTCCAGCCTCCCAGAGAAATGCCCGCTACGGCCAGTCCGGCCCTGACAGCATCCTACACAAAACTGTTTTGAGTTTGCCACCAGAGATTTTGCCCTTTTGTAGGAGAATGCAGCCGAGATAAGTAATACATCTGAAGATATGCTTTGCATACATCTGTAATTTCGCCATTCTTGGATCCTCACTGGGGCCAACCTTGCTGTGGCGCAGCACCCAGAAACAAAAGGAAAAGAGGCGTGAGCTTAACTCACACTGTTACAACTCCTTCCTGTCACGTGGCCCCTTTCTTACAGGAGCCACCAATCCGCAGACATTGGCAGAATCCACTGTCTTTAAGGAACATTCTGTGACTGAAAGCAAGACAGAACTGCAATGTCGGTAAAACTGAGACTCCCGGAGAAAACTGCTACTGAAACTGAGGGATTTAGAGGGTGGGTAATGTGAGTTTTTGGAACCTCTAGACAGACACTTTGCTGACACACATTTACATGCACCTTGCAACCTCCTGCAACTTACTTTGACGGTCACTGAAGAGTTGGGGAAACGGAGGGTGTAGGTACCACTGGTGGTCAACCCTGACTTATAGACATCTGCACAGTCCTTGAAGTCCTTCTGCACCTCCTTGGGAACCATAGAAATTTCTGGAATAGAGCAAAGAGGAGATGGCTTACCCTCTTGGGCTGTTTAGTTGAGGTCAGAGTGGACCTAACGAAAGGCCAGGACAACCAGAGCTTCAAACCTCCAGGGTTTTACTTTCAATGAGTAGGAGTTTACTGGTGAGCTATGAGGTTTATTTCAGAATTATGAGGATATTGTCTCTTCTGCACATATTTAATTATTAAATGACTGTGCTATGCATGGAACGAACAGATAGGGTAATCCCTTTTGTTTCATATGTGGTGGGGGACTGTGTAAGAGTGGCTCAAAGAGTGCCCACATGACGTGAGTACTGAAAGGATTCCCTTCACATATGTACATACGTATACACACACACACTCAGACATCTGATCGTAATGGAGTGTGTAATTACTATTCTAACTCCACGAACGCTTTGATACTAGGGTAGGTTATAAAGCGTACTGTGGCAAATATAACTGCACTTTTAGTTTTTTTATACACTCGCTCAAAAGTACCTAAATACATTATGGGGACAGGTCCTCATAGCACACCAGTCACCACAAAGATAGTATTTGTCTAGGCCTGTCAGGGTTTACCCACGATATGAGGACCGATTTGATCCTCACAGCATGGGTCTCTCTCTCTCACTTCTCTCTCTTTCTCACTCTCTTCTCTTTCTATCGCTCTCTCTTCTCCCTCTCTCTCTCTTTCTCACTCTCGTCTCTTTCCATCGCTCTCTCTTCTCTCTCTCTCTCTCTCTTCTCTCTCCTCTCTCTCTCTCTCTCTCTCTCTCTTTTCTCTCTCTCTTCTCTCTCTCCTCTTCCTGTAGATAAATGTCCCATGGGCAAGTTGGGTGTCCTCTTTGTTTGGATAACAATTGTGTGAAATGGCCAATCCACCAATGGAAGGGCAGAAGCATTTCTAAAGGCACAGCATTAGTCAATACTTACGGTTGCATTGTGACACCAAGTTAAAAAGTTGATTCATGGTGTCCATGAGTGACGACTGCTGCTTCTGTAACAGGCTGTTGTTGAGTGTGGCGGCGTGTAGCTGCTGGCCAAGCTCCCCAATCAGCTCGCTCTGCTTGAAGAGGAGATCCTGCGTTTGGAGCTTTTCAGCTTTGACGATTTGGAGTTCAGCCTCGTGTTTGTCTTCAATCTCCAGAATTTTCTTCTCTAGGAAGCTGAAGGAACAATTTAGGGAATTCCATTTGTTAACTCCGAAACAGTGTGTTCCATCTAACACACGTGTAACATCGTGAAATTCAACTTTTCACAAGAAGTATTCCATGTTCTTATTTTTAACCCGCCATAACAGGCAAATTGAGAAGAAGAGCAGCCTGAAGTTCTCTAAACTCTATATTGTAACGCAAAACAATCCCATTCTCAAAAGATCAACTCATCAATCCAAGCAATTGAACAGGGTACATGCATGAAACACTTGTCTTGAAAATAACTGCAAAACTTCAATCCTCGCTCTCTGACTCCTTAACATTTCCTCCCTCCTTTCTGCATATCTCTATAGTTTGTAAAACCGATGTCACCATTTTTAGGTCTCGCCTAGCGACGCAGCGCATGCGCTGCTCGCTCTGCGAGATCTATTGTCGTCGGTTGCTTTTGGAAGTGGGGTGGAAGCTCCGCCTCTGCTTTCATTAGCGCGTGTCACACTTTATGTTAAACGCGCGCTTTTGATTTGCAGTGAGGCTTTTTGGTCCCCTCCCTGTCTCCTTTCCGGCATGCCCACCCGGACCGGATATTGTGCTCGCCCACAGCACCAGTCAGTGCAGGCACGAGCAGTGGCTCTCTCTCTCGCCTCTCAATGGGTCACCATCTCTCCTGTGGTTTGCTGTGGCACCCCGAGCAGATGGAGATCTGCAGAGACACGCGTGTTTATTTTTGCATCGCGCTTTCACTTAAAGTGAAAGCGCGATGCAAATATAAACAAGCGGCTTTCGTTGGTGTAATGGCGACAGCTTGTTTTTCTCTCTGAATGCTTCTGGTATAGCTCATCCTCTCTTTAAATGTGACCCTCATCCCTCAATACATGACGTCATCGAGAGGTCCATTATCAGCGATCACTATGTAATTACCAGAAGTTCTCGGACCCATATGTTTTGAGTCTGGATTGCACATCTAGGGACAGGAAGTAATATGTTGTCGTCCTTTCCGGGGACAGGCTGAGGGGGAGTCTTGTGGGCTGGTGGGAGACAGCCGCATATGCTGTACAGATTGCTTCATCAATTTCTGATGGGTGATCCATAGGTGGGAAATATCACGCAATCCATCATGCCGAGCCGTCAAGAAGACAAACTGCGCCAATAGAGCCAGGGCCAAGGGAAAGCCCAGGCTGCCCGTCTCTCCTCACTGAGATTAATGAAGAGTGGCGTGGACTATCCATCACCGGGCGAATGCCGGGACTGGGGAAATCTCCACGGAGGCGGGGGCAGAGGTCACTGCCTGGGGCCTGCCAGCAACGCTTACACGTTGTTACATCACCCGTTGAGACGCGCGCGGGGCTGGAAGTCCGCTATCATTGTGATGCGGGATGTCTGCACCTGAGCTGCGGCGGCTCTGCCGACACTCTTTGTGATCTGTGGTTAAAAGATGAGGTTACTTCAAGGCCTCGAGCAACTCAGTGGCAACTGTTCAGCTGGGCGGGGATAGACGTTCAGATAATGTGATTCATGGGTTGACATTTGTGTTAGGGACCCCACATATCCCCTTTCCTTCTCTTCCATCTGCGGTACCCCAACATCACACTCAGTATGTCCAAGAAATTCAGAAGGCTCCGAGTGCTTACAACCTAGAACAGTTATCAACGAGGCAACCCTAGCGGCATCGGGGACATCGCAGGGGAGGGATTCGCGGTGGGAGGGGCATTGCAGGGGATTTTGGGGCAAGAGTTTCACTGTGTATAATATTAAAGTGGCTCTTAGTTTGTGATCCTTTTACAGCTAATTGAAAACTGATGCTCGGGTAGGAATGCCCCACATTTCTATAGCGCCGACATGCCTGCTTTGTGCCAATGCAGCGCACGCACACAGGGAACAGACTGCCCATACAACAGTCATGCGCTTAAGGCGTTGTTTTGAGTGGCACTCATGACAAAAAATGGGGATTTCTTATTTGGATTTAAGATAAAATGCTGCTACATAAGAGAAGCATTTTCTGTCTTTGCCATGTCTTTCAGTCTTATCGTTGGTAATGTAGCTCAGTGGGTTGGCCGTCGGGTTAGGGTGACCAGATCATAAGAGCCAAAAACCGGGACACCCTATCCTCTCCCTGCTCTTCTTTCCGCAGCCCTCTCTCTCTGTTCTGCTGTCTCGCCTAACCCTGCAGGTACCAGGACACGGATTGTGGGACCACTTTCACAGTTGTGCTCTCTCCCCATATCTTTATTTCAATCTCTCCCTTACTCTTGTCTCCCGCTGTACCCCCCTTCCACTCCCAGGGATCAGCTTCGGTGTCAATGCCAGAGTTGTCTTACTGCAGCTCCAGACATGTGCAGTGTGTCTCCTGCACTCTCTTCCTCCTCGTTATGTCTCTCCTTCATTTTCTATTGCCTCTCTCTCTCTGCTGTCTCCCTCTCTATTACATTACACAAGGTCAGATCCTGCGTCTCTTTTGTATGTATTTATTTACTTACGCTGAAAAGTGCATCACTAAACACTTATAAGGTCCCAAAGGCCACTGCACTGCAAACCACAACAGATAGGTAAAACATGTTTTCATTCACACCGCCAATAGCTCCAACTCTCCCAAATGTGAGACCTATTGCATTGCAAATGCTTGTTAGCACCAGTTGTCTGATTGCTTCACCAACAGCACAACCCTCCTCACCCCCATTCTTTCTTTGAGACTTGATCACCCTTGCTAACTCTGGAAAAAGTCTAGTTCTTCTTCTGGACTCCAGCCTAGTCCAAGCTAACTCAATGCCGAAATGTGGATTCCTTCTACTTCCACAAAGCAAATGCATACTCCCTATTGTAACTAAAACCACACACCAATGTGTAGTTGGCTAACTGGTCAACTGCATGCTGGATTCTCTCTAGGGGTGTGTAAAATTCACATAATTTCCTTCTGGGTAATTGCGTGAAATTTCAGAAAAATGATGCTAAATTACACAAAAGGCAAATCTGGCGTTTAGCGCTATATTTTAGTGCGAATGCATCCTCGTATCTGCATTGTTCTTCAGGATGCGTTTCGCACAAAAACAATAGTGCAAGAAACACAAGGGCAGTGAACAACAGCCTTTCATGTTCTGGTTGTTTGGATTGTTCCTGTGCACATGCAATAGTGTTTTTACCCAAATGGATTTGAAATGATGTGATATAATATAATGGCACAATTTCAAGAATTTTGAATAACAAGTGTAACTTGAAATACTGGAAATTATGCGAGATAATGCCAGCGTAACAAAAATTTCCCCCGGGCCGATTTTTGTCACCTATCTCTTTGTTAGCTTACAAGGGGCTGTATTATACATTGTGCCCTGGGGGCAGAACGGGCGTGTGCACCCGCTTGGTGTGTCCGAGCACAATGGTACTACAGAAGGGGCTGCAGGTGCTGTGCGGCCCCTTCTGTAATACTGATAGCGCTGGCGCACATGCAGCACCAGTGCTATCATGAGAAGACGTTCCCTCATTTGCATGGGGGCGTGGCCCTAGGCAAATGAGGGAATCACTTTGCCTGTCCACCTGTGCCGTATTACGAATGCAGGTGCAGAGGCAAACATGCCCTGAGGAGGCGCACTGAAAGTGAGTCACAAAAAATTGGTGCACTTTCGGTGCTTCTCCTAAAGGCAGACCTCTGGGGGGCACAGACCAGACATCCCTCTGCAGTCACTCACTGAACCCAGCTGCAAGGGGATCATTCTCCCCTCCTCAAAGTGCTTGCAACACGCCTCCTGCACTTTGAAACAAAGAGCAGCTTTAAAGCAGCTGCTCCATATTTCACTTGAACGCACTGTGTTCACTGCTGCCCTGGGGCAGGGCATTCTTAGTAATAGGGTGCACTGTCCCTGTTTGCGCCCGGTGCACCTTCTGAAAGGTATGCCATGGCACAAACAGGTAAAGTGCACTGCATGCATAATATGGCCCCGGAATGTCAACGCAGATGCTTTGAATATTCCTGAAGGAAACTTCTGAAAGAAGGTGCCTTCTTCCCTCCCTGGAGTTTTTAGGTCGAGCATTCGAGACCTCTTGTATATACTTTAGTATATACTTATTATATACTTATATGTGTATGTACTTTGTGGGCTCTGGAGATCAGCCCTAGGACTTGTCTGCTTCCGCTTAGGGACTTTTACTTCTGTTCAACTGCCTCTATTTAACTGTCTTGATAGAAAACGACCAGCAGAGGTCAGTAAAATAGCAGAATTGCTTTCTGCTGAGGGACTTTTAGCATTCTCTAGATTCCAGTCCATAGTAAATGTCTTCCACGAGCACCCGTAGACAATAATATTTTTTTCAAATCTTGTATTTTCAGTGATATGACCACCGAAGGCCCTGATTTTATATTAAAAACAGAGCTTTGGACTATCCCATTTCCCGCTGAAAGGCAATATTTCTCTCCATGTGTCCCCATACCTGGCGCGTCACGCAGTTTGGTGCTTACTTTCCCTCCATGTTGAAGAACAGTAGATGTTTCAGCACCCAGGCTAATGTGCTGCATAGCTAAATACACATAAGGTCCCAAAGGCGAGGCCGATTGCATTGCAAATGCTTGTTATTATTTCGTAGACCGCTGAGCTGTTCTGTAGTTTTTTTTTTAGGACTGGCTTGACAGCGCAGCTGTGTGTATTACCTACTATTAATAATTCTTTAAAATATACACAGAGTGCACTTTGGCTCCACCCAGAGAGGTATTATTCCCTCTCCTTATGCCACTGACT
Source organism: Calotriton arnoldi (assembly GCA_963921515.1). Lineage (NCBI taxonomy): Eukaryota > Metazoa > Chordata > Amphibia > Caudata > Salamandridae > Calotriton > Calotriton arnoldi. The sequence goes on from CAWUFW010001369.1 coordinate 2,270,421, forward strand.
ATTTGATTTATCATTATGCCCTGAGGAAGTGCTACCTTCGCACGGTATCAGGGACTATTTCATATCTGAAAAATCACACTCAAACATTGCACTGTTTCTCCCATCCTGTTCTTTATCTCGTATACGTATTCAGTTCAGACACCAATACTTTACTGCTACTTCTTTCCCCAAGCACTGGCAAAGCCAACAAGTCTAGCTTTAATATACAAAGCAGCATTTCTGCAGGACTGTGCCAGCATATTAAAGCCAGACGTATAAGTGCTGAGATGCTTGTTAATTTTGTCGTTGTGTCCCAACACCCAGCTCAGTCTCAAAGCGAATTCTTGAAACTCCAGAGCTGTCACATTTGCTTGCAGGGAGCACATTTGGTGGTCTGGGGAACAGATCCAACTCTTGCACAACACGATCTGGCAGGCTTCTCATCGCCAGCCATGCACACATGCCTCAGGAATCCCGTTAATAACACGATTACAGAGGGTTACATGAGATCTTTGATTACTGTTTGGTAAACTTACACCCATCTGTACTCGCTATCATTGCCCATGCTTTTGGTATCCATTTTAAAGGAGCCCGACACTCTGGAAAATTACTGCTAAAAGGAATATATAGAGTCAAACACGTTGAGTTAGTCTAGGAAATTCACTAACTTTGCACCTTTGAGAAGATCTACGTTCGTGTTAATCAAACCCACCCCAGGCAGAGATCCTACATGAGATTTAGGGCCTGATTACGACTTTGGCGGTGCGGGAGCAGGCCGGCACGGTGCCGCCCCGCTCCTGCACCACCAAAGCTCACCGCCAGCCGCACGCCACATTACAAGTATTTTTTATAGTCTGGCGGGCGGTCCTTTGGCATTCCCACGGCGGTGCCTTTAAAAAGGCACCACAATGGGAACGTCAAAGGCCGTTCCTGCACAACATGGACTGTTCAGTCCATGCTGTGCAGGAACAGGAGGTGCATGCACACAGGGGAGGCGCACCATGTGCCCCCCTGCATGTATCCGCAGGACCAGAGGCACAAGGCGTAGGGCCCCCTTTGTTTACTCACTGCCAAATGTTTCACTGTGGGATTACCGCAGTGAAAAGTGAGGCGGGGAAGAAACTCATAATATGCTTGGCTGTGGTGCAGCAGCAGCACCGCCAAGCATATTGCGGCCTCAGGACCACCTCGCCACCGTCAGGGATCGCGGATCCTCCCCACCGCCAGGGATCGCAGATCCCCAGCGGTTGCGGTGCTCCCCTCACGGTCTGACCACTGCACTCGTAATGCGGCAATCAGACCACTGGTGTGGCGGTCCTCGAACGCCACCGCACCTCCACTACAGGTTTGGCGGTCTCATGGACCGCCAAACTCATAATCAGGCCCTTAGAAAGACCTCTTGGCGCTCTCTTGCCAGGGCCGAGGCTGGTCATATACTGTGTCAATGTGTAGCCAGAGTCTGTGCCAGTAGTCAGGGGAGGAAAGACTGTATAGCACAAAGAATGGCATGCACCTCTTCTTGATATCAAGGTGTGCCTATCGATTTATCCCAGTGGCTCGCTGTGAATGATGCAAGATGACATGGTATGTGATGTTGTTAACTCCTGCTGGCTCTGACAAGAGATCTGCATATGACTACCCCACCGCTACATACTGAGTGATCCTCTGCAAATCAATTTACCATTCTTAGCCTTCATTCCTTTATCTGCAAACAAGCCCCGAGAACGTAGGAGCTGCTTAAACTGATGTATGTAAACTGGATATACATATGAACTTAGCTCCAAAATGAATTATTAGTGCTGAAAAGTGTTGTGAAACATTGTGAGGCTTTTATAAACAAATGCTACAAGTGTGTGTTGTAAGCTGGGCTAAAATACATCCTGGGAGTTAATGCTAATGAATTATACCACTTGCCTCTACCAAACTTTATACCCTACCTAATTTTACTGCTAGAAATTGCAACAGATGGCAGCATTATTTCTTTAACTTTGCTGAAGTTGAGAAACAGATCCTTAACAATTTGTGGGGAAAATGCATAAAAATCACATTTTGCAATACTGTTAGCATACTAGTTACTTCCTCATGGAATGTGCAGCTTTTCTTTTACCTCAGAATGACACTAATTAAAATTTGCTTATATTAACCACTCCAAATGTTAAAACTTTAAAATATTTTCTATCCTTTTCAAATTGCGAATTGGAAATTTTGAAAAAAACTACTTAGTAACTTTCATAAGCCTGAAGAAAGGAATTGATTGTTTGAAAAGTTATAGAAAAGGCATGAGGGAGTGTGCAATAAAAGGGGCCTGGTGGACATGGAGCTGGTGAGAGGGAGACATGCACATATATTCGTTCTGGCATAAACAATTGAGGAGGTGTGCCTTGGGGTTAAGGCAGCATTCCATTGCCAGAATATGCAGTTACCCCTGGAGTATGTGACTGTTTAAGAACCAATAATCATTGACGTAACTAAGTCCAAGAACGAAAAGCAGAGTCTCACTTTTTTAAAGTGCCCGAAAGATGGCTCCTAGTGCTGTGTAACACAAAAAAACGTGTTTTTACATACTGCTTCATACCACACTTCTGCCATTTCTAAACACTGAAAATAACAGATACTATTGTTACCCAATTTATGACATTCGATTTACCAACCTTGGAAGGATGGAAGGCCGAGTCTGCATGTTGGGATTCCAACACATGACCTGCAGAACACACTTCTCAGCACTTTAAACAATCAAGCAGCATTAATGTGAAAGAAGCATGGTTTGTATCTATCTCGCATGGGTGAAGGATAAGAAGAGAGAGGTAGGGGAGAAGCAGAGAAGGTGGATATTGAAAGCAGGGCTTAATTTGAGCCGGTGGTTGCCTTTGGGGGTCACTGGCAAACTTTTTGGGGACTTATTTTCCTTCATCGTACATTTACCGAGAGCAAGAGTGGAGAAACACACAAAGGGGAAAAAAGAAGGAAGTGAAAGTCTGAAAAAACATCACACAAGGAAAAAGCAGGAACCTGCCAGAGTTGGCTAAAGGGGAAGAGCGTGTCAGGTAATGGATTAAAGACGCCTGAGCGGAATTCAAGACGAGGCAGCTTTGGTATTCGGCACTCAGACATTTAACAGCACCGGCCACAGGATTCTGAGCAAAGCTTTGGGCACCGGCACTCATTCTTATACCAATTAAGCACTGATCAGAAAGTGTCATATTATGGATCTCAGGGATTTGTACCTTTGAAGTAGAGAAAGGTGCAAGTGCTGCGACACAAAGCTCTTTGAATACTGTATGTACAGAAATCTAAAGACCGCTAACAGCAGCACTCATGTCATCAGGGAAAATTTGTTCCATGTTCTGCAATTGCAGCTACCAATGTCAATCTCCTTCCAGTTCTGTGAATACAGTTAGATCAACATATGGTATAGTCTCAATTGATTGAATCTATCAGCTAGGTAAAGCAGTGATCAATCCATCTAGGCCAGGACCGCTCCCTACGGCAACAGATTCATTGGCCAAAATTGATGTGCTTCTAAATGGATCCTCAAATCTAGCTTCGGTAGGCAAAGCATTCATTGACCCAGAAACACGAGATCTGGGTTCACCTGGCAGACTGAGCGTGCATGCACCTGGGATGGAAGGGCTGATCCAGACTCGGACCAGAATTCGCAGATGTAGAAAGTGATAGTCCTTTCTTCACAGTTCTTGCACATGGCATTTCGTTGAGTACTCACCCATTCTTTCTTTCCCATCTTATTTTAGCATCCCATCATTGCAGGATGAAGTAAGTTTAGCAGAGTAAAGTGGTCCTTGAGCTGAAAGTTTGGTGCTGACAAATGTCAGATGCTTGACTATGGAGAGCTGCACGCAAACCCGCCGTTTTTGGGACATTTTTAGCTGGATTATTTTATCTTCTGTTTTCTAAACAATTCTCTGTTGATCTGGTGTGAGATTTGCAGAGATTTCGTAATTCTTTTAAACTTTGCAAGCTATGCTATGTTGTGTTCTTCCTATTTGTAGGGCATGCATATCACCCTGTAGAGTAGCCTTTTGGCTTTGTTAATGCTTGTTTGTCATGGTTTTTGCAAAACTTTATTTTTGGGGAAGATGTTGTACACTCGTCAATCTAAAAACAACATTGGCTAAAAGCAACAATAAAGCAAAAATATTGTTTGGGTATCAAAACCTGCATTACTACCGTAGTCACTGGCAATTAGGAGAACTACTTTGTGTGTGGATGTGCTCCTTGTAAAAGGAGAGAGTGTCATCACTAACAGCGCAGTTAGCCAATGGCAAAAGTGGGCTGAGCCACTGCCCCATGATGTAGTGAGTGGAGGAAAAGTCTGAATAACACAATAACAGTCCTATGGAAGAAGACGGCTGGATGAAAGTCGATATAGACCATATAAGTAAGTATATTATACATATAGTTGTAGTAAAATGAAGGGCCCTGGTTAACATCAGTTTATCAAGCTTCATAGAAGTAGGAAACTTTTCCTGCTGCTGCTTTGGGCAACAAAAGGCAACAGGTATGGAGCACAGGTGACCGGCAACATTGCTGACACTCCCATGCCACTCTCGAAGAGGAAGTAGCTGGTGCTTGTGTCTACTGAACGGAAGCTATTTACCTGCTGCTGTTCAGGGCCACGGACAGCCAGGCGTGTAACGATAGCCCCCGTGGGGGGCCCGAGCTCCAGGGGCCCCTCCGGCACTCTGCACGGGCGGTGGCTGAGAGCTCCTGACTGGGTCCGGAGCGTTGGGGTGCCCCTCTATGTACTTTGCAGGGGGGGTCCCCCTCAAGTTTCGTCACACCACTGCAGACAGTCCTGCGTGGTAGTGGGTAACCCCTCTGTCTGGGGTTCCGTTGCTTGAAGCGGTGTGTGAGTGGGACACCCATCAACATCGTCACCTGCATCAAGCTAACTAAACTTTGCCATGGGCGAAGTCAGGAAATGTCACCTGCCTTCGTGATGGGTGAAGTGTCTTGAATTTAGGGCTTATTTGCAGTCAGGCGGACAGGATATTCTGCCGAAAAAGTAACAGAGAACCCTGTCCCCCAACCTCGCATTTCACCGCTCCATGGAGGAAACCTTTGACAGGCAGCCAACTGACATAGGGCCATTGGTCAGTGGACTTCAGGCTGTCCACCTAATTGACGGGTGATGTTCCAACGTCACAGTTTCGGTTTTGGGACCACTAGGGAAAGCCTGGACGTCCTGCACAGGAAATAGAATTAATGACACCCGCATCCAAGCGCTGGGAGAACATTCCCCCTTGCATGAGGGCCATTCATTTTTTGTTCTTCAACAATAAACTTCTACTTTGGGAGTTTGTTTTTTAAATCAAAAAGGTTGCTTTGTAGGAGAATTGAACATGGGTGGCACTTGGACAGCAAAATGTCAGAGCCTTTAGCAGAACCACTGTGGCGGTGGCTCTTCTGAAGGCACAGACATCTCCACCTTCTTGGAGGAGAGCTATAAATGTGGTGGTGTGTGCTCCAGCAGGGCAACAGAGTGCATCCTCCAGTGACATGACTGAATGGCTAATCAAGTCCCTTAATGATTTATATTTGCCCAACCTAAGCTTATTTTATAATCAACTAACCAGCACTTTTCACAACAGTGTTTCATTTCCCCAAATGTTCGATTTCTCCAACATCTCACAGTTCTTTCCATTGATTTCACATTCTCTAACTTTTCAAAATGTGGTAAGCTAGTGCAGTGAGTCAATGCACTTACTTCAGTTATTTTCTGAACAGCCTGCTCTTCGAACACCAATCACAGGAGTGCCATAGAGGAGAGCAATAGTAACCAGTCTTATTTTCACAGAGGACTCTATACGGAAATAAAATTCCTATAAGTTGTTCAGGTCTTCCAGCAAGTCACAGAGTTACGACGTGCAGATGTACAACTGAAAAACGTTAGGCCGGAAATCCAGTCTTGTAAGGGCTCTTGATGTGAAAGTCTCTAGTGTTCAAGCTTGTCTGTTGCTGTTCCTCTCAAAGCTCTTTCTATTACCTTTTTTGGCAGGGTGGTATCCCCACCAAGCTTTCATTTGCAGCCTGCAGCCCCCTAGACTGCTGAAGATTAGGTGGTGTTAGCTGAAGAATTTGCTGAAAACTGGAGGCTTTATGACTCGTGTTGGAGCGGGGTTCTGGAGGTGCTCGTGCCAAGTGCCTGTGCTAATCGCAACTGCGCTCGGTGCACTTCAGCGCCAAGTATCGTGAGCTGGGATCAGGATCTCAGGGTTATGGGTTCTCTTCTAACGAGTGGTCTGGTCCTCCTGGCGCCAGTTGTTGACTGACTCACAGATGGAAATCAAGGGGCATCCTCGACATGCAGGCGCTATTCTCGCTATGACTCAATAGGCAGCCAGATTCTGCAAGTAGAGATGCTCTTTACACAATATTTGATTTCAGTGATGAAACTGTCATCACAACATGTCAGAGACGTACGGAACAATCAGGAACAACACTTTGATTTAAAAAAAAAACTGTTGTCATCAATAAGAAAAATCTTTCCTAGGCTGGTGCTGGCAGAGGCCTTTGGTGCATTAATGGAACTTGGCAGCACCAGCGGGCCAGGAAAGAGATCCCGCAGACATCATTGAATACATCTCATCCCATGCCTTCACATCTGCAACCCCTATGTAGAGCACGAAAACCAAAACACATCAGTCTCAACAACCTTCTCCACCATCTCATACCCACTCCTCCAAAGGACTCAGAACCTTCATGCCTCTATCTTCACTCCACACACCATCTTCCACAATTAAACTTTCTTCTGGTCAATGCTCGATCAATGGACAAAAACATAGACACCATCTTTGAATCAGTAACAAACTCAGAATTCGACCTGCAGTTCATCACAGAAACATAGCTGAGAAATGACATTGACCAGTACTTCACAAGACAACCCCACTAGGATATTGAAGCCACATATAGAACTGCCAAGGCAAAACCCGAGGAGGAGTAGCAATAATATTCAAAGAATTGATTACCGCAATCAAGATTTCAAGGCTCACTGCTACCAGGATGTGCAATCTCAGCCCTACATGGTCCTGCGCAATTCTGCTCCAGTACACACAAATCCCAAGTAATGGGCCCATTTATAGGCTGACCTTGACATCATATCTGCCACATCCATTAAATATCCTGAACCTTCCCATCCTTGGCAACATGAATATTTGGTTTGACAAACAAAAAATCCCTGAGCTAAAAAGCATTACAAACAGTCTGGAAGCCTACCATGAACTCCTCTTGGAATAGACCCGCTCACCAGGACGTATTATATACATTGTTTTCAGCAAGCCAGCTTCAAACAGGGGCAAAAGTATTGAACCCTTATCCTGGAGAGACAATCACCGCATCTCATTTACTCATCTTGTTTCACCAAATCCAACTAGCAATACCGCTTCGCAAACTAGAACGGTTGTACGACGGAACAACGCAAGGAAATACATTGCACGCCTTAACCACGCTTTTTTTACCCGGCATTTCTTTACAACACTTATGCTTTTACAACGTATGCCATTACTATGCATTGTTTATATATATATAAAACCAATGTATTTCTGGGGGGAGACACCCCCAACTCACCCTAAATGCGTGGTAAAGGCATGCGTTGTAAAAACATACACGTGGTAAAAGCATGCGTGCTAAAAAATGCGTGGTAAAGTCACAACATGGTAAAAACCTTGTTGTGAAGGCTGTTTACCACTAGAATGTACAGGCAATGGTGCAAGTTGGAAACTAAGAAGTTAATACTCACCTATCTGCAATATTAGGCTCGGAACAAATTACCTCAATAAGTGATTTGATTTGATTCAGGATTTATAAGTGCAGACACTACCCTTAAGGATATCCAGGCACGGGAGAGGCACACAAGCAGCAAACCTGCAAAGAAGTGGTGAGAACCGAGAAAGAACCTAAAAGAGACTCACAAAACAGTCATGTTTGCAACAACTACTTACATTTTAAGTGGTGTATTTCTTTATCGTGCTACGGTAATTGATTCCCGTGTTCCACTATTAGAAATTAAAACACTTTGCGCTTGATTGAACTTTCAGGTTTTTTGTCAGATCAATTGTGTTTTGAATTTTAGATTTTCTGTATATCTGTTGAATCTTTCCCATTAATAAGACCCAGATCCAGCGAATGTCAGGTGAGCAAGACAAAGATATTTGAAGATCACCCATTTTAGGATAGGAGGCCAGGGCAATTTAGAATGATCAGGCCCAAATTGTTCCTTTCTGTTCGGTCCTAGATTCAGTCTGGCTGTCATATTCTGGACCATTTGGAGAATCGCGAATAGTTTTCTAGGTAGACCCGTATAAAAGGAATGGTTATGGGCCAGCTGGAACATAATTGAGGTTTGCACTACCATTTTCTTACAATTGTACGATAAGAGGGAAAGAATTTTTCTTAGAGATTTTAGGATCGCAGAACAAGTTGCAATGAATTTAGCAATCTTTGGCGCTAGTATGAGTTTTGTATCAAAAACAACTCAGATTCCTAACTTTCTAATGGAAACAGTGTTAACCCTAGATTATCTGACCATTAATTAGTAGCCTAAAAGGGATCAATGAAGAAAGAGGTCTTACATATAAGTTAAACAAAGTTGGGCTGAATTGCACTAGTCGATTACCAAAACATTCAGTGGGATAATCCCCATCAAGACTTGTATACACCAGTGGTGGCTCCTCCATAGGGGGAAAAAGGGCGGTGGCTCACCAAACACTTATGCCTCACTTTGCATCTCATTGCTTACAGATTGCAGCTTTTACCTGAAAATAGGCTATTTCACTGATCGTTTGTTGCATTTAAAGGCTGTAATATCACCTTGACTGAAGAAGAGTGGATTTATCCATTTCCACCATATAGAGCAATTGAGAGGCTTGAAAGTATTTGACAATGTTCAACAGGCCTAATCCTCCTTCTTTTGGTGAAAGTCACATCATGCATTTGACTATCCTCAGTTTCTTTCCTGCCCAACTATAGTTATTAATCGACCCTTGGAGGTTAATGAGTAGGTGCAGGGGTTCCACCAGGGGCATGGTTTTTCACAAGTATAATATTTTGGAAGTATAGACATCTTTATGGCTCAAATGAAGTCAGTCATATGTCAACTGATGGAGCAAGGTAAATGAAATAATTTTGAAACGCCCTTAATAAGAATAATAAATTAACGGTACTAATTGTTTGATGAAATAACCAACAAAATGCACCTTTAATAAACATATACATAAATGGTAACTGCTATTTTTGTGCAAAATGTAATTTATTTATCATTGTGAAGTATTATAATATTAAAAACTGTGATTTGCGTACTAATCAGAGTAAAATCGCATGATTTGTGCTGTGTAGTAAAATTGTAATGTGGCAAAGAATGCGGATGGTAATTAAAATGGCTTTAAATGCCGCTTCTGCTAGGTAACACCTAACACGGGTTCTTAGAATGACGGGTGGTAAACAGAAAGGCGTATTTTCTTAGTTTTAATTATGATTGTGCTTGTTTTTATGATAGTCCGTTTGGGCCTGTTAGGCCAGGCTGCGAAAATGGCTGTCGGCATAGATGAGGTCATACCAGAAACCAAAGATGGCCTCTAAGCGAAAGAAATAATGGAGCTGAACCACGTGGGTATGGCCTGTACACGGAGTGAGAAATGTCAAGGACGGTGTAACCTATTATGAGGAGAGTGCCAAGAAAGACTCAGCACGTATCCGTGAGAAAGGGGAGAAGGAAGTATTGAGAAACAAAGAACTGACCAAAATGTGACCATCACAATCGCAACAAAATGAATAGACAATTTGGACTGCTTTTACCCAAAGAGCATGGGAAACCATCCCCGAAACCAGTTTGAACAAGGAAGGCGATGAGACAATTTTCGCCACCCCTCAAATGGACCAATTAGCATGATTCCTGCCCCCAAACATTGCAACTTTTTGTGTAGTAAGCCAGAAGTTGGGTATAAGAAGGACTGCTCTTATATGGGAGGAGTCGATGCTGCTATTATTGCAAATGCCGATGCTGATGTTAATGCGGATGCTGCCATTGACTTGGAACCTGACTGGGGAAGGAACGAGACCGTTGCGGGAAATCTGTATGGGAGGTCCCGTCGAGGAGGCCATCTAGAGGGACAGTCAGTCAGTTTGGGAGTCTATTCTGTGATTTACGGTTTATCTTCTTTTGATGAACTAATCCTATCTGCATCTAAATAGGTAATGCATAATTTCGATTTCTTTAAAGAATTTCCTATATAAATCTTAAGAATGTATTAAGGTGATTAATAAACTAAGAATCTCACTCGTGAAAACTTGAATTTAGATAAAATTTATTTCTAATTAATTTTGAGTCTGTGGTTCTTTAGTTTATTAATAGATTTGATATTTACTAGGGTTTTAAATGATTGAGCTGGTCTCAATCACCATCAACTTATTCTACGAGTTGGTCCATCGACCAAAGAGCGGAGTACCTTGATGTTTTAGAACCGACAGGATTAAAAACTGAATGTATATGATGTTTAAGGTAATAATTTGTCAAATTTAATAAGGTATTCCGTTCCTCCAGCAATTCGTTTTTCTCCTTAGCGTATGTGGGTGTGATCCAGGGAACGACTGAGTGTATGATATGCGGTGTTATGGGCTCCACCATCATATGGTATAGTGGATGTGAATGATTTCACCTGGATTTCATGTCCAAAGGAGAAGAATTTATATTAGCCGCGCTGGATCAGATTTCTTGGTAGCAGAGTTATGGTTTCTATAGATTAGTTTGGTGATTATTGGTTATTGATTATTGATTATTCATGTCTAACACTTCGTGTTAAAATTATATCATGTTATATGTAAGTCGAAATTTTGAAGCTTCGGGAAGTAGGAAGTGGACACGTGTGGCAAGAGAAGTCACATGGAATTGTGCATTGTTTGATTTTTCAAATTGGTGATAACACAGGATTGTGTTATGATAGGGACATTTCATGTATAAAACGTGTATGAGTGAAATAGCAACCGGTTTTCTTGTGAAACTCTGGCCTTAATTCTCAGGAGCAGTGTAGTCTCCACATGTGTTTTATCCCCAGAGAAACGGGTTTACCCCTTGCTTGAAAGAAGGGTAAGGTAGAGGGAAGTGCTACACTTATCGAACGAAACAGTATTCTTGTAAGATAGAGTAAGCTATCTCTTTTGTTTAGCGAAAACAGACAATGGAAATGTGTTTTAAGTTGTAACTAATAAAATTCAGTCAAGAAAAAAAAAACTGCAGATAATTTTTGTAAAGGAGGGGTCAGGAGTAGAACTGACGTTGACTAAGACCGCGCTGGTATTGGCCAGTGGTGGGAAAATGAAGAGCTTTCTGATTGGTGTGTTGGTGTGAAGACGCGCTGGTATTGGCCAGTTGAGAGTGACGTATAGTTTTCGGATTGGTGCGTTGGTGTAAGACGCGCTGGGATAGGTCCGAATAGCACACAGTAAACAGAACAGAGTTGTGAGTTTGTCGAAAAAGAAAGAATCGTGAAATACGGCTTACTATGAGTATTGTAGAGAGAAACCGTCATGGATGGCGAAAATTAAAAACTTTTTCAAGAAGGACAAGAAGGTAGTGACTAGGGAAGGACAAGTAATTCCTCCGCCGAAAACGCCAGCTTCTCATATGATGTTGAAATATGGTTATCATACTTGCATTTGGTTGGAGAATTGGACAAAATATACTCAGAATGATGGAGTATTGGCTTTTCCAGAAAATGGTTCATTTAGCACAGCTGTACTTCGGAATTTGAGAGAGAAAATGATGAAACTTGAGCCAAGACCTAGACCGACACAGTTTGAAGCGTAAGGTGAATGGGAAGATGAGATGTATGAAAGAGAAAGACAAAGAGGTGCAAAGAATTATAGTTTAGTTCATGGAAGAGTATGGGGAGTGAATCATGAAGACAGAATGAGACGATGGAGATATGCTAATATGACGGATGATTTGTTTCCAGCCATAACAGTTGAAGAAGTTACAGGGAAAAAGTGTACAGAGAAAAAGAAACATGTAGTAGCGGAAAGGTATGGGTATGGAGGTAGCGAAACAGAGGATGAATTGCTGGAAGATATTTTAAACAGAAAACCACCTCCATATCAACAGAATTCTGCGGTGGTGACACCGAATGCACCACCAATGGAAACTGGGAGGAATCAAAGCCCTGAACGAAGTTATGAAATAAATAGGTTAAATGAGAAATCAGAAACTCCACAGTATGAGAAGTCTGACAGTGGTAATTCAGCTGAGTTAGCAAGAACCACAAGAGATTTGACTGAGAAAATAAGAGAATTAACTATGAACATGGAAGCCGTGACTGTGCCAGTGACAATAGGACCAGTAATACCGGTATTTGAAAACCAAAGAATAGATGAGCATTCCTTGACCATCCCAATGAACTCGAATATGCAAAGAATGAGAGAAGGGATAATTACAGAAACTAGAGAGACAAGAGATCTGGTGGGTTCATATAGATCGAGTCCACCTACTAACTTGACAGTAAATGAGAGTGAGATAAAAAGGATTCCTATGGGAACTGAGTCAGCAACTGAGACCCCAGAGAGAAGTACAAATTGGATAGAAATAAATAGTACCCCTGTAGGTCCGACTCCAGAAGAATTAAATGAGTGGATGAGGAAATTGCAGAAGAAAGATGCAGAACCACAACCGTTGGATGTAATCAGACTAAAGATAGACATGGAGGAGTTGATTTTAGGGACTATTGGTACAGAAAAATTGAAATCATATCAGGGCGAAGAGATTATGTTCTTGTGTAAGAGTATTACTTGGAGAGCTAGAAATTTGCATGAAAAGTTGGAAGAGACAGCGAATGAACTAGGAGTAGATTTTGGAAAAATCAGAAGTTTGCAGAAAACGTATAGGGTAGATTTTTGCGAAAAGGATATAGAAAATCTGAACACATCAGGACGATTAACACAGATAAAGGAACTGATTGTGTTATTGAGAAAATGGGGAGATGTGGACAGATGGAGGAGCAGGTGGATGAAAAGAAAAGAGGGAACGACCGATAAAGCATCTTTGGCTTTTACGGTGAAAGAAAAGGAACCAATAGTGATGGAATGTCCAATGAGAGAAACTCCAGGAGGAAGCTATGTGCTTGTCCCATGGTCTAGACAAGATATATTGTCATTTACGAATGATTTTCCGAAATTAAGAGAGAAACCTGTAGAATGGTATAGACAAGTGGAAAGATTTGTAAAAGTTTCGAAGGTGTTGTGGGTAGATCTGGATGGATTGTTTGACATTGTAGTACCAGCAGATTTATGGACAGAATGTAAGATTACAATTGATTGGCCAACAGAAGAATATCCTAGAGATGCAAAAACTGGAGCGCCAGGTCCAGAAGTGATGAGAAAGTATGACCAGGTTATCACGTTTTTGAAAAATAAAATTCCACTAAAAGAGACGGATTGGGTAAAGAATGATAGAACGACTCAGGAGAGTAAGGAATCTGTACATGCCTACTATGAAAGGCTACTTTTGGTTTTCAAACAGTATAGCAGTTATGAGACTTTGAGTGAAAAGGACATGAGTCATTTTGTATATAAATTTGTATATGGATTGAAGCCCGAGATAAGTGAAATGATTAAGCAGCACATGTTGTGCTGGCAAAATAGCACTGTAGATGAAGTACTAAGGTATGCCAAATACTGTAGTGATGACATTGAGTGTAGACAACGTAAACTGAAAGAAATACGATGTGGGCACAAGTAAAGGTTGCAGAAAAACAAGAAGCTCAAATGATTAATCAGATTGGTGATGCAGGACAGACTAAATCCAAACCAAATATAGGTAAGGGAAAAGGTCAAATGAGTATAGAAGAGGCTAAAAAGAAATGGCCATGCCATAATTGCGGAAAGTTAGGGCATTGGAGAAACAAGTGTAAATTTCCTCCAAAAGCTAATATGGAAAATCAATCATTAAATCCGCAGGTGCAGAATGAGGTGAGTTACCAACAGCTGCAACAACCGCAGGTAGTTACTCAACAGAGTCAGGTGCCACAACCACCTCTTCCCAAGAGTGTAAACCCCCAGAGATACAGTGCAGAGACAGGATTCTACGGAGGAGAGCAGGTAACAAAATTGCCGCGCGCAGCTGCGATATCGCAGTATTGGTTAAGGCAGGATGGAAATGAATCGGATGAAAGTTTATGACGGTGCCTAGGAGAGGAGGAAGAGTGCGTGCTTGGCACAACTCTAGAGGTAGATCAATCAGGTCCATTTGTGGATGGAGAAGTGAATGGTGTAAATGTTACATTCCTTGTGGACACTGGAGCTACCCGTTCTACTGTTAGATCAGTGGAAATTCCAATCCTTCCTCTCTCAGGAGAATATATCCAAGTTGTGGGTGTTTCAAACCCGCAGATTAAAGCGCCTCTTACCAAACCAGTAGAGGTGAAAGTTGGACCATTCAGAGAAATGCATCGGTTTGTGGTATGTGATTGCAGTCCTGTAAACTTGCTAGGACGCGATCTGCTTTGTAAAATGAATTGCACCATCTATTGTACCCCGGATGGTATTGCATTTCAGACACCAGATGAAGATGTTCTGTATAAAATGACAATGGCAGAACTAGAACCAGGAGGAAATGACATGTTTCCTGTGTTTGACGTAGAGAAAATCCCACTTGAATTAAAAGAAACAGTCAGATCTGCTGTATGGGATTTCACAGGCGAAGACATTGGGTTAATGAGAGGAGTAGACCCTGTAAAAATCACTGTAAGAGAAGGAACAAATTACCCAAATACTCCACAGTACAAATTAACGCCCGAAATTATTGAAGGAATAACACCCGTAGTTAATAAAATGATTGAACAGGGAATTTTGAAAGAAATAATGAGTAGCCCATGTAATTCACCTATAATGGGATTGAAAAAGCCGAATGGGACATATAGGATAGTGCAAGACTTGAGGAAAATAAATAAAATCGTTATTCCTTGTTGTCCAATTGTGCCAAACCCCGCTGTAATACTGTATCAGATTCCACATGATGCAGAATGGTACACAGTTATTGATTTGTGCCATGCATTTTTCTCTATTCCGTTACACCCAGATAGCCAGCCATTATTTGCTTTCCGGTTCGGAGAGCGTATTTTGGCATGGTGCCGAATTCCTCAAGGGTATACAGAAAGCCCCTCAATCTTTAATCAGATCCTAAAGAAATCATTGGAAGATTTAAGAATGCCTGAAAAATCTGTGATGGTCCAATATATTGATGACCTGTTAGTGGCATCAAAGACCAAAGAAGCATGTGTTACCAACACAATTGCTTTATTGAATCACTTGGCAGAAGGAGGGCACAAAGTGTCTCCATCAAAACTGCAATTTTGTCAGCAGGAAGTACAGTACCTAGGTCATAAGATTGAGAAAGGGATGCGAAAGGTAACAACAGAAAGAATAAAGATTATCCGAGGAATGAGAGCTCCAATGACACAGAGAGAGGTGAGAATGTTCCTTGGAATGGTTGGGTATTGCCGACAGTGGATAAGTGGATTTTCATTGATTGCAAAACCTTTACAGCGATTGACAAAAAGAGATGTTAACGATCCGTTTGAGTTGAATGAGGAAGAAATGAAGGCTTTCAAAGAACTGAAAACAAAGTTATGTGAAGCACCGGCATTGGGAATGCCTGATTATGAAAAAGAATTTGAGCTGTATTGTAGTGAGAGAGATGGATGTGCACTTTCAGTTTTAGTGCAAAGGCATGGAAAAATGAAAAGACCCATTGCTTATTTTTCAGCTGTTTTAGACCCGGTAGCAAAGGCGTTGCCTGGTTGTCTGAAAGCAGTAGCTGCTACTTGTGTGAGTCTGGAACAGAGTGAAGGCATTGTGATGGGATATCCATTAAGAGTATATGTTCCACATTCTGTTTAAATTCTTCTGACCAGAACCAAAACCCAATTCATGACACATAGTCGGCTGCCTAGGTATGAAAAGGTGATTTTGAGGGCAGACAATGTAACCATTGATAGATGCATAAGTGTGAATCCTTCAACTTCACTGCCAGACGAAGAAAATGTAGGAGTTAAGGATGAAGTCGATCATCAATGTCTGGACGTGCTTGAATTCTGCACAAAGCCTCGACCAGATATTAAGGATGAGCCTCTGAAAGAATCAGATTATGTGATGTTTGTGGATGGATCGTGTCTGAGGACGAATGAAGGAGTTTTGAGTGCGGCATATGCTGTGTGTACAGTAGCTGCCATAATGGAAGCATCTTGTTTGAGAGGGATACGTTCAGCCCAAGTAGCTGAGCTGATTGCTCTAATTCAGGCATGCAAACTGGGAAAGAATGTCCGAATCACGGTGATCACGGATAGCCAGTATGGCTTTGGAGTGGTCCACAATTTTGGACAGATCTGGTCTCAGAGAGGTTTCTTGACGTCTGCAGGAACTCCAATTAGGAACGGTGAGTTTGTGAAGAAATTGCTTGAGGCGATACAGCTGCCTAAACAGATTGCAGTGGTGAAGTGTGCTGCACATAAAAATGGGACAGACTATATTGCCATGGGAAACAAGTATGCGGACGAAATAGCCCAATACTGTGCCAGAAATATGGTCTCGCTAAACAGGAGGAGAGAAAAAGAAAATGTTTCATGTCCATTGTTATTTACTAACATTGTCGAAACATGGGATGAGGTAAGACAATTACAGGAAGAAGCAAACGAAGAGGAGAAAGATGGTTGGATAAAAGCAGGTTGCAGAAAAAGAGAGGAAGATGACCTTTGGGTTTATAGAGATGAAAGACCAGTTATGCCTGATAGCATGATTTCTAACATGGCAAGGATGTACCATGGACAAGCTCATATTGGTAGGGATGCCATGATTAGACTTTTCAGACAAACTTGGTACAACCCAAAATTCAGAGCTATAGCTGAGAGTCTCTGTCAAAGATGTCTTACATGCCAACAGATACATCCAGGAAGGAAAACAGTAGTGAGTCTAGGAACAATAGGATGGGAAGGAGGTCCTTTTACTAGATTGCAACTAGATTTTATTGAAATGCCCCCAAGCAATAGATTGAAGTATGTTCTTGTGGTCGTTTGTTTGTTTTCTAGTTGGGTGGAAGCCTATCCGACAAGAAGGAATGATGGAGTTACTGTAGCTAAGCTCCTGCTGAGAGAATTCATTCCAAGATATGGTTTTCCAGTAACGATCGAAACAGATAGAGGAACACATTTCCAAAATGAACTGATCCAATTGATATGTGAAGCTCTTGACATACAACAGAAATTGCACTGTGCTTACCGACCAGAGGCTTCTGGAGTGGTAGAACAAGTAAATGGAACAATAAAGAATAGGTTAGGGAAGATGTGTCAAGCCACAGGACTCAAATGGCCTGATGCCCTACCATTGGTGCTAATGACTATCAGAAGCATACCTGACAGAAAAACAGGTCTGAGTCCTCATGAAATAATCATGGGACGAGCAATGAGACAAGCACATGTACCTGTCAACAAACTGCTGACTATAACTGATGATCTCGTATTGGATTATTGCAAAGGATTGGCTGATGTGGTACATTCTGTGTTTCATCAGGTTGGAGCGGATACGACCACTCTTGAAAGAAAACCAGCTCATGATTTGAGTCCAGGAGACTGGGTCCGCATAAAAGTCCACAGAAGAAGAAACTGTTTGGTTCCTCGCTAGGATAAGCCACGTCAAGTGATCCTGGTGACAACAACTGCTGTCAAATGTGCAGGAGTGAAAAACTGGGTGCATGCCAGTCACACCATCAGAGTTCCAGATCCTGAAGCTCGACCTGTAAGTCGACATCTGGAGATATCTGATACCAGCTCAGCATCCGAAGCAGAACCTGAAACAAGCAGAGTTCCAGATCTTGAAGCTCGACCTGAAAGTCGACATCCGGAAGAACAAGGTACAAGTTTTACAACTGAAGAAGAAACTGAACCAATTGAAGTTCCAGATTTTGAAGCTCGACGTGTAAGTCGACATCTGGAAATATCAGATACTAGTTCAGCATCTGAAACAGACCAACCTGAATTTGATGAAAGACAAAAGAGAAAATTACACACTGACATTATAAACGAAGAAACTGAACCAAGAGACAGTGATAGTGAACAACCAAGTACAAGTTATGGAAGAATTCCTCCAGAAATAGTCGAACAAACTGAGGGAGACTTAGATTCAGATAGAGAGATAGAGGAAGAACAGGAAGAAACCCGAGGAGTAAGAGGGACAGACCAACAAATAGAAGAAACACAGGGAAATTTAGATTTAGACAGAAAGATTAATAAAAATTCGGAAGACAATCGAGGAGGGATAGAATCAAACGTCCCAACAGAAGAGATACAAGAAGGTTCAGATTCAGAGAATGAAACAGAAATCATAAAGTTCAAAGTTAGAGGAAGTGAAGTAAGGTCTGAAACGGAATCAGAAGAAAGTGAAGAAGAAAGAAAGCAAAGACTAGGACCAAGAAAGAGGACTTGGAGAACTGAACGAGAGGAAAAAGAAAGCGAACCAAAAAGGCCAAGAAAAGGAGACAATTGGCCCCATGAAGTCAAAAGACTGAGATACAAGATAATAAATTTGAACAGAGATGATGCGGAACAAGTAAATGAAATAACAAGTAAAAAAGGACAAGGAAAACAAAGTGGAAAACAAGTGCAGAAAACAAAAAGAGTGAAGAGACCTAATTTGAAATATAAGTCACCTGAGTGGCTATACATCGCATTGACTGACGTCAAAGAAGAGGATAACACTCACGAGAGCCCAGACGAAAGCTGTAAACAAATGGGTGAGAGTGAAATACAACAAACCTGAAAAGATAAAAGAAGAAAACTCGGACTGGACACAAAAATCTGAACGAGACAAGAAAGAGTTCTGAAAAGAGCTGAAGAAAGCACCAAACGAGACAAAGTAAAAGGGTAGAGTGGCTGAGAAGTCATTCTGAGGTGTGGTGACACATTTTCTGTACAAATATATATATATAGAGCTAGATAATAGTACAATATGGTAGACAGTGAAAATAGAAGATCTAGATGTGAATTTTTACGTAGATGGTGTAGGATGTGTTTCTTTTGTACTGGTTTGCTAATGTTTATTTGGCTTATTTTAGCTATACTAATTCCATTAAGGTTGATTGTAGAAGAGACATCTGTAATAGGGAATAACACGAAAAAGGATAAAGAAGCTAACACACAAAACACTGCAGCATTAGTAGATAGTACTGATTTACATAAGGATAAGTCTATAACTGACTTCTCCAAGAATGTCTTCACGAAATTGTTGTATGAATATGTGGAGACAATGGATATGAGGGATTGTTATGTCTGTATGCAATTACCTGCGTCTGTCACAGAAGGTGTGACCTATCATCACCTTCCTTTGACGTATGGGATAACATGTAGCATTTTGGCTAGTTTATTTTTATAAAACAGGTAGATTAGAATATTATTACACTGACATAAACACTGTTTTTGCGAAGGTTCCTATAATTCCTGAACTAAACAAGGTGAAAGAAGCAAAAATGTTTGGTGAATTTTTCCTATAAAATAAAGATTTAACATTAGAGTATGTAGTTAGACACAATCTTACCTGTGAATTAAAGAAAGAGGAAAAGGTCTTCTTGGAGATGGTAGAAAACAGAAGAGTTAAGTTTCAAAGAAAGGTGATAGAAGAAAAGACAAAAACACCACTTTGGGCGTTTGAAGAGAAAAATCATGACAAAGGAGAGACAAATGCAGCTATGACTTTGGATTGGCCTCAACAGGGAAAGTTGTGTATTAGTAGAAATAAGACTATGTATGATAACAATTTCGTGGGTTCCAGTGAATGCCGAGATACATATAAAATTTTAGGAGGATGGGGATTTAAAGGAGGAAAAGATCCAATATTTCCTGGGATCTATTATATATGTGGAATTAGAGCCTATTATAGGTTGCCGGACATGTTATTTAGGTCTGGTCTTTCCAAAGATTTTTCATGTGGAGAGAGGAGAAAAAGGAATACATGAGATAGGTAAAACATTAACACGTAGAAGGAGGGAAAGTTTTTCAGAGATAGTAGGTGACATTTTTGGAGCATTGATACCAGCAGTGGGTATATCTTTGAATGCATTTAAGATTCGGAAACTGTCCACAGTAGTAGATCGTTTATCAACGAATACTGCTGGAGGGTTGTTGATGGTAAATACCGAAATGGTTGCCATGAGAGCTATTGTGATGCAAAATCGGCTTGTCCTTGACATTCTTTTGGCAAAAGAGGGAGGAGTCTGTGGAATGTTGAAAGTCCAACATTGTTGCACTTACATTCCAGATAAAAGTGAAAA
The DNA here is from genome assembly GCA_963921515.1 of Calotriton arnoldi. Classification (NCBI taxonomy): domain Eukaryota; kingdom Metazoa; phylum Chordata; class Amphibia; order Caudata; family Salamandridae; genus Calotriton; species Calotriton arnoldi. The sequence continues at coordinate 2,290,717 of CAWUFW010001369.1, forward strand.
TATACAGAAGTATATAAAGAATATTACTGATTTGCACAAAGAAATTGCTCCACTGGAGGTTGAAGGTGCCTGGGAGAAACTTGGTAAGAGTTTTTCCTCAATACAGAAATGGTTTACAGAAATAGGTGGTTCTCTTATTGGGAAAATATTAATATCAGTAACAGTGGTAATAATGGTAATGTTGTTAGCAAAGTTAGCATATGTGTGTATTAAAAGGAGAAAAACACAAAATAGAATAAAAAGAGAAAATGAGAAAAATAAAGAAAGAGAACGAAAATGGGAGAAATAGAATTAGAAGAACTAAAAGAGAACATATACAAAAGATCAAAAAGACAAGATGAGAAAAACACTGTTGTGTGAACTAACCAAATCAAATGGACAAGAAACATTTATTTGAAAATTGTGTTACATGGTTTTTGTGGTGAATATTAAAAATCACCAAAGGGGGGAGTTGATAGAGCAAGGTAAATGAAATAATTTTGAAACCCCCTTAATAAGAATAATAAATTAACGGTACTAATTGTTTGATGAAATAACCAACAAAATGCACCTTTAATAAACATTTACATAAATGGTAACTGCTATTTTTGTGCAAAATTTAATTTATTTACCATTGTGAAGTATTATAATATTAAAAACTGTGATTTGCGTACTAATCAGAGTAAAATCGCATGATTTGTGCTGTGTAGTAAAATTGTAATGTGGCAAAGAATGCGGATGGTAAGTAAAATGGCTTTAAATGTCGCTTCTGCTAGGTAACACCTAACACGGTTCTTAGAATGACGGGTGGTAAACAGAAAGGCTTATTTTCTTTGTTTTAATTATGATTGTGTTTGTTTTTATGATAGTCCGTTTGGGCCTGTTAGGCCAGGCTGCGAAAATGGCTGCCGGCATAGATGAGGTCATACCAGAAACCAAAGATGGCCTCTAAGCGAAAGAAATAATGGAGCTGAACCACGTGGGTACGGCCTGTACACGGAGTGAGAAATGTCAAGGACGGTGTAACCTATTATGAGGAGAGTGCCAAGAAAGACTCAGCACGTATCCGTGAGAAAGGGGAGAAGGAAGTATTGAGAAACAAAGAACTGACCAAAATGTGACCATCACAATCGCAACAAAATGAATAGACAATTTGGACTGCTTTTACCCAAAGAGCATGGGAAACAGTGAACTCTTAACCATCCCCGAAACCAGTTTGAACAAGGAAGGCGATGAGGCAATCTTCGCCACCCCTCAAATGGACCAATTAGCGTGATTCCTGCCCCCAAACATTGCAACTTTTTGTGTAGTAAGCCAGAAGTAGGGTATAAGAAGGACTGCTCTTATATGGGAGGAGTCGATGCTGCTATTATTGCAAATGCCGATGCTGATGTTAATGCGGATGCTGCCATTGACTTCGAACCTGACTGGGGAAGGAACGAGACTTTTGCTGGAAATCTGTATGGGAGGTCCCGTCGAGGAGGCCATCTAGAGGGACAGTCAGTCAGTTTGGGAGTCTATTCTGTGATTTACGGTTTATCTTCTTTTGATGAACTAATCCTATCTGCATCTAAATAGGTAATGCATAATTTCAATTTCTTTAAAGAATTTCCTATATAAATGTTAAGAATGTATTAAGGTGATTAATAAACTAAGAATCTCACTCGTGAAAACTTGAATTTAGATAAAATTTATTTCTAATTAATTTTGAGTCTGTGGTTCTTTAGTTCATTAATAGATTTGATATTTACTAGGGTTTTAAATGATTGAGCTGGTCTCGATCACCATCAACTTATTCTACTAGTTGGTCCATCGACCAAAGAGCGGCGTACCTTGATGTTTTAGAACCGACAGGATTAAAAACTGAATGTATATGATGTTTAAGGTAATAATCTGTCAAATTTAATAAGGTATTCCGTTCCTCCGGCAATTCGTTTTTCTCCTTAGCGTATGTGGGTGTGATCCAGGGAACGACTGAGTGTATGATATGCGGTGTTATGGGCCCCACCGTCATATGGTATAGTGGATGTGAATGATTTCACCTGGATTTCATGTCCAAAGGAGAAGAATTTATATTAGCCGCGCTGGATCACAACCTTGGAACTCTCACTGGATCGAGACTAGCATCGGTGTATGGTTGGATTGGGCTGCCAACGCTAGTGTGGGTGTAACACGCATCCCCGGTTAGGTTAGATGATCGGCCACCTATCAAATGGGGAACTGGGCTTTTATTTGTGTATATGCTCACTGGGGAGCGTGGCACTCATCAGCTGGGATTTCTTCAGGTAATCCTTGAATCATAGGCCTTTAATTTGTAAAAACCAGAGTAGCAAATCCAGTGGGTGAGTGATAGACATCTAGGTGACATCCACAAACAAATGTCATCTTATATTGCACCTTTCCACATCTTTTCCTCTTATATGTTCAGGTTTCTAATCATTTTGTTTGCTACTGTTTCCACTAGCGGGGTGAGCAATAGTGGTGAGTGTGGATACCCATGTCTAGTGTATGCATGGTATCTGGAAGGATGGCGATGACAGGGCAAACTCAAATACCGCCAATTTACTCGGTTGATTGCCTTCTTGGCATTCAGAGCAAATAGCAGAGTTTGTCTTTTCCTACCACTGTTACCTTTGAAGATGACTTTCTCCCTAATTGGCTGTATGAACTGACTGATAGGGTTTATGTCACAGCAACTCTCATGGTTCAGCTTCATCTCCTTTGTACTTTAAGTAAGGGGTCTTTGGTAAATAATATTGGTAAACTTAAGCTTTAAACGGCCAGTGCAGCTGTTATGGTTGCTTTATGCTACACTGGGATACAGGAGAAATACTGGTGGAGCAGGATTCAGTTGGTGGTGGAGTGCACTGAGGTCTGCGTTCTCATGTAGGTCAATGGAGGGATTCATGTCTGGCAGTATATATGATCTTTTGGTCCTTGTGTTGTCATTAGGCTGTTGAATATGTTTGGCTTGGGGTTAAGCAGAGGTCCTTTGATTGAGATGCAAAGGCATGGGACAGTAAACAACTGTTCATTTTATAGCCTCTGGCGACAGCTGTCTTGCTAATGTGATCAATGCAGGCCACGGCACATCACTGATAGTTACACTGTGTTTGACTATAGGTTATGTTCCTGGTGATGTGGTGGTTATTATCGTTTCCACAGTCCTTTTCTACTTCACAATTTTACATGCATCCAATAATGACACCGCCGTGGATCTACTGTGTTTGCTGCAAGCATACATTAATTTGGAGCTCATTTGTCATCAATACCCTGCAAGCCTGACAACATGGTTTTGCCAATGCTTGATGAGGCATAGTCATCTTACTGCTGTTCACTTTTTATCTGGCTCTAGTTATGCTTCAACATATGGGCCCGCCTGGTATGAAAGAGAGAAAGAACAATAGCTGTGTGTTGTCTGTGTATGGGTGTCAGTGGCTGCAGCAATCCCTGCCGAAGTTTAGTAGTGACTTTTAGAGAATCGTTAAGAGGAACCAGAGTTAGTGATGAACCTTTTGGGACTCTGTAGCCAAATAACCTGCCATATTAAGTCTGGAGCAGACTAAGGGACAGATACCTGAAAGGGAGGCTTTTTGAAAAACGTTATCATGCTTGTAATATTTTAGTTGTTTATCAGAGGGTTGATTGAAGCGCACATTACTTTAAAATGCAAAAATCATCACAATGGTTACCACTTGTGCCAGTAGTGGCTGCCATCTTTGCACTGCTTATGACCTCACACATAACAGCACTCAAGACATGGTCAGTGACATCACTGATGATACCTCAAATGACATCACTGATGGCATCTCAAATGATAGTTTTTAAAAGTTTAGAACACGATCTCTGGTCTCAGCAGCAGATAACAAGAAAGAACACCCTCCCGAGCCGATTTTGGTCCCGCGGACCCTATCCCCAGGGGCCCAGATTCATACCAATGGGGTGGCCCCCTCCAGAGCCTATTTTGGCCCCGGTGTCCCCATTCCCCGGGGCCTGGCCTTTAATTTGTATTTTTTTTATAGGCGAAGGCGGCCGCGTGACCACCCTCCCCCAGCTGATTTCAGCCCTGGGGACCCCACCCCCCGGGCTCGACCTTTAATTTAATTTATTTTTTATAGGAGAGATGGGCCACGCGGCTAAACATGCAGCTCCCTGTGTCTGAAATCAATTCGCCTGTTTCCCTGCTTGCTTGACAGCTGGCAGAGAAACAGACGAATGCTCTGCTTCCAGCAAGCAGAGCATTTTGTCAGCTCTCGCTTGCTGGAAGCGGAGAGTTTGCTGTGACTTGGCGGGAGTGGTAAAGCTCCTGCCAAGCCACAGCAAACAGCTATGTCCCAGGAGTGGACACCCCAGGACATAGCAGGAGCCGGCCCTTGGGGGTGGCGGTCCACAGGGCCATCTATGGCTCCCGGAGGGCGGCCCCCCTCCTTTGATGTAGTTGGGCCTGACCTGCTACAAGGAGGTGGCAGTCCCCGGGAAAGAATGGCTGGGAGGGGGGCTGCGATGCTCCTCTCCCATTTTAAAACATTGAATTTGGCCCCGGGAGTTGGTGGTCCCCAGGGCCCGGGGGGGGGGTTCGTGACGCCCCCATTATAAAATTAAATAGCCCTGGGAGGGTGGTGGTCCCCAGGGCATGGGGGTTTTGCGAGGCCCCCCCATTTATATTACAATAGTCCCAGGGAGGTGGCGGTCCCGGGGGCACAGGAGAACCGTGAGACGCCCCCATTTATCCAAAACATTAATGGCCGCATGCCCCCTGGACCAGGCCCACCCGGGGGCTTAATAATAAGGAAGTGCTGTAACCCAAGCTTCTCTCTTTTTATTCAAGCCACATTTTTAAAATATATAGCTTTTTTCTGCCCTGTCACGGTCCTTCTGGGACCCCCCCCTCAAGAGGCCTACGGGTCAGGGTATTCCTACCGTGCCCCCTTCTCTTTTTTTTAATGTTTTTTGTGGGACACAGCTCAAGCCAGGTCCAAAGATGGCTGCCAACACTTCCTGGATTGAAGTGTTGGCCGGCAACCAGATTTGAGCACGGGGACTGTCGGATCCTCGGGGGATACGCTTCCTTATATATACAAATTTTGATTTTCCTTAATATTTCCAAAACTACTGAACTGATTTACACCAAATCACAAAAAGGCACTTTCCTGGACCAATATCTACATTTCTGCCAAATTTGGGAAATTCTGTTCAGCAGATCGGGCTGTAGCCGTGTTTAAAGTTCCTATGGGAATTATCATGGGAAACGCACGTCCACCCTCCTCCCCCATCCCCCCATTTTCTCAGCCCCTGCTTGCTGGATCGCCCTGAAACTTCCCATGCACAACAAGAATCACCGGAGGTACTTTTTTTTTGGGAACATTTCGTGAAGATTCATCAAACGAAGCACAAGATATAGGCAAGTCAAAAAACTCTTTTCCTATGGAAACTATGTCCTAATTATAACTACCTACTGACAACCGCCAGTAGGTAATACTTACCTAATACTTGCATTTAAAGCGGAACCCATACCCAGCCTAAACCCTAAAAATGCCCACCCTAAACCCTTAAAAAATATATATATGTATATAAATGCTTAGGGGCAGATTTACAAGCCCCTTGCACCACCCGTACGTCACTTTTCCCATGTTAAAAATGACGCAAAATTGGCGCAAGGGGCTTGTAAATAAGCCCCTTAATACTTACCTCATGCTTACATTTAAAACACATATGCCTTTACCATTCATGCCTTTACAATGAAATTTGTTGTAAAGGCATGCGTGGTAAAGCATATGCATTGTAAAATCCTGCGTTGTAATGGTAATGCGTGGCAGTGGCACTCGTGTTGTAATGGCTACATTGTAAAGGTAATGCGTCATAACTGCTGCGTTGTAATGGATGTTTCCCAACTTGCAGTGGCCTCATGAGCAATACTTTCGGCCCCGGCACTTGTCTATTTATAAATTAGGCACTGCTCATAAGCCACCCTTGCTTTTTGACTGTTTTGCCACAGTTTCAGTGATTGCTTGTCAATGACCACTCTGGTCGCACTGACAGGTACGAAGGATGAGACGGTACCTGTTCTTGTCCTGCAGTTTGCTGATCTCTTGCGTCTGCATCAGGAGCTGTTTCTCCAGCTTGTTGGTAGAAAGGGAGTTTTCCAGAAGTTGAATCTCCAGTCTGGAGGTCTGGTTCAACACCTGGAGAAAGAAGGAGGTGAGCCATATCAATGCAGACCTATGTCAAGTACTCCCAGAACCTAGAAAATGCTGACTCTACCTTATAAGGTTTGCAACAATGTCTGTATTTGTAATGCAATTTGGATGAAATACTGCTAGGGAGAAGAATGAGGGATTGACAATAACTGTGTGAATGGTACAGATGCCTAAAACAACAACATGGATTGGGCGGTTCAACTGGGTGTTCTTGCAAAGGCTTGCGTGACTTCAGGGCCAAACCCATCAGTATAGGTGAACTATAGAATGGATGCAGTTTATATGCTATTGGGTAGGAAAACTTCATTTGACATCAGTATCTCTCACTTTATCCTATTTTCAGACAAAATGCCATCAGCTTCTCTAACAGATTCCATATAGTTAACCTTGAGAGGAAGGTTTACATTGACAACTGTAAGATACGTGAATTTATATAGACATAGGAAATCTGTTCTCTTGTCCCTCTCCTATATGCCAGAAACAAATGTTCCAGAACCTCTATAAGTTCTTGAGTATTATACTTGCCATTCCCACCTCAATATACAATTCTTTTCCTTCCAAGAGCATACCAGTAAGAATTGCAGCTGATCATTCGCAAATGGTTTCTCCTTGATCCATTCGGCATCTCACGTTTTTTGACAATTACCAAACTACTGTGAAGAAAATACTCATTGATTTCAATTGTATCATGAAGTTGGTTACTGGTGGGGGTGTGGTTTGCAGGGGCAGCTTGGCGGGCACGTTCTGAGAACGCTCCGTTGTATATCCCCCTAATCCGGCACATTTTTCCTGTCTTGCCGGCATCTGGTGTCACCGGGACGTGGGCGATGCCCTAGTGCACCTCCCGGGGTTCTGCAGTGACCGATGTGGGACCCGGAGGGCGAGTGGTCCGCGATATCCAGCGGAGCGCCGGCGTTTGGCTGAAGTGCTGCGTCTTTGATTGGCTGGGCGGAGCGCCTGTGGCTGGGTCTCGTCGTCCGGACCTGGACAACGCTGTACGCTGTGCCCCCACGGGACGGGAGTGCGGGGCGGCAAAACAGTGAAGTCGGGGGAAGTGGCGAGCGGATTGGCCCGTGAGTACGGGGGCCTCCGCTGCGCATAACGAGGCACTGGTGAGCGGCGGCAGAACCGGAGCCTTGATCGGCCGGGACGAGCGCCGGTGTCTGGGCCCCGCTTTCCAGGCCCGGATCAATGCACACGTCGCGCCCCCGCAGGACGGTGGTGCGGGGCGGCGCGCAGAGGGGCCCGTCATCAAATAGCAGCAGGCAGTAAACGGCCGGCCTGTGGAGAACCAGGGAGAGTGAGGTGCACCTCGGCTGCAGCCGAGTCGGGAGATACGCTTCCTCCTTCATCGTTGGTGGAAAAGGGGCAGAGGTGCCCACAAGCAGTCTGGAGCCAGCACTGATGGAGTGAGGCCCCAGTGAGTCCCTATTGAGATGGTAAAGCAATACCGGGGGCTGCTTGGAGGCAGGCATAGTGGTGGGAGGGCCTGCCAGGCCTGTAGTGAGCCACATGATGGAAAGAGGCGCTTGGCTGGAGCCGGTTTGGGTTAGTGGCCCTTGATCGGATAGCCAGTGTGTGTAAGGAGGCGCAGGTGTGGGTCACCCCGACTGGCCGAGCTGGCAGGAATATATCAAGAAGCGGTGGCATTGCTTGGGTGTGTGCTGTAAGAGGGAGCATGCGTGTGACGCAGCTGGGCACACTTGGTCATGAGCGTTTGGCACAGGAGTGCAGTGGTGACGCACTACAGATCGGAGGGGCGGCGCGGAGCCCCGGTGCTTCGGTGACTGTGGAGTGCGAGGAGGGGGCCCCCTGATTCCATTTGCGGAGGTGAGTGACGTGGGAGCAGCGTGAGGCCTGCAGTCATGATCAACGGAGGAGAGGACTGTTGTTGGGCCGCGAAGGTGCTGCAGGAGGACTCCGTGGGACAGGTACAGCAGACGTGCCTGGTCTTGTACGGGAGAATGGAGCGCACCAGGGTGACTGGGTCGAGGGCCTCCTCGCAGGCGGCATGTGCAGGCGACGCTGATCCGCCACAGCAGATGGGGGAGCGGACAGCTCCTGATGATGGCCTAGATACTATCCTGCAGGCCATTGAGCGTTCTAGTGCATCCTTAGAAGCCAAGTTGGATAAGGTGGCTATGTACCTCAACCTGCTGCATGCTGCCCATCGGAAGTTGAAGGCTCGGGTCGCTGCTGTAGAACAAGAAGTTGCCCAATTGAAGCCCGCCACGGAGTTCCAGGAAAAACAGCAGAATGCCCATGAGGTTCGGATCCGTTATCTTGAAGATCGCATTGAGGATGCAGAAGGCGGCTCACGGCGGAACAATGTTCGGTTGATTGGACTGCCGGAGGGTGCGGAGGGCCGGGACGCGGTCGCCTTCCTGGAACATTGGCTTAAAACCATCTTACCGCACACCAAGCTCTCCCCATCCTTTACCATAGAACGGGCGCATCGTGTCCCAGGTAGGAAGCCAGCCCCCGGTGACAGGGCACGGCCCCTCATCTTCAAACTACTACACTTCCAGGATCGGGATGTGATCCTCCAGGAGATGAGGAAACTAGATGACATTCAATATGAGAACGCCAAGATGTTGTTCTTTCTGGACTACACAATGAAAGTCCAGCGCCAGTGGGGGTCTTTCCTACCAGTTAAACGTCAGCTTCGGCAGCTCAACCTCTCCTATTCGTTGATGTTCCCGGCCAGGCTCCGTGTCGTCTATGATGGGAAGTCCAGGTTCTTTGACACGCCTCAGGATGTCTGGGACTGGCTGGAGATGTCGGGTCAGTATTCTGGCTCAAGACCCACGGCACTACTGCGACATGGTCTGGGGAAGCAGGTGGTAGAGGATCCCGGCGACGGCGATCTGGCAGGCGGTTCCTGGGATCAGCGGCGGTACCTGGCCAGGACCAGATCCGTAGAGAGCGACAGGAGGTGGTTCGTATTGTGGAGCAGATGGCAGACACAGCGACGCCGGAGGACAAAGTAGACAGTTCCTTACATTCCTCGAGGGGGGAGGGTTCCTCGATAGTGGACTCATCAGATAAGGTGTCCCTGAGAATGCCAGATGTTACACCCCAGACGACAGATGGTATTGTATGAAAATGGCTGTCCTGAAATTACACTTCTGGGTGTTGTGATTTGAATTGCTGTGGGAGGGGGAAGGGATTTCTAATGTTTTTAATGTCTGTGTGCTATTATGAATCCGGATGGGGTGGAGTTGGTGTGCTGGGAGTGTCTCTGCGTTCCGGGGGAGGTTGCTGTTCTTGACTTTCATAATATATGCTATGGCAATGCACTATTAGTTGAATTTGTGGGGATTATGGGAGCATACCCTGCATGGTTCCACAACCCTCCGTTCTTCCCATCTTTTTGGGGCCAGTAGGGCATGCTGCTAGGTTGCTGTATGTTTTGTTTGGACGACGCCTCAATGTTCTGGGGGTTGCCCTTATAAGGTTTCTTCTTTCCCTGTTTGGTTTTTCCCATTTCCCTTTTGCTGCGGGAGTCTATGGGAGGGACATTGGAATTGTTGTAGGGCATGTCTGACTGCTAATTACCGGGATTAGAATGGGGGGGACCGCTATTCACTACTGTTCACTTCTCTTAGCTCTGCCATGGGTCACGTGATACTTACCTGGATTGTCCGGGGTCTCCGCACGCCTTCCCGTAGGTATGCAGTGTACTCCTATCTAAAACGTCATAGCGTGCATGTAGCGCTATTGCAGGAGACACACTTAAATGCAATAGAGATTAACCGATTACAGCAGAGGTGGAGGGGTAAAATATATGCCACTGATTACTCCGTGTTTGCTGGGGGGGCTCTTATCGGGATACGTCCTGGGACACCTTTTGCCATGGATGAGGGTCTTACAGACAGGGAGGGCAGGTATGTGTGGGTAAGGGGTAAACTGGATGGATGACATACACTGTTGGGAAATGTGTATGCACCGAATGTAGATCAGGGCCAGTTCTTTGGTCAGCTTTCCCTTGCTCTGGGGAAGTGGTGTGAGATCCCTTGGTTGTTGGGCGGGGATTTTAACAGTGTCTTAGATGTAGGGACCGACAGATCCTTTCCTCCTCACAGGGGCACGGCCGCCACGACCAACTCTGCGGTACTTAATGGCTGGGCACGGTGCTGGGGCCTGGTTGACGTTTGGAGACATCATCACCCGGGGGAGAGGGTGTATTCTTTCTTTTTAGCACCTCATAGCCTACACGTTCGGCACGACAGGTTCTTTGGGTCCCCCTGTCTCCTTCCATATGTCTCGAAGTCGGAGTATTGGGGGCGCACACACTCCGATCACAACCCTCATTGTGTTGTGTTGGCATGGGAGGGTGGGGTTCCGGCAGTCCCTACATGGAGGCTACAACCGGCCATGCTTGAGGATTCGATCTTTCGGGAGGCGATCGGAGAGGCTATAGGGGAATACTTTGCGCTTAATGAGGGGACTACCTCCTCCTCGTTGGTGGAGTGGGCGGCTTTGAAAGTCACCCTGAGAGGGAAGTGTTTGGGACTGGGCTGCGGGCTGCGACAGCAGGTGGCATCGGATCTGCTTGATGTAGAGAGACGTTTGTTGCCGTTGGAGTCTAGGGCAGTGGTAGATGCTGGGGAATTGGCTGAGTTGGAGGAGGTGCGCAAGAAACATGCGGAGCGCCTGGATTGGCAGCGCTGCCTCAACTTTGCAGCGCACTCCGCGTCCGTACACGCTAAAGCGGACTGTTCGGGGCCTCTTCTCGTGTGGCTGATTAAACAGGAGCAATCAGGTGGGCCTATTACGACTCTCTGTCTTCGGACGGAAGACTTCGGCACACACAATTAGAAATCCACGATGAGCTGTCCACACATTTTACACGACTATATAAATCTGGTCAACAGGCCTCAGAAGGGGCGATACAGCAGTTCTTAGAGGGACTTCCGTTTCCGGCCCAGTCACCGGAACAGCGGATGGAACTAGATGCCCCGCTCATGCTGGACGAGGTTAGGGGCACGATGAGGGCCTTGACATCTGGGAAGGTTCCAGGTCCTGACGGTTTTCCCCATAAATTTTATAAGTCATATGCTTACCCCTTAAGCTAACAGCTGCTTAAGGTTTACTTGGAAGCGCTTGAGTCTTTTGCCCTCCCGACCTCCATGATGGAAGCTACGTTGATCACGCTTCCTAAGCCGGGCAGGGACCCCACCTCAGTGGGGGCATATCATCCCTTAGCGCTCCTGAATGGGGACTATAAGATCTTAGCGGGCATCCTGGCAAATCGGTTAGCGCCCGTGATCCCTCAATTGGTTCACCAAGACCAAAATGGGTTTGTACCGGCCCGCAGCACGTCGCTTAATATATGGCGGCTGTTCCGGGTGATGCGCTGTGCTACAATGGAGTGGCCGACGGCTGGTTGTATTGTGCTGGACCTGGAGAAGGCCTTCGACACGGTTGAGTGGTCATTCATGTTTGCTGTGCTCCATCGATTCGGATTTGGGCCCTACATTCTAAGCCTTATCAGATTACTGTATGGGGCTCCTATGGTTCGGGTGCGGCTGGGGACTCTCTTCTCTGACCCTATATTGATAGAGCGGGGGACTCGCCAGGGATGCCCCCTCTCCCCCTTGATATTCGCCCTAGTGATTGAACCGTTAGCAATGACACTACGAAATTCGGCGCCGGAATGGGGGATACGTCTGGGGGATGGCATGCACGCGATTTCGCTGTACGCAGATGACATTTTGTTGTACGTTAAGGATATTCAGGCGATCCCGCGAGTCATCCCTGCCACACTGGGGTCTTTTGCATCCCTGTCTGGGCTGGGAGTGCACTGGGGCAAATCTTGCCTATACCCCTTTAATCCTCGTATGGAAGATCCGGGTTGGGTGGTGGACGGGACAGTAGTACAATGGCAGCCAGTGGCGTTCAGGTATCTGGGGATCCGCATTTACCATAATGATCAGGATCTTATGGATGGTAACATCACGAGGGCGTTCACTGCGCTTAATTCTCAGATTGAGTTCTGGAAGACGCTTAACCTTTCGGTTATAGGTAGGGTGGAGTTAATCAAAATGGTTCTGTTACCATGTCTCCTTTATTACTTTGCTAATCTACCACTCTACCTACGCATGTCCTTCTTTCGCTCTTTGGAAAGGATTGTTAGCGATTTCATCTGGAAAACTCGCGGTGCAGGGTGGCACTGTCGAAGTTGTACTTGCCTCGCTCGGGGGGGGGTTGGCTCTACCCAACTTAGAACATTATTTCTTGGCATCTCAAATCCAGTGGGTGGCGAAATGGGTAGAGGAACTACATTTATCTGGCTCGGCAGAACATACTCTCTGGACAGGATCCTCTCCCTGTTCCATCCTTGTAATAGATCGAATGATCCTCTCCCCTTACTGGTCCTGACTGCGCGGAAATGTTTTTCCAGGGCGCTTCGTCTCACTAGACACGTCACACCATACGTGCCGGCTGTGCCCATATTAGGTATGTCGACTGTGCAGGGACGCGTACAGGGTGTGGACCTTATGGATTGGGTGAGGGCTGGTATAACTACCCTGGAGACCTATACGAAGAAGGTACATTACGACCGTTCCTCGTTAGCATGGACGAAGACGGGTTTCACCAGGCCAATTTCTAAATTATGCTTCCTGGACGGCTGTGATGAGGCGCGGGTGGGGAGACATCGCGCAGGAGCTTCCGACGCATCTCCTAATGCAATACCTACACATTATGGGCACGGGACGCCCCTTAGTGAAGTGGTTTGCGGAATCGATCAGGGAGCATACTTTAATGGACTTAATGCCGTTGCGAGTTAAGTGGGAGGCAGACCGGGGGAAGCCCTATTCGGAGAAGGAATGGTCCATGGTTCTGGAGAGTCCCAAGCAAGCCCCCAGAAACGCCAGTTTTAGATTAATCCAATTTTATATTGTCCACAGGGCATATCTCTCCCCTGACAAAATAAATCGATATTTTCACAGGCAGGACACGTGCTGCCCGCGTTGCAAGCTGGCGAACGCCGATCTTTTACATATGCTCTGGTCCTGTCCCGATCTGCATGTTTACTGGGAGGAGGTGTTTGAGGCGTTGCCCACTTGCACGGATAGGGAGGTGCCACGGACATGGGAGACATGTATCACTGGCATATTTCTAAGAGCCAAAAAGCACAAGGCATCCACCCAGTTTCTTGATCTGGGCTTCATTGTGGCCAAACGCTTGGTTACCCGTAGGTGGAAGGCGGAGGAGCCCCCTCCGACGAAGGCTTGGTTCCTATCTATGCTGAACTGGGTGAAGGCTGAGGCGGTTTCCCTGGCACGGGAGGATGCGCTGGGTTAGCGTAAATTTCCCATATCTGCTGCATGGAATGCTATGTTGTGTGCATTACAGGGGTTGTTGGTGCCGGAAGACCCATTGGATGTTCCCACTCTGGAATAATAGTGTGTTATATATGGGCTGACCTATGGCCCGAGTTTGGCGCTGATGTATAGACAAAGTCCCTTATACCCCAAAACTGAACAGTCATTTCTCTGGGCAGTCATGTTGTGCACCCATATGATAGTCGATAGGTCCCTGTTCTGTGACAAATGGGATTCGTGTTTCCTTTCCCACTTCTGTGCGGCTCTTGTTTCTCTTCCTAACTTCCCCTTCCCAATAGCATTCCCACGTTAGGTGGTTTTCATAAAATTGTTTGAATACATAAACAGATTGATGTGATATGGCGGAGTGAAGCCATAAGGGCTGTGCTTATGTACTTGACGGGTATTGCATAATTGAGTTATAATGTACCATAACATGATTGTACTGCTTTGTTGATGGAGGGAAGAGGTTATATGATTGATGGGATATGTCAAGTGTCGTCACCAGCTGTACAGAATTAACTTATGTTACCATGCTGTAGAGCTGTTGATTTACGAGTTGGACTTGTTTCCTACCTACTGGTTCTGTATGATAAATAATGTGGTGGTATGTCGTTTGGTGTTCATGCTCATATAACAGGAAAACAATCTTTAATAAACAGATCAAACAAAAAAATGAAGTTGGTTACTGGTGCCTTGTGTATTTTGGGTTTCTCTTGGTATACTTTTAACTAGAAGAATTTCCTTTGTTTTTAGGTCTCGCCTACCAGACACCTACGAGCTGTCTGTAGGTGAAAGCCTCTTTTGAACCATACCAAAAACACAGAATGGGCTTAAAGCTTCATTGTCACTCCCATTTGTTTGCTTCTTGATCAATTCCTTACCTTACTCTTACTGTGTTTATCACTCCCCTGGAGCATTGCCTCCTTACCATCCTTTTGATTGGCTGAATTGTATTCTTCCACTGCTCACATTTAGGGAACTATTTTTTTTCTTTTTCTTTTAGCATTCCATGAGAGTAAATGTGTTTTCTAGCTCTCTCCCGTATTTGCTGCTTGCTCCCCCCCAAATACCTGGATGCTTGTTTTCGGTCCAGGGAGGACCTTGCTTGACTGTTCGGGCTGGACTGTTCCAATGAGGCACAGGGTCAAGACTGATTTGCATATGGCTGGGTCCAAATTGGGGTGGCATGGTGAGCAAAAGAACGATGGATTCAACCCAGATCTCTTGACTGGTGGTGAATGTTTGATTTGCTCTGCATTCCGTCCATCATCTTTGTGTCTCCCCCCCCCAAATACCGGCACCACCATCCACTCAGTGTTGCTCCCTCATCCCTCCACCCAAGCTCGTCCATTGCTTACCCCACCGACCCCTGACTTTATTATTTTTTGGGGGCTTTGTTCTGCTCAGTCTCAAGCAATTCTGTTGCTCCCTTACCCCTGCCTTGCTCACTCATCATTTCTTCCCTCCACCTTCTTCCCCCAGCTGCTCCTCAAGCTTCATGCGGTCTGTAACTTTTTTTATATTAACTTTATATTTGGAGGGCTCGTGATTTGGCATTTGCTGCTGGGCTGCTCTGCAGTAGAAAAAGCACTTTTATACTTGAAAATTTTAATTTTTTTAATTTACCACTCCGAATGACATCCACCATCTTGGATAGATAAGTAAACAATGTGCTCAAATCATTTGTTAGGGACATCTGTGTACGGTGGTGCATGTGTGCGCATATGTCATCGTGCATGTGCAAGCAAACATCATTTGCCATGCACAATCATATGTCGTCTCGCATGCGCGTGCATATGTCAAGTCTTTTTTTGTACTAATGCTATTCAGCATAAGCAAAAAGCATTGGCAAAGCCAATAGGTCACAAAGGCGAGACCTATTGTCTTAAATTCATGCTTTTATTCTGCTGAATACATATTCTATAGCTTAGTGTCTAAAAACTGGATTCCCAGCTGGATTCACTTGCAAATGGCCAATTGTCATATCCACCACAGTCACTAAATAAAAAGGTGACACAAAGCCAGTGGCAGGCTTTAATGGCCCTAGGGAAAGACGAAAGGGTGTTCCAGAAGTTAAGCGTAATGATACGCGGCTCTCACTTAACACCAGCCAGCATCAGTTGTCTTTTATAGGGACATGCAGTGGATAATCAGGGCTATAAGACTTGCTGCAGTGACCAATAGAATTAGGTGAGTGAATGCTTGGTGGGGCTGACACAGTGACAAGACTAGTAAGGTTGGCATGGGGGCTCACCTGAGTCTCCACATCCGTGAGCTTGCGTGTCTGCTCTGCAGTCTGGCTCAAAAGGTTACTGCCGATTTCCAACATGGCTGCTGTCTGGTTGTGCACAGCAGTGAGCTGGATTTCCGCCATCTCTGTCTTCACGCTGTCTTGGATATAGTTTTCCAGCTAAAAGGACAGGGGAAACATCAAAGATGGAACATAACGTAAATATCAAAATGTTATATGTTAGTTTCTCAAGCAATTATGATGTTCAATTTCTACAGAGACAGGTGTGGCTATTTTGCAAGCTGTAGCTAATCAACAAGAGAGAGAGGGATAATGGGACACTCTTATACCCCCTAATAATAACCTTAATTAAACAACAAAAGAGTGCAAGCAAAGAAGAAAAGAAAAGAAAAAGAATCACTCTTGTGAGTAAAAAGAACCCTCACTCACCAACCTAGTTGGTGACATGCTTCATCATTGGGTTCCCACCAGAGAGGCTGAATGCCTCTCTGGTGTGCTACAACGCCTGGTTACAGCGGAGCAGGTATTTTGTATAATCCAAGAGTGATTACAGTGAAATGTGATTTAAAAGGTGACCAGTTCAACCCCAAAAAACTTTATTCACGGTGGACTAGGCACTATTAAAAACAGTGTGGTGGATGTTTAAAGAGTCTAGCTAGATTGACCAGACACATCCATGGTGCAAATAAGAAAAATCATGGTCAACATGTTTCTGCCTCTGTTCGCTGTTTGCGAGGCTTTCGTCAGGACCAAAAAGTCGAACGCACCACGGCGGTATGCACTCACTAAGGCGCACCCTAACCTGTGGTGTCAGAAAATAGTGAGAGACTTACAGTTTGTAGTCAGACCTTCAACATTTTTTAAAGCCACGTGTATTTAAGATCTTTGGTAAATTTACCCCTCGGGACCCCGGCTGGGAACAGATAGGTCGACTGCGGGCGACGGACTTTGGCATAAGTGTGACTATAAGTGCGCGCCCCCCGCCTGGACCCATGGGGTAAATTTACCAAAGATCTTAAATACACGTGGCTTTCAAAAATGTTGAAGGTCTGACTACAAACTGTAAGTCTCTCACTATTTTCTGACACCACAGGTTATGGTGCGCCTTAGTGAGTGCATACCGCCGTGGTGCGTTCGACTTTTTGGTCCTGACGAAAGCCTCGCAAACAGCGAACAGAGGCAGAAACATGTTGACCATGATTTTTCTTATTTGCACCATGGATGTGTCTGGTCAATCTAGCTAGACTCTTTAAACATCCACCACACTGTTTTTAATAGTGCCCAGTACACCGTGAATAAAGTTTCTTTGGGTTGAACTGGTCACTTTTTAAATCACATTTCACTCTAATCACACTTGGATTATACAAAATACCTGCTCCGCTGTAACCAGGCGTTGAGGCACACCAGAGAGGCATTCGGCCTCTCTGGTGGGAACCCAATGATGAAGCATGTCACCAACTAGGTTGGTGAGTGAGGGTTCTTTTTACTCACAAGAGTGATTCTTTTTCTTTTCTTTTCTTCTTTGCTTGCACTATTTTGCAAGCTGTACAATTTGTAAATATTTCTGTGACTTTAGCATATAAATCCCCGTCAGATGCTTGATGCAATCTGAGTAGAGCACTGCTTTCTAGAGGAGTAAATCCATTTCCAATGTGTGACTGAATGTAGCATTACCCCTTGATTCTGCTCTCCTTCAGGAGGACTGGCTTTTGAGTAGGCCGGTGTGAAATTTTGTTAGGCTCAAGAAATTAGCAAATTTTGCATAACGAGAAATTCTACAAATTTCACGGGAGCAAACTTTCCCCCAATTTTATTTTGCAGGAGAGTCATCCGAGCAGAAATCTGCAAAGTTTATTTTGAAAGGTTTGTAGTACATTTGTCTGTGCAGAGATGCCTAACTTGCCTCAGCCTTGTGGGTTTAAGCAAGGAAAAAGACCTGACCTCACGGTCTTTAACATCAGAAATGGAATCCCAGGTCCAACTACCGTGCCCAAACCTATGCTATTGACCCACTTTTACTACCTGGTCAACAATTACTTCTTGGATGCAAACAGGTAAATATGGATGGGAGCCCTGAGCTATTAGATTCACACACACAATATGGGGCCTATTCACAAACTGCATGTTGTAGTACATCTATTGTGCTACAATAGTACTACTCACGTACTACACAACGCTGTTCACTAGCATACGTGCAGAGTTCTACATCTCTGCTTATCCTATCTTTTAAGTGCAAAAATATCTGCTCTACTGTGTAGATCTCTGAGAACATATGCTGATGTCTTAGTAGTAAATGTAGGAGGAACAGGGAAGAGTGGCTGGAAAAAGGGGAATACTTACTTCAAGTGAAAGGAGTTTAGGGATGGGTAAGAAGGTGTTAAGGGAGGGCTAGGGAGAGGTTTAGGTAGGGACATGCACTCCCTCGCAAAAGACTAAGGGGTCGATTCCGATCTCGGTCGGTAGGGCTCCGAATCGGATTCGGCTTTACCGGATGCGAGTCGGAGGCTTTGTTTCCGACCGAGTCGTACTGAGGTCCGGACGCCCAAGTACGATGCGATTGAACGCGAAATCGCCGACCGACTCGTTTCCGGGTGCGAACCGCTCCGTCCGACTCGTTCGCACTCGATTCGTACCGCGCAATGGAGACGTTTTACGACCGAGCCAGTACGATGCACGATCCGGACAGCCGGATCGAGTCGGAGCCTCCGACACGAAAAAGCTCTCGGAAGCGGACTTCTGTGGTCCGTGCCGGACCCCCCTTCACCCGTAGCCTTACGGGTCGGACACAGGGGGGACCCATGGGTCCCCCCTATACATGTGTGTATGGTGCCGATGGCACCAACGCGTACCCACTACAGGGGGCCCCCTTGTGCGCAACGTACCCATTGCGTCAATGGGAGCCCATGTACGCGTCGTTCGACCGGCTCCCATTGACCTCAATGGGAGTCCGACCGAACCGAGTCCGGCAGCATACGGCCGCATCGTACTCGCCAGGTCGGACTGCAGGGGTCCGGCTCGGTCGGAAAACAATCCGGATCCGGATCGGTCGGAGAGCTTTCCGACCCAGATCGGAATCGGCCCCATTGCCTGTTCCTATACATAACCGGCACTTCTAAAATTACTGCAGCCATCAAAGATCCATAACACTTGGAAATGTTACTCCATTTCAGACCTGGAAAAGCACCACATATAGCCAACCACTGGTACTATAATACCCTCCCATAGAACAAGCAGGAATTTAAAATAACACTCCACAGACAATAATGTGAAAATAATTGAGTTTATCATGACCATTTAAAAAGAGATATATATATATAATTAATTAATTTCATGATATATATGTTACTACACCAACCGGCAGACCAATAATCTCTGCAAGAGGAGGTCTGTTAGAGAACACTTCGAAATATATAGACTTCTTCTTGCAAGAGTATGTTAGAAATTTACCTTCCTTTGTACAGGATTCGAGTGATTTTTTGAGATTGTTGAATACTTTTAAATGGGACTCGAGCTATCTATTAATGTGTCTTGATGTAACGTCCCTTTACACGAGCATCCACCATAAGGATGGAATCAGAGCGATAGAACACTACCTAAATTTGAGACCACTACATTTAATTCATCATAACAGAATGTTGATTGCAATGATTGTATACTGCCTTAATAACAACTATTTCCTGTTTTCAAACCAGGTTTTTCAACAAATAAGAGGAGTAGCTATGGGGGCATGTTTTCCCCCCAGCTACTCCTGCCTCCACATGGGCTGGTGGGAGGAGATGGTTTTGAACAGAGAGCACAAGGCAACTGTAGATGGTCATGTAAAAATGTGGTTACGTTACATTGACGACTTATTTATAGTCTGGCAAGGCACAGAAGAATCAGCCCAAGAATTTGTAAATAACATCAACCAAAATAACGTTAACCTTCACTTTACTGCCACCATCAGCAGCACGAGTGTATATTTTCTTGATGTGGAGGTTTACATTAAAAACCAAAAAATTGAAACGAAACTGTACCGCAAACCGACTGCAGGTAACAGTTTACTGCATGCAACAAGTCACCATCCACTGCATCTCATCCATAGCATACCACATGGAGAGATGCTGAGGATACGCCATACATGCAGTACTGATTCTGATCTTGCCGAGGCCCAACGACTAAGCAAAATAAGATTTCTGGAACGTGGCTATGATGAAAAAACTGTAAACATAGCCATTACGAAAGCTAATAAGTTGGACAGGAAGGAATTACTTGACAAAAAAATCCCTAAAAATCCTAGCACAACAAATGTAACAGACACTGAAACCAGACTTATTTTAACATTCAGTCGTCAGCAAAATTCTTTACGTAAGATCGTTAAGATGAACTGGCCAGTGGTTAAAAGTGATCCTATAATTGGTAAACTATTGCCCAAACATCCCAGTATCACATTTAGGAAATCTAAATCCATGAGGGATTCACTGGTCAGCAGTAGTCCAGAGATCTTAAAAACGACCAATTGGCTTACTGCCCGGAGAGGTTTTGTAAAATGTAACAACTGCCGGGCATGTAAGTATGGAGTAAGCAAAACAGCATATAAAACCCCGTTCTCACAGGATCGTGTAAAAATTACCAAATTCCTCACATGCCGCACGGAATTTGTTGTGTATGTGTTGGGTTGCTCTTGTGGGTTGCAGTATGTGGGCAGTACCAAGTTACAGGCCCACAAGCGTATACTGCAACACATGAGAGCAATTACCAACAATGACCCAACATATCCGATTGCGCGTCACTTTAGAGAAGTTCACGGCAGTGACTTAAACCACCTTACCTATTTTTTGATTGACTCCATCCCAGTTTCCAGAAGAGGGGGCAATAGAGAGGCGAAACTAAGACGTCTCGAAACACAATACATCATAGAATTAGATACCAAGACCCCTAATGGACACAATTCAAGTGAGGATTTTTACACATGGTTATAACAAATAAGATGGATAACTGTAACTCCTGCATTTGATGTTGTTAAAGTTGGCTAATTTTTCCATGAACAAATCAATGTTAATATAATAATATTTTTCTTTCAGTATGTTGCTTTAAGCATTTAGGCTTAAAATTAATTTTCCAATAGATTTTATATCTTACACTGTATTTTAATTTGTTTTATTATATTTTTAGGAACTTGGTGTGTTCCTAGGTAGCACATGTTTGTTTGCACTTTACTGAGCACTTTAGACTAATATAGAAGAATATAGTATTCAAAAAATATCTATACCACAAGTATATCCCGTGGATCAAAACAACTGTTCCAGCAACATTGGGTTATATCAAAGTCTAACTGGTTAAAGCAATGTGGACATTACTGTATTATGCAGATATTATTAAAACAGCTTTTTCCTTTTGAGCATATGAATTTACAACATTGTGTTTTAATGACTTAATTTAAATACAATTATAACAAATTTTTATGTATTTTACATGAAATTGTTTTTAATGTATTTATTATGCATTTTAAACTGATTGATATTAACCCATTAGATATTTATTGCTGGTTTTGCACAATCAAGTGGCTAAGATTGAATTGTAATAACATATGTATTTCTTCTATGTCTATATATGGTTTACCACGTGTATGGCACTTTGCACTTTAAATTGAGTACCTGGGCTCCAAGAGCGCGTCATGTGATCAAGGCCGTGTCAGGCCGAAACGCGTCAGGGCGATTATGGTGATAGAGCAATAAATATTTGAAAGCACAAGAATTGGGTTCGTTTCCGTCCTTTCCCGGGGAAGGGATGTTGCGAAGAACGGTTAAGAGCAATATATATATATATATATATATATATATATATATATATACATGCATACATATATAGCATATCATTTTATTTGAAAATATTTTAATACATATTTAATTTAAAAATAAATGTCACTTTATTTGATATTTAATTTTTAATGCATAGTAAATAAATATAAACATTTTAGGTTAGGTTGATTATTTTAATATATCTTTTACCAAATAATCTGTATTTATTTTAATATATTTAAATGAATAAAATATTGTGTTAATAGTGCTGTAGCATATTTTATATTGTTCTATATGTAAAAGAAATATATAATTAATTTAAATGAATATTTAACAAAAAATATTTGTACACATTTTTTCTTTAATGTAATAAATTTGTCTTACTATTCCATATACTCTAGCATAGGAAGAACTTCGACCAGTTGGCGAAGATCACCACCTACATGTGAAAATTTACTCCACATCAATGCACTGTGAGGATATATAACTTCAAGGTACATAGAAGTAGAGTTAAGAACAGTAAATCTATAGTTACCACTGTGTGTTTACCGCCATGATGTTCTGGTAGACATTATTTTTGCTGCAATATTCTTGTAGCACAATATTATTTGAGTCAATATTCTGACATACAACAGTTTTTTTCCATTTATTAAAATTCCATGCTCACACTCACCAACTAGCTTCTGTAGTGACAATCACATTTTAATTTCCTTTACCAACGCTATATTCACTCTTACCAGGTGATGTCACAAGTGTACAGGTACAGGCCTGTAGAACCTTCTCAAGGACTATATAATTTTGAGACTAATGACCTTACCCTTACCCCTGCTCATACAGTAGCCCGTACCGTGGCCAAGACCTTAACTCATATCCTAATCCTTAACCCAATCCTAGCCATAACCCTAACTCCAGCTCTAACGCTAACCCGCCCTCTTACCTTTTCCTTCACTCTAAACATTACCCTTATGATTCTGCTAACACTAATCCTAAAGCTGACCTTAACCCTTAGATGGGATCATTGAAATCAATGTGATGACAACCAAGATGGAGGTAGGTGCAGAGTTCCATCAAATGAGATGACGGTATGAGGTAAACTAAAAGAGAGCATGGCAGAGCAGCTCCTGCCCATTACCTCTACCCACTGCTCCACAGGCATGTGGTATCGAGTGTAGGCCTCGGGGGCCTAGTCACGCTACAGCGCCTGCTAAAATGACTCCATGCTTTTCTTCATGTCAAAGCCCTCAAAACCCTCACTTCCCTAAGAAACTGAGCATGTCCATGTGCCCCTGCTCCAGACGCTGCAAGGAACTGGACGACATGTTACATTTTTTCAAATGCATTGTATGGGTGTTGTGCTGCAGCATATGGCAGGTGTTGGCTCCCGCAGTATAATTTAGGCAACTGTTAATCACAGACAATATATTATTAACCAGCATTCACAAAGCAAACAGGTATGACTTTTTGTTAGGGAAAGGGTTTAGCAATAGTTGGGTGACTTTTGTTGAGTTGACCTTGGCTGTCCATCAAAGTAAATCTAATAATGCAGCAACATCTTGGGCTATAAAAATGTGAAACCTGTGTGTAGGCAAGTTCCTGAACAGACTGCATTAGCAGAGGTAACCCTCACAGGAGAGTGTAATGAAAAGGAGTCAGAAGATGAAGTTGATAATATAAGTGCTCACCTTAAAAAACATTCACAGCAAAATATTGGATAGTGGACAGAATTTTGCTGCATCTTTAAAAAAAGCCCATGTGAGTGCAGCTGTATTATTGAAGAGAAAAGGCTGTAAAGCCTACATGTTATCACGACAGTAAAGTAAAACAAATGAATGCACAAGGGTAATTAGTGATTAGTCCTGAGTCTTTATGAGAGGCTATTTTATCCAAACAGCAGGCAACACATAAAAAATGCCACAAACCAGCAATTAAAATGCTGTTGTGTCAACACGTTAAATACATCAAGGATCACACAGGAGAGCACACACTCAATTAACTTGAGCCCCCATCACCAACACCTATTTAGACCACAAATGGGACAATTTAGACTCCCACAAAATGTCACAGCCTGGAGGGACAGCCCATCCAAGTAAGGTAAACCATGAAAACCAATGTGTACAGGACGTTGACCCAAAGCTCACTTGCTCTTTGTACTTACCGTGCATTTTTGAAGAACTGATGGCATGAGGTCATTCAGATGCTAGTGCTGTCTAAAGACAATCCTAAAAGTCATACAGTCAAAGAAGAATAAGGATATGTGGCAGTCTAGGAGGCAATTGCGAGCGGAGGAGGAAAGTGCGGAGGAGGCAGGGTCAATTTTGTCTTTAGTACGTTTTGTATACCATAGTTGGGCATTGCTTGAGAGGTCCGTACAGTCTAATCAATTGTGCACTTGCAGTGCAGATGGACACAGGGGAAGGATTCATGGATAGGAAAAAGTTATGAAGTACTAGTCAAAATCACCTGTCACCAGTACCACAAGAGAGGACAGACCAAGGCAAGAAAAACTAAAACTCAAGAAAGAAGAAAAGTCGACTTCTTCAACCGAAGTTAACAAAATAGATGCAGGTGAAGCACATGCAGAGGAACAAACATAATTTCTCACACTGCAATGCAAGATCTGGCAAGCCAAGGAAGGTTACAGGATGCCACACTGAGAAATATTTAGTGTGTGTGACTTGTTGTTGCCAATAGCAAAGAATCTATAACTGCTTCATAATGTAATGTTTAGATAGGATCCCATTTCTCCACTGGTAAGAAAACGAATGATACAAGAAATTGGCAAGCAAGAATTTTGCCATTGGAGTGATCCACTTCACCTAACGTAAAGGCAGTTTTCAGGTCTTGTGATCTGACGTCACATAGTGGTGGTACATGAAGCAGCGGTGTTATATATTCTTCCTTTCCTTCCTTCCTTCCTTCTTTCATCTTTCTTTCTCTTCACTGTCATTCATTCTTCATTCTTGCTGCCCATCTTTCATCCCTCCTTCCTTTTCTCCATACTCTTTTATCTTTTCCTTTCTTTCTTTCTTCATCCACCCATTCATACACACATCCTTCTACCTTTCCTCCCTTTGTCATCAATTATTTCACCCAACCATGCTAACATCCACCTTTCCTTCCTTCACTCTTTAAATCTATCCATCTATCCTTCTCTTGGTCCAATCATCCTTCTCTGCATCCATCCAGCCTTCTCTCCATCCATCCTCTCCACCCTCCATCCACCCATCGCCCCCTCATCCATTTCTGCATCCATCCACCTCTTCATCCACCTCACCACCCATCCATCTCTCAATTCATCCATTCTTCCATCAACCTTTCTCTCATCCCCCCATTCCCTTCTTCCTTTCATCCAATTTTGTTCTACTTTTTGCCCCACCCCAAAGCTACATCACACTCTCACTTACAGTGGCATTAATGAGCTTCTGTATGGAGACCAGCACGCTCTGATCCCAGAAAAAGGAGCTATAAACAAAAAGTTAAATATGTTAACGAGAGCAGCCCAGTGCACCCTCCCCTGCTCAAGCTGCTAAAGTGTGGGTTCATGACGCCCCTGTTTTCCAGCATGGTGGCTCCCACAGAAGTAAGGAGCCTTTCTGATGAAGTCCTTGTTTCAGTGGAGCTTTTTTATACCTCAATAACCTGAGCAAACCAACTTCATTTGTTCAGTAAAGCCCTGTACCGAAAGTCTGCCAATGTAGTCAACTGTGCGATCCTGTCTCAGTGGCGTAGTTCTCTACGATAACCTATGTAGTCACTCTTTACGCAGCACATTTCTACAATTTGTGTGAAGCCCGCGGCCGGTGCAATTAAATGTCGGTGCTCCGAACACCAAGGCTGTGCAGTCTTGAATCCACCTCATGCCTCCGTGATCCACTACCAGGCAGTCTCTGCCAACCTATCTCACTCTCAGAGGTTCCTGCTGTCTCCCTTTATGATGGTTTTCCATCTTCCTCTTCCTCTGTGTTTCTGCACTGTTTATTTGTCTCTCTCTTCCTCTCGGGAAATGTCTGATGCAGAAAAATAAGTGTCGGTCCCAAAAATGAGTGCCGGGGGACCCTACCGGCAACAACTGGCTCAAATTAAGCGCTGCTTGTATGGCAGCATCACTCTTTGTCTCAGTTGCACTCCCACCTCAAAACACTGGCTGTGTCTGCAGAGCACATAAGCCAAAAAGACATGGTGGGTTGCAGGAGTAGGTTTCAGGTGCCAAATAATGGCAAGACAGGATGGGCTTCACTGAGAAGACAGATTCCCTCTCATTTCTCTTCGCCAAATAAAACACTGTAGGTCTTATTTTTACGTTTTTAATAAGAAGTTTGCATAAGAAAGACTGAGCCCTGGATTTGGCATGTATCGCATGATTGATTTCTTTATTTTTTTATAAATTTTGTATGTGTTGTCTTTTGATGACTGATACATTCCGCGAGTCGTTTAACCATCCTTCCCCTGATCCTCTGAATATCTGATTCTCGTCTGTAAACAGGAAGCCCTTTCTTATTTCAGTTCTCAGGAAGATGGAGTTTTTCCATTATGGTTGTGGAATACTGGCCCATCGGAGTTGTGGAATATGGGTACATTTTACGTCAGCTTCGTAAGTCATTTTAGCAACGCACGTAATTTTTTATTCTGGAGTGTTGGCCTATTGGAGATAAGGACTCCTAGAATATGGAACTTCTGCAACATTGGTCCATTGAAGCCTTGACATGTTGTCACAGTGGGACTCTCAAAGGTTGGCCCCTTAAAGGCCTGCACTGTTGCTCTATTGTAATTGTAGATTGGTAAGCCATTACACTTCTGTAAAGATGGCCTATTGGAGCTCAAAAAAGTTTTGTCACTGCAGTTCAGGAGTATTGGCCTGTTGGAGCTCTGGTACGTTGGCCTGTTGGAGCTCTGGTACGTTGGCCTGTTGGAGTTCTCAAATGGTGACCCATTGGAGCTTTCAAATTGTGCCCCTTTTGAAGCATGGGGTGTTCATCTTTGTTGAGATCAGGAATTCTAGCTCGTTTGAACTCACGAATGTTGGCACGTTGGAGTTCTAGGTGGTTTTGAAATACTGGGTTTGTGGTCCGCTTTAAGTTTTGAAATGCCCGGCTAGGCCAAACTCCAACCCATTTGTAACCATTAGAGTCTTGACTTCAAGCCTTAGTGGACAAAGGAAGCATTGACTCAGCTTGGATGTACGCTGGCCAGCAGTGTGAGGGGGAGAAGGCTACATCAGAAGGCAATGAGCGAAAATATACACTCTAGTGCTTTCAGGGTATATCACATTTCTAAAGCACCAGGTCTGTACATTGAAGCACACATTGCAGTGTGTGATATAGAGAACATTAATTGCCATGCTTAAATGTTCTTTCCCCTATACATTACTTTGTGTGTCCATTTTTCTATTTGTCTGAAAACAGAAAATGGAAAGAGGTGTCTTGGTTTGATTTCCTCCTTAAATTGACACAAGTCACTCTACCTGCATCTAACATCCCAGGTTCAGTCATAACTAGCACTGAAGAAGTCTGGCTGCTCAATGACTGGGATTTGAGGAATATGATTCAATTAACAGCACAGTGTATACCAGATGTCAGTAGAACCTACCTCCTTTAGTCGACTGCCATAGGATGAAAGAGCCTAGTGGGAACACATCTGTGACTTGCAGATTACAACCAAGATTTCTGCAGTAAAGGGAGTAGCCCACTGACTTATCCTACCCATGTCGCGACTGAACCAGATAAACCATGACAAAGATATTGCACCTCTGTTTGAAGCCAGTGTGAGGTCAGACCGACAACAAATTTCACTTCTGCTTCTGGGTGTCCACCAGGAGACTCGGGTGGACACATTTTTAGGTTGTGCGTGACTGCCATTAGAGGACGACTTGAAAAGCCCCCTTTTGCAACATAATTATTACCTGTTAAAGAAAAATTGGAAAGTCAAGTTTTGGCAGCTTACCTGTGAAAGAGGTATCCTTGGATGAGCAAAAACAAACCAAATGGTGAATTCAATAAAAGTATCACTGCTCAAAATGACTCCCCCACCCTCCTCCAGCCACCCATTGAATCTCTTACCTTGGCAGTTTTAATGTTAATGCTCAGACCATCTTTAACAATCAATTCATGACATCAATGAGGTGGTTTAAGTCACTGCCGTGAACTTCTCTAAAGTGACGCGCAATCAGATATGTAAATTGTATTGTCATTAGCGAGTGATAGGTTAGCTCATAATTAAGGATGTCACTGAAGACGTAATTCATGATGCCATCTTTGCTGTCCTGCAAGACGTCATCAATGATGCACTGGATAATTTCAAGGTTGTGATGGCACATAACAGTAAGGTTTCATGATTTATGTATTTGGTCTACTGTTTTTTTTCAATGTAATATATATTGATAGTAGGGAATTTCTTTAGTAGTATGTGGACTTTGGGCTGCGTTGTCTTTGCTGACGGACATTTTACCACCTACACTGCAACATCTAATTAAATAGCACTGCGGTTGAAGGTGGAGAAAAGCCTGCCAGTTGGGTGGGAAGGGAAGCTGGGCTGACCCCATTAAAAAAAAAAAAATTAAAAAAAGTGGCAAACACCAGCGTCTAGAGCGAGTCAGAGTTTGCCATGCAGTGAAATGTCCACAGATCCTCCTACGTGGTTGATGGACCATAGTTTCTACTTCATCAGCCACTGAAATTCCATCTCAGCTCGCTCCTAAAGCAAATGGTCGGCACCCACAGAATCTTGTCACCAGAAAAGGCTTTGGCAAGTACAATTAAATGATTAACTTTTTTCTAGAAATTTATTTTGGGGCAACTGTAGCAAGAGGATGCGCTCCCATACGCTGTTCAGAGAGGCAGTGTCTGTAATTTGTATGCGAGAGCTGGAGCCATGCCAGATTCTCAGGATATCCACATGAGAATCTGGCCCTCTTGAAGATACGTCTGACACCTTTGGTTTTGAGTGCGAACTCTCTCTCTCTCTCTTTCTCTCTCGCTCTCCCTGTCTCTCTTTCTCTCACATCCATGCCCTCTCCCTTTACTATCTCTCCCGAGTCGAAAAATGTAATGCGTATTGCATTCTAGTGCCTAAGAAATTAAATGAATTTACGGACAATAGATAATTCACGAAAGACTTTAAAGAATAAGGGGCATATTTACAAGCCCCTTGCGCCACATTTGCGCCACCGTTGCGTCACGCATGTGACGCAGCGGCGACGCAAACCATGCGCCGCGTTGCGTTATATTTACAACGTGACGCATCTAGGGAGATGCGTCACGTAGTAAACCCCTGCGCCACATGAAACCTGCGTCAGGTTTCATGTGGGCGTACCGGCGCAGGGGGAGGGGCGTTCCGGCGCAGGAACGCCTCGGAAAAGTGACGCAGTGAAATCTACAAGATTTCACGCAGTCACTTTTCCGACGCTGGTGCGTCAAATCCTTACGCCTGCTTCAAGCAGGCGTAAGGATTGATGCACCATGTTAGGGATAGGGAAGGTTGGAACAGTGCTGGAGTTGTGTCGCGCTTGCCGGCAGATGCGTCACGCATCTGCTTATCCTTGCACCACGATGCGCCGCATTGTAAATGCGGCGCATCGGACGTGGCGCAAGGGTAAACTTGCGTGACGCATTTTCCCTGGCACATCCCTGCTGATATGCAGGGATGCGCCAGGGAACGTAAATATGCCCCATTGTTATTAGTTATTGACTACAATGTATATAAAATCAAATCCATTGTGCTTATTTTTACGGCAATTTAATTTGTAGAGTTTCTGAAATATTTACATTGACGAAAAATATAAGTAAGCTGTTCAATTTTACTCGAATATGAATGCATTTAAAGATGTAATTTACAAAGGCAGAATTGCATGAAGCTCTTTCTCCAAGCCTGAAAGTTTGTTTAGCAAATGCTCCAGAAAAGTGTGAGCTGGATCAAACCTGTATTTCAAAACATGATGAAATGGTGATTGCGGCCATCTCTACCGTAAATTTGTGAAAATTCGCTCTTTTCAGCCTTCCTTTAATATGATCAGTAATTTCACACCATTTCAATGAAAAGCACTATGATAGCGATGATATTCCTGCCTCAAAAATTGGTGTGCCTTGGAGAGGTTATTTGCTCTATATTTGGACAGACTTTGGAAAATACAATTTTAACAGGCCAATCAATTTTCACAGCCTTGAAGATATTCCCATCAACTTTGGTATGCAGTAATGATGTTTGGCAATTGTCCTAGGCTTGCATTTCTCAATGGTTGCTTTATATTTGGTAAGGTTATATATAACTCAAAAAGAAGATTAAACAGAGAAAATATTTTTGTCCTAGCAGAGTATGGGCTATCACTGCAGAACTAAATAATTTAAACAGCATGCCAAACCTCTTATTGTAGATGAGAGGACACGTCATCAGCTCTGCAAACAGCAACTCTAGGTTGGCCATTTCCTATTTGCTTATGATCTCCTAAATGCACTAGGGGGGCTTCACCTTGGGCCCCCGGCGAGTACCACATGGCCACTCACTAACAGGAATTGACTTCCCCTGGGGGTGATTTCTGCTGGGGGATCCGTTTGATGGATCAACGCTAAGGTTGCATCGTGGCTCTCCGCCGCACAGCGCACATTGCAACAATCTGCTTTTGGGAACAAACAAGGCGTTTGATTAATGCCTCTTGGAAGCTGTTCTGAAGCTTGATCGCAGGCACCAGAAAACAACGCGATGGTCCCTCAGAGAGCGACGCCGCGCGGTGGGGTCTGCGCCAATTGATGAATATATTCCGCGCGCTGCAGATGAGGTGATATTGGCGCAGCTTCCAGGGGGTGGACGCTGTGATGATGACTTGTGAGTGGAGGTCAGACTGCAGGGGAGTTTAAGACAGACCCAAAGCCTATTATAACCTAATCACGTACTGACGGATGGTGTGGCTGGAACACGTCTATTATAGTGTTTTAGCTATATTCAGGCTTTACGAGGTTCTATTAACGGCACACGGATAATGCAGCTATTTCATATGTAAACCGCATCGCAGAGTAAACTGTACTCTGGCCAAATGAACCTGTAAATTACTCTCAGACCCAGTGACTCAGTGAATGAGCCTTCAGCCTTGTGATCAGTAATCTAGGTTCAGTCCTTGGTAACCCTGTGATTTACTCTTTAACAAGGCCAGTTATATGCTTGTCCTCAGGGCACGTGACTCTGTAAATTAGACAGGAGCATACAGCGACGTAAATTAATCAGACCATGTGACCTTGTAAATTGCACCCTGTAAATTACTTTCAGACCATGTGACCTTGTAAATTGCACCATGTAAATTACTTTCAGGCCACATGACCTTGTAAATTACTCTCAGACCATGTGCTCTTGTAAATTGTTCTCGCAGCATGTAACCATGTAAATCCCTATCAAACCACGTGACTCAATGAATTACTTCACTCATTTGACTCTTAATTTGAGTCGCATCTTTGCTAACACTGTTTCTTAATCTCAAACTAGGTGACTCTTCACATTATACTCAGAGCATGTGACCCTGTAGATTGGGATCAGAGCATGTGACATTGTAGATTACTCTCAAACCTGTAAACTACTCCCACACCATATGAATCTGTAAATTACACCTGTGCCATGTAACCGTGGATAAGGCACAACTCACTGGACCATAGGCCGGGTGGGAGTTAGGGCCTGCTAAACTGCGATCACTGAGCAACCACTTGGGTGCGCAGGGGTAACGCCGGTAATTACCAGGTGCAATAACGCTCTCACCCTGTATTACATTTCAGAAGGTCAAAACTGCTACAATTTAACAAGGGGAAAAGACTCATTATCTCAGACCTGGTGACAGAGTAGAATTTACCAAGTCAAATCATAACTAATAAATTAAACTTGAACTATGGGATGTTGTAAATGACACTGAGTCCGTGCGACCCTGTGATTTACTCCCATACTCTGTAACCCGCTAAAGTAGGCTCAGACTATGTGCGCTGTAAATTACTCTGAGAGTCCTTTATCCTTAGAGTGTGACTTGCAGGCTGCATTGTGTACTGAACTCTTCTGCTACTACTGGTCTAGGCCTCACCCCTCGGGCACGCTTGGTATGTTCCTCTTTCTGTTACTTTTCTGCCATTCCTCTTTTTTTCGTCAAGTGCTTTGTTAACGCCGATGGATGGTGCTATTCATCGCCATGGACTCTTGCCGTCTGCTTTGATGCTCCTTGAAGCTGCCTTAGTGGTGAGAGCGCAAAATCCTAGTATGTCATCAAAGAAATGGTTAAAAGTCTGAGATCTGCAGAACCTCATCAAAATGTCAATCAAACTGGAGAACACTCACAGCACCATTTGAAGAAGAAGAGTCACTTTGACGTTCTAGCTCACTGAGACATCCATGGCTCCAGTCTTGAGCTTTCAATGAACAATCTAATGCATCCTGGGATTTGTAGTCTTGACTTCCTTTAATTGCACTAAACTGCCAGATGACAGTGGCTTACTTAGGGAAGACCCTGGACAGCTTTGCATCCCTGGAGCCATATTGTTATCCTCCCAGAAGTATTCACAGACCTTTAATAATTCAGCCATTTTTAGGTCTGGCTTGACAGTACAGGTGCCGCTTGACCTTTTGCTATTAGTTCTTTGAAATATACAGAGTGGACTTTGGCTGTACTCAGAGCAGCATTGTTCTCTCACCTCATGCTATTGGCTGCTTATTGTATCATTCCACCTCCTACGAAGGAAGCCCTTGCATTGCTTTGCACAAAGGACTATTTTACATCTCAAAAGTACACTAAATCATCAGATTAAACTATCTTTTCCTTGAGCCATTGCTGCAGAAAGCAATGTTTTTGTTTTGTTTTATTCACTGCTGCAGGTGTTTTTTTTAACGTTTTAGTCACGACTCAAAAAATCAAACCTATTGGGCAATGCTTTGTTTACTTGTATGTGTACAACCCAAACTGTAGCAAGGTAATACAACTATCGAGAAACTACTGTATCAAAGATTCAGTTTCGCTCTCACCAGCAACTATGTTTTTGTAAAATATATTTTAGTTGTAATATAATTAATTCAATGTGTCGTTTAAGATTATCGGATGGCTCCATGTCACAAATCTTTGGGTGAGCTGGAAGCTAAAAGCTGCTCTTTAAAATGTCCCAATGCCAGCCCCACATCCCAAGCCACAAACAAGTCCCACCCTCGCTCTGGTTTTGGGGCATCTAAGGATTTTTCAAGGACTAAACGATTTATTTTACAGAACAAAATTCTAAACAAACTGGTTATAAAGGCACAGGTTTTACAGACAGTTCTCAGTTAAAAGTGAATACTTGCAATAATACACAGACGCATAATTTCTTAGCACCAGCAAATTACGTGTGTGTCTGGGGAAAACCGTGTGTCACTCCAACAGGCCTGGTTTTTATGGTCGAATAAACTGTGGACTCCTTAACTAAGCCAGGCCTCAAAGCAGTCATCACCCACGGAGTCCAGGAAGGGTCTTCCAATGTGTCCTGCATGGACTGTGCAGCCCCGATGGACTTTTCAGTTAATGAACGGATGCATTCTGGGTCTTTCTTAGATTCCAATTGCACAAAATAACTTGATTAAACGTGATTGTGAGAAGATATGGTAATCCCATTGACAATCATCTGCTAACCTCATGTGTGGGGCAGCAATGGGTCCAATTATTAACGTGTAGAAGCAGATTTTCCGTTCTGGGTCCGCTAGCCCTGCTCTCGCTCGCTTTTGTGTCGGGCACTGTTGGCAGCCCCTGACAGATGCTCCAGAGGAGAGTGCAACGTGCCCAATGATCGCCGCCTTGTTGACTCCGGAGCTCACCAGGGCCAAAGCAAACATGCCGGGAGTCTATGCGAGGTCGCGGGCTGGAGGTCACTGGGCGAGAGAGCAGTGGACACCATTAAGAGGGGCTGTGGGGCACACTGGGGTGGACCAACTGGGCTGCAAGACTCCCTCCTGCCCTGTCTTGGCAGTGACTCTTTGACCCTGGGAGAGAAAACGGACCACAAGCTGAAGCAAAAGAGTAAAAAATGCAAAAACGGAACACGCTTTGACACTCGGGTAGCCACAGTGGGGCCTTGGCCCTGGCCAAAAACGCATAACTACAAACGTAGGAAGCTCGGGTTTAGAACACTACGGGGGAGATTTACTAAGTTTTTGCGCACAAAAGTGACGCAAATCGGCGCAAAATCTTTTTTTCCGAAATTACTTTCCAGCGCTAAACTTGTTTAGCCTGGAAATAACGTAAAAGTAATGCGAAGCAGCGCAAGCTGCTTTACATTACTTTGCGCCATGGGGGAGTACCAAGGGTAGTGCATGGGTGTTCCCATGCAGCACCCAAGCTTTCTCACACTAAACCCAATTTAGTAAATACAGTAGATTGGGTTTAGCGTGAGAAAACTGCGCCCTTTTCAACTACGCGCAAGGAAGCAGAAATGCTTTCATTTCTCCTTCCTTTTCCGACTGTGCATGCGTGCTGCACTGTGCAGCACACATACAAAGTGGGAAAAGCTTTCCCTCGTGTCTAGGCATAGTATTTTGTTCAGGAAGGGTGCCCTTCCTGCACAAAACCTATGCTAGACTCACACACACACACACACACACCCTAGCGCTATGGCGCTAAGGTGGTGCGTGGCGCACGGCAGCTGTAATCAGTGTCGGCGCAAGGGAAAGGGGAGGAGAGAGCCATATCTTTGAAAATATGGTGTTCTTCTGCTTCCTCCCTGTCATGCAACGCAGCATAGCCTCGCGGGAGGCTGCACTGCGTTGTGTGGAGATTTGGTAAATCTTCCCCTTTATTTTAGCTAACATGACCACAAGGTTGTTTAGGACCGTAGGTGGAGGGGTTGGTGCTGAGGTTTTAATTTCATCCTCCTCCCGTCTCCCACCAGATGAGCCATTACACATCAGTCGCCCTGGATAGGAGAGGGGGTAGCGGAGGTTCCCTGGGCACATTGCCTCTTTGACTGACTGTTTAATTGATTTTATGCTTCACAGCAGGGGTGTCCGACGTCTGTCCGAGAGGGCCAGATCCAGGGCAGGTTCTCAGAATACCCATGAAAGATACATTTAAAATGACTTCTCATGGAACTCGTTTACATTGTCAGAGGTTGTTGTGAAAACGTGGTTTAGATTTCGCATTCCCGGGCCTACGTTAGACGTCCCTTATCTGTCTTTGAAAGGGTGGGTCTGAGTTTCACAGTTCTTGGTGGGGTACCCCCTCAAGAATCTCGTCACCTCGGTCTTTCTATTAATTTGCAACTCCACGGTCCTTGGTGTTCCAATGTACTTGATGTTTTTGTTCTGAAAAAGTGCCCACTTCCCGGAAAACTTTGGTGAAATGGCAGTCTCTGGATGTTGTCCTGTGGCCACCTGATGGCTTTAAAAGTGGAAGGGTGCGGGAATGCTGAGGATTTCAACCTGTGGCATTAGGTATTGCCTCAGTGACCCATTGTGCACTCACTGAAGCAACCCACATGCTTTCGAAGTCT
Source organism: Calotriton arnoldi (assembly GCA_963921515.1). Classification (NCBI taxonomy): domain Eukaryota; kingdom Metazoa; phylum Chordata; class Amphibia; order Caudata; family Salamandridae; genus Calotriton; species Calotriton arnoldi. The sequence goes on from CAWUFW010001369.1 coordinate 2,325,721, forward strand.
TGTAGTCTTGTCGCTCCGCACTTAAAGGGCGCAAGATTCTGGAACAGCCAGGAATGTGGTGGAGACTTGGAGGGAAAAGCAGAGTGACACCCACCAGCAAGCAGTCGTCTTGTGTGAATAACGTTTAAAATGGCTGCCGGACCAGCCTTGATGTGAAGAAGTGGCATCCCTCCTGAAGAAAGAAAAACCCCTCGACCAATCAATCAGCATTTGTAGAGCGCAACACTGTCACCCCTAGGGGTATCTGGGCGTTGAGGGTGCCATGTCTCTGTCGAAAAGCCAGGTCTTGAGTCTCCTTCTGAAGTCCGAGAGGGAGGGTGCTGTTCAGAGGTGGAGGAGAAGGTCGTTCCAAGTTCTGGCAGCGATGTAGGAGAAGGAGCGACCCCTACTGCAGCGGAAGCAGGGGGTGAGTGCGGAGGCACGTGTGGTGGAGCGCAGGTGTCTTGTGGGCAGGTAGAAGTTCAGTTGATGGTTGATGTAGAATGGTCCTTGATCGTGTAGAGCTTTGTCGGCATGCATGAGGATCTTGAACTGGCATCTCTTCTGGATGGAGAGCCGGTGGAAGTTTCTGAGGTGGGGGTGATGTGGGTGCGTTTGGGGAGTTCCAAAATGAGTCTGGCTGCTGTATTCTCTATGATCGTGAGTCTTCTGAGGAGCTGGGTGGAGATTCAGGCATAGAGAGCGTTGCAGTAGTTGAGGCAGCTGTTACCACGGCCTGTGTGATGGTCTTTCTGGTGAGGATTAGGATCCATCTGAAGATTCTGCAGAGCATGCACAGGGTGTGGAAGCAGGAGGAGGCGATGAAGCGGAGACTGATTTGGAAGACTTTTCTTTGGCCAGGAAGGGAAGCGAGTGCTTGTAGACCTTAGATAATACCTCTCCTCTGCGTGCCATCCTGCACACGTGCAGAAAGCTTGGAACAATTGAAGCAAAAGCTCTTTATGGCAGCCTTCTGGACCCCTCTGCCTTCCAGTAACAAGCGCGCAAACCTGGTCGCGAGCCACAACTGCAGCAGCTGCTGCCAAGGCAGGTAAAAAAGGTCATTGTACTATGTATGGACTGGAACATTGGACATGAAATGTGCTTGGAACTTCATTTTAGGCATGAGTTCAGCGCAGTCTGAGCGGTCTTGGACCAAGGATGAGAGGCAGTGGAAATCCTTGACTAAAGATAAAAGTGTAGTTGGTGTAAATTCTTGCTCATAAAGAGAGTTTGAGGCCAGTGTAGGCCTGACGAAGGGCAGCATCCACGTAATGATCCACTGGATCTACAATGAAGGATCTTTAGGAGTCATAGCATCTTCCAGAACCAACATGGGGTCTACCATGACCACCAGAGGAAAATTATTTCCAGTCGCTTTTAGAGGATTGAGGCAGATTTATTCAGGTCACTAAATTCTTGTAAGATTACATTCTTTACTCCTGGATGCATAGCTAGGTTAGCTGCTACGGACTTCTCAAACTGGTGAAAAAGGCAAGCAGTCATATTCAGCTGGGAATCACCTATGGGACAATGTACATTAGAATGAGGGGAGGACCAGTGAGCTGGTAGTCCATCTTGTATGATGTATTTACCAATAGGATCCAGGGCCAGGAACTCTGATTTATTTATGCATTGTACCATGTATTCTGGTTCCCCTCCTCTTCATTCTGGTCATTCTCGGAGGAAATAAGACACCAGGAACAATCAGAGGAAAGTGACCCGTCAGGCGGAGAAAATGCCTCAATCTGTGGAAAGCTCACTGTAGAAGTAACACTTTTTCAGAGCGCATTTACTCTAAAATATCGGTCAAAGTCTCCTTTAATTCCTCTCTTTACTGGAAATACTCAGAATGAGGACAGGCTGCCTTCCCCTGTCGTTTACCATGCTTCTCCATGATCGTAACAAGATCTGGGTGAAGCAAGGTAACTTTGGCAAGAATATAAAGTTAAGGAGGGCCAAACATACTCCTAACCACCAAATAAAACGTACCATGCAAATAGGCTGACAGTCTCGTGTAAGGCAGAGCTCTGTCAATACCGACGTCATAACATAGGGCCAATCAACGATGGCACCCAGTGACATTATTTGATGTTTCTCTGTATAAAGAACAGAGTCCAACTCACAACACCTCAAGCTGCAGGTGGGCTCAAGACCTTGGCAAGGCAGGATACGAAACCTTAAACTGAATGCTCTTTGGCACCTGACCACAAGTAACATGACTCGATCAGACATCCAGGTACTAAAACACTGCAGGCATCTGGAAAAATGGGCCAACCATTTCCCCGCTGCCAGTCCTTCAGAGACAGCTAGGTGCAGGCAGATGGGGAATAGTGCAAACCTTGTTGCACTACACCACACATGTTTTACCCACCCCTTCCATAATCCTAAACTCAGGAGAATAGAGGGAAAGGAAAATTAGGTAGAAAAAAAGGGCGGAACCCACACCATAGCTGGGCACAGCCCTTGCCTTCTAATTGGATGCGTAACCCCTCAAGCAAGCAGGGACTACAAACACCTCCATAATCCAATAATTGTAGGCCAGCGCCCAATACCAGGACTGGATAAGAACAATAAGGCTGAGTCCCCTAATGGAGACACAGCAGGGAGTCTGTTGCAGACAGACACAAGAGTAAGAGCTGAGGATGTTGGATAGCTGGGCTGTAGGCGTCAGAGGGAGCAGAGTCCCCACTAATGAGGACCCAGGAAATTGTTTCCTCTTAGGGGGGCAGCGGCGTGCTTGTCAGGGAGATGCACACACCTCATGTAAGGCCTGGAACGAGAAAGTGGATGAGGAGGTAACAAGTTGGTCTAGTTCCATGTGGCCATACAAAGGGTACACTACATGCCTTCCTTTGGCAGTATTGGCCTGTTATTTTTGATCTCTACATTAGACTGAGCGCAACACTAGCTGTAACCCGATCACCGATAACTCTTTGTAGAGCACACTTTATTCTACGTATAATTGTTTTAGTTGTAGAAAAAAACAATAAATTAGAAAATAAAGTGGATGCTGAGGGAACCTGCATCAATAAGACACCACGAGCAGAACATGGCGTTGTTTATTCTGAATCTTTCTCAACACTCTTTTGCCAAGACCATATCCTGAGGCCAGGTCAGGGATGTAAACACAAAGAGATGATGGACGGAGCGCTGAAACTTTTCAGACACTCACCCCCCAGTCACAGATCTGGGTTGAATCCATCATCGTTCTTTAGCTCACTTCGCCACCCCAGTTCAGACACAGCTATATGCAAATCAGTCTTGACCCTGTGCCTCATGGGAACAGTCCAGCCTGAACTGCCAAGCCATGTCTTCCCTGGACCAGAAACAAGCATCCTGGGACCGGTTTCGGGCTAACAGCCCTCATCAGCCAGGCTAGCTTGAATCCAGTGGCAAACTGAGCAAGGGGCTCACTTCTGGGCATACCCTGCCAACTTAGGCCGAACAAAGCAAACACAAGGAGATGATGGATGGAGCGCTGAAACTTTTCAGACACTCACCCCCAGGTCAGAGATCTGGGTTGAATCCATCATCGTTCTTTAGCTCACTTCGCCACCCCAGTTCAGACACAGCTATATGCAAATCAATCTTGACCCTGTGCCTCATGGGAACAGTCCAGCCTGAACTGCCAAGCCATGTCTTCCCTGGACCGGAAACAAGCATCCTGGGACCGGTTTCGAGCTAACAGCCCTCATCAGCCAGGCTAGCTTGAATCCAGTGGCAAAGTGAGCAAGGGACCCACTTCTGGGCATACCCTGCCAACGTAGGGCGAACAAAGCAAACACAAGGAGATGATAGACGGAGCGCTGAAACTTTTCAGACACTCACCCCCAGTCACAGATCTGGGTTGAATCCATCATTGTTCTTTAGCTCACTTCGCCACCCCAGTTCAGACACAGCTATATGCAAATCAGTCTTGACCCTGTGCCTCATGGGAACAGTCCAGCCTGAACTGCCAAGCCATGTCTACCCTGGACCGGAAACAAGCATCCTGGGACCTGTTTCGGGCTAACAGACCTCATCAGCCAGGCTAGCTTGAATCCAGTGGCAAAGTGAGCAAGGGACCCATGTCTGAGCATACCCTGCCAACTTAGGGCGAACAAAGCAAACACAAGGAGATGATGGATGGAGCGCTGAAACTTTTCAGACACTCACCCCCAGTCAGAGATCTGGGTTGAATCCATCATCGTTCTTTAGCTCACTTCATCGTTCTTTAGCTCACTTCGCCACCCCAGTTCAGACACAGCTATTTGCAAATCAATCTTGACCCTGTGCCTCATGGGAACAGTCCAGCCTGAACTGCCAAGCCATGTCTTCCCTGGACCGGAAACAAGCATCCTGGAACCGGTTTCGAGCTAACAGCCCTCATCAGCCAGGCTAGCTTGAATCCAGTGACAAAGTGAGCAAGGGACCCACTTCTGGGCATACCCTGCCAACGTAGGGCGAACAAAGCAAACACAAGGAGATGATGGACGGAGCGCTGAAACATTTCAGACACTCACCCCCAGTCACAGATCTGGGTTGAATCCATCATCGTTCTTTAGCTCACTTCGCCACCCCAGTTCAGACACAGCTATATGCAAATCAGTCTTGACCCTGTGCCTCATGGGAACAGTCCAGCCTGAACTGCCAAGCCATGTCTTCCCTGGACCGGAAACAAGCATCCTTGGACCGGTTTCGGGCTAACAGACCTCATCAGCCAGGCTAGCTTGAATCCAGTGGCAAAGTGAGCAAGGGACCCACGTCTGGGCATACCCTGCCAACTTAGGGCGAACAAAGCAAACACAAGGAGATGATGGACGGAGCGCTTAAACTTTTCAGACACCCCCAGTCACAGATCTGGGTTGAATCCATCATCGTTCTTTAGCTCACTTCGCCACCCCAGTTCAGACACAGCTATATGCAAATCAGTCTTGACCCTGTGCCTCATGGGAATAGTCCAGCCTGAACTGCCAAGCCATGTCTCCCCTGGACCGGAAACAAGCATTCTGGGACCGGTTTCCGGCTAACAGCCCTCATCAGCCAGGCTAGCTTGAATCCAGTGGCAAAGTGAGCAAGGGACCCACGTCTGGGCATACCCTGCCAACTTAGGATGAACAAAGCAAACACAAGGAGATGATGGACGGAGCGCTGAAACTTTTCAGACACTCACTCCCAGTCACAGATCTGGGTTGAATCCATCATCGTTGGATGTGGCATCCCTTCTTCATGCCATTGAAGATGGCATGAGAGCAGAATATTAGGAGAAAAAAACATTAATTTCTATGCAAAATGGTCCAACCGCAGACAACTGAACCACCCTACAAACTGCTGAAATAAAACTGGGCATTGACTGAATTACACTGTGTTCAGAAACACCTGAGTTCAAATGGTCGACGGACGGACTCTACTTCCCCAGAAGTTGACAGGTGAAGAAGATTGGACTCCTCCCACCAAAACAAGTCCTGGTTGAAGCCACCAAAGCTGGAGATCTTCAGCTAGCCTGACAGTTCACATAGGACTGAGCTCCCTGGTAGACTGTGTGTTCACAGATGGCCGGGCGTTTAGATGGTCTTGAAAATGTAGAACGGCACAAAGAATGACAACCAGTTCTCTCCAATTGGAGGGCTTGCATCTTTCTTCCAGGGACCATAAATCCTGGGTTGATGCGTTCCCCCTAATCATTGCCCGGCCCTGAAGGCTGGTCGGTGGGAGAGATCTAAGCCTTTGTTGAGAATTATCTGAAGAAGCAGCCAATTCAAGTAATGCCAGATCTGAGGAGAGACAGGAACTAGAGTCTCGTATGCCCTGCATGCGAGACTTCAGTGTGCCAGAAGGTGCCGGAGAAGGGGCTAGGGTCAATGAGAGAACACAGAACCACTGCCAATGATGCTGCCTTCTCCACCTTCACTGTTCACCTTTCTCTGGCCGATGTCTGGTGCTTGAACAGCAAAGACCTCTGTCGAGCCTCTAATTTGTCTCTTCCTGACTAAAGAATAAAAATCTGTCCAAAATCGATTCATAGTGTTGAAGATAAAACTTCTTTCAGTTGATCACCCATCTTAATGATTGAAGCATGCAGCCAACCTCTTGTGCGTCATGGAGACCCTTTGAAAAAGAGGAGGCAGAGATTAACCAGTCATAAGGATACAATAAGATATTAATGTCGATAGAATACAAAACTCCCACTATCGGGGCTAAAACCTTGATAAATACCCTTGGGGGCAAATATATCAAAGGGTTGCAATGCCCTTGCGCCACGCAATGGGGCTCAAGAGCGATGCAAATCTTAAGTTAGATTTATCAAGCCACGCAAGGGCACCTTGCGTGGCCCTGCATGGCTTGATAAATCTAGAGTAATGTAACGAAGCACAAATTGCTGCATTGTGTTACTCTGCACTAGGGAAGCGTTCCATGGATGGAGCCAGTGCCGTCTTAAGACACGCTGGGCAGTTGCCCGGGGGCCCCATGAGCATAAGGGCCCCACACACACCAGAATTTAACACTAATTTTCCGCTAAACATTTTTATTCCTGTGAGTGGTTGTGTGGGCAGGGCCCAGTGCACTGCTTTGCCCGGGGCCTCTGATGCTGTTAAGATTGCCCTGGGTGGAGCGTGGTTGTTCCCATGCACCACCCTTGGATTTTGGCTCATTCCCAGATTTACCATTACTGGTAGACCTGGAAATGCTACGTATGCCTAGGGGAGGCATAACGAGGAGAAATAGCTTTATTTCTCCTTGCTTTTTCCTCTTTCTGTGTGTGCTGCATTCTACACCACACAGAGAAAGAGGAAAATGCCTCAAGGGATTGTTTTTGTTAAGAAAGGTGTGCCTTTCTGCACAAAAACAATGCTGCTTACAACACAGTCACTCTTGCAACAGGGTGCAAGGGTGCCTGTGTTGGCACTAGGCAGCAGATTGTTTGCCAGCACTGGGAAATGACAGGAATGTGCAGCATAATGTTAAATACGGCACATTCCTTCCCTTTCCATATCACACAGCGCAGCAAGCTGGCTTGCTGTGCTGCGTGATACTATGATAAATATGCCACTTGGTGTTGAAGACAAACTGAACAGCATGGTTGTGAACTGATAATGCTAGTTCATTATACAAATATGCAGAAACATCTGTGACTCATGATGCATCGAATCATGTGAATATCCCTCCTTGAGATTCAAGGATGCAAGATAGTCTCCAGGATTGACCAACAGAAGAATGGAATGGAGAGCGACATGAGGAATGTAAACATTGATGTCCTTCAGGTCTAATATAGGAAAAAAATCTCCTGTCTTCGTCTAAACTATGAAAAGGATAAGATAACAACCCTTTCTCTGTTTTGACGTTAGGACTGGAAAATAGCCCTTTTTACGAACAGACCCTGAACTTCTTAAAGTACAGCTTGTTGGAGGAGAGTACATCAAGTAACAGGAGTAGATTGAAAAAGCTTGAAGGAGTCTCTGGAGATGGCTCAAAGAAATCAAGTGTCTGAGACTATACCGTTCTAAATTGAAGGGGGCAGATTTACAATAACTGGCGCGTCCCTGCAGATCAGCAGGGATGCGCCAGTTATTTTGCGTGACGTTAGGAACTCCTTGCGCCACCATCGATGCGCCGCCATGGCGCAAGGAGAGACAGATGCGTGACGCATCTGTCAGCATATAGGTGACGCAGTGCTGGAGCCGTGTCGCAAGCGCGACGCAACTCCAGCACTGCTCAGGGGCATCCTATACTTGCAATGCTGTGTCACTCCTTACGCCTCCTACAGGCGTAAGGTTTTTGTCGCAGCGGGGACGTAAAAGTGAGTCAGTGAAATCTTGTAGATTTCACTGCGTCACTTTTATGGGGCTTCCTTGCGACGGAACGCCCACCCTGCATACATTATACCTGACGCAGGTATAATGTAGCGCAGGGCTTTACAACGTGACACATCTCACTAGATACATCACGTTGTAAATCTGTTGCATAGTAGCGCATTGTTTACGACGCCGCTGGGTCACATAAGTGACGCAACGGTGTCGTAAAGATGTCGCAAGGGGCTTGTAAATCTGCCCCAAAATGTTTTCTAGACGGCCTACAGGCCACTCTTCTGAATGTTCCAACAACAGATAGTCAGGATTTTGATAAAAGAGAGGGAATAGAAGAGGACTGAAACCAGGAATTTTCTGCAAGTAGGGACCCCTCAATCAAATAAGCTGACTATGAGATCTGGAAGCTGAAGGAGGTCCAAAAGCTCCTCTAGATCCCACGCCTTGACTAAAGAAAGGCCTGCTAGGAGTAAATAGCTTGCAATCTTCTGCTGATCTTTTCACCATCTCGTCCAACTGTGGAGCAAATAATTTGGTAAATGCATAAGCTGGGGTTTTAGGAGCTCTTTGTCCTCCAGGAATGCATGTGAGCTGCTACTGATAACGTTGATGTAGCTGTTGCGGCACAAAGGGAATTGAAAGATAGAATCTTCAACTATTGCTCCATAATAGAGAAAATTGTCATGCACTTCTGAGACTATGTCAACAAACTAAAAAATGGCAATGTAACCAGGAAGAACGGAGTCTCTGAAGCGGCATGGGTTATGCACGTATCTGAGCGATATGTGGATCGGACAGCAACTTTTCCAGCGACCAGCCAGGCCGTGGCAAAAGATCGAAAGCTAAACCCCATCGCAGTTCTAACATCGGGGGCATCAGAGATTTGGCCATTAAATTGTGTCAAAAAAGCGGATGAGCAGGACCCCAATCCGGCAGAGAATCAAATCGGAACAGGAGAACTAACAAGCTCCAGGAAGGTTGCAAGCATAATCAACGGCTTGAAAACTGACGGGGCACCGGGCCCGAACGGCTTACCAGCAAGCCTATTAAAATGTGCCCATATTAGCTGGGCCAGGCTGTTGATTCCACTTTTCAATTTCGCCTCTCAAACTGCTACTATCCCTGATGCCTGGAGAGGGCCCACCCTTTCTCAAATATTTAAAAAGGGGGATCGGACTCTATCCCTGAATTATCGTCTGATCGCACTTTTGGACGTAGAAGCAAAAGCCTACGCTCGAGTCCTGTTGGAGCAGTTAGAGTCCTGGGTAGCAGATGAGGACATTGTGCCTTTTTTCAATCTGGCTTCCGTGCTGGGGCATCAGCTGTAGATAACATTCTAGCATTATCCTTCCACAGACACTGAGCCCTTCAAAAGAATGGGTTACCTCTCTTCTGCTGTTTCATATATTACAGTGCAGCATTTGACAGGGTGGACCGGGCAACTCTGTGGAAGAAGCTAGATGCTTGGGGTATACCCCCAATGCTCCTAAGAGCAGTAATCTCCTTATATACGGAGACGTGGATGGTTACATGTAAAATTGACACTAATTGTGGCTAAAAGCAGGGCTGCGTTTTGGCCCCCTTGCTGTTCAATCTTTACCCGGCTGATTTAGTAAAATCATTGGACTCCAGCTAGCTGGCTTTTCCCGTGTTAGGAAACATCAAAATATACAATATGAAGATGATATTGTGAACATGGACCACACAAAATCCGAAATACAATGGGCATTTGATGCTCTGAACAGATTTAATGAGGCCAATCATCTCCAGGTTAACCAGGAAAAAACAAAAGTCCTGATCTTTGGAAGATACCAGAGCAAAAAGATGGCAACTCTGCGCTTGGGGAGCAAGATAATTAGTACATCGAGGAACTACAATTACCTGGGTGTGTGGTTTAGTGAAAACGGTACAGCAGTGGCACAAGTAAGAGAACTGAAAAGAAAGCTGCCTCCATTACATTTGGGATTGACCAATTAAATCGATTACTAAGAGGCACTTCTGTGGCACCTATTTTAACAGTAATGAAGGCAACTCTACTTCCAGCATTACAGTATGGTTGCCACACCTACCCAGGAGCACTGGAATCAACTTTGTAGCAAATTCATTGTAGAGCATACATAAAAACGTTTCAACAGCCGAGATATGCACGTCGCTCAATATTAAGGCTAGAATTGGGACTGGTAAATCAATCAGTAGACTGTAAAGCCTCCTTGCTGAAAGTTAACATTAAGACCAGGATGGCCCCCATGAACTCCTTAAAAGGAAATTTATTTTCAAAATTCCTGGTAATCCTTGGTCCAACCAAATAAGAACTGCCATTTCCACCATACGTATTGAGGAAGCAGTCCTCCATGATGGAGCTACTTCATACCCCGTCTGGAAAAAGGTAATCAATCAGCAACTGAAGGTGACCACCTGGGAACAAGACCTCATAATGGCAGATTACTCAGTGCTGTTTCAGCCTTTGAATGACACCTACCTTGTGGGGAAGCGTCAACCTTATTTCATGGAATATATAAACGCTGAAACACAAAGACAGATTCTTTATATGAGATTACTAATGCTCCCAATAAAAGACTTTAATCCAGCCTGGGTGACCAGGAGATAAAAGAGACTACAGGCTATGCAACTATAAATATGAATCATGGTTACACTTGTTGTGCTGCTGTCCTGCCCTAGGCTACCAAAGGAGACTCCTACTGAAACAAGCCTTCCTGGCCAGTGGGGCGTGTACATGCCAGGAAGCATCTTCTATCTGTTTCAAGACCACGGCTCCCTGGGACCTGGCGAGATGCAGCAAATTTTTCAAAACACTCAGACATTAGCTTTCCCAAATAATGGTAGCAGCACCCAGCCGTAATCAAGGCCAGAACCTAATAACAAAATATGCGGTCCCAGCTAGGAAGGCCACGAAGTAGCCGGGGTTTCCATTGGGGACAGCCAATCGATGTAAATCACCTCAATACGAACTGATGATCGCTACGACAAGTTTAGCCTAGCATAGCATAGAAAGCTAGCATAATTGCAGATTGACCAATTGCTAATCACACTCTGAACATCTTAGTTGTTTTTATTAACTGTGTCCGTTGGAGGCAGCCAATCGATGTAAAGCACCTCAATACGAACTGCTGACCGCTACGTCCAGTTTAGCTTAGCACTACACAGGCTGCCACCGTAAATTCACACTGGAAATTTGCTAACCTTACTTTGAACATATTAGGGGTCGATTACGATGTCGTTCGGAAATGCTCCGAACGGCATTCGGTTCATCCGAATCCGATTCGGAAGCCTTGTTTCCAACTGACTCGGAAACATTTCCGAACGACCGATTATGATGTTCGGAAACCGTTCGGACTGTCCGACTCGGTTCCGAACGGCATTATGAGTAACCGAGTCGTTCGGCGCTGACTCGTACAGGTCTACAGACCACGTTTCCAAACGAGCAATTAGGATGTCAGATTCGGACAGCCTTTCCGAATCAGTTGTTCCAACACGGATCGGCTGTCGGAATCTGACTCTGGGGGCACGTAGCATGCCCCCCTTTACCCGGGCGCCTCCGAATCGGTCCTGTAGGGGTTCACATGGGTCCCCCCTTTCCAACCATGCACAGTGTGGCAGGCACCTCAGGGTGCCCGCCACATGGTGCACGATTTTCCCCCACCACCCTTTTCTTCAATGGGAGCCTGTGTAGTCGGTCAGAACACAGGCTCCCATTGAAGTCAATGGGAGTCCGACCGGACGGTGTTCAGAACCATCGTAATTGGTCGGATGGACTCCCAGAATCCGATTCGGTCGGAAACCATTCCGAAACTGATTCGGTCAGAATGCTTTCCGAACGACATCGTAATCGACCCCTTAGTTGTTATTTCCTGATCCTGCCTATTTTAATGGTCTTTTCTTTTTAACGGCTGTAACCGCACATTGGTTACTCGCAAATTGCACTTTAATCATTCTAGCTTTTTATTGGATTTTAGCCAATTGCAAGGTTTTTATTAACTGTCGTAATTGTACATTGGCCATTTGCTTGTAGCACTTTGAATACTTGACCTTTTAATCAGAGTTTGCCCATTGTAATGGTTTTTATTACCTAAACAACATTTTTTGAATAGAGAAAATTGGCTTGCACACCAATCTCAGTTGCATACCATCTGCTAATGACTAGAGGTCTCTGATTAGTGATAGTATGTAGGTGGCATACGGGTTAGAGTGAATTGAAAAATTTGCGGCAGATTAGGATATTTTTACCGCAACATCCACCTTCTTATCTACCACATCTGAAGGTGAGGCTTGTTATGAAATTATCAAACTTTGAGAAGATAAACATTGTAAAAAATGTGGTTACTGATTGGGGGGCTGAACTCTACTCAAGCAAGAACCACAATCCTTGTCAGGGGTGAGGCACAAATAAACCCCAAATTAACCTGTGCTCAATGCTCTGGTAGCTTGGTATACAGCAGTGAGGCAATTGGTAAAGTACTTATGCAGCACTTTAAACAGTTAAAATATGAAAACACAACACAGGAAAAATCCCACACCAATTTAGAAAAATAGAGTAAATTTAAATAAGTAAATCATAACAGAGTACATTTTGATAAGTAAATCAAGACCAAATACTACAAAAATCCAATCAGTAGAACCGGACATATGCAATTTGAAAGATTTAAGTGAAAATAGCCACAAAAAGCACAAAGTGCCAACTGTGGATATCTGGTCGCGCTAGACATGGACAGTCGCAAGTTCAGGCCTGCTACAGCGACCCAGCTAGGCCCGCTGAACAAGAGTACCTTAAATCCTGGTTGCAAAGTTCCAACTTCTTAAAACTGAATGCGGAAAAAACTGAGGTGGTGGAATTTGGACAGAAATCATCGGTCTGGAGCCAATTATGGTGGCCATCTGCAGCCGGTACCTACCCGGTACCGGTAAATAAGGCAAGGAACCTTGGCTTTCTGATCGATAAAGACCTCACCCTGGCACCACAGATTAACCAAGTCTCGTCAGCTTGCTTCTTTACGTTAAAAGGCTTAAGGAAGATCCTCCCGTTCATCCCTTTTTCATTGAGGAAAACTGTGGTAGGAGCCATGGTCTTATCGAGAATAGATTATTGTAATGCTCTTTATTTGGGAGCAGGTGCAGCCCAACTCTCCAAACTCCAATCAATTCAAAATGCGGCAGCGCGAGTATTGCTCAAACTACCCAAACACCATCCTACATCCACCAGCATAAAGCAACTTCACTGGCTCCCAGTGAGACGACGGGTTGACTTTAAGGCACTCTGCCTAGGACACAAAGCCCTATTTGGAGGTGGGGCTAAGGATGTGCAATCCTTGTTTCCTCGATATGTGCCGTCACGTTTTTTAAGATCTTCTTCTTCTGGATTGGTAGACCTTCCAAAGATCAAAAAAGCAAGGTGTGGAGGTAAACGTTTCTCTTTTTTAGCGGCTAAATTATGGAACTCCCTTCCTCTACATCTGAGACTTCAGCCCAGCAGGTCGGTGTTTAGGAAGGAAATAAAAACTTGGCTCTTCATCCATCCCTGAACCTGTCTGTTGCCGTTCCTGCACACCACTTAGCGCCAAGGCGCCTCAGCAATAGTGCGCTCTACAAATAAATCAGTCAGTCAGTCAAAGAGTTGCGCAGTGCTGTATTGAAAATGTCAAGGATACTTTGTGTAGCAGCGATTCCAGGGAGGCTGCAGGCTGCGAAAGCGATGCAAAGTCCTTGTGCCGGGGAAGTCCATGCAGCAGAGGTGATGCTTTGGTTCACCTTGGGGTTGCGCCGCACAGCATAGGAGATGCATTGATTGTGCTGGATCCACAAGTGGGTTGGCAGAGCACCTTCAGGCCCACTTTTAGGAGTCCAGTTTTGGGGTGGCACCATTTGGAAGGGTAGGACTCACAGATGGCAACATCTATGTGCTGGGTTCAAGGTTGTTGGAATCCTGTTATGTCCTTGAGGCTTCTGATCAGGAGGCCAGCCATTTAGCCCTTGGAGTCACCATGGGGTCCTGGGTTCAGGGATGCCAGCAGAGTGGCAGTCCTTTCAGCAACATAGCAGTCTTTCTTACTGGCAGTGTCCACAGGTGCAGACGTGTACTGAAGAGTCGGGGGTCTGAGGTCCTGGTGCCCAATTTGAAGTGGAGGGAGCTTTTAGAGGTTTCAACCCCCTGAGGTGTCAGCCATCATCCCCATCCTCCCTGTCCTAGCTCAAGCTTGTCTGGGGTCACAAAAGACTAGTGACAAACCCGTTATGAGAAGGCTCAGGCAGAGCCTTTGTGATGTGTAAGTGTAGTAGGTGACAGCTCCTCCTCCTCCTACTCATTAACTCAGAGTGGCACATCATGCTAACACCTGTCTTCCCTTTGTCCCACTGTCTGGGAGAATACGCAAAGACCAACTGGCAGCTACAACTAGTCTTGTGACCTAGAATCAGGCTCCAGGCACCAAATGGTTAGGACAAGAAAATGCCAACTTTCTAAAAGTGGCATTTTCAGAATTGTGATTGAAAATCTGACCTTGCCATTAAAGAGGGCTTTTAATTACAATTCTTTAGACACCAAACTCGACCTGTCTACATGCCCCCTATTGGAAGTTACTGCTTATTAAACATAATAAGGTAGCATCAATGTTATCCTATGGGAGAGGTAGGCCTTGCAGTAGTGAAAAACGAATGTAAGAGTTTTTTCACTACCAGGACTTGTAAAACTTAAAAGTACATTTTTAAATACACTGCACCCTGCCCTTTGGGCGGTTGAGGGCCTATCTTATGGTTGACTTATATGTCTTTAAAGGATGTTTTGGACCTGGCAGAAAGTTTATTTTCCCAGGTGGAGATGGCAGTTTATTAACTGCACACACACACAGGCTTAAATGACAGGCCTGTGACATGTTTAAAGGGCTATTTAACCCTTTGCCTGCGTTGGACAGCCAGGAGCCGTCCAACGTCACTGTGGGCGGGTGCGTCAGATGGCTCCCGGCCGTCCTAGCACCCACCCACAGGGGAAGCGCTGGCGCTCCCCCTGTGGGCCGCCCTTCAAGCTGCCCCCACCGGGGAAGGCAGGGGAAGCCCTTCCGCTGCCCCCCCACCCTCCCTCCACGTCATTAGAGGATACCGGACGCGCTGGAAGCCATTTGCTTCCAGCGCGTCCGCAGGATAGGAGGTAAGTTTCTCCTCGGGGAGGGTGGGGGTTTAATAGAGGCATCGGAGGAAAGGAAAGGGTTTTTCTTTCCTCTGATGTCTCTTTAGGCATTCCTGCTACACGATCGCGCATGGGGCGCGATCGTGCAGCAGGAATGTCCGTTTTTTTTTTTTTTTAAATGCCCTTTGTGTCGGGGAGCGGCCCCTTGGGCAAGGGTCGCTCCCCTTTGGGTAGCATTTATTTGGGCCGTTTCTGCACCCCTGAGAGGGCAAATGGGCCCAAGTAAACTATTAATTTTATTGTGTGCCCACTAGGCCACCAGGGATTTTGTTTTAAAAAAAATATGTTTGTAGGGAGCGGCCCCTTAGGCAAGGGTCACTCCTCTTTGGGTAGAATTTATTTGGGCCGTTTCTGCACCCCTGGGAGAGCAGATCGGCCCAAGTAAACTATTAATTTTATTGTGTGCCCCTAGGCCACCAGGGATTTTGTTTTAAAAAAAATTTGTTTGTGGGGAGCGGCCCCTTAGGCAAGGGTCGCTCCTCTTTGGGGATCATTTATTTTGCCCATTTCTGCCCCCCCTTTGGGGGCAGACGGCCTTGTGATTCTAGGCCCATCTGCCCCCAAGGGGGCCAGGAGCCATTAGACACCAGGGATTGTTTTTGTGTTGTTGGGGAGCGGCCCCTTGGGTAAGGGTCGCTCCCCTTGGGGGAGCAATATGTTTTTGGGGAGTGGCCCCTGAGACATGGGTCACTCCCGTTAGGGGAGCATTTATTTGGGCCGTTTCTGCCCCCCAGGGAGGGCAGATCGGCCCAAATAAACAATTAATTTTATTGTATGCCCACTAGGCCACCAGGGATTTTTTTTTTTTAAATATGTTTGTGGGGAGCGGCCCCTTAGACAAGGGCCGCTCCCCTTTGGGTATCATTTATTTTGGCCATTTCAGCCCCCCTTGGGGGCAGATCGGCCATATATTTTCAGGCCCATCTGTCCTCAAAGGGGGCAGAACCCATTAGACACCAGAGATTGTGTTTGTGTTGTTGGGGAGTGGCCCCTTGGGCAAGGGTCGCTCCCCTTTATGGGGTCATTATTGTGGCCATTTCTGCCCCCTTAAGGGGCAGATTGGCCATTGTTTTCAGGCCCATCTGTCCCCAAAGGGGGCAGAAGCCACTAGACACCAGGGTTTTTTAAATGTTGGTGTTGGGGAGTGACCCCTGGGGCAAGTGTCACTCCCCCTTTATGAGGGTGAATTTTTGGGCTGTTTCTGCTCCCCGTGGGGGCAGAACGGCCTTATGCTTTTAGACCCACCTACCACCTTTGCTTGGCTGGTGGATAGTGTGTGGACTAGTGCATTATTTGCATTTGTGATTGTAATGTTTTATTTCTCCTTTTTATTCTAGTGCAAAGTTTTTGATTCTTGGTTGCGGTTTCGGCAGTGGTTGACCTGCAGTTTTGCGTAGTTGAATTTTTTGGTAAGGAAAACATTTTTGTTGTGTTTACTCCAAATGAGTATTATTGTCATGCATGAATGAATGTTTTGTAAGTGGTGTCATAATAGCAGCATATTTAGTTAGTGTTTTGAGCATGAAATTCTTTGCGATGTGTTTTGCGTTGTCTTGTGTGTAATTTTCTTTTCTTTTTCTTTTTTAGTGGGATATTGTTGGTCCTTTGTGTGTGTGCAGAGTAGGTGGTGGTGAGTCTAGCTGCTTCTGGCAAGTGAGTGGTATAGTTTTGGAGTATATAGGTCTTTGTGATAAAGCCACATTTTGTTTATTACTTATTTTACAAAGTGTTTGTTGTTGTTGACTTGTTTGACAAGTTACCTTTATTAGTAAGGATTATGGCTAGCCGTAGAATTACTGCTCAGCAGGTGGTTGGTATGCTTTTTGAATCTTCCTCTGAGCAGGATTATGAGACTGACAGTGCGTCTGAGGGAGAGGAGGGAGTGCAAGATTCTGGCAGTGAGTTTTCTGTCCACGAGGAATCGTCTGATGATGAAGCTACTCTCAGTGCGGATGAAGCTACTCTCAGTGTGGATGAAGTGCCTGTTTTAGAGGAGGACACTGATGTGTCCATGGTGCAGCAAGAGACATCGGCATTGCAGCCTGAGGCTGAAAGGCTTCCTACTGGAAGTGCTGGACTCTGGGTTGATCCAAACATGGTGCAGCCGGTGTTGCCTGCCTTTAGTGGTGATGCAGGGTGTAGAGTGGATTGTGAAAATATTTTGCCTATACAGTTTTTTCAGTTGTCTATGGATGATGTATTTTTGGCTGAGATTGTTGAGCAGACTCATTTGTATGCTGAACAGTTTTTGAGGGACAACAGTGCCAGGCTTAGGCCCCGCTCTAGAGCTACCTGGTGGACTCCCACAAATCTGGATGAGATGAAGAAGTTTTTGGGTTTGACTTTTTTGATGGGCTTGATAAGGAAGCCGTGCCTGGCTTCATATTGGTCTACCAGTCCCTTGATGGCAACGGCCATATTTCCTGCAATTATGAGTCTTGATCGGTATTTACTTTTGCTTCGGATGCTGCATTTTGTTGATAATGCTTTGGCGTTGCCACGAGATCACCCTGACTGACCGTCTTTTCAAGATTCGGCCTGTTCTTGATCACTTTGTAGATCGATTTTCAGAGATCTATACTCCAGGGAAAGAAATAGCTGTTGACGAGTCTTTGGTCCTGTTCAAGGGCCGTTTGGTTTTTAGATAGTACATTCCTAGCAAGAGGGCACATTATGGAATTAAGATGTATATGTTGTCTGAGAGTAGGACAGGATATGTCTATAATTTCTGGGTGTACACTGGTAGAGATTCCACTATTGAACCCCCTGGTTTTCCGTCCACTTTTGGAGTTTCACAGAAAATTGTGTGGGAACTTGCTAGAGGACTGTTTAACTGAGGTCACCATTTGTACCTTGATAACTTCTACACTGCTGTGCAATTGTTTAAGGAATTGTTCAAAGTGGACACTTTTGCTTGTGGCACAATCCGCTCTAACCGTAAAGGTTACCCAGAAGAGCTTGTTTGCAAAAAGCTTCAGAGGGGACAGTGCAGTGTCTTGTGTAGTCAGGAACTGCTAGCTGTGAAATTTGTGGACAGGAGGGATGTGTACATGCTGACTACCATCCATGATGACAGTACTTCACCTGTGACTGTTTGGGGTCAGGTTGCTGAAGTGCGCAAACCTGTGTGCATTGTAGACTACATTAAGCACATGGGTGGTGTCGACAGAGTAGATCAGAGTTTGGAACCTTACACTGCTGTTCGTAAGGCTTACATGTGGTATGAGAAGTTGGCCATCCATCTCTTCAATTTAGCAACTTTTAATGCTTTTGTTGTGTTCAAAGAGTGTTCTCCTGCGTCAAAGATGACTTTTGTTCAGTTTCAGGAGTCTGTGATAGGCAGCCTTGTTGTAGTGGAACAGGCAAGTGTTCCTAGAGTTGGAGTGGTGGAGGATGTGGCTAGATTGAAAGATCGCCACTTTCCTGATTTAATTCCTCCCACGCCCAAAAAAAAACAATCCCTGTAAGAGATGTAGAGTCTGTTTGCGAAGAGGTATGCGGAAGGAGAGTCGTATGCACAGTGCTGATTGTCCTTCTAATCCTGGGCTGTGTGTGCCCACATGTCTCAGATTGTATCACACTCAAAAGAGTTTTTGGGAGCAACTGTGAGTCTAATAGTGTACTGCCTGGTCTGTATGGTTTTTTATAGTTGTTGTTCAGTTTCACGGTTGGCATTAGAATGATGTCTTTAGTTACTGCTGTTGTTTTTGTAGTTATAGTTTTGTATCTAGTCTCAATTGGTTTGTGTTTTCTTTCTTGTTAAAAAAAATTTGATGACAGTGTGCGTGGACTGGCGCTTGGCTGACGGTGTGCGTGGACTGGCACTTGGCTGGCGGTGTGCGTGGACTGACGCTTGGCTGGCGGTGTGGCTGGGCTGGTGCTTGGCTGGCAGTATGCATGGGCTGGCGCTTGGCTGGCAGTGTGTGTGGGCTGGTGCTCGGCTGTCGGTATGCGTGGGCTGGTGGTGTGAGTGGACTGGCATTTGGCTGGCAGTGTGTGAGTAGTGACTTGCTGCTGGTCATTACACACTCTGCTAGTCAAACGCTACTGCAGACACTATGTTGACCACCAGCCGGTATGATTGCTGTGTCAGTCATGTGGGCGTATGAAAGTGATGGGGCCCTTGAATGGCGCTGTCTGTTGATGTGAATGTTGTAATGTGCTGAGCCCGCGGCTGGCGGTGTGAATGGTCTTGTGTGTCACGTATGAAAGGTGTGTGAATGGCCTGTAAAGAGGTTGGTGCCTTGTCGTGGCTTTACAGCTCATGAGCTGTGAGTCATTGGTTCAGGTTTTTAACCTTTTAAATATTAACAGTGCATTTCCTTTTTGTGAAATCTCTTGTTAATAGAATTTTACGCTCGGAACCTTCACTCACCCTCGTGCCAAATCCAACCAGTATGTGTGAGTACTTAAGGACAGTGGCGGCTGGTCCATAGGGGGCGCAAGGGCGGCGACTTCCCATCAACAGCAGGCATGAGGAGAGAAAAGTTACTCTGTGCATTTCCATCCTCCAGAAATGCAAACGGACGAACCGACAGATTTGTCAGTTCGTTTTGCTTTCATTTCTGTGCAGGTGTCAACGGAAGTGCACAGAGGAGCAACACAGGGCATGGGTGATTAAGCTCCATGTATTGCGCATGTGTGAAGAGCGCTTTTCATTTCAGCCCTCTTCACACATTCGCAACCCATATACATGCTGCGCATGCTCTTTGCAGCGCAGCTTGTCTGAGAATCGATGCCTGCACGGGCTGTGAGGCAAAATCGCCCCAGGTCCTATCAGGAGTCAGGATGGAGCAGGAGTGAAAAGAGGGTTAACACTCAGCTCTAACTTGATTCCTGATAGAGCTGTGATCAGCACGTTCCTGGCGCTGCAATTGAAAGACCAAATGGAGCCATTCAAGACGTGCAGAAACACGCAGGTAAGTAAACTGTCAGAGCAGAATTCCACTATAACGGGCAGAGCACTTAATGAGATTTAAAACTGCCTTAAAATGAAGCCTGACACAATTTGACAATGTTGCCTACAGTAAGGATTCATTTAAAAACGTTTCCTATAACTTTTCATCATACTTGACAATCGCGCTTCTGTACACGTTTTATAAATATATTCTGTACTCATTGTTTTGTCTTTGTTTGCTTTAATTGCTGAATTTGGAAATAAAATACTCCAATGTTTGGCAGAGGAAAGGGGTTTTAAGTCATGAGGGCCAGAGCTTGAAAACCAGAGTCTGACAGTCAATTTACAAATGTATTTCAAAATAAATCTGCTGCAATTAAATTGGCATCAAGCACATATTTGACAGTAAATCTGTTCTAGATTACCTGACTGGTCACAAAGAGGCTGCATTTCAAACTATTTTACAGGGTCAAGACACCTGATGCAGAGGTCTATGTCCGCCCAGCAATTTTGAGGGGATTATACTGGAAATGATGACTCTAGTGATTAACACAGCTCTGGGAGAGTTATTTGTTTTGCCCATTCACAGTTTTGACTCAAAGTAGTATAGAGGATTAATGTGCCTGCTGCAAGGCATACCGTGTAACGTGCAGATCACAGAATATTTAGCTAGGTAAGTGAGCTACTGCTTCTGACACTGAGGTTATTTTGTTACTTCCAGTTCTTAAGTTGAAATATTCTAATATTGTACAGTGATCTATTTACTGGCATGAAGGTGCTGCAAGCAAACTGTAAGTGATGGGTTTACATCCTTATTTTTTCTCAATCTGTTATTCTAAGATTGCAAAGTAGAGTTCCTTTGAGAAGTGATAAAGTCTTGTTAGTACAGACAATTACAATCAACTGCATTACGTTTTATATTCTAACTATATGTCCCTCCCAGTCATTAACTCTTAACATATAACATCTAGAAGTTTGGATGATATGAGATTCCTACACCCTGTAAGACTCAATGTCTTGTGTAACCTTTCCTGTACATTGATTTACACACTTTATGAGTTATTGTGCCTCTCTGTGTGATGAAAGCACTCTGACACCCTACACTTAGATGAGTAGTGCTATAAAAGAATGACATAGA
Organism: Calotriton arnoldi; assembly: GCA_963921515.1. Classification (NCBI taxonomy): domain Eukaryota; kingdom Metazoa; phylum Chordata; class Amphibia; order Caudata; family Salamandridae; genus Calotriton; species Calotriton arnoldi. The sequence continues at coordinate 2,346,717 of CAWUFW010001369.1, forward strand.
AGAATTCAGTAGATGACAGTTAAATCAATATCACACTATTTAGAAAAAAGAAATTGAGTGTTAGAACTCCCTGCTAATTCCCACTGGGAGTCAGGCTTGCTCCCTTCGCTCACTCCTTTTATAATGTAAAGTGATATATTTTTTGCCTCACCACTTTCAAAGTTCACCAGCCGCCACTGCTTAAGGAATTGTTCATTTTGAAGTAATATTTGTCTTTTCTGTCTCTCTCTGCCAAGGTGTACATTGTCTCCACATTGTCTGTGGATGTGAGTGTTGTAATGTGCTGGGGCCGCAGCTGGTGGTGTGAAAGTGTGTGTCAAGTATGAAAGGTGTGTGAATGGCCTGTAAAGAGGTTGGTGTCTTGTCGTGGCTTTACAGCTTATGAGCTGTGAATCATTGGTTCAGGTTTTTAACCTTTTAATTATTAACAGTGCATTTCCTTTTTGTGAAATCTCTTGTTAATAAAATATACATTTTGAACCTTTCACTCACCCTCATGCCAAATCCAACCAGTATAAGTGTGTACTTGAGGAACAGATGGTTAGGCAGTCATATTTGTCTCATCTGTCTTTTGTACTAAGGTGTAGTCTGTCTCTAGGGAAAATTTACCAACTTTAGATATTTCTGTAAAGCAAAAAAAATGGGGAGTGCTGGGTGGTGTGCCTCTCATGGATCCCAACAAGTTTTTTTACTCACAATGCCATGCAAACCTCAAAATGTGATTATAGTCACACCTTTTCCTTGCATTACTGTGTCCTAATATTCTGGTGTCAGAAAAACCACAGTTTTCCTACCATCCAGCATTCCCCCCAGGTCTCCCGATAAAAATGGTACCTCACTCGTGTGGGTGGGTCAAGCACCTGCGACAGGCAAGGGCCCAAAACATATTGAGGCAACATCAAAATTACCTATCACAAAACAACCTGGTTTTGCAAGGGGGTTCACCTGGGTTTTTGGCCCCGGGCTCAGCGGCCAGCTTGGGAAACTTACCAAACCCACACATTTCTGAAAACTAGACACCCGGGGGAGTACAGAGCGGTATGGCTTGCGTGGGCCCCCTAAAGTTTTCCTACCCAGAATCCCCTGCAAACCTCAAATTTAGCTGAAAAAAATCACATTTTTCTCGCATTTCTGTGTGGGAAAGTTCTGGAATCTGGAAGGATCCACAAATTTCCTACCACCCAGCATTCCCCCAGGTCTCCTGATAAAAATGGTACCTCACTCGTGTGGGTGGGTCAAGTGCCCGCGACAGGCAAGGGCCCAAAACATATTGAGGCAACATCAAAATTACCTATCACAAAACAACCTGGTTTTGCAAGGGGGGGTACCTGGATTTTTGGCCCCGGGCTTGGCGGCCATCTTGGAAAACCTACCAAACCCACACATTTCTGAAAACTAGACACCCGGGGGAGTCCAGCGAGGTATGGCCTGCATGGTCCCCCAACGTTTTCCTACCCAGAATCCCCTGCAAACCTCAAATTTAGCTGAAAAAAAATCACATTTTCCACCTTTGTGTGGAATCACCGTGCCGGCACAAATGTCCTACCCCACAGCGTTCCCCTCAGTCTCCCGAGTAAAATGATACCTCCCTTGTGTCGGTGGGGCAAGGCCCTCTGACTGGGAAGAGCCAAAAACATAGCGATTAAGGGTTTGGTAGGTTTCCGATGATGGCCGCCGAGCCCGGGGCCAAAAACCCAGGTGACCCCCCTTGCAAAACCAAGTTGTTTTGTGATAGGTAATTTTGATGTCTCCTCAATACGTTTTGGGCCCTTGCCTGTCGCGGGTACTTGACACACCCACGCAAGTGAGGTACCATTTTATTGGGAGACCTGAGAGGCACGCTGGGTGGTAGGAAATTTGTGGATCCATGCAGATTACAGAACTTTCCCACACAGAAATGTGAGAAAAATGTGATTTTTTTTCAGCTAAATTTGAGGTTTGCAGGGGATTCTGGGTAGGAAAACGTTAGGGGGTCCACGCAAGCCATACCTCGCTAGACCCCCGGGTGTCTAGTTTTCAGAAATGTGTGGGTTTGGTAGGTTTCCCAAGATGGCTGCCGAGCCCAGGGCCAAAAACCCAGGTGACCCCCCTTGCAAAACCAGGTTGTTTTGTGATAGGCAATTTTGATGTCTCCTCAATAAGTTTTGGGCCCTTGCCTGTCGTGGGTACTTGACCCACCCATGCGAGTGAGGCACCATTTTTATCAGGAGACCTGGGGGAACGGTAGGTGGTAGGAAATTTGTGGATCCACGCAGTTTCCAGAACTTTCCACCACAGAAATGTGAGGAAAATGTGTTTTTTTTTACGAAGTTTCAGGTTTGCAAGGGATTCTGGGTAACATAACCTGGTGAAAGCCAGACAAGTCACCCCATCCTAGATTCCTCTGGGTGTCTCGTTTTCAAATATGTATAGGTTTGCTAGGTGTTCTTAGGTGCCGGCAGAGCTAGGGTTCAAAATCTACAGCTAGGCACTTTGCAAAAAAAGGGTCAGTTCTCACTGTGAAAATGTGGTGTGTCCACTTTGCGTTTTGGGCCGTTTCTTGTCGCGGGCACTAGGCCTACCCACACAAGTGAGATACCATTTTTCTCGGAAGACTTTGGGAAATGCGGGGTGGGTGGAATTTTGTGGATCCATGCAGATTCCAGAACTTTCCACCACAGAAATGCGAGGAAAATGTTGTTTTTTGACAAAGTTTGAGGTTTGCAAGGGATTCTGGGTAACAGAACCTGGTGCGAGCCAGACAAGTCACCCCATCCTGTGTTCCCCTGGGTGTCTAGTTTCAATTTTTTTTTAGGTTTGCTAGGTTTCCCTAGGTGCCGGCAGAGCTAGGGCTCAAAATCTACAGCTAGGCACTTTGCAAAAAAAGGGTCCGTTTTCACTGTGAAAATGTGGTGTGTCCACGTTGCGTTTTGGGCCGTTTCCTTTTGCGGGCACTAGGCCTACCCACACATGTGAGGTACCATTTTTCTCGGAAGACTTTGGGAAATGCGGGGTGGGTGGAAATTTGTGGATCCACGAAGGTTCCAGAACTTTCCACCACAGAAATGTGAGGAAAATGTGTTTTTTTTTTACAAAGTTTGAGGTTTGCAAGGGATTCTGGGTAACAGAGCCTGGTGAGAGCCTGACAAGTCACCCCATCCTGGATTCCCCTGGGTGTCTAGTTTTCAAAAATGTATAGGTTTTCTAGGTTTCCCTAGGTGCCGGCAGAGCTAGTGTTCAAAATCTACAGCTAGGCACTTTGCAAAAAAAGGGTCAGTTTTCACTGTGAAAATGTGGTGTGTCCACATTGCGTTTTGGGCCGTTTCCTGTTGCGGGCACTAGGCCTACCCACACAAGTGAGGTCCCATTTTTCTTGAAAGACTTTGGGGAATGTGGGGTGGGTGGAATTTTGTGGATCCACGCAGATTCCAGAATTTTCCACCACAGAAATGTGAGGAAAATGTGTTTTGTTTTACAAAGTTTCAGGTTTGCACAGGAGTCTGGGCAACAGAACCTGGTGAGAGCCAGACAATTCTCCCCATCCTGGATTCCTCTGGGTGTCTAGCTTTCAAAAATGTATAGGTTTGCTAGGTTTACCCAGGTGCCGGCAGAGCTAGGGTTCAAAATCTACAGCTAGGCACTTTGCAAAAAAAAGGTCCATTTTAACTGTAAAAATGTGGTGTGTCCACGTTGCGTTTTGGGCTGTTTCCTGTCGCGGGCACTAGGCCTACCCACACAAGTGAGGTACCATTTTTCTCTGAAGACTTTGGGGAATGCGGGGTGGGTGGAAATTTGTGGATCCACGCAGATTCCAGAACTTTCCACCACAGAAATGTGAGGAAAATGTGGTTTTGCTTTGACAAAATTTGAGGTTTGCACGGGATTCTGTTTAACAGAACCTGGTGAGAGCCAGACAAGTCACCCCATCCTGGATTCCCCTGGGTGTCTAGTTTTCAAAAATGTATAGGTTTGCTAGGTTTCCCTAGGTGCCGGCAGAGCTAGGGTTCAAAATCTACAGCTAGGCACTTTGCAAAAAAAGGGTCCGTTTTCACTGTGAAAATGTGGTGTGTCCGCGTTGCGTTTTGGGCCGTTTCCTGTCACGGGCACTAGGCCTACCCACACAAGTGAGGTACCATTTTTCTCGGAAAACTTTGGGGGAATGCGGGGTGCATGGAATTTTGTGGATCCACGCAGATTGAGGTACCATTTTTATCGAGAGACTTAGGGTAACACAGAATTGTAGAGCAACTGTTATTACCTATTGACTTTCGATGCATTTCTGCCTTCCAAATGAAAGACAATGTGTAAAAAAGTAGTCACTTTGAAAAATGTCCTATAATTCTCATGCTAGTATGGGTACTCACAATTTCGGAAATGTGCAAATAGCTACTGTTTCTAAACTCTATATTTTGTTCCAATTTCAGAAATACATAGGTGTCTTTCATCACGATTTTTCACTGTATATATTTTTCCAAATGAATTGCTATATACCCGGTACATAATAAAAAACCATTGCAAGACGCTGCTCAGTTATTGGCTCTGGGTTCGTCGGGTTCTTGGTGAACCTACAAGTCCTATATAGCCCCACAACCAGAAAGGTCCAGCGGATGTATCGGTATAATGCTTTCAAACATCTGTCATGATTAGAAGAAGTTACAGGTAAAAACGTTGGCACAAATGGCTGATTTTTCCCAACTCATTTTCAATTTTTCCTATTTTCAACTGTTAGTTTCTATAAAGAAACCTTGAAGGATCTACACAAATGACTTCTTGCTGAATTCAGAATTTTGTCTACTTTTCTAAAATGTATAGCTTTCCAGGATCCATTATTTCTTTCATACTTATTTCTACCATAAACTGGAAGAAGGTAAAAAGCACAAAAAATAGCAAAAATAGGCTATGTCCCAGTAAAATGCCAAAACTGTGTAAAAAATGTTGGTTTTCTGACAAAAGTCTGTCAGTCCCTGAAAGCTGGGAAAATGGTGATTTCAGCCCCATAAACCCTTTGTTGATACCATTTGCAGGGAAGAAACCAGAAGCTTTCATTTGCAGCACTTTTTTCCCATTTTTCCAAATAAAACCAAAATTTAGCTGTGTTTTGGCTAATTTCTGGGTCCCCTCCAGGGCAATCCACAAACCCTGGGTACCTTTAGAATCCCCGTCATGTTGGAAGAAAAGGACACAAATTTGGTGTGGATTCCTTATGTGGTAAAAAAGTTACAGGGGACTAAGCGCAAACTCCAGCAAATAGCCCAAAAAAGGCTTAGCGGGGGGGGGGGGGAAGGCCTAGCAGCGAAGGGGTTAAGATTAGTGCTGCTGGCCACTAATAGCATTTAATTTACAGGCCCTGGGCACATGTAGTACCACTTTACTTGGGACTTACAAGCAAATTAAATAGGCCAATTAGTGTAAACCAATTGTAACAAGTTTAAAGGAAAAAGCATAAGCACTTAAGCACTAGCAATGGTAAAGTGCGCAGAGTCCTAAAAGCCAATAAAAACGGTTTCAGAAAACAGAAGGGTGAAGACAAAAAGTTCGGGGGTGACCCTACAGAGAGAGCCAAGTCCAACAAACATGCTGTCAAAGCGTCCACCTTTACTACAGGGGGAAATTCCTATTTAACCCTGTAAAGTATATCACTTTGAAAGAATTATTGGATATCCCATCTTTTCAGCCTCCTTCCACTCTCTGGCTAATGCTTTGTGAACAGCAATGAATGGGAAGTTATTTAGGTTCTTTGGAACATCTTCAGGAAGTGCATAAGTAAAATAAGTATTCCTTATGTGGGCCAATTTCACCCAAGATCAGTTTTCCGGAGAAAGCAGCCCCTCACACCCTGCTCTTTTTCACTCTCAACGTCGTCAGAATCAGACTGCCGTTTGGGATGTTTGGACACAAAAGGACCATCTCTTGACTGCAGTGCTGCAGAAACTGGATTATCTATAATCTCTTGCAATTTAGCTTTAGTAGAAAAGTCAGATGTACTAATGACTGAACTTCCTTCTTCCTCCTGTATTTGAGCGTTTTCATAAGGAGGATAAGTGTGCTTTCACTTGGTGATACACACTCTGGCTTCCATTATCTCAACAAACACAGCTCTCAGAATAGGTCAAGTGCTTCCTGTTTGAGGATGCTTCCATAGCAACCAAGTCGCACAACCCCAGTGATCCTGTGACTCCCAACTTAGAAAGTTCAGGCAGAGTGCTGGCAGTGATCTTGAGGCACCAGACTCTGAATTGAAACCATTCGCATACCTCCTCTGTGAAGTAAACGGCGTAGAGCAGGCAGTCAGTAAGAAACAAGCATTGGCAACGCCAATGGGTCTCACCTATGCAAGAGCCATTCGCTTTGCCAATATGTTTTAGCCATGTTGTACACCAGCATGACTGCTGTTCAGTATGGCCAAACTTTAGTGGGGTAGAGGAGAGTGGCGTGGAGTGTCATACAGTGGAGTAGAGTGGAGTGAAATGGAGTGGGTCGGTGTGGAGTGGCGTAGAGTGGTGTAGAGTATTTTGAGTGGCTTGGAGTGGAGTGAAATGGAGTGTTATGGAGTGGTGTGGACTAGTATGGAGTGTTGTGGAGTGTCGTGGAGAGATTAGTGTCGTAGAGTGGAAGGGCATAGAGTGGAGTAGAGTGTCAAAGTGGAGTAGAGTGTCATAGAGTTGAGTGGAGTGGTGCACAGCAGAGTGGAGTGGCTCAGAGGGTGTTGCATAGAGTGGAGAAGTGTAGGAGAGAGGAATGGCATAGAGTGGAGTGGAATAGAGTGGACTGGAGGGCGTAAAGTGGAAAGGAGTATTGTGCCGCAAAATAGAGTGGAGTAAAGTGGCATGGAGTGACATAGCGGGAGTTGCATAGAGGTTCATAGAGTGGAGTGGTGTTGTAGAGTGGCATAGAGTGGAGTAGAGTGTCATAGAGTGGAGTAGTGTAGAGTGTAGTGTTGTATAGTGGAGTAGAGCGGCCTAGAGTGAAGTGGCAAAAAAGTACAGTGGTGCAGAGTAGATTGGCATAGAGCGCAGTTGTGTAGAGTGCATTGGTTGTGAGTAAAGTGGTGTAGAGTGCATTGGCATAGAGTGCTGTGGCATAGAGTAGAGTGGCATAGAGTGCAGTAGAATAGAGTGCAGTGGCGTAGAGTGCAATCGCATAGAATAGATTGCTTCAGAGTCCGGCGAAGTGGCGTAGAGTGGAGTGGTGCAGGGTAGTGTGCAGAGGTGTAGAGTGCAGTGACAGAGTAGAGTGGTGTAAAGCACAGTGGCACAGAGTTCAGTGGTTCAGAATAGATTAGAGTGTCGTGGAATGATGCAGAGTGTAGTGGCAGAGAGGTATAGTAACATAGAGTGCATTGGTCAGAGTGCAGTAGAGTGGCATAGAGTTGAGTGGTGCAGAGTAGAGTGCAGTTGCATAGTGTGCAGTGGCATAGAGTAGAGCAGTGCACAGTAGAGTGGTGCACAGTACAGTGGTGCAGAGAGCAGTGGCATAGAGTACAGTGGTGCAGAGTAGAATATAGTGGAGTAAAGTTCAGTGACGTAGAGCGCAATGGTGTAGAGTGGCATATTGGCAGTGGAATAGCGTGCAGTGGCATAGAGTGCAGTGGTGCAAAATAGAGTGGAATTGAGTTCAGTGGCAGAGAGTGCAGTCTTGCAGAGTGAGGTGGCGCAGAGTGTTGCAGAGTAGAATATTGTGGCATAGAGTGCAGTGGTGTAGAGTGTATTGGTTTTGAGTATATTGGTGTGAGTGCATTGGCATAGAGTGCAGTGGTGTAGAGTGCAGTTGCATAGAGTAGATTGTTTCAGAGTAGAGAGAAGTGACGTAGAGTGGAGAGATGCAGGGTAGAGTGCAGTGTCAAAGAGTAGTGACGTTGAGCGCAGTGGCGTAGAGTAGAGTGGTGTAGAGTAGAGTGGGGTAAAGTGCAGTGGCATAGAGTAGATTGGTTCAGAGTAGAGTAAAGTGGCGTAGAGTGGAGTGGTGCAGTATAGAGAGCAGTGGCATAGAGTAGTGGCATAGAGTGCATTAGCATAGAGTGCAGTGACATAGAGTGCAGTGTTGCAGAGTAGAGTGGAGTGGCCTAGACCGGAGTGGTGTAAAGTGCAGTGGCGAAGATTGCAATGGTGCATAGTAGAATGGGTTACAATCCACTAGCATAGAGTAGAGTCATGCAGAGCAGAGTAGAGAGGCGTAGAGTGAAGCGGTGTACAGTGCAGTGTCATAAAGTGCAGTGGTGCACAGTAGATTAGAGTGTCGTAGAGTGTCGTAGAGTAAAGTGGTGCAAAATAGAGTGGGGCAGAATAGAGTGGCACAGAGTTCAGTGGCAGCGAGTGCAGTATTGGATTGGCCTAGACTCGAGTGGTGTAGAGTGCAGTGGGGAAGAGTGCAATGGTGCATAGTAGAATGGGGTAGAATGCACTGGCATAGAGTAGGGCGGTGCAGAGCAGAGTAGAGAGGCGTCGAGTGAAGTGGCGTAGAGTGCAGTGTCATAGAGTGCAGTGGTGCACTGTAGATGAGAGTGGCATAGAGTGCATTGGCGTAGAGTGCAGTAGAGTGTTGTACAGTAGAGTGGTGCAGAATAGAGTGGTGCAGAGTAGAGAGGCACAGAGTTCGGTAGCAGAGAGTGCAGTATTGCAGAGCTGTAGTGTAAAGTGGCGTAGAGTGTAATTGGTGTAGAGTGCAGTGGTTTAGAGTGTTGCAGAGTAAAGTGATCTAGAGTGTAGTGCTGCAGAGTAGATTGGTGTAGAGTGTAGTGGCTTAGAGTGTATTGGTTGTGAGTAAAAGTGGTGTATAGTGCATTGACATTGAGTGCAGGGGCATAGAGTGCAGCAGCATAGAATAGAGTGGCATGGTATGGAGTGGCGCAGGGTAGATTGCAGTGGAGTGGCATAGAGTGGAATGGCACAGAGTGGAATGGGCTGGTGTAGAGTAGAGTGACATAGAGTAGATTGTTTCAGAGTAGAATGCAATGTTATAGAGCGCAGTGAAGTTGAATGCAGTGTCATAGAGTGTAGTGGTGCAGAGTAGATTAGAGTTGCTTAGAATTAATTGGCATAGAGTGCAGTGGCATAGAGTGCAGTGGTGCAGAGTAGAATAGAGTGGAGTAGAGTGCCGTGACGTAGAGCGCAATGGTGCAGAGTGGCATAGTGTGCAGTGGCATAGCGTGCAGTAGCATAGAGTGCAGTGGTGCAGAGTAGAGTGGCATTGAGTTAAGTGGTGGAGAGTGCAGTCTTGCAGAGTGGTGTGGTGCAGAGCAGAATATCGTGGCAAAGTGCAGTGGTGTAGAGTGCATTGGTTTTGAGTAAACTGGTGTTGAGTGCATTGGCATAGAGTGCAGTAGTTTAGAGTAGGGTAGAGTGGTGCAGAGCAGTGTAGAGTGCAGTGGTGTAAGGTAGAGTGGACTGGTGCAGGGTAGAGTGCAGTGGCATAGAGTAGTGGCGTAGAGCACAGTGGCATAGAGCACAGTGGCGTAGAGTAGAGTGTGTAGAGCAGAGTGGTGTAGAGTGCAGTGACATGGAGTAGATTGTTTCAGAGTAGAGTGAAGAGGCGTAGAGTGGAGTGGTGCAGGGTAGAGTGTAGTGGCATAGAGTAGTGGCATAGAGTGAATTGGCGTAGAGTGCAGTGTCATAGAGTGCAGAGTAGATTGGCATAGAGTGGTGTGGCTTAGACTGGAGTGGTTTAGAGTGCAGTGGCGAAGAGTGCAATGTGCATAGTAGAATGGGGCACAATGCTCTGTCATAGAGTAGAGTGTTGCAGAGTACAGAGGTGTAGAGTGAAGTGGCAGTGGCGCACAGTAGATTAGAGTGGCGTAGAGTGTAAAGGCATAGAGTGCATTGGCATAGAGTGCAGTACAGTGTCGTAGAGTAGAGTGGTGCAGAGTAGAGTGGCACAGAGTTCAGTGGCAGAGAGAGCCGTATTGCAGAGTGTAGTGTTGTAGAGTACAGTGGTGTAGAGTAGAGTGGCGTAGAGTGCATTGGGGTACAGTGTAGTGGCGTAGACTGGTGCAGAGTAAAGTGACATTGAGTGCAATAGTGTAGAGTGAAGTGGTGTAGAGTAAAGTGTTGCAGAGTATAGTGACCTTCAGTTTAGTGCTGCAGAGTAGATTGGCATAGAGTGAAGTGGTGTACAGTGTATTGGTTTTGAGTAAAGTGGTGTAGAGTGCATTGACATTGGGTGCAGTGGCAGTGTGCAGCGGCATGGAGTGGCGCAGGGTAGATTGCAGTGGTGTGGAGTGGCATAGAGTGGAATGGGATGGTGTACAGTGCAGTGACATAGAGTAGATCAGAGGTCTTCAATCTGTGGTGCATGACCCCCAGGGGGGCTGTGGAGTCCTGGGAAGGGGGGCGGGGGGGCGTGCATTCCCCAGCCTCACTTGTGTCTGGAATCCAAAACGTTTGCTTTCATTTGGAAAAAAGACAACCATCCTGAGAGGGCTAGTTTTGATTGTTAAAATGCTTCAGCTGAAGTTTCATTAATTGAGTCTCCTGTGCTGTGAAAAGCCTTCCTGCCAGGGTGACTGCTAGCCTGAATGAAATGCAAATGTGCATTATTAGTTAATCTGCGAGTGTAAAGGGTGCTTGGGAGCCGTTGATTGGATCACTCCAAGCTTTGTGAGTGGTAGTGCAAAGAGTTATCAATTGGGCTGTGTTGTGCGTGCTTTTAATCATAATTGTATTTACACAGCCCTTAGTACCCCAAAGGAGGTGTTGAAGGGACAGTTATGTAAAAAGAAAATTGCATTACATACGCTCGGGTATTACTAAAATCTACATTTTGGAAGCACCATTTTATCGTAAAACTATTTGCACATTTTGTAGCAGTCTATCTTATACTGTGTGTAGTGCAAGTATAAAATAATGACTTACATATTCACAGTGCTTTCTGTCGAAGGCTGTGACCTCGTAGCACTAAAAATACACAAGTCACTCTTCCCCACTGCAGAAACCAAGATTTAATTCTGTGGCCCTCTGGTTACACAGAGACCTCTGCGGTGCATTAACTAATAGAGGTTTCATAATGTACTACAGAGCATTTCCCACTGAGTTATGTTATGTTATGTTAAGATAGCTTGTAGAGCGCACAGCTGCCCCAGCTACGGGGCGTCCCGGCGCTTAGCAAAAAAGAGGCTAAGTAACAACTTCTTAAATTTATTTTTCATTTAAGCTGGCCATTATTTTATATGTAGCTTCCTGATGGAAAAAGACCTAAAAAACGTACAGAATATTTTGGGGCTTATTTATGAGAAGCTTGCACCGCCAGAGCATCACGTTTTTTGACGCTCCCGCAGCGCAAGCATGGAAACCATATCTATGAGGAGGCGCAAAGTCACTCTGCATGGCTTTGCGTGGCCTCACAGATATGGAGTAAGACAAAGCAGCTCAAGTCACTCTGAAATGTTTTTATTTCTCCTCTTTTTTTCCTCTTTCCATGTGTGCTACATTCTGCAGCACATATAGATCGAGGAAAACGCCTCTCTGGATTGTTTAAGTGAAGGAAGTTGCCCCTTCCTGCATAAGAAGAATCCTGCTTATGTTGGTGCTAGGCAGACATTTGTGCGCCAATGCAAGGGGAAAGGACATGAATGCACCGTATTTCATAAATACGGTGCAGTCCTGCCGTTTCACATTGGTGTAGGGCAGCCCATCAAGAAGACTGTCCTACGTTAATTCCTCATAAATGAGGCCCTTTGTTTTTAGTTACACCTTTGACCACCCCCTCACGCTCACTGACCTTTGGTTTTCTAAACACTGTTCAATATTATTTCCCCATCGTAAAAATGATTTGCTGTGGGAATTGGGGGCGTTTATAGTTGTCAATAGTTGTCGATGATAAGGCCTACCAGGTTGTAAACATTTACGCCTAAAACGTTTTGACAAGGGGGTCTCGGTATCAAAAAGTTTGAAGATCTCTGGAGTAGAGTGTTTCAGAGCAGAGTGCAATGCTGTACAGTGCAATGTAGTTGAGTAGAGTGTAGTGGTGGTGCAGAGTATATTAGAGTTGCTGAGAGAGAATTGGCGTAGAGTACAGTGGCATAGAGTGGAGCGATGTAGAGCGTAGTGGCGTACAGTGCATTGGCATAGAGTGCAGTAGAGTGGTGAAGAGTACAGTGGTGTAGAGTGGAGTGGCATAGAGTGCAGTGGTGCAGAGAAGAGAGGCGTAGAGGTCAGTGGCATTGAGTGCAGTGTTGCAGAGTAGAGTGGTGTACAGAGAAGTAGAGTGGAGTGGTGCAGGGTAGAATGTAGTGGCGTAAAGTGTAGGGATGCAGAGTGTAGTGGCATAGAGTACATTGGAGTAGAGTGGCATACAGTGAAATAGAGTAGAGTGGAGTGGTGCAGGGTAGGGTCTAGTGGTATAGATTGCAGTGGTGTAGAGTGTAGTGGCATAGAGTAGAGTGGCATAGAGTTCAGTGGCAGAGAATGCAGTGTTGCAGAGTAGTCTGTCATAGAGTGCAGTGGTGTAGAGTGCATTTGCGAGTGCAGTGGCATAGAGTAGTGCAGAGTAGAGTGGCATAGAATGCAGTGACACAGAATACAATGGCATAGAGTGCAGTGGCATATAGTGCAGTGGCATAAAGTGTTGTAGAGTAGAGTATAGTGGCATACAGTGCCGTGGCACAGAGTAGATTGGTATAGTGCAGTGGTGTAGAGTGATTTGGGTCTGAATAAAGTGGTGTAAAGTGCATTGGCGTAGAGTGGGGTGGCACAGAGTCGAAATGGAGTGGCATGGAATGGCACTGAGTAGATTGTTTCAGAGTAGAGGGGAGTTATACACGGTACAGTACAGTGGCATAAAGTGCAGAGTAGATTAGAGTGTCGTAGAGTGTTTTGGCATAGAGTGCAGTGGAGTGGTGTGCATAGGTGTAGAGTGCAGTGGCGAAGAGTGCAGTGGTGCACAGTTGAGTAGTGTGGGGTAGAGTCCATTGGCATAGAGTAGAGTGGTGTAGAGTAAAGAGGTGTAGAGTGGAGTGCAATGATGCAGTGTGGAGTAGCATGGAGTGGCGTAGTGTGTAGTGGTGCATAGTAGACTGCAATGTTGTGGAGTGGTGTAGAGTAGAGTGGAGTGGGGTAAAGTAGAGTGGAGTGGGTTAAAGTGAAGTATGCATATAGTGTGGTAGCGTACTGCCATTACAGACACCACATCTTCAATTGAAATGACCAATACATTTACACAGACATGCGGTTTTACTGATAAAAGTATACTGCGCACAAACGATAATGTGTGGAAATGTCATCACCTATATTTGTTTCCACCACACTTTAGAATTACCAACACATGTGCTTCATTTGTGCTATTCTAATATCTGCACAGTTCATTTACATACATTTACATTTTGTTGTCTGCTAGAAAAACAAATAAATCATACACCCCCAGTAGACAGTATGAATTTCACATAAATCCTCTTACTTTGAAGTCAGAGAAAAAAAGTTAACACCAAGCTTCCTGGAAAACACAGTCTGACATTTGACCTCTGGCTTTGAATGCATGGCAAAGGCAACCAGATAGGAACAAAATGTAAGGGCCCGTTTACAGAAATTGAACACTGGTGGTAGAATACAGGAAATAGGGTTTGGGTAACGGAAGGGACAAACTCATACTGGACAGCCTAAAACAAATGGAGCTAGAAAATATAAAGCAAGCAAATGTGAGTTACAAACCACAAAGCCAATGGTAAGCAATGGCGGAATGCATTCCCAAGGAGCTTTCCAAATGTCCCCAAGATGTTGTTAACAAACCACACATTCTACTCAGGACCACTAGAGAAGGACCTGGCCACAGCATGAAGATCTGTATGGAGAGCCGGCTCAGGCGGGGCCACTTTAGCAGTAACTAGGAGGGTGAAAGGTAAAAACACTGAAGCAGGTCTAAAGTGTAAACACGGGCACTATAAATTAATACTTAAAAGTAAATAATCTCATGAGTATGTAGGTAAACTTATCAATGATAGACAAAACAGGACAAGATTTGTGATGACACCACTTTTTCCTCCGGCATAAGGCGTGGAGCTAATGTTAAGTATCCTGGGAACATTATGATTCTGGCTTGAATTAAAGGGTAGGTAAAGCACTGTTTACAACAAGAGGCAGGACATCTATATGTCAGGACTGGAACAAGGAAGACTGACGAGGAGACACTGGCACAGAGGAGGAGGGCGTGGTTTCCCCAACCACTCGAGCTCATAATGAAACATTCTTTTGGACTAGTTATGTTTAACTGAGCAGCTCATACTCCTCAGAAAGGTACTAAAAACACACATGTTCCGATTGACCAGAGCTGTTCCTGTCCTGGCCCTCACCTTTAAGTGCTTAGGCGTCTCTGGGACTCAAGCGCTACATAGATTTCATGATGATAACAATGCAGCCACGCCACTGCTTTCCCAATACCCAGTCTGCCCTTTGTGCTTGTTTGTTGCTCTTAAACACGGCTTGCCCACAGTTGGCAACTAAACCCCCAGCCATGTGGTCTTGGGAGACATTTATTGATGACGTGATGGCTACAGCTGGGAAAATCGTGAGAAATTCTCCTTCCACTCATGCTCTCATTTTTTTAATATCTCCAGTTTCTAGATGAAGTTGACATAGTTCCTCAGATGCTGCCTGGGTCAGCCCTTTCCTACTTAGCAATACATAAAGAGATGTCAGTGTGGTCACAGCCAGAGGGTCACTGGCACGGGATACCCAAAAGCTGGCCAAGATGAACTCCAAACAAAACTTTGCTCACCATGATGAAATTTTGTGCAAAGGCAAGACCGGTTTATCTGTGTTTTAAGATTTGTTAACTCAAACGTGATAAAGTCAACACACAAACAAGTCTATACACAAGCAATCCAATATTTTGGACCATATAATGGATCCAGATATAGTGTCCTGGCTTCCACCTTACCCTGACATCACTATCTGGCCACGCCTGCACTCCGGAAGTGCGTACGGGCTGGAGAAAGTCAGGAGAGACAGAAAGTGCACCAAAGTGAAAACAGAGAGGACGCTGGGACAAGCAATGCCAGCTCACAACCATGAATGGGATTTGCATTCTTTGAAAAGACTTACCTGATTGCCATTCTGTGTGCTACACCTATTTAATGCAGGTAGCAAGAAATAAAAGTTAGATATCTCAAGTGAACTGTGCTGTCTGGTATCACTACATCACAGAGGCGCAACTAGACCCGTATTTCAGGGGGGAGAGGTTAGAACTAAACAGTGTTGGTTTGGCTACCATTTCGCACACTGGGAACCAAGACAGCATTAAAATACACGTTTGGAAGGCCAATAGGTTCGGGTTTAATGCACCAATGCTTGGAAAAGACATATGTTCATGCTTGTTTTTTCTGCAGTAGACATTAAAGCCAGATCTTTTGTCCTTGCCAGTGCATTCCCCTGAGACACCGAGCACTGCTGGGGCTACGAGAGTGTCCATCAGACCTGCGAGATGGTTGGTTCCAAGCGAGTCCTGTGCGTGTCAGAAATGAAAGCACTGAAGGCTTACTGGAAAAGTGTATTTTCTGATTAAAAGTAGCATGAACTACATAATGATAACATGCTTCCAGGAAACAAGAAGGTGTGTGTGGAGGAATCTCCCAATGTGCCTAATAAAGCGCTCCGACAGACATTGAGAAGTAGACTTTAGGTGTGAAGAATAGACTGGGAGAAAGAAAATCATGGGAGCTCCTTTCTACCTGTCACAAAATGAGGTGGGCTCACCAACAGCTCAAAAGAAAGGGGTATCCACAGGGAATAATAAGCTGGGTATCTCTTCACAATGTAAAAGCATGCATGTGTTGGTATTTCTATAGCATGGGCCTAACCCGAGAGCAACAGAGTGTTGCCCGTTATGGGAGGTGTAGGAAAATTATGCAAGATTGTATTCATCAAGTGGTGGCTTATATCTTTTTGTTATACAAACACTTACACTAGTATCTCACACATTTACATTTCAGCCACATTGTTTATTAAGTGATTTCCCAGAATTGCACAATTTTCAGTCAGTGGCAAGCTGGATTCAAATCAAGCTCTTCAGATTCAAAGTTTAGCCACTAGACCACATTTTCTTCCTTAGTTGATGACTAGAACTTTCAAAAAAGCTTCAAACATTCAATTTCACCACTCCTTGTGAACACTCATGTTTTGTTGATATTTTAACATAGCCATTGGGCCACATTCATCATGCTGTCCAGTGAGTGGATCGAATGCAAATCATTTTGGTATTTGTGTTTCATACATGGGTAGCATCTAAATGAGTTGTCTCTTCTTTAAGGTTCAGGTTTATCTATTTGCATCTACGCAATGGTTTAAATTTAAATAAATACATAGCATGCATAATGGGTAACTTTGTAATCTGGTCCAATATTACCATTGAGGTGTTCTGGTGATATCTTTGGCCTTGTAGTTTGTAAATGTCACCAGAAGCCTTAGATGACAATGACAAGGTACTTGTTATGTCTTTTTTTTATATTGCAAGCTGTTTTATTCAAAGAGCAGCTAACAATGGGCATTGACTGGAATTAAAATGTTAAGGCTTTGTTTGCTTTTCACAAATAAATGCTTGATAAAACAATAGGCAATTGTGAGCTCAGTGGAATTATGGGATTCTGTGGCTGCAGCGTTTACAGCATAAAGGATTTACTGAATTTGATACATAAGTTTTAAAATATTCAGATTTCACCAAAATTGCTGTTTCCAGCTTAAATGGATGACAATAATACTTCCAGACAAAGTTCCCCATAATATGCATTTTTGATTGCATAATTTTGATAACCTTGGTCCCCCAAGCTGCATAATCCTAGTAGCCTGGACAATGTAAAACCTTTGCACAGTGGTGACAAAATCTGTATTTCACACGTAACCTTGAAATATTATTTTCCATATTTCACAGTTCCTTAAAAATATGTGGGTTTAACACCACTGCTTTTTGTGCAATAAAAGCACCAAAACATGTAATACATGCATTTTTACTCGAAGATGTAATGACTGCTCAATAATCCTCATTGTACCCATCAGTGTGGAGCAGAGATCGTGGTGGGGATGCATATCTTTTTTAATGTGGTATTTTCTGGCATCTAAGGTAGTGCTCAAACGGTTGATGAATCTTTTTCCAGTTTTTAGGTTGAGCCTAAGGGCAGCGCGCATGCGCTGCTCGCTCTGCGAGGCATGCTGTATTAGGGTATGTTCTTGAAGCGTCTCCCACTCTCCGCCCATATTTGTCATTGGCTTATGTCATTGCCCTTCATAAATGCTGGCTTCTGATTCGTAAGTAGGCTTGTTAGTCCCTCCTTAGAACCGCCTTGTCTCCATTTGTTACCGCCATAAGGACTGGACCTTTTACTTGGCTTGTCACACGGTCTGCGTTATCTAGTGGGTGAGCACTATTTTCTTGAATGGTCTTTACCTATTCCACCCACACAACGCTGCAGCCCGCTTTTACATTTTGGTTACGTTTTTGTTTGTAATTTGCAGCGCGGTCCGCTTTAGCGGCCCCGCTGCTTTATTTATTTAATTAGCAGCGCCAGCCCGCTTTTACTTTGTTATTTAACTTTTGGTAATTTGCAACTCGGTCCGCTTTCACTTTAGCAGCCGCGCAGCTTTATTTATTTAATTTACACCGCGGTCTGCTTTAGCTTAGGCGGCCGCGCTTCTTTATTTAATTAATTTACAGTGCAGTAACAGCCTGCTATCTAACGCTGTGGGTCTCACACCGCCTTGCATTTTGCCCATTTTACTCATTTTGCTTTAAACACATGACATTCTTAAAGTGAAAGCGCACATGGCGCGCTGCAAATACAAACAAGCAGCCACCAAAACAACAGGAGCGCAAAACGATGGAACACCGGCTTCGGCAATGGCGGTCACTTGTTAGTATTTGAGCGCGCCATACGCCCTTTCACTTTAAGAATAGCTGCCGTCCCTTGCAGCACTCGCCTTATAAAGTGAAAGCGTCTCGCACCTCGGGATAATAATTGTTTCTGTTACCCTTTGCTCCAGACACACAAAAGTCGAGTTAATTTTTACCTTGCAATATCAGTTAATGCACAACACTTTACAGAGAGACAGTGTGCTTAATTAAAAGTCGTCGTCTAAAAAGGCAGCGCACACCTGCAAGCCAGGCATAGTTCTTTGCAAAGCGCTTTAATAGATAAATGCTCATAGAAACGAAACCATGTGTTTTTTTTCTTAAAAGCGACACGCACAGACTTGTAAAGCCCGAAAGCCAGACAGTGCCTATTGTGGACAACTAAAACTCACAGAAAGTGCAAACACAGACAGCGTGCCTTTTATACGCATGTCAGACAAAGGATCTTTCATGCAAAGTGTACGTCAGAATTCTCTGAGAAATGGTGCCTACAAGATAGGAATCTGCTTTACTGCCCTTTTACCATGTGTGAAAAAGCCTTTATTGTCTTGAAAATGGCATGTTTACCCCTGACAAAATCCGACAACGGCGAGCTTTGAAGTCTGTAATAGGCCCTTAACTAAGGTGAATGTTACTTAATAATTTGCACTTTTCCTCGATAGGCTGCATTTAAGGAAGGAGAAGGCAAGAAATGTGTATCTGTTGCCTGACCTGTATGTACTCTTTGTGGGGATTGCAGGGATGCGGTGCGAGTCTGAAATTGTTGTAGGTCACAAAGCACGGCTAGGACTGTGGAGTAATTTCGACTGAAATGTCCTCCGCTGCAGCTCCTGACCCAGGCTGCAGCGATGGGTCCGTCGTGCAGCCAGAAAGAAAGGCTTGTATGTATATTTGCTTTTGCCATTGACAGGAGAAGCATACACATTCCAAAACTGCACACTGTATATCGCAAGAACATTTAAAGAGGTGCTATGCACTGGTGACAGTTGCAAGGTTTTATAACGCTACATTACTGGGTATTTACATAGCCAGCGACTATCAGTTACTTGTATATCTTGGCGCTTTGTGAGGGACTCGACTAATTTCAGTAGAGGCTCTCCATTAGTGCACTTTGGACCAGAACTGTGCTAGTGTGGAAGGGTAGTTTGTAGTTTGCAGGCTGGCCTCGCGGATGTGACAACGTGAGGGGCCCGGTTCACAAATACCTTTGGATTACTACCAGTGTTATTGTGAAATGACTGGGGCGGGGCCGTGCTAGATACTAACATAACAAGCATTTGCAATGCAATAGGTCTCGCATTTGCGAGAGTTTGAGCTATTGGCACTGTAAATGACAATGCCTTTTATTTATGTGTTGGTTTTTAAAACAGATAAATAAAAGGCATTGTCATTTACAATGCCAATAGCTTAAACTCTCGCAAATGCGAGACCTATTGCATTGCAAATGCTTGTTGGTCCTGCAATACTTCTTTAAAATGGCTAAACACTGCTATGAGAGCAATTAGGCGATGTTGTAACTTGCAACTATACAGCCAGTTCCCAATTTGTTAGCTCTAAATGAATTCAATAAAATACACACTTATACCTAAGCTAAACTTGCACTCAGTCACTGTTTCTTTCTCTCCAAATGAAAGAAGGTTAGACAAAGATGCACAGATTTAAATGTGTGCATGCTGCAAAAGAAATTCATCATGGGAAGTAGTGCTGGCAGCCATATTAGTGAAGGAGCAGAATCCATGTAAACATTGCGTTCATTCTTGTTATGGTGAGCATCAACAGCATAAGACACTTCTGCAGGATTACATTGAGATAGCCAGAAGGAGACCTGGGAATAGACCCATCTATGTGGGGAAGTGTGTGCATGCCCATAACTCTGCTGCACCACTCTCAAAGGGTTCCTGTCGCTCCAGCAAGTGCACAACACCTGTCCCCTCAGTCAGTGCAGAGCTAATGTTCCTTCACCTGAGCAGATGCGTGGTGCTCTCTCATAGGAAAATGGAAGGTACTGCCAGCAGGATAAGTATTTGTTCACTGAGGGGACCATGATTTGAGGGCACCATGATTGGAGTCCTTCACTTTGTTTGTGGTGCCACCAAGCCATACATTAACAATTAGCGCAGATGCACTAACAGAGGCTCCTGCAAGAAATCCCTCTTATTGCACCCTTGAAGCTGACCTGCCCTCAATCTTTATGCTTTACTTCTCCATCCACTCATTTAGAGGCATAATTCCAGTGGCCCTGCCTATCAAGAAGCTGAGAGGGGTAATGAGGTGGATGTTCCCCTTTTCAACCCTGCCCTTGTTGCTCCATCTGGTGCCTCGTAGGGAATCATGGTTGCTGGTTCCAATGCCCAGCACTATATTTCGGTTTTGCTGCTGCCAAGGAGCCTCCAAGTGGCCAGCTAACTAAGCCAGGTAAGTAAAACAAAAATGTTATTTCTCTATGTGATTGTGTATGTGTTTGTGAGTGGATGGGATTGAGTGAAAGTGTGTGTGTTTGAAAGTTTCAATGAGAGTGAAAGTGAGAATCAAATTTTGTGAGTGTGCATGAATAAGTGAAAGTGAGTACGAGGGAGTGAGTGGACTAAGTGAAAATGAGTACGAGTGAGTGAGTGAAGGAGTATGCGTGTGTTACAATGTGTTATTGATTGGAGGTTGTGAGAGGGAGTGGAAGTGAATTGTGGGTGTAGTTATCAATGGTACAGCAGGTGCAGTTGCCCCAGGGCCCAGAGTTAGTGAGTGTGTGTAAGTGTGTTAGTGAGAATGAGATTAAGTGAGTATGAGTATGTTTGTGTGTGAGTAACAGTGAGTGGGAGTGAGTATGGGTCAGAATGAGCAAGTGAGAGAATGTGAGTTAGAGTGAGGGAGGGAAAAGAACCTAAGGCCCAGAATATCAAAACTTGTACACAAAGCAACGCAGCACCCAAAGTTGCTGCATTGCGTGAGTGGAAGAGAGCAGGAAAGCGCCATAACTACAAAGATATGGTACCATCTTGCTCTCTCCCTAGCGCTGGCACAAAATTAGGCCACCAAGCGCCTCACACACACCTTTGCGCCATAGTGAAAAGGTGATTGGCATAGGTTTTGTACTGGAGGGGTGCCCTTCCAGTACAAAATACGATCCTTTGACTAACTCTAAAACGTTTCGTACTTCGGATTCGTGCTGTACAGTACAGTACACATACAAACAGCGAAAAGTTAGGAGAAATAAAAGCATTTTTTTAATGCCTGCTTTCAAGTGGCATTTTGTTTTGTGATGCAAAGCACTGTCTGCTATTGTTAGTAGATAAGGTTTTTTGTCAAAAACGATGGGTGGTTGCATGAGAACTCCTGTGTACGACCCAAGCGATGCCCCCTTGATACAGCGTGACACAAAGCAGTGATTTGCACTGCTTTGTGTTACACTCGGGCAACTTTCCAGTGCAAAACAAGATTTGCACTGGAAAGTAAATTAAAAAAGTTCATTTTGTGCAGGTTTGCATCACCCTTTGTGACACAAACACAACACAAATTGGCTGTTAATCTGGGTCTAAAACTGAGCGGAAATGAATGAGTGAGGCAAATTTGAAAAAAATGGGGTAAACTCCTGGGCGGTATTATGCTCCACCAGTTTCAAAGATCACTTGCTGCCACTGGTGCCAATACTAACAGACGAAATGTGAGCTAATGGCCTGAGCCGCCATCTTTGGAACTGGGGAACTAGGTTTGAATCCCAGCGTCAGTTCAAAATCCTGTGATCTTGGGCAAATTACTTAATTTCCCCATGCCTAAAAAAACACATCTGATTTTGTGTAATGTAATTTGATGTTCATGTAAAGCACACTGATGCCTTTGGTCTGGGTTTGCTGTATATAAAACTGCACAAATAAATAACGACAGGTGGACAGGAACATATTACCCAGAGGATTGGGACTGCTACCCCTGGGCCCTCTTTGCTATCAATCCACCACACCCCTATATTTTGCCAACATCATTTTTCATGTTCTTATGTTTTAGTCAGTACTTGGCACTGTTAGAACCAAAACCACAAATTCCCCCATTCCTCCTTGCTATTGACAGAAAAATCTGGACTACTGGATGGTCATTGCGTTTAAAAAATAAAAAAAAATCCTCTTCAGTTTTTAGCATTTATTTAGCACTTATTACCCCTCACAGGAGTAGAAAGCAGTACATAAATGCAATTACAAATCAAGACAATTTGGGATTTCTGCCTTATTTGCTTTGAAGCACAGGAAGGTGTCAGAGATTGCCTTTAAAGTGCAGATGCGATCTCACATACCAGCGTTAATGGGCAAGCATTCTCTCTCTTTCAAAAAAAGGGTGATCAGTAAAGCACACTGCCTTGCACATTTAGACCCCCCAGTGTGGGCTTTTTGTCCTGGATGTTGTGAATCACCTGTGACCCCCCATCCACTATTTTGAGCACACAGCAAGCAGCAAGATAAGCTGTGTGTTGGAGAAAAGAAAATTATTATTCCGATGCACTCTTCTCCAGCAGGAAAAATAATTGTATTTAAAGCTTTGTGTATTGTGCATAAGGCACTACACAATTCAGGACCAGAGGGAATCAGGCACATCTTCCACCGGTATGTCCCCATCAGACAATTGCGATCAGCCAATAAAAATCGCCTGGTTGTTCCGAGATACAGAAGGTAACGATGGGGAGGAAGAGCTTTCTCGGTCGCAGCGGCCAAGCTTTGGAACATTCTTCCTTTATCTATATCCGGCTTAGAGTCACCTCTTCCTTTTTACAAGACCTTGAAGACCTGGCTTTTTGCCTTGGAAATTTGATCTTTCATGCTCTGCTCCCACCAGTTAGCTGTAACCACGTTAGCGCCTTGACGCCTTAGGGTATATGTTCGCGCTATATAAATTATTCTTGCATTCATTCATTCACTCTTCTCCAGCCGTACTTCACCTAGGCTTTCTCTGGGACAGACACCCACACAGCTTCAGCCCGGCCTACGGAACATGATGGGGGGGCGGAAGCTCTTTCAGCATAATGGCTGTTGCGCGCCTGCTACACTAACGTTATTACGGTTTGATTCCTATCACTGTGGGCATTTTACTACCCCCAGTGTGGAGGTCAGTGAGCCAGAAAATATGTAGGGAGAGCCGATCCCGAGCCAAGTTAGGGATTTGGTTTGGCACTAAGAGCTTAAGCAAGAGCCAAGCCTTAAAAGATGTTTCCACTTGTGCCATTTATCACTAGTAATGCTATGAGATTGCCACCTTTCTGCCTATTGCTGACACTCTCACACATTACTTCTATTTCCTTTCTTAAACACACTTTATTGTTCCTTACCTCTTTTTCTCTCATTTTCTCTTCTCTATCTCCGGACTTTCCCTCTCTGACTCGACTTCGCCAAAGCTTTTTGTTTCACTTTCTCTCTCTCCTCTTATCTCTGCTCTCATTCTACTCTTTCACTTCCCATAGTCATGCAGTGTTAAAAATAAAGAAAAAACATTTCCATGGTGTAGGTTGCTGGAGTGGGAACCAATCGAAATAGCACTGTTTAGCATCTCTATCTTACTCAAACAGTGATGATCCCCGCTTGGGGTGTGTTGGGCCCTCTTCTCTCTCTCTGCGACTGACCTTTGCCGCTGTATGTGACAAATCAGGAGCTGAGCATCACAAAAATCAAAATCACATATCAACTTTTAGTTTAGGACAATAATGAGAGTTTGAAGTAGTTTTAAGGGTTTTATTTTCTTTAAGAGTTTAGTAAAATCTCTTTTGATTTAGTTCGTTTTACATCTCAGTCAAATTTCAGCATTAGTAATAAAACAGTTTTGGTTATATCACCCTAACAATAATGCAGCAAGCGCGTTCTATAAAAGAAAGAATCCCTATTCCTAGAATGGGGCAAGAAGGGTGTTCGCTGGAGCCCATAAACAGTTCAAGTACGAGAGGCAAGAGTGAGATAGAGTATGAAGCTCAAAATTAGATCAGTCAATAACAGCCGAACTTCCCAGAAAGAGAGGTTCACAAAACTAAGTAGAGTCTCAGCAATAAAGCAAAGTAATCATGCAGTGGCGGTAGCAAACTGCAATCAGCAATCAGGTCGGGAAGGATGGCAAATCAGCATTCAGTCTTCAGAACTAAGTCATTAACAGTCAGCTTCATAAGAAAAAAGACGAGAAGCATCCAGGAAGGGATTGGGGAAAAGGCATTTCTAACCTTCTAATAGAATAAATTGTATGTTAACTAAACAATGAGTTATATAAAACAAAATTCAGCTGCAACAAATATTATTCAGCACCACATTTTTAATTATGAAAGGAGAAAAATATGTTAGAAAGGGAGCAACATTTCTATTCCTGCATAGTATTCTAGAGAGAGGAAAAAGTTTCATTACTTCTCTTTAGAAATAAAGGGCCAGATGTAGGTAAATTCAATTTTGCGAGTCCTTAATAGCGATTTTTACCGAATCGCTATTAAGGACTCACAAAATTGAATGTAGGTAGGAATCGCAAAAATATTAGCGATTCCTTATTATTCCTTGATTGCGAATCGCAAATTGAGATTCGCAATCAAGGAATCCCATCCCATTCATTCCTATCGGCCAAGAGGCCCATAGGAATGAATAGGATTTGCGCCCGCAATTTGTGAGTTACCAAGAGGCACTCGCAAATTGCGTGCGCAATTTCAAGGGTTCCAAAAGGACACCCTGTTGCACCCCTGAAATGTGCATGTGTGCACATGTGGCACACATACATGCCCTAAGGGCATGTATGTGTGCCACATGGCACTTTGTAAAAAGCCAAAAAGTGCTTTTTGAAATGAATTCGCAAAATACCACCAACTTGAAGTTGGTGGTATTTCTGCGATTCCTAAGGCAAAATCGCAATTTGCGATGCCTACCAGCATAGCATTTAGGGAATCGCAAATTGCGATTCTCTAAATGCTTGCGCAAAATAAGGAATCGCAATTTTGCGATTCCTTATTTTGCAAGTAGGTTTAAACTTACCTACATTGTTCGCAGCCAAATAGCGATCGCAAACGCTGAAATTCTGCGAATTCAGCGTTTGCGCTCGCTATTTGGCTTCCTACATCTGGCCCATAGTGTTTTTAGCAAACATACTCAAAATGTTCTATTAATCAAGAGCTTTCTGTAGTGTTATGTGAAGCTTCCATTGAAGACAAGTCAGGGTAAGGTCAACTTTTAAACATTTATAGACTTTTTGGCACATTTGGTTAAGCCACTTGTAAAACAAAACTGCTTTAGGCATTTTGAGGCCTAGTGCCAATAAGTATGAATACATACTGCATTTTGCATTTTTAATGTTGTGTCGTGGACGTTAACATTGCAAATGTAACTTTAACTATATTATTTTTGCACTTTTAATAAAACTCTCTTCCAACATTATGGAATGTTAGTGCCTCAACCTTGGGAAGGTCATGTCTTGCATAGAAGCAATAGAAGCCAAGCATTTCTTCTTGACCTGCATCCTATTAGAATTCCAGAGTGCAGTATGGTCTTCTCCTGGAAAGTAGTGATGCAGGCAGGGGCGGTGCGTCCATTGCGGCATTGGGGCGTACCCCCCCGCCCGCAGCTCCCTCGGCGTCTTTGAACCTAAGTAAACTGAATCAGTTTACTTAAGTTCAAAGACGCAGAGGGAGAACTGACAATCATGTCAGTCAGCATGACGTCGGACCACCCACCCCCTTCAGAGTCTGAAGGGAGTGGGCGGTCCTGCGTCATGTTGACTGACATGATTGTCAGAAGGACCAGGGGCAGCAGGCAGCACTGCAGCACAAGTGCGCATGAGTGGGCAAGGGCACCGAATTTTCGCGCCGTGCCCAGTCATGCGCACTTGTGTGTGCACTGGCTTGCGCATGCCCATTAGGAGAGCGAGGGTTGAGCAAAGGCTCAAACCTCGGTCTCCTAATGGCAGGCGGGCGAGAGGTAACCGTGCCCTAAGCCAATCCTGGCGCTGCCAGCAGCGCCAGGATTGGCTGAGAGGGGCTATGCGCAAACGAAACGGAGTCGGACCCGAGGCGGCGCGGATGGCGGACCTGCTCAGCTTAGGTAGGATTTTCTTTTTTTAGTTAAAAAATAAAATCCCCCGGGCCCCCGGCACCCCCCCCCCCCGCACGAGCCGCGACTTGAACGCAGATCGTTACGGGAGGTTAATGATTTTATACATTGTGGGGCTAATGCTGCAATTCTCTCAGAGGCCTGGAGCTCCCACTTGTGTTGCTGGAACACTATTAGAAGATAAGAGACTGAGAAGAATTGTATTCATTCAGAATATTGAAATTGTTGAAGGAGCGGAAGGTTCAAGGCGCTACATTGTGGCTCTTTCTTAATTAAAGTGATGTAGACATTGAGCTTGAAGTTCACTGATCAATTTTTCTACAAATCTAAAGAACGCAGTGCACGCCCAAACAACGCTAACCGACAATACGAATAATGTATTTTTTTATATGCCGTTTTTATTCAACTTGTGCCGTTTCTTGACGGTGTAAATAACTGGCTGCAGACATCTGGTGAATGTCCGAACGGAAACATGGAGCTCTGTAACCCTGCGACGGCAAAATTAAATTGGCAAAAGCAACATCAGACAGAGCGAAGGGTACAGCTTTTCCTCAAGGTGCTAGAACTGATGTCAGCAAGGAGCGAGAAAGGGGGCAGGAAGGGGAATGAAGGGACAGGCACGTGACATGGGGAAGAAGGAGGTGGGGTAACAGAGCACAGGACAAAGAAAGTGTGGGGGGTCCGATGGGAAGACATTGAACTGGGTTAAGTTTTAATCGCGATGCCTGTGAAGAAAGTGATGCGCATCGCAGGGCTTTTTTTTTTGTTTGTTTCAAGTGCGTTGCAGCTTGCAGAGTGCGTATGTTTTCAAACTGAAATGCAGAAAAGCCTTAGTTACATTTTAGTAAAAGAAACCTCTTTCTTTAACGCATTTGGTGCTTTTGAGGGCTGGGGGCGCTGGGTGAGTGAATGATGGTTTTGTTTCTGCATCTGCGCTAGAACGCTTTGAAAACGAAAGGTCAGAGTGTAATTGCTTTTCCAATGCATCAGCTAAGCTTTTGTGATTCTGAATTTAAGATGTGGTAATTTGCAAACCAGGATATTTGATTTGCGCGTTCATCGGAGACATGTTTGAATTTGTTGGCAAACTTACTGAACTTAAATGGCGCTCTTCTACCGACTCGGTTGGATTGTATTTTTTAGACGTTTTGTGTTTAGGTAATGTTTATTTCTTGATCTTTAAGGACGCTAAATGCTTGTGCTTTTGTGAATGCCACGTGTGTGCATACACATGTTGCATACATATACATCATATTTAGATCAGGTGTGTGGGTCTGGCATGTTTGAAAGGCTCTGCTGGGGCGGGATTTATAAACAAAGGATAGTGTGGGGCAATATTTTGGTGTTTTCTGCCTCCCGCTGCCAAGTTTGAGGGAGGCTTGCGTGGGCTCTAATGCTGTCGCCATGCTCCCTCCACCATTAAATGGAACGGAGAATTAAGCAACCTATTTGCGCTGGTTATTTTTGCTGGCATTTCAGTTTGTTACCTATCCTCTTTTAAGGATTCATTATTTGTGTTCACTTTTATATCCTTTCACTTTGTCACTCTATCAGACTCAACTATGTCATTCTGTGTTTGACTGATCCCGGTTTAAAAGAACCAGGGGTGGTGTTGGCGATTAAGAGGCTGAGGCCGTTTCAGAGAACAGTTTGTGTTGCCAGCATTAGCTTTATGATATGAACATATTTGTTTCGGCCGCATTGTAGTTTGTAGACTCCAGCGCATCCAGAACGCCTCCGCACGACTCATCCTGGACATCCCCCGACACAGCCACATCACCGGACACCTGAAAGACCTGCACTGGCTCCCCGTCAGCAAGAGAATCACGTTCAGACTCCTCACCCACGCACACAAGGCCCTCCACGACCTGGGCCCAAAGTACCTCAACGACCGCGTGACCTTCTACACGCCCACACGCCAGCTACGATCAACCAGCCACGCCCTCGCCACCGTACCACGCATCCGCAGAACCACCGCCGGAGGAAGATCCTTCTCCTACCTGGCAGCCAAGACCTGGAACTCCCTCCCCACTCACCTTCGGCGAACCCAGGACCATCTCTCCTTCAGGAAGCAGCTCAAGACCTGGCTGTTCGAGCAGTAACTTACCCCCTCCCCCAGCGCCTTGAGACCCTCCCGGGTGAGTAGCGCGCTCTATAAATGCCGTGATTGATTGATTGATTGATTAGCAGTAAATTGGACAGTGTTTGTTCCTTTTTATGACTTGCCATTGTTGTCCGTGGTATTTCAATGTATTTTAATTATTTGAAGGTTTCGTCTAACGCTTTCAAAAGCCCTTGGGTGTCAGAGGTTTTACAGGTAAGAATATAGCAACTTATTCAGGGATCGAATGAGATGCTGTAGAAATTAGTCGTCAGATATATTTACATTACCTGATAAAATAAGAAAGGAAACTATAACCAATTCAGACTACATGTAGGATTATACCATACGAAAAAGGACACAATTATTCACCATTGTTTAGAGATTAAAGCTTTTTAAATACAATTCATCAAGAATCGGAAAAATTAAGAAAGTTCCAGCCAAACGGGTCGAGTAGAAGAATGGTATCCAAGTCTAAACGGCATGTGCGAGTGGATGCCACACAAAGGAGAAAATAGGTCGGTTTTTTAATTGAAAATTAGTTTTTGCTCAGTCTAGAAGGGTGGGGTGGTGGAATGATGGGTGGGCCCAAGTTTCTGATTTTGGGTGCACAGCCAGAGGAGGAATTATTCACTGCATGTTTCATTGCAAATAAAGGTCTCCAGGAGTAGTTTCTGTACAACAAATAACATTTTGCACATAATTTAAATTACCACCAGCAGCGTTCCCTACTCTCAAACTGTAATAGTGCTGTCACAAATCTGGTTACGTGATACACTTCTGATCTGGTTCTGAGCCAAAGCATTTCTCTGTCATGTCAAAATGGTTCCCACCTGATTTTGGCAGTATAATAGCAGCCATGTTCTCGGAGTCACGCTTTGTGAATATGGTTTGGAGCGTCATTAACAGTTAAAGGGTGATACTTTTCACAGTGAAAGCCTCCTATATGCTCCCTGCTTCTGCCACTCCTGCCTGAGTTCGCTTGTCCTATTCTACCCCCACAGGCACACACCGCTCATTTGTGGATTCATTCGCTCAGACACTCAGCCAAGCACCTGCTTGCTCAGTCACCCCCAATTTCTTTCGAAGGCTCTTGTCCTCCGTTCTGCAGAAACGCCTGCCATATTGTTTTCTCATAAATGCCCGCTACACTGCATGCAAGAGTTCAGTACTGAACTTCATTCACTCGTCATGCCCCAGCCATCCAGGATCCTGAGAGCTAAGAGCGGAAGAAGCAGGCATGGGTCTGCACCCGCTTCTTTTCATGCATCCTTATCGTAACGCGTGTCTTCATGGAGTACACAGCACAGACTGGGTATGCTGCTCATTCCAACATTTTATATTCAGTTTCAGAGAGAGGTGCATATGTACGGTCACTTGTACACATATGAGTTCCAAGACTGTGAAAGACGTTTATTCAGAATATCCCCCCCACACACACACACAAATCAACATAAGTGGGCAAGGGCAAGCCAAAACATTAGATGGGCAAATCGCGCAGGAGCTGAGCCAGTGGTCTAGCTCGTCCCTAAGAGCCAACGCAGGAGCTGAGCCATAGAACTACCAGTTCTACACACCCCACAACAGAGGCATGTAAAGTATAACCATACTAGTGGGAATAAAAAAAAAACGTTAACTGTTTTCTTTTACATCTGTGTTTCAGTGTGATACTTTGCACTTCCTTCGACTATGTTGAAGTTAAGATGTGTTTTTTTTTAACATAGGCATAGTTCTTGGCTAATGATAATGTCTCTACTCCCAAAGTTTTCAGTTGAGTACAATGAGGTACATGACATATTTTCTTGCCCAGGATCACCCTGTTTGATATTTTGTGTGGAAGCTGAGATTTCATCCTAGATTTCCTTTCACATGAGTCTGCATTTCAGCCACAGTAGTTTCTTCCTTCTTTCTCTAGGTTTAAAGAAAAGGGCAATACTTCGGGCGTAGTGGTCTTCCAAGAGCTAAATAAACACACTGTGTTCAATAACTTCTGTAAATTTGACTCCCAAAGTATACAAAGCACATTATAAATCTATCTGCCGCTAAGTAATACATCTTTCTTGAGGCCAGTTAGCTCAATTGGCACTAAATAATAAGTCTTTTTAGAATCACGTAAAGCAAGCGTGGTGTCAGACACAGCCATCCTCAATATCAACAAGTACACTGTGCAACCCTGTCCAGCAAGCTAAACGGTTTAACTCTTGCCTCTGAGTTGCTCTTCCTAAAACAAATGTACATAAAAGAAAGCAGCGTTTTCTATTGGATGCTAAAATTAGAGACCTTTCCAGACGTGACACGCAAAGCTCTTATCTATTAAGCTCCATGCTCCAATATCCAACATTCTAAGGTGAGAGAAGGTGGCACTGAGCTTGCTCTGAAGTTCTGTGTTCTGCTATAGGTGATGAACTTGCCACATAGAGAATTTTATGGCGTTCCGGAGCATGAGTTGTGTTTTTAGTGTTGCTTCCTTCTTTATTCCTTTTTGTTTCCTTTGGCTCTCATTCATAGTATATGTACAATTGCTAAGTGCTTGTATTCATAAACCTTCTACTCTATTTAAAGGTATTTTCTGTATTCCTGGTATGAATGGCTCCAAACTAAATGGCCAAGAATTAGTTCTGCTGTTGGAATATGCAGAAGGGTTCAGGTTTGTGCAGTAGAATGTGATGAGTTTTCAACTTCCAGAGAAAATATAGAGAGGACATGAGATGAGAGAACTCTCTTAAGGGCATACTTTTGAGGAGGCCCTCTGCTTTTGATTGCAGTGGCTCAGTTTATTTGGTGATTCACAATTCCAATCATGGGTAAAACATGGCTTGTTGAACATAGATGAGATGTACTTGCAAATTGTTTGATTGCATATTGCATTTCAGGTTTTCAATTTGACCAATCCTTTGACTTCTTACCAACGAAATATGAGTGTCTTCCTGGTCGAGGACCACACTGCTTTTTCTCTTATCTGTCTTGTATCAAGACCCTGCTGGACTATGGGGTGAAAGAAAGCTTGAATAAGCAGCTACCTATGTTATATGACATCTCTTTATTAATGTAATAACTGCACTTTCACAATTGCTTTATTAACCATCCTGCTTTCTCAAATTTGCTTGAAAATGCACCAGTTGTCCACTCTTTTTTCAAAATTTTCTCGGGGGGAGAACCCCCACGAACCCCCCTTAGGTTGTTCGGGCTCGCTCGCTACGCTCGCTCGCTGCGGTGCAGTATGCCAATAATTTTACGCCTCACCACTTTCAAATGTCACCAGCCACCACTGGATGCAGGTGCCAATTATCGCAATGTAGAGCACGTGGCAATACACCATTGCAAAAACATTATATTTATGTTCCTTGGTGCTAGGCTTGGCTGTTTCCTTCCGGAAAGCAAAGAGAGCAAAATGTTTAAGGCTATGACCATGTTATCTGCTTCCTTTTCTCTGAATTCTCTCACTTCAGTGTTCCTTTCATCTTTTGTGCCTCTTTAAATTGTTGTGCTGTTTTTATGTGCTTCTTTACTGTCTCTTGTGCTACTTTCATCCTCCAAATTGCTCTGTCTTTCACTCTTCTTCTTCCGTCCCTGGATGCCATGGCAACCCTAGTTTTACACAGAGTACACAGTGCCATAGGGACCCCTCTAGGTGTGCAGCAGAAGAGCTGACCAGCGCCTCTGGCCTTTGGAATGTTGATTAATCCCACTATCAACATGTAAAAAGCTCACTGGTGCTACCTCCCCCCTGGGTGCAGCAGAAAAGGGGTTGATCAGTGCTCCAGGGCTCTTTACATTTTTAGGTCTCGCTTGTGACAGCTCATGCGCTTCATTCGCTCTTGCTTGCAAGGGATATTGTATACAACAAGGGGCTAGCAGCTCGCTCATTGCTCAACAATCATTGTCTTCATTGTCACTCTTATTTGCTGCCTTCTAATTGGCCAACGCAAGCTAGCTTCATTTCCTCTTCTTTCAGCTGGAGCATGGACCAAGTACTGATTGTTTCAGCTTGATTGCTGTCCCTCTGCTGATGGCGCTGTGATTGAGGTACTACTTTCATTCTTTCTTCTTTCCAGATGTAATCTTCTTCTAAATGTATTTTCACTAAGACCTGGACATGGGCACAATTGCTTTCTTTCTGTAATAGGATTTTTTTTTCAAATGTCATTTTTTTTTCTTTTTCACACATAAAAGTAGCGGCCCGTGGTGGGAGTGCTGCCGGGCGCTGACGTGGGGCGGGGGAGGGGCAGGGTGGGGGGTAGTAAACTACGGATTACGGCCGATTAGAGGTAAGTAAACATATAAATAAATAAAACTAATTTCGTTGCGCGCGCTGCATCGCCAAATGCGATGCAGCGCGCTGTGGTCCGCGTTATCTTCACTCAAGAGGGAATGGTTGAAGATCACTCTCCATGGGGCTTTGATGACGGAATATCTGCGGGCCAACATAGCCCCCAATGGTCTGATTGTTAATATCCTACCCAGAATTTTTCTGGAGGACCCTATTTTTAAGAAAGACTGGTGCATGGTGTCATGGAAATGCACTCGAGACCTTCTAGTCTTGATCATCAATACCGCCCAAAGGCTGGCAGATGCCCTATTAGCCAGGATCCAGGTAGCAGAGGCTGCTCTGAAATCAGCGGTGCAATCCACTCCATTTAGATCCAAACTGGCTGAAATCAACAGCGAGATCGCTGAGAATAAGGAATATCTACTTAAGCGTAAAATTGCTAAACTACAAAAGGACATCGAAAAATTTAACAAAGAGACAATTTACCCCTATCTGAAGACTGATTATACCTCATCCAAGAATGGATATTCATCTGATGAGGGGACGGATACAAGCAGGAGGGGGTCCTCTAACAGTGACTCAAGCACTGATAGTAGGGGCAGCAACACTCAGAGGAGGAGTTTCTATCACCCCCACCCGGGCTACCATAATGCACCCCCATACCAGGGGCCACCACCGCCCCCCCCTCCCTTTTGGCAATACCCTATGTACCCTCAAGGCCAACCTCAATACTACCCATTGGAAAAACCCCCTTTTTTAGGCAGAGGCTGGGGCAGAGGAAGAGGGCGCAACAGAGGGATGGCAAAAGGAGTGCAATGGCAGGATCAGGCAACAGACTTGATAGAGACCAGGAGTCGGACCAAGGGGAAAAGGAACTTAAGGAACTCGTGGTCAATTTGTCCCACAGGACCTTGACCGAAACTGAGCAAAGAGTACTGGAAAAGGGACTAGGGTATGTGCCAACACCCAGAACAGACAGATTCAGGGACACCTGTGAAATCCAGGATTTATTTAGGAAAATCCGATTGAAAGCTTTTTTTCATGATGTTCCACAACTTGTAAATGATGACTCGGGGCTGAGGAACCCCTCAACTTTCACTCCCAACAATGGGATGATACCCCCCGAGATATTGACTTTTGAAAAGGCAGTACTAAAAGATCTGGCTGGGATACCCGCTATTAGACCCTTTCATAATCTATCTAATGCTGAAGAAACAGCAGCCAGATCACTTGCAGAAGATGGTAGTATAACCATTAAACAAGCAGACAAAGGGGGTGCTATAGTGATTCAATCCACTGACGACTATGATTGTGAGTGTAGACGTCAATTAAGTAATACCAGATACTACACCCCATCTCTGAAGACCCCACTACCAGACTCAAAACTAAGATCAGTAGTATGGTGGTTGAAGCTGAAGCTAACGGGTGGATATCGAAGAAGGAGGCTGACTTCTTGACTATAAGGGACCCAAGAGTGCCCTATTTCTACACACTCCCTAAAATTCATAAAGGCATTACACCGGTACCAGGGAGGCCAATAGTGTCGGGAATAGGGTCACTCTTGGAGCCCTGTCAAGATTCTGTGACCACTTTCTACAGCCTATAGTGAAAAAGACTCCCTCATATGTGCGAGACACGACAGACATACTACGCATCATAGAGGAAACACACGAGACAACTGAGATCAACCTTCTAGTCACACTTGACGTAGAAGCGTTGTATACCAATATTCCTCAGCAAGAGACACTCACTGCAATAGAAATGTGGCTTAGGAAAGAAGACTGGGGCTCACCCACCCCTATCTCTTTCATCATGGGGTGTGCCACACTGGCATTAACGGAAAATTACTTTGAATACCGGAAACAGCTGTTTCATCAGTCGCAAGGTACTTCCATGGGGAGTACCTTCGCTCCGAGTGTGGCCTGTCTTTACATGGCCACTTTTGAAGAGAACATTATCAGGAACATCAATAATCCCTACATCAATCATCTAATCCTGTGGAAGAGGTTCATTGATGACATTTTAGTCTTCTGGAAAGGTGATCGTTCGACCTGCGAGAAGTTTTGTGAATGGATGAATACACAGAATCAGTTCTTGAAATTCACACACACCATTTCGGAAACTGATATACCTTTCTTGGACCTGAACCTGCAACTGACACACACAGGATTAAGTACCAACCTGTACAAAAAACCTACCGATAGGAATAGTTTATTATCATACCAGAGTCACCACCCGAGGGCCCTGAAGAACAACCTCCCATTTGGCCAGTTCCTACGTATCAGGGGGAACTGCAGTTCCACCACTGATTATAAAGTAGAGGCCAAGGTGCTTGAACAAAATCTAAAACAAAGAGGGTATCCAGAACGATTGGTTAGGGATTCTTCCAAGAGAGCTTTGAACAACCCCAGAGAAGCATTGTTGCAAAGTACAAAGAAGGACCCCACCGAGACCCTGACCTGTGTTACATCTTACACATCAGATTCCACACATATTAAGGGGATCATTAGGAAACACTGGGGCATCCTCAACACGGGTGAGATAGAGTTCCCCCTACCTAGATTCGCCTTTAAGAGGACAAGAAATTTGAAGGACGTGATTGTGCACACAAGACCTTGCACAGTACAAAACGACACACAGAGAACACTCTGGGACCTCCCTCCCGTCACCGGACATTATCCCTGTGGCACCTGTATGGTCTGTGATCAGACCAGAGTTGTCAAAACTATTGCATTAACAGACACATTTACCTGGACTATGAGGAGTCACACCAATTGCAATACATCCAAATGCATCTATCTGGTGACGTGCCCTTGTGGTAAAAGATATGTGGGTATGACGATGAGATCAGTCAGGACCCGTATTACAGAACACAAGAGTAATATAAGATGCCAAAGGGTTACAACTAGATTGTATAAACACTATCAAGAACAGGGACATAGCCCCGAATCACTACAGTGGCTGGTACTAGAATCCCATCTTAAGATCACCCAACAGGCACTTTTTAGGATAGAACAACGATGGATACACCGCTTATCCACATCCGTCTTTGGCCTAAATGATGATGTACCGTGGGCCACCCTGAATAACAGATGACCCCTGGCTGACTGTATTTATACATGGGCATCCTAGCTTACTTTTGGTACACGGGATGCATGAAACTGTATTGAAACTATCGGTTTATATCACTTTACAGCTAACCGATATATACAGGAGGCATGACGCAGTTTTGGAACACACAGTTAACATCACCGGTATATGCTGTCATTCATGCCTACCGATCCTGCTGCATATAATGCAGGGCCATTATCGCGCTTTACGCACTATTGTATGATGACCTCTGGCAGTATTGCAGTGGCTTTAAGACCGCTGGCTATGTTACATTCTACCAATACCGACCGATACTTTTATTTTATTTTTATCTCACATGCACCATTGCACATGTTTAACACCGCATATCACCATGTATTCATTCTAGTATATAAACATGGGCTGTTATTATTACACTAGACAGCTTGGTGACCTGGTTGTTCCTACTGTTCAGAGTGATACCTACTACACTCTAAGATGGCCGTTATTTCGGCCAGACATACTGCCTTAATAACCTGGAAGGCGGTATTGGAGATGACGTGGGATGGACGCCGCCCCCGTCCTCGCACGTGACCCGGAAATAGTACTTCAACTCCGTTTGGAGCTGACAGTCTCTATTCCGGGACCGGCGAGGAGGGTAGGTGAATTAGCCAGGATCCCCGCAGGACTGGTGAGTACTATTGACGTCTGGGGCAGGGGCCCGTGATCGTTTTAGGCCACAATTTGAATACTGGCGGCACAGCAAGTGGCAACGACGCTGTTTGACCCGCTCCCTGTGGGCTCTTCGATGCGCACTGAGGGGCAGGCTGGGCACTGTACGGTGTGACCACATGGTCAGCTCAGGGTTCCAGCAGGTGGGGAGTTGTACCATTCGCCGACAGCTTCCTGTTACGCCCTCCATGTGTAGATGGGTCGATGTGGGGGGGCGGGTTGAACCCGTGGGGGCTCCCCGCTTGTCGATGCGAGTGGACAGGCAATGATGCGTAGATTGGTTGCGCATCTCTGCCTCACTAACTCGTGACCTGTCCACCTTTCTGCACTTTATGTTTTTACAGGACACCATGTCACCAGGTGTCCCATTGAATCGCCGCACCGATTGAGGTAACATTCCTGACAGTGGGAGGTGAGCTTCAGCATGACATATTCCACATTTACTCCACTATTGATGTGAAATGTCATGCTGCCAGTTACAGCTTTGTAGTCCTCTCCTTGTTTTTAAGCGACCATTCGTTCCTCATTTCTTTCGCCTTTCCTAGGGGAAGGTCAGTCTTCTTTATGATAGCTGGATAGTTTCCGACTATATATATATATTTTTTAACATGCACTAGGGGATGATAGTCAAGCCCCATATGACACACATTTTGTTAACTGTTTTTATTGTGCCTAGTTCTTCGTTACACTTTCTCTCTTAATGTGGGGAAAGGAGAGTTTTAGGAGTTGTGATTTGAGCACTATGTGACCTTAACATGGGTGTAAACAGCAGCGTATAGATACACATATATTTTTTATATCCCTCTCTCTAGGTTACTGAACCACACTACTGAAGAATTGTGACGTAGTGCTTACCAGTGGTAGTTAGCCAATAGCCGCACCACTGAGTGTAGATAGTTTTACTGTTCACAGATTAGGTCCTGAAGAATTGCCACGGATTATTCTTACCACTAGGCAAGAAACATGTTGACCCCAAGAGATGAGCATAGTTTCAACTGAACTTTCACGTCAGGTAAACTGCCACTCTTTATGCTTTTACTGAGGTGGATAACCAGCTTGAATAAAAGTGTTATCTGGATCATCCAACCTTTTTAACTCACTCACTTCACTTTATCTACACCAACACGGGCCACACACCCCCACTTCATCAAACAGCAAGGAACAAAAGACCTCCGACAAAGAGCCCCTTCGTGGGTGCCCGTTGGGTATTGCAGCGCCGACCCAACGAGGAGCAGGTCCAGATGATGAAGCATGACACCTAGCTTGCTGGGTGTGTGAGGACCCTAGTTCCGAAAAGCGGGATCCCCTCTGAATCCCTCCTCTTGAGTAGGTTCCAACTCCACTATCATTTTCTATGATAGTGGTTGGTTCTCTGACTTACATTGACTAGGCACCACCGTATGAGGAACAGTATTCCACTAGTTTTTAGGATCTGACAGGGCATTAATACTGGACCTCGAACAAAAGCCCCTCAGTCCCCTTTCTTGGAAAATAATGCTTGCAATGTTCAACACTCTGTTCATCATCCCCTTTGGTTTTGCATTAACTGATTTGCTCAGAAACACAGGGGTGTTGTGCAGAGATCTAACAGGCAGTTGCAAAGCCAATAGGTCTCGCCTTTGAGACTTTGCCATTGCCTTTTGCTCATGCTGTACAGCATGGACTTTGTCGACTTTGGTAATGATTTGTAGCCATGCTGTAGAGCAGTGTGGCTACTGTGCAGCATTAATACAAATAATATTAAAAAAGGACTATGATGCATCCAGTGCAAATACGGAGCAGAGCTAGAATATCGATGTATAAATATCGTTATACAGAAATATCGAGGTAAAAATATCGTGGATCAGAAATATAGATGGAAAAAATATCGTGGTCAAGAATATCGATTGTTAGGTAAGTAATATCGATTGCAAAAATATCGAAGTGTTAAATATCGTTTACAAAAATATAGTTGTTAAAAATATCGATTTATTATTAATGTTATGTATTTTAGTATTTTGTATGAGAATTGTTTGTATTTTTATTATGTGTTAAAATTTTATTAGTTAATATTTTTTTTTTTTAATGAATTTTGCGTTTTTAGTTTCGTAGCGGGTTGTGGGTTTATAGGGAATTGGGTGGGAAGTAATTTAATTATATGAAATTTATTCAATAATTTATATTTATTCATAATTGTATAATTGTGATGTTATAGAGTTAAATGTGTAAATTCATTTATTAATAATTGTTTGATAATTAGTTGTTAATTAATTTAAATTAATTAATTATTAATTAATTATTGTAAT
Organism: Calotriton arnoldi; assembly: GCA_963921515.1. NCBI lineage: Eukaryota > Metazoa > Chordata > Amphibia > Caudata > Salamandridae > Calotriton > Calotriton arnoldi. The sequence continues at coordinate 2,385,018 of CAWUFW010001369.1, forward strand.
TGTTTAATTAATTATAGGTGTGTGTTGTGGTGTTTATAGGTGTAAATGGTGGGAAGGGTGGGAAGTAATTTATTTTTATTGATGAATTATTAATTATTTGTTAGTTAATTAGCATTAATTAATGAGTAATTATTAATTGTAATTGTGTAATTAATTTTAGGTGTGTGTTGTGGCTATTATAGTGTTAAACAATGTGTAATTAATGAATGTTTATTATCTTTTTTAATAATAATATATTTAAATTTCAATATTAATTATGTTAATAATGGAAATAAAATTAATAAAAATGTTGATGTTTTTTTTTTTTAATTGGTGTGGTATCCAGCACTTTCCCTGCTTTTGCACTCACTGTAGTGGGAATAGTAATTTTTACCCCTCCGCTATCCAACACTTTCCCTACTGTTGCACTCACTGGAGTGGGAATAGTAATTTTTACACTTCGCTATCCAGCACTTTCCCTGCTTTTGCACTCACTGGAGGAGGAATAGTAATTTTTACCCCTCGCTATCCAGCACTTTCCCTGCTTTTGCACTCACTGGAGTGGGAATTGTAATTTTTACCCCTCGGCTATCCAACACTTTCCCTACTGTTGCACTCACTGGAGTGGGAATAGTAATTTTTACCCCTCCGCTATCCAACACTTTCCCTGCTTTTGCACTCACTGGAGTGGGAATAGTAATTTTTACCCCTACGCTATCCAGCATTTTCCCTGCTTTTGCACTCACTGGAGTGGGAATAGTAATTTTTACCCTCCGCTATCCAACATTTTCCCTACTGTTGTATTTATTGTGTTGCGGAATGTATGTTTTATTTTAATTTTAATAGTTTAATGTGTTAATTAATTATAGAATGTTTTATTTTATTTTAAAAAAATGATATATGTATATATTTTATTTTTATATAATTTAAAAAGTTTATAAATTAAATAAAGATACTAGTTAATAAAATGTATTTAAGTAAATATATGTATATGTACACATTTTTGTGTGTTTATATTTTTTTAAATTAAGTTTATTTGTTATATTTAGTTAAAATATATATTAAATGTAATTTATTTTGTTAAAAATATGAATATTATTTAATATATTTTATTTAAGTTATATATATCTTTTAAGTCGATATTTTTTACATCTATATTTTTTACTTCCATATTTTTGTTTCGATATTATTGTACTTACCTGTTTAAGTATAGGGAGTCAATATTTTTGTTTTCGATATTTTTACATCGATATTTTTGTTATCTATATTTTTTACATCGCTATTTAATCAGGGAACCGCAAATACACTTTAAACAAAATAAGCACATTAACCCTGGCTGCATCATAGCACTTTTTCAAATTAGTTTTAGCCACACTGGAAAACATCTGTACTGCTGTACAGCATGGCTACAAAACATTGTCAATGCCACTAGTTCTCATAGGCGAGACCTATTGGCTTTGCCAATGCTTGCTATTATGGGTAATCAAAACGCAAGTAGCAGAGCGTTGAGCTGCCCTTCTGCTGCACCAAGGGAGCTTGCAGTACAGACTAGCATAAGAACGTGCACGGGGCAAGTCAAGGGAGATGCATCAAAGCCCAGCTCGTTGTAAACAGCGCAAACCTTGCCCAAGGGCAACAGAGCCCTTTACAAAAGACACAGCGACTATGCTACACCTTTTTGTGTTACAACAGACACTGAGACTATGTTACGCCTTTTTGTGTTTTGGCACAGGGCGCTATACAGGATGCTGAGCGATGGCTGGGACTCGAACCTGGTTCCCCATGGTGCATTGCCAGGAGCTGTAACCACTAGGCCACATGGCCTGTGTGAAAAGCTCAGCTCATTTTAGGCTCAAAGTTATGAGGATATCGAGGCAAGACAGAGCCAGGCTTCTAGAGACTGGCCCGAGGTTTCAGTGACTCTCCCACCTCTACCCCAGTGTTTGTTCTCAACACGTCACTGTGTTGCCCGTAGCTGCCCCACGTCCTGTGTTTAAAATCTCGAGATATGTTAGGAAAGGAAGGAAATCAGCTGCGGCCAGGCCAGACTTGGGAACCAGAAGTAGCCCAGGCAAAAATGTTCAACCCAGGACTCTTGGTTTCATCTCCTCGTGCTATCTCTCTTTCCATCCATCCATTCTTTCTCTCCTTCTCTCCTCTCTCTCTTCTCCCTCTCTGATCGCCTCCTCTCTCTAACTTCTCCCTCCCTCCCTTTCTCTCACTCTTGAAGCCACCTTTGCCTATTGCAATTAACTTCAGGGCGATGTGGAAAGTGACAGAGGCACCAGCAGCCACCCTGGGCTTTCAAGACCGGCTTACAAGGGCCCCAGGCCACTGTGGGAAATGCCCAGTGGAATAAAAGATCATTCATCTAAGACAAGGGGCGCCCAATATTCCAGGGAACATGGGTAATACAGTCCCCCATCCGAGATGTAAGAGTTATCTGGACCAACCCTGCCTGATCTATTTATGTGACTGAAAACATGACGTCTTAGTGACGTCAAGTCATCTGCTCACACTAAGTGCTGGTGTCCGACTCAGGGGCCGATTCCGATCTCGGCCGGAAATCTCTCCGACCGAGCCGGACCCGGAGAGATTTCCGACCGAATCGGACTCTGGCAGTCCGACCGAACGAGTACGATGCGCACGCATGCCATCGGACTCGAGTCGGTCGGACTCCCATTGAAGTCAATGGGAGCCTGTCGTACAACGCGTACGCGGGCTCCCATTGACTCAATGGGTGCGAGGCGGACAAGGGCGCCCCCTACAGCGTGTACGCATCCATGCGCATCGCGGCGTACATGCACAGGTAGGGGCGACCCATGGGTCCCCCTGTGTGCGACTCGCGCGCCTACGCGTACAGGGGGGTCCGACGCGGACCCCCAAAGTCCGGCTCCGACAGCTTTTTCGAGCCGGACGGCGCGAGTCGGTCGGACTGCTCGCGGCGCGCATCGTACTTACCCGGCCGGGATACGTCTCCATAGCGCGGTGCGAGTCATGTCCATGCGAGTCGGTCGGAGCGTGTTGAAGCCGCGTTCGAGTCGGTCGGAGATTTCGCGGGTGCCTGCATCGTACTCGCTCGGCCGGACCCGCGTACGATTCGGTCGGGAAACAGGGCTCCGAATCGGATCCGGTAAATCCGAATCCGATTCGGAGCACTACCGGCCGAGATCGGAATCGGCCCCTCAGTGTTTGTTATTTCACAGATATTGTGAGAGTTTCACAGATGGTGGAATAAAAGACCGTGAGCTGCGGTGATAACTAAACGAGCTGCTTGATCCAGTGGCGTAACACAGGCCCCCGCATCCCCCGCGGTGCGGGGGGGCCCCGAGCTGCAGGGGGCCCCCTCTGCACAGTAGTAGGGTCTGAGAGCTCCGGATTCAATCCGGAGTGGGGGCCCCTCCATGTACCTTGCAGGGGGGCCCCCTCAACCTTCGTTACGCAAGTGGCTTGATCACCATTTGGGGGTGGCGAACGGGGGACGGTGGGGGTGTGTAAGGGGCAAACGGATGTTAAGGGCACAGGGAGGTGCCTACCACAGGCCCCTTTAAACTCTACGGTGCAGTGGGACCTCCAACTCTTCAGGGGCCCCTCAACCCTCTAGGCTCCATTCAGCCCAGGGCCAATAAACATCTGTGACGTGCGAGACTAAGGAGGTTTGTGCTATTTTAATCAGTGAATGGTAATTTTATTCCGAGTTTTTATTTTTTCAGATTGTCTCTCTCACTTCACTGAGGTTGACTGAGGAGTCACAGGACTGAACAGGTTCATAGGGAAATCTGAGATTTGACAATGAGTTAGTGCTGAGTCATTGAAAGGTTAGCGCTGAGTCATTGAAAGGTTATGATGACTCACCTTCGAAAGGCCACTCCAGCCAGACGGGGTTAGTCGAATGTTAGGCTTAGCTATCAATGGCTGGTGGGTGAGAAAAGTCAGTCAGATGTCAGGCTTGCATCTGAAAAATGGCCGGTAGGGCAGGTTCGAGTCAGTCACGTCATTTTTCCCTCTACCATCTAATTCAGGAGTGGGCCGGTGTGTGGGGTAGTATTGTGGGAAGGGGGTTGAGAGTTGTGTAATGGTGACTTTCCGCATAAATTGTTTTGTCTTGATTTTTTTTTTGCATTGTAAATGAGTCTCATTACAACTATTAACAAGCATTGGCATAGCCAATAGGTCTCGCTTTGGGACATTATAAGTGTTTAGCCATGCAACAGTTGATGTTGCACCAAGGATATTGTGCTGCAGAATTAAATACTTATAAGGTCCCAAATGCGAGACGTATTGGCTATGCCAATGCTTGTCTGCCTTTGCTTCTGATCCGTCCAGACTGTGCTGCTGGTATTGCCTCTTTTAATGCATTCCCTCCGCTTGTAGCTCTCCTAAAAGTAGTTGGGTACTTCCTATGTCGAGAAATGCACCGTTGGGAGATCGCCCGGGTCCACTTTTCATTTCCTCTGCTGCACGTTTCAAGGCTTAGGGTGTTGAAAGGGTATAGACCCTTGCTAATGCAGCTGGCATGATTCCCATGACATCTGGCAAGGTGAAGTCTGCCATCAGCGGGAGCTCCCTATTAAACAACGTCCCCTAAATATTTAGTCAGCTGCCCTCCGTTTGGTTAGTCAGTTCATTACACCAGTGTGAATAGTACTCCTTTCTCTTGTCACCTAATGATTACAAGTGTGCCTACTAAGCTGTGCCTCGGCTACATTTCTGCAGTTACCCCCATGAAAAGTTTTAGGGATGGAGCCCTTAAGGGAAGCAGGAAATACCCCAGGCAAACGAATCCTACAAATGCAAGCGGAGGAGTCGAGTTGCGTTGCAACTCTCCCTGTGCAGGAAGTGAGGTATCCTCTTTCAACGCTTTAACCGGTAGCAAATCCCAAAGGTCAGTCTATTTTCGGAAAATAACTCTCGTGGTTTTGTTTTGTGACTTGAAAGAGAATATGATTGCTACTATGGTAGACTCTGATTTCAGACCGCCCTCTTTATTAGTTAAGTTTAAATTGCTGCAACTTGCATGGTGTAAATGCAACCCATCTTGAATCTTACCTACTCCTGCATCCGTTCCAATTCTCATTTCACGATTTATTTTATGTATTTAAAATGTTACTCATTTATCTTCTCACACCCCTGTATTTATTGTTCAGGCATTTGATAAAGTCATTCTTAATGGAATGCAGTTTTCTGACAGTTGTAAATTACATACTAAATTAGGAGGTGATTAGGAGACTAACACTGAGACAGGTGGTGCATCATTCTAGGAGGTAAATGAGCAGCTTTGCTGCTGACTGTCCATCCCCATGACTTCAAAGGTACTGGGTATAAAAAAAAGCCATTTAGCCTAGAGACGACAGCATGGCCATTTTGCAGGTTTTAACAAAGAGCAAGTTTGCCAAGCGAATGTAAGACTTTAAAGTGCATTATCGCTGTGGGTCGATTGCTTTAACTATTGCAGCAGCCAGGTCAGGCAGGTGGTGTATGTGATTGCTCACGGTTTAAAATCCGAATCTGTAATTTTTATTTACTGAATGGGTCTCCTTAAAATGCGTATCAGATGTGCTAAATTCCACCTGTTAAGACTTACCATAATATTCGGATTTCATCACTTTTCTACACCAAAAATGTTCATGTTCCAGTATTTATCGTGCTTTTACCTCCGGCATAATTTGGCAGGTTTGACCTCCCGAAATGTACTTGTGGAAAATTGGAAGGTTGTGGAGTTTATCGCACCTGGCAACATGGAGCAGTAAACCCCACATGGCATGTAATGCTGAACCCTACGCAAGTAGGCGTGGCACAGAGATGGAAAATACCTGGGCAGTCACAACCAGCGCGGACATTACCCCTGCGGATTTTAAAGCGATTTACAGATTGTAGAAGAAAAAGATGTTCGTTCATATTAGCAAGTTACAAGTCTATGTACAGAATCTTTATTCTGGTGATTGTAATTGACATTTCAGTTAGTATATATGGAATTTAGAAGTGTATATTACTCAATTTCAGAAAAGAGAAATAATCAAGTTAAGTGGTGAAATTGATAGTTACAGTATGTGGGGCTAGTGGGAGTTATCAGTTGAGAAAGGAAGGGAATTAAGGTGATGTTTCGCACTAGAGAACCATTATAAATAGGATAGCTCCACTCTGCAAGACCTTTGTTGTGCTGCTTTCTTTATTTGCGTTGTATGTAATAGTTGTATAATGTCCATAAAATCGGTGAGTATCACCACGCAGAAAAAGAAACAGTTAACAGCGCCCAGTTTTCATTGGGGGGAACATCACAATTTTTTGTTAGTGACATTTTGTGAAATGTGGTTTCCATGTATCTTGCTAGATTGCTTTCACACAAACACTTCTTTCTTGTCATGTAAAAGTCTTGCAAGTTACTAAAAGGAGACTCATTCGAGACAAAAATGTCTCTGCACGATATTTCAAGCGAACATACCTACTGCGTGCCAAACAAACCGAAACATTCCATAATGCGGAATTTTGAAAATTTGTGAGAATTTTGCACTCTTAATAAGAAGCATTCAAGCATGTAATGAATTTGTAAAATATGATTGCATTGGGGGGCTTGGGCTGAATTTGAACCTTAGTGAATGGACATAAACCAATAAGCCAAGCACTCAGGCCACAATTGCTTTGAATGAACCCCATGGAAAACAAGCAATGGCCGCGCGGCCGTGAAACTGACACGGCCGCGCGGCCGCGAAAGTGAAAGTAATCGCGAGGGAAGCCATATGGCGAGGGAAGCCATATGGCGCCTGATCGCGCATACACGCTCGCGTGAACGCAAGCTGGTCGCCAGCAAACTGCTGTTTGCACTTCCAAAACCCGCTTACTAAAACTCTCGACAGAGCAACGCATGCGCTGGCTCAGGCGAGACCTAAAAAGCAAAGGGGCGGAAGTGTTAAGCTCAGTCAGTCCCTTATCAAGCCTGCTTTTGATTAGGAAGTAGAGGTGACAGGACCAGGCCCACATCTTGCTTAGTCAATCAATCAGGTTTTGTGTAAAGGCGACTACTTACCTGTTAGGGTCTCAAGGCGCTGAGTGGGCGGGTGGTGGATCTGCGGTTCAGTCGAAGAGCTAGGTCTTGAGGTCCTTCCTGAATTGAGGCAGCGACAGTGCATGTTCAGCTTGGGGGAACAGAGCTATTCGTGACTCTTAATGACAGAATAGACGGTCTGTCTTCTATGCTTGGCTCACAGCCTGCTTCTCTACGATCTGTCTTCTATGCTTGGCTCACGGCCTGCTTCTCTACGGTCTGTCTTCTATGCTTGGCTCACGGCCTGCTTCTCTACGGTCTGTCTTCTATGCTTGGCTCACGGCCTGCTTCTCTCAAAGCGCTGAGAAGCTGCCGGTTCTGAAATAGAAAGTGAGAAGTCTGTGGAGGTCCAGAGGCCTCACTATCTGTGGCAGCAGGGTTGGGAGCTGTCCCTGGCACGCTAGGCCCGTTCAGTTGTGACACTGGTTCCTGAACCCCCCACTGTCACCTGAACATCTCAACACTGGAATAGAATCAAATCACCAGGGCCAGAGGCCTACTGCAGCACGCCCATGAGAAAGCCAAGACCTAGCCTGGCCTGGGGCCGGATGTCACCTGGCCAATTACTGGTTCTAGCCTCGAGCCAGAGGTGCTGCTTGAGGGATGTTAGCGCAACTGTACAAACACAAAGACTGCTTCTTGAAGCAACTACATCTGTGCAGTTTAAAGTTGCCAACATGCTCTGCCATTAGACTAGATACCCCATTCTATAAGGCGATAGTGTCTCAAGCGAGGCCACTGGAATCATGCGGCAGGGGCCGACCAAATTATGTGGCAAGCTTGACTAAATTATGCGTCAAGACAAGGCAAATTAGGCAGCAGAATGCGACAAGTTATGTGATTGTATTTCTTCTTTATTTTTCCATAGGTTAACACTGTATAGGCAAAGGTTTCATGTCATCAGTGTCACTTTAATGCCCACATACAGCAATAAGCAACAGAAGCAGGACCAGTCAATCTTTGCAAAGGGCCTCCCACTGCAGAGCAACATATTTTTTATGTTAAAATCTGCAGATTATGCAGCAGATGATTAATTATGTGGCAAATACATAATTATGAGGAAAAATGCCATGGCCACAAAATGACATTTTTCCAGTGGGCCTGGTTTTAAGTAACCAGTTCCCACAATTTCCTAGCAAGAAAAACGGGAACCCCAGTGCACCCGTGCTTAGTATGAGCAGATGTCTTCACGTCAATTAGACGCAACATTTTCAGTCTCACAAATAGATCTGACAGGGTTGGCCCAGATAATTCATATATCTCGGATGGCGTATCTTTCAGATATCACATATGTTTATTTGTTTGCTAAAGCGCCGGCTTGAGAAGACTTGCCACTTCATAGCAGGAGCGCTTGCTTCAGTGATGGGATTGGGGCACCATGCCCTTCCCGGGCAGATGCATACCCAGAGCCCACACTGGCACAAATCTGGTATCTCAGCAGAAAGCTTTGCATCTAGCTGCGATGGGGACCAGACATTCAGCCAGGACTCAGAGCTGGGTCACTGACAGGCATTAGACATTCCTTCTTTCCAGCCAGGGCTTGGTGTTTACATACACATGGCTTATGAAATTGTACAGAACAGAAAGGGCCCATGGTAAAACAAATATATTTTTTGCAACCTGAAATAAGGTATTGGTGTAACTGTCAGTTCCCATTTGGGCTTACTGTGATGGTATGGTCTTTTTCTAAAACTGGAAAGTAATCTCCCTTCTGTAGAAGCTGTTAAGCAGCGGTATCTGTGCAACAAATATCTCATACGAATTGCCCTTTCTACTATGGCTGGTAAAAACTTGGAGAGGACAGGAACGGCAGCATACAGTTGGGTAATTGCATTTCTCTACACACATAACCCCTGCACCCACTTGTTGAAGGGTTACTCTGGAGAATCAAGATGGAAGCTGTGGGTATGGAAATTCTCACTTAAGAACACTCTCATCTTAGCTCAGTCGATTGAAATCAGTCATCTAGAATGACGTAATCTAAACAACGTTTCATCTTAGGCCAGACATCTCAAGAAGGTAGTCAGCAGTGAGAGTGCCTCTACTCTGGAGGTTTCTATCAGGATGTGGGGCTGGACGTGTTGCTTACCGACACTTTGGGTTCATATGTGTGGAAGCAGAACCTCGTGAACCGATACGCTAAGGGCCTTGTGGCAAAGGAAAGGCTTGCATTCAGTAGGGAGTGTAGGCACTGACTGGATTCAAGCTGTGCACGCATTGGGAATGCGCCACATGGTAGAGCACTGGCAATGAACCAGTGGCCATGGGCTCTTGTGTGTCTAGAGAGATGGCGGCCATCATGTACCTTCAAGGATAACTTCCCTTGGGGTGCTCGGAGTCCTTGCTAGGCAATGTATGCTGCATTGTTGCTGCAGCAGGTTTAATCCCCAAGTTCACCAAAGTTTGGATTATGGCCATGTTAGCTCTGAGAGAAGTATGCTGACACTGTGGGTGATCTAAATCTAATATCAAATATGTATACAAATATTAATGCACATGGGTATCAGAATTTCAGTATGCCTATATACTGCTAGATAAAGAGAATCACAGGATGTTAATAATGTTCTTTGAAACTATATTCATTGTCCACAAAACAGGGTATAGTGACACAGCTTAAGGTAGTTATTCTAATATTAATATATTATAAATGTATATTTATAAAATCAAGATATTTAGGTGTATGTATGTTTAGCTTTCATGATTCCCAGTCCCCTATCAAGGCACAGAGTTGGTTATACAGAGATAATTCAAATGCATATTATTTCACAATCACAGTTACTTTCAGTGTTCCAGTGACAAGCACCGTAGGGTCTCTCCTTGTCTTATGGAAATCCACAACTACCTGCAGCTTTCCCTGAACCCTGAAGTGATGAGGCAGAGTGTGGAGTCATGAGTCTCTGTTTTCTCTCTTATTCCATTACCCTTTACATGCTTCTATCATTCTCTTGCATGTTTTCACATATGTAGTCGCTGGTGGGACAGTGAGAAACGGAAAAGAGCATTGCTTCCATTGGATCTTGCGCACAGTTAGCGCAAAACGTGAACGTTTTGATGCTTATTTTTGCACAAGCTGCCTGTGTGGTCCCGATTGCGTCATCCCAGCCATCATATGTAAACCCATGTATGTTTTTGGTTAGTCTCATAGATTATGGCGGTGAAGTTGGCAAAGCGCCTGGATGAACTAAAGCTTGGCACTCATCAAAATCTTCCAAAGGAACCATATGCCAATAATGGTCAAATTTATGATGTGAGTTTAGATTTGCTGAGAACCCGCCACAGTTGTTTTCTTTAAGTCAGAGGAGGCCCTACTAACATTGCTATCGCTAAGACCCAGGGGAAACTTTAACCATATGTGAGTTAAAACATTGAGGTCTAATGCTGAGGTTCTAATTTTGAAGGCTGTGCTACTTTGAAGACGCATGCAGGATTTGGAGCTCTGGCTAGTTTTCTATATCCGGAAGTAGCAGTTGATTTTGTTGTACATATTTCGGTTGAGAGGTCTGGTTCGGTGTCACCACGGTGTCACACTTTCACAGTCTGTTTTCCTCTTGTTTTCTAATGAGGCGTCCTTTTAAACTGACTTATCAGTGCCAATAGTGATTGGTCCATGTTACACGGCTTTTTTGAAATCACTCATCCTGTAATTAACCACAGTATTCTTGGAGTAAATTTCCTCCATGTGCAGGGCATAGATAATTGTTTCTCTACAAGGCACAGGGCCAATAGTCCCTTCTGTTTACACAATACACACTACAGTTCGTGCTGTTGTAAGATGTCATAAAACTGTGCTTGAAAAAATCTTTAAAATGGCGGCCGTTTTCAAGATTTACACAATATCCAAAAAAGCATTCCAATGCGTAATGAATATTCCCCTGGAGACAGAACTGCAGCAAGGCCTGGAACACATCAACAGACAAATAATGACAACAAACCCCCCCTGCTTAAGACGCACACTTGAAGAATTCCCTTGGCTCAGTGCGGCAGTAAACGCAAAAGGCCTGTACCTACACTTTAAGCACTGTGGGCCTTATTTACAACAAAGTGACTCAGCGCGGTGCCGCAAGCCATCTTGCTGCGCCGCACTGAGTCACTTACAAAGCACAGGGATGCGTCATATCTACAACGATATGACAGATCCCTGTGCTCTCCCTGTACTGGCGCAGAATTCGCTGCTATGCGCCGACGCAGGCACTCTTACACCATGGTGCAAGGGTGCCTGCATTGCGGGTAGATTGTTTTTGTGCAGGAAGGGACACCTTCCTGCACAAAAACAATCATGAGAGGTGATTCCCTCTTTCTATGTGTGCTGTACAATGCAGCACACATAGAAAGAGGGAAAAACAAGGAGAAATAAAAACATTTCTCCTCGTTGCGTCTCCCTACGCCTCCCCTGCATTCCCAGGTTGACCATTTCTCGTAAATCCGGGAATGTGTCAGGTTCCATGGGTGTTGCGTGGGAACACCCACAGCAACACCTATGGAACGCCCCATTCACGCAAAGTGCTGCGTGTAAAGGGGGCGTATTTACAAGGACAGGAAAAGCCACGCAGGGTGGCTTTTCGTGTCCTTGTAAATATGGGGCAGCAAAATGCGCCGCCGGTGCGTCACAAAAAGTGACGCACCGGCGGCGCAAGGGGCTTGTAAATATGCCCCTGTAACTGTAAGCAGATTCTAAGTGGGAAAGCTTATGCGGATGTGTAAGAGATTTGCATGCAGGTGTTTGTATACAGGTTTGTGTCAGGACGTTTGATAGCAGATATGTGTAAGCAGATGTGCACACAGGTTTGTAAGCAGGTGTTTATACGCAGGCTTGGAAGCAGGTTTGTGAGCAAGTATCTGTAAGAAGGTCTGTAAGCTGGTTGGTAAGCAGGTCTGTAAGCAGCAATGTGTAAGCAGGTGTGTATAGGCAGGTCTGATAGCATGTACATGTAAATAGGTATGTATACGCAGGTTTGATAGCAAGTATGTGTAAGTATTTGTCTAAGCAGGTGTGCCAGCAGGTATGAGTAAGCTGGTATGTGAGCAGGTATGTGTATGCAGGTTTATATGAGTTTTGTGAAAGCAAGTGTGTAAACAGGTTTATAAGGAGGTGTTTGTAAACAGTTGTGTAAAGAGGTTTGTGAGCAGGTATAAGTAAGCAGGTATGTGTAAGCTGGAGTTCACAGAAAAAATATTGAAACCACAAATATCGTGGGACACAAATATCATTTCAAAAAAATCAAGCACAAAATTATTTTTATCCTGTACTTACAAAGTAGATAACAAAACTATCGAAAAAAATAACATTATACACTAATATTGAAGACAGAAAATATCATTTTTTAATATAAAAATAGTTAAACATAGTAAACATTAAATATATTATTAAACACTAATAAAAATGTAAATTAAATATTTAAATGATTTAAAATTATATAAATTGTATACTTATTTTTAATGAAACTCATAAATATGTGTGTATGTTTATTTAAACAGATATAATTTAAAACTATTATTAAAATAATTATGATTTATGGTAAAATGTAATAATTTTTTGTAAACTTAAAAAGAACAAATATATATATATACACACACAATACATTAAACTGTAACAAACTGGAAAAAATTCTAAAAAAACAAAAACAAATTAATCACACATAAAAAGCAAACAAAATAAAAAATGTATTTTACTAAAAATATATTACATATTATAAACATTAATACATAAAAAATATAATGTACACAGAAACATCATAATAATATAAATTTAAACAATATAAACAAAACTATAAAATTGTAGGAATAATACATATACTATTCCCACTTCAATCTCTGCAACAGGAAGGAAATCGTTGGAGTCAGGAGAGGTAAAATGTACTATTTCCACTCCAGTCTGTGCAACAGTAGGGAAAGCATTGGACTCAGTAGGGGTACAAATTACTATTCCCACTCCAGTCACTGCAACAGTAGGGAAAGTGTTGGATTGCGGAGGGGTAGAATTTACTATTTCTACTCCAGTCAGTGCAATAGTAGGGAAAGCATTAGACTCAGGAAGGGTAACATTTACTATTCCCACTCCAGTCTGTGCAATAGTAGGGAAAGTGTTGGATTGTGGAAGGATAAAATATACTATTCCCACTCCAGTCAGTGCAACAGTAGAGAAAGCGTCAGATAACAGAGGGGTAAGCTTTTCTATTCCCACTCCTGTCTGTGCAACAGCAGAGTGAGAGTAAATCACTTCAAACAAATAAAATAGTTTAACAACTACATTAAATAACAACAAATATAAATATTTAAATCTAAAATATATATATTAAATAAAAAATGCATATTTATTACAATGTTTAATACATATTTTAAATTAAAACAAATAATATCATTAAAATACCACACTATATTTTACCAATTTTAACAACCAACAAATATGTTATTTGCAATTAAAAAGCATAACACAATTAACACATAACATTATAAATAAAAAAATTAAAATAATAAATATGTTTACATTTATTATTACTTTAATAACTTCCTACCATACACCTCTACAAAGTAAACAACACACACCTAAAATAAATCTTAAAATTATAGTAGTTACAAATTTTACATAATTATCAATTAAATAATTAATAATGAACTAATAATACTTTCATTATATTTCATTAACTTTCCACCCTTTACCCCAGCCAACACATCGACCCATACCTCATATATAACTTTAAACACACAATTTACATAATAAATTATCAATTAAATAATTATTACTGATAAATAATTAATTATTATAATTAATTTCCTTCACACCCTTTGCCACTACAAGAACCACAACCCACATCAAATATATTAATAAAAAATTAAATTAATTACACAATTTGCATAATCAATTATCAATTAATTAATATGTAAAAAAGAATGATTAAATAATTATTGTTAAATTACTTCCCAACCTATACCCCTACAAACTCCACAACCCACACCTAAACCGTAACACAATTAAAAAAATGAATTACATAATTATCAATTAAATAATTAATATTAATTAATAATTAATTATAATTAATTTACCTACCACTCTGTACCCCTATAAAGCCCACAACCTGCTACGGCACTAAAAATCCAAATAAACTATTAAATTTAAAAACGACTAAAAAGTATAAACTATACTAAAAAACATTAACAATAATTATACAAAATTTTTTAACATATACAACTAAAATATATGCTAAAATACATAAAAATAATTAAAAATTATATTTTTGTAAACAATATTTTTGTAAACAATATTAACAACATAGATATTTTTAACATAGATATTAACAACATAGGGGCCCATTAGGATGGCGGGCGGTAGCACCACCGCCGTGCTGGCGGATGCAAAAACCACCAGTTACCGCCCGCATGCCGCAGCCCACACGCCCGCCAAATTACGATGTGAAAAGGCAGCCAAACACCGCCGGCAAGCCAGCGACGCCGTCCGCCATCAAAGTGCGCCCGCTCACGTAGCGGCGCAGCCCAATGGAGACACACCGCCAGACGAAATCACGTACCGCCCGGCGTACAAATTACGATGCCGCAAACAAACAGCTCCCACGGCTAAGAGACACCGCACGTGAAAGTGAGGCGGAAACCCGAACGCCGAGCACAGACACCGAAGAGGCGACCCCCCCGAGCATGAATCCAGCACTGCAGGCCCTCCCCATGCTATACCTGATGCACCACCAAGGAGGCAACGCACCGCGGAGATGCAGGTAGGCACACACACAACAAGGGCACGCAAACAGCGCACACAGTGCAAGTGCAGAAAAGGAGGACATGGCACCCCCCCAACACCCCTGCGTGGACAAGACACATCCACCACTGCACCCACAAATGTAACACAGGGCAAAGTGCAACATCTCGCAACTATCATGGGCACACCACCTGGGACCAGGAACTAACGACCCCGTCACGGCACCGCAGCACAGCGGCGATGACGCAGCCACACATGCGCACAACTCAGCGCCCAACCATAACGCCATGTATGCGTCGCACACAAACAACACAGGGACACAACCAAGCACCACACACACCAGCCACACCCAGAACGCACATGACACGTGACAGGCCTGCCACAGTCATGTCCCCAACGCCCAATTCACGGACAACACCCAACGTCACACAACCGACGCCCACATGTCAGTGAAGTCACGCAACATCAGGACACACCCCTGTGTGACAAACATGGCGAAGCACACAGCGGCGGCAACACCACCCAGTAGAACATGGGCCCCGTCGGGAAGAGGTACGCCAGTACCACACAGAAACACCCATACCACCCTGCACCCATGAACCAGACATACAAAACGGAACACCAAAGAGCCCGGGGACCGACAACAGGTGGACTCAAGAATGACACCCACACACAAGGCCCAACGCATAGCGGAAACACAGCCTGCCGCCCACACACGGGAGAGCAGTCAGCACTGAATGACCTTCCATTCCAACTCCGAAACCACATCCCGACTAAACAAGCTGGCGAATACAGCCATTGTCCCAAAAAAAGACCAACACAGGCATGCAGAGGAAACCGACCACAGGGCAGATAGCGCATATCACCTAAGAACATACCGAACGGGAAAGAAGAAAGTATAAAACTCCCCCATGCCGTTCCCATGCAAGTTATCTGGAAGGAGTCACACACCACTGACCTTGAACATTCAGAGAAGCACGTGGGATGAGGGCCCGTGTCCTCCGCACAAGCTAACAGAACACAAGTCCTGCCCCCTACGACCATCACAGACCTCACAGCAACCTCGGAGCTTGCACACTGCAGACTGCACACACAGCCGGAGCACGCCACCACATCGCCCGCAGCAAAATGGCACCTACAACACACCTACCCAACTACGCCAGACAGGTCAAGCTGTACAAACACAACCTGATACAGCTACTGGGATGCGAACCCCTATCCCTGCTGAACGTAAGTTACCGACTGACTTACCGCATCGCATTGTTCAGCTGCGTCATACCCGTCTTCTACTGTCGGAGGTGTCCCTTCCACCATCCTGTGGAGTTGTGCCTCTCCAACCCGGCATGTCCAAGGGCGGACCTGCTACCACTATTCCACCCTCTGGACGCACACGACAGGGTCTGTTCAGCCTATGGGGGCATGGCGTATGTGGCGAACATCGGACCCACACTGCAATGGGACCACTGTGCCTCCACACGACGGATCATGGATCACAGCTACATCGAATGTCACCCAGCATGCCCCATCATGCTCCTACAAGGGACAACTTACGGACACCACCGTGACAGCCACCATCCGCTACATTGGCTGGCAAACATGTATACCACCAATGAAATGGAAGCCCTGCAGGAAGCCATCGCATACCTGTCAACCTGTCAATTCGTAGGACCCCGACGCAATCCCCCGATTGAGCCATGATGTCCGACACTGTACCCATGCTTAGCTTCCGCACGGACTGGCCAGTAACCACCACAACAGCCATACCAAACGACCTGCAACTGATACCACACCATCAACGACACTGCCATGACATCGGATGTGTCCGGGACATGCACTCCGTTCCCCATCACATCCAGGAACTCTGCATGTATCCGGGGAGGCAGTGGCATGGGATATGTGTATCGCACCCACATGGACAGAACTGCACGTACAACTATGCCATGACATGGATCCTGCGCCCATGGACATATGCACCGCACAGTGGACAGGAATCGCCCGGCTGGAGTATGTGAGAGCTGCACCCCTTCTCCCCCTCCCTGGAAATCCCGTAACAGGACCTTTGCATGGACGACAAGTGCATACAACAACAACACGACCCCAGTGACTGTGACATGTCCAGTATCCACCATATGGCAACAACAAGTGGGACGCCGTTGCATGCACGTAAGCCCATGCCCTGATGTCAACTCACACGCACGCGTGCATGAGTAACAACAGCAGCACACCTGTCACATGGAACTGAGATGGACTGTGCCCATGATGCCAAGCGGTCTGGTAGGCTAAATGTATACCGTCTGTGTCAAAGTCCGCAGCACCGCAGCTACTTGCAAAAGAACATTAGCACAGCAACGGCCAAGCAGATGTAACTCTGAAGCCCACATCCCACATGCAACAGCTAATCACATGTACCCCTACACCCTTAGCTATGTGTAATCATGCTCAGTATATCCTCCACATGCATACCGCTGCCAGTAGTGTCCACTATACTGCATCACAGAGGACATAAGTCACAATACATGGTTTGAAGAAAGAAACTGTCTCTGCTGATTCCTTTCACAAGTACGAATGTGAGATGATGAGAGTGTGTGATGTATACGGCAGTCGTGACATGACTATGTAGTCCACTGTCATTCGATGTCAACGCAAATGAGTAGCATAACTGTGGAAGACACACATGTGTCGTGTGAAGCGGGAGTGATGCTTCGCTCAGGTGGGTGGGTGTGACGGGTAGATGCGCACATGCAAAGTTGAAACACGCTGTGTCGGGAGGGGTCCGGAACTGCACATTACCGCTTCCCTGGGCAATGTTAAAGGCCACCCATCGGGGGGGGATGTGAAAACGTGTGTGCACAGCAGCCGGGCACATGAACAATGTGGTATCAGGCGTACACGTCAGCCCACCCTCTGTGGACAAGCTGGATCCTGTTGTGCGCCCGCCAGGCCCTTGACAAGGCACACACAGCCCCTGCCGACCAGGTGTATCCCCAACATTGTCAACCTGCACAGGCAATCCAGGGCACGGGATGGCAGTGGAGCATGGTGGGGGAGAGGACTCGGCGCGCTTCTCCGGGACACATCACGCAGGCAAAACATCCTCAATGTGTAGCATGGCTCAAGTCATATGGAAGTATTGGGGGACGCACACATCACGAGCAGGAGTGACGTCACGGAAGGTGGCTCGCACCATCCCACTCATTGCCTACATCCCCACACACGTCACATGCCGTTGCAACAGAGAAGCCAGCGCGTGCACAAGCACCTCCGAGCCCGCCCCAGTGAGGCAAAAGAGTGAATGTGTGGGTCCATCAGCCCCAGATAGACGCGGCATGGGCCGCTAGGGCAGCTACAGCCTCTGTGTGTCGCAGGTGGTGTATCCGGACTGCGGAGACTGCAATGCATTGTCTAGGTTGCCCGGGTCTCGAGTCGGGGCACCACGCAGGTGGACGGCGTCCCGCCACACATCATGCCGTGTGCATAGGCAGGGACGGCCAGTGGCCGGCCCCCACATGTCTGTTAGCATGTCATCATCTGCACATTGGCATGGGTGCATGGTATACGCATATGCACACGCATGTCATCCCTCACTATGTACATCTGCCACTTGGCACGTGCAAGGTTACGTGTCACATGTGATGTGTATTTGCAAGCACACAGCCGTGTTGGCATGGGGCTGTCAATGTGTACACCTGACAATGCTTCTGGAGGTGTGATCCGTACAGTGCTGCACATAGGGTGCAGTGGTGACACCAATGACTGTCTCATATCCCCTCGTGCCACAGGTCCCACTTGTCTTGGCCGCTCAGCCTGTGCCCACATCGTCGTTGGTGTGTGCCATACTCATCCTGCCTCGGAAGCAGTGTGATGCACAGCAGCCAGTCATGTTGCCGTGGTGTTGCCGCTTGCCGGATATGCAGTCAGTCCCCATCAGCATGCCTCATAGGTCATTGAGGCCTGGATCCCCATGTGCATGCACATAGCAATGGTTTGTGTCACTGCCCATTGCTATTGGTGGGAGACCTGTGTAAGTGTATTGTGGCTGTGCTGTCCCTGCATGACAGCTGTTCTGTGACTCATGTTCTTGCTCTGTCATATCAGTTATGTGTATGTGAATATGCCATGTGGCGTGTTGCTTTGACATGTGTCCACTTCCATCTGTCCTAGGCGGAGACCAAACATTTACCGCCCTTACCAATTGTTGGCGGACATGGAGGATTCTGAGGTCATCCGGAAATTTCGTCTGGACCGACCAACCCTGCATCGACTATGTGCCATGTTGGATCCCCACCTCCGTCCTCGCAGGGTGTATCCGACAGCATTCACCCCCACGGCTAAGGTGATGGCTGCACTGCATTTCTTCGCCACTGGGTCATTCCAGCACACAGTGGGCAGTGGAGGTGGGATGTCCCAGCCCATGTTCAGCATGGTGCTGAGGGATGTACTGGCAGCCATGATGGTGTACAGGAACAGGTACATCCGATTCCCCAGGGCACGTGAGTTGGCGGCAGTGAAGGGTGCATTCTATGCCCTTGGACGGATCCCACACGTCGTTGGTGCCATAGATTGCACCCATGTTGGCCTTGTCCCACCACAGGCCACTGAGCAGCTCTTCCGCAACCGGAAGCACACGCACTCCCTGAATGTGCAAGTGGTGTGCCTTGCGGACATGGTCATTTCCCACGTGTGTGCAAAGTTCCCAGGCTCGGCCCATGACGCGCACATCATGCGCAACAGCATATTACCACGACTGATGACCAATCTGCAACAGGACCGTGGCTGGATTGTCGGTGAGTATGTGGAGTTGTGTAGCGTGCTGGCTTAAGGATGCTGTCTACTGTCCTGTTTGAATTGCAACGGTTCTCTGTGTCCCTCACGCCCAGGTGACTCGGCTTACCCGAATGGGCCCTGGCTGCTCAGTCCATTACGAAATCCTCGGACCCCAGCAGATGACCGCTACAATGAGGCACATGGGAGGACCAGACGTGTGGTCGAGCGTACCTTTGGCCTCCTCAAGTCCAGGTTCAGATGCCTGGACCGCACCGGGGGTGCGCTGGCGTACTCCCCACAGAAGGTGTGCCAGATAGTGGTGGCTTGCTGCATGCTGCACAACCTGGCCATTCGGAAGCAGATCCCCCTAATTGTGGATGACGGAGATCAACCAGGGCCCCAGCCTGCAGACCAGGACAGCTCGAGTGAGGAAGACAGCGGAGAGGAGGAAGCTGTGAATGTCCGTCAGCAGCTCATCGCCCGCTACTTCACTTGACGGTGAGTGTCCATGTACGACGGCTGATGTGGCTGTAGTTGTGCAGGTGTCTGTGTGCTGTGTCACGGAGGCCTTTTGTTCACTGTGTGCTGTGTGTCAATGGTCCATGTCCAGGTTTGTATGCCACTGACGGTGGCTGTGGCATTGTGCCCTATTGCTCTGTGCGATGTGTGTACATTGCTTGTAGTTGTTGACATGTACTGTGTGATGGGTGTGTGACACACTCATTGAATGTGCTCCTGTTCTGTCTTCCCCCCTAGGTCCCTACTGCCCCTCCTGTCCCATCGCCATGCCACACATCCGATGCTTTTCTGCTCAAGGTGGCGGTTGATCATCGTTCAATAAACACAGTGCACAGACAGCAGTTTGTGTAAAAGGTGCATTTATTTCCAACTGTGACATGTCATTGTGTGCAAGGTGATGACATGAGTGTTGCGTGCAGTGACAATGAGCTGTCGGCCATGGCTGCGTGATGCTCAGGGTGTACCCACTAGTTCTATGTCCCTAGTCCAACAGACACATGCCATTCTGATGGCTGTGTGGGGTGGGATCGTAGTCCAAGTCAATGCAGTGGGTGGTCAAGGATGGCTGGCTGCCTCACTTGCGTCTGGAGCGTGCGAAGCCCTCCCGGGACATCTGTTTCCACTTCGGACGGCCCCTTCCACGTTTGGGAGGGGGGGTGTGTGGTGGCGACCTGCTGGTGGTGGGTGAGGTGTGCTCACTGGCTGTGGACGCAGGGGAACTGGACACTGCTGGCCGACCCTGCACCCTAGCAGGTGGTGGCGGAGGTGGTGTTGCTGGCCTTGCCTGTGACCTCACCGCCACCACCAGCTGGCCCATGAGGTCCACGAGTTGGTCCATACGGGACACGAATTGGCCCATATGGGCGTCCATGGACCTCAACACCCCCAGGACCTCCCGCGTGTCGGAAGCAGACCTGGCCCATTGTCCTTGCGCCTCTTCATAGGCCCCAAGGACTCTGGCCATTTGAGGCAGGGCATGGCTCCCAGGGAGGCTGGCGTTGGCCTGACCCTGCTCTTCCCACCAGTACTGCTGCCACCGGCCTGCCCACTAGCCACATTGCTCACCACGGTCCTCGCTGTGGCTCCCAGGGTGGACCCAGTCGGCCGGACCACCACTTGCGCTGGTGCTGGGGCCAGTGATGACGTGGTGGTGGTCGCGGCGGTGGTGGTTGTTGCGGCGATGGTGGTGGTTGCGGCAGTGGGAGTGGCCGCCACAACAGTGGGAGTGGCCGCAACGACAGTGGCAGCAGGGGGCTGTGAGTGGTCATCAGCCCTGGCTGATGGGTTGGTGGGTAGGAGGGTGCCTGGGGTGCGGTTGGGCCCTGCCACACCAGATGGGCCTGCTGGGTGGTCTGTGTCCGAATCGGAGGACAGATCCTCCACATCCGTGAGTCCTTGTTGGGGGCTTGCAGGCTGGCTGTGCTGGCTGCTGTCTCCATCTCCAGCATCCAGCAGTTCGTCACCTGTGGGGGGAATGAGATATGTTATTGTGTTGCACATGACAAAGTATGTATAGGTTGTCTGACATCCACAGTTCGTGCACAGTCGTGCACAGGTTTCCCGGAGCCGTGTGTGTGGCTGTGCTATTTGTTGTTGTGTGGGCATGCCAATGGGACTGTGTGCTGTGGACATGTGGCATGGGACGGATTGGCAATGCCGATGGGTGTGTTGCTGTGCTCCTGCTTTTTGTGGCTCTGGTGTATGCGGACTCCAGACCCATCGTGGAGGTTGGTTTGTACTATGCTCTTGTGGTTCAAATGTAACGCTCGAAGCACAGATGGCAAAATGGGGTCAGCCCCTGAAACGCATTTGAGATGAACTATGCTTTGGGGGTTCATATGGAACGCTTAGAAACGCAGATGGCAAAATGGGGGTCAGCCCCTGAAACGCATTTGAGATGAACTATGCTTTGGGGGTTCATATGGAACGCTTAGGAACGCAGATGGCAAAATGGGGGTCAGCCCCTGAAACGCATTTGAGATTAACTATGCTTTGGGGGTTCATATGGAACGCTTAGAAACGCAGATGGCAAAATGGGGTCAGCCCCTGAAATGCATTTGAGATGAACTATGCTTTGGGGGTTCATATGGAACGCTTAGGAACGCAGATGGCAAAATGGGGGTCAGCCCCTGAAACGCATTTGAGATGAACTATGCTTTGGGGGTTCATATGGAACGCTCGAAACGCAGATGGCAAAATGGGGGTCAGCCCCCTGAAACGCATTTGAGATGAACTATGCTTTGGGGGTTCATATGGAACGCTTAGGAACGCAGATGGCAAAATGGGGGTCAGCCCCCTGAAACGCATTTGAGATGAACTATGCTTTGGGGGTTCATATGGAACGCTTCGAAACGCAGATGGCAAAATGGGGGTCAGCCCCCTGAAACGCATTTGAGATGAACTATGCTTTGGGGGTTCATATGGAACGCTTAGGAACGCAGATGGCAAAATGGGGGTCAGCCCCCTGAAACGCATTTGAGATGAACTATGCTTTGGGGGTTCATATGGAACGCTTCGAAACGCAGATGGCAAAATGGGGGTCAGCCCCCTGAAACGCATTTGAGATGAACTATGCTTTGGGGGTACATACTGTGTGCCATGGGTGCAGAACGTGGCATGTGTTGTGGCAACATGACAGTGCATGGTCTGAGGTGTGTGTATGTCTGACATACCCTGCATATTTGCTGTCTGTTGTGATTTCTGGCCATGTAATTGGACGCATTGTTATGAGTGAGTGATGGTTGTGTGCCACACGACGTATTGCAGATGGTCCAATTCCTTGGTGTGCGTGCTGCCCTGTGCCATGTGCATCAATGCAGTGCTCGGGGGGGTGTGGCCCATGTTATGTGTGTTGTTGCTCGCAGTGTGACGTGCGCTTCATTCACTACTGGCACATGATTTATCATGGGCATGTTTCTTTGCGTGACTACTGTGTGTGGACCAGCTGTTCGGATGACATACCTTTCATGTGACTGGGGATGACGGATGAGATGGATGGTATGTTGTATGTGCATTGTGTGTCTGTGTGTTTGATGGGTCCAGTGGTGTTCGTGTGCATTTATGTTGTTCCACGCTGTTGCGTCTAGTGTGGTATGTCTTACATGGGCATAGTTGTGGGATGTGTGCTTGACAGGCAGTAGGGGCTACATGGACAGGACTTCGATGGTGTTGCAGTTGTGTGTGATGGATTGCACTGTGCCTGCCGTGTGGTTCTGTAATCAGTGTGACTTGTGCATGCAGACGTGGCTCCTTGGGTGTTGCTGTGTCTGTGATGGGTCATGTGGGGTGTGACTCTGTGGTTCATGTCCGTGTGCACATTGTTCACATGGTTGTGGCAGGGAGCAGTGCTGCGTGTTCCTCTGCTACTTGACATGTCCCATGTGTTAGTCGTAATTCAGTCCTCATGCCTCCAGTCACCCCGCCCTGTCCAGTTTCCCACCTGCAGGTTGTTTTTGAGCGTGCACTGGACTGGATGCAACATGGTTATGGGCGGGGGGTGCTCCATGTTGCAGGTCTGTGGGGGTGGGGGCGGTGTTATGGGTCGTGGTGATGGCTGGACACCCACTGACACCGTTTGTCCTGGGGCGGGATGTCTACCTGTCGGCTGCCGGTGTGCACTGCAGTGGCTGCTACGTGGGTGTGGGGTGTGGGCTGTGCTCCTCCTTGCTGTGCTGTGGGACTAGGGGCCTGGTGTGTGTTGTACTTCAGATGTCCCCCTCCCACCCACTGCGCTTTGTGTTGCTGCTACTTACCTGTTACTTGTCGGTTAGTGCAGCTACGGCTGCCACATGGGTGTGGGGGTGCTCCGCCTTGCTGTGCTGTAGGACTAGGGGCCTGGTGTGTGTTGTACTTCAGATGTCCCCCTCCCACCCACTGCCTCTGTGTTGCGGCTACTTACCTGTTACTTGTCGGTTGGTGCAGCTACGGCTGCCACATGGGTGTGGGGGTGCTCGTTGTGGCGCTTCTGGAGTACTAGGGGACCTGTTGGTGGTTACGTGGCTGGCTGGGTGTACACATGCCCCCATGGTTTTGTTAGTTGATATGTTTGGGCTGTGTGTGTGGTGGTGCCTGTTGCGTGTGTGAGTAATGTGTTGTGTATTGTGTACTGGACATGGGGGTGTTTGTCCCTCGGAGCTATGGCATGGTGGTAGTGCATGTGAGTACATAGCGGTGTGCTGGTATACATTTGTTTGTACTTACCGGCCTCCACTCCCCCTGGTAATCCGGTGAGGATCTCCGGATGGATGATGACTCGCACCTTCTCCTCCCAGGCTTTGAAGGTCTTGTAATGCGCGGGATTCCCTCCGCCAGTCGTGGCAGCCAGCTCTCGGTTTTTGCTCTCCTTCTTCTTGACCAGGCTTTTGATGTCGTTCCACCGTTTGTTTATCTCTCCTCTGTTTCTGGGTACGGTCCCGACTGCATTGACCTGGTCTACAATTCTGTTCCACATTCTGTTTCTGGTGGCTAGTGGTGTGTGCTGGACCTGGTTGCCATAGATTTGTGTGTGCACCTTGACGATCTCGTCGACCATGACCGTCAGCTCAGTGGAAGTGAACTTGGGCATTCTGTGTGATGCCATGGTGTTTGTGGTGCTGGTGCGGTGTGTGATGTGTGATGTGCAGGGGGTTTGTGGTGCCGGTGTTTGGTGGTGGTGGTGGTGGTGGTGGGTGTGATGTGTGCGTATCTGTGGTGTGCTGCTGTCCTTGCTGTGTCACTGTGTCCTCTCCTCTCCGCTTTGCAATGTTGCAAGGGGTTGTGGTCTGTGGAGGGGCTGCTTTTGTACTTACCTGTTTGGGTGTGTCCTGATGTTCTGTTGTTTTCAGGTGTGTTGTGGCCGGGGTTCTGGGCTTTGTGTTTATTTGTTTGTCCAGGGGTGGTGTGTTTTCGGGATGTGTACTTTGTCTGTGTATTTGTGCGTGGATTGCTGTGTGGACTTGTTTGCCTTGTTGTGTGTGTTTGTTTGAGTCCGGGGCTGTTTCTGTGCAGGGACGTGGCCGCCATGGCTTCTGCCGTGTCCATTTTCTTCAGTGTTGTTTCCGCTGGCGGGCGGTGTATTTGTTGTTTTTCCGCGCTCATGTCGGTGCGATCGTAATTTCACGTGCGGTGTCTCGACCGTGAGGGCGGGCGGTTTTGTGTTGTCATGCGTCTTTCCGTCCGTGGCGGGCGGTTTGACTCCGACTCGGGCATGGGCGGGCGGTATTTTGTGTGTTTTTCCGCCGCTGGCGGTTTTCGGTTCGAGGCATCATAATTGCTGGGTCGGTATTCAGAAGGTGTAGGCGGGCGGATTTTTGCCGCTTTCATGGGTGGCGGATTTTTTTACGCCCGGTATCTTAATGGGCCTTATAGATATTTTTAACATCGATGTTACTTACCTTACAATTGATATTCTTCTCAACGATATTTTGGCACGCAATATTTGTGCATCACGATATTTCAAACTCGATATTTCTGCTTCTCTCTATTTTTTTTCTATATTTTGTGTGTAAGCAGGTGTGTCTAAGTATGTATGTGTGAGCAGGTTTATAACCAGGTATGTGTAAGCAGGCTTCTGGGCAGTTTTTTGTGTTCAAAGAGAAGAAAACACTAAGCCTGGGCGGAGACCGCGTAGCCACGCCACGCGGAACTCCGTGAAGTGAACAACCCACTCTGCAGTGCTACGCGCAGTACCGCTAGCAGGCGAAGTTACATAGCATGCATGCACACCACTCGGCAGCGCTCTTCTGCTGATTGCCTCGGCAGCTCTGAGCTCGCAGTGACCCCCACTGGCACCCTTTTCAATTGCTTGACTTCAGCGTGCCAGATTCACAGAACTAACTTAAGACAAAATCCTAAACTTACTACCATTTTGGTATTCACAGAAGGCACTTACTCATTTTGGTATTCACAGAAGGCACTTACTTACTCATTTTGAGTAACTTACTCATTTTGAGTAACTTACTCATTTTGTGTAACTTACTCATTTTTGTATTCACAGAAGGCACTTACTCACTGATGAGTGATGCCTTCTGTGAATACTAAATGAGTAACTTACTCATTTTGAGTAACTTACTCATTTTGTGTAACTTACTCATTTTGGTATTCACAGAAGGCACTTACTCATCAATGAGTAAGTGCCTTCTGTGAATACCAAAATGAGTAAGTTACACAAAATGAGTAAGTTACTCAAAATGAGTAAGTTACTCCAAATGACTAAGTAAGTGCCTTCTGTGAATACCAAAATGAGTAAGTGCCTTCTGTGAATACCAAAATGGTAGTAAGTTTAGGATTTTGTCTTAAGTTAGTTCTGTGAATCGGGCCCAGCATCCCCCGCCCAGCTCAATACTGGCGCAGGCACGCACCTTTGCATCTTCAAGATGCCAGGGGCCAGGCGCTCTCGCATTCACCCTGAACCCGCAACATACACAATTGTTTTGCCACTCACCATTGCTCTTCACGGAGCGGATTGACCTTGGTTGCGGCGGTGTCCTCAGTTGTGGCCTGCACTGCTGCTCCTCTCCTGCCCATGCCCTCTCAGTGCTTCACGCAGCCACAGGGCCCAGGCCCGATCTCGGCACAGGTCCGCTTGGACCCCTCATCCTCTTCTTGCCGCGCGGCTCCGATCCTTCCTGAGTCCTTCACCGGAGGTGACGTGAGTCACCTGACCTGGTGGGACCGGAAGTGGTTGTCCTCTGCCGGCGCCCGGTTTGTTACCTTGGCAACGGCGATCAATGGTGGACGGTGGTAAAAAAAACTCCGCTACGTGGGGGAGTCGGAGTTTTGCCAAAACTCTGCGCCAAAAACGGAGGCGCGGAGTGGTAAAACTCCGCTAACTCTGTCCGTGGAGCGGAGTTTGATGCTCACACTTACAAAACACTGAAAGTGGAATAAATACCGAAAGTGGAGAAGTATGAGACACATTTTGAAAAGTAAATAATGAATTTTATGGGATGGAAACAAGAAAAAACTGCAATTGCTAAAATAAGTATGTGCCATTGCAGCTTGAGTGAAACAATATTTACCCTTCAAGAAAGGCAGCTCAACTAAAACTATATGTGGGCCCTGTGTTGCATTGTTTAGAGTACTACAGCTCAGGACTGAGGTGCATTGGAATTGGGGTGTGATTGCTCTGGTATTGGGTAGTTAGGGCAAAGGGTGGAACAAACTTCGGGTCATGAAGTGATATTGTCATTTATGCAGCGCTTTGCTGCCGCCAGTGTGCTCTCTAAGCACTGTTAACATGTCCTCTGAAATCATGCTGAGCAGTTTTAAACTATAGGCAAGTGGGCCCCACACTTTCATGCCTCCCCCAGCCTATCATGTCTTGCTACCAAGCCAGTAAGGAAATCTCAAATGCTGAGTGAGCTGATCACCAAGTGCAATGTTAACAAACATATGTCAGGGATGGGTAATGTAATTGTCAGAACCCTGCTGAGAGGGCCACAGGGCAAGCAGGAACTATTGGGCCCAACCGTGGGGGTTGAGGTCTTTCACTTCTGATGTGCCGGGGCCCGATCTACTATGGATCCTGAGCAACTGGGCCAAGTACCCCTTCAGCATATGACTCTCAGTGGTAGCGCGGGTCAAGCAGTCCAAGGCTTCTCTCGGGCGATGAAGGGAGGAGGTAGACTCAGGAGGGTGAACACAGGCTCACAACTCAAAATACAATCATCAGTAGCAATACATGATTGCCCAGTCAAATACTTGTTTTTAATTAAAGAAGAAGTACTTACATATGAACACAGAGTAAAATACGACATTTACAAACAATACACGCAGTCCCCTGAGGTCAGGGCTCTAGTGTTTTATAGGTGTGTCCCTGAGTCCCACTCCCCTCTCTCTAGTTTTAGTGGTTATTCCCCAACCACTATAGGTGACATTAAAGGTTAAACCCACTAGTAGTCCCAATCTGAGGAGTCCCACTCCGATTATTTATTAAAGTCAAACTCGTTCCAGCGCCAAAGGACTACATGGCAGGCAAGCTTCCCTGGGGCCGGCTGGCCAGTAAATCTGTCTTACCAGCACCCGCAGGACCACAGCAACCAGAGCCTCTAAGCGCGGTCCCTTCATGGGCACTGAAGCTGCAGCTGCTGTCTCCATTTAGTTCCTTACACAGCCCGGAAAGGGCAGCGGTAGGGTGTCCTCAAGTTCCTTGCACGCGATCCTGCAGAGGCAGCGGGTCCTCGATGCTCCTCCAATGCTTGTTGAGTCTGTTGGGATCTTCCCCACAGGAGGGGGGAGTAACACGCAGGGTGCTGGTCCTCATACGGGGCTGGGCCCGATTGGGTCACAACAATGGCCTCCTCCTCACAACGGTCTTGACCAGACCACGCTCCTTACCTTGTCTCGGTGACCCACTCAGGCATTCATGGTCACCGATTTCACTCTGTAAATGGGCTGAGGCCAGATCAGAACAGCAGCAATCTTCACGATGGTCTCTTCTGGCATATGAGGTTAATGACTTGTCTCCGCACATGAGCTACAGCCCGATCGGCACATTAGTACTCTTCACAGTGGCCCCACCTGCCGTAAAGGGTTGCAGACTTAGCTCTGCACATGGGCTACGGCCCGATCAGCACAACAGCACTCTTCACGGCAGCCAAGCCTGGCATATGGGGTCACTGAATTTCAACCTGCAGAGGGGCGATAACCTGATCGGTGCAGCAACAGTCACGGCTCTCTTCATGGCGGCCCTCCTCTGGCATACGGATGTCACAGAATTTTCCCTGCATATGGGCAACAACCTGATCGGTGCTTCAGCCATCATGGCTATCTTCACAGTGGCCCTTCTCTGGCAAACAGTGGTTGCTGACTTGTCTCTGCACATGGGCAAAAACCTGATAGGTGCACCAGCCGTCTCCTCACATCTGGCTACAGGGACTCAATCGCCAGGATGCCCCACTGGACCTCGTTCCCCCCAGCACTCTCCTCTACCTGACAGGGCACACTAGTCTAGGCAAGCATGCAGGCACTGGTGCTCCAGGCTCCAGGGGCAGATGTTCTTGGAGTCCCTGGGTGATGCCCCACAACACAGGCCACTGGAGTGACTAGAGGTTCAAACCTTGATGTCAGCCACAGTGATATGTGTATCAAAGGGTTACCCCAGGGCCTCGGCCCTAGACTTTATGATTCTCTTATCAGCCCTATCTTCTTCCTGAGATGTGTCCAGATCCCTTCCTTGTGACCTCTCTCTGAATCAAAGAGCAGCCTTTGAAGTGTACTAAAGAGCTTGGCTCTCCCTTCCTCCTTCAGAGTTCCTCGCAGGAATGCAGCAATCTACCAATCTCTCTGGGGGATTCCTCTATCTCCTCATATTCCTCCAGTTAGCCCTGGGTCTCCCAAAATAGAATCCAGCACCTTCCATGTATTGTACCTTTCTCAGTCACATGTTCACCCAGCACATACATATAAAAACATGCACTGCACAGCACTATCCTTGTACTGTACCATTCACAGGCACACATATTCCCAGCACATGTATGACACACATGCTCTGCGCAGCACTGCACACCAAACCTTTAATGAGTGAGCCTGTAGACCTCACTCTGGTGACAATAAAGGCCTGTTCACTCCTACTGACCACTACACAGTATGCTGCCACCACTCAGGGCATGGGTGCACGTCCAGCTCCATGCAAGGGCGTTTCTGTCCCAACAGTAATAAAACATATACTCTCATTGAGAACCATAAATAAGGTCATAGTAGCAGCTGTTTTTTGCAGCTCTTAGAAATCACAAAAACTGCAATTTCTAGTGCTATATAAAAATGTTACTATGACTTGTATTTAGCGGAAGGCATTGATGGCACAGATTATTCATGGTCACAAGAAGGGGAAGCAACATCTGTAGCACTGAATAGTGAAACTACCCTGATCACTAGTGCACAGATACTGATTATTAGATATCAGCATATAAAGCATGATCTAAACAGAAGTGCAGATTACTAGGCAGTATTTGTTTACTGTTGCTTATTGTTTTAGTGTATTCTCATTGTGAAAGTGTCAAGAGCTCTTGGCCAAGGATCAATGTTAGAAGTGCCGCCAATTCCTTCCATACTCCACCATTCATCATTGCTTCTCAAGTTCCTTCATTCAATCATCTTCTTGCGAGGACACACAGAAGCATCTGCACCATCTGTTGAGGAGGCTGGATGAGAATGCATTCCACCTCTGTGCTCTTCTGTTTCCTTAAACACTGTTCTTTTGGAAGGAAGCGTTCACACTGGCCGCTCATGCTGTATTGCAGTTACTGCTTCCACTGTTGATGAGGACACTCGCATATTGTGTGATCTGAGGTTTGAGAGCTGTTCCCACTGTAAGCAAGCTAGCCGTAAAATGTTCATGCCCTCACAACCTTCTCCCCCCCTCCTCCCCCCCCGGTCTGCCCACGGAGATGTTATAGAGAAGGAAGGTTAACTGGTGCATTTCTAAGCTCGATTTGCAAGTTTCTTCGAAAAGCAATAGATTGTCCAGGAAATTCTGTGCAGGTACTCATAAAATAATGTAAAACATTTCAGGCTCTCTAATAAACTCACCTCCCTGAGAGTTTTGCAGAGTCACTCCTTCTCATAAAACGTGTGCTAAAATTGGGACCACATTGCATATTTTACAGGACAATTTTCAAATTAATTTTCTAAAAGCCACAGGTTTTACAGTCAATGCTAAAGGGGAAACATGAAATGTTCAAATATATTAAGGTGTGCCAGACAAGTTTTACCATCCCAAGAGGTCGCTACCGTAATCTATCCCAATAAAAATATGGTAACAAATTATAGCAAAATGGAGAATTTTTCAGTCTAGGTGCCCTAAAAATTGTCTATAAAGGATTTGGTTTTATAAGAGTTTCAATTAATCTAAAATGCGATTTGACATGCCCTGTGGCCTTCTTCAGAATGGGACTGTCACCATGTACCTATACGATATTGCATGTATATGATATTCCTGTAGCGCAAACCTAGTCAAAGGGCAGTGGAGCACCATGCATGGACAAAGGCAAGCTTAAAATCAACGAGTAATTGGAGAGGAAGCTGAGTTATGGATGGGTGCTGCATTATGCTGTAGTGGTATTTAAAGAGGTGAGTCCTCAACTCTTTCTTGAATTGGAGCAGCGTTGGGGAGGTCTTAATATATATGGGGATGTTGTTCCATATCCTGGGTGCATAAATGGAAAGGGCCTGTTGGCTTGTTTTTTCTTTTTTACACTTCTTAGTCTGCAGTCTGATGGCATCTTGGATGCAGGTGTGCTGAGAACCCCCAATAATGATTAGCTTGTCTGTAAGATATGCAGGGGTATTGGTCGGGATGGGTTTGTAAATGATACCGCTGGTTTTGATGATGGTGAGGGCCGGCAAGAGGAGCCAATGGAGGTCCATCAGGATGGAGGTGATGTGATCATATTTCTTCAGGCCCCGGATTAAATGTGCTACGGCGTGTAGGATTCCCCTAAGGGTTGCCGGTGTGGAGTCTGGGATTCAATGGTGTAGGGCTATACCACTATCCATATGCAAGAGTACAAAGGTTCGAACTGTAGGTCTGAAGTTGCTTTGTGAAAGAAAAAGTTTGACTTCCTTTAGAAGACAGAGCTGGTACCAGGCCATCCTTTTTTTGGCAATGTGCTTCTTGAGGGAGAGGTTGGTGTACAGGGTATTCAAGTAATTTCGCATTCGGTGAGAGTTGAGGTTCAAAGCCATCATGGTCCAGGTCATTGAGCTAGGTTTGTACTGTAACTTGTTTGTTGCTCTCGGCTAATAATTGGAATTCTGTCTTGTTTGGGTTGAGCTTCATCCAGGCCTGGATGATGTGCAAGCAGTGTTTGAGGTGTGGGATGTCTGAAGCAGAGGAGACATTTAATTAGAGTTGTGTATCATCTGAATATTGGGGAATCTTAATGCTATTATCAGCAGTGCTTAATTTGAGCCGGTGGTTTCCAGTGCTTAAATGTCAACTCAAATCAGAGAAAAATAATTTTCCTTTCTATATGTGCCATGTTTTTTAACTCATGTATAACGATGGTGCAGAGATCCAGATGAAAAAGGGATGGGTGGAAGCCCAGTGGTCAAAGAAAAGTACAATTTGAATAATAAAACATGAATTCTTAATTGACAATTACGGTAGCTTTTGATAGGCCTAGCACATTAAGAATTACATAGAGGTCTATGGTATAGGGGGTCCATTTTCCTTCAGTACAATGTAATTGTCTTGAACAGCATTCTGCTTATGTTAGTGGCGTCATTTATGCTTATTATTCAGTTTCCTTAATTTCTGTCTTCCATCTCATTTAATTTCCCACTCCGCCCTTTCCAATAAGATTTGCAGACATATATTATGATATGCATGCGGAAGGGTGGAAAATGGAAGGTTATGCCAAAGAAGTAGACAGAAGGACTACTCTGGTTAAACAGATATCACAAGCGATTGCAAGAGCTACCACTCGGGCTACAGAAACAGTACAGTTTCAGATACCTGACATATCCTTAAGGTTACAGTAATCTTGCAGACTCTGGCCTCACACAGTAGTTCCTATAATACGTGTCTCTATGTGAATCCTGAGCCAAAAGCCATAGCAGCAGTTGCCATCTGGCAAGAAGAAAACAGCAGCAGATATATATGTCCCCAACTCAGCATTAATTATTACATAATAAAAATCAGTTTTAAATATATTATGGAAATACAATAATTTTGCCCTCAAACAGAAGCTTGGTATTTTATGGAAAAACAAAAATGTCTTCACAAATGCAAACGTTTTATTTTGGCAAAATTAATTCAATTCATCCGAAGAAAAGCTTGTAAGTTTTTTTGTTTTTTTAAATAATTTTCTGTAAATCTACAAATTTTGTCCTCAAATACCAGCTTATCATTTTCACCAAGTACACACATGGTTCACAAAGAAAGGATCTGCCCCATATATGAATGTATCGCAATCACATGCCAGAGATGTTTATCTTATGCTAGTGGTGGATACCAAATGACACAGATGACCACATTTTTCCAGAATTCATGGATGTTCATATTTGCCAGGGATGCCTATCACCGTGCCTTCAATGTTCACAATAATGCAAAGGGTTCTGAGGGCATGCTAAGGATAGCATATGTATGCCAGTGCCACCATTATGAAAGGCGAGGCCTGCTTGATGCCTTAGATGCTCCCAATAGGTCAAGGAGGGCCACCTTATGGTATGGCCACAATAATGTCCAAAAAGCACACAACATGCCACAGTGGTCTCATGTATGTCAGTGCTACCATATGCCCTAAATGTCCACAATATGGCATGAAGGTGACCTTGTTCCAGTGCCTCCATAATGAATACAAAATAACCACTATATGGCATTAAGGGTCACCTAATGCTAATTTGTAATGCCCAGAATGTCCACAGAATGCCTATGAAGACCAGAATAATACCTAGAATCCCGACCTTAATTTCTGCAAGTACCCATGACTCCTCAACATCCACCTCTCTCTCATTTGAACCACACAATTTCTCAGTTTGATTGACCTCCTATTTCCAAACTGGTCTCTCATCCGAATCTTAAAATCTCTTTCTCTTAATTCTATCTCAGTTTCCTTCTCATGAAACCCAAACTTCTGTTCCTGTCCCAATATACAGACTCTTCTCGTTTCCCATTGCCCTCCTGTCTCAGTCCTTCCATTTCTATTTTATTTCTATCATCATTCCCTCCTGTCTGCTTTTCACCTGTTTCCTCCCTCACCATACCCCACGTGCCCTCTGGGTTGTGTCAATCCACCCTTATAAGTCCCATATCTGCTTTTATATCTACCTTAATTTATTTTACTGATCAGCCCGCTTTCTTTTATGTTCACAGTTCTCCTGCTTTCTATCTTTCTTACTCTACTTGCTTCACATGCTTTTTCCTTCATTCCCCTTCTTCCTATCATTCTTTCTCTTACTTAAGGCCTGGGCGGAGTTCGCGGAGTTCCGCTACACGGAACTCTAGGAAGTGACCAAATAACTCTGCCGTACTATGTGGAGTTCGGCAAGCAGAGGAGTGGATTAGGTTGCACCGTTCGTGCTGATTTTAAGCACCGGGTGTTTGCCCTACGCTGGAAAATCAGCACAAACTGCACCATGAGCAGCGCAAGAGAGCGCTGCTTCTTTCTGCTGCTCGAGTAGATTTTCTACTCGAGAGGCAGCTTCCTCAATGCAAACGGATGGTTTCTCAACACGAGCGGTCGCGACCATCCGTGACTGCCCGCGTTAAGAAATCTCGCTGGGAGGTGGTCTAGCATTGGATTTTCCTTGTTCGCGCTCACCAACTTAACATTGGCAAGCGAGGAAAAACCTGGAGCGAAGTTTTTTGGAACTCCGCGTGCTCCACGGAGTGCAGAAAACTCTGCAAACTCTGAGAACTGAGCGGAGCTCACCACCCAGGCCTAACTTTCATTCCTTATTCTGCTTGTCCATTCGTTCTTTTCCCTTTTTCCGCTCTTTTTCTTTTTTCCATGGGTGTCTGGGATCAAAGTGAGGCACTGCGTGATGAGTATAAGGACGCCTTGAAGGCTGCAAAGATCCAGCTTAACGGTTAACATGTTGTAGGTAGCTTTCGTTGCAAATGAGGTTTCTGTGTCATTAGTGGAGAGATTTCAGTCTCAAAAGTGGGGCTTATGCTGTTTTTTTCTTTAAGCTGATAGCTTATTTTGTATGAATGTATTCTTGGACACATCATGGTGTGGAGAGCTTTGATTACTTAGAGTTCATCTTTAAGGGGTTTGAGTTTTAATATTGGCTTTCGGGAATGAGGTTTATTAAATGCAGAAGGGTATTGGCATCAGCTTTGGAATCAGTTCTGATGGCCAGGCTGATGAGTTCTTCGTTGGGGAGTTTTTATATGCTCATCGATGAAGGTGCAATATTTTTGTTTGGTTGGTTTTCAGTGGTGTGTGGTTGGTGTTGGCAGTTGTGAGCAAGTTCTGATTAAACAACTGTAATTTTGAAGACAGAATGACAGCGAATTCTGATTAACCCATTGCGATTTGGAAGACTGCATGGTTGTGAAGGCAAGATTGACAATGTTGACTTTGGTCTAGGTTTGTTCAGTGGGTTGTTTGATGTTAACGGTATGGAGACTGTTCAAGGAACTGAGGGGCTGATTAGGATGGCGGGCAGACTTTAGTCCGCCCGCCATCCTAGCGGTAACGGGACTGCCCGCCTGCCATGCGGCGGTCCCGCCACCCTGATCATGATGCGACCGCCACCGCGGCGGTCGCATCTGGCGATTTAACATTGCGGCGGGTGCTGCTGGCTGCAGCACACGCCACAATGTGAAATGGCCATGTTGTGCATTTCCCTGCACAACGTGGCAGGCACCGCGCGGTGCCTGCCACCTTGTGCATGGAAATGGAGGGGGTACCATGGGTACCCCCCCAGTGCACAGCTGAACCTCCCCGAGGGGGCCTGCAACGGGCCCCCAAAGCCAGTCTCTGCATGCCTTTTTGCAGCGGAGAATCTGCAGCAAAAAGACAGGCGGAGAGGGCCATTGTAATCACTACGGCGGTGCCTGCACGGCACCGCCGCAATATTGCCTGATTCCGGGTTCCGCAAGGCGGGCGGAAAAGGACCGCCTTGCGGAACCGTGGCGGTCGGTGTTTCCGACCGCCACGGAACAATAGTGATTCCCACCGCCATCCTAATATGGCGGTGGGTAAATCACCTTTTGATGGCGGGCGGATTGCCACCGCCGGGCTGGCGGTGGCGAACCACCAGCCATCGTAATGAGCCCCTGAGTTCGGTTTTGAAGTCCAAGTGAAAGAAACTTGTGGATGGAAATGCAGATGAGCTCTCTGACTTCCTTGATAAAGATTTTGCTTAGGATCAGTTGTTAAGATTGGGCACAAGGTGGTGGACATAGAAACCGAGAGGGAGGAATGGTGAATGGTTATATTCAATTAGTGATAGTGTTAACCCAGAAAGTATATGGCCATAATGACATGTGGATGACCACGTGGTCAAGGGGATATATCATTCCGAACACTAAATATCTTTAATTGTTCCAAGAGATGGCTCCGAAATATGTCTTGGCCAAGGGCCCATAAAACTCCTAACAAGGGCTCTGCAGAAACTCTGAGACCCTGGGTTCGTTATCTCATAAATTTACAATCTCTGAAGTCTTTTGATCCGTATGGTCTCCGAAGAGCGCTACGGCACTAATTCACAGGGGCCGCCTCCAGGGTCAGTAACACCGTTCCCCCAGAGATCAGGACAAACCCTTCTCACAGAAGGTCAAAGAATATCTGGAGCAACTGCTGTTCCAGCGGCATTCCAGAAGTAACTTGCTTCCCACCTCCCTTACATACGAGACTGTCGTCATTTCTATGATTCATTGATTTCATTGATGAAACTGACATCGTTGTTTGCATTTCCTTTCCCCTTAGCTGGATATGCTTTGGACAGCCTGCTCTTTCTTTACACTAATTTATAACATATAGGCACCTACGTATCTATGCATTGTTTCTGCTACTTCTGTACAATTCGCTGAGCTTGGGCTCCACTGT
Source organism: Calotriton arnoldi (assembly GCA_963921515.1). NCBI lineage: Eukaryota > Metazoa > Chordata > Amphibia > Caudata > Salamandridae > Calotriton > Calotriton arnoldi. The sequence goes on from CAWUFW010001369.1 coordinate 2,421,508, forward strand.
AGAAAACCGCAGATAAATAAATAAATGCATAAATAAATAAAACTGCAGCAGGAGCTCAAGAAGCTGCACTTGATCTCAAGTCTATACAGGAGGCGCTATGGTGGTTTTCTGTGGTGAAAGTAGAACAGCTGCAGCCAACACCTCTCTGCAGTCTCAGCAGAGTGGCCATGCATGGAATGACCGTAGATTGACTACCCTGCCCCATCTCCCCAGTGAAGTTTGATGCACAGTGACGGGCAGTGGTATCAAGCTTGAGCAGCCCTGGAGTGCTTCGGTTTTTGGCACCATCCGTGTAACCCCCATTTCAGTGCCCGTTTCCATGTAACACTAAAGCAAGGACGGGGTTGCAGATCAGTGAGCACTGCGTATGTTCACTCATGTAAATATGCTTAGCAACATATGAATCCTTTACATTTCTCTTTTTGCGAGATTTGCAATATTGAAATCTCTTATTAATTTATAGAATTCCGCTTTTGGTTGCTGCAACGTCATTTAAGTGTTGCGGAAATGCACTTAACACAATACAAGGGAAACCAATATAGCATAACTTAATATAACATATAGCAATCAAGAAGACAACTGGCCTATCAAAATATACCATAACCTGGCACTGCCTAAGTTAACATTACCAATCCTAACATCAGGACTGTAAGTGGGCCGGGTCCCTCTGGGTCTCAGACCCAGTAGTAATTATATACGGACATTGAAATGGGTTCCTACTGGGCTCTATGGCCCCATTCACAGAAGTAATCTGAGACGAAAGTCTAACTTTACGTTTCGACATTCACAAAGGGCATTTACGAGTAGTAAAGGTAGACTTTTGGTCTAAGTTTAGACCAAAAGTCTAACTTAGACCAAAAGTCTAACTTTACTACTAAATGCCCTTTGTGAATACCGAAAGTCGTAAAGTTAGACTTTCGTCTCAGATTACTTCTGTGAATCGGGCCCTATGTTCATGTCCTTGACCTGACTGGTAGAATGAGTGATCAGTTTCTGAACAGTGAATGTAAAAAACGTGAAGGTATTCCATGCCAACGATTTAGTTCCTGTTTATATTTCCCATGTTTTACTTAGTTTTGTACTAAGAGTGTAAGCTATTTCCAGGATGCTGTGTTTTGTAATTTTTTTCTTGTAGAATATTATTTTTGCTTAATGCATACTTTGATCTGAGTCGCCCTCAGGTGTTTAAAAAGGGCCATGATTGAGAGCTCTGGAGTTGAGGCTGAAGGCAGCGCACATTTCTCACAGTGCCTGTCAGTGGGTCAAAAAGATGTTCAGGAATTGATAAATGGTCATCCTATCCTTGGCCTCTCTGTAAAGCGCACAGATTGGTGGTCATGGGTTGCAGTTGTGATTCTGCGCAAATGTGTGGAAAAGGAGGACAGGTTGTCAAAATATTGACAAGGCGAAAGTAAAAAAAAATGCAGTGCTTACAGGTGAGTGCGTGTGTTGTGTATTTGGGGTTAGTGAAGTGAAGGAGTTGTGAGGAAGTGCATTCAGGAGAGAGTGAAGTGAGGGTGCTGAAGAGGAAAGAAACGAGGTTTCACATATGCATATGGGCGAGATGTGGAGAGAACAAGGACATACATGTTCCAACATTGAGTGAACATAACAGGAGTGATTGAGACACTGAAGACTACTACCCCTTCCACAGGCCCCAGTAATATTTAATTTACAGTCTCACAATTTCAGAATTGAAAGATTTTCAGTATTAACTAAATAACAAAATCATTTCTGTTCATAGCACAAGCTCGCCTTTTGGGGTGTCTTGGCGCTAATGACAGATGATGGGTGTATATTGTTACCGATGCATCGATTATTAGTAATATAAAGTGCTGTATTACCTCATGTGGTATTACGACGGGACAATGGCCACTCAAACTGAAGGCCTATTGGGTGCAACACAGATCCTTGCAGTGTGTGCAATGGTCCGCTGAGCCCCCAGAACCAACCACAGTGAAGCAGCAAACACACACAGTGCAGCGCACAGAAGCCGCCTCTTACCTTCTGCAGCCACTGCGTGTTGTTCTCCATGATGTCTTCCAGCTGCTGCAGCCGCTGGCTGGGCCAGGTGGGTCCTGCGCCCCCTGGTGGCGGAGGGGCGTCGCGCTGCAAAGAGTTGGAAACCTGGAAGTCTGCGGGAGAGGCGGCCCCCGCGGGGGCCCGGCAGTCCTCCAGCTCGGGCAGGAGGAAGGTGTAGCTACAGGGTCCGTGCTGCACCTGGTGCCGGTGCCTCTCGGGGGCGCTCGCGGCTTGGAGGTACGCGCCGGAGACCACCGGAACCAGGCAGGAGCCCAGCCACCCCATCAGCATCACTTCGAGAAGCGGGACCATACTTCCAAGAGAGTATGCAGAAATGAATGATTTGGGCACTTCAAAATATCCCTGTCTTATCACTCACTAGTAACCAAAATGGTTCACTGAGTGAATGAATGTATAGCGGAGTTCAGCAAATTGGGTATCCTCCAGGCGCTTTGTGACCCGAAAGGCAATAAAACATGTGGCAAAAAGTGTGGTACAGGGCGACACTGAAAGACACTGAAAGAGTTAAAGATCTTTACGACTGCCCAGAACCAGTTAATCTATAGCGCCGACATAGCATACGCCTTCCTGTTGTCGCTGCAGGCACTGCCACCTAAAATCCCCGGGTTTTGATCAATAGCCTCACTTATGGGAGACTCACAACTACAGGCTCCGTCCGGCCACATGGGTCTGTCAGCGGAGGGTGTTGTAGTTGTTCTTTTTAAAGAGGCGCACCCCTCCCTCCTCCGTCTTGGACCAGCTCCAATCCCTATTTGCGGATGCTTTGTTTCGCGGAACTCTTGCGCCCGATCCGGTCCGCGATGAGTCCAGAGACCACAGGAATGCGGGGAGGGCTGGCAGGGGTCTTCCAGGTTTATCGAAGGTGCTCGCTCTTTCCTGTTCCCCACCACAAATACTTGTTGAATATTAATGCAGGCTCCCGTTTTATTTCAGCAGCTGGTAATGTAACCACTGGACTAAAGTTCACAACCATCTCCTCTTTTGTCTCTCATCCTTTCTCTATCTCTCTCCCTCTCCCTCTCCCGCTTCCTCTCTCTCTCCTACGTGACCTGTCTCTCACATACCTATTCATTCTCTCGTCTACATATTCTCTCTTTCTCCTCTACCAACTACCTCTCCCCTTTTCTATCGTTTAGTTTCTCCCATTCTTCTCTCATTCTTTCTCTCTTCCCGTTTCTCTTCTCCCTCTACACTTCTCTTTTGCTATTTTATTTTCTCTCTCGTCTACTATTCCCCTTTCTCGCTGTGTCTCACTTTTCTCGCTTTATCTTTTCCACTAATTTATTTCCTTCCAACTATTCCACCCATTGCCTCTCTATCATCTCTGCCTCTCTTCTGCTTTTTTCTTTCACACGCCCCTTTCTCTTCTTCCTCCTCTCTCGCTCTTTCCATTTCTGGAGGAGATTCCATCTTCTGTTGCATATCTTCGTTTTTTTACCACCATCTCTTTGTTGCACTTTCCTTTCTTCCTTCCATCCCCCTTTTCTCTCTCTTCCACCTCCTCTACTCTTTTTCTTCCTTTTCTCTCCTCTGTCCTGCTCCTCTCTCACTTCTTTTATTCGTGGAAAGACTTATGTACCTTGTATTATTTCACAAAGAATGCTTCTCTGATAGATCTACATACTGGACGGTTCTGGAGAGAAGGCTCTTGATTGCCTGCTGTCACACTTGGCACAGAGCCTGACCCCTCTATGTTTGAGGTCCCTTAGTATTGACATGTTTCGGTCTCCAAACTGTGGTCGCTAAGCCTTCACCTGGTCAGGGTGAGTGTGTGTTCCAGACAGATGTGAGTTATTCCTCTGGTCTGTAGTTTCTGTTCAGGTACCTCATAGCCTGTGAGGTTATATAGGACTGCAGACTGGATTTGTTCTTTAGGTGATGGAATTAAAATGGAACTGTGTGTTTCTGGATACGTAGCCATTGATACTGGCCTCGTTAACTCTGCAATCTTTGATTTAGGTTTCTGAAAATATATAGTATTGTAACATTTATACAGCTCTTATTACCCCTTTGTGGGCTGCTCAAGCACATGCCTACATGGGTAGCATGCTGCACCATGTAGGCTGTATGGTTTTAAAGGTGTTGTCTTTAGTGCTTTTTTGTTTATTCTATGAGGGAAATGCTTCCATGTCATTCGTGATGATCACCTAGAGATGTTGTTATTGCGTAGTGGGACTCAGCGCTTAGCAGTGTGAGAGGGGCACACAGTTTATGGTTACCTATAAGTTGGCAGTTTTGGTGAGCTCTGCAAGTCCCTTTGTGGCATTTCTTATGTGATCACAGTCCTCTAAGATGGTTATCACGAAAGGTTGTCCATTGTAAGATTCTTGTTTCTTTATGTTTATGGTCCTGAGCAGGCATAGGTTGGAGGGAGCGGTGGGCCGGAGATCCACTGGAATAGACTTCATTACAATCATCCCTTCTAGTAATGTCATTCATTGTGAGATGCCGAGAAGCAGCAATTAGCGTGTAGTTAGATGAGGCCTGCAGTTGTGGGCGAGATTAGAGTCCTCCGGTGGCCAGCAGTATGCGGCAGATCTCTTCAGTTATTCCATGCCGGTTCAGTTGTTGATGGGTGGTTTGTTGCAGTGGGCTTGTACAGTACGGGATGATAGACAGCACCTGTAGTGGTGCTGTCTTATGTGAGTGTAAGAGGGCCAATGCAGCTTGCTTGAACTTTGATCGGCTGCCCAACTCTAGAATGAGAGTATAAGTAAGAGTGAGGAGGGTTATACATCGATTTGCATACTATATAATATCCAGGCTAGACACAGGTCAGCACTTCATCACTTACCTGCACATAGAAAGTTATTAAAGTGCTTGCCAACATGAGGAGAGTGTGCTGGTGGGGCTGATCCTTCTATACAGACTCTAAATTGTACGTGAAGGAGCTATTATCGTTCTGGGTTCTATCTTAGGGTTACGGGATGATGTAGTTATCTTGGAAACAGCCATGTTTTCACCTCTTTTCTCAGTCGTACTCCTGGATGCTTCAAATCTAGGTTGGTAGTGAATTCCAGAGTTTGGCAGCTTGTACTGAGAATGTGGTGCTTCCCGTATATTTCTTATAGTAAGGTGGTATCATGATATTTGGTGCAAACCTGGAGTTTGCCCTGTTTTGTTTGTTTTGCTTGAACTGAATTTGTAGGTATAGTGGTATTTTTCATTGGGAGGTTCTTTGGAAAATGCAAAGTGCCTTGAACATTGCTCGTGTAGCTACAGGTAGGCAGTGGAGTGCTTCTATGGATGCTGTTATGTATCCTCAGGGTGACGGTGGAAATGGAGACTTGCGGAGGCTTTTTGGATTAATTGTATTTTTCTTATGATGAAACTGGGTCACAAGTTGTTGGCAATGACGAACTTGGAATCTAAGGGTGTGAGGATAGAATGGAGCTTTTGTTGATATCTAAGGCGTGGGAAGACTTGGCATACTGTATTCATTGTGGTGAAGGTGCTCTTTGTGACCTTGTTGACATATGACATCAAGAATTGGTCTGCATCCTTGGTTACCCCTAAGTTTCCCTCTCTTTTCGTCATGGAGAGGCCTCAGGTTCCTTGGGCTATATGGCGGTAGGCTGGTGTTTGTGCCATTGTCCACAGGTTTTGATCTCTGTCTTTGTGGTGTTGAACTTTAGGTGGCTAATCATCATCCTTACATTTAAGGTACAGAGGCATTCATCACACACTGGGTACCTTGTTTCACGAGGTAGCCCCTGTACCCTTTGAGTCCTTGCAGGAACATTATGGCATCCCCCCAGGCCACTTCCTAACGCACCGCACACTACTAGCTGAGTTACAGTGGCTTTGGCACATTACAGATGGAGCGCCTGAGACACATCCGTTGTTACATGGAGTCTATGTGATGGGTTCCATCCAGCACCTTATCACGTGGTTGACACACGTGATGGCATCTAACTCATGGGACTTGATGCAGCCTACAAAACTACACTGGGAGTGGGACATTGGCTGCAAGATTACTCCTAAAGAATGGGATAGGGCGCTCATCTATCCCTGTAAACATTCCAGCAATGCGAAGTTTCAATATATCCAACACTATCTTACCCCCAACAATTGCACCGAATGTATGGGAGTGAGTTTGTGTGCCCAGATGTGGTTCAGGAAATGCAGATATGGCACATATGTTCTGGAATTGTCCAGAGACACAGTTATTATGGGGATTGGTCTTAGATGCCTTTGTGGAGGTTACGGGCAGAGTGGATATCAGCATCATGGAGGCAGGACTACTGGGGATCTATCGGCGTAGGAGACAGAGAGGCGCAACAGTCCGTTTCATAGACTTAGCCCTAATTATAACTCAACGTGCAATTGCCATGAACTGGAAGAGTGCCTGCCTTCCGAGCATGTCCTACTGGTATGCGGCAATGTTGAAATGGAGTAGAGCTGAGTCCACAGCGCTGCGCAGGGAGGAGGCAAGGGGCCTATGAAGGAGTGGGATACTCTTGTGTGTGAGTTGCAGGTCCACTCTGAGGGGACCGGGGAGAGGGGTCCGGAGTCATGATTCTGCCCCCCTCTTTTTTGCACCAAACGCCTCGACTGAAATGCTCCCCCCCCACCTGTAGCTTGTTCCCCCTTCTGTGTGTGACTGGAGTGGTGTCAGAATGCTGTGCATGTGCCTTCTGTGAGTGATAACCTAACTAACGAGCTGGATGTCCGCCATGTGCCATGCATATACCCCTCCACACAGGAGACTCAGATCTTGACTCCGAAACTGTTAGTGCCCTGCTTGTTCAAACTGTTAACCATATCACTCATTACGGTTATGTTAAAGAACGAACCAATGTCTCCTACAGTTGTTTACGTTACTATATGTGGTGCACTGACCTATTGGGACATTCAGCATTGATCACCTGAATCATTATCTGATACTGTACTTTCAATGCGTACCATACTCCTGCAAAAACTTAATAAAAGCATGCTTCAAAAAAAATAAGGTACAGAGGCATTCATCAAGTCTTGACTTGTAGACTTCTTCTCAGCCATCCATTTTGTTGAGCATGCTCACAAACTTGCATTGTTTCAAAGATTAATGTTCTAACCCTGTTTCATCTGTCTGTTTCGAATTAACTGTCTTTTCCTCTTGTAAATCGCTCTGACACTAATAAGTGGTTGTATACAATTCACAAACAAATTATTTGCATGATCTGACCGTTATTTGTAGTCGGAACACTGTTAAGGAAAGCTCAAACAGTACTTTTTAGGTGTGAGATAACCCTCACTGCGAGTTTGCTAAGCTAGGGTTTGTGCGCACCTGCTTACACTCCACACACCATTCAGGCACGGCTGTGGCAGGACTGAAGGATTTTCATAGGGGTTTTGTCGCAACTTGATGCATTTTGGTTATTGGTGGTTCCCAGGAAATTGAACAAATTGGCAATAGTATATTGTACTGCATTATATTGTATTGTAATTGCATTTATATAGTGCTTACTACCCCACACGAGGCATCGAAGCGCTTTTTCGGTGAGTAGCACGCTATTCCAGAACCCATAAAGGATTAGTGTTGAATTAGTATAGTGAAATATGAAAGTAATTTGAGTGGTGGATAGGTTAGTCAGTTATTTGGATTCAGAAGGATAGCGGAGGGATAGAAGAGGGAAAAAGGTTTGCATTTATATAGCGCTTGTTACCCCTAGTGGGGTGTTGAAGCATTTTCTTGGCGAGTAGCACGCTACTCCGGAACCCATAAGGATTAGTGGTGAATTAGTATAGTGAAATATGAAAGTAATTTGAGTGGTGGATATTAATCAGTTATTTGGATTGAGAAAGATAGCGGAGGGATAGAAGAGGGAAAAAGGTTTGCATTTATATAGTGCTTGTTACCCCCAATGGGGTGTTGAAGCGCTTTTTTGGTGAGTAGCATGCTACTCCGGAACCCATTAAAGAATTAGTGTTGAATTAGTATAGTGAAATATGAAAGTAATTTGAGTGGTGTATATGTTAGTCAGCTATTGGGTTTGAGAATGGTAGCAGAGGGATAGAAGAGGGACAAAGGTTTGTATATATATATATTCACTGAAAAAACCATAGGTTTCAGGGGCGTTATAGTTAGTTGGACATTTCACTCGTACAAAACCATAGAAATTCCCCCGTTATAGTTAGTTCAGCTAACTATAACTCACGCGCCCGCAATGCACTGCTGACGACGTCACATATTACATCACTCATGACATGGTCAGTGACATCACTGATGACATCATCCTTGTGATAGAGTGGCAGACCTCCTCTCACCCTAATATATCCTTTGATACACACACTCAAAAATACAAACTAACATTTTCAAAACAATGGACATACCAATACCAGTTACAACACACCTATTCAGTAATTCCAAGATCTACACACACATCCACTCATTCACCAACAGTCCCTATACAGTCACTCATACATGTACTCACTCATCATATGTACTCATACACCTATAAATCCTGTTACACACCGCCACTCATCCATAGAGTTACTCACATACATAGTCACACATGCAAAGTATCAAACATCCATTTACTTGCATATACAGTTATACACACACTACCACACTTACTTCTACAGAAACTTACACATACTTACTCTCTTAAACAATCACTTATAGAAACACCTACTTATTTGTACAGGAACTCTTCCAATCTCTCACTCTCACATATACTCACTTATTTACACCAATACTCACATATACTAGTTTAAAACATATGTAGTTACTCATAAAGACACTATTGAGACAGTCATTCACTCACTAACACACCCATACACATACTCATCCACCTATACAGTCCTGCACACATGCTGTCTTCAACACATACAAACAGTGAGTCACTCATTCATGCATCTATGCACTAAGTAATACCCCCACCGAACCATACAGACACTCAGACACTCATACTGATACTCAAAAAACCAACTAATAACCCATATAGACACTCATGTAGCTACACTCCAACCCATGCAGCCACTTATACACAAAGTGAGAGACTGTTACAGATATTTTCATATTTAAACATTACTCACTAACCCATGTATTCACTAAGATACACTTAGTCAGTTATACAATCAATTTTACAAAAAAAATCATCCATTTAGACACTTATATACCCATTTATTCTTCCATCGACCTTGAGATATACATATATAAAACATATTTAATTTTCAGAAAAACACACTGTGAGAAGTTGGCCTGGTATATGCTGTTCACTAATTAAAGTGGACACCTTGCACCAGGGCAAATCGACTCTTATGGTAGATAGGTTTAAGACAACCTTTTAAAGAAAGCTATCCTAGTGGTAGCTGTGGAGAGCAGCCTTCAGGCTAAGTCTCGGAGGAATGTAAAGCAGCTTGTTTTACCATATAATCTCTTGAATCACCAAATGAAAAGACACCACACAGGTATATATATCAAATATATATGTATTTATTTCTAAATAACTCTCTACTAATCTCTTTATGAGATTAGAAGACAAACATATGCACAAATCAACGTTTCACAATAAGTTAAGCACAAAATATGGCTGGGGCCCTAGGGGCGTACCAGACCATATACTAAGTAAGAGACTTAGAAACAACGACTTGCAGGGAGACAAGGCCTAGGGCCTTCAGAAGTGCTGGGGCCTCACAAAACCACCCAAGGCAGGTAAGTAAAGGACCCACGGGGGACGCGTGCAGTGTGGATACACAGGCGCGAATCGCCGTTAACTTCAATGGGGCAAGTCGCGGTTGGAAATAAAGAGTTTTAGGATACTTCGGGAGAACCTACAAGCAAGTCACTTACAGGGTAAGTAGTTCTAGGGCCCACACCCACAGGAGCACCGTAGTGCTGGAGTTACCTCACCCAGGGAAGCCGGGTGCACAGGTGTCCTTTGGTGTCGGGTCGCGGCGTCGTTTTCAATGGCGAACAAAGAAGACTTGCTGCTTGCGGGAGCTGAAGAAGTGTCCGGTGGAATCCAAGCCTGGATTCTGAAGAAGGATGACCTGAAAGCAGAGGGGACAGTGTTCAAAGTCACTTGGCAGTGACCCGGGGCAAGGAAGATGGATGCCCACCGTCGTCGGTCGCTTCAGGTCGGTTGCAGGTGCCTTGACTCTTCAGCCACGTGGTCCAGGAGGCGTCGACGATGACCAGGAGCTGGATTCGGTGTGTCCTCGACGTCTGCAGCTGACTGCGGTGTCGGCAACTCGATCGGAGCCAACAAGCCTTGGCAGCCGCAAGTCTCGGGGAGATGAAGAAAAGTCGATGGCGCAGACCAGCAAGGTCTGAGGGACTCACCCAGCGAGGGTAAGTCAGGGCAGGCCTGGAGCAACCAGGGGAGCTCTTTGGTTTCTTTAAGAAGTCTTCTGGGGACCCACAAGCCAGCGGGCAAGGGATCGCGAAGACACCTCGGGCGGAATCACTCAACAGGGGCCCACGGTCACTCGGGACGGTGTAGGCCTCTGATCTTCGGAGAGATTCCTGCTGGAGGTTGGAACCACACGTGGTCCAAAGCACAAGTTCGTAGAACGTTGTGAAGGGGTTGCACTCGACAATAGTGCACGGTACCCAGGGGTCGCGGTTCCTCGTTACTCGTGGGGTCCACTTGCCTCAGCTTCGCTGGGGACTCACGATAGCCTGGGAGAGGTCAGGAAATCTACTTCTTGGGCTGCAGGGACTTCGGACTCCGGCGGGAGCGGCGTAGTTTGCGACCGTCGTTGTCGTTTTTGGTGCCTGCCAAGCAGGGAGTCACTCCTTGACTCCAAGGGAGATTCTTCTGTCTTCCAAAGGTAGTGGAACGTCGAAGGGCCAGGATTCTTCTGTAGAGCGTCGTCCAGGGGTTATCTGCTTTGCAATGGCAAGGTTCCCCCTCTTATACTAAAAAGAGGGGATGGACTAGCTCTATGACCCCACCTATGGGAGGGTCAAGGGAGGGGTGGCTACACCCACTTCCCTTTGTCCAGTTTCGCGCCAGAGCAGGGGCAGGTAGCCCCTGAGCTGGTTTGAACTGGCATATGCACAGAGGAGCCTTCTGCTCCCCAGTGCAGGACTTCAAAGCACTCTAAGAGTGCACCCACCCAGCCCCAATACACTAAACCCTGTCTGGGAGGTGGTTACACCTCCTTGTGACAGGATGCCTATTGTTGGGCTTCCTCCACTGTGAGTGTTGGTCATCAGCAGGAGGGCAGCCCAGTGTCTGTGACTGGTGGCATCCATTTTGTGATGCCAGGGCTCTGCAGGATTCTACCGCGTTTCCACAGCAGGTACATGTCTTATCCCTCTAGAAGGGTGGAATGCTACCCCCGCCGCCAGGATTGGCGGGGGGTAGTATTCCAAGATGTTTGACACCAAACACGACATGTTTTGATGCAGCCATTCCAAAGTTAGCATTTACCGCGAGGATATAATGCACTTAATAGTATATGGTTTAACCGCATCCACAAACAGCACCAGAGAATAGACTCTGAGAGCTGCAGAGGGGCCCTGCTCAGGCAGAGGCACCCCCTCACATAGAAGCCAAGCACCCTGCCCTCAGGATTGATAGGGCCTGCCTTAGGGGTGACTGATAGGTTTATATGTGTGTGCAGGAGAGATATAGGAAACCTATATCTCAGTGAGGGGTGCTAGCACCACCTCACCCAGGCTGCAGTAGCAGGCCTGTGGTGTCAGATTTAGACTGCTTCCCAGGGGTGGCATAACACATGCTGCAGCCCCTGGTAGGCCTGTGAAGTACCTATGCCCTTGGCACCTAAGGTACCATATACTAGGGACTCATAAGGCACCACAGTATCCAATCACTAGTGCACCTAGAGTGCACTCCATGTCGTTTAGAGAGAGCAGATAGACTGGGGCCCTGAATAGCAGGGTCCCAGTCCAACGAAGTCATAAACCAGCAAAACACCATAAAAAAAGTGGGGGCAACCATATAGTCAGATTCCACCTTCCTACATAACCCCCCCAAACGAAAGGAGATAAGGCTAACCTTGGCCAGTTGAGCCTTTATTGACTAAGTGGCCATATAAGGAAGCACCTGCACTAGCATGGTTGCCCCCTGTCTTATGGTCCACTAAGCAATCCCTCACCCTAAGGGTATGAGAGGGTCTCCACCATGGGGAATCACTACCTGTGGTGTGCTTTGGTAAAGTACCAGGCTGGTGAGGTGTCTGAGTAGGGAAGTGTGGCCCTAGGAATGTTGGCCTCAGCTTTCTCAGCTCACTGGTCACCATGTATGCCTGTCTTTCCATGACTGAGTGGTACTGTGCTCTAAGGGTCAACCTTTGACTGCCTACAGCCGGGGGTTGGGTCCCTTTGGGTGGAACACTGGAGGGACATGGCATGTTTGGAACCTTTTGGTCCCAGGTTTGCCCTTGCCTAACAGAGTCCTTCTGGGGGAGGTCCCTACATAAAGGTATGGGGGATCCCTCAGTGGGTTGAGGAATTTCTACCTGGCTAGGGCTACTAGCCTGGGTGCCCCTAATCTGCTGATGGGGGTTCCTCTGGACAGGGGGCCCTGGGGGTCCACTGACCTCCCTGACCTCTGCAGCCCTGGGCTGACTGAGGCAGGGTAGAGAGGGGCAGGTTACCTGCTCCAGACTGGGTACCACCTTGTAAGGGTCCTCTGCCATCAGGGGGTGGCCAGGCCAGGCCTGACTACCTCTGTGGCAGTTCCTTCACTAGGGGTAGGGTCAGTTCCCTGAGGAGGCTGACCCTTACCTACTGTCTGGAGGGAAGAAGACTTTTCTTCAACCCTTGTGCTCTCTTCTGGGGGAGAGTGGGCCATTCTTCCAGGCTCCATCTCTCCAAAATCTTGGGCTGGGGCTGTGGCCATCACAGCCCCACTAACCTTTACAGGGACACCCAACATCTTCAGATGGGTTTGGTGTTCAATTTCAGCCCAGGCTGAAATTTCCAGATCATTGCCCATCAGGCAATCTACAGGTAAGGTTGGGGACACTGCCACTCTCTTTGGGCCTGTGACCCCCTCCCAGCTGAGATTGACTATGGCCATGGGGTGATCTGTTCTGACACCATCAATGTTGGTCACTTGGTATTTAAACTCAGGTAAAAGCTGGTGAGGGGGACTAGTTTCCCTGCCACCATGGTGACACTAGCCCCTGTGTCCCTAAATGCCACAGCTTTCTGACCATTAATTATTGGCTCCAGTCTGTACCTGCCCAATGCTATGGGACCCATGGTAAAGGTGGCATATCCTACACCACCATCAGAATCTGAGGAGTCTGTTGAGGGGTCCTGTCTAAACTAGGGCCCACCTCTGTTCCTCTTGCAAAAGCACCTAACTTTTTGGGTGCACTACTCCCAACTGGAGGATTACTACTGGTAGTACCAGGAGGGGTGGTAGTAGTTGTTGGAGGAACATTTTCTTTATTGCCATTCCTGGGACAACTGGGATCAGATTTCCAGTGCCCAGGCTTTTTACAGACATGGCAATAGGGTTTCTTTTCAGGAGAGGAAGGAGTTTGGGACCCACCCCAGAAGAGGAATTTTGGGGCCCTGTAGTGGACTTATCCTTGGATTTATCCCCACCTTTCTCTTGGGACTTGGTAGAATCTTTCTTGTGGTCACCACCCTGATTCTTAGGCCTTACTCTGGTTCTGACCCATTTGTCTGCCTTCTTTCCCAATTCTTGGGGAGAGGTCAGATCAGAGTCCACCAGGTACTGGTGTAAAAGCTGGTTTTGACAATTATTAAGGATCTGTTCTCTCATCATTAGATTATAAAATCCTTTGAAATCAGTAACCCTACTGCCAACCAGCCAACCCTCCAGAGCCTTGGATGCACAATCTACAAAGTCTGTCCAGTCCTGAGTCTGTGCCTTCTGGGTATCTCTGAACTTCAACCTGTACTGCTCAGTGGTTAAGCCAAACCCATCTATCAGTGCACTCTTCAGGACCTCATAATCATCAGCATCCTCCTCTCTAACAGTGAGGAGCTTGTCTCTTCCTTTATCTGAAAAGGAGAGCCACAAGATTGCTGCCCACTGCTTTTGGGGGACCTGCTGTACTCTACAGGCCCTCTCCATAGCAGTTATCCACTTGTGGATATCATCCCCACTCTGGTAGGGAGGAACAACCTTGCTCAGGTTCCTATGGTCAGGAATATATTCTCTGCCTCTAGGGACACTGTTGCTGCCACCAGGGGGTTCTAAACCCTCCCTTCTGGAAGCTCTCTGGATCTCCAGGGCTTCTCTATCCAGTGCCAACTGCTTGGTTCTGAGGGCCACTCTGGCTTCCTCATACTGGAGCAGTTTGCACCTTCTCTCAGAGGAGGTCTCTCTTAAGGGAAAGTATGAGTTCCTCTGCTGGACAAATTCTCTGCCAGAGTGATAAGAGTGGTCAGATTCCCTGGAAGGGGATCTGTGCCTCTCCTCCTCTCTGTCAGTTCTCTTATGGAGAATTCCTCTGTCCTTTTCAGGCCCCTTGGAGCCTGGCCCTTCAATCACAGAGTCTTGGTCATTCTGATTTTCATCATCTGACCCAGATACTATGACTGACCCACCCACTGATTCAAACCCTTTAGCTCCTAGAGCCAATCTAAGGTCATCTGCTGTCAGCAGATCTATCAGGTGGAGTGTTGAGGGACTCTGTCCTATCCTCAGGTGTCTGTCAACACACATGGCTCTCAAGTCAGAGAAAGCCATGTCCTTATACTGAGGCTGAGTGGATCCACTGGGTCCACCCTTTAAGGACATTCTAGTGTTGTGCAGTGTTGTACTACCTACACTAGTTTGTGGCCTACTGATCCTAGCTTGAGCTGTGGAAAGGGTGTGCTATCCCTTGGCACACAGCTCTAAGTTCAGTAGAACTTATTGATACTAAGCTTGACTTTATATGTACCTTGAGTACCTATAATGGTTTTCAGTTAGTAATTCAAATAGAGATTTTCTGGTAAAACAATGGCAAGCTGGAATCCCACACGCTGCCCACCAATGTGAGAAGTTGGCCTGGTATATGCTGTTCACTAATTAAAGTGGACACCTTGCACCAGGGCAAATCGACTCTTATGGTAGATAGGTTTAAGACAACCTTTTAAAGAAAGCTATCCTAGTGGTAGCTGTGGAGAGCAGCCTTCAGGCTAAGTCTCGGAGGAATGTAAAGCAGCTTGTTTTACCATATAATCTCTTGAATCACCAAATGAAAAGACACCACACAGGTATATATATCAAATATATATGTATTTATTTCTAAATAACTCTCTACTAATCTCTTTATGAGATTAGAAGACAAACATATGCACAAATCAACGTTTCACAATAAGTTAAGCACAAAATATGGCTGGGGCCCTAGGGGCGTACCAGACCATATACTAAGTAAGAGACTTAGAAACAACGACTTGCAGGGAGACAAGGCCTAGGGCCTTCAGAAGTGCTGGGGCCTCACAAAACCACCCAAGGCAGGTAAGTAAAGGACCCACGGGGACGCGTGCAGTGTGGATACACAGGCGCGAATCGCCGTTAACTTCAATGGGGCAAGTCGCGGTTGGAAATAAAGAGTTTTAGGATACTTCGGGAGAACCTACAAGCAAGTCACTTACAGGGTAAGTAGTTCTAGGGCCCACACCCACAGGAGCACCGTAGTGCTGGAGTTACCTCACCCAGGGAAGCCGGGTGCACAGGTGTCCTTTGGTGTCGGGTCGCGGCGTCGTTTTCAATGGCGAACAAAGAAGACTTGCTGCTTGCGGGAGCTGAAGAAGTGTCCGGTGGAATCCAAGCCTGGATTCTGAAGAAGGATGACCTGAAAGCAGAGGGGACAGTGTTCAAAGTCACTTGGCAGTGACCCGGGGCAAGGAAGATGGATGCCCACCGTCGTCGGTCGCTTCAGGTCGGTTGCAGGTGCCTTGACTCTTCAGCCACGTGGTCCAGGAGGCGTTGACGATGACCAGGAGCTGGATTCGGTGTGTCCCTCGACGTCTGCAGCTGACTGCGGTGTCGGCAACTCGATCGGAGCCAACAAGCCTTGGCAGCCGCAAGTCTCGGGAGATGAAGAAAAGTCGATGGCGCAGACCAGCAAGGTCTGAGGGACTCACCCAGCGAGGGTAAGTCAGGGCAGGCCTGGAGCAACCAGGGGAGCTCTTTGGTTTCTTTAAGAAGTCTTCTGGGGACCCACAAGCCAGCGGGCAAGGGATCGCGAAGACACCTCGGGCGGAATCACTCAACAGGGGCCCACGGTCACTCGGGACGGTGTAGGCCTCTGATCTTCGGAGGGATTCCTGCTGGAGGTTGGAACCACACGTGGTCCAAAGCACAAGTTCGTAGAACGTTGTGAAGGGGTTGCACTCGACAATAGTGCACGGTACCCAGGGGTCGCGGTTCCTCGTTACTCGTGGGGTCCACTTGCCTCAGCTTCGCTGGGGACTCACGATAGCCTGGGAGAGGTCAGGAAATCTACTTCTTGGGCTGCAGGGACTTCGGACTCCGGCGGGAGCGGCGTAGTTTGCGACCGTCGTTGTCGTTTTTGGTGCCTGCCAAGCAGGGGAGTCACTCCTTGACTCCAAGGGAGATTCTTCTGTCTTCCAAAGGTAGTGGAACGTCGAAGGGCCAGGATTCTTCTGTAGAGCGTCGTCCAGGGGTTATCTGCTTTGCAATGGCAAGGTTCCCCTCTTATACTAAAAAGAGGGGATGGACTAGCTCTATGACCCCACCTATGGGAGGGTCAAGGGAGGGGTGGCTACACCCACTTCCCTTTGTCCAGTTTCGCGCCAGAGCAGGGGCAGGTAGCCCCTGAGCTGGTTTGAACTGACATATGCACAGAGGAGCCTTCTGCTCCCCCAGTGCAGGACTTCAAAGCACTCTAAGAGTGCACCCACCCAGCCCCAATACACTAAACCCTGTCTGGGAGGTGGTTACACCTCCTTGTGACAGGATGCCTATTGTTGGGCTTCCTCCACTGTGAGTGTTGGTCATCAGCAGGAGGGCAGCCCAGTGTCTGTGACTGGTGGCATCCATTTTGTGATGCCAGGGCTCTGCAGGATTCTACCGCGTTTCCACAGCAGGTACATGTCTTATCCCTCTAGAAGGGTGGAATGCTACCCCCGCCGCCAGGATTGGCGGGGGGTAGTATTCCAAGATGTTTGACACCAAACACGACATGTTTTGATGCAGCCATTCCAAAGTTAGCATTTACCGCGAGGATATAATGCACTTAATAGTATATGGTTTAACCGCATACTGTGTCATTGTACACAACTGCAAACAATTCTGAGGCTCTGATGTAAAGTGGGTGGTCGTTCCACTCTGTAGGAGAGAGAATGCTTGTCCTCCTGATCTGGTTCTGTGTATACATGGGATGTGTGCGAGTAGGAGTCCTGTGGAGCGGAGGTGTCTGGGTGGTTGGTTGAAGGAGCTGAGACTGTTCAGGTAGTTGGGGCCTGAGTTGTGTATTGCTTGAATGTGTGAGGAGTTTGAACCGAGCGCATTTGTGTATTGTGAGCCAGTGCAGTTTCCTGAGGTGTGGTGTGATGCGAGCTCTGTGTGGGAGTTTGATGATGAGTCAGGCTGCCAAGTTCTGGATGGCTTGGTGTCTTCTAGTGAGTTGCTTGGTGATCCTGGCATGGAGAGTGTTCCCGTAGTCCAACTTGCTGGTCACTTGGGCATGAGTGACAGTTTTTCTAGTGTTGCTTGGGAGCCATTTTAAGAATTTCCTCAGCATCTTCAGGGTGTGGAAGCAGGATGCTATGATGGTGCTGACTTGTGCAGTCATGTCCAGTTTGCATTTGATGATTTCAAGGATCCTGATGTGGGTTCTGCGTATAGGTCCAAGTTCCGCCGGCCACCAGTTGGAGTCATTCACAATCTCCTCTCCAGTAACTCCCCTTGAAGGGTGGTAAGGTAAACAGAACCCCTGAAACACAGTGAGGGTGTTTGGAAAGGGGCATCTCCAAGGAAAAAGATAGTTCTATGTGAAGAAAAAAAGGGTGGAACTTGCATTTGCACAGCATGCTGTCGTTCCCTGTTGTAGAGATGAACCTTGTGTACAACTCCTCTATGAGAAATAGAAGATGTCACAAGATATTCTCAGTAGTAAAACTGGAAACCAGCACCTGGTGCTGTTTTCTAGGCATAGTACTGGGAATGTATGTGAATTCCCAAAAGTCGTACATTTACACCCTTGCATATGAGTAATTCTCCCGGTGCAAATGTACAACTTTTTTTTTTTGTGTGAAGCAGACCGCTTGTCTGTGTCAATCAGCGGTAGCTCTAGAGTGGGATAACTGAGCAGAGTTGGCAAAGAATTAATTAATACGTTAAATAGTGTTTACCAGAAAATTCCAAGGCAAAATCTATGTTCTGCACGGTTTTTATCTCACAAACCAGCTTTTTTCTGGGCTTTTCAAACTACGTTTTCATGAATTTATCCAGTCTTGTCATGCTGAGCCGGTGTAGTTTAAGGAAAAAACTTCCCCAAGTTGTCTAAACCCAGCTTCACCTGCTTTATGCACCGGCTTACTCGTTGTTTCTGTTCAGAGGCACCTGTTGGCATGTTTTGCAGCTGATGGACAAATACATTGATTTCATGATGTCATATGTTTTCTCCCTATGCTAAGCAGCAGTCTGCAGTTCAGACCTCGGAGTCAACAAAGAGCCAAACACTTTAAAAAAAATCTACACAGCAGGCAAAAGGATCCTGTTCTTTAGGTGATGGTGCAGCAGAACCGTCTCTTTCTCGCTTCCTCTCTGTATCTGTCTCTCTCCCTCTCTGCATCTGTCTCTCTCTCGCTCTGTCTCTATCTTTATCTCCATGGGCATCAATTCACCAAAATGCCTGGGGTAGCGGAATCGACACCACACACCATTTGACCTTTACTTTGAGAGAGAGACACACACGCACGCACACACACACAATCACAAACATACACACACACACATTTACACACTCTCAGATAAACACACTCACCTACAAGCATGCATACAGCATACATTTAAAAGCATTTTTACTTACCTTAGCTGTCAGATAGGGCCATATTCCAGCTTATTATACTCCGTTTTTATTACACTAATAGTGAATTATAATATTCACTATTTGTGTAATACAAATTTGACAGAAAACCATGAAAATGGAGCTCCAAACGGCGTCTATTAGGGTGAGCTCCTCCTGTGTTCCAGGCACTGATTTTGCCAACAGTGAGGCCAGAGGTCGCAAAGGCAGTGCCAGGGATAGCAAGGACCAGGGCAGTGGTCGCAGCTGCGACCCCTAAATGACGTCCATGTCTATCTCTCTCTCTGTCAGTGCTCTCACTCTGCAGGTGCATTCTTATGAATGTGTGGGCGGCCCTTAACTGTCTGCAGGCGCCCTCCACTAGGGTGGGCCCTCTCCGGGACCCTGTCCCGCACAGGTGAATAGTTGGATTGTTTTCCAATGTATGTACTCAATGCGCTTAGATCAGAAATGGACCCTTTTATTTGAGCACTGTAGACGTGCTATTACCAAAGGTAGGGGAGCAGCATTATTCAAGGGCTTGACTGATTGGACCATGCCCTCAGCACACAACATATCAAGTCCTGTGCTTTCCTTTTACGAATGCCATTTGGTACTCTAGATCATTTGATTTCTCCCAAGATTACACGTCCCAGAATTCATTTGGTTATTAAATACAATCCTAAATTTGCTGACAGGTCTAAATTAGGCCTGAAGGGTGAAATTTAAATTATGGCAGCGTAATATGCATAATTTACTGATTTCGCTTTAGGCTTTGTAGTGTCCTGCTGGACACGTTCTAGTGTCTCAGCAGACACTGAGTTAGTAGCCACTCCCCTATGGGAGTGGGCACACTGCACCCCCACACCCATCCATCACGGGTGCCACGGGTGACGTGGCCCCGTCAATAAAAGGGCCCGGGTGCACGTGCTCGAGGCCAGTTACCACACTAACTCCCAAGCTGTCTGTGTCCCTCATTCACCTGATGTGGGCCTGAGGCCCGACACCACAGGCTTGTTATGCAAAAATCCCGAAATGATGCTGTCACACCACTTTGCTTAATTATGCGCATTTGCAGTAAAAATTTACTAAGAACACAAAGGAACAACAAAACAGAGCAGCTGTTGTTTGTGGTACTTTTGTTTAAATGCATCACAAAAATTGATGTAAGGATGTATTTCATGCTAAAATACTGCCCAAAATAAAATATTTGCAGTTTGTGTAAATTACACATAATTTTACATTATTTTGCTGGAATTTCACTTAATCACACAAAAGCAAATTACTCAAATTTCGCACACCCCCTAGTCTAAACTGCTTTCTCTGCTATTTTATTTGGAAAGGCTTTGAAGGGGGTAAGCGTAACTTTCAAGTTTTCTATACCATCCTTTCTATTTATTGCGTTTATGTGCCACAATGGGAACCCAGGTGCACACCCTATGAGAGTGCCATCCATCGATCCATCCCCACCACCCACCTCTACCTTCTTCCATCCACCCTCATGCTCCCCAACCTCTCTTCCTCCCTCGCTCCAACCACCCATCTTTTCATGCACCTATTCACATATATCCAACCCAAACCTCCCTTCCTCTACCCACCTGTGTCCCTGTATAAGTACATTTATAGAATAAACAAGGCTAGAATGATGGTGGCTTGGAGTATCCGAGACACCGCTGAGCGCAACGAAACCTTCACCTGATGAACTGATTTTTTTTAATTTATTAGATTTTTTATGAAGGTCTTCCAAGGTCCAAGAGCATCAGTGCACATTACACACCTAGGACCAGCAGTGATACATAACTAGCAGATACAATAGGCAGGATCAGTATAATGCACAAGTTCCATAAAAAGTTAATTGGCTTAACAGCAATTAGCAAAAATGCATATGTAAGGAGAATGATAAGTTCTGGGGTAAGAGTAGTTCGAACAGAGAGTTTGGAATCGAAAGGGACAAGGGCTGTGTGTAGCGACAGAGAGAGTACTTAACTGGTATTAAAATGGGAAGATATGGGAAGGAAAGTACATACTGAGAAGACAATGTTTTCGTTTTTGTTAGAAGGAGCGCAGAGTGGCGGAAGTGCAAATAGCGATAGAGAGCGACTCCTCAATCTTGGACGCACATCCAGAGAACAAGTAGTTTATGATATGTTTTTTGTTGAACACTGATATTTCCAATGTTAGCATCAGGGCTGCGGAGTAGTCGGGAGCCGCCATCTTTAATTTCTTGGCAAGAATGTAATGGTGGAGAGCATGGAGGATTTTGTGCAAACAATGGGCTTGATTCGGAAAGGTAAACGTACACCTTTGTGCACGTTTACTATTTTTTGGGTATTCACAAACTACAGGTTATTAGTAATTTTACGACTGCAGAGACACCACAGTCGGGACGGAGAACTCCACACATAAAACAATAGGCCTGTCCTACTTTTACAACTGCGGAGAATCCACAGTTGGGGCTGAGAACTCTGCACATAAAAAATATAGGCCTGTCCTATCTTTTTACATGTGGAGTTCTCTTCCCCGACTGTGGAGTCTCCTTATTCATAAAATTACTATTAACTCGTAGTTTGTAAATACCCCAAACAATAGTTGACTAACACAAATGTGTAAGTTTACCTTTGTGAATCAGGTCCTGAATGTTATTGTGTACGTGCATCCACCTTTAACAGGAAGCCAACTCAATAGGCAAAGGTCTAGGTTCATGTGCCTAAAAAGTCCACCTGCTCAGATTAGATGGCCAGCTTCATGTAGGAAGGCTTTGAGTGGTGCGAGATGTGTTTTGGGAATGCCAGCTAAGGCAGCATTTCTGTATTTGAGTCTGGATAGTACCACTGGTTGTTTACCTCTTTTACACCTTGTTCTGGAAAGAAAGGTTTAATGCCTTTGATTCATCTAAGTTGATAATTTACGTGCTTAGCAATGGAGTTAATGTGACTGTATTTAGATTGAGTCTGTTGTCACCAATGAAGCTTAGTGATTTGGCATTTTCGACCATAGTTGGTGAACATCCTAGGATATTGGTATAATCCAGCCATTTTTTGACCCAGATTGAGGAATTCAGTTTTATCAGGATTGAATTTGTAGTGATGGTAGGTTATCTAGATTTGTATTTTGCTTATAGTTGACACCAGTGAAGATATATCATTTTGAGTAGAGCGTTCAAGTATAGATGCATATCATTGGCATAATGGAAGTACACAATGCAGGTTCTTTTATTATACCACTTAGGCTTTCAGGGTGGAGATTGAAAAGAGCATGGGCTAATATAGAGCCTTGTTGGATACCTTGAAAGACATGAAATGGATTGGATACAGAGCTTCTAATCTTGATCTGTTGCAATCAGTTTGCAAAATAAGATGTGGACCAATCCAGGAGAGTGCCTGCAAAGCTGATGCAGTCTTTCAACATGTGGATGAGTGTGCCATGCTCAACGGTATCAAAAGCCACTGAGAGATCAAGTTGGATCAGCAGACAAGAATCACCACGGTTAAGGACATATTCAGCATCATCAGTGAGTTGCAGCACAGTGGTGTTTCGTGCTGCAGCCCGCCCTGAAACTAGACAGGAAGTCATCAAGAATATTATTGTCATGTATAAACTGCTTTACAGTATTTTTGCCAAAAAGGCAGACCAGGATTTAAGGAGAACTTGTTAAAATCATCTCAGTTGCCTGCGAGCTTCTTAAGAAAAAGACATCCTTGTCCAACCTTGAGGCAGTCTTGGAGGGCACCTTGGGAATGAGAGAGGTTAATGATTTTGGTCCCCTGAGGAGCTGGATAGTACTGCATTTCCCTGACTAGTTTAGCAGGTATAGGATACTCAAAGGGGGTTGCGGGATTACGTTTGCCAAAATATTGAGGAGCTCAGGCTGTGAAATAAGTTGACGGCAGAGATGGTATTGGGAGATTTCATTTCTAAAGCGGGAAAGTAGCATTTGGTTGAAGAAAGGAGCCCTTCAATAGCTTTGACCTTGATGTCGAAGAAAATGACAAAAATCTCACATTTCATTTCTGGGTCCACAATATTTAGTTCATTGTGCAGCACACATAGAAACAGCAAATTACCATGAATTATTGTTTATATGCAGGAAGTTGTCCCTTCCTGCACATAAACAATAATTAAAAAAATGACCATTTGCAACTTCTATGTTGCAAATTGCCATTCTGGATTGTTTATGTGCAGGAAGGGACACTTTCCTGCACATAAACAATCATTCCCTCAACGCAGGCACCCTTGCACTATAGTGCAAGGGTGCCTACGTTGGTGCTAGACAGCTTAATTTAGCTCAAGTGCACAGAGAAATGCAGAGGTGCACCGTATTATCGTAAATACGGTGCATCCCTGCGTTTCTAAAGTGACGGAGCGCGACGTTAGCTATTTTGGAGCTAACCTGCTCTCCGCCACTTTATTGTAACTATGCCCCTAAGTTCCTTTTAAATTTAAAAATTGCCTCCACACTTCTGGCGAAGTTAGCTGCTGCTAACGGCTTCCAGGTACAAATGTCATCGAGCAGTACCCCCCAAGTACGGAACGGTCAGGACAGACACAACTTTAGTCCCATTTTCCGCAAAAGACTTATTCTGACTCCTCTTAGGACCATACACCATGACATGCGTCTTAGTTTGGTTCTTTGTTAGCTCTAGGTCTGTCATAAAAGTAACAGACTCAT
This sequence comes from Calotriton arnoldi, assembly GCA_963921515.1. NCBI lineage: Eukaryota > Metazoa > Chordata > Amphibia > Caudata > Salamandridae > Calotriton > Calotriton arnoldi. The sequence continues at coordinate 2,445,122 of CAWUFW010001369.1, forward strand.
CATGCAATTTCTGAGGGCCGAGTGGAGTCTTAGCAATAAGCACCGCGTCATTAGAGCAGAGTACTCCGGGAACTGAATATGTCTCTACTCTCGAGACATCCACGTTCAGGTTGACTCACTGTCGTTCCAATTCATTTATGTATAATGTAAATAAAAATGGTGCCCGCATACAGCCCTGTTGTACTCCCATAAATAAATTTAGTGGTGCAGTTGTTTCGCCCTTTAAGCCATTCTTCACGCTTGCTGTCACCTCGGGCTGCAGTTGCCTTAGGAAACTAATAATATTAGACTCCACCCCCAAACTTGTCATAATATTCCAGAGTTTTGAGAAGTTTACATGATCAAAGCCGATTTGAGGTCCATAAGTGCAGGGTATGTTTTCCCCAGCTTGGCCACAGAATATTTATTAATTAATAGATATAAATTAAAGCACTGCTCAACTGCCCCTACTTCTGTGCAAAACCCAAATTGCAAATCTGAAATAATATTATTTTCATGGGCCCAGACTTCTAAGCATTTCAATAAGATGCTGCTCATGATTTTTGCTGTTGAGTTAATCAATAAAATGGAGTGATAACATTTAGGCTCACCCCTATCTCCCTTTTTAGGTCGAGCCTAGCGCAGCGCGCATGCGCTGCTCTAGGAAAACGACCTCTTGGAATCACTCAGGACTTTTCACCCGCTCGTGCGTGTCTTTTTTTTCCCAGCATTTTTCCTATTGGGCTTTGCGTGCGAAGACAGCACGCAATTGGGCAAAGGCGGGTGCATGTCCCACCTTTCCCAGGAAATGTATCCGCCCACGGCCTACGGCTTGCGGTTACGAGCAGCAGCACGGAGTGTGCCATCTGTTTCGGGTCAGATTTCAAAGGTTGTTTTTCGTTTAGCTTTCGCGCGGCCGCGCTTGTTCGTTTAGCTTTCGCGCGGCCGCGCTTGTTAAAGCCTCCTCTCCTATTGTTCTTCTTTTTTCAATGGACGAACCACTTGTATACCGGAACGCTGAGATAACCAACCCACGGCCTCTGAAAATGCCTGCCTTTGCTCTTCTCTGTTTGTTTTTGATTGCGTGTAAAATGTGCCTTATTTTTGTCGTCTCGCACACTGGCACTTAATTACAGTATCCGAGCATCGCTTGGTTGAATGCCGAGGTTTGTCTGTGACTGCAGGGCAGCATGAACTTCAATCGCTGTAGGGGCTGCTCGGCTTTTCATCCTTACCAGGTCGGTAAACCAAGTGCTATTAACTTGCAGCGTTTCGAGGCTGTGTCAGAAGCACGAGACGATGCAGTACATGACCGTCGTGGAGTTATTATTATTAAGCTCGTGCTTGCAGCATAGTGATGCGAGGGAAGGCTTTAATAGCATGAGACCCCAAGCCTGTCCACCCATGCATTGTTTTTTTCCAGTTTAACCCCTGGCTCTCCTGCTCCCGCCAGTGCCTACAAAAAGCGCTCCAAGACCGGCTTCGGGTCGAGTCCGCGCTATATAAAACTGCAAGAAAAGCTTTGTGTGTGTTTGAGGACATGTTGTACTTCATCGATGTCGCTGAGATCGGACGGTGACGGTCCTGGTGAGGGGCTGGCCTATGGCTTCCGAATGAGGAACGGAAGGGGGGAGAGGTTTTTTCAGAATGCGTTATGCAGCAGGGACTGTGGCCTCTTGTGGTGGGGTGTCCACGGAAAGGTGGGTACAAACTTCTGGTGACAGCTGTTAAGTATACAAAACCCCGCACGCGGTGCTTGACTGCGGATCGATAAATAGGCCTTTACAGCCTCGGACCAATGTCTGTACAGTGACCTGCGGCAACTGTTCGAAAAACACGTGAGATCGCGTCTAATTGAATAAAGAATCCTTCGTCGGCCGTGTGTCATGGCAGGCAGCTTAACCAACAGAGCATTACCTCTTGCATCTTACATCTTGCGGTGACCGTCCTCCAAATGCACGAGTTTCTCATCTGCTGTCACACCGTCCGTGTGCATCAACAGTATATTCCTTCTCCTTTCCGCCTTTCCATTCTCACTCTCTTGTTCTTTTTAATGAGGGTTTTGTAGGTATTAGAGCTGCAGCCAGACAATACCAGTATTGATCAAAAACTCAATTTACAAAATGAGGCGTTTAAGAGCGTGCCATAACTGTTAGCATGGTTTAGGACTTGCTGCCGCTTTTCATTTGTATTTTTCGTCGCCATCAGCGGCCTCCTCGAGTAAGGCACTGATGACAGCTTGTGAGCAGCGCAGTTTTGGCCCTGTCGTTGCATCGAAGCAGTTGTCATTTGCTTAGCATCATACATTCTTCATCGTACCATGCCAATTTTTGGGGGACAGGGCTTTTTTTTTTGCTACAATGATCGCTGGCTGGTAACAGAGAGGACTTTACATGGACCAGCCCCCAGGGAGCTCCCAGTCCTGACAAATCAAGCAAAAGCTTATTGCTCCAACTGGGTATGTCTGTGCCTTCCATGCAGTGTGGGGTTGACAGAACACAGAAGCGAATCTGCACATAGCAAACACCTGGTCCAATGCCTTCTAGCAGTTAATCAAGGTATCAATCAATTTCTGACAAAACAATCATTATTACTAATGTGCTTGCATATTCATTTATTTGATGGCTTTTTTTGACAGCATAGGAATTGTCTCCCGCCATTGATTTACCCCAACCTTTAATATCTTAAATGGCTAATGTAATAGATAATGTGCTGCCTGGCTAAAAACTTATAAGGTTCCAAAGGCGAGACCTATTGGCTATGCCAATGCTTGTTAAATATGGGTACTATTATAGAATGATGCCATGACTTGGAAGGGCCAATCTTGCAAAAAACATTCAGGACATTTGTTAAAAGAGGTGCCCATAGTTCAATGTTCTCTTTAAATAAGTCTGTGGGTACCTCGTCCGGGCCCAGATCTTTACCTACCAGGCACCTATCTATAGCAGCTGTGACTTCTTGCAGCTCTGCTTCCAGCCCTACCAACTGCCCCGTCAACCCTTCCTCACCTAAAGCATGGGAGTGTTTGGGGCAGCAGTGTTGCCATATATCACTGCGAAATGATCAACCCATACATCAGGTGCAATCACCGTCTCAATCCCTGACTCAGTAGAATTATCAAACAAGCATTTGCAATGCAATAGGTCTCGCATTATTAAAGTTTGAGCTATTGGCATTGCTAAATAATGCAACACCAATAGCTCAAACTTTAATAATGCGAGACCTATTGCATTGCAAATGCTTGTTTTTCATTGATGGTGAAAAGGATGGGTGTTGAAGGTGGTGGATACTGTCTGATGTGGGTGCTAAAGGCGAAGGGTGCCCTATGCGGTAGATGGTGAATATGCTGGGTGATGTATGTGTTGAGTGGTGACTGTGGGTACTGCCAAAGTGATGACTGACTGATTGGGATGGGTGGTGAACCTAATGGTTGTTGAATGCAGTCTATATTAAAAAAATGGTGGATGTTACATGTGGCTGTACTGTGTGTGTGAAATCCTGAACATAGTGGATGCTGACTATGATGGATGCCAAAAATAGTGAATGCTGAAATTGGGTGTTGAATATCGTGAGGGCTGAATGTAGTGGATACGGAATGTGGCCAGTAGGGAATGTGGCCCGTATAGAATGTGGTTGGTACTGAGGTGGCATGGTGCTGCAAGTGATGGTTGCTGCTCGGGTGAGTGCAGAAGGTGGTATTTGTTGAATGTGTTGGATGTTGAATAATCTGGAGGCTGAATGTGATAGGTCATGCAGCGGTGATGAAGTTGGAAGATGCTGCATGTGGTGGTTGCTTTTTGTTGAGATTGGGAGTGCTGAAGGTGGAATTCAGTTTTCTAAATAGAATGGATGTTGAAAATTGTGGGGTTTAAATGTGGTGGATATTGAATATGGTGGGATTTATGTGAGGTGGATGTTTAAAGTGAAGGTGCTGAAGCTGGAGGGGCTGCCAGTTGTGGCTGTTGATTGCTGAATTTAGAAGGGTTTGAGTGTGTTGGGATTTGACTATTGTGGGGGCTGAATATGGTGGATGCTGACTGTGGTATGTGCTTATGTTGGAAGGGGTTGGATAGGATTGGTGCTAGAATGGGAGGGGCCCGAGGAGGGTGGCTCTTGAAAATGGTGGGTGGCGAATGCAGCGGGCGCTCCATCCACTGTCTACTGTGTCGAGTGTTAAATGAATGTGGTAGTTGTGGGCAGCTAAATGAGGATGGACACCTTTACACAGGTATACTGAACTGATGACTTCTCTTTTATTTATTTTTGTAAACATTTCTTTATTGGCATTTAATATTGATTATGAACAGGTAAATTATAGTGTATTATTAAAAAACAAATATTTGAATAGCAAATAGTTAATATTCACGGATATATTGAGGCTATGACAACATTTTAGTTCAATATAGGAAAATATAAGCTCTGGTAGGTCATTAATCAATATTACCATTTGTTAGATAATTCTACATTTACAATACTAGAAGAATAACACTGTCTCTGTTGTGTAATTCCTGTTGGGATGGGTCAGTTTTAAAGTATTACTGAAGTACAAATAAAACATTAATAGCCAATAATTAGTACTTGAGTGCCAAACAAAGCTATAGTGACAGCATCACAGTATCTTAGAGAAACATGCCAAAGTGTAAGCGATGGTTTACCATTAATCCGCATTGCTCTTCGTTGAGTCACTTTCATGTGTAACACTAGAGGGGGAGTGTCGTCTCTATTGTGTGGTGTCAGAAGGTGAGCCGGAAGTACCTCTGAATCTGTTCCTGGTCAATCAAATATACTGAGAGGGGCTCTCCGGATGACTAAAGGGGGACACGTTATGGTGAGCGCGTCAATACATCAGGTTTAATCAGAGAGTTTAACAAAGGTAACGAAGGCTCTTGCCTGTGCACGCACATTCCCAACGGAATCTATATGTGAATTGTGATTGAGTTTTGATTACAAATTCTCAAATGCATTATATTATTTAAATAGGTGTTTGGGACTCCTTCTCCTGCCGTGCCCCATCTTCCACACCTTTTGGAAATTTCTGAACGCGTGTTCTCTAATTTAAACAAGTGGTGCGCGCACGCGCGCCACAGCTAAGCATGTGATTTCAATTATCACGCCCGTGTCTGGGCACGATAATTGAAACCACATGGCCTATTGCTGTCTATTACGCGCACCAAGCGCGTAATAGACACCAAAAGGCCATGGGAGGAGCATTGCTCCTCCCATGGCCTATTGGTGTCTATTACGCGCTTGGTATGGCCTATTGGTGTCTATTACGCGCACCAAGCGCGTAATAGACACCAATAGGCCATGGGCGGAGCAATGCGCCCGCCGTTGGCCAATTGCGTGCAGTCTTTTATAAAAAGACGCACGAAAAGGCCAATGGGGTAGCACAAAAGGAATCGCACACGCACGAGCGTGTGCGATTCCTAGGTCAGTGCTGAATCCCCGTTTTTCACCTACTAAATGTCTCACGCTGCGCGAGCACCTCTGCGCAGTGCAACGCTAGGCGCGAGACCTAAAAATGAGTGATTAATCAACTGCCAGAAGGCTCAGGAATCTTTTAGGGTGCTAGCCACTAATTGAGATTGACATGCATCGGTTTTGATTTCATTCTTCTTAATGGCAATTGCCTTTTTCGTAGCCCACCCCTCGACACTTGCGAACATGATCAACATCACCTTGTATCATTTTAATGGTTTTGAACAAATCAGCATGTGCTTTTGATCGGAGAGACCCAAACCATTTATGAAGTTTCAGCTTGCAGGAAAAGACAGAGAGGGTCAATAATTCACTAATGGAATGACACAATGAGTTAAAGCATCGCGAGATATCTGCTGGCCCCACCATTCCATCGAGGCATGTAAACAATTCCACGTTATTGCTAATAATAACGCTGCAAAGTAATTTAGGTTTACATACACTCTCCCATCTCTGAAGAAGTCCCCCTTTTTTGTAGCAAATAAAGGTGCAGGATCATTTTGAATTTGTGTGAGAGGTTTGTTATTGCGAAAAAATATTGAAAGTAAATTGTGATCACTGAATGCATTGTTTAATACGATCTAATAAAAGAATAAATTAAGTGAATCATTAGAAAACAGAATTAAGTCTGTCCTTTTTATGATTTGCCAAGAATAAAATGTGTCCTCCCCTTTTTTAAATGTTTAATGTAAGACAGTGTAGACCAGCTCTATTATTCCTGCAACAATTGAATAATCCGTTGGTCTGCTGTGCTATGGCTTTTTATATATGGCAAATTTTAACAATTAGGAAAAGTCTGATGCTGGATCCCGTCTAAATGAAATGCTGTTTTGAATGTTTTAAGGTTTTTATTCTGCACGTTTCTTTACTGTGATGGTTTATTCTTTTATGTGATTTTATATATTGAAGTACTTTTATGTTACTGAAGAGTAACAAATAAGGGGGCATATTAGCAAGACCGGCGATAAAATTTTCGCCATTTTAGCGGCAGGAAACTGCCGCTAAAACGGCGATAATGGGCTTGGTAATATGCGTTATAGAATTCCAATAGAAGCCCAGGTTAGATGTCCTGCACATCTAACCTGGGCTTCTATTGGAATTCTATAACGCATATTAGCAAGCCCATTATCGCCGTTTTAGCGGCAGTTTCCTGCCGCTAAAACGGCGATAATTTTATCGCTGGTCTTGCTAATATGCCCCAAAGTTTTTTACGGACTAACTGACTGAATTAAGTCTATAATTCTGAAATGTTTCCTGCCCGAATAGGTTGGCTTCAAAATCAGGGATATTGTAAGTGAATCAAGATCAAACTGTAGACAATATTTAACAATGAGCAAATTAGGAGTTTTACCATATGGATTGTGGGTGAAATGTGTCTGTGGTTGTCCCATGTGATGGTGCCTAACCACTCACAGCATCAGGTATTAAAATCTCCCGTTCACAATAATGAAGTGGGCTCACCAAATTTTTAACAGATCCCCTCAAATTCCCCACTCAGGGCCTTGACAATATCAGTATTATTGGCATCAAAACAATTATTTTAGAAGTTAATTAACAAGAACTTCTTAGATCTGAACTCAAGCCGGAGAGGCTTAAAATAAGGGAAAGCTAACTTAGTCCAGAGGATTCAATCTGGAAATGTGATAGATACCAGGGTTAGGAGCCCGCCCTTTGCTCTCCCTGACATCCCCAGAGTAGCTGATGTAAATTATGTCATAAAACCCAGAACATAGTAAGGGTTTGTAGCTCATGTGTCTTGTAGTGAGATATTATCATCACCACCTATTAGTTCCAGCCACTGCAGATTATTTATCTTGAAAATCAGACCTGCCAAGTTCCAACTCACAATTTTTTCCAAAGTATTGGGTAAGTTGGATAAAGATTGTCTACATTTGGTAAAAGTTTTCCCATCCTGCTTGGCAATATTGGCAGTATCGGCAGTGTTGAAGCCGATTCTTAGATCAATAATACCTTGTTGGTAAGACAGGTCCTCACGCAATGTAGGCAATATTGCCAGTGTTATCACGAACACATATACTGAGCAGCAGGCATAAATGAAAAACACTTCCCCTTTGTCCCAACACCCAAATTCTGAGAAGCATTGTGCACACTGTATAAGTATCCGCTGCTCTTGGATACACAGCTGAGCAGAATATATAGCAAGGTCATGTAGTTGACGACTGCTCCAAAGTGGGAGGGACCATCATGAGGTCATATACTTTTCTGTGAGAGACTAACATTATATATCATTTCAATATGGTGTCCCTGTTAATGGGTAGATGCAGAATGCACATGGTTTGATTGTTTTTGTTTGTCGATGGGCTTTGACACCTGGGTTCGACTGTGCCGGAGCTAAGATATGGAGCTAATCAGCAAATCATTCTCAAAACATCAGGAGCAATTTCATCATGTTAAAAACAAATTATGCTTGTCGAGTTTTAGATGTTCCTTTTTCAGATCATCAAAAACAATTGGATCTTATGAAGTAATCAGATACTCATTCTTAAATCCTTCTGAAGTCATCAGGAATAGTCACACCTTGTGAAGTCCTCAGATACTCATTTTCAAGTCATCCTCAAATTATCAAGCTCAAGTTACTAAACTTTGCTGATGACGTCAAGAGCTTGATGACGTCTGATGATGTGAAAATGACTCCTACAGTAGCTGGATGATCATCCAATGACTCAGGGATGACTTCTAAAGTAATCCTGTTTGACCTGGGTGTCTGCATATTCGTGAGATTTATTGATCTTTTGCTAGCATAACCCGGGTGATTGCCTCAGTTTGATGGGGAATGAAGCAGACTTGTTTGGTTGCAGGCAGGGGGAGGCACTCTTTTGGGTCACACAGGTGTTTGGCATGAATAGATAGCGCCAGGCTATTTGAATGAGACATTGTTGGTCACTCGAGTTTCTTTCCATTAGCTTGGTGTTGATTATTTGTCGAGTGGAGACTTGGACATGGATTCAAGAGAGTAGATGTGAGGAATTGGTTAAGGTGTGGGTGAAGCCAGATCTTTGAGAATGGTTGAACGCAGTGACCCGATTGTTGTTGGTGTGAAGGGGTACAGGATTTGTGTCTTAATCTCTGTTCACTCAATACAATATTTCAGGCTGGATTTTTGTGAACAATTCTACCTTCTGAATGTGGCTGTTGTGGGTGCGTCGGTGAAAGTAATGTATGCTTTTAATTTGTTTCCCTGAATAAAATGTTGCAAGTTGGATCTTTGAGTATGGTTTGATCCATTAGCCGGATTACTGTGGGTGCGTTGTCATCTGTTAAATCAATAATACCTTGGTAGAGAGATAGGCCCTCAGCAACCCTTGGGATATAATCAATTTCCTCCCTAGCTGACAGTGAACATGGAGCACAATGGATTGGTGGTCAATCTATGTACTGTGGGTGGGCCAGAGTGGCATACTTATTGTAAAGTGGTATTGGAAAGGTTGGCGAAAAGGAACACCCTGGTCCCATATTCCTGACTGTAGTGGATGCAGCAAAAACAACCTTTGGCCTGTAAAAACAAAACAAAAGGGACAGCTTTAATAATACTATGGTTCACATTAATTGAATTAAGTCTAGAAAAGATGTTTCTTACTGTAGACTTGTGACTAAAATTAATAACAATGCAGTCATTAGTGTCTGTTTTAGGACCGTTTCCAATCCATTCTTCTCTGAAGACCATTTTAATATCAGTATGACGTGTGTTTCTGTCTCTCAATTGCCTCTTAACCCAGTACGTTACTTTGTTAACTAGTTGATCATGTCTTTCCACTTGGTCCGATCTGAGAGGTGGTATGCCCTGCAGAACTATAGTATAATGAGTGGCTTTAGGCGGAGGTTGCAACACACATATATTCTTATGCATGGTGGGTATGGGTGGCAATCAATAGTTCTTCAGTGAGCAGGTGTTGCGTGACTAGAAGTAATGAAGTAATGTTATACGGGGGCAAAGGCATTTCATTATCCTCATGAGCCACATTGAAAGGGTTTGGCTTATGGGGCACTCAGTCCTTCTGTGTTGACGTTGATACCTCCTTGTTAGGTGGACTGACAGAACATTTAGGCCTTGTATCACAACTAGCTCTTCAATCTCCCCCAATCTCTTAGACCTGGTTTTCATAAATGATACCAACTGGTCCTCCAATTTCTCCAATGTGGAGCAAATAATGGAAGAATCATAATTGGCCTTCTTCCCTCCACCCCCCGGCAGTGGACTTACAATTGCAAGAGATCCGAGTATGCATGATACTTGGTACTAATTTCCCTCTGGTCTGTGTCACTGCTTTAACTTTGACTTCTGCTTTAGTACCCTTTGACTTCTTAGCCGGAGTGGTGCACACAGGGAACCAGAACTTGACTTGGGACCCAAGTTATTTTCTTGCACTATCAGCAAGCGTGTCTATAATACGGGCATTAACCTTTTTCACGCTGCTTCTCATGTGGGTGCGAAACATTAACAGAATTAGGGTAGCCACAAATTGTACTAGTAATAAGTCCTTGCTTTACTCCATTTGCCCCAGTAGCATTTCATGTTCAATGGCTCCCATTGCATTAGTTAAAAAGATGGTGATAAAATTAGGCATAAAGCGATCCTTACCAGGGGGTAGAAGAGCTTTCCTTTTGCCCGTTGTGCTGAAAAGTTCTAGGGTGACGTCAAAGATTAAAAAAAAACAGGGAGCCGAGAGAGGTGGAGCAGCCCAGCCTCCTCCAATCAGACCATTCAACTAGGATAGGGTGTTCAGCTAGAAGCAGATCCTTGTCGGCTATGACAAAGTCCAGTATGGCACGTTTAATGTGAAAAGGTTGAAGCAGTGGCATAACACAAAAGGATGCCCCCCCTCCCACAGAACGTGATGAGGGACTCCCTGAGTCTCTTATATCTTACATATGTTCATTGGCTTTTGGCTGAATAGAGGGGCCCATAGAGGCCTTGGGGGCTTTTGTAGGGCTGCTAACATTGTCACTCCCTCAGACCCATGCCCAGGGCACTAGTTGGGGGAACACGCAAGTACACGGCGTCCACCCACTATTTTCACAGGGTGGACGTCGTTCACCCTTCCAAGAAGTTGGGCCTCACAGAAATATGTTGAACTTGTCCCAGTGTAATTTTCAGACACCGCGACACGTTCAGTAGCTCCTGCACGTTGTCTGCTTTCGATTTCCAGCAGCAACGTGCAGGCAGCGAGGGGGGTTTTCTTTCACCTCCTGCTGGGCCAAAGATAAAGGCAGAAATTAAGGGGCCATCAGGCCTCCTCTTGATCGAGTATCTGACTGGAGGCAGCCTGGAACCTCTCCCTTAAATACAAATGCACTGGAGAGGAAACAAAAGCACACAGCTTATCTCTTTACATGTACTTAAGAGATGCATGCTTTTTACTTTGCTCAGTCCCTGTATCTAAGGGCATGTACTGTAAGAATGTCAGATGAGTTGGTCTGTCCCAATATTTACACAAATAACAATATAAATAGCACTTTTTATTTCTTTTATAGCACTACTCATCCCAATGCAGAGTGTTAGAGCGCTTTACATAACATACACATTATCCATTCAAAATAAATCATGTAAGTGTGCAAATCAGTGTACAAGATGTGTTACATGAGACAGTCAGGGTTACAAGGTGTAGCAGTCAAATGCCCTTCATAGCTCACTGTCTTCTACTAGAAGTATTACACTTTATGAACTGCAAGTAACAAAAGGATCTCTGTGTTCAAAGCAGTAATCCACTTACCTATCTTCATAAAATAAAAATCTGTGATCTGCCTCTTACATGATGTGCTTTGCAGGAGACAACTTTTTTCTAAGCATATTTTATTGCATTTTCAGTTGGCATATGATAAAACACACACATATCAGAGCAGTATTGCATAATTAAGTGGTACATTTATGCTCACAACATTGTATAAGATGCACACCATGTGTGTTGCGGTATCATAAATAACAAACCCGAAGGAGGTAGCAACAAAATAGAGGTTCAACAGCCCCCAAACGCCCCGTCCCACCCTCCCCAAGAACAGTGGGTGATCATGTTTTGCAGGAGACAACTTAATCTTCTATAATACTTTGATTAAAATATGGGACTGCGCAAAATACAGATCTCTCCAACAAATGCGTTAACCTCCAGAGTTATCTCACCATTATTATTCTCTGATATTTACTGGAAACATCTGCAGCACATACCTTCACCAAATAAAATATTTTAAAATGCAGACTTTGCAATCAATTAAGAAGAACAGTACTACTACCATGCTTTTCCTTGTTGGCAATTTCTTTGTGGCAGGGTTTTAAAAAAAATTATTAGTTGAGGCCCAGATTTTGCACCAGGATTGCGCCACTTTTTTGGCACGACCCCAATGCCAAATCTCATTTGTTAAATATCATAATGCACTTAAATGTACTCATGATAAACCTGATAAACATATGGGTGAGGTCTTAATATCTGATGTCGCTTCTTGTGATCTACCTTCCAGTGAGGTCACTTCCTGTGATGCCTGTGCAATGTCACGCGTCGTGACGTCGTGCTGTGATGGCACGTGTCATGATGTCACTTGCATACTGTCTAACTTGATCAGTCCCCCCACTTCTATTTATAGGACTTGTGCCCTGTCATGCCCCAGGCTGTCTTCTTCTTACTTTCTCTAGAGTTAGTGCACACTCACCCCTTGACTGGAGTCTGAGCGCGCTACAGGCTTCCCACATCCGCCCTCTCTAATGTGCAGCTGCAGACTGGGTTCGGGGACCCCAGACACCACGTGAGGGAAGACACCGAGTCCATCTTGTGAATGAAGAGATAAAAACCCACGTAGGGCCGAGGCCTCTTTCATGGAGAACGCGGAGCCTCCTGCAGACACGGCTGAAAGTGCTCGGCCTCTGGGGATGGAGGAGAGACGTGTACACAGAGCCCCCACCACCCACACACACACAGGCTGCAGGGCGAGGTTAATTCTGGCTTGGCAACCTTCAAGTTAAATCTCGATCAAGTTATTCCATTGGCTTGTCTTCTATTATGCCATTTCCTGGTATGTAATGTTCATGTAGTTTTATACTCTGTATTGCGTTGTGTTATTTTATGTTAACTTGTACTATGCCACTTCATGTCATGTTATGTTTATCTCATGTTATATCATATTACGATACGTGACGGTTTATATTGTGTTTTCTCACGCTATGATATGACATGGATTAGGTTGTTTTATGTTATGTCATGACATTGGTTGTGTTAAATTGTGCTGTGCTATGTCATATGTGTTATGTTATTTCATGCCTTTCCATGTTGTATGATGTCATGTGGTTTTTGTATTGTGCAGCATTGGTCGACCACTGTAGTTGCCTCTTGGCTGTGTTGTGGCGTCGGTCGGTGTTTTCGTAGTAGCTGAAGCCCTTGTGTATGGGCGGGCTCCTGTGTTCTGGGTGTTTCCGCGTCCAGACCGGGCAGTACATGGCCTCAGACCGAACCTGTTGCTGTGACGCGCTTGTAAATACTGAGACTCTCTGTATTTACCAGCGCGTCACAGCAACAGGTTCGGACTTTGGCATTAGGGATGACTGACTGAACGTGCTGTTTGTCGCATTTTACTGAAAAGAAATAAAAACTCCCAATCAATGAAGCGTGACGAATAAGTAAATTTTCCCAGATCGTTGATAGCTCAGTAGGCTGTGTCCACTGCAGAGATAATATAAATATATCCTGTCTTTGCTAGTTTCACCTTCTGACTGCTCCAATGTGTCTCTCTCTCCCAGGCCTCTGTCACCACCTGTCCGCCACCAACATTCCCACCGTATTCAAGGCGTTGGGATTGCCAGTCCGTGCTTTGGCACAAATAGCGCCTTTACTATGTGTCGTTTGCCATTACACATTTTTTAAAATCATATCTGCCTTTGTGTCTCTCATGTGCTCCTTCTGGGCCTCTGCGTGCCCCCCACCCCAGTAAACCACACACCCCTCACTAAGGGACAAGGGGCGGTTTCCAGCACAGTTATGTAAATTTTTCATAATATATTGCGCCTTTCGCTTTCAGCTTCATTTTGGGAGATTGGGGATAACTTTCCCTATTTTAGGCAATTTGAAGGGTAGTTTTATTAATTGTAGGACTAATTTAGGTCAATGCGAGGGGGCGTGGCCAAGCCGAGCTGCAAGATGGCCGCTCGCTAAGAGGGCTCTGCCGGCCGAGCCCGAGAATCTGACATTCATCCGGACATATCCTGATGCTCCCGTGCAGCAAAAACATCATCTAATTGTACATTTGCCATTCAACCTGTACCCGGTTTTCTGGAGTCTGGGGCGCCGTGGATTGACCCACTGACCCGCACGGAACATCGCGGCCTGGCGAGGCCTTAATGTGCGCACGCTGCCAGAAGACGCCGGGGACTGGCATGGGTGGAGCTGCGGTTGGCCCCACGCCTCCGCTACCCTTGCAAGCTGGTGAATTGTCTGAATTGCGGGCTGCGGCGGACGCTTGGAGATTTGGAGGTGCCGGCTTCTGCCTTCTGCGCCAGCAAGAGAAGAGCAACGCTATCTGCTGAGCCGGTGAGTCGCGGGCCGGTGCCTGGGCCAGGGTGGGGGCGCGGCGCGCTGGGGCTCGGGGGCTTGCGCTGGGCTTCCACATGTGAGCGGGGGCTTGCGCTGCCGCTCTGGCACGGGGCGTGCCCGGGTCGGGCCCTGCTGCGCGCGGCGCCGGCCAGCCAGTCTCCTGCGCCGTAAACGCGCATACTCTTGCCCGAAGGCAAACACCGTACTGTGGAAGACGCAGCAGGCTGGACGCTTCAGGTCCCGATGCTCGCCTGAAAGACACGTGGCGCGCCCACAGCGCCTAGACACCCAGTGGGGGGCTGATTTGCGCTAGACTCTGGCAAACATAGGAGGAGAAGGAAAATAAAAGAGGAAAGCTAAAACAAACAGGTACAGAACAGCCAGCAGGGACAGGGCATTAAGTGTGCCGGATATACCAAGGTGGGAAACACTCCTATGGCATAAGAGATTGAGGACATTCAGGCAAAAGTGCCGGGAACTCACACATCCAGCGGCCTACCTGTAGGGAATCTGGCCCACATCACTGAACGGAGGAACAGGGGAGACGGCGCCTCCATAGCCACAATCTCAAGGTGCACCAACAAAGAGGGCAAATGGAACATCGTATCTGCGCACGAACAGAGGAGTGTGATAAATAAGAGTGCCACGGGACTGCATCTTGCCCTGCTGGAGCCATCAGGGAGTTTTCTTTTGTGGCGGAAGGACCCACTCTGCTGCCGCCCGGCAGCGTGCTCACTACTGGGCAAAGAAATGGGGAAAACTGATATAAAGCAGCCAAAATTAAACTTCGACAAAAGAACGACACGACAGCAGGAGGGAGGCTCCACGCTGCTCAGTGAAACAGCGGGGGCTGACATGGACGTTACGCAGGAGGACGACCTTAGATCCATGTTGAAGGACGTTAAAGCTAGCCTACAGGCAATTGATTCTAAACTGGACTCTATGTCTGCACACATGGACAAAGTCACCCAGAAAGTTGAAAGACACGAAGCCAGACTTGATGCGCTGGAAACTAGAGTGTCGGATGCTGATGATCGTCAAACTGAAACGCATGAACAGTTGCTGCACATGGATAGGGTCCTCCACCTAATAAAAGCCAAGAACGAAGATTTGGAGGCAAGATCCCGGCGCACAAAGTTCGCATCATTGGAATTCCAGAAACGACGAGTATTCCAAACATGGAAAAATATGTGGAAACAATGCTGAAGGACTTATTTGGGAGTGACCTCTCTGGCATGTTCTAGGTGGAGCAGGCGCACAGCGCTCTGGGCCCCAGACCGCTGCCCGGTGCGCCATCGCACCCAATCCTTGCTCGCCTCCTAAATTATCGGGACAGGGACACACAGCTGTGGATGGCCTGCGAACAAGGTACAATTCAATACCAGGGCAACACAATCGCTATGTACCTGGATTTCACTCAACAGGTACAGGCGGCACGCCGGGAGTTTGTCCAAGCCAAGAAATTGCTCCAACAGGCCAGCACCAAATATGCCCTACTCTGCCCCGCAAAACTTCGTTTACAAACTGACGGCAAGCCCCTCATATTTACAGATGCCAGCGCTGCATTGAAATTTGCTAAGCAGGCGGTCAAAAAAACGGCAGAACCTGAGTTGCCAGAGGAGGGATCGCAGAGCTGCCGCCTGAGCGATAATGACTGAATGCACTGTCCAGAGATAATGTCCCATTGGTTCTTTAATATACTACATACTACTACCACTGAGGGTATTATCTGTCCATGTTCGCTATCCCACAGCTCCGTACATCATTAGATTGCCTGGGCAGGTAGATGAATATAGCGCTGCCGGGCGACGGCCCATACCAGTATTGTTTAAATAAGTAATTCATCACGAAATGTCATATTGTGATTGTGCTCGGCCACCCTGCTGCACATGGCAGGGGCATAAGCCGGCGACCCCACTTCCCCCCAGGGAGAACTCCCACCAACCCTAGGCATGCATAGATTTTTTCACACGAGTTGGGTCGAATAAGGGGATGAAAACACAACCTGATTGGGGGGTTGGTGTGGGTGGAGGGTGGGTAGGGGATGTTAATTATTACTGTTTAATACCGCTATATATACTGCCATTGTCTCAGTCAACCAACACTCAAATTGTACCACATTACACAGCGCAAGACCCGACTACTACATCTGGTTGGGATGTGACCACATGGGTGCACCATGCCTCTCGCGGGGGGGTACACACTGAAGGGTGCGACTTAGCGCACATATAGCAACGAAGACACGCGGGTTAAGATGTCCACATTAAAATGTATAACGTGGAATGTGCGCGGTCTCAATGACCACAGGAAATCAAGATTAGTACACTCATATCTCGCCAGACACGGGACAGATATCTGCCTCCTGCAAGAAACCCATCTGACAGACGCTACTCGCTCTAGACTAAACTCAAGTAGATGGGGGGAGGTGTTGATGTCCAACTACTCCAGTTACTCCAGCAGAGTGGCAATTTTAATACGTAGAGGAATCTCATGGAAAACGCAACAGGCAGTGATAGATCCCGAAGGGCGTTATATAGTACTACAAGGTGAGATCTATGGTCAGCAGATCACTATTGCAAACACATACAGACCCAATACGGACAATCCGGAATTTTTTAATCAACTATGGCACAGGATTCAAACACTGGGAGACGCCGCACTGATGTGGGGAGGGGACTTCAATGTTGTATTATCACTGCAGGACGATAGAGTAGGCAATTCCCGCACACACCACCCACATGCGGCTGCAGCACTCCACAGTATAATTGACGACCACTACTTGATCGATTCATGGCGGGCACTACACCCTATGGCCCGGGAAGGCACATGCATAACCCAGCAACATAATGCGTGGTCCAGATTGGATTTCTGGTAAACGTCTAAAGACATGCACTCTTGGGCAACAGGAGTAACGCATCCCTCACGCAACTTATCTGATCATGCACCCGTCATGATCCAGTTTCTTGTCCCGAAGCCCTATATACAACCTTTTACATGGCGGCTTCCCCCAAACGCATTGCTTGACTCAGTGTTCAGGGAAGAGATCCAAAAAAAATAATAGAATATTTTGACCATAACACGGGCGCAGAGGACTCTATGGGTACATTATGGGAGGCCTTCAAGCTGGTGACACAAGGGACCTGCATTCCCCTACAGTCAGGAGTCCTTAAAGATATCCGGAACAGTCTGACAAGGCTGGAGGATGAGATTCGAGACTTGGAACGACAATACTTCCAATCCCCTACACCCAGAATATTAGCGAATATACGAGTTAAGCTAACAACCTTTCAAGAACAGGCTGAGAGGGAGACAAAATTCCTGCATAAATACACACAAGCGCGTAGGTATGGGGAAGGGGATAGACCTGGGAAGACACTGGCGGATCTTCTGAAACCTCCCAGAAGTGCCGCTCACATCACAGAACTCTGCAATCCAGAGGCACCTCCGTCTAGAACACCGCCAGAAGTCCTCAACACAATGAAAAACTTCTATTCACAATTATACACAACTCAAACCGACCCGGACGACTCTTTATTATTAGAATACCTAGACTCCCTAGAACTGTTGTGGTTAGGTCGACCACATCGAGAATACCTAGATGTACCGTTCACTGCAGAAGACATAAGGCAAGTAATCCAAAGCCTACCGGCAGACAAGGCTCCAGGAGCAGATGGCCTTACTGCCAAGTTTTACAAGGAATATGCGGAGATACTGGCCCCTCATCTTCTGGAGGTGTACCGAGAAGCTTTACAAAATGGGATATTGCCGCAAACCATGAGGGAAGCTGTTATTATTACACTATTAAAACCAGACAAAGACCCCACAAAATGCGACTCCTATCGACTGCTCTCCTTAATCAATCTAGATGCCAAATTACTGGCCAACAGACTACAGCCACTAATCCCAATGATTGTACGGCCGGACCAGTCCGTATTTGTACCGGGTCGCTCTCCCTCACACAATCTTCATACAATATTTGCACTCCTACATTATCTAGCCCCTCATGTATCCGCAATAGCTGAACTATTAGATGCCACAAAAACCTTCGACTCTTTAGAGTGGAAATTTCTATTTACCTTACTAACTCGGCTAGGCCTGAGCCCCATCTTTATTCAACAAATTAAGCTCCTATACAACTCACCCACTGCCAGGATTAGAGTCAATGGTCTAATATCCGAACCCATAAAAATCACACAAGGCACTCGTCAGGGCTGCCCACTATCACCCTTGTTTTTTGCCATAGCAACAGAGCCACTAGCAGCCAGACTCAGACAACATCATGCAAACCGGGGGATCGGCTTTACTACCAGAGGCCTGATTGTGTCAATGTGTGCAGATGACATTACCCTTTACATTACAGATCCAGCAGAAAATATTGCACCTGTCACCAGGGAACTTGTGCGGTATGTAGGTCTATCGAGTATTCAAATTAACTGAGCATAGTCCACTATACTCCCACTAACTACAGGAACACTCCACTTTCAACACAGAATACTCGATTTCCTGGGCAGAGGGCCCGACTCGTTACTTGGGCATTTGGATTAGCAGCGATATTCAAGAAATCTGGTCTGCTAATTATGGCAGAGCTATGGACTGGATAGAGGACAGAATTAAAAGGTAGAAAACCCTGCCACTCTCCCTGGCGAGTCGTATTGCCATCACCAAAATGATTATCCCCCCGAAACTGTTGTATCTATTTGCAAATATCCCAATACCGCTGCCCGCACACTTCTTTAGATGCCTCAGATCAAGTATGATCGAACTCGTGTGGGCTGGCAAACAGCCAAGGATAACTTGGGAAATACTTACATTGCCACTGGCACAGGGGGATTCAGAGCTCTAGATTTTGCACTGTACGCCTATAGTGCACAGGCCCAATTTTTACAATGCTGGCAGTATCCAACACCATTTCAACCGCATGTGGCTATTGAAATAGATAATGTAGCACCCCTACCCCTGAACACTGCACTATACCAAGATTACAAACGCCCACGACAAGAAATCGACACTACAGAAACATTGCGGTGGGCATAGCACGGCCTGCGCAAACGTGCGAAAATCCCCATGCTATACGCGCCGACCATACCACTGGCACATAACCCACTGATCTCCCCGCTAATGGATAGAAACGCTCAAAATAGGACACAACTAAATAAAATAATAACCGGCAACGACCTGTACCCAGAAGGACAGTTCTTAACGCTCCAACAAATGTGCAGCTCACCACAACACTCGGCATTAGACACACTCCTATACTATCAGCTACGGGCAGCATGTTGCGCTAGATATAACACATACCCCGCTGCCCCACCACCATTGCCAGCATTGGAACATATACTCACTGTAGATTCCGCCCGTAAACTGGTGACTCGTATATATACCTTCACTCAAAAAGAGTCCCCAATCACTGTCCCCCAATCACGTAAGACCTGGGAGGCAGATTTCAGCGAAGAAATCACAGACGAGCAGTGGAGCTTCTGCTGCGGTGAACTAGAACAGCTGTCCCCGAATTATAGACTGCGGCTAATACATTTTAAATATATCCACCGCATATATCGCACCCGGACGCAATTACACCGCATGGGACTGCGGCCAGATGTGAGCTGTTGGAGATGCGGGTACCCTCAGGCAACATTCTTACATGTGGCTTGGGAGTGCCGGACTATAG
Source organism: Calotriton arnoldi (assembly GCA_963921515.1). Lineage (NCBI taxonomy): Eukaryota > Metazoa > Chordata > Amphibia > Caudata > Salamandridae > Calotriton > Calotriton arnoldi. Next base: position 2,464,778 of record CAWUFW010001369.1, read on the forward strand.
CCACATTCTGGACTGAAACACTTAATCATATAGAGAATATCACCGAGCAAACACTGCTGAGAACCCCCATAGTGACACTGCTGGGATATGTATGCAATATTCCAACCTCTGCGAGACGACTCACAGCATTATTATTACTGATGGCCAAAAGACAAGTGGCCTTGCACTGGGGAGCATTGTCGCCCCCAACCACAAAGGCATGGATAAAAGACATAGCATAATGTAGGGATCAATTGTCCTGTCACTGGGAGCTTCTACCGGCTCGATCCCACCCCAAAGACATATGGGCCCCATTCACGAGCTGGCTCCACTCCGCCGATGTAGGAGAATTATAGGTTTATCTTGTACAACATAGAGTGCTTTAAAATATACTTGTTGGTACTGTGCGAGAGGTCTTACAGTTTAAGAAATATTGTACAATCCAATGACATACTGTCTGTAACGGTATGTGTGATGTGTAAATTCAGACATGTGGATACTTCCCTAACTGATGGTTGACGTTGAAAACAAAGAGACTGGTAATTTCGTTGTGATGTCAACAATACTGTGTACATTGCAGTAATGTTTTTTGTTTTTCTTTTATGCTTGTTCTATGTTTGCTGATGCAAAAAATCTCAATAAAAATATATATTTTTTTAAATTGAGGTCAATGCATTAGCGTTTTAAAATATTTTGGAGTGATGGTGTCCATTCCCGGTAGAATTTGGATGGATATCCAGAAGTAGAAAGGTATGGAGCCCCAATGTAAGATACTCAGCTATCCGAGTGCCTTTTTAAGAGCCTCAGGGCCGGGGCAGAGTCAGCTGCATGTCAGAGTCCTGTGATCTGAGTTCTTCGCATGTCTGTAGAATAGCATCCACCGAAATGGGATCTCAGGCTAGACTGGAGGATGGAAGACTTGGTGCGGTGCCTTCTGTTCACCATTGATGACAGAAGGTATTTTTATATATATATATATATATATATATATATATATATATATATATATATATATATATATATATATATATATATATATATATATATATATATATATATATATATATATATATATATATATATATATATATATATATATATATATATATATATATATATATATACAGACACACACCCTTTTTAAATGAAATAATGATAGAACTCAGAAGTCAGGAAGATACCCAACTTCAACTCACAAAAGAGGCCCAAAGGCTTCCATCAAGATATGTTTCAGGGTGTAATTCAGAAGAAGAATTCCCCGAGTGCCTGGAAAATATGGAAGGCCCTGGAAGGGGTCAAGGCCAGGGATATAGGGATATTTTGGCAGTAAGATGAAAAGCTACAATATGCTCCTCTGTTGTTTCTATCCTCGTTTCCCATGGACCTGATGTGGAGGAAACAAAAGCAAAGAAACCTCCTGTATGGGCAGGAGACAGGCCCCTCAGAAGGAGAGAGGGGCTTAGAGACGTTCTAATTCTCCAGGCCATACATTTTTTGAGTGCCCCATGCTCATGTTGCAACATCTATTTACAGATTTTGATATGAAGCTCACCTTTACATGAATGATGAGGGCGCTAACATGCCTAATATGATTAGATGGCACCAGATGCCGGACAACCATGTTTTCTCTTTACCTGCAAGTATGGGCGTAAGAAGTTTGGGGGACGCAGGGACTTTATCTCCCCCAGATTTTGAAGTGGGTGGGACATGGGGGACATGGATGGAGGGACGAAATAATTTTCCCTCTCACCTCCATGATTCACAAGGCCGTTAGCACGGGAAAGCGCTACCGATACTGGCCCTACACTTGACCTGCTGACCTCCCTTCAGGTATCTGTGACCAAAGTAATGTTCAAAGAATGAAGGTGATGTCATGGAGGCCACTCCCGCCCTCTGCCCTTTCTTTGTGCTGTAGCCCCCCAGCAGTTATCTGACCTCACTGTCACAAACTGTCCTGTCTACAGTCTGCACCTGTCAGGACAAAGGGAGAGAGAAGGAGAGACCTGCCGGTGTGGATTGCTGTGTGTTTTCTGCCCCTCCTCTGCCTTATTCTACCTGCCGCCTTGAAGACGCAGCCGGAAGGCAACTAGAAAGATATGAAAGAGAGAGCACAGAGTCCCCTCCAAAGCCAGGCTTCGACTGCAGAATAAGATAAAAGGGAGGTTTGTTGAAATTCAGTATTTGCTTAGGATCCCACTGTCAGGTGAAACAGGGCAGCCGGGATTGACGTAAGGGTATCTCTTTGTGACATTTCCGGTTATTGCTTTTGTTTCTTAATATTGAAGGGTTAGATTAGAGCGTTTTATTGAGGGCAGTTTTACTTAGCATGAACCTCACCCCCGAACATAATAGCGCTTAGTAGCAGGCAGAGACTATTTGACCCGAAATCAATTTAGCCCACAAACCTGAGGACAAATGTGGATGCTTACCTCAGCACTGTGCATGCTGTGCTTATTCTGTATTTAATGGAAGCTTGCACTAATGCTGAGCGTGGTGCACTTGATCTGTCTTTAAGGACGCTTGTATTGATGCTCTGCTCATTTTGTACAAAATTCTGCCTGGCACAGAATCGCCCACCCTTTCTGTGCTCTGTTAGTGAGGGGGGGGGGGGGGTTGTCCAGTAACTCTTCCCCGTGCGATGAAGGCTTAACTTGTTGTAGTCTCTGCTGAATTTCAAAGCGCAAATATAAACACCTTTGTTTTCTAGAGATCTTAATGTGGCCAATCTGGTCCATTTTTCAACTTCTAATATTCACACACAGAAAAGTGGAGACAGAAAACATAAAACTGCCACAGGTATTGAGGCAAACTGAACTTTCATCATATCTTCCTCAGCTCTGGCCCATCATTTGGCTCCAGTTTGAATGTTGGCATCAACAACGCGTTTGAATGTTGGCATCAACAACGCTTGCCTCCTCTTGCCCATGCCAGCCAGGCCTATTCTGTTCTTAAGCAAAAATGCAGGACAGGTGAATTGTCTTGCCCATCTGAGGCCTACCAGCCAGAATTGTCAAAAGTGAGATTCTTGCATTATTTAAACCACATTGATGGTATTTCTCAATGTTTTCTTTATCCCAGCTCGCCCTCCAAAAAATGCTCTTTACTGCAAAGCTGGTCAAAAGACACATACATTTCTCTCTCTTCCTGCTGCCGGATTTCCGTCTTCACACTCCCCAAAAGGTACATATTTACATACATGTGACATTTACTCATAGTCAGTGCCACTGGAATTCTGTGATACTGTGGTATTTTCCCGCATAATTGAAGATGTGCCGTATTTGCCACATAATCCATCATCTGCTGCATTATCTGAAGATTTTAACAAAATAAACATTTTGTTTCTAGCTCAAACAGATCAATAGTCAGTCAGTCAGAAATACTTTATTCGACAGCCAAGAGTCATAAAAGCATACAATATTATTAAAAGAAAATACACATTCCAGCCAAATACATAACAATAAAATGATCCCACATATCAATCACAATATTCATATCTAAAAGGTTCATAAAAAAAGCCAATATCATATAAAGTGCACTGTGCTCAAGTAATAGACCAGATCCTTAATTAATATCACGTATAAAAATGTACCATAATAATCAAGAAGGGAAAACACAATTGAGCCAGCAGACAACACAAAATTACTATTACGGGAGTAATCTGTTCCTATGTCTAATGGCCCCGATTAAAAAACTTGCGACCCCGAGGCAAACCATGGGTGATGCCAGCATTTGTAAATAGAGCAGAGCTGGCCTCACTTGGACAAACTGGCATTCTCTAAGTAAAGGGAGGATGTGCTGCCTACGCAGGGACTCATAGTAGGTACAAAAAAACATTAGGTGCAAGGTATCCTGTTCCGAGAAGTTATTACAGGGGCAGGGTTTTAACAATTCAGATTTTGAGTATCCTCTCGGGAATGCCAGCAGCCAGGGAACCATATTTAAACGAAATCTTGTTAAAACAAAACGGTGGTATGGTTTATTAACATAAGATAAATATGGTTGCAGCTGCGGGCCTAGGCTCAGAGTGACACCTTCTCACCGAGGACTTGCCTAACTCTGCCTCCTCCCTAAGGCACTTCCTCCTATCCACAAACTGCCGTTTAAAATTTATGATCGCAGTCTTGCCCAAAGGCTTCAGGGTCAAAAACAAATCTGGGCACCCTAGACATTTTGTTTCTTCCTTTATATATTTAAGCCAAGGGATATGCTGGGCTCTCTCTAGCGCCAAACAATCCGAAATTATAAGTTGGTTTAGATTTGGGGGGGGTTGAGTCCAGATTCTAAGCCATCGTAGGAGGGGGGAAACTGCGATTTGGTCTGCAATGTACCCCATCCCCAGTTCTTCATGCAGACAGTAAACAGGAGTAGCTACAGGGACCCCAAGGAGTTTGCGCATAAAATTATTCTCTGCCACTTGAATATCCTTTACATCTTTGTAACCCCAGATATCGCATCCATACGTGGCCATAGGAATACATTTTGCGGTATAAACTTTCAAGAGTGCGGGCAGGGGTTTTGACCCTAGTCTTTTTGCAAAGTCCATAGTGGCCCCTGTTGCTCTTGCCAAAATGTTCTTTTTAAGTGTTCGTTGCGCTCCCCATGTACCTTGGTCATCAAAGAGTACCCCTAAGTATGGGAAAGTGGATACTTTGGTTAATTCATCCCCATTACAGTAAAATTTAGCCTTGGCCGCCTTTCTCGGGCCAATCGACATTGCATGAGATTTCTTAAAATTCGTTACCAAATCTAGTGAATTCATAAAATCTATAAAACAATTTAAAAGTTGTTGCAGGCCCCTTGCAGTTCTAGACAATAAAACCGCATCGTCGGCATACAACAATGCGGGAATCGATTTGGCACCGGCCCTTGGTGTGTCCTTGCAGCATGATGTTAAAGTGTCCCCCAGTTTGTTAATGTATATGGTGAATAGCAGGGGGGCCAAAATGCACCCCTGCCGGACCCCCCTTCCTACTGGCCAAGAATCTGTCAGGCTGCCATCTTCATTAAACCGTACCGCAGCCGTGGTGTTAACATGTGCAGTATGCAGGAAGGAAATCAATTCAGCCTCTAGCCCTATATCATGAAGGACCAACCACAGCTTAGACCTATTGACAAGGTCAAAAGCTGAGGTTAGATCCATAAAGGCCAGATGCAAGACACCTCCCTTAGCAATGGTATACTTCCCGATCACCAAATGGAGATTCAGGCATTGGTCTATTGTCTCCTTTCCCTGTCTGAATCCATATTGGAGGTCGGAGATAACATTAAAATGATCAAGCCAGACTGTAAGACGATCCAGAACTACCTTGCCCATAATTTTAGACACAGAATCTAGAAGCGAAATTGGCCTATAGCAAGCCGGATCATCACGAAGGCCCTTTTTAGGTCTCTTGTACGGGCTTTAGAAAGCTAACCACACGCTCGTGCGTGTGGTTTTGCTTTCGCCTGCTGTTATTGGCTTTTGCGTGTTTTTTTTTAATAAATACAGCACGCGATTGGGCAAAGGTGGGCGCATGTCCCGCCTTTGCTCCTCCCATTCCCACTGGTGGCTAGCACGCGCAGCAGCGCGCGTTCGCCTCGCTGCTGCGCTCCCTCCCCCCGCTCCTCTGTGGTGCGCGCGCACCACTGGTTTTTTCCAGATAGTATCTGAAATAAGTTTCGTAGCTGCTTTTAAAAGTTGAAGTATTGAAGTATTATGCATTGCACTATGTTCACAAGGAAAAAAAATGTCTGCCCCATCTTTAGGCCGCTCCTCGGACTTCTGTGAGGCAGAACTCCCGTGTTTTCTGCTGACTGTCTTTGGCGTGGATGTACGGAGGAATGTTTGATTACAGTGTAACAGGTTTGGTGGCGAACTCCAGATAAATGTGCACCACGCATGCAAAATGTTCCTTTGGGCATTCAGTTCAGCTACTTGCAGCGGTGGAGGGCTCTGCTCTTCGATGTACTTCCTTACAGACTGCTAAGTTTGAAGTGCCTGTCGGGCACAGGTTGCTCTTTTGAAACTTTCTTAGATTTTTCACTGAGGAACAGTGCCAATGCCAACAATGAGAATAGCACTGATGATCCCAATGGGACTAGTGCCGATGCCAACAATGAGAATAGCACTGATAACCATGGGACTAGTGCCCATGACAACAATGAGAATAGCGCTGATGATACCAATGGGACTAGTGCCGATGCCAACAATGAGAATAGCACTGATGATACCAATGGGACTAGTGCCCATGACAACAATGAGAATAGCGCTGATGATACCAATGGGACTAGTGCCGATGCCAACAATGAGAATAGCACTGATGATACCAATGGGACTAGTGCCGATGCCAACAATGAGAATAGCACTGATAACCATGGGACTAGTGCCCATGACAACAATGAGAATAGCGCTGATGATACCAATGGGACTAGTGCCGATGCCAACAATGAGAATAGCACTGATGATACCAATGGGACTAGTGCCGATGCCAACAATGAGAATAGCACTGATGATACCAATGGGACTAGTGCCCATGACAACAATGAGAATAGCGCTGATGATACCAATGGGACTAGTGCCGATGCCAACAATGAGAATAGCACTGATGATATCAATGGGACTAGTGCCGATGCCAATAATGAGAATAGCACTGATAACCATGGGACTAGTGCCCATGACAACAATGAGAATAGCGCTGATGATATCAATGGGACTAGTGCCCATGACAACAATGAGAATAGCGATGATGATACCAATGGGACTAGTGCCGATGCCAACAATGAGAATAGCACTGATGATAACAATGGGACTAGTGCCGATGCCAACAATGAGAATAGCACTGATGATAACAATGGGACTAGTACCGACGCAAACAATGAGAATAGCACTGATGATAACAATGGAACTAGTGCCCATGACAACAATGAGAATAGCACAGATGATAACAATGGGACTAGTGCCGATGCCAACAATGAGAATAGCACTGTAGATAACAATGGGACTAGTGCCGATGCCAACAATGAGAATAGCACTGATGATAACAATGGGACTAGTGCCCATGACAACAATGAGAATAGCACTGATAACCATGGGACTAGTGCCCATGACAACAATGAGAATAGCGCTGATGATACCAATGGGACTAGTGCTCCTGACAACAATGAGAATAGCACTGATGATAACAATGGGACTAGTGCCCATGACAACAATGAGAATAGCACTGATGATAACAATGGGACTAGTGCCCATGACAACAATGAGAATAGCACTGATAACCATGGGACTAGTGCCCATGACAACAATGAGAATAGCGCTGATGATACCAATGGGACTAGTGCTCCTGACAACAATGAGGATAGCACTGATGATAACAATGGGACTAGTGCCGATGCCAACAATGAGAATAGCACTGATGATAACAATGGGACTAGTGCTGATGCGAACAATGAGAATAGCACTGATGATAACAATGGAACTAGTGCTGATGCCAACAATGAGAATAGCACTGATGATAACAATGAGAATAGCACTGATGATAACAATGGGACTAGTGCCGATGCCAACAATGAGAATAGCACTGATGATAACAATGGGACTAGTGCTGATGCCAACAATGAGAATAGCACTGATGATAACAATGGGACTAGTGCTCATGACAGCAATGAGAATAGCACTGATAACCATAGGACTAGTGCTCATGACAACAATGAGAATAGCACTGATGATAATAATGGGACTAGTGCCGATGTCTACAATGAGAATAGCACTGATGATAACAATGGGACTAGTGCCGATGCCAACAATGAGAATAGCACTGATAACCATGGGACTAGTGCCCATGACAACAATGAGAATAGCGCTGATGATACCAATGGGACTAGTGCCCATGCCAACAATGAGAATAGCGCTGATGATACCAATGGGACTAGTGCCCATGCCAACAATGAGAATAGCGCTGATGATACCAATGGGACTAGTGCCCGTGCCAACAATGAGAATAGCGCTGATGATACCAATGGGACTAGTGCCGGTGCCAACAATGAGAATAGCACTGATGATACCAATGGATCTAGTGCTGATGCCAACAATGAGAATAGCACTGATAACCATGGGATTAGTGCCCTTGACAACAATGAGAATAGCGCTGATGATACCAATGGGACTAGTGCCCATGCAACAATGAGAATAGCACTGATGATACCAATGGGACTAGTGCCGATGCCAACAATGAGAATAGCACTGATGATAACAATGGGACTAGTGCTGATGCCAACAATGAGAATAGCACTGATGATAACAATGGGACTAGTGCTGATGCCAACAATGAGAATAGCACTGATGATAACAATGGGACTAGTGCCGATGACAACAATGAGAATAGCACTGATGATAACAATGGAACTAGTGCTGATGCCAACAATGAGAATAGCACTGATGATAACAATGAGAATAGCACTGATGATAACAATGGGACTAGTGCCGATGCCAACAATGAGAATAGCACTGATGATAACAATGGGACTAGTGCCGATGCCAACAATGAGAATAGCACTGATGATAACAATGGGACTAGTGCTCATGACAGCAATGAGAATAGCACTGATAACCATAGGATTAGTGCTCATGACAACAATGAGAATAGCACTGATGATAATAATGGGACTAGTGCCGATGTCTACAATGAGAATAGCCCTGATGATAACAATGGGACTAGTGCCGATGCCAACAATGAGAATAGCACTGATAACCATGGGACTAGTGCCCATGACAACAATGAGAATAGCGCTGATGATACCAATGGGACTAGTGCCGATGCCAACAATGAGAATAGCGCTGATGATACCAATGGGACTAGTGCCCATGCCAACAATGAGAATAGCGCTGATGATACCAATGGGACTAGTGCCCATGCCAACAATGAGAATAGCGCTGATGATACCAATGGGACTAGTGCCGGTGCCAACAATGAGAATAGCACTGATGATACCAATGGGACTAGTGCCGATGCCAACAATGAGAATATCACTGATAACCATGGGATTAGTGCCCTTGACAACAATGAGAATAGCGCTGATGATACCAATGGGACTAGTGCCCATGACAACAATGAGAATAGCACTGATGATACCAATGGGACTAGTGCCGATGCCAACAATGAGAATAGCACTGATGATAACAATGGGACTAGTGCTGATGCCAACAATGAGAATAGCACTGATGATAACAATGGGACTAGTGCCGATGCCAACAATGAGAATAGCACTGATGATAACAATGGGACTAGTGCCGATGACAACAATGAGAATAGCACTGATAACCATGGGACTAGTGCCCATGACAACAATGAGAATAGCGCTGATGATACCAATGGGACTAGTGCTCCTGACAACAATGAGAATAGCACTGATGATAACAATGGGACTAGTGCCGATGCCAACAATGAGAATAGCACTGATGATAACAATGGGACTAGTGCCGATGCCAACAATGAGAATAGCACTGATGATAACAATGGGACTAGTGCTGATGCCAACAATGAGAATAGCACTGATGATAACAATGGGACTAGTGCCGATGCTGATAACCATGGGACTAGTGCCCATGACAACAATGAGAATAGCGCTGATGATACCAATGGGACTAGTGCTCCTGACAACAATGAGGATAGCACTGATGATAACAATGGGACTAGTGCCAATGCCAACAATGAGAATAGCACTGATGATAACAATGGGACTAGTGCCGATGCGAACAATGAGAATAGCACTGATGATAACAATGGAACTAGTGCCGATGCCAACAATGAGAATAGCACTGATGATAACAATGAGAATAGCACTGATGATAACAATGGGACTAGTGCCGATGCCAACAATGAGAATAGCACTGATGATAACAATGGGACTAGTGCTCATGACAGCAATGAGAATAGCACTGATAACCATAGGACTAGTGCTCATGACAACAATGAGAATAGCACTGATGATAACAATGGGACTAGTGCCGATGCCTACAATGAGAATAGCACTGATGATAACAATGGGACTAGTGCCGATGCCAACAATGAGAATAGCACTGATAACCATGGGACTAGTGCCCATGACAACAATGAGAATAGCACTGATGATACCAATGGGACTAGTGCCCATGCCAACAATGAGATTAGCGCTGATGATACCAATGGGACTAGTGCCCATGCCAACAATGAGAATAGCGCTGATGATACCAATGGGACTAGTGCCAATGCCAACAATGAGAATAGCACTGATGATACCAATGGGACTAGTGCCGATGCCAACAATTAGAATAGCACTGATAACCATGGGACTAGTGCCCATGACAACAATGAGAATAGCGCTGATGATACCAATGGGACTAGTGCCCATGACAACAATGAGAATAGCACTGATGATACCAATGGGACTAGTGCTGATGCCAACAATGAGAATAGCACTGATGATAACAATGGGACTAGTGCCGATGCCAACAATGAGAATAGCACTGATGATAACAATGGGACTAGTGCCGATGACAACAATGAGAATAGCACTGATAACCATGGGACTAGTGCCCATGACAACAATGAGAATAGCGCTGATGATACCAATGGGACTAGTGCCCATGACAACAATGAGAATAGCACTGATGATACCAATGGGACTAGTGCCGATGCCAACAATGAGAATAGTACTGATGATAACAATGGGACTAGTGCTGATGCCAACAATGAGAATAGCACTGATGATAACAATGGGACTAGTGCCGATGACAACAATGAGAATAGCACTGATAACCATGGGACTAGTGCCCATGACAACAATGAGAATAGCACTGATAACCAAGGGACTAGTGCCCATGACAACAATGAGAATAGCCCTGATGATAACAACAGGACTAGTGGTGATGATAACAATGAAAATAGCTCTGATGATAACAATGGGACTAGTGCTCATGACAACAATGGGAATAGCACTGATGATAACAATGACTATAGCTCTGATGATAACAGTGGGACTAGTGCTAACGAGAACAGTGAGAATAGCGCTGATGACAACAATGAGACTAGTGCTGATGACAACACTAATGACAACAACAAAAATAGCGCTGATGATAACAATGAGACTAGTGCCGATGACAACGAGACTAGTGCCGATGACAACGAGACTAGTGCCGATGACAACAATAAGAATAGCGCTGATGATAACAGGACTAGTGCAGATGGCAAAACTGCATGATTAAGAGACTGTTACTCAGGGTCCGCACTGCTCATTCATAGGAGACACTGTCCTGGACTCACATGCCTCTCATCAGTGTGCACACTGGTCTTTAACCATATTCCTCCAACAGATTCTAGCACATTATTACAGGTTAATATGTTCCTTGTGAGGCCTCCTGACTCCTGCCATTGGGATTTAAGTTCTGCCACGATGTTGATTATAATTCCAGTGCTGGAGCATTGTGCTTTTGGTTACACGAAGCCATCTCGTGCTTTACCTGTACTTGTTTGTTTTTGTGAGTAACGTTAAAGGAGCCAGTATGCACTGTGGAAAGGGCTTTTCGGTAACAACAAGCATTTGCAATGCAATAGGTCTCGTATTTACGCGAGTTTGACCTATGGGCATTGTAAATGACAATGGCTTTTATTTATGTTTCAAAAACCAAAACATAAATAAAAGGCAATGTCATTTACAATAAAAATAGCTCAAACTCTCGCAAATGCGAGACCTATTCCATTGCAAATGCTTGTTAAAAATGGGGACAATAACTGCCTTTGCCCATGACGGGGGGAAACCATAAGCACAGGCAGCATTAAAAACATGTGTTAGGATCCTGGCCCAGACTTTGGGGTCTGCCTTATAAAGGTCTGCCGGATTCCGTCAGGGCCAGGGGCCTTTCCCCCCGATGTCGATATGATAGCTTTATGAACTTCTTCTATATTAAAATAAAGGGGGGCACTGTGTGATCCGGGAGCTATGTGTCCCACTATTTCTGCTAGGTTGGTGCTACTATAAATATTGCTAAAATGCTGGACCCATTTCTCTGCCGATATTATACAGTCCTTACTTAGGTTTGGCATATCTGAAAAAAGAGGACTGTTAACTATGGACCAAAATCGTGAGCTGTCCGACCGGACACTAGCTTGGCCAAGCTCCTCCCAGGCGTGCTCTCTTAGTTGTTTTTTTCTCTCGCACACAGCTAGTTTATACGCCTTCCTGCAGCTCCTGGTTAGTATCGGGTCCCTCGGTTTTTGCTTTACAGCCTTCATTAGCTCCTTATGGGCAGCTGAACATGTGTCATCAAACCACCTTTTTAGTTTTAAGGATTTTACCTTGGTTTTTGTCACTAGGGGGCCCATTACGATACCCGGCGTAAATAAATCCGCCAGGCATGGAAGCGGCAAAAATCCGCCCGCACACACCGCCTGAACACCGACCACGCCATTACGATTACACAAACCGAAAACCGCCATCGGCGGAAAAAGCACACAAAATACCGCCCGCCAACGTCCGAGTCGGAGTCAAACCGCCCGCCACGGACGGAAACACGCACGACAACACAAAACCGCCCGCCCTCACGGCCGACACACCGCACGTGAAATTACGATCGCACCGACATGAGCGCGGAAAAACAACAAATATACCGCCCGCCAGCGCAAACAACGCCGATGAGAATCGACACGGCAGAAGCCATGGCGCCAACGTACCTGCACAGAAACCATCCGCACACAAAACCAATAGCACACAACATGGCCAACAAGTCCACACAGCAAGGCACGCACAAATACACAAGCACAGTACACATCCCGAAAACACCCCCGGACAAACAAAAAATACAAAGGCCAGAACCCCAGACACAACACACCTGAAAACAACAGACCATGAGGACACACCCACATAGGCAAGTACAAAAGCAGCACTCCCACAGACCACAACCCCTTGCTACATTGCAAACCAGAGAGGAGAGGAGAGGACACAGTGACACAGCAAGGACAGCAGCACACCACAGAAACGCACACATCACAACCACCACCACCACCACCACCACCACCAAACACCGGCACCACAAACCCCCTGCACATTACACAACACACACCGCACCAGCACCACAAACACCATGGCACCACAAAGAATGCCCAAGTTCACGCCCATGGAGCTGACGGTCATGGTCGACGAGATCATCAAGGTGTACCCACAAATCTATGGGAACATGGTCCAGCACACACCACTAGCCACCAGAAACAGAATGTGGAACCGGATCGTAGACCAGGTCAATGCAGTCGGGACCCTGCCCAGGAACAGAGTCGAGATTAACAAACGTTGGAATGACGTAAAGAGCCTGGTCAAGAAGAAGGAGGGCAAAAACAGAGAGCTGGCTGCCGTCACTGGCGGAGGGAATCCCGCGCTCTTTAAGACCTTCAAAGCGTGGGAGGAGAAGGTGCGAGTCGTAATCCATCCGGAGATCCTCGCCGGATTAACAGGGGAGTGGAGGCTGGTAAGTACAAACTAATGTATACCAGCACACCGCTATGTACTCACATGCACTACCACCATGCCACAGCTCCCAGGGACAAACACCCCCATGTCCAGCACACAATACACAACACATCACACACACATGCAACAGACACTACCACACACAGCCCAAACCGAACAACTGTAAGATGCGTGGGGACATGTGTACACTAAGCCAGCCACGTAACCACCAACAGGTCCCCAAATATGCCAGAAGCGCCACAACGAGCACCCACCACACCCATGTGTCCGCCACAGCTGCACTAACCGACAAGTAACAGGTAAGTGGCAGGAACACAAAGTGCAGTGGGTGGGACGGTGGACAGCCCAAGTACAACACACACCAGGCCCCAGTCCCACAGCACAGCAAGGAGGAGCATCCCCCACACCCCACAGCCACGTGTCAGCCACCGCAGTGCACAACGACAGCCGAAAGGCAGACATCACGGTCCACAGCAATCGGTGTCAGTGGGTGTCCAGCCACCCCACGACCCACAACACCCCCCACCCCCACAGACCTGCAACATGGAGCACCCCCGCTTAGAGCCATGTGGCATCCAGTACAGTGCACGCACGAACAACTTGCAGGTGGGAAACTGGACAGGGCTGGATTACTGGAGGCATGAGGACCATAACACGACCAACACATGGGACATGTCACGTAGCAGACGAACACGCAGCACCGCCCACCGTCACGAACAAGTGAACAATGTGCACACGGACATGAACAACAGACTCACACCCCACATGACCCATCACAGACATAGCAACACCCAAGGAGCCACGTCTGCATGCACAAGCCACACTGAATATAGTACCACATGGCAGCCACTGTGCAACTCATCACACACAACCGAAACACCATTGAAGTCCTGTCCATGTAGCCCCTACTGCCTGTCAACCACACACCCCACAACTACGCCTATGTAAGACAAACAACACTAGACGCAACAGAGCGGAACAACATAAATGCACACGAACACCACTGAACCCATCAAACACACAGACACACCATGCACATACAACATACCATCCATCCCATCCGTCAGCCCCAGTCTCATGAAAGGCATGTCATCCGCACAGCTGCCACACATACAGCAGTCACGCTAAGATACATGCCCATGACCAACCATGTGCCAGAAGTCAATGAAGCGCACGACACACTGTGAGCAACAACACACAACATGAGCCACACCCCCGAGCACTGCAGTGATGCACATGGCACAGGGCAGCACGCACACCAAGGAGATGGGACAACTGCAATACGTTGGCTGGCACACAACCATCACCCACTCATAACGATGCGTCCAATGCCATGTCCAGTAATCACAACAGACAGCAAATATGCAGGCCATGTCAAGCATGCACACACCTCAAACCATGCACTGTCATGCTGCCACAACACATGTCACGTTCGGCACCCATGGCTCACAGCATGTACCCCAAAAGCATATTCCCTCCCAAATGCGAATCTGGGGCATGGCCCCCATGTTGCCATATGCGTTCCTAAGCGTTCCATTTGAACCCCAAAAGCATATCCCCTCCCAAATGCGAATCTGGGGCATGGCCCCCATGTTGCCATATGCGTTCCTAAGCGTTCCATTTGAACCCCAAAAGCATATTCCCTCCCAAATGCGAATCTGGGGCATGGCCCCCATGTTGCCATATGCGTTCCTAAGCGTTCCATTTGAACCCCAAAAGCATATCCCCTCCCAAATGCGAATCTGGGGCATGGCCCCCATGTTGCCATATGCGTTCCTGAGCGTTCCATTTGAACCCCAAAAGCAAAGTACAAACCAGACCCATGATGGGCCAGGAGCCCGCATACACCAGAGTCACAATAAGTAGGGGCACAGCAACACACCAATCGGCATGGCCAATCCGTCCCATGCCACATGTGCACAGCACACAGTCCCATTGCCAAGCACACACAACTACAGATGCTACAGCCACACACACGCCTCCGGGAAACCCATGTACGAGATTGCACGAACTGTCAATGTCAGACGACAAATACATACTTCGCCAGGTGCAACACAATAACAAATCTCATTCTCTGCACAGGTGACGAACTGCTGGATGCTGGGGATGGAGCCAGCAGCCAGCACAGCCAGCCTACAAGCCCCCAACGAGGACACACGGATCTGGAGGATCTGTCCTCCTCTTCGGACACGGACAACCAAGCAGGCCCATCTGGTGTGGCAGGGCCCAGCCGCTCCCCAGGACCCCTCCTACCCACCAACCCATCATCCAGGGCTGCTGAACATTCACAGCCCCCTGCTGCCACTGTCGTTGCGGCCACACCCACGGTCATTGTGGCCACTACCACTGCCGCAACCGCCACCATCGCCGCACCGACCACCACCGCCGCCACCACCGCCACGTCTTCGCTGGCACCAGCCCCAGCGCAGGTGGTGGCCCGGACGACTGGATCCACCCTGGGAGCCACAGCGAGGACCGTGGTGAGCAATGTGGCTAGTGGGCAGGCCGGTGGCAGCAGGACTGGTAGGAGGAGCAGGGTCAGGGAAACGCCAGCCTCCCCTGGGAGCCATGCCCTGCCTCACATGGCCAGAGTCCTTGGGGCCTATGAAGAGGCCCAAGGACAATGGGTCCGGTCTGCTTCAGACACGCGTGAGGTGCTGGGGGTGCTGAGGTCCATGGACGCCCGTATGGGCCAAATCGTGGACCTCATGGGACAGCTGGTGGTGGCGGTGAGGTCACAGCCAGGGACAGCAGCTCCCCCTCCGCCACCACCTGCCGGGGCGCAGGGTGGAGCAGCAGTGTCCAGTTCCCCTGCGTCCACAGCCAGTGATCACACCTCAACCACCAGCATGTCGCAAGCAGGCACCCCCTCGCAAACGTGGAAGGGGCCGTCCGAAGAGGAAACAGATCTCCCGGGAGGACTTCGCACGCTCCAGTCGCAAGTGAGGCAGCCAGCCAGCCTTCCGCCAGCCTTCCTTGACCAGCCACTGCATTGACTTGGACTACGATCCCACTCCACACAGCCATCTGGATGGCATGTGTGTGTTGGACTATGGACATAGAACCAGTGGGTACACCCTGATCATCACGCAGCCATGACCGACAGCTCATTGTCACTGCACGCACCACTTTTGTCATCACCTTACACACAATCACATGTCACAGTTTGTAATAAATGCACCTTTTTCACTAACTGCTGTTTGTGCCCTGTGTCTTATTTGTACGGAATACAACGGCCACCTTGGGCGGAAAGGCACCTGATGCGTGGCATGGCATTTGAATCCGGAGGGCCTGTAGGGACCTAGGGGTGAGAGACAGAACAGGAGCACATTCAATGAGTGTGTCACACACCCATCACACAGTACATGTCAACAACTACAAGCAATGTACACACATCGCACAGAGCAATAGGGCACAATGCCACAGCCACCAACAGTGGCATACTACCCTGGCCATGGAGCGTTGACACACAGCACGCAGTGAACAAACGGCCACCCTGACACAGCACACACACACCTGCACAGATACAGCCACATCAGCCGTCGTACATGGACACTCACCGTCAAGTGAAGTAGCGGGCGATGAGCTGCTGCCGCACATTACCAGCTTCCTCCTCTCCGCTGTCCTCCTCACTCGAGCTGTCCTGGTCTGCGGGCTGGGGCCCTGGTTGATCTCCGTCATCCACGATGAGGGGGATCTGCTTCCGAATGGCCAGATTGTGCAGCATGCAGCACGCCACCACTATCCGGCACACCTTCTGTGGGGAGTACGCCAGCGCACCCCGGTGCGGTCCAGGCACCTGAACCTGGACTTGAGGAGGCCAAAGGTACGCTCGACCACACGTCTGGTCCTCCCATGTGCCTCATTGTAGCGATCGTCTGCTGGGGTGCGAGGATTCCTCAATGGACTGAGCAGCCATGCCCCATTCGGATACGCAGAGTCACCTGGGTGTGAGGGACACAGAGAACCGTTGCTAATCCAACTGGACAGGGGACAGCATCGCACAGCCAGCACGCTACACCACTCCACATACTCACCGACAATACAGGCACGATCCTGTTGCATATTGGACATCAGTCGTGGCAAGATGCTGTTGCGCATTATGTGTGCGTCATGGGCCGAGCCTGGGAACTTTGCACACACGTGGGTGATCACCATGTCCGCAAGGCACACCACTTGCACATTCAGGGAGTGCGTGTGCTTCCTGTTGCGGTACAGGTGCTCAGTGGCCTGTGGTGGAACAAGGCCGACATGTGTGCAGTCAATGGCTCCAACGACGTGTGGGATTCTGCCAAGGGCATAGAATGCACCCTTCACTGCAGCCAATTCACGAGCCCTGGGGAAGCAGATGTACCTGTTCCGGTACAGCATCATGGCTGCCAGTACATCCCTCAGCACCTTGCTGAACATGGGCTGGGACATCCCTCCTCCACTGCCCACTGTGTGCTGGAATGACCCAGTGGCGAAGAAATGCATGGCGGCCATCACCTTAGCCGTGGGGGTGACAGCAGTCGGATACACCCTGCGGGGACGGAGATGGGGTTCTAACATGGCACACAGTCGATGCAGGGTTGGCCTGTCCAGCCGAAACTTCCTAATGACCTCCGTATCCTCCATGTCTGCCAGCAATTGGTATGGGCGGTCAATGTTCGGTCTCCGCCTAGGGACAATGGCAGAGGACACATGTCAAAGCAACACGACACATAGCAATTTCGCATACACATCACTGACATGACTGAGCAAGCACATGAGCCACAGCCCAGCTGTCAAGCTGGGACGGCACGGCCACAATACACTTACACAGGTCTCCCAACAATGGCAATGGCTAGTGATACAAACCACTGCCATGTGCATGCACATGGGGATCTAGGCCCCAATGACTTGCGGGGCGTGCTGATGGGGACTGACTGCATATCCGTCAAGCGGCAACGCCACGGCAACATGAATGTCTGCTGAGCATGGAACTGCTTCCGCGGCTGGATGAGTATGGCACACGACGACGACGATGTGGGCACAGGCTGAGCGGCCAAAACAAGTGGGACCTGTGGCACGAGGGGATATGAGACAGTAGTAGGTGTCAGCACTGCACCCTATGTACAGCACTGTACGGATCACACCTCCCGAAACATTGACAGGTGTCCACATTGACAGCCCCATGCCAAGACGGCTGTGTGCTTGCAGTCACACGTCACAGGTGAGAGGTTACATTGCACGTGCCAGGTGGCAGTCGTACATAGTGGGAGCTGGCATGTGTGTGCATGTGTCTCCTGTTCAGGATCCACCAGATGGGCGCTGACTCTGTACTGACCATTGGACACAGCATGTTCCGTGGAAGGCTTGTGTGTGTGGGATGGTGGCACTGGATGTGCCTCCGTTGGGTGGGGGCCATGCACAGGGCGGGTACGTCGATGATTGCGCATTGTTGGTCACGGTGGGTGCACCCACTGAGATGTGTTGCCCTGTGTTCAATTCCTATGTCCGCATGATGATGGACTGTAGATGTGGGCAGACTACACATTGGTCGATGTGCTGTCTATATGCATGTGCCTTCACACCAGGCACAGCTGCCCCTGCACATGTGACCCCTGCTGGACTCGCTGCTGGGTCTGTGGAGCTGATGCACCTTCTGCGCGTGGGGCGGGCAGCTCTCCTCACTTCCCTCATTGCGCATGTCATGACTTTGCCGCAGGTGACATGGATCATGGAGGGCCCACATGTACGCGTGGGTAGGCTACACATGATTGTACACTGGTCGCCACCCCCAGTCAGTGTTTCGAATGGGAAGGTTGTCGTGCTGGTGGTATGTTCGATGTGGCGGATGGGCGGGCCTAGGTGCGGGCTTACATTCCGGACATGGGGGGTAGTTGGATTGGCGACTAGTTGCAGTACACACGGGACACGTCTCTTCCTTTCCACATCTGGGTCATCCCTTGTACTAACTGACAGTGATACAGTCATCTTCGCCCCAGCCCTCATGTCCTCCCCTCGCTCCCCCAATATGCATGCTCACCTGCGATGCTAGCGCTTGCACAGGCAGCCCCAAGCTCGCACCAGAGAGGGCAAGGAGTGTATGTGTGGGTCCAGTTGCACGAGTGGGCTGTCTCAGGGTATGATGTGTTGCGGGACGCCGTCCACCTGCGTGGTGCCCCAAATGGAGACCCGGCCTGCATGGACTATGCATCACAGTCTTCGCCTTCCGGATCCGCCACCTGCGACACCCAGTGGCTGTGGCTGCCCTTGCGGCCAGGCCGCGTCCGTCTGTGGCTGATGGCCCACACATTCACTCTTTGGCCTCTCTGGGGAGGGCTCGGGGGTGGTGGCGCACGCGCTTGCACTTAGTCGCAATGGCATGTGGCGTGGTTGGTATGATGGGCAATGGATGGGATGGTGCGAGCCACCTCCCGTGACGTCAGTGCTGCTCGTGCTGTGGTGCGTCCCCCTACACTTCCATGTGACTTGTGCCATGCTAGACGTTGAGGTTCTATTGCCTGCGTGATATGACCAGGAGGAGCGCGAGGAGACCTCTCACACACCATGCTCCACTGCCATCCCGTGCCCTGTATCGCCTGTGCGGATTGACTATGTTGGGGTTACACCTGGTCGACTGGGGCTGTGTGTGCCTTGTCAAGGGGCATGGCGGGCGCACAACAGGATCCAGCTTGTCCACAGAGGGTGGGCTGAGGTGCGCCTGGTACCGCTTTGTACGTGTGCCCGGCTGCTGTGCACACACGTGTTCACTCCCCCGACAGGTGTCCTCTCACAATGCCCAGGGAAGCGGTGGTGTACTGTTCATGACCCCTCCCAACACGGCGTGCTCCAACTTGGCATGTGCGCATCTACCCGTCGCACCCACCCACCTGAGCACTGCGTCCATACGACTTCACACGACACATGTGTGTCTTCCACAGTGGTGCTACTCATTTGCGTTGACATCCAATACCAGTGGACTACATGGTCATGTCACGACTGCCGTGTACTTCACATACTCTCATCCTCTCTCATTCGTACTTGTGAAATGAGTCAGCGGAGACAGTTTTTGTTTCAAACATTATATTGAGTCTTCTGTCCTCTGTGATGCAGTATAGTGGACACTACTGGCAGCGGAATACATGTTGAGGATATACTGAGCATGATTGCAAATGGGATAGGGTGTGGGGTTACATGTGATTGGCTGTTGGATGTGGGCTTCAGAGTGACATCTGCTTGGCCAAGGCTGTGCTAATGTACATTTACGTATAGCTGCGGAGCTGCGGACTTTGACACAGACGCTCGACCACACGTCTGGTCCTCCCATGTGCCTCATTGTAGCGATCGTCTGCTGGGGTGCGAGGATTCCTCAATGGACTGAGCAGCCATGCCCCATTCGGATACGCAGAGTCACCTGGGTGTGAGGGACACAGAGAACCGTTGCTAATCCAACTGGACAGGGGACAGCATCGCACAGCCAGCACGCTACACCACTCCACATACTCACCGACAATACAGGCACGATCCTGTTGCATATTGGACATCAGTCGTGGCAAGATGCTGTTGCGCATTATGTGTGCGTCATGGGCCGAGCCTGGGAACTTTGCACACACGTGGGTGATCACCATGTCCGCAAGGCACACCACTTGCACATTCAGGGAGTGCGTGTGCTTCCTGTTGCGGTACAGGTGCTCAGTGGCCTGTGGTGGAACAAGGCCGACATGTGTGCAGTCAATGGCTGCCTACCAGACCGCTTGGCATCATGGGCACAGTCCATCTCAGTTCCATGTGACAGGTTTGCTGCGGTTGTTCCTCATGCACGCGTGCATGTGAGTTGACATCAGGGCATGTGCTTGCGTGCATGCAGCGGCGTGCCACTTGTTGTTGCACTGTGGTGGTTACTGGACATGTCACAGTCACTGGGGTCGTGTTGTTGTTGTATGCACTTGTCGTCCATGCAAAGGTCCTGGTATGGGATTCCCGGGGCGGGGGTGGGAGGGGTGCAGCACCCACAGACTCCAGGCGACCTATTCATGTCCACTGAGCGGTGTGTGTGTCCATGTGCGCTGGATCCATGTCGTGTCCTGGTTGTTCGTGCAGTTCCGTCCATGTGGGTGCGATACACAGAGCCCATGCCACTGCCTCCCACGATGCATGCGGTGTTCCTGGATGTGATGGGGAACAGTGTGCATGTCCCGGTCATATCCGATGTCATGGCGATGTCGTTGATGGTGTGGTTACAGTTGCCGGTCGTTTGGTATGGCTGTTGTGGTGGTGACTGGCCAGTCCGTGCGGAAGCTAAGCATGGGTGCGGGGTTGGACATCATAGGTCACTCGGGGAACCTGCGTTGTGGTCCGACGTATTTACAGGTTGTCAGGTATGCGATGCCGTCCAGCAGGGCTTCCATGTCATTGGTGGTGTACATGTTTGCCAGCCAATGAAGCGGATGGTGGCTGTCAAGGTGTTGTTCGTAGGTTGTCCCTTGGAGGACCATGATGGGGCATGCTGGGTGACATTCGATGTAGCTGTTATCGATGATCCGTTGTGTGGAGGCACAGTGGTCCCATTTCAGTGCGGGTGCGATGTTGGCCACATACGCCATGCCCCCATAGGCAGAGCAGGCCCTGTCGTGTGCGTCCAGAGGGAGGAGTAGTGGTAGCAGGTCCGCCTTCAGACATGCCGGGTTGGAGAGGCATATCTCGACGGGATGCTGGTAGGGACACCTCCGACAGTAGAAGACGGGCATGACGCAGCTGAACAATGTGATGCGGTAAGTCAGTCGGTAACTTACGTTCAGCAGGGACAGGAGATCGCATCCCAATGTATGGCACAGGTTGGTTTTGTACAGCTTGAGCTGTTCGGCGTAGTTGGGTAGGTGTGTTGCGGTTGCCATTTCGCAGCGGTTCGTTGAGGTGGCGTGCTCCGGCTGTGTGTGCAGTCTGCAATGTGCACGCTCCGGGGTTGCTGTGAGCTCTGTGTAGTCGTGGGGAGACAGGACTTGTGTTCTGTTGGCTTGTTTGGAGGACACGGGCCCTCTTCCCACATGCTTCTCAGACAGTTCAAGGTCAGTGCTGTGTGACTCCTTCCAATTAACTTGCATGTGGCCGACATGGGGGAGTGTTTTCTTCTTTCTTCCCCGTCCGTTGTGTGCTTCTGTGATATGCGCTATCTGCCCTGTGGTCGGTCTCCTCGGCATGCCTGTGTTGGTCTATTCTTGGACAATGGCTGTATTCACCGGCTTCTGTCGTAGGGCTGTGGTTTCGGAGTTGGAATGGAAGGTCATTCATGCTGTCTGCTCTCCCTTGTGTGGGCGGCAGGCTGCCTTTCCGCTCTGCGTTGGGCCTTGTGTGTGGATGTTATTCTTGGGCCACCTGTTGTCGGTCCCCGGGCTCTTTGGTGTTCCGTTTTATATGTCTTGTTCATATGTGCAGGGTGGTATGGGTGTTTCTGTGAGGTACTGGCGTTCCTCTTCCCGAAGGGGCCCTGCTTCTCCTAGTTGGTGTTGCCGCCGCTGTGTGCTACGCCATGTTTGTTACACTGGGGTGTGTCCTGCTGTTGCGTGTCTTCACTGACATGTGTGCGTCGGTTGTGTGGCGTTGGGTGTTGTCCGTGAATTGGGCGTTGGGGACATGTCTGTGGCCGGCCTGTCACGTGTCATGTGCGTTCGGGGTGGGGCTGATGTGTGTGCTGCTTGGTTGTGTCCCTGTGTCTGTGTGCGACGCATGCATGGCGCTGCGGTTGGCCTCTGCGTTGTGCGCATGTGTGGCGGCGTCATCGGCGCTTTTGGGCCGTGACGGGGTGGTTGGTTACTAGTCCCAGGTGGTGTGTACACATGTGTTCTGCGATGTTACGATTTGGCCTGTGTGTCATATGTGGATGCGATGGTGGATGTGTAGTGTACACGCGCTGGTGGGGGGTTGTCCGCTTTTTCCGCCCTTGCACTGTGTGCGCTGTTTGCGTGCACTTGTTGTGTGTGTGCCTACTTGCGTCTCCGCGGTACGTTGCGTCCTTGGTGGTGCATCAGCAGAAGTATGGGGAGTGCCTGCAGTGCTGGATTCATGCTCGGGGAGCCGCTTCTTCGTTGTCCGTGCTCGGCATCCGTGTTACCGCTTCGGTTTGGTGTACGGTATCTCTTGGCCGTGGGAGCCGTTTGTTTGCGGCATCGTAATTTATGCGCCGGGCGGGACGTGTTTCGTCGGACGGTGTGTGTCAGTTGGGCTGCGCCGCTACATGTACGGGCGCACTTTGATGGCGGACGGTGTTGCTGGCTTGCCGGCGGTGTTTGGCCTACTTTTCGCATCGTAATTGGACGGGCGTGTGGACTGCTGCGTGCCGGCGGTAACTGGTGGTTTTTGCATCCGCCAGCACGGCGGTGGTGCTTCCGCCCGCCATCGTAATGTGCCCCTAAGTTCGAAGCTGCCATTTTAATAATAATATCAAAGGCATCTAAAGTAGCTCTATCTTGTAGTGCAGGGTCCATACATACTTTAAGCTCTGGAGCACAAGTAGTATACAAGTTCTCCAAAAACTATCTGGAGTAATCTTTTCCCACCTCAGCCTTCGTGCTTGATCTTTGGTGGTAATATTTGCATTAGTGATATGGTTCGCAGCCCCCCCTATTATACCAGATGAGAGGAGGAGAACCAATATTAAAGGGTTATGATCACTAAAACAATTACAAATGACATTAAAAGTCTGTACAGCCGAAGTTAATAGAGCAGATAAAAAGAGATGGTCAATTATGCTAACACTACCATTACCTACATAGGTAGGGACCAGGGCGGACTTGTCAGATTGTTGTAAGCAGTTCAGGTTAAACACAGAGAGCAGTCCTTCTATAAGCGTTCCTGACAATGTATGCTCAAAGTGGTTTGACCCTTGTAAGTCATCTACCTCCTTCAGTATCAAAGGACAGTTAAAACAACATTTCCGTATATTAAAATCCCCCATAATAAGCGTATCATAATACACTTGGCTGTCCTCCCCATAGTTTTTTAGTAATTCTTCCAGGGCCAGGAGATGCTCGTCTCATGGGTCCTAGAAAAAGAATTATAAAAGTTTACCACTAACAGAGTGGTAAGATTCTTTCCTGACAGTTCCACTGCTAGCACATAGGATGATGAGGAATCGATCAGTTTAGCCCTATAGCAGAGTTTAAGGCTAAACATTAAGAGGAGACCTCCCTTGGCTCTACCCATATTAGACGGGATTGCATGTTTGCAAAAAGAGGTAAAGCCATCGAGATAAAAACAGTCGTTAGATTCCCAAGTCTCTTGAAGGGCAATTATATGATGTTAAGCAAGGAAGTGTACCCACGAAATATCCCCCTTCTTTGATCTCAGCCCGGCTATATTCCAGGACGATACCTTCATAGAGGCATCATTAAGGCTACCTGGAATAATAGTAGAGTTGGTAGAATTATCCAGCAAACATTGGGGAGTGGGGGCAGCTGTTATTGGTTCTATATAAGCTTCCGGCTGTGAGGTCTTAACCTGTGGAATTCCTACTGCCATTGTCAGTCAATCATTTTCATCAAGTCCTTGCAGATTCGCTAGTGGTAAGAACCGATTTGATAATGATAATGTAGTATTAAAATTGCTTTCTTGGGGACATGTGAGTAACTTAAAAGGCTTCTGCCAGCCAGGCATCTGCCGATCACTATTTACTGGAAAGTATTTGGGGGGATAGAAAGTTTGTAGTGGGACTATTTTAATTTTAGTTTTAGCGCCATATTTATGTTGGCAATCTAATAGTGCTTTAGCTTGCATACGATGCTTAAAATTGACAATTATACAATCCCCCTCCGTATTTTTCCTAGTCCCGTGGCCGATCCAACCAACCCTTCTTGCCATGATGATATCTGGAGTAATATTTGAGCCATTTATCACATTATTATTACACCAGTGGATGGTCTTATGTATCAAGTCTAATGAGGTTTCCTTTATACCAGATGAAAGTGGAGGGACCCCCACAAGTACAGCTACTAAAGGCGCAGATTGTGGTGGGAGATCAATTATACATTTGTTTATCAGTGTTACCTGTTTGTTGTGGACTAACGTGAGTGTAGATGGAAGATCCTCGTTCACACTTTCCCGGGTTTCCTGACAAACTGCCCGCGGTTCGATACCACACCCCAATGGCACGTAATCAGTAGTTGGGGAGCTAAGATGAGACACACCCAGGGTGGATCGAGTGCCAGTCACCTTATCTGTTTGTATGCTACCGTTCTGGCGTCTGCGTTCCGGGCCATTAGAAACTTCAGTGACGCCCCTCCTCCCGCCGGCTGCAATATCACCCCCTGCAGAACAGTTATTATGCATGGAGACAAAGGAGTCAAGTTTTAACTTTATGCCTTCTATCTTAGCAATTACAGGTGCTAATAAGGCTTTAGTCATGGACTCAAGTCTCAAGAAAAGGCTATCCAGCAGCAGATCCGAATTTGGCTTGGCCAATGCCGCTGCCGGTGGTGATGTTGATTTGGTCCTTGGGGGCTTTCTCAAAGCTTTGCTTCCTGCAGTTCGTTTTCTCTTCGTTGGTGGGCCGTCCGAATCATCACCTACAGTTAGAGTGGCCACAGGAGTGCCAGTAGATGGGTCCTGACCACCCATTTGGCCTTCCAGCAATGTACTCGATGGTGTGGGGGAGCCTATTTCTTCTGATAGAACCCTGTTTTCCTCCTGATTCAAACCACACCCAACATTGCCCAGTGCAATTTTCTCAGTTTCCAGAGAGAGTCTTTTCTCAGTGAGGGCTATCTCCTTTGTTATGGCATCGGCTGCCCTGGTTAAAAAAGAATCTATCGTACCAGCTGAGCCTGCAGCAATTGACCCTGAAGCTCCCCCCACAATCAGTTTCCTTTTGCCCATTTCCACCTGGCCAAGGAGCACTTATGGTGATAAATACTTGGTGTAGTCCACAGTACCGGAGAAAAAACAAACCCTCCTCGCTTCAAAGTGGGTAACAACAAAGTGGCTACAGAACGCAAAATAAATAGTGTGGAGTTGTGGCTGGATTATAACTGAAGCAGGGCACAGTCACAGTCACTACAATCAGTATAAAAGCAAACAGGTACCTTGTCGCTTTTCGGACCTCTAGGCCGTATCCTGGTGGGACACAGACCGAACCACGAGGATTTAGAGCCCTGGCCCAGCCCAGCCACGCCTGGCCGCGGACGGGCGCAGACGGGCCCGCCCTTGACCCGGGCTTGGCCCGGGCGCGGCCCGCGTGCGTCTGGCGCGCGTCCGGCTCTGCGGGAGGCTGGGGGTGAAGATGTAGCGCCTCCTGGCACGCTGCTGCACGTCAGTGCCGGTCGCCGAGGCAGGGAGTACTGGGAAGTGTAGTTGTGGCACCGGTAAGCCGTTTCCCTCACGGCTGGAATGACCGGGTTCCTGCAATGCTGGCCGTTGCCCTCACGGCGTGGAAATGAAGAAGCAGGGAGAGCGTTACCCCTTTGCTGCGCTCTGGCCCCGCTAAAGAACCTGCAATGCGCGTCCAGATCAATAGTCAATAAAAACACAGCAGCTTATGTTACCATGCAGCAGAAGGCCTCATGCAAAGGCTGACCAGTCATTTTTCAGTAATCTGTTGCTGTATTTGGTGTTCAACTGGTACCATTAATTGGTGTTAATGGGTAAAAACATTGCAAAATTATGAAGAAATACTATCACAAAATGTGTCGCATTAGGTCGCATAATTTGACTTTTCTTGCCATATAATTTAGTCAATCCTGCTGCATAGTTTGGTCCTCTCCGACACATAATTCCAGTGACCCTGCTCATAGTGAATCAGATGTGAGTTATTCTGAACACAAGACACAAATCAGCAGCCTAAGTGTGGCATGCACAGTTCCACAAAGAGATGGTTAAATACACGAGTCCGTGAAGCACCACAGGCAAGAAGGCATTCGGTTGCATCTATAATGCACTGTTCCGTAAAGTATGGAAAATAGTGTTTCACAAGGGCATAGCAAATCACGAACCCCTCTATGCCTCAATGTCTTCCATGCTATCACATAAAGAACATCTTCAGTAAAGCTTCTGCAAGCAAAAGACACATCTCTAAATTCAGTAAACTTTGGGCAAATAGTGTCCTCAAAGAGGCCAGGGCACCAATAAACTCCCCCCACCCTCTAACCCAATATTGTCGACATTAGCAAACAAAAAGCGTGTTTTCCTCTGAGCTTCTTGATATAAATCCAAACACACCAACCACACGTACGCTTCGAAAAAGTGATGTCACTATCAGAGCTGCCAAACCAGGTCACTCCTTTTCTTGGTAGTAATAACTATGCCCCAAAGATGACTTTGCCATATATATGAAACTCCACAAATGTCACTTGCAAATAAATCTGCATCATGGTCTTGAGCTAGTCCTCTACGCCGTCATTCATTATTTCAATTAAATGCTCAATATTTTAACTTGAATCTTTCTGACACCAGGCATATTTGCTTGCTGTATTACAAGATTTTCACTGAAATTCTGCATTCGTGTAAAGTGGCTACTGTTGAAATGTATTCAAAGACACCTCCTTCCTTGAACTTAAAAGGCGACTTTCTAATTCCTTCTCCTGTGTATGGGGGAATAAAAGATAAACATCCCACCTCTTGGATGGAGAGGCCAGCATTTGGCTCCTTGGCTGCAGATCATTGAAAGCTATTCAATAAAGTTTCGCCATTTGGCTGAAAGGTTACTCTGAACTTCACTTGCATTTCCAGAAGTTGTTTATTTTCTACAACTGGCAACTTCACACATCTGGGTAAGCTAAGCCTACCCAATCCCTTCCAAGTGCATGCAGGGAAAAAAAGCAAAACTCCTTCAGCCAAACACACAGGGGCAGATTTACAAGCCCCTTGCGCCACTTTTGCGTCACTTTTCCCATGTTAAAAGTGACGCAAAAGTGGCGCAAGGGGCTTGTAAATCTGCCCCACAGTGTGGTCCAAAACGTGACTTTGGATTTGTTGTACACTGGCTCAATCACCACAAACAATGAGAGACAGGGTATGCCTGGCTCCTCTGCAAAACAATGGTCACTTCCCCTTGCTTGGCACCAGGTCGGGAACATCAGGGACCCCTCACAACGGAATTCTCACTTGATAAGCAAAGTACAGCCAGTGCAGCAGCATGCAGTCTAGATGGGCTTTATTTGTGTCCAACATCCGTATCCAATTCAAAGGACATTATATCTATTTTTGGATGTATTCTGAGAAATATTGGCATGCAGAAATCCGATGCACAGTCTTCTGATATAATTGTTTGAACTTTCTTCTACACAAAGGGCACTGAAAGTGATGCAATGACCATAATCTGGTCCTTATAAGGAACTTTTAATTGAATACAAATGTGCGAGAGTCTTGAAATGTAGATGTAAAACCAAGATAACTTTCAAAGGGTGATTTGAATACAGGGTAGTGTCCTCCCATATGATATAGGCCCTTAAAGGCTTTAGTGTGCGATTTCAGTGATAGTGAGATGAAACCGATGGAGGAAACTCTCTAATCCTCCCGTGACACAAGAGGCAGCCCACTCAAAGTTCCAGTTGTCTGCATACCTGCTATATAGACTTTATCTCTCAAATTTACATGATTCGTAAAGAGATATGACTTGTAATGCATTGATCTTATCCCACCGTGCAACCCCCATCACAACCTTCAGCACCCTCTCCATATATTTCCCATTTGGAAATGCATATTCGGAGATGGAGGTATACTGTCCTTTGCAGGCCCCGTCTCTTCATTCACAGCCAATCACAGAAGATCACAAATTGTGCCCTGCTTTATTAATAATCATAAGGCAGATTATTTAGCGATCCCCTGTGAGTGGATAATTTGTTATGTGGCCCATTAATATATATGTCACGTGTTTTTCATTTGTGGTCTAATTACTATGTGAATGTAAATAACAATAAAGCATACTGGCAAACTGTGACTACATTCCTGCCTTTCTCCCTGTTTCACTTTGGAACTAAGCGATTGCATTCCTTTATCGGAGCCTGCGGTTCTCTATTAACGGGTGATTTGTATAGGGTCAATGGAAAGTGCCCAAGGCTGTCCCTGTCCCCCCCAGAAACTTTGTGTCTCCTACACCCCTACCTGCAAGGCATGTTTTAAACTTTGAAACATGTACTTGTCTTATGAAGGGCCCTTCTTCAGTTTGTTGCCCCAGGCCCCACAACAACACCTGGCATGGCTGACAGGAGGCAGGTTGCTTCTAGCTTGGGGGGGCGGGGGAGTGTAAATCTGAGGGGATGTGGTGGAAGTGGCGATGGTGAGCTTTAGATTTGTTTTCTAGGTTATATAGGAGTACTGGATAATATTGGTGTTCCATGTTGCAACAATAAACAACTGTGGTAGGCCAGAGACCACCTGCCGCAAAGGTAAGTCAGTGATGGCAGTGAGTGGACAGGTTACCAAGGGGCATTTGTACTATTTGTCTTTCAAACATAATAGCACATGTTCACTGGAGGTATAAACTTTCCCAGGTACAGTCAATAAATCAAAGGGCAGACAGAAAGCTTGCGACAGTCCTCGTTCCTCCGCTGCTTATCCTGAGGTGACCTTTGATGTCCTATGTGTCACTCAAAGGTGTTCTCACCGCCGCAAACCTCTTTCTACAGGAAAGAAAGACACTGCAGTCCACTGGTAGGCCCTGGGGTAGGTCAGGTTGTGGGCTCAAGCCTCTTCACCTGTAGGGATGATAAGTAAAGTGAAGCAGAGGTGAATCACTCCGGAGACCATAAACCTGTTGGTGGTTGTGAAATCTAATCACTGTGTGGTAACTGTTCCTAAAGTTCAGATCCATAACCAATTTGGTCACGTAAGTAGAAGAAAGGGGAGAAAAGAAAAGTAAATCTCTATATATAGTGTTCCCAGTAGATGGAGGTGGGGGAATTTCTCCTTTAGAAATTAGTGCCCTCACACACCCTTGCAAGTGTCATGCTGGTGGTTGTGAAATGCCTGATGCACGCCATCTATTTGCGCTTTTTGTGAAGCGGAGCTCCCACGTGAACTCAGTGGGATGTTGGGAGACCGAGAGTTGCGCAGAGGTTTCCAGCTACGTCACTCAGGGCTGCCCCCAGTGGCAGCGGGGAAATGCTGCAGCAAGCTCCATTCAATGCCTGAAAGAAGTCCTGCCATAAAAGGGGGCTTCCGGAGAGCCAGGAATGCTGCTGGCCTGCACATACTGGGGGAGAACGGAGAAGGTGGGCTTTCGAGCGAGGCTGCCGTGAGGACTAGTACAGCATAAGGATCCCTTTTGGAACAAGCATTGATAGAGTCAGTAGGTCTCGCCTACGAGAGGTATTGGCTTTGTCAATGTTTTTTACCCACGTTGTACAGCAGCATGGTTGCTGTGCAGCATAGCTGCAAGTAAAAAAAAAGTAAAGCACTATTATGCCACCAGAGCTGGCCATGTCATGGCGTTTTTTTTTATTGCTGGTGGGAGGCAGCACGGATAGAGAAGGGCGTGTGTGTGTGTGGGGGGTGGGAGTCATCATAGACAGCACAGGGTGAAGGGGAAAAGCGCTATGACGCAGCCAGCAACACAGACAACGGAGGGCGAGTAGGTGAGAACAACACAAACAACGGAGGGAGAGCAGGTGGGAACAACACAGACATCAGAGGGTGGAAGAGAGGTGCTCGGTGCATGCAGACAAACAGCAGAGGGTCAGATGGAGGAACATGGGGGGATAAGTACATGAGGGAGACAGCTGAAAAACACAAACTCTTGTATTGTGCATAAACACGAAGAAAAAAGTTGCATTGGCAAAGCCAATAGGTCTCGCCTAGGCGAGAGCTATAGGTTTTGCCAATGTGTTTTAGCCATGTTGTACACCAGAGTGGCTGCTGTTCACAGGGTGACCAACTGGCATGGATGCAAATTCAGGATGGTGAGTGTAAAAATTCAGGACAAAGGGTCAAAATTCAGGACAAAACTTAGGGACAAAAGGTAAGCTCTACAGACACATCAGAGGAGGTACCGCAATAGTATATAAGTAAGTAAATAGACAACTACTTAAGTACAAGTCAAAATAAGTTTATATTAGGTTGAGACAATTGTGCACTTCACGGTTTTTCAGTATGCGCGCAGCTTTGAGCAACTGTGCCGGTCTTTTTGTGGTAATTCATATGATAATAATCTATTTATATGGTTACTGCGCTTGGTTGTCCAGTCTGATATTTTGTTTACAGTTTATGGTCCTGAGCAGGCATGTTTGGTGAGAGAAATGGTCAGGAAGATCTGCTCGGATAGACATTGTGAGATGTAAAGCGGCACGCACAGAATGCAGCTAATTGGGACCTGCAGAGCTGGACTAGAGTGCAGTCCTCTGAGTGACCAGCTTTATGTGTCAGATCGCTTCAAGCATTCCATTTCTGTTCAGCTGGTGATGGCTGGTATAGGGGCTGATATAGTACTGAGTGATGGATAAGACCCACAGCGGAGAGGTCTTGTATGAGGGAAAGAGCATTAAGCAGGAAAAGGGAGTTATTAACCAGCCTGCATGAGCTATAATTGGCTGCGCACTGCTGAGTGTTATGGTATTATTGTGGGTCAGAGGGGTTAGATAGGACTTGACATTACTAGATCATACCCTGGCTAGCCATATATCAGCCCTCCTTATTTTAGCTGTATATTGGAAATAGTATACTGATTGGGCCGTTTCATTTCTGTGAGCTGTAAACTGCAGATTCTCATTGATGCACAGAAGTGTGCTACAGACTAGAAACTGTATACGCTGTTGAGGCATTATTGTAGGGTAGAAGGAGGCACTGTCTTTTACATAAAGAACATTTTCTATTGAAAGGGAAGCAAAATGCCATCATGCAGTTTTACTGAAAAATCTATATAGCGCACAAATACTAATGTGTGGAAATGTGGTTTCAGCAAATATGTATCATTTGAACATCACCAAGTAAAGTGTCTTGATTGTTTTGATCCTATTAAAACTCTGTTTCCAGCACACTTTTGATTTACAAACAAGTGATCCATTTGTGGTTTCCTAACTGCTGATATGTTTTGAAACATTTGCACAGTTTATTTACAGGTATTTAAAAGTTATTGTGTGTTACAAACAAACTCACAGCTCACAGCCTTTCTTTTCGCACCCCCAAGAAAATGTGGGGAAACATGGTGCATTCTACAGCACATTTGTCATTAAATATCAATTGTATTAGCTTCTAAAGCATAGTAAATAATGACTTTACTGTACATCAGGGTACGACAATCTTTGATTGGGCTCTTCAATGATTCCCTCACTATCACCAACAGTGCCTCTCATCTCTCCACAGCCCCTCTCTCGCATGAATTTCATTTGTTTTATAGTCCTTCTCGTACCCGTATAAGATGTCGGAGCACTTTACATCACACACACATTAGGAGACAATGAATCATACGTATGAAAATCAATGTATAGAACATGTTATATAAGGCAAAGGGCACTACAAGGTGTAGGATGAACATGTCACCTATACTGGTAGGCATTTTTAAGAATGCTTGGTCTGAAGAAGAACAAACTCAGGATTCAGAACTTAACACTGTGGTTAGAGTTAACTTTAAAGATAAGAATTTATTCCTACCCTAACAAACCTTTTTTAGCAACATCAGGATAATTAAAGACTGGGAAGAAAATATAACTTTGTAACCTGTACCATGCAGCTTGCATGCAGCTCTTTGATGGCAGTTCATAGCTCACTGTGCTAGATTACGTATGTAACTTATGAACTGCACAGTAACAAAAGAATCTCAGTGACAAAAGTAGTAACCCACTGAGATATATGCATGGTACACATTCTTTGCAGCAGGCATATTAACCCTCTGTGCTACCTTAGATGATTCAAAACTCCCATCTCGCTCCTGCAGGTGCATTAGTCACCATACATTGGTGAACCACACCTGAATATAAGTGAGGCCGCTTTTATTGTTGCCTGAAAACTGCTGGATATATAAGGAACTTTGCAGTGCCAGCCCCCAGTAACAAAACCACCCCCCCACCTTTCCAGACTCCCAGGGAAACGCCTGATGCCCGGTCCGGCCAGTCTGGCCTTGCTACCACCCTCCAATGGTGCCCCTCGTCTTCACATAGACCCTCTCTCATGTGTATTTAATTTCTTTTATAGTGCTACCCATCCCAAGTATGTATGGCAGGGTGTTGGGGTGCTTTACATCACACACATATTATATAGAGACAATAACTCATATAAATGTGAAAGTCAATGTTTTAGAAATGATACTAAAGATAATGGGGGTTACAATGTGTAATCATACTTTCATCCATCATTCAGTCTTTCACTATTCATTCTGTCCTTCCATCTGTGTGCCCATCCATGTCCATATTCAACCATTTACAAATCTATCCATCATCTATCCTTCCATCCATCATTTTACTCATCCATCCATCCCTCCATCCACCCTTTCACTCATCCATCCATTATCCATCCATCCACCCTTTCACCCTATCCATCCGTTCACTCATCCTACCACTCTTCCACCCATCATCCATTAGCTCATCCATCCAGCCATTTACCCATCCAGCCGTCCTTTCACTTACTCATTTGTCCACCCAGTTACTCATCCTTCCACCCATTCACCTTTTCAGTCATCCAGCCATCCTCCCTTTCCTCTCCATCCCCCTTTCACTTAGCCATCCATCCTTCCTTCCATCCACCCACCCATCCATCTACTCATGAATCTATCCATTGAACCTATCAATCATCCCTCCTTTCACTCATCCATCCATCCTTTCTCTCATCCATCCACCCATTCACTCCTTCAATAATCTATCCATCCTTTTGTCCATCTACCTACCCTTTCACTCACTCATCCAGCCTTACATCCACCCTTTCACTCATCCGTCCATCCATCCACCCTTTCACTTATCAATTCATCAATCCATCCATCATTTCACTCATCCATCCACCCATTCACTCGCCCATTCTCCACCCTTTCACTCATCCATCCATCTTTTCACTCATCCATTCATCCTTTTTCCATCCATCTACTCATCCACCCATACATCCATCTATTTACCTTTTCTCTCATCCATCCGTCCATTAACTCATCATCCATCCTTTCTCTCATGATCCATTCACCCTTTCATTCATCCATTCACCCTTTCACTAATCCATCCAGCCATCCACCCATCCCTTCACTTACTTACTCACCCACCTTTTCACATTAATTATGAGCTGAGCCTTTGTCTGCAGAGTTGCAGAGACCCATCAAGAACTCAACCCTTGCTGTAGTTCCTAAAGCAAGGGTTGGGGGTTCACTTTGCTTAGATTTAGTTTAGTTTAGAAAGGAGTATTGTTGTAGAGTTGAGGGGCATAGAGTGGCATTGGATGTAGTAGAGTGCCGTAGAGTGGAGTGGTGTGGAGTGAGGAGAGTGTCACAGTGTGGAGTGGCTTAAAATGGAGTGTCATAAAGTGGTATAGAGGGGAGAAGAGTGTCGTAGACTGGAGGGTCGTTGAGTGGAGTACAGTGTTGTAGAGTGGAGTAGTGTGTCATAGAGTGGAGTGTCATAGAGTGGATTAGAGTGCCATAGACTGGAGTTTCGTAGAGTGGAGTGCTGGGGATTAGATTGGAGTGGCGCGGAGTGAAGTGGCATAGAGTGGAGGGGCATAGAGGGGAGTAGAGGGTCGTAGAGTGGAGGGTCATTGAGTGGAGTGGAGTAGAGTGTTGTAGAGTGGAGTAGTGTGTCATAGAGTGGAGTGGCATAGAGTGGAGTAGAGTGCCATAGAATGAAGTGTCATAGAGTGGAGTGCTAGGGAGTAGATTGGAGTGTCGTAGAGTGAAGTGGTGTAGAGTGAAGTGGGGTAGAGTGGTGCGGAGTGGCATGGAGTATAGTGCGGTACAGTGGTGTAGAGTGGAGTAAAGTGCCATGGAGTGGCATATAGTAGAGTGGGGTAGAGTGAATTGGCGTAGAATGGAGTAGAATGGCATAGAGTGAAATGGCATAGAGTGAAGTGGCAAAGAGTGGAGTACAGATTTGTAAAGTGGAGGGGCACAGAGTGGAGTAGAGTGGCATTGAGTGGAGTAGAGTGGCGTTGAGTAGAATGTTGTAGAATGGATTGGAGTAGAGTGGAGTGGCGGAGTGGAATATGCATGGTGTGGTAGCTCACTGCCATTACAGACCACTTATTCTCAATTGAAATTACCATTACATTTGCACAGATGTACAGTTTTACTGATAAAACCAGACAGCACAGAAACGATAATGTTTGGAAATCTGCAGCACCTACTGTATTGATTTGTTTTGATCATATTAAAATATTTGTTTCCACAGCACTTCAGAATTACCAAAAATTTGCTTTATTTGTGCTTTTCTAATTTTTATATATTCTGAAATATTTGTACAATTAATTAACTACCATTTAAATTTTGTTGTGTGCTAGAAAAAATGGCTTTTCCTTTCACCCCCACTGCCCAGCAAGATTATGACATAAATCCTCTTACTTTGCAGTCAGAGAAAGAAAAGTAAACACCAAGCTCCCTGGGAAGACAGAGCCTAAAATTTGACCTCTGCCTTTGCAGCAAATGTGCCTAGATAAAAACATAATTTAAAGGCTTGTTTATTGCTCCTTCACTTCTGAACTCCAGCATGACATTTTGCTTCAGCACCCACCACTCCTCTACTTCCAGTGCCTACGGCATGGGTGGCAGAGATAAATATAATCAGTCAAGCAGAAAGATAGGAGGTATCAAACCTTTTCAAAGAAATACAGCACGTTTACTGCTTTGAACTGAAAAATGCATGTACTCTCCTGGACTGCCTCATGAAAAAGAAAAAAGAGTTTCCAGAAAGGGAGTGCACATGGAAGAATACAAGGAGCCAGTTAGAGAAGTGGTAAACAGGATATGCTCCACAGGAGGAATAAAGACATGCTGGACAGCCTAAAACAAACAAAGCCAACAAATAGAAAGCAAGCAAATGTGAGATACAAAACATTAAGCCAATTGCAAGCAATGGGCGGAATGCATTCCCAGGTACACTTTTTAGCATGTCCCCAATATCTTTGCAACCAGACAGCTGTACAATCTGGTAGACTTCGACCTAATGAGCAGTAGAAGGACACAAGTAAAGCATGCTTGCTTCCTGGGTGGGACAAACACAAGAAGACCAAGGAAGCCTACGGCAACTGACCAAAAAGAAGTAAGCAACTGAGAGAGAGAGAATGTAGTTAACCAATAATGAGCAAAGGGCGATCTCTAAGCCCATTGTTAAAAAAACAAAAGATTTTGCAAGAGACAGCTCGTGCAGTGTCTTAGATTGGACCTAAAATGATGTGTCATTACTAAACATTGTGCTTCACGGCATAGAGTGGAGTAGAGTGTCATGGAATGGAGTGGTGTGGAATGGAATAGAGTGTCATAGTGTGGAGTGGCTTAAAGTGGAGTGTCATAAAGTGGCGTAGAGGGGAGTGGAGGGGCGTGGAGTACAGTGTTGTAGAGTGGATTAGTGTGTCCTGGAGTTGCATAGAGTGGAGTAGAGTGGAGTAAAGTGTCATGGAGAGGAGTGGCAGATAATGGAGGGGGTAGAATGAAATGGCATAGAGAGGAGTATAATGGCATAGAGCAAAATGGCATAGAGTGGAGTAGAGTGTTGTAGAGTGGAGGGGTACATAATGGCATAGAGATGAGTAAAGTAACATAGAGCAGAGTGTTGAAGAATGGATTGGAGTTTCCCATTTTTCCAGTCATACTGATTTCACTTCTGTGAATGAAATTATTAGTGCAAACCGTATTATATCTTGGTAGCTCTCTGATTTAGGATTTGATGTACTATTGCAGGTGTGTCTTCTGGGACGAGACATCACTCTTGGTATGGCCTGGAAATAGCAACCGGATATAATACTCCAAGCGTAGCTTCCATAATTTGACACAGTCCTCCAGGTGAGGCCTTCAAACTTAGACCCAATTTTCATGAGAATGAAACAGAATGCGCCAGATGTAGCCCCCGGAACCGGAAACCAAGTTCCAATGTGACTTTTGAAAATAGGACAGAATACTCCAGAAGCAGTCTCTTGAACTGGACATTATACGTGAGATGAGGCATCCAGAACTGAACACAATACTCTAGATGATGACTCCAGTTCTGGGAAAAATATTCCGAAGGTGATCTTTAGAACTGCCCACAATAATTCAGGTGAGGTCTCCAGAACTGGACACCACAGTGCAGTGAAGGCCTCCAGAACTGGGCACAGTACACCAGTTGTGACCTTCAGAACTGATCACAATAATTCAGGTGAGGCCTCCACTGACACAATACTCAATCAATTAATTTCTTTATTCGGCTTGCTGCCATAAAAGTACATAAAAACAATAAATACATCAAGAAAATATTATTTCAAAAAACGTATGCATCAATATCTAATATACATAATAAAATCCCATATTTAAACAGGGTACTATCTAACAGACAATTAAGATGGATGCAATTCATCGTTTTCAAACATTAAGGGGCAGATTTACAAGAAACTGACGGATCTGTAGAGATGTGTCAGTTTCCCTGCGCCAGCCTGCGAAACCCTTGCGCCACCATGATGCGCTGGCGCACCATGGCACAAGGATAGACAGATTCGTCAGAAATTCTGACGCATCTGTTGGCCCAAAAGTCACACATTGCTGGAGTTGTGTTGCAAGCACGACGCAACTCCAGCAATGCATGGGAGGCCTACACTTATTGTACTGCATCACTCCTTACGC
This sequence comes from Calotriton arnoldi, assembly GCA_963921515.1. Lineage (NCBI taxonomy): Eukaryota > Metazoa > Chordata > Amphibia > Caudata > Salamandridae > Calotriton > Calotriton arnoldi. Next base: position 2,502,894 of record CAWUFW010001369.1, read on the forward strand.
CTGCTCCAAGCAGGCATAAGGTTTTGATGCAGTGGTGTCCTAGAAGTGGTGCAGTGAAATCTTATAGATTTCACTGCGTCACTTCTACGAGGCTTTCCTGCGTGGGAACGCCCACCCTGCAGGTATAATGTGACGCAGGGCTTTACAACGTGACGCATCTCCCTAGATGCGTCACGTTGTAAATTGACGCATTGTTTACGCCGCCACTGCGCCACAAAAGTGACGCAATGGCAGCACAAAAGTGTTGCAAGGGACTTGTAAATCTGCCCCCCATAGTTTTTCTTGATTGCTAGCGAGTCTTGTGTATAATTTACGACTGCAAAACAAGTGGATTGTGTCTCCATTCTTGGCAAGGCTATAGGGCCCTCTCTCTAGTTACTAATCCTTTTAGAACCAAACATCGGAAGCAAAAATCGCCACCGCTGTATCTTTTAAAGGGTGCAAATAAGCATAAAGTGCATAGTGCTCTGTGCAGAAGTGTTATCACAAGGACAGTTTGGCAGTTTAACAAACCATGTTCCCTGTTGAGGAAAAGCCAAGAGAAAATGCACTGAGCCTAGACAGACGCTTGAGGTAAAATCTGTACTGAGTAGAACCAATCCATGTCAGATAAGGTTCTAAGCCTATAGAAGTACTCAAGACAGCATCCTGCACTATTGTCTGCATAGAGTCTGCCTGAGTTATACTCCAGAAGTGACCCTCCCTGATACTCCGACATATAGTATGAACTGGAGACTGCGCGCGAGGGAGGCCTCGCGCGCACATATTGCAGGTGAGGCCTCACCAGCAGGGACGTTTTAAGGATTTTGGGGGCCCTGGGCCAAATGTATTTTGGGGGCCCCTGTTCGGAGCAGCTTTGATTTTATGATCCAGTTTCAGCTCTTTCATTCCCTCTTTGTTCAAATTCTAAATGTGTGTACATCTGATATTCAGGGATAGTGATGTGTGTTTTCTGTATTGTAACACAGCAGCAGCTCACTAATATTACTGCAAATAATCTCTGTCACACCCTCCCATTTCTCATATGTGAGGGCCTGTACTGATCTAAAAGAAACTTTTTATATGGATGTTACATGAAAATAAATTATAGAAAAACGCTATTTACAACAATCTGTTTAAAAATTATTCAAGGTCATCAAGCAAGACTCTCTGCAGAACATAGCTGGCTCTATCAGGGGGTCCCTGAAAGGCTGGAGCCCTGGGCCAGAGCCCACTTTGCCCATGCCTTAAAACGTCTCTGCTCACCAGTGTTCCCCCCAGCAGTAACACAGCTCCATCTCCTGCTGGTCAGACTCCACTCTTCCCCTCCAGCTTTGTGGCCTCTTGCCTGGCCTGTTGGCCCTTGAATTGCCAGCTAACTTGGCTGAATTGGATACCTCGTTAACAGCACATGGTCCATTTTCAAGGCCAGCTCCATCTTAAACACGGTTCTTCAGTTGTACTGGTAACAGCTGATGTCATCCTGACAATTAACGCGGGATATCGGTTTCATGAAGCCAGAAATGACTGAGTGATACTTGGGAAGTGGCAGCACACGCAGCACAACTTTACGACTTCCTTGGGAATTGGAAATTAAAAGCAGGCATATCTGCTGGATGCATTCAGAGGAGCTGCCAGGTGCAATGGCCTGTTGTTATTTTTCACTCAAAGTGGTTTAGCCTCAACACATGGTGACGTCGGTCTCTTGTGCATAAAACTGGCCTAACTACCAAACGGTTGACGTGAGAACGGACGGAGACTGCGTGACAGCGATTTTTGTTTCCCTTCGGCTTTAATGCCACTCTCATCAAGTCCTCTCTGGCTTCTCCTACTAACAGATCTAGTTCCTAAGACTTGTAACTGAGGTACATGGAACAAGTGATCTGCCTAAGAAAACACGGGTGTCAGCGGGTAGCCAGCATGTACTGACTCCAGAGGAAATAACTGAGCACTTCTGGCTCAGGCGAATGTGGTCTTAAAGAGGACAATATATATATATCTATATATTCAAAAAGCTTTGTTTTGCCAATATCGTTGGCGCAGTTTGCCGAATTTTCGCTGAATTTTCAAAACTAATGCCCTGCTCTAGTCAGCTCCTGTCTTGAAAGTTTTGAGGTGATTCGTCAAGCAGGAGCCGAGAAAAAAGGGGGGTCCCAAAATGCGTTTTCTCCATGTTAATTTCCATAGGAAACTTTAGACAAAGCTACAGCCCAAACTGCTGAACGGAATTACACCAAATTTGGCAAAAAGGTAGCTCTTGGTTCAGAAAGCGACCTTTTTTTTAAATGGTGTAAATCCGTTCAGTAGTTCCTGAAATATTTATATTTAAAATATTTATATATCTGGTGACCGCGGTGGATCCGTGAACTCTCCCGAGCACAAGCTTGATTGTGATTGGCGGCCAACACTCTAAACCAAAAAGTGTTGGCAGCCATCTTGTGACTCGGTTGAACCAAGTCACAAGAAAAAAGGTTAAAAATGAAGAAAAGGGGGCAGGGTAGAAACACCCTGACCCCCTAGGCCTGCTCAGGGGGTCCCACGGGCACCCCCAGGGCCAAACAAAGCATTTTTTAAAAAGGTTTTCAACGGGATTTGCACTGGGTTTGCGCGTCCCGCCAAAAAAAAACAAAAAAAAAACGAAGCGCGGGCTCCCGTGCTTTGTTTTCTAGAAGCCCACGGGTGGGCCAGGTCCCAGGGGCAATGCACAATTATCATGTGGGGGCCTGCGGGGGCCCCCGCAGCCCCGGGGAACCCCACCTCCCCAGGGCATGATTAATAAAATGCGGGGGCATGCAGCCCTCCCGCAGCCCCGGAGACCGCCACTTCCCTGGGGCTTTTGATTAAAACTGCATGGGGGGGCTCCTGCCCTCCCGCGCTGCCCTGGGGACCACCACCTCCCCGGGGCAATCCTTTATTATGGGCATGGGGGCCTCGCGGGCCGCCCCATGCCCTGGGGACCGCCACCTCCCCGGGGCTTTATTTTAATTAAAGAAGTGTGGGTGGGCTTCTGCCCACCCACACTGCCCCGGGGACCGCCACCTCCCAGGGGCATTGAGTATGTAAATATGGGGGTCTGTTGCGGACCCCCAGCCCCGGGGACCACCACCTCCCCGGGGCATGATTAATAAAATGTGGGGGGCACGCAGCCCCCCCCGCAGCCCCGGAGACCGTCACTTCCCCGGGGCTTTTGATTAAAACTGTGTGGGGGGGGCTCCTGCCCTCCCACGCTGCCCTGGGGACCACCACCTCCCCGGGGCGATCCTTTATTATGGGCATGGGGGTCTCGCGGGCCGCCCCATGCCCTGGGGACCGCCACCTCCCCGGGGCTTTAATTTAATTAAAGAAGTGTGGGGGGGCTTCTGCCCACCCACATTGCCCTGGCCGGCTCCAGCAATGTCCCGGGGTGCCCACCCCCGGGACATTGCAGTTTGCACTGGCAGGGTGGGAGCACTGCTCCCGCCCTGTCATTGCAAACTTCTGCTTCGCTTCATGGAAGCTCTAGTAGAAAGACTGCACTCGCTTCTATGAAGCGAAGCAGATTGCTTTTGGACAAGGGGAGTTGCATGTTTGCAGCTCCCCTTGTCCAAAAGCAATGCCAGCTCCCGCAGGAGGCGGGGAGCCGGCAGGGACCGCGGGGGCTCCCCCCGCGGTCCCCAACGTGAAGCCAGGCCCCGGGAGATGGGGTCCCCGGGGCTAAAAGTGACCCAGGGAAGGGGGGCAACACGACCCCCCTCCCTTTTGTTATTAGTAAAAATAAATAAATAAGGCTGGGCCCTGGAGGACGGGGTCCCCGGGGCCAAAATTGGCCTCAGGAGGGGGGGCCACGCGTCCACCCTCCAAAAACTTTTAAAACAAGAAAGGCTGGCCAGGCCCTGGGGGATGGGGTCCATGGAGCCAAAAAAGGCCCAGGGAAGGGGGGGCCAAAAAATAAAAATAAGGAAAGGCCTAGCCTTGGGTGATGGGGTCTCTGGGGCCGTATTCGGCCTCAGGAGGGGGGCCTCGCGCCCACCTCCTTTTCAATAAAAAAAATGGCTCAGGTCCTGGGGGATGGGGTCCCCAGGGCCCAAAAGGCTCAAGAGAAGGGGGGCAACACAGCCCCCCTTATTAAAATAAAAAAAATAATTTTAAAACGGCAACTCGCCGGAGGCCCCGCCCCCTCCCTGCATGACTCAGCAAACGCGCCTCCTGGCGCGCTCTGCGTTGGGGGATTAAGTCCCCGTCGCTACTGAGGGTCCCTGGGGGCCAACTAGGGCACCAGGGACCTCCAGTAAGCCCCCCACAGTGGCATTGCTGAGAGGTGGTACGAGGCCACACCCCTTTTTACACCACTCTGCAAACGTGCCTCTTTGCGCACTGCTGGTGGGGTGATGAGGTCCCCTTGTGTCCTGAGAACCTCAGGACTAAAGTGGACTTCATCCCCCAAGCATCAGTGCACCAGGAGGCGCATTTGCATAGTGGTGTAAAAAGGGGTCATGGCCTCTGCCCACTTTCAGCAATCCAGCTGTGTGGGGCTTACTAGAGGTAACAAGAGGGCTAGTTGACGCCCAGGGAACCTCAGGAGGCAAGAGGACTTCATCCCCCAACCAAGAGTGCGCCAGGAGGCGCGTTTGCAGAGTGGTTGAGAAAGGGGGCGTGGCCTGTGTCCACCTCTCAGCAATCCCACTGTGTGGATCTTACTTGAGATAACAGGTAGGCTAGTTGGCCCCTAAGGACCCCCACAAGTGAAGGGGACTTTAATCCCCATCTAAGAGCACGCCAGGGAGCGTGTTTGCAGAGTGGTGGGCAAAGGGGGCGTGGCCTGCTGTGAGAACTTACCAATCCTGCTGTGTGGGACTTACTGGAGGTAATAGGAGGGGTAGTTGGCCCCCAAGGATGTTCCTGGGGCCAACTACCCTTCCTGTTACCTCCAGTAAATCCCACACAGTGGGATTGCTAAGAGGTCTTCGGAGGCCACGCACCCCTTTCTCCACCACTCTGCAAACGCACCTCCTGGCAAACTACTGGTTGGGGGATGAAGTCCACTTTACTCCTGAGGGACTTTGGGGGCCAAGAAAACCTCCTGGTACTTCCTGTAAGTCCTATGCAGCGGAATTCCTGAGCGCTGGTCAGAGGCCCAGCACCCTTTCTCCACCACTCTGCAAACGCAACTACTAGTTAAAGAAGAATTTGCAACGTAATATGTCTCGCATTTGCTAGAGTTAGAACTATTGGTGTTGTAAATGTAAAAGATTTTTACTAATGTTTTTTGGAGTGGAGTGGATGTACGTTGTGTGTAGTGGAATTATGTGATATGCTATGCAGTGAAATTATGTGGATAGAAAGTATGTGGTATTTAGTGTATAGGAATTATGTAGAGTGGAATTATGTGTTATGGAGAGTAATTATGTGATATGGTAGTCTGTGTTGTGGAGTGGTAACCTCAGGTTTAGTGGTTTAGTCTTCCTCGTTTCCATAGAAGCTAAACTATAAACTCAATGAAACAAAAAAATAAGGAACCACTGAGGAGCACTTTTGGACCTAGTCAGAGGTATGAGCAGGGCCACTGGAACTATGCGACTGTTTGGCTGCACCGACTTTCACACAATTATACATTTTCTGTATTTACCACATAATCCATCATCTGCTGCAAAATCTGTAGATTTGAACAAAAAACACCCTTGTTTCTAGCTCAAACGTTACCAAAAATGCAGCGACCAGTGTTATAGCGTGGTAGAAGGCCCTTTGCAAACATAGAATGGTCACCTGTTACTTATTGCTAAATGTGGGTGTTAAATTGGTACTAATGGTGTGCAAACCACTCTTGCTTGTTTCTGCGCCTCTCTTGCCTCTTTCTTAATTTCTCTTGCTTCTTTCGGCACCTTTCTTCCTTTTTCTGCACTTCTCTTGACTCTTTCTGCACATCTCTTCCACTTTCTGCACCTCCCTTCTTTCTGCACCTCTCTTGCTTCTTTCTGTACCTCTTTTGCTTCTTCCTGCACTTCTCTTGCTTCTTTCTGCACCCTCTTCTCTCTTTCTGCACCTCCCTTGCCTCTTTCTGCACCTCTCTTGCCTCTTTGTGCATTTCTCTTGCCTCTTTCTGCACCCTTCTTGGCTCTTTCTGCACCTCTGTTGCTTCTTTCTGCACTTCTCTTGCTTCTTTCTGCACCTCTCTTGCTTCTTTCTGCACCCTTCTTGCCTCTTTCTGCACCTCTGTTTCTTATTCCTGCACTTCTCTTGCCTGTTTCTGCACCCCTCATGCCTCTTTCTGCACCTCTGTTGCGTCTTTCTGCACTTCTCTTGCTTCTTTCTGCACCTCTCTTGCAAATTTCTGCACCCCTTGTGCCTCTTTGTGCAGCTCTCTTGCCTCTTTCTGCTCCTCTCTTGCCTCTTTCTGCACCCCTCTTGCCTCTTTCTGCACCTCTGTTGGTTCTTTCTGCACTGCTCTTGCTTCTATCTGCTACTCTCTTGTACATTTCTGCACCCCTCTTGCCTCTTACTGCACCTCTGTTGCTTCTTTCTGCATCTCTCTTGCCTCTGTCTGCACCCCTGTTCCCTCTTTCTGCACCTCGTTTGCCTGTTTCTTCAACTCTCTTGCCTCTTTCTGCACTTTTCTTGCCTCTTTGTGCACCTCTGTTGCTTCCTTCTGCACTTCTCTTGCCTCTTTCTGCGCCCCTCTTGCCTCTTTCTGCACCTCTGTTGCTTCTTTCTGCACTTCTGTTGCTTCTTTCAACACCTCTCTTGCTTCTTTCTGCTCCTCTCTTGCTTCTTTCTGCTCCTCTCTTGCCTCTTTCTGCATCCCTGGGACCTCTTTTTGCACCTCTCTTGCCTCTTTCTGCACCCCATTGCCTCTTTCTGCACCCCATTGCCTCTTTCTGCACCTCTCTTGCTTCTTTCTGCACTTCTCTTGCCTCTTTCTGCACCTCTGTTGCTTATTTCTGTACTTCTCTTGCTCTTTCTGCACCCCTCTTGCCTCTTTCTGCACCTCTGTTGATTCTTTCTGCACTTCTCTTGGAAATTTCTGCACCCCTTGAGCCTCTTTGTGCACCTCTCTTGCCTCTTTCTGCTCCTCTCTTGCCTCTTTCTGCACCCCTCTTGCCTCTTTCTGCACCTCTTTTGCTTTTTTCTGCACTTCTCTTGCCTCTTTCTGCACCCCTCTTGCCTCTTTCTGCACCTCTGTTGGTTCTTTCTGCACTGCTCTTGCTTCAGTCTGCTACTCTCTTGCACATTTCTGCACCCCTCTTGCCTCTTTCTGCACTTCTGTTGCTTCTTTCTGCACCTCTCTTGCCTCTGTCTGCACCCCTGTTCCCTCTTCCTGTGCCTCTTTTGCCTGTTTCTGCAACTCCCTTGCCTCTTTCTGCACCTCTGTTGCTTTGTTCTGCACTTCTCTTGCTTCTTTCTATACCTCCCTTGCTTCTTTCTGCTCCTCTTTTGCTTCTTTCTGCTCCTCTCTTGCCTCTTTCTGCAGCCCTTGTGCCTCTTTTTGCACCTCTCTTGCCTCTTTTTGCACCTCTCTTGCCTCTTTCTGCACCCCATTGCCTCTTTCTCTACCTCTTTTGCTTTTTTCTGCATTTCTCTTGCCTCTTTCTGCACCCCTCTTGCCTCTTTCCTCACCTCTGTTGGTTCTTTCTGCACTGCTCTTGCTTCTGTCTGCTACTGTCTTGCACATTTCTGCACCCCTCTTGCCTCTTTCTGCACCTCTCTTGGTTCTTTCTGCACCCCTCTTCTCTCTTTCTGCACCTCCTTTGCCTGTTTCTGCAACTCTCTTGCCTCTTTCTGCACTTTTCTTGCCTCTTTCTGCCCCTCTGTTGCTTCCTTCTGCACTTCTCCTGCCTCTTTCTGCACCCCTCTTGCCTCTTTCTGCAACTCTGTTGCTTCTTTCTGCAGTTCTCTTGCTTCTTTCTACACCTCTCTTGCTTCTTTCTGCAACCCTCTTGCCTCTTTCTGCACCCTTCATTCCTCTTTCTGCACCCCTCTTGCCTCTTTCTGCACCTCTCTTGCCTCCTTCTGCACCCTTCTTGCCTCTTTCTGCACCTCTTTTGCTTGTTTTTGCACTTCTGTTGCCTCTTTCTGTACCCCTCTTGCCTCCTTCTGTACCTCTGTTGTTTCTTTTTGCACTGCTCTTGCTTCTTTCTGCATCTCTCTTAGAAATTTCTGCACCCCTCTTATCTGTTTCTGCACCTCTGTTGGTTCTTTCTTCACTGCTCTTGCTTCTTTCTGTAATTCTCTTGCCTCTTTCTGCACTTCTCTTGCCTCCTTCTGCACCTCTGTTGCTTCTTTATGCTCTTCTCTTGCCTCTTTCTGCACCCCTCTTGCCTCTTTCTGCACCTCTGTTGCTTCTTTCTGCACTTCTTTAGCTTCTTTCTGCACTTCTGTTGCTTCTTTCTGCACCCCTCTTGCCTCTGTCTGCACCCTTCTTCCCTCTTTCTGCACCTCTCTTGCCTCTTTCTGCACCCCTGTTCCCTTTTTCTGCACCTCTCTTGCCTGTTTCTGCAACTCTCTTTCCTCTTTCTGCAGTTCTTTTGCCTACTTCTGCACCTCTGTTGCTTCTTTCTGCACTTCCCGTGCCTCTTTCTGCACCCCTCTTATCTGTTTCTACACCTCTGTTGGTTCTTTCTTCACTGCTCTTGCTTCTTTCTGGACCTCTCTTGCAAATTTCAGCACCCCTCTTGCCTCCTTCTGCACCTCTGTTGGTTCTTTCTGCACTGCTCTTGCTTCTTTCTGCACATTTTTTGCCTGTTTCAGCAACTCTCTTGCCTCTTTCTGCACTTCTCTTGTCTCCTGCACCTCTGTTGCTTCTTTAAGCACTTCTCTTGCCTTTTTCTGTACCCCTCTTGCCTCTTTCTGCACCTCTCTTGCCTCTGTTTGTACCCCTCTTGCCTCTTTCTCCACCTCTTTTGCTTCTTTCTGCATTTCTCTTGCCTCTTTCTGCACCCCTCATGCCTCTTTCTGCACCTCTGTTGGTTCTTTCTGCACTGCTCTTGCTTCTTTTGCACCTCTCTTGCAAATTTCTGCACCCCTCTTGCCTCTTTCTGTACCCCTTTTCCCTCTTTCTGCACCTCTCTTGCCTCTGTCTGTACCCCTGTTCCCTCTTTCTGCACCTCTTTTGCCTGTTTCTGCAACTCTCTTGCTTCTTTCTGAACTTCTCTCGCCTCTTTCTGTACTGAAATGGGAAGTGCAAGCTGTCAAGTTTAAAGGTCTGCGTGGTCTCCTGACTGAGGTGTATGTCTACTTGTACATGTATTCTTACATGTGGTATGCATCTGAAGATGGTAGGTTAAAAAGCGGGTAACTTCTCCTATAGGTGGTCAAATCTTCTCAGTTCTGCTCTGTCATTCGGATGCACAGGCAGACATGTCATGTATATATGTGTTATGGAGCGCCTCAAATATACTATTGAATACCCATGTGCCCTGTATTGTGAGCAGAAAGAAATGCATACACCTTTTTGTACACAAATTTACAGAGTATGCTGTTTGAAACACAGGTATTCAAGTATTTGTATGTTTATTTTCATTTAACATGTCACTAGGAAGGTAGGTGCATACCTTCACAAACTTGGTCAGACTTACAACAATGATATGCTTAGGATTGCTGTTTTATATTTGGTATGACTAACATTCTGAGCAGTCGATTAATAGTGAACCTTCAACAGAAAAGTAAGGTTTAAGACATCTTGGGAGAAGGATTAGTGATTAGGCTACTTTGTATGAATCTGTTGTAAGGTACATTCAAAGTAGGCCTCTTTCTGCACCTCTGTTTGTTCTTTCTGCACATCTCTTGCTTCTTTCTGTACCTTTCTTCCTCTTTCTGGAGTTCTGTTGCCTCTTTCTGCATTTCTCTTGCTTCTTTCTGCACCTTTCTTCCTCTTTCTGTACCTCTCTTGCCTCTTTCTGCACTTCTCTTGCTTCTTTCTGCGCCTTTCTTCCTCTTTCTGCACATGTCCTAACTATGTAGGCATAGTTAGAAATTAGCATTTAAAAACCTTAGAAATTCACTGAAAAAAGCAGAGGTTTCAGGGACGTTATATTTAGGAATTAGCATTTAAAAACCTTTGAAATTCACTGAAAAAACCATAGGTTTCAGGGACGTTATAGTTAGGAAATAGCATTTAAAAACCTTAGAAATTCACTGAAAAAACCACAGGTTTCAGGGACTTAATAGTTAGTCGGACATTTCACTCATACAAAACCAGAGAAATTCGGCCATTATAGTTAGCTGAGATAACTATAACTCACGTCCCCGCAATGCACTGCTGATGACGTCACATATTACATCACTCATGACATGGTCAGTGACATCACTGATGACATCACTGATGACATCTTAAATGACATCACTGATGACATCATCCACCTCATATCTGATGCACCTCCTCTTCCCTCTTTCTGCACCCCTGTTCCCTTTTTCTGTACCTCTCTTGCCTGTTTCTGCAACTCTCTTGCCTCTTTCTGCACTTCTCTTGCCTCCTTCTACATCTCTGTTGCTTTTTTATGCACTTCTCTTGCCTCTTTCTACACCCCTTTTGCCTCTTTCTGCACTTCTGTTGCTTGTTTCTGCACTTCTTTTGCTTCTTTCTGCACTTCTGTTGCTTCTTTCTGCACCCCTCTTGCCTCTGTCTGCACCCTTCTTCCCTCTTTCTGCACCTCTCTTGCCTCTTTCTGCACCCCTGTTCCCTTTTTCTGCACCTCTCTTGCCTGTTTCTGCAACTCTCTTTCCTCATTCTGAACTTCTCTCGCCTCTTTCTGTACTGAAATGGGAAGTGCAAGCTGTCAAGTTTAAAGGTCTGCGTGCTCTCGTGACTGAGGTATATGTCTACTTGTACATGTATTCTTACATGTGGTATGCATCTGAAGATGGTAGGTTAAAAAGCGGGTAACTTCTCCTATAGGTGGTCAAATCTTCTCAGTTCTGCTCTATCATTCGGTTGCACAGGCAGACATGTCATGTATATATGTGTTATGGAGCCCCTCAAATATACTATTGAATACCCATGTACCCTGTATTGTGAGCAGAAAGAAATGCATACACCTTTTTGTACACAAATTTACAGAGTATGCTGTTTGAAACACAGGTATTCAAGTATTTGTATGTTTATTTTCATTTAACATGTCACTAGGAAGGTAGGTGCATACCTTCACAAACTTGGTTAGACTTACAACAGTGATATGCTTAGGATTGCTGTTTTATATTTGGTATGACTAACATTCTGAGCAGTCGATTAATAGTGAACCTTCAAGAGAAAAGTAAGGTTTAAGACATCTTGGGAGAAGGATTAGTGATTAGGCTACTTTGTATGAATCTGTTCTAAGGTGCATTCAAAGTAGGCCTCTTTATGCACCTCTGTTAGTTCTTTCTGCACATCTCTTGCTTCTTTCTGTACCTTTCTTCCTCTTTCTGGACTTCTGTTGCCTCTTTCTGCATTTCTCTTGCTTCTTTCTGCACCTTTCGTCCTCTTTCTGTACCTCTCTTGCCTCTTTCTGCACTTCTCTTGCTTCTTTCTGCGCCTTTCTTCCTCTTTCTGCACATGTCCTAACTATGTAGGCATAGTTAGAAATTAGCATTTAAAAAACCTTAGAAATTCACTGAAAAAAGCAGAGGTTTCAGGGACGTTATATTTAGGAATTAGCATTTAAAAAACCTTTGAAATTCACTGAAAAAACCATAGGTTTCAGGGACGTTATAGTAGGAAATAGCATTTAAAAAACCTTAGAAATTCACTGAAAAAACCACAGGTTTCAGGGACTTAATAGTTAGTCGGACATTTCACTCATACAAAACCAGAGAAATTCGGCCATTATAGTTAGCTGAGCTAACTATAACTCACGCCCCCGCAATGCACTGCTGATGACATCACATATTACATCACTCATGACATGGTCAGTGACATCACTCATGACATCACTGATGACATCTCAAATGACATCACTGATGACATCATCCACCTCATATCTGATGCACCTCCTCACACTCTAATATAATCTTTGATACACCCACTCTAAAATACAGACTTCCATTCTCGAAACCATAGACACACCAATACCAGTTAGTACATACCCGCTCACTGATTGATAGGTCTACACACACATCCACTCACTAACCCATACAGACACTCACACACCGCCACTCGCCCATAGAGTTACTCACACACCTAGTCAGTCATGCAAAGAATCAATCACACTCCCTTTTACTCACCTATACAGTTATACACACACACACCTCACTTATTCAAACAGATACTAACACATACTTACTCTCTTATACAATCAATATACGTACTCATCACCAGCAGACTGGACTATGGAAACACACTCTACGCCGGCATCAACAAGTCCCTACTATGCAAACTCCAGACAGTACAGAACACCACCGCCAGACTCGTCCTCGGCATCCCCCGACACAAACACATCAGCCAACACCTACGGAGTCTCCACTGGCTCCCCGTGGAGAAAAGAGTCACTTTCAAAATCCTCACTCACGCCTACAAATGCCTACACAACAACGGACCCAAATACCTCAACGACAGAATCAACTTCCACGTACCCAAAAGAAACCTCCGATCTTCCAACCTCGCACTGGCCGAAACCCCGCGCATCCACAGAGCCAGAGCAGGCGGAAGATCCTTCTCTCACATTGCAGCCAAGACCTGGAACGAGCTACCGGCAGACATCAGACGCGCCCTCCCTGAACACCTTCAGGAAGACCCTCAAGACCTGGCTCTTCGGCTAAACAGATCTGCGGACCCCCCCTCAGCACCTTGAGACCCTCACGGGTGAGTAGCACGCTTACAATTCCCTGATTGATTGAATCATTGACACAAGCACACACTTATCCATACAGCCACTCACACAATCACTCATTCTCACATATAGTCACTTATATACTCCAACACTCACATATACTGCCTTTCACATATGTAGTTACTCACACATGTACCACTGAGACATCCATTTACTCACCAACACAGCCATACACAAACTCACCCACCCATACAGCCCCTCGCAAACGCATTCATGAACCCATACACCCAGTGAATCACCCACTCACACATCCATGCAGGCAGTCACACCCCCCACCCACCCACACAGACACTTAGGCACCCATACAGGTACTCAGACAACCAATCATTAACCCATATAGACACTCATGTAGCTACTCACCAACGCATGCAGCCACTTACACACCAACTGACAGACTGATACAGAACTGTAACGGCTGAATTTCTCTGGTTTTGTACGAGTGAAATGTGCGACTAACTTTAACGTCCATGAAACCTGTGGTTTCTTCAGTGAATTTGTAAGGTTTTTTAAATGCTATTTCCTAACTATAATGTCCCTGAAACCTATGTTTTTTTCCGTGAATATATATATATATATATATATATATATATATATATATATATATATATATATATATATATATTATCTACTGGCGGTCGCCAGTAGATAGTTATAGTTAGGACCTATTTTCCATAGGAAATCCGCGACATTCTATTTGAAATAACTCTCTTGCCGGTTGACGAATCTTCGCGAAATTTTCAAACTTTATGGCCCGCTCCGGTCCGCTCCTACCCTGAAAGTCTCGGGGTGATTCATCAAGCGGGGGCCGAGAAAAAGGGGGGTCCCAAAACGTGTTTTCCCCATTCATTTTCCCATAGGAAACTTTAGACACGGCTACAGCCCGAACTGCTGAACGGAATTACACCAAATTTGGCAAAGAGGTAGTTCTTGGTTCAGAAAGAACCCTTTTGTTAAATGGTGTAAATCCGTTCAGTAGTTGCGGAGAAATTAAAAAATAAGAGTCAAAAAATCAATTTCCCATAGGAAACTTTATGCAAGGCTACAGCCCGAACTGCTGAACGGAATTACACCAAATTTGGCAAAGAGGTAGTTCTTGGTTCAGAAAGAACCCTTTTTGTTAAATGGTGTAAATCCGTTCAGTAGTTGCTGAGAAAATCAAAAGTAAAAACACATATATATCTGGGCGGAGCCTAACCACACATGTCATCGTGAGATCTGATTGGCTGTCAGCACTTCATCCTGGAATTGCTGGCAGCCATCTTGAGACCAATATACATGTTAGTACCCCATTGAAATGCCTTGTAGTGAATCAAAGATTTTGAGGGTTACCAAAAGGAGAACTATTAAGGGTGATAACAGACTTTAGTTACATTAGAATTCATTTGTTGATGGTACCATACTAATTTCAGGAATTGTGGTGTGTTCTAAGGTGATTTTACCCTGTGAAAAACCTTCTGCTGGGATATCATGAATCATGTTTGAGAGAAAACTATTTTCACATGCTTGTCCCATACAGTTTTGGAAGGTGCTCCAGAAGCTAAAATGAGAGCATATTTTCTGTAAATTCACATTATCTTTCTCAGTCATGTGAGAATGAAGTCTGACATTCTCAGTAAAACATGTACATCCAACAAGGGCAGAGACTGTCAGTTGATTCCTTTGTGTTCTACTGCAGCTTCCCAGAGTGTTCTAAAGAACAACTAGAGTGCTAACAGCCTTACTTATGACAAAAGTATGGCACACCTGAAGCCATCTTGATTGGAATAAACTGGTAACACTTAAAACATTTAATTTAAAAAGGAACAAGATGATGGGGTTCATTTTGTCATAGAAATTATGGTTAGTGCTATAGAAAGAAAAATTAGGACATGTTTCAAGTGAGATCTCAAATATCTTCCTGTTATATTTCAACAGGAGCAGCCTGTCAGTTGATGCCTTTGTGTTCTACTGCAGCTTCCCAGAGTGTTCTAAAGAACAACTAGAGTGCTAACAGCCTTACTTATGACAAAAGTATGGCACGCCTGAAGCCATCTTGATTGGAATAAACTGGTAACACTTAAAACATTTAATTTAAAAAGGAACAAAATGATGGGGTTAATTTTGTCATAAAAATTATGGGTAGTGCTGTAGAAAGAAAAATTAGGACGTTTCAAGTGTGATCTCAAATATCTTCCTGTTATATTTCAACAGGAGCAGCCTGCCAGTTGATGCCTTTGTGTTCTACTGCAGCTTCCCAGAGTGTTCTAAAGAACAACTAGAGCGCTAACAGCCTTACTTATGACAAAAGTATGGCACACCGGAAGCCATCTTAATTGGAATAAACCGTTAATACTTAAAACATTTAATTTAAAAAGGAACAAAATGAGGGGGTTCTTTTTTAAATAGAAATTATGGTTAGTGCTGCAGAAAGAAAAATGAGGGCATGTTTTAAGTGAGATCTCAAATCCTCTTCTATTTCATTAGAAAATTCTGACATGCAGACTGAAACAATCACTTTCAATACCAGCAGCAGACTTCCAGTTAACTCCCTGGTGAGCAGTAGCTTTAGTACAGTGATCTAATGAGCAACTAGAGTGCTAACATTCTGAATTTATGGCAAATGTGAGACACATCTGAATGCCTTCTTGATGGAATCAAAGTAAAAAACTGAAAGCATTTCCTACTGAGGAGACTGCAGTAAATGAGGAAATTAGGAAACTTCATAACAAAGAAGTCTTCCAAGATGGCCACCAGAGAAAAAAGAGCCCAAATGTAGCACAAATATTACCCAGATGTAGCCCACATATAGCCCAATGACAAAAGTGTGCAAAACACTTTTTATTTTTAGTTTTTTTGCAGTTTTATGTAGTGCAGACTGGTCAGGTATTGGAGCGTTGCATCTTAAAACATGACCCCCTACACTACAAAAACACTACTGCACTACTCTAAACCCTAAAACACTACCCCAGCACGACTCCCTACACTACACAAGCACCACTGCACTATCCTAAACCCTAAAACACTACCCCCAGCATGACCCCCTACACTACACAAACACCACTGCACTACCCTAAACCCTAAAACACTACCCCCAGCACGATCCCCTAAACTACCCAAACACCACTGCACTAACCTAAATCCTAAAACAATACCCCCAGCACGACCCCCTACACTACCCAAACACCACTGTACTACCCTAAAACATGACCCCCTACACTACACAAACACCACTGCACTACCCTAAACCCTAAAACACTACCCCCAGCACGACCCCCTACACTACACAAGCACCACTGCACTACCCTAAACCCTAAAACACTACCCCCAGAACGACCCCCTACACTGCCCAAACACCACTGCACTGCCCTAAACCTTGAAACACCAGCCCCTGCACGACCCCCTACACTGTTCTAACACCACTGCACTGCCCTAAACCCTGAAACACCACCCCCAGCACGACCCCCTACACTGCCCGAACACCACTGCACTGCCCTAAACCCTGAAACACCACCCCCTTCACGACCCCCTACACTGCCCGAACACCACTGCACTGCCCTAAACCCTGAAACACCACCCCCAGCACGGCCCCCTACACTGCCCAAACACCACTGCACTGCCCTAAACCCTGAAACGCTATCCCCAGCAAGACCCCCTACACTGCCCAAACACCACTCCACTGCCCTAAACCCTGAAACATCACCCCCAGCAAGACCCCCTACACTGCCCGAACAACACTGCCCTAAACCCTGAAACACCACCCCCTGCACGACCCCCTACACTGCCCGAACACCACTGCACTGCCCTAAACCCTGAAACACCACCCCCAGCACGACCCCCTACACTGCACGAACACCACTGCTCTGCCCAAAACCATGAAACACCAGCCCCAGAACGACCCCCTACACTGCCCGAACACCACTGCACTGCCCTAAACCCTGAAACACCAGCCCCAGCACGACCCCCTACACTGCCCGAACACCACTGCACTACCCTAAACCCAGAAACACCACCCCCAGCACGACCCCCTACACTGCCTGAGCACCACTGCACTGCCCTAAACCCTGAAACACCAGCCCCAGCATGACCCCCTACACTGCCCGAACACCACTGCACTGCCCTAAACCCTGAAACACCAGCCTCAGCATGACCACCTACACTGCACGAACACCACTGCACTGCCCTAAACCTTGAAACACCAGCCCCAGCATGACCCCCTACACTGCCCGAACACAACTGCACTGCCCTAAACCGTGAAACACCAGCCCCAGCACGACCCCCTACACTGCCAGAACACCATTGCACTGCCCTAAACCCTGAAACACCAGCCCCAGCACAACCCCCTACACTGCCCGAACACTACTGCACTGCCCTAAACCCTGAAACACCACCCCGTGCACGACCCCCTACACTGCCCGAACACCACTGCACTGCCCTAAACCCTGAAACACTACCCCCAGCACGACACCCTACACTGCCCGAACACCACTGCACTGCCCTAAACCCTGAAACACCATTCCCCCTGCACGACCCCCTACACTGCCCGAACACTACTGCACTGCCCTAACCCTGAAACACCATCCCCAGCACGACCCCTACACTGCACGAACACCCCTGCACTGCCCTAAACCCTGAAACACTACCCCCAGCAAGACCCCCTACACTGCCCGAACACTACTGCACTGCCCTAAACCCTGAAACATCACCCCCAGCAAGACCCCCTACACTGCCCGAACACCACTGCCCTAAACCCTGAAACACCACCCCCAGCAAGACCCCCTACACTGCCCGAACACCACTGCACTACCCTAAACCCTACAACACTACCCCCAGCACGACCCCCTACACTACACAAGCACCACTGCACTACCCTAAACCCTAAAACAGTACCCCCAGAACGACCCCCTACACTGCCCGAACACCACTGCACTGCCCTAAACCTTGAAACACCAGCCCC
Source organism: Calotriton arnoldi (assembly GCA_963921515.1). Lineage (NCBI taxonomy): Eukaryota > Metazoa > Chordata > Amphibia > Caudata > Salamandridae > Calotriton > Calotriton arnoldi. The sequence continues at coordinate 2,520,582 of CAWUFW010001369.1, forward strand.
TGCACGACCCCCTACACTGTTCGAACATCACTGCACTGCCCTAAACCCTGAAACACCACCCCCAGCACGACCCCCTACACTGCCGAACACCACTGCACTGCCCTAAACCCTGAAACACCACCCCTTCACAACCCCCTACACTGCCCGAACACCACTGCACTGCCCTAAACCCTGAAACACCACCCCCAGCACGGCCCCCTACACTGCTCAAACACCACTGCACTGCCCTAAACCCTGAAACACTATCCCCAGCAAGACCCCCTACACTGCCCAAACACCACTCCACTGCCCTAAACCCTGAAACATCACCCCCAGCAAGACCCCCTACACTGCCCGAACACCACTGCCCTAAACCCTGAAACACCACCCCCAGCACGACCCCCTACACTGCCCGAACACCACTGCTCTGCCCAAAACCATGAAACACAAGCCCCAGCACGACCCCCTACACTGCCCGAACACCACTGCTCTAAACCCTGAAACACCAGCCCCAGCACGACCCCCTACACTGCCCGAACACCACTGCACTGCCCTAAACCCTGAAACACCAGCCCCAGCACGACCACCTACACTGCACGAACACCACTGCACTGCCCTAAACCCTGAAACACCAGCCCCAGCAGGACCCCTACACTGCCCGAACACCACTGCACTGCCCTAAACCGTGAAACACTAGCCCCAGCACGACCCCCTACACTGCCAGAACACCATTGCACTGCCCTAAACCCTGAAACACCAGCCCCAGCACAACCCCCTACACTGCCCGAACACCACTGCACTGCCCTAAACCCTGAAACACCACCCCGTGCACGACCCCCTACACTGCCCGAACACCACTGCACTGCCCTAAACCCTGAAACACCACCCCCAGCACGACACCCTACACTGCCCGAACACCACTGCACTGCCCTAAACCCTGAAACATCACCCCCAGCAAGACCCCCTACACTGCCCGAACACCACTGCCCTAAACCCTGAAACACCACCCCCAGCAAGAACCCCTACACTGCCCGAACACCACTGCACTGCCCTAAACCCTGAAACACCAGCCCCAGCACGACCCCCTACATTGCCCGAACACCACTGCACTGCCCTAAACCCTGAAACACCACCCCCTGCATGACCCACTACACTGCCCGAACACCACTGCACTGCCCTAAACCCTGAAACACCATTCCCCCTGCACGACCCCCTACTCTGCCCGAACACTACTGCACTGGCCTAAACCCTGAAACACCATCCCGAGCACGACCCCCTACACTGCACGAACACCCCTGCACTGCCCTAAACCCTGAAATACTACCCCCAGCAAGACCCCCTACACTGCCCGAACACCACTGCACTGCCCTAAACCCTGAAACATCACCCCCAGCAAGACCCCCTACACTGCCCGAACACCACTGCCCTAAACCCTGAAACACCACCCCCAGCAAGACCCCATACACTGCCCGAACACCACTGCACTGCCCTAAACCCTGAAACACCAGCCCCAGCACGACCCCCTACATTGCCCGAACACCACTGCACTGCCCTAAACCCTGAAACACCACCCCTGCATGACCCACTACACTGCCCGAACACCACTGCACTGCCCTAAACCCTGAAACACCACCCCCAGCACGACCCCCTACACTGCCCGAACACCATTGCACTGCCCTAAACCCTGAAACACCACCCCCTGCACGACCCCCTACACTGCCCGAACACTACTGCACTGCCCTAAACCCTGAAACACCGCCCCCAGCATGACCCCCTACACTGCACGAACACTACTGCACTGCCCTAAACCTTGAGACACCAGCCCCAGCAAGACCCCCTACACTGCCCGAACACCACTGCACTGCCCTAAACCCTGAAATATCACCCCCAGCAAGACCCCCTACACTGCCCGAACACCACTGCCCTAAACCCTGAAACACCACCCCCAGCAAGACCCCCTACACTGCCCGAACAACACTGCAGTGCCCTAAACCCTAAAACACCACCCCCAGCACGACCCCCTACACTGCCCGAACACCACTGCTCTGCCCAAAACACTGAAACACCAGCCCCAGCACGACCCCCTACACTGCCCGAACACCACTGCACTGCCCTAAACCCTGAAACACCACCCCCAGCACGACCCCCTACACTGCCCGAACACCACTGCACTGCCCTAAACCCTGAAACACCACCCCCAGCACGACCGCCTACACTGCCTGAAATCCACTGCACTGCCCTAAACCCTGAAACACCACCCCCAGCAAGACCCCCTACACTGCGCGAACACCATTGCACTGCCCTAAACCCTGAAACACCACCCCCAGCAAGACCCCCTACACTGCCCGAACACCACTGCACTAAACCCGGAAACACCAGCCCCAGCAAGACCACCTACACTGCCCGAACACCACTGCACTGCCCAAAACCCTGAAACACCCCCCCCAGCACGACACCCTACACTGCCCGAACACCACTGCACTGCCCTAAACCCTGAAACACCACCCCCAGCACGACCCCTACACTGCCCGAACACGTCTGCACTAAACCCTGAAACACCACCCCCCTGCACGACCCCCTACACTGCCCGAACACCACTGCACTGCCCTAAACCCTAAAACTCTACCCCCAGCATGACCCCCTACACTGCCCGAACACCACTGCACTGCCCTAAACCCTGACTCACCACCCCCTGCACGACCCCCTACACTGCCCGAACACCACTACACTGCCCTAAACCCAGAAACACCACCCCCAGCACGACCCCCTACACTGCCCAAACACCACTGCACTGCCCTAAACCCTAAAACACCACCCCCAGCACGACCCCCTACACTGCCCGAACACCACTGCACTGCCCTAAACCCTGAAACACCAGCCCCTGCACGACCCCCTACACTGCCCGAACACCACTGCACTGCCCTAAACCCTGAAACACCACCTCCAACACAACCCCCTACAATGCCTGAACACCATTGCTCTGCCCTAAACCCTGAAACACTGCCCCCAGCAAGACCCCCTACACTGCCCGAACACCACTGCACTGCCCTAAACCCTGAAACATCACCCCCAGCAAGACCCCCTACACTGCCCGAACACCACTGCCCTAAACCCTGAAACACCACCCCCAGCACGACCCCCTACACTGCTCGAACACCACTGCACTGCTCTAAACCCTGAAACACCACCCCCAGCACCACCCCCTACACTGCCCGAACACCACTGCTCTGCCCAAAACACTGAAACACCAGCCCCAGCATGACCCCCTACACTGCCCGAACACCACTGCACTGCCCTAAACCCTGAAACACCAGCCCCAGCACGAACCCCTACACTGCCCGAACACCACTGCACTACCCTAAACCCAGAAACACCACCCCCAGCACGACCCCCTACACTGCCCGAGCACCACTGCCTGCACTGCCCTAAACCCTGAAACACCAGCCCCAGCACGACCCCCTACACTGCCTGAACACTACTGCACTGCCCTAAACCATGAAACACCATCCCCAGCACGACCCCCTACACTGCACGAACACCACTGCACTGCCCTAAACCCTGAAAAACTACCCCCAGCAAGACCCCTACACTGCCCGAACACCACTGCACTGCCCTAAACCCTAAAACACCAGCCCCAGCACGACCCCCTACACTGCCGGAACACCACTGCACTGCCCTAAACCCTGAAACACCAGCTCCAGCACGACCCCCTACACTGCCCGAACACCACTGCACTACCCTAAACCCATAAACACCACCCCCAGCACGACCCCCTACACTGCCTGAGCACCACTGCACTGCCCTAAACCCTGAAACACCAGCCCCAGCATGACCCCCTACACTGCCCGAACACCACTGCACTGCCCTAAACCCTGAAACACCAGCCCCAGCACGACCACCTACACTGCACAAACACCACTGCACTGCCCTAAACCCTGAAACACCAGCCCCAGCATGACCCCCTACACTGCCCGAACACCACTGCACTGCCCTAAACCGTGAAACACTAGCCCCAGCATGACCCCTACACTGCCAGAACACCATTGCACTGCCCTAAACCCTGAAACACCAGCCCCAGCACAACCCCCTACACCGCCCGAACACCACTGCACTGCCCTAAACCCTGAAACACCACCCCGTGCACGACCCCCTACACTGCCCGAACACCACTGCACTGCCCTAAACCCTGAAACACCACCCCCAGCACGACACCCTACACTGCCCGAACACCACTGCACTGCCTTAAACCCTGAAACATCACCCCCAGCAAGACCCCCTACACTGCCCGAACACCACTGCCCTAAACCCTGAAACACCACCCCCAGCAAGACCCCCTACACTGCCCGAACACCACTGCACTGCCCTAAACCCTGAAACACCAGCCCCAGCACGACCCCCTACATTGCCCGAACACCACTGCACTGCCCTAAACCCTGAAACACCACCCCCTGCATGACCCACTACACTGCCCGAACACCACTGCACTGCCCTAAACCCTGAAACACCATTGCCCCTGCACGACCCCCTACTCTGCCCGAACACTACTGCACTGGCCTAAACCCTGAAACACCATCCCCAGCATGACCCACTACACTGCCCGAACACCACTGCACTGCCCTAAACCCTGAAACACCATTGCCCCTGCACGACCCCCTACTCTGCACGAACACCCCTGCACTGCCCTAAACCCTGAAACACCACCCCCAGCAAGACCCCATACACTGCCCGAACACCACTGCACTGCCCTAAACCCTGAAACACCAGCCCCAGCACGACCCCCTACATTGCCCGAACACCACTGCACTGCCCTAAACCCTGAAACACCACCCCCTGCATGACCCACTACACTGCCCGAACACCACTGCACTGCCCTAAACCCTGAAACACCACCCCCAGCACGACCCCCTACACTGCCCGAACACCATTGCACTGCCCTAAACCCTGAAACACCACCCCCTGCACGACCCCCTACACTGCCCGAACACTACTGCACTGCCCTAAACCCTGAAACACCGCCCCCAGCATGACCCCCTACACTGCACGAACACTACTGCACTGCCCTAAACCTTGAGACACCAGCCCCAGCAAGACCCCCTACACTGCCCGAACACCACTGCACTGCCCTAAACCCTGAAATATCACCCCCAGCAAGACCCCCTACACTGCCCGAACACCACTGCCCTAAACCCTGAAACACCACCCCCAGCAAGACCCCCTACACTGCCCGAACAACACTGCAGTGCCCTAAACCCTAAAACACCACCCCCAGCACGACCCCCTACACTGCCCGAACACCACTGCTCTGCCCAAAACACTGAAACACCAGCCCCAGCACGACCCCCTACACTGCCCGAACACCACTGCACTGCCCTAAACCCTGAAACACCACCCCCAGCACGACCCCCTACACTGCCCGAACACCACTGCACTGCCCTAAACCCTGAAACACCACCCCCAGCACGACCGCCTACACTGCCTGAAATCCACTGCACTGCCCTAAACCCTGAAACACCACCCCCAGCAAGACCCCCTACACTGCGCGAACACCATTGCACTGCCCTAAACCCTGAAACACCACCCCCAGCAAGACCCCCTACACTGCCCGAACACCACTGCACTAAACCCGGAAACACCAGCCCCAGCAAGACCACCTACACTGCCCGAACACCACTGCACTGCCCAAAACCCTGAAACACCACCCCCAGCACGACACCCTACACTGCCCGAACACCACTGCACTGCCCTAAACCCTGAAACACCACCCCCAGCACGACCCCTACACTGCCCGAACACCGCTGCACTGCACTAAACCCTGAAACACCACCCCCTGCACGACCCCCTACACTGCCCGAACACCACTGCACTGCCCTAAACCCTAAAACTCTACCCCCAGCATGACCCCCTACACTGCCCGAACACCACTGCAGTGCCCTAAACCCTGACTCACCACCCCCTGCACGACCCCCTACACTGCCCGAACACCACTACACTGCCCTAAACCCAGAAACACCACCCCCAGCACGACCCCCTACACTGCCCAAACACCACTGCACTGCCCTAAACCCTGAAACACCACCCCCAGCACGACCCCCTACACTGCCCGAACACCACTGCACTGCCCTAAACCCTGAAACACCAGCCCCTGCACGACCCCCTACACTGCCCGAACACCACTGCACTGCCCTAAACCCTGAAACACCACCTCCAACACAACCCCCTACAATACCTGAACACCATTGCTCTGCCCTAAACCCTGAAACACTGCCCCCAGCAAGACCCCCTACACTGCCCGAACACCACTGCACTGCCCTAAACCCTGAAACATCACCCCCAGCAAGACCCCCTACACTGCCCGAACACCACTGCCCTAAACCCTGAAACACCACCCCCAGCACGACCCCCTACACTGCTCGAACACCACTGCACTGCCCTAAACCCTGAAACACCACCCCCAGCACCACCCCCTACACTGCCCGAACACCACTGCTCTGCCCAAAACACTGAAACACCAGCCCCAGCATGACCCCCTACACTGCCCGAACACCACTGCACTGCCCTAAACCCTGAAACACCAGCCCCAGCACGAACCCCTACACTGCCCGAACACCACTGCACTACCCTAAACCCAGAAACACCACCCCCAGCACGACCCCCTACACTGCCCGAGCACCACTGCCTGCACTGCCCTAAACCCTGAAACACCAGCCCCAGCACGACCCCCTACACTGCCTGAACACTACTGCACTGCCCTAAACCATGAAACACCATCCCCAGCACGACCCCCTACACTGCACGAACACCACTGCACTGCCCTAAACCCTGAAAAACTACCCCCAGCAAGACCCCTACACTGCCCGAACACCACTGCACTGCCCTAAACCCTAAAACACCAGCCCCAGCACGACCCCCTACACTGCCCGAACACCACTGCACTGCCCTAAACCCTGAAACACCAGCTCCAGCACGACCCCCTACACTGCCCGAACACCACTGCACTACCCTAAACCCATAAACACCACCCCCAGCACGACCCCCTACACTGCCTGAGCACCACTGCACTGCCCTAAACCCTGAAACACCAGCCCCAGCATGACCCCCTACACTGCCCGAACACCACTGCACTGCCCTAAACCCTGAAACACCAGCCCCAGCACGACCACCTACACTGCACAAACACCACTGCACTGCCCTAAACCCTGAAACACCAGCCCCAGCATGACCCCCTACACTGCCCGAACACCACTGCACTGCCCTAAACCGTGAAACACTAGCCCCAGCATGACCCCCTACACTGCCAGAACACCATTGCACTGCCCTAAACCCTGAAACACCAGCCCCAGCACAACCCCCTACACCGCCCGAACACCACTGCACTGCCCTAAACCCTGAAACACCACCCCGTGCACGACCCCCTACACTGCCCGAACACCACTGCACTGCCCTAAACCCTGAAACACCACCCCCAGCACGACACCCTACACTGCCCGAACACCACTGCACTGCCTTAAACCCTGAAACATCACCCCCAGCAAGACCCCCTACACTGCCCGAACACCACTGCCCTAAACCCTGAAACACCACCCCCAGCAAGACCCCCTACACTGCCCGAACACCACTGCACTGCCCTAAACCCTGAAACACCAGCCCCAGCACGACCCCCTACATTGCCCGAACACCACTGCACTGCCCTAAACCCTGAAACACCACCCCCTGCATGACCCACTACACTGCCCGAACACCACTGCACTGCCCTAAACCCTGAAACACCATTGCCCCTGCACGACCCCCTACTCTGCCCGAACACTACTGCACTGGCCTAAACCCTGAAACACCATCCCCAGCATGACCCCCTACACTGCACGAACACCCCTGCACTGCCCTAAACCCTGAAACACTACCCCCAGCAAGACCCCCTACACTGCCCGAACACCACTGCACTGCCCTAAACCCTGAAACATCACCCCCAGCAAGACCCCCTACACTGCCCGAACACCACTGCAGCCCTAAACCCTGAAACACCAACCCCAGCAAGACCCCCTACACTGCCCGAACACCACTGCACTGCCCTAAACCCTGAAACACCAGCCCCAGCACGACCCCCTACACTGCCCGAACACCACTGCACTGCCCTAAACCCTGAAACACCACCCCCAGCACGACCCCCTACACTGCCCGAACACCATTGCACTGCCCTAAACCCTGAAACACCACCCCCTGCACGACCACCTACACTGCCCGAACACTACTGCACTGCCCTAAACCCTGAAACACCGCCCCCAGCATGACCCCCTACACTGCACGAACACTACTGCACTGCCCTAAACCCTGAAACACTACCCCCAGCATAGACCCCCTACACTGCCCGAACACCACTGCACTGCCCTAAACCCTGAAACATCACCCCCAGCAAGACCCCCTACACTGCCCGAACACCACTGCCCTAAACCCTGAAACACCACCCCCAGCAAGACCCCCTACACTGCCCGAACAACACTGCAGTGCCCTAAACCCTAAAACACCACCCCCAGCACGACCCCCTACACTGCCCGAACACCACTGCTCTGCCCAAAACCCTGAAACACCAGCCCCAGCACGACCCCCTACACTGCCCGAACACCACTGCACTCCCAAACCCGGAAACACCAGCCCCAGCAAGACCACCTACACTGCCCGAACACCACTGCACTGCCCAAAACCCTGAAACACCACCCCCAGCACGACACCCTACACTGCCCGAACACCACTGCACTGCCCTAAACCCTGAAACACTACCCCCAGCACGACCCCTACACTGCCCGAACACCACTGCACTGCCCTAAACCCTGAAACACCACCCCCTGCACGACCCCCTACACTGCCCGAACACCACTGCACTGCCCTAAACCCTGAAACACCAGCCCCAGCAAGACCCCCTACACTGCACGAACACCACTGCACTGCCCTAAACCCTGAAACACCAGCCCCAGCACGACCCCCTACACTGCCCGAACACCACTGCACTGCCCTAAACCCTGAAACACCACCCCCAGCACGACCCCCTACACTGCCTGAACACCACTGCCCTAAACCCTGAAACACCACCCCCAGCAAGACCCCCTACACTGCCCGAATACCACTGCACTGCCCTAAAGCCTGAAACACCACCTCCAACACAACCCCCTACACTGCCTGAACACCATTGCTCTGCCCTAAACCCTGAAACACTGCCCCCAGCAAGACCCCCTACACTGCCCAAACACCACTGCACTGCCCTAAACCCTGAAACATCACCCCCAGCAAGACCCCCTACAGTGCCCGAACACCACTGCCCTAAACCCTGAAACACCAACCCCAGCACGACCCCCTACACTGCTCGAACACCACTGCACTGCCCTAAACCCTGAAACACCACCCCCAGCACCACCCTCTACACTGCCCGAACACCACTGCTCTGCCCAAAACACTGAAACACCAGCCCCAGCATGACTCCCTACACTGCCCGAACACCACTGCACTGCCCTAAACCCTGAAACACCAGCCCCAGCACAAACCCCTACACTGCCCGAACACCACTGCACTACCCTAAACCCAGAAACACCACCCCCAGCACGACCCTCTACACTGCCCGAGCACCACTGCCTGCACTGCCCTAAACCCTGAAACACCAGCCCCAGCACGACCCCCTACACTGCCTGAACACTACTGCACTGCCCTAAACCATGAAACACCATCCCCAGCACGACCCCCTACACTGCACGAACACCACTGCACTGCCATAAACCCTGAAAAACTACCCCCAGCAAGACCCCCTACACTGCCCGAACACCACTGCACTGCCCTAAACCCTAAAACACCAGCCCCAGCACGACCCCCTACACTGCCCAAACACCACTGCACTACCCTAAACCCATAAACACCACCCCCAGCACGACCCCCTACACTGCCTGAGCACCACTGCACTGCCCTAAACCCTGAAACACCAGCCCCAGCATGACCCCCTACACTGCCCGAACACCACTGCACTGCCCTAAACCCTGAAACACCAGCCCCAGCACGACCACCTACACTGCACGAACACCACTGCACTGCCCTAAACCCTGAAACACCAGCCCCAGCATGACCCCCTACACTGCCCGAACACCACTGCACTGCCCTAAACCGTGAAACACTAGCCCCAGCACGACCCCCTACACTGCCAGAACACCATTGCACTGCCCTAAACACTGAAACACCAGCCCCAGCACAACCCCCTACACTGCCCGAACACCACTGCACTGCCCTAAACCCTGAAACACCACCCCGTGCACGACCCCCTACACTGCCCGAACACCACTGCACTGCCCTAAACCCTGAAACACCACCCCCAGCACGACACCCTACACTGCCTGAACACCACTGCACTGCCTTAAACCCTGAAACATCACCCCCAGCAAGACCCCCTACACTGCCCGAACACCACTGCCCTAAACCCTGAAACACCACCCCCAGCAAGACCCCCTACACTGCCCGAACACCACTGCACTGCCCTAAACCCTGAAACACCAGCCCCAGCACGACCCCCTACATTGCCCGAACACCACTGCACTGCCCTAAACCCTGAAACACCACCCCTGCATGACCCACTACACTGCCCGAACACCACTGCACTGCCCTAAACCCTGAAACACCATTGCCCCTGCACGACCCCCTACTCTGCCCGAACACTACTGCACTGGCCTAAACCCTGAAACACCATCCCCAGCACGACCCCCTACACTGCACGAACACCCCTGCACTGCCCTAAACCCTGAAACACTACCCCCAGCAAGACCCCCTACACTGCCCGAACACCACTGCACTGCCCTAAACCCTGAAACATCACCCCCAGCAAGACCCCTACACTGCCCGAACACCACTGCCCTAAACCCTGAAACACCAACCCCAGCAAGACCCCCTACACTGCCCGAACACCACTGCACTGCCCTAAACCCTGAAACACCAGGCCCAGCACGACCCCCTACATTGCCCGAACACCACTGCACTGCCCTAAACCCTGAAACACCACCCCCTGCATGACCCACTACACTGCCCGAACACCACTGCACTGCCCTAAACCCTGAAACACCACCCCCAGCACGACCCCCTACACTGCCCGAACACCATTGCACTGCCCTAAACCCTGAAACACCACCCCCTGCACGACCCCCTACACTGCCCGAACACTACTGCACTGCCCTAAGCCCTGAAACACCGCCCCCAGCATGACCCCCTACACTGCACGAACACTACTGCACTGCCCTAAACCCTGAAACACTACCCCCAGCAAGACCCCCTACACTGCCCGAACACCACTGCACTGCCCTAAACCCTGAAACATCACCCCCAGCAAGACCCCCTACACTGCCCGAACACCACTGCCCTAAACCCTGAAACACCACCCCCAGCAAGACCCCCTACACTGCCCGAACAACACTGCAGTGCCCTAAACCCTAAAACACCACCCCCAGCACGACCCCCTACACTGCCCGAACACCACTGCTCTGCCCAAAACCCTGAAACACCAGCCCCAGCACGACCCCCTACACTGCCCGAACACCACTGCACTGCCCTAAACCCTGAAACACCACCCCCAGCACGACCCCCTACACTGCCCGAACACCACTGCACTGCCCTAAACCCTGAAACACCACCCCCAGCACGACCGCCTACACTGCCTGAAAACCACTGCACTGCCCTAAACCCTGAAACACCAGCCCCAGCACGACCCCCTACACTGCCCGAACACCACTGCACTGCCCTAAACCCTCAAACACCAGCCCCAGCACGACCCCCTACACTGCCCGAACACCACTGCACTACCCTAAACCCTGAAACACCAGCCCCAGCAAGACCCCCTACACTGCCCGAACACCACTGCACTGCCCTAAACCCTGAAACACCAGCCCCAGCAAGACCCCTACACTGCCCGAACACCACTGCACTGCCCTAAACCCTGAAACACCACCCCCAGCAAGACCCCCTACACTGCCCGAACACCACTGCGCTGCCCTAAACGCTGAAACATCAGCCCCAGCAAAACCCCCTACACTGCGCGAACACCATTGCACTGCCCTAAACACTGAAACACCACCCCCAGCAAGACCCCCTACACTGCCCGAACACCACTGCACTAAACCCGGAAACACCAGCCCCAGCAAGACCACCTACACTGCCCGAACACCACTGCACTGCCCAAAACCCTGAAACACCACCCCCAGCACGACACCCTACACTGCCCGAACACCACTGCACTGCCCTAAACCCTGAAACACCACCCCCAGCACAACCCCTACACTGCCCGAGCACCACTGCACTGCCCTAAACCCTGAAACACCACCCCCAGCATGACCCCCTATACTGCCCGAACACCACTGCACTGCCCTAAACCCTGACTCACCACCCCCCTGCACGACCCCCTACACTGCCCGAACACCACTACACTGCCCTAAACCCAGAAACACCACCCCCAGCACGACCCCCTACACTGCCCAAACACCACTGCACTGCCCTAAACCCTGAAACACCACCCCCAGCACGACCCCCTACACTAAGCCGAACACCACTGCACTGCCCTAAACCCTGAAACACCAGCCCCTGCACGACCCCCTACACTGCCCGAACACCATTGCACTGCCCTAAACCCTGAAACACCACCCCCAGCACGACCCCCTACACTGCCTGAACACCACTGCCCTAAACCCTGAAACACCACCCCCAGCAAGACCCCCTACACTGCCCGAATACCACTGCACTGCCCTAAAGCCTGAAACACCACCTCCAACACAACCCCCTACACTGCCTGAACACCATTGCTCTGCCCTAAACCCTGAAACACTGCCCCCAGCAAGACCCCCTACACTGCCCGAACACCACTGCACTGCCCTAAACCCTGAAACATCACCCCCAGCAAGACCCCTACACTGCCCGAACACCACTGCCCTAAACCCTGAAACACCACCCTAGCACGACCCCCTATACTACTCGAACACCACTGCACTGCCCTAAACCCTGAAACACCACCCCCAGCACGACCCCCTACACTGCCCGAACACCACTGCTCTGCCCAAAACACTGAAACACCAGCCCCAGCATGACCCCCTACACTGCCCGAACACCACTGCACTGCCCTAAACCCTGAAACACCAGCCCCAGCACGAACCCCTACACTGTCCGAACACAACTGCACTACCCTAAACCCAGAAACACCACCCCCAGCAATACCCCCTACACTGCCCGAGCACCACTGCCTGCACAGCCCTAAACCCTGAAACACCAGCCCCAGCACGACCCCCTACACTGCCTGAACACTACTGCACTGCCCTAAACCATGAAACACCATCCCCAGCACGACCCCCTACACTGCACGAACACCACTGCACTGCCCTAAACCCTGAAAAACTACCCCCAGCAAGACCCCCTACACTGCCCGAACACCACTGCACTGCCCTAAACCCTGAAACATCACCCCCAGCAAGACCCCCTACACTGCCCGAACACCACTGCCCTAAACCGTGAAACACTAGCCCCAGCACGACCCCCTACACTGCCAGAACACCATTGCACTGCCCTAAACACTGAAACACCAGCCCCAGCACAACCCCCTACACTGCCCGAACACCACTGCACTGCCCTAAACCCTGAAACACCACCCCGTGCACGACCCCCTACACTGCCCGAACACCACTGCACTGCCCTAAACCCTGAAACACCACCCCCAGCACGACACCCTACACTGCCTGAACACCACTGCACTGCCTTAAACCCTGAAACATCACCCCCAGCAAGACCCCCTACACTGCCCGAACACCACTGCCCTAAACCCTGAAACACCACCCCCAGCAAGACCCCCTACACTGCCCGAACACCACTGCACTGCCCTAAACCCTGAAACACCAGCCCCAGCACGACCCCCTACATTGCCCGAACACCACTGCACTGCCCTAAACCCTGAAACACCACCCCCTGCATGACCCACTACACTGCCCGAACACCACTGCACTGCCCTAAACCCTGAAACACCATTGCCCCTGCACGACCCCCTACTCTGCCCGAACACTACTGCACTGGCCTAAACCCTGAAACACCATCCCCAGCACGACCCCCTACACTGCACGAACACCCCTGCACTGCCCTAAACCCTGAAACACTACCCCCAGCAAGACCCCCTACACTGCCCGAACACCACTGCACTGCCCTAAACCCTGAAACATCACCCCCAGCAAGACCCCCTACACTGCCCGAACACCACTGCCCTAAACCCTGAAACACCAACCCCAGCAAGACCCCCTACACTGCCCGAACACCACTGCACTGCCCTAAACCCTGAAACACCAGCCCCAGCACGACCCCCTACATTGCCCGAACACCACTGCACTGCCCTAAACCCTGAAAGACCACCCCCTGCATGACCCACTACACTGCCCGAACACCACTGCACTGCCCTAAGCCCTGAAACACCACCCCCAGCACGACCCCCTACACTGCCCGAACACCATTGCACTGCCCTAAACCCTGAAACACCACCCCTGCACGACCCCCTACACTGCCCGAACACTACTGCACTGCCCTAAACCCTGAAACACCGCCCCCAGCATGACCCCCTACACTGCACGAACACTACTGCACTGCCCTAAACCCTGAAACACTACCCCCAGCAAGACCCCCTACACTGCCCGAACACCACTGCACTGCCCTAAACCCTGAAACATCACCCCCAGCAAGACCCCCTACACTGCCCGAACACCACTGCCCTAAACCCTGAAACACCACCCCCAGCAAGACCCCCTACACTGCCCGAACAACACTGCAGTGCCCTAAACCCTAAAACACCACCCCCAGCACGACCCCCTACACTGCCCGAACACCACTGCTCTGCCCAAAACCCTGAAACACCAGCCCCAGCACGACCCCCTACACTGCCCGAACACCACTGCACTGCCCTAAACCCTGAAACACCACCCCTAGCACGACCCCCTACACTGCCCGAACACCACTGCACTGCCCTAAACCCTGAAACACCACCCCCAGCACGACCGCCTACACTGCCTGAAAACCACTGCACTGCCCTAAACCCTGAAACACCAGCCCCAGCACGACCCCCTACACTGCCCGAACACCACTGCACTGCCCTAAACCCTCAAACACCAGCCCCAGCACGACCCCCTACACTGCCCGAACACCACTGCACTACCCTAAACCCTGAAACACCAGCCCCAGCAAGACCCCCTACACTGCCCGAACACCACTGCACTGCCCTAAACCCTGAAACACCAGCCCCAGCAAGACCCCCTACACTGCCCGAACACCACTGCACTGCCCTAAACCCTGAAACACCACCCCCAGCAAGACCCCCTACACTGCCCGAACACCACTGCGCTGCCCTAAACGCTGAAACTTCAGCCCCAGCAAAACCCCCTACACTCTGCGAACACCATTGCACTGCCCTAAACACTGAAACACCATCCCCCAGCAAGACCCCCTACACTGCCCGAACACCACTGCACTAAACCCGGAAACACCAGCCCCAGCAAGACCACCTACACTGCCCGAACACCACTGCACTGCCCAAAACCCTGAAACACCACCCCCAGCACGACACCCTACACTGCCCGAACACCACTGCACTGCCCTAAACCCTGAAACACCACCCCCAGCACGACCCCTACACTGCCCGAGCACCACTGCACTGCCCTAAACCCTGAAACACCACCCCCTGCACGACCCCCTATACTGCCCGAACACCACTGCACTGCCCTAAACCCTAAAACTCTACCCCCAGCATGACCCCCTACACTGCCCGAACACCACTGCACTGCCCTAAACCCTGACTCACCACCCCCTGCACGACCCCCTACACTGCCCGAACACCACTACACTGCCCTAAACCCAGAAACACCACCCCCAGCACGACCCCCTACACTGCCCAAATACCACTGCACTGCCCTAAACCCTGAAACACCACCCCCAGCACGACCCCCTACACTAAGCCGAACACCACTGCACTGCCCTAAACCCTGAAACACCAGCCCCTGCACGACCCCCTACACTGCCCGAACACCATTGCACTGCCCTAAACCCTGAAACACCACCCCCAGCACGACCCCCTACACTGCCTGAACACCACTGCCCTAAACCCTGAAACACCACCCCCAGCAAGACCCCCTACACTGCCCGAATACCACTGCACTGCCCTAAAGCCTGAAACACCACCTCCAACACAACCCCCTACACTGCCTGAACACCATTGCTCTGCCCTAAACCCTGAAACACTGCCCCCAGCAAGACCCCCTACACTGCCCGAACACCACTGCACTGCCCTAAACCCTGAAACATCACCCCCAGCAAGACCCCCTACACTGCCCGAACACCACTGCCCTAAACCCTGAAACACCACCCTAGCACGACCCCTTATACTACTCGAACACCACTGCACTGCCCTAAACCCTGAAACACCACCCCCAGCACGACCCCCTACACTGCCCGAACACCACTGCTCTGCCCAAAACACTGAAACACCAGCCCCAGCATGACCCCCTACACTGCCCGAACACCACTGCACTGCCCTAAACCCTGAAACACCAGCCCCAGCACGAACCCCTACACTGTCCGAACACAACTGCACTACCCTAAACCCAGAAACACCACCCCCAGCACAACCCCCTACACTGCCCGAGCACCACTGCCTGCACTGCCCTAAACCCTGAAACACCAGCCCCAGCACGACCCCCTACACTGCCTGAACACTACTGCACTGCCCTAAACCATGAAACACCATCCCCAGCACGACCCCCTACACTGCACGAACACCACTGCACTGCCCTAAACCCTGAAAAACTACCCCCAGCAAGACCCCCTACACTGCCCGAACACCACTGCACTGCCCTAAACCCTGAAACATCACCCCCAGCAAGACCCCCTACACTGCCCGAACACCACTGCCCTAAACCCTGAAACACCACCCCCAGCAAGACCCCCTACACTGCCCGAACACCACTGCACTGCCCTAAACCCTGAAACACCAGCCCCAGCACGACCCCCTACACTGCCCGAACACCACTGCACTGCCCTAAACCCTGAAACACCACCCCGAGCATGACCCCCTACACTGCCCGAACACCACTGCACTGCCCTAAACCCTGAAACACCAGCCCCAGCACGACCCCCTACACTGCCCGAACACCACTGCACTGCCCTAAACCCTGAAACACAACCCCCAGCACGACCCCCTACACTACCCAAACACCACTGCACTACCCTAAACCCTAAAATACTCCCCCAGCACGACCCCCTACACTAACCGAACACAACTGCACTGCCCTAAACCCTCAAACACTCCCCCAGCACGACCCCCTACACTACCCGAACACCACTGCACTGCCCTAAACCCTAAAACACTCCCCCAGCACGACCCCCTACACTGCCCGAACACCACTGCACTGCCCTAAACCCTAAAACACTCCCCCAGCATGACCCCCTACACTACCCAAACACCACTGCACTGCCCTAAACCCTAAAACACTCCCCCAGCATGACCCCTGCATGACCCAAACACCACTGCACTGCCCTAAACCCTGAAACACCACCCCCAGCAAGACCCCCTACACTGCCCGAACACCACTGCACTGCCCTAAACCCTGAAACACCACCACCAGCACGACCCCCTACACTGCCCGAACACCACTGCACTACCCTAAACCCTAAAACACGACCTCCTACACTACACAAAGACCACTGCACTACCCTAAACCCTAAAATACTACCCCCAGCACGACCCCCTACACTACACAAACCACTGCACTACCCTAAACCCTAAAACACTACCCCCTACACTACACAAACACCACTGCACTACCCTAAACCCTAAAACAATACCCCCAGCACGAACCCCTACACTACCCAAACACCACTGCACTACCCTAAACCCTAAAACACTACCCCCAGCAGTACCCCCTACACTACCCAAACACCATTGCACTACCCTAAACTCTAAAACACTACCCCCAGCAGTACCCCCTACACTACCCAAACACCACTGCACTACCCTAAACCCTAAACCACTACCCCCAGCACGACCCCCTACACTACCCAAACACCACTGCACTACCCTAAAACACTACCCCCAGCACAACCCCCTACACTACCCAAACACCACTGTAATACCCTAAACCCTAAAACACTCCCCCAGCACGACTCCCTACACTATCCAAACACCACTGCACTACCCTAAACCCTAAATCTACCCCCAGCATGACCCCCTACACTACACAAACACCACTGCACTACCCTAAACCCTAAAACACTACCCCCAGCACGACCCCCTTCACTACCTAAACACAACTACACAATTTGTTACAGGCGTTGCAACGCAGGCCTGTGGTGCTTACTGGAAGTACTTGGTGGGCTAGTTGGGCCCCAGGGACCCTCAGGATTCAAGGTGACCTAATCCCCCAACTTAAAACGCGCCACGGGGCGCGTTTGCACAGTGGTGAAGGGAGGGGGCGGGGCCTCAGGTGACATGTGCGCAAACACGCCCCTTGAATCCTGAGGGACCCTGGAGCCAACTAGCCCACCAGGTACCTTCAGTAAGCACAACAGAGTTGCGTTGCAGAGAGGTGAAAAAGGTGCGTGGCCTCGGAACGCCTCTCTGCAACTCAGCTCTGTGGTCCTAACTGTAGGTACCTGGGGGGCTAGTTGGGCCCCAGGGACTCTCAGGATTCAAGGGGACTTAATCCCGCAACTTAAAACGCGCCACAGGGCGCGTTTGCACACGCGTTTTAAGAGGTAGTTTTAATCCCCCTGCCCTATTATGTACTAGGGACTTACAGAGGAGGTCATGCTAATCACAGGGGTACCCCAACGCATAGTGTTCCCTAGTGTATGTAGGTGTTTTCACTGTATTCTAAGTGTCTTTTAGCATAGCACTGACTCTGGTTAGTCAGAGTCAGTTACCACCAGTACCCGTCTGAAAAAGTTGTGGGCACAGGATGATTTTGCAACATGGCCTCTTTCTGCTCCTCTGTTGGTTCTTTCTGCACATCTTTTGCTTCTTCCTGCACTTTTCTTCGTCTTTGTGGACTTCTGTTGCTTCTTTCTGCATTTCTTTTGCTTCTTTCTGCGCGTTTTTTCTTCTTTCTTCACATGCCCTACCTCTGTAGGCATAGTTAGAAACTAGCATTTAAAAAACCTTTGAAATTCACTTAAAAATCATAGGTTTCAGGCACGTTATAGTTAGAAATGAGCATTTAAAAAACCTTTGAAATTCACTGAAAAAACCATAGGTTTCAGACACGTTATAGTTAGAAATTAGCATTTAAAAAACCTTTGAAATTCACTGAAAAAACCATAGGTTTTAGGGACAGTTATAGTTAGTTGGACATTTCACTCGTACAAAACCATAGAAATTCCCCCGTAATAGTTAGTTCAGCTAACTATAACTCGCGCCCCCGCAATGCACTGCTGATGACGTCACATATTACATCACTGATGACATGGTCAGTGACATCACTGATGACATCTCAAATGACATCACTGATGACATCATCCATGTGATAATTTCATGCATCTTCTCACACCCTAATATAGCTTTTGATACACCCACTCTAAATTACAGACTGCCATTCTCAAAACCATACACACTCCAATACCAATAACTACATACCCACTCACTGATTCTTAGGTCTACACACACACATCTACTCACTCACCCGTACAGTCACTCATACTTACAGTCACTCAGTACAGGACTATCATATGCACTCATACACCTATATAAACACTCACACACCGCCACTCATCCATAGAGGTACTCACACACCTAGTCAGTCATGCAAAAATTAATCACACACCCATTTACTCACCTATACAGTTATACACACACCAGCTCACTTACTCATACAAATACTAGCACATTCTTACGCTCTTATACAATAACTGATACAAGCACACACGCATCCATACAGCCACTCTCACAATCACACACTCTCACTTATAGCCATTTAAATACTCTAACACACATATATACTGCCTTTTACATATGTAGTTACTCGCACATGTACCACTGAGATATACATTCACTCACTAACACACCCATACACACACTCACCCACCCAAGCAGTCCATCACAGATGCACTCTTGAAATCATGCACCCAGTGAATCACCCACTCACACATCTATGTACAGAGTCACATACACCCCACCCACACAAACACTCAGGCAGCCATACAGATACTCAGAGAACCAATCAATAACCCATATAGACACTCATGTAGCTATTCGCAAATCCATGCATCCACTTACACACCAACAAACAGACGGATACAGACATTCACACAGTTTAGTCACTAACCCATGCATTCAGTAAGATACGTTTAATCACTCACTTGTAGAGTCAGTCACGCACGTACTAAATCATCCATTCAGACACTTAAACACCCACTCATTCTTCAATACGCCTTTCCCTATATATATTAAACATATTTAAACTTTACAGAAACACACAGTCACTGGATGATGGCATCAGTGATTTCATTTGAGATGTCATCAGTGATGTCATCAGTGATGTCACTGACCATGTCATGAGTGATGTAATATGTGACGTCATCAGCAGTGCATTGCGGGCGCGAGTTATAGTTAGCTGAACTAACTATAACGGGGGAATTTCTATGGTTTTGTACGAGTGAAATGTCCAACTAACTATAACTGTCCCTAAAACCTATGGTTTTTTCAGTGAATTTCAAAGGTTTTTTAAATGCTAATTTCTAACTATAACGTGTCTGAAACCTATGGTTTTTTCAGTGAATATATATATATATATATATATTAGCAGAAATAAGCATGTTGTGCTTTACTATTATTTGTTCCCTTCTAACAGATGTGCCTGTGAAGAAGGATGTGCATGTATTATCTTATCAAGATTAACAAAGAGTGCATGATGCATCCCAGTTCAGAATATGAGATAATAAACACATTGATAGTGCTCCAGTATGGGCAGGTGTTGAGTCATAGGTGTAGATACTTCTTGTGACCTATCACCCCAAGAGTTGGCAACTGACAGTCACTACTGTCTAACCCCCTTACCCCGTTCCCATGCAAAAACCAGAATTTAGCCATCTCATGTCTCTTTAAAAACAGCTCAGTATGAGCAATTTCTTTCATGCAGAAAATGACACCAGAGGTCATGAGCAGGTGAAAAGTTTCTCTTTTGCTCTCCACCAGCAAGCTAATGCAACCTCTTACTCTGAAAGGGCGTAGCCATAATTCATTTGCAGACTATGGGGCTGATCACGATGATGGACGGACTTCAGTTCGTCTGCATCGTTTCATATTTGGGACCTCCCACCTACAAGGCAGCAGTCCCACAGTACGAATTACGATGTGACCGCCACCAAGGCAGTTGCATTGCCTATTTTTGTACTGCGGCGGATGCTGCGGTCTGCAACACCTGCCGCAGTACAAATCAAAGGCAAGTCATATACCCCTGCACTACGTGGCAGGCACCATGGTGCTGGGATATGTAGGGGGGGCACATGTCCCAGCCCCAGGGATAAAGGGGGGCCTGCTACGGGCCCCCAAATCTGTTTCTGCCAGCCGTTTCATGGCGGGTTGACTGCCGCGGAACGACAGACGGAAAAGGATATCTTAATCCCTACGGCAGGCACCACCGCAATGCAGGGACTAGTGGTCGTTCTGCCACACTTCTGTCCGCCATTTTAATATGGCAGGCAGAAAATCTCATTACGATGGCGGAAGGACCGCCACCGACAGCCTGTCGGTAGCGGTCCCTCTGCCATCGTAATCAGCCCCTATATTATTTGCATCTTCAAGGATTGCAAGAAATTCATAAAATGGAAGACAGCCTAAACAAAAAAACATAATCTAGAAATCCAACAAAGTGAAAATGGTAATTTCAAGGAGCATTGTATTTTGCTTCTGCAAAAAGTGTTTGTGCCTTTTTCTAAGAAGAGGTATGTTATCAAAAGACAGTTCATATTTTTTAGAGACCTGCAGTCGATGCTAGGCACATGAGGGGAGGTAAAGGGTGGCCATTGCTTACATATCACTGTTTCTCATCTGTGAATCTTTCTCGTTGAGATTTACTTCCAGTGTTGGAGTTTTCCACAAGTCACTCTCAATGATAACACCTGAGTACCTCAACAACATTTGGTATCTCCCCTCAGAGCTTCTTTGACCCCTAGGATGATAGGGTCGGTGAGTCCATCAGCAACAGGGGGCCCCTGGCTCTGTGCATTTAGGAGGCCTCTGTCATCAGTTATTTCTATGCTTGTGTCCAGCTTCGGGACTCAGCGATTCTGAGAATATACATTTTATAGATATAGTACCTTGTTTCAAATGGCTCTTCATGCAAGGGAGCTCAGGTGTCAGCAGCCCATCCAGTTCTGTTTTAATTTTTACTGCGCGAACTGGTATGCAAACCCCCAGACTCATAATGGGAAAGTACAAGTATCAGAAAGCAACGAGAAAACCAGGCCTGGATGAACTCCTCACAGCTACCATGGGTCAACATGAGCGCTATGCTTACAGTCATATTTAATAAACACAGGCTGGTCTGGATCTTATCTTCTTTGAGGCTTTGTAAAATCCGATTGCCTCAGGAGATCTTTGGAGGTCGGCATTTGCCAGAACCTCAGGGCAGCAATGAGACCCACTTGCTTCCAGGAGAGGCTTGAGAGATTCTGTGTACCAAGGGCACGTGCCCCTGAGCTGCCCCAAAGAATCTGGGGCATCATTTACGAAAAGTGTTGCATTGCTGCGTGAAAACAGCGAAACAACACTTTTCAGTGCACCCTCCTTGCGACACCATGGATGCGCCGTATTTACTGTACGGCGCTCCATGTCGCAAGGATTTACAGATACGTCAGTATTTCTGACGTATCTGTAGGCGCAAAAGTGACGCATTGCTGGGGTGTGCCTGAAAACAGACGCATCTCCAGCAATTTATCCTTTCACATGCGGCAAGCCCCATGTGAAATTGCCCCATGTGAAAGGGCCTACATCAGTCTTACGCCTGCTGTGAGGCAGGCGTAAGGATTTGACAAAGTGGCGTCCATTAAAGTGTCGCAGTAAAATCTCATAGATTTCACTTAGACACTTCTACAAGCCTTTTTTGCGGGGGAACGCCCTCCCTGCATACATTATACCTGCAGGTATAATGTAGCGCAGGGCATTACAAAGTGACGCATCTGCCTAGATGCTTCACTTTGTAAATATGGCGCAACGTGGCGCATTTTTAAGGCCACTGCAGCAACACAAAAGTGACACAACGGCGGCACAAAGGGCTCTTAAATAAGCCCCCCGGTGCGTTGCTGGAGCCCCCAGTGTCCGAGAACCCTGGCTCGGAGATGGAACATATGTTGGAACACTTATTGGACCAGAGGTCAATTAACTACATAGTACCCTGCTTTTACCCAAAATCAAGACTAACCTGCTTCACAATAGTTCCTTTTTAGTTCTCTAAAAAAAAGTATTCTCGAGGGCCACAGAGGGTTGAAGAGGGTTCTAGATATTGACAAATATTTGTTTATTGTCTCCTGCCCATTGCAAAGGATAGTTTTCCACTTTAAGCATATGATCTGTGGCAATCACATTGATTGGTATTGAACTCACTTAGAATTATGTTTTGTTTCATCTACCTGAGAAGGATGAAAGGCTAAATTCGCCTTGAGCGGGATTAAAAGCTGCAGCTGGCAAGGACTGTCCAAATTTCAATGTGGGTGAACACTAGCCGTCCCAGTAGGCTCAGACAACTGGTACCCAAACATCCCAGGTCACAGCGACCAGAAGAGGACTGCGGTGTAGAGACAGTTAACCATTTCCCAACACCAGCCATTCAGAGACAGGGACAAGTAGAGAAAGGTTAGGATTATCTCAAAGCCAAACCCATCTCAATGGCACAGTTACCTCTGCCCATCACGCCAACATTCAGATCACGGGGACACGGTACCCCACTAATTTAATGGTACAATCTATCTCTCGAGCAAAACGAAAGGCTCCTCGACACACACGTTTATCTTGTCACAGCACTAGACATGGTCTCGCCATCAGCCCCCCGCGATCTCGGCCCCAGGGGTGAAGCCATGTGCATGTTTACTGTCGGGAAACGGCGCCTCCTGCTCTGTGGTTGGGTTTCACTGCGCAAGCATGTGAGCTGTCGGGAAGCACGGAGAAGATGCAGCAGGTTACTCAAAAATACTGGACATGCACATTCCAAAAATGCGAAGCTCCTTCCAGGAAACAAAGGGTAATATAGGATATTTACCGTGGCTGAGCTACTAATCTAGTCTCAATGACTGCACTGCTCAACGTGCACATGTCCCAGGAGGGGTTGCATGCATCAAGGGATGGAGGAGTCAAAGGTCAAAGGGTAGCTCTGGTGCAAGGGTATTTTGCTGTTTGTGTACCCACTCTCCCCCCACTCCCTGTCCATATTTCATTTGTCGCAGTCAAGTGCCATCTTGTGGTAAACTGTGGTGGACCTGTAAGGCACTTACCTACAATGACCTTCAGTAGCTCAGAGCGTGTCACTGGGGGACGCTGCTCAAATAGGTGCTGCCTGTATGAACCGGGGGCCAATTTTTTAATTCTTTCATGTAGAGCAACACAGCAAGCCAGCTTGCTGTACTGAGTGACAGGGAAAGGGAAGGAATGCGCCGTATTTACCATTATACGGCGCATTCCTGTCCTAGCACTGGTGCACTTTTGGCTGCCTAGCGCCAAAGCAGGCACCCTTGCGTCATGGTGCAAGGGTGCCTGCGTTGTAGACAGGATTGTTTTTGTGCAGGAAGGGACACCTTGTGGCACAAAAACAATTCTGAAAGGCATTTTCCTCTTTATGTGTGTGCTGCAGAATGCATAGAGAATGAATGAAGAGATTTCTCCTCGTTATGCCTCACCTGGCGAGGCGTAGCATTTTGATGCATGCCCAGGTCTACCACTAATGGTAAATCTGGGAATGAACTTAAATTCATGGGTAGATGTGTAGGAACACCCTTGCTCCACCCATGGAATGCCTCTCTGCTGCAGAGTAAGGCAAGGCAATACCCTAGATTTATCAAGCCATGCAGGACCGCGCAAGGTGGCCCTGCGCAGCTTGATAAATCTCACTTAGGTTTTGCACCAACCTTGCGCCCCCTTGCGTGGTGCAAGGGCAACTCAAAACCTTCATAAAACTGGCCCCAGATGTTTTCTTATAGCAACAGGAAGGGATGATGTAAAGATTTCCAGGTTCCAGGTAAATTAATAATGTGTTTGCTGGAGCACTCCCAATCCACTAAGATGGGCTATTTTCAGGCATTTTGTATAAATGGGTGCACGGCACTGTGGTGTGCGGAACCCTGAAATTTGAGATACCCCAAAATTGACCTCAATCAGAATGCCCAGAATTCACTGGATCGGAGATCGTGTTAAAACTCAGTTTCATGAGGCGATGTGTCCCCACGTTAAGGCATCTCCCAATGCATCAAAATATCAGCAATACAGTTAACTAAGTACATGGACCCACTCAATAACTGAGTTCTAGATCAGTGAATAGTTAAAGGGTTTTATTACAAAATTAAAAAATAAGACGATACACAGTCAATGCCATAATATCTCTCAATGTGTAGGGCAATACAGGGAAATACAAAATTAGAAATTAGCCTAAGTCCAAGTAGGCATCAAAATCAGAAGAGTATCTGCAAGTATCCCTAGTAAAACAGGAATGTCTCCCCCACCCCCAAAATCGAGGGTTTTTAGGCATTATTTTTAAATATGAAATTAGCAGAACTGCAGAATGATGGTGGTGTGAGCAAATGTATACGTTCACCAGCAAATCAGAGCACAGTAAAATTAAATGCCATATTGCCTTAACTTCTAAGCACTATCACACTACATGAACAATTATGCTGCCCACTCTATGCCAACATCATCTGGAGATGCTGAAATAAACATGAACAACAGTGTGGCATATGAATGAAGAGGGCACAATGATCTAGCAGAATGACCTTGATGAAAGTGTTGCAGTTTTGTGACTGGGCTGGGGAGAGTTCATCCAAGGCAGGATGAACAATGACAATGGAAATAAACAAACAATAATTGACTTGAATTTGTGCTGTAGGAATAACAGGCAATTAGCTATGCAAGGGGAAAGACATGAGTGACAAGATTCACACCCATCTTGGAAAAGATGGCGTTCAGGCCCAAAGTGAGGCCTAGTTAACAAGGGTCAGAAAACACACACTTCTACACATCATAGAGAATTAATTCCACAAATAACAGTTCTATATCAATGTGTACATGTGTAATCAAATGTGAAAATATGTTCTACATGATGTTAATGATGCACAAATATATAAACACCCAAAAATCCTTAGCAGCTCTCCTTCTGTGATTATTCTATAATCTCTAATAACACACAAATTAATAAAATTAAAATAATCAGTAATTTATAACACAGCCTGCATTCATGTTTTGTTTCTTTCAGTTGATTCTTCCATCTATTTTGGCTGGTTATAAATACGATCCTTGACATCTTCCTTTTCATAATCATTCCACTTTCTCTTTGAAAATTTTCCTTTATCCTTAAACCCACATTTTAAACACAAATACTATAGAATTTTAACAAGTGAAACAGGACAGTTGCACAAATCATTGCAATTTTCACAGGAGTTAGGATTAGTCTCAATACACTCCCTCCCAGACTATCAACCCATTCACAAACCTTACTGAAACCTTTCTGTATATCACTAAACCAGGACCCTACTGCTTCCTACAAGCCATGCCCTTCTATAGCTTAGACTTTAAAAGAGTTGTTAGTTATGGTACTCACATATGCATTAATAACACTACTGTCATCTGGTATTTAGGTGAAAAACACTGTTTAGCCTACAGTACCTTGCAAACACTGCCCTCCTTCACAAGAAGGATATCGAGCTAGGCAGTTTTGCATAATCATTGCACGCATAGCAATTGTAGGAAATTAGGTTACTAGTTGAGGGGGTGAAACTGTACTCGAGCAGAAACCACAGCTCTAGTCAGGGTGAAACACAAGCAAACCCCAAATTAACCTGTGATCAACCCTTTGATTGCTTGGCACAAAAGTAGTCAGGCTTAACGCAGAACTAATGTTTAACATATGTTTGCAACACTTCAAACAGTAATAAAGTGAAAACAAAACACAAGAAAAATCCCAACTCAATTTAGAAAAATAGAGTAAAATGTAATAAATTATTTGACACCAAAACAATAAATATCCAATGAGTAGAACCAGTGATATGCAATTTTAAAGATTAAGTACAATTAGTGCCTAAAACCACAAAACGCCAACTAGGGTTATCTGGTTGCGCCGGACCAGGACAAAGTCACTAGTTCAGGCCAACTGTGAGGGAGCATGTGCCGTATACAGGGATGAAGATAGGCAGCTGGGGGGGAGGGGCGCTAGAGGGCGCACGGCAAGATGGCTGCGCATTAGTACAGCTCTGCCGGCCGATCCACAATCCGACATTTATCCGACCGAAATAAGGTGGATTAATAAGCCAAAAGGGAACCAGAGCTAATGTATGCAGCTCCGGACAGATGTGAGGCAATTTGCAAGCGCCAATGAATTTGACATCGCAGTAATCCCGCGGTGAATCTGCCGAACCTACAAGAGCAAAATAGCAGCCGTATGCGCTTGGGAGACATCGAGCGTACATCACTGAGAGGCTGCCGGCTGGGAGAAAGACGCCTGTGTGCGTAGTGACGCGCCTGCTGTTCCAACCCATGTCAAGTGAGAGGAGGACCGGGGGCCGGCCTGCTGCCCATTGCTATGCACCGCTGTGTGGAGGTCTGTCCGAATCGGGGCGGCGGGGCCTGGCGGGGGAGCGGTGCAGATCGGTCTGCTTCGTGGAGCTCGAGGCATCGCGGACGAAGGAGGCGGGAGGTGGCACAGAACGGACCTGCTATGCGCCCTGAGGAAACAAAGTTAAGCCCTGAAAGTGTGAGTTGCAGCGCAGAACTGGTGCGGTGAGTGGGCCCGGTGGCTGCGCTGGGGCCTGGGAGTACAGAGATAAGTGTAGGCCTGGGAGGGTGGCTGTGGCCTACGGACCTCCCCGCGTGAACAGGTGGCGGGCTGGTTACCGAGTCGGCCTGGGACGCCAGAGAGGAGGGGGAATACTGCATGGTGGCCGAAAACGAGGAAATATAATAAGAAACTTTAGAAAAAAAAAAAGAACTGAAGGCATCAGGTCGCACTACATTGTACACAAAGTAGCGGCTGCAAGTTTAAGGTGCACTCCCTCACACCGATGTGAGACAAAATTGCAGTGGCATCGGACGGGAGTGAAGGGAATATTCCAGCCTGGGAAGCGTAATACAACAGGCAGCAGCTGGCGGTAGCTGCAGAAAATAGGACATAGCCGCTACGAAACCAGAACTGGCATGACAGCGGGCTGCAGCTTATAATAGAGGCTGGCACGTAAGGCAATCTAAGTATAAAAAACTGTCTGAACCGCAAGCTCTATACGTGAGGCTGCCTGTGTAAGACGACGCAGCGAGTGCAGTATCAACAGAGAATTGAAAAAGGTGAGCATTGTCTGACCGTGGCACACAAGTGCGAGGGAAAAGAAAATGGGGAAAACTGACAAATCTCAGCCCTGTCTCACGTTTAAGATGCGGAAACCTAGCAGGTCACAATCAAAGACTGCCTCTGACTCGGAGGCGGAAGCCCCAGGGGCGGCTGCCCCCTCCCTGGAAACAATGCTTCTAGCAATGCAGCGTAGTCTACAGTCAATAGATGGGAAGATCGACGCCCTAAATCTACGAATGGACCACATGTCTGCAATGCTGGAAAAACAAAACACCAGAATCGGAGAGGTTGAGCAGAAGGTCTCCAACACTGAGGACGAACTGAATACGATCTCCAGTAAATCTCTAAACATGGAAAAGGTCTTGGCGCTTTTACAGGTGAAAAACAAAGATTTGGAGGCGAGGTAAAGAAGAAACAACCTCAGAATTACTGGTCTGCCTGAATCGACCAACACAGGTAAAATGGAGACCTTTGTGGAGACATTGATCAAAGATATTTTTGGTGCAGACAACTTATCCCCAATGCTGATAGTGGAGCATTTACACCGTTCACTTGCAGCTCGGCAGGTTCCTGGAGCAATGCCGCGCCCCATCATTGCCAGGTTATTAAACTACAGGGACCGTGACTCTATCCTACGTATGGCGAGAGAGAAGGGCTACATAAGTTACCAGGGAAACGCATTGGCCTTTTACCCGGGCTTTACGATAACGGTGCAGGCAGCAAGGAGAGAATTTGGGACAGTAAAGAAACTACTGATGTCAGAGGGTATTCCCTACGCCATGCTGTATCCCGCTCGCCTCAGAATTGGCTCAGAGGGGGCTTTCAAGATCTTTACCATCCCAAAGGCCGCACTTGAGCACGCTAAAACATTGAAAAGGCGCAGGCGTGAATCTTCTAACGACTCCGATGATGAGGAGCAGTGAATTTATCCACACGATGTGCGCTTTATGAAGGGAGATGTGTTGATATGTAAGGTGCTCCCTGTATGGTGATGTCCACAGTGACTCTTTTCTGTTTAAGGGCTGCACAGGTTCAAAATGAGCTGTTGGTTTTATTGTTGCTCTAGAGTCTTGGAACTATGACTGTGATAATATATCAATGACATTGGACAGATCGGCCACCTCCCGATCTCTTGGGCGGCAACTTGCACTCTGGCGTTCCCCAATGGGTGTACCCCGTATGTTCATTATGATACTCTGTTCATGGGGGGGTTGCTTTTGTTAAAAGGGGATGTCTTTAGCAAGTTGGGGGTGCTGAAGTGGGTGGAGGGATGTTGGGGAGTGGGGTGCTGTGGCAGGTGCAATTCTGTAAAGATACAACCTTTGGAGAAATACAATTTGCATATGTAGCATGGTTGGGTAACAACTATTATGGTATTGATAAACTGCAGGTCTGGGTAGTACTATAAAGTTTCTCACAGGGAACGTACGCAGACTTAACAACCCCAAGAAAATCCGTTCTGTTTTAGCTTATCTGGATAGGATGAATGTGCACATCGCTTTCCTACAGGAAACACATCTAACCAAATATACTGAGAACAATGTGGGGGCCCAATGGGCTGGGGTGAGAGTAGCTGCCTCATACTCCTCTTATTCCAGAGGTGTGATGATCCTAGTCAAGAAAGGTACACCGTTCACTATGGTTAGATCTGAGGTGGACGAACAGGGTAGGGTGGCATTGATTCTGGGAAAACTGGGGGGCACGACTGTACTATTGGTGAATGTATATGGACCCAATGTTGATGATCCTGCCTTTTTTAACGATGTATGGCGACGTATTTCTATGTTTCCTACTGTAACTGTGCTCTGGGGTGATGATTTTAACTTATGCCTGGAAGCGGATCTTGACTGCTCACAATGCGCTGGGGGGGCGTGGGAAGCAGGCATCAGTGGCTTTGCTAGAATTGATGAATGCTGAGGGGATTAAAGACATATGGAGACTCCGCAACCCCGTAGCCAGGGAGAGCACATTTGTCTCCACGGTGCACAGGTCATGGTCTAGGCTGGACTACTGGCTGGCACCCGAGGAGGCATGCCCCTGGACAGTTACAATTAGTCATTTGGCGAAAACACTCTCTGATCACTCCCCTGTGCTGCTGGAGCTGCGTGTTCCTGAGTGTGCGAGACCCCCATTTCAGTGGAGACTTCAGCAGTCCTCTCTGACAGACCTTGTGTTCAGGAACACAATTGGGAACGCTATCAGAAACTACTTTGCAGAAAGTGAGGGAACAGTAGACAGTGCAGGGACACTATGGGAGGCCTTCAAAGTGACGATCCGGGGGGCGTGCATAGGAGCGCAGGCTGGAGCCTTGAAAGATCTCAGGCGTAGAATCAGCGGGTTCGCAGCGCAAATATTCACGTTGAAATGGGAGTACGAATTGAACCCCGCACCAGCAACACTTGCTAAAATCAGAGACCTTGTGACTGAACATAACCAAACGGCCGATCAAGAGATTTTGCATAGATCTAGACGATGTAAAGCGCGGTACTATGGGGAAGGTGGCAGGCCTAGTCGCTCGCTAGCTCAAAAGATAACAATGCCGAGGGGTCAGGAAAATATTATAGAGATGTTGGATGGGGAGGCTATTGCGCGACATTCTACATCAGATATCAGTAAGATTCTTTGGATTTTTACTCCGAACTCTATGGGGACAGGCCACCAGTTAACGAGACAGAGATCTCCACTTATCTGGATGATATTGCTCTTGGGTGGCTTTCTGAGGGCCAGAGAGAGTATTTAACGCAACTTTTTGATGTGGAGGATGTAAAGGAAGCTATAATGTCCCTCCCCACATGCAAATTATCTGGCCTTGATGGGCTACCAAGTGAGTTTTATAAGGCCTACATAGATGAGCTAGCACCCAGATTATTAAATGTTTATGCCGAAGCATACGAGACGGGAATACTGCCTCCCACGCTAAAAGAAGCGCTAATCGTCACATTGTTAAAGCCTGAAAAAGAGGCGATAATGGGAGTCCTATAGACCTCTGTCCCTGATAAACATAGATGCCAAACTTCTGGCGAAAATAATTGCAAATAGGCTGCAGCCATTGGTCCCAAAACTGATCCTTCCAGATCAGTCAGGGATTGTACCAAAGAGATCTACGGCCCATAACCTGCGAACCGTCTTTACAGCGCTACATTACTTGAAGTCAGACTTTCAGGCGGTTGCAGTGCTGTTAGATGCTGCAAAAGCCTTTGACTCCTTACAATGGGGGTATATGTTCACTGTCTTACAGAGAATGGGCATGCCACCATTTTTCCTGAAATGGGTGAAACTGCTGTATGTTGAGCCAGTGGCCCGACTGCGGGTAAATGTGTGGATCTCGGATGCCTTTCCAATCAAGAGGGACACAAGACAGGGATGTCCCCTGTCTCCGATGTTATTCTCTCTAGCGCTTGAGCCTTTAGCCTGCAAAATCCGCCAAAAACACGCTAACGCCGCTTTAAGGTTCAGACAGCGACCACTTGTTGTCTCCCTGTACGCGAATGATATGATGTTGTACGTGCGTGAGCCTGCCACGTATCTTCCGGCGCTGCTGCGAGAGTATGTGGTGTTTGAGAGATATTAGGTATCAAGGTGAGAGAGAGGAACAAGAAAGCTAGTTCTCTTCCCCTGAGAACGTATGTATAATCAAAAGGAACTAGCCAACGCAGAGTAAGCATCAAAAGGTGTGTTTCGCAGAGAAAAGAAATACTATTTCTTATGAAAGCCCTCACCCACCAACCTAGTTGGTGGCATGCTTCATCATCGGGCCCCACCCGGTGGCACTGAGCGTGCCCCGGGTGTGCTACGATGCCTGTTTACAGCGGAGCGGGTATTTTGGTGATTGAGTGTGCAGTGATGGTGTGTGAGTGTAAGTTAAAAACTGTCCTGGGGTCCCACTACCCACAAGGGTTATTTTATTGGTGGGCCTTTGGCAGTATTAAAAGCAAGGCGGCGGATGTGTACGGAGTTAACTATGGTCTCCCACATCCATTATGGTCAACATGTCTCAGCCAGGCCTTGGATATGATCTGGCTTTCTTCAGGACCTTTATGTGTAAAAAGTGATTAAAGTGAGGTCAACTAAAAGTGTAAGTGACCCGATATGTGCTGCACTTGCTAAGGTGAAATATGGGTAAGAGGGAGTTCCCTCTAAGGTTTTATACCTGTGGTGAGATAAAAACACAAAGACAAAACGAACAAACACACAATTATAGAGATTAGCTTCAATAAATGCACATATGACTTATGTGGTTCTATGCCGTTGTGTCCGTGCTATAACCAGATAATTATACGGTGGTGAGGTACAGATTGTGACGGGACAGATGATTGCCATTGTCATCAATATGCGCTATTATGTGCAAAAGTTCAATAGCGGAATCATAACGTGCATCAGTTGACAATTGTGCAAAGAAACGTAAAACTCTTACTCTTGTAATTATCAGAGAAAAACCTCATAAGTATCCGGCAAGGGGGTCTGGCTTATAGTCACACTTTCGTCAAAGCTCAGGACCCGCATCAAGACCAACTTGGTTGCATCGGATCTCCGTCGGTGTGAGCCCTCGTTCGGCTCGAACATTAAATACCATCCGCGTCTGCTCAGGTGGATGCAATTCTTGGCTAACGCGAGTAGCGTCTGTGGGAGGAAGTCGACATAAAAGACAGACAAAGGCCCTCGCTATGTGTATATGCGGGGCTGGTTGTGCCCGTAATAAAGGGGCGTGTCCCCCTTGTGAAAGGAAAGTTATACGGCCATCAGCAAAATTGGCCGTGTGGAAATTATTATGTATAACTAGTAGCGGATTTACATTTACCCTGTTGAGAGTGTTTGCAAATATTTAAAAAAAGGTAAAAAGGGTAGACAGACTACGTGTTTTTAATTTATTAAAACTGGTGTACAACCTACGTAGTGTAGTGTGTAGTATTTACAGACTGAGAGAACAGAGAAAGAGGCGCTCGGTGTGTATAACTTGTGCCTATAATAGTAGCAACCACCATTTGTCAGCAGATGTTGTATTAACAGGACGTGTTGCTTGGCATGCTGTCTGTGTATCTGCACTGTATTTAAACTATAGGAGGCGTTATGCCAATGGAGGCAGTTATGTTATCTTGTTGCCCTTGGTGTTCTGCCACGACTATAATTTTATGTGTTCAGGTTATGCCAGGGGATATTATCGTTCAGCCCATGTAACTGAGTTGATAGACGGTATATCCAGCATTGTTCTTTGTTAAGCAGAAATTTGTCGTTGCCGGTGTTGTTGCACTCAAAGTGTTCTACCACTGTCCAAGACATGTCGTTAGGGGTGTGTCCTTTTTGTAGGTAGTGGTCCGTCATTTTGCTGATGTTCTTTTTGCACCGAATAGTACTACGGTGTTCCACGATTCTGGTTCTCACTTTGCGTGTCGTCATGCCAATGTAGCGAAGTCCGCAGGGACATTCAATCAGGTAAACTACATTGGCTGAGTTGCAATTCGTGTGCTTCAGTTGTCTCCATATTTTACCGGGTTCCAGGTCTAGTGCCTTGGTTGGTCGTGTCAAATGCAGACACTACAATTACCACATGGGTAATGTCCGATCACGGTAGGTAGGCCCCAGGCGTTAAGGACTGAGTTTGTAGTTGTATTCTTGAGCATCCTGGGTCGTGTACATACTAGTCGATCTTTGAGGCTACTAGCTCTCTTGTATGCAAACAGAGGTTGATCCCAGTTCCTGAATTCAAGATACGCCAGTTTTTGCATATTATTTTGGACACCTTGTTAGAGGCCTCATTGTAGGTCGTGACACATGTTAAGGGGGCTATTGAGTACTCACGTGTATTGTCCTCCAGAAAAGCATCCCTATTCTGGTTGCGGGCCCGTTTTTTGGTAGTGTGTACAATTTTGTCGGGGTATCCTCGTTCGTGTAACTTCTTGGCCAATGTTGCTGATTGCTTTTGGTAATCAGATGTCTGGCTGCAATTTCTTCGTATTCGGAGAAATTGGCCGAAGGGGAGGTTCTCTCTGAGTGCCCGAGGGTGGAAACTGTTGAATTGTAACAATGAGTTCCTGGCCGTCGGTTTGTAGTATGTCGTAGTTTTGAGAGTGCCTGCCTCTGCTTCAATAGCTAGGTCCAAGAATGCTATACTGGTCGAACTGGCTGTGCTAGTGAACCGTAGGTAGGGGTCCCGTTCATTGAGCCAGATGAGGAAAGTAGCCAGAGTTGCTTGGGAGCCAGACCAGATCATAAAGATGTCATCGATATAACGACGCCATAACTTGATGTTATGGGTATGGGGATTGGCAGCTGATAGTATGTGTGTTTGTTCAAAATGGTGGACGTAGAGCCCCGCCACACTGGGGGCAAAAATGCTGCCCATCGAGGTGCCATTAGTCTGGAGGTAGAATTCTCCTTCAAACTCGAAGTAATTCTCCTTCAGTGCTAGAGTGGCACACTTTAAGATGAAGTCTCTGGGGGTGGTGTACTCCCACGGGGTCTCCATCAGTATGTCATGCAGAACCTGTAGAGTGGCGTCTTGTGGGAGACTAGTGTACAGGCTCTCGATGTCTAACCCCACTAAGAGTTGTGTGGTGGGATCAAACCTCTGGTCCTTGATGAGGTTGAGAAGGTGTTTGGTGTCTCGGATATAGGTAGATGCCTTCTGTACCAGGGGGTTCAAAAAGAAATCACAGAACCGGGAGAGGGGTTCTAGAAGAGAATTGATCCCCGAGACAATGGGTCGTCCTGGGGGCGGTCTGGTCTCTTTATGTATCTTGGGGACAATGTAGAAATATGGCACCTTGGCATTTCTGGTGCATAGGTAGTCTGCCTCCTGTTTGGAGATGTGCTGGTTCGCTTCGGCGTGCTCCACCACGGATTTGATTGTTGCTTGCAATGTCTTGGTGGGATCATCCTTCAGGCGTCTGTAGTTTCGTGAGTCATTGAGTAACCTCCGGCATTCGTTGGTATAGTCCTGTTTATCCTGAATCACAATTCCTCCCCCTTTATCAGCCAGTTTGATAATTATGTTGGGGTTCTCCTGTAGTTTGTGGACTGCTTCTCTTTCTTCTTTGGAAAAGTTGTTATAGGCTTTTGGTTGGTCCAAATTATAGTCGTCCAAGGTGCTGTGCCTAATGCACAAGGCTCTGAATAGTACCGGTCCGCCCTATTTTCAAGAAAGGTTCTCCTGGTACACGCCCAGCAGAATTCTCAGATCTAGCACTGCGCACATGGTCATGATCCCAAGAATCAATCGAGTAAATTGGGTCAGAAGAACGCTTGCTTACTTAGGGAGAAAGTTATGGAACTCCCTTCCCCTTGCTCTCCGGTCACAATCTAGCCTGCAGATATTCAGAAAGCAGCTAAAGAACTAGCTGTTCCCACTTTAAAAAACAGAGTAATTTGACTTTAAACTCAGCTTGATGTGTCCCTCCTTCGGCTCTTGATCTGCTCAGTGCTAAGACACCTTCGGGTAATGCGCGCTTTATAAAACATTTTCATTCATTCATTTATGTGCAAGTGTGGTAGGCGACAGCGCCTCCCCCTTATCAAGTCAGAGATGGCACATCCTCCCAACACCTATTCTACCTTTGTCTCACTGTCTGGGAGTAATACACAAAGACCAACTGCCAGCTGCACCAAATTATATGACCCAGGATACAGGCTGCAGGCACTAAATGGTTGGGACAAGAAAATAGCAACTTTCTAAAGGTGGAATTTTCAGGATTGTGACTTAAAATCAAACTTTACCATTAAAGAGAGTTTTAAATTATAATTCTTTAGACACAAAAAGCCATGTTCCTGCCTGCTCCCAACTAAAAGTTATAACTTATTAAACGTATAAGGTAACCCAATATTATCCACTGGGAGAGGCAGGACTTGCAGTAGTGAAAAATGAATTTAAGAGTTTCTCACTCCCAGGACATGTAAAAGTTAAAAGTACATGTCCAACTTTTTTAATACACTGCCCCATGCACCAGGGGTGGTTTCGGGCTTACCCTATTGGTGACTTAAATGTATTATAATTGAAGGTTTAGTCCTTACAAAACGTTTATTTTGCTAGGTTGAAATAGCGGATTATACTGCACACACAGGCTGCAATGGCACACCTGAGGCATGTTTAAAGGGCTACTTAAGTGGGTGGCACAATCAGTGCTGCAGACCCACTCGCAGCATTTAATTTACAGACCCTGGGTACAGGTAGTATCACTTTACTAGGGACTTACAGGTAAATTAAATATGGCACTTGGGTGTACGCCAATTTTACCATGTTTAAAAGGGAGGGCACAAGCACTTTAGCTTTGGTTAGCAGTGGTAAAGTGTGCAGAGTCTAAAGGCCAGCAAAAATGAATTCAGGAAAAACTGGAGGAGTAAGGCAAAAAGTTTGGGAGAAGATCACCCTAAGCCTGATAGGTTTAACAGCAATTTACTCAGCCAGCGGTATTGGAAGCACTCCAGTCCACAAGCGTAGACAAATATCTAATCTTTACATCATTTACAGCCACACCTATAGATGGAATAATAGCCCTTAATATATCTGATACAAACTATCCACTCTCTTCAGACCTGCAGGATCATTTACTCCACTTATGTGATAATACTAGGAAATACTAAAGCAAGATAACATGAACCCACCCAATTATATGGCAGGTTGAAATAAGCAGACTTACCTCACTCAAAATCTCTCTCTCTCAGAATTGGTTCTTCATCAACCAGAAAATCACCATTCATAACATAACGTCTTTCACATTCACTCTCACCCACATATTCACCTGTAGGTTCATGATGCACCATACACAACTAATCCTCTTTCACTCTCTATTCTCAATCTTGGATGCAAATTTGCCAATCTAAATTCCTCTTCAGAGTTAATCTGCTGTCTATTCGCCTCATTTTCCAACCTGTCACAATTTTTACTCTTCTCTCATTGTATTCTTCAACAAACTCACTCTCTTCATTACTTAATATGCACACATATTCCCTGTTAGTCGTATTAATTTTCTGCTCAGTTTGTACAACTGTATTTAGGAGTTTACCGTATTTTAACACATTTTTGACATCTTCAGAGATAGACAGACCTTCCAGTGAGAATTTGAAATCCGACAAATAAGGAGATACAAATTCATGATTGTTAAAAGATACTAACAAACACATTGCAAGAAAGATCTTAAGACATCAGAAGCTGTAATTAAGTAGCAACTTCACCTGCAGAAGAGAGGAGAAAACTACGCACAAAACAATCTTTGACCCCCATAATATCCACATATTCACTCAACATATTAATATAGATAATATCATGAAATCCACTAACTAAGCTTTCCCTGTATGTCAGTGTGTTAGGTTGAACTTTATGATGTACTGTAGTTAATTCAACCACTGTGGAGTCCTATCCTACCAGAGAAAGGAGGCACAACAACAAGCTAACTAAAACTAGGGGGGGCGTGGCCAGCTAAGATGGCCGAGTAGACGCATTAGTGCGGAGCTCCGACCTGCTAGAATAAAAATCCTGCATTAATCCTGGCGGCAGTGGGAGCATGGCCCCAAGAATCGTGGCGATTACCCACCTAGACCCTGGTGAGTCAGAAAACGGGGCGTTTAGTCGCCAGCAGCACCGGGAGCAGTACAAATACGGAGCCCGAGAAACGGGGAGTGCCTGACCCCGTGATGGCGATGCCTGATCCTGCCGCGATGCAAGAATAAACCCGCGGGGGAAAGAGCAGTGCAGCGGTGATCGGCTGCGAGTGCACCCGGAGGTGACGGTGAGGCCCGTGAGAGCCTAGAGCCAGCTGAAGTGGAGGAGTGCGGCCGAGATATGACGGTGCGGCCGGGAGGCCTAAAAATCGAGGTAGGCCCATCGGAGGCCTAAAGTGATCCCCATGTGCTGGCCCAACCCCCGATGAAGCCTGGGGGGGGCGAATTGAAGGACTGCCCCCACGATCGTGACGGCTGACCTCCTTGATTTTGGAGAACCTGCAAACGTGGTGCCCAGCCGCCGGCGGATCGAGAAAGCGGCGAGTTATGAAGCTGGTGAAACGGGGAGTGCCCGACCCCGCGATGGAGTTGCCGGACCCAGGTACGCGGTATGAGTGAGTCGGCAGGGGGAAAGAGTGGCGCATCGAAGGCCGACTGGAGGTGCTCCTGAGGGCGGCGGTGAGTCCTGTGAGAGCCTGGACCAGGCCGAGCCTGAAGGGTACGTACGTAAGGCCGGGGGGCCCATAAATTGAAGTAGGCCCATCGGAGGCCTGTCGCAATTCTCCGTGCACAGGAGCAGCACCCGAGGAACTCCAGGAGGGGGGCGCATTGAAGGAGTGACCACGTGGATGGTTGGAGGACCGGGCCGCCATCAAAAAGATCACTTAGCCCTGCGGAGGAACTCAAATAACCAAAGAAACAAAGCCAGAAAGCTAAGATAGTGTCAGCTTTGGGAGAAGTGGAAAGGTCGAACAGGCCTCGGACCCCCCCTACACGCCAGAGGCACGCATAAACAGCAAAGAGGGCCATCACCCTTCATCAGTTGTAGTGGGCCTGGAGAAAAATCATCCCTGAGGCAACGAACCTCTACAAGGTCATAGAGACTGGTTCGATCACGCTAAAGGCAAGTCGAGAGACCGCACGCGGTTCCTTTTCCATGTTAGAGGTACAGGGCCACGGAAGTCGGGTCTGCTAGGGGCCCGCATACTGGAAGAATAGAGCTTGGAAGCAAGATACGCAGTATGCCGCAGGTAAGGCCTCCTACGCAGGACAGTAAAGACAACTACATTCTGCGCCCCCGTAGATGACATCAAGACGTGGTCCCAACATGAGCAAAGACAAGCCAACGAGGGGAGGACAAACTAATAAAATTGTACAGTATACAGTAACAGGACCCGGCCTAACGGAGCAGCCCAGACGGGAACCGAACGACCCGACCACTTCCGGCACGATGGCCCAAGACAAAACAGATATTCTGAATGCCATTAGAGACTCCCGGGTTCGCCCTGGAGTCAAAGATGGATACCATGGCAATGGATATCAATCATTTGCGCCTTGATCTACGGAAAGTATCTGACAGAGTCACTAACACGGAAGAGGTCAATCCGCTTCGCACAACAGTCTCGGCGCTCCAGACCCAAACCATTTGCCTGGAAGATAGAGTGGAGGATGCCAAAGGGCGTTCGAGAAGAAACAACCTCAGGTTCGTGGGATTTCCCGAAAAAGCAGAAGGACCGGCGGCGGATATTTTCTTGGAAGAATGGATTACCGTGGCCATGGGAAACATCAGACTCTCCAAAGTTTTTGCTATTGAAAGAGCCCACCGTGCCCTCGGACCCCCGCCGAGCCCATGTGCTCCGCCTAGAGTGTTAATAGCACGTCTGTTCAATCACAGAGACAGAGACATAATTCTTCAACATATCCGGGTCAACGGCCCGCCGAAATACGAAGACCGGACAATCCAAATATTCCCGGATTATACTAGGAAAGTGCAAGAGCTCCGGAATGGTTATCTAGGAGTTAAAAGGTGCCTCCGAGAACATAATATTAAATACAGTCTGCTATTCTCTGCAAAACTACGTGTATAGTATAAGGATAAGGTCCACTTCTACGACACGCCACAGGATGTGGTGGACTGGATGGAATCAATAGGACTGGCAGGACCAGATCAGAATCAAGGTTGGCGAGAGCAGCGGTCGCGCCGTCGCCGGCAAAGAGGACAACGACGGGAAAGCTTGGAACAACGACTCCCTCCGCAGGAGGCACCGGGGCCCGGACAAATTCTAGTCAACACGGGTGGTACATTGCGAACAGAATCGACGACTATTCAGCTCCAGAATCAGTTTTCCCCTCTCTCCTTGGTGCATGAAACTCAATCTCAGTCAAAGGGGACCACAGAAGGATAAAAAGGGACAGAAGAGTTTATTCTGCAGATTAGATGAAAGGTCAAGAAGGTGGACGAGTGTCGATAAAGAACTGTGAGTAAAGGATAATCCGGGGGTCGGTCCTAGATGGTGGCTGGACTATAAACTGTTTCTAAGTTCTAAGACAGGTATAAGGGTGAGGAATGGGTGGGTACCTTATGGAGATAATATTCCTTACGGGACGCTATGCTGCATGGCTCCGCCACAAAGGTTCATTAGGACTTCCCAGCCGCCTCCCCCACGTGAGTGGCCTTGCGGGGTTGACAGGTCCGGCGGGGTCCCACGGGGTTCGGTGGCTGGGCCTCAGTGTTGATAGTTATCTAGATAGACACATAGACATTGAAGTTGGACATTTTCATGCCGATCTAGTTGGGGTAGTATTATAGCAATAAAGTATAAGGGATAAGAGTGGAGGGTGGAGGGAGGGCAAGAGGGGTGGGGCGGAGCCCCAGGTCCTTAGGCCATGCCTATGGGGGGTAGGGGAGGGAGGGAAGGAAGGTTGGGAAATTGCAGTGTTGGGAATACATCCAAAACCAGCAGACAAATCAGGAGTTCTGGGACACAGAGGGAAAGATGTACGGTTGCTATTTGGTGGTGTTGGGTGAAACACGGTCCTTCAGAAAGAGTCACACAGAAACTTTGGGTCAATTTAATGTCACGATGGATCGAGGAAATACCTATAAATTTCTAACATGGAATGTTCAGGGTCTGAATAATTTTGTAAAATGTAACAGTGTATTCACCTACATGAAACGTTACAGGGTTTCAATAGCTTTCCTACAAGAAACACACCTCTGGGGAGACTGCCTTAAGTATGTTCAAAGACGCTGGAGGGGTCAGATATTTGAGACGTCTTACTCAGGGTTCTCCAGGGATGTATTGGTGTGGGTGGCACCGGGGGTCCCTTTTAAAATGACTCATGCCAAGCCAGATCCTAATGGTAGATTCGTAGTGGTCGAAGGCACGTTGGATGGTCATAACATGTGCCTGATCAACATTTATGCACCCAACAATGATGACGGAGACTTCCTAAGGTCGACCCTCAGTCAGGCCCAACTTAACCCAGACACAGAATTACTGATAGCGGGAGATTTCAACTGCGCATTTGATGGCGCATTGGATAGACTTCCACTGAAATTAGATACTAAACCCAAAGTAAGGGAGGCCATGAAAGCAATGCAATCTAACTACGGATTAGTAGACATTAGGAGACACAGACATCCACACCAAAAAACATACTCGTGCCATACACCAGCGACAAACACATATAGTAGGCTAGACTATTTCTTTAGGCAAGCGGAAACATTGTACAGGGTGGATGCAGCACAATATATGGCCTGATACCTATCCGATCACTCCCCCTTGCTAATAATTTATACACTGAATAGGCCCTGTCCCAAAATTCCACTTCGGAGAATTAATGTCGAAGCCCTGTCGGACCCGGTAAATAAAGATATTATAGATACGGAGCTGAGAGGCTACTTCAATACTAACTGGAAGACAACAAATACTAGGGCGACGGAATGGGAAGCAATGAAAGTGGTGCTAAGGGGGGTCTGCATGACAACAGAGATGGGAGTCAGAAAGGTGTTAGAAAGGGACCTACAGGAACAAGAACGCAAGTTAGCTACCCTAGAAGCATCAAATCCCACAAACATAGACGGTCTCCAGGGTTGGACAGAGCAGAGGCAAAAGGTAGGAGAGCTATGGGACAGGTTGGATAAATTCGACCGTACTAAAGTCAGGAAGCGATGGTACATAGAAGGGGACAAGGCTGGTCGTTTGTTGGCACGACTTTTAAAAATGGAAACGCAACCCAAACCAATATTGGTAATCAAGGACCCCGGAAGTCAGAGGATGAAATACATGCAGCACGAAATAAATGCTGTATTTGTGGAGCATCTGAAAAAAGTTTACACAGAACCCCGGTTAGAAGTTCCCTCCTCGACGATGGAGCCTTTCTTGGAGGGGATTGTTCTGCCTAGTCTAGATCAGGAAGCCCAAGATGTCCTGGGCTGACCAAAATGGAATCAGTAACAGCGATCAAACAGATGAAAACCTTCAAGTCACCAGGCGCTGACGGCCTGACGGCCGAATTTTATAAACAATTCCCGGAAATACTTGCAGAAAGATTACTCGAGACCATAATTGAGGCACAAGAGAAGAAGGAACTACCGAAGTCGTTACGGGAGGCTCTCATTGTGCTCATCCCTAAACCGGGGAAGGACCCAACGCTACCGAACTCATATAGACCCATATCCATGTTAAATGTGGATCTGAAGCTCATCAGTCACGTCTTGGCGTCCAGATTGCTCCCGTATATGCCCCAGATTATACATGAAGACCAATCGGGCTTCATACCCCGCAGGAATACCCTGAGAAACATCCGCTGCCTGGCACATGTCATGCAGATACTAGAAGGGAGACCGGGAAATAGCGCCCTAGCCTTCTTAGATATAGAACAAGCGTTCAATTCGGTCAGATACCCTACTGCGGCAAAATTCACCTGTCATTCTAATCAATTTCATTCGGCCTCCCGGATCGATTTTTTCCTCACTTCACGATCTTTGAAGGTTTTAGATACTACGATAGGGGCTAATCCATTCTCAGATCATTCCCTTATAACAATAGAGTTCGAAATTGAAGTGGGAGTAAAGACGCAATCCAGGTGGCAGATGGATCGTCTACTCCTGGAAGATTCCAACTGGGTAGTACAAACCAAAAAGTGGATAATCGAGTTTTTTTGTATAAATGAAGATACAGCAGAAATCTTTTCGGTATGGGGTGGGTTTAAGGCAGCAATGCAGGGACAGATAATTGCGCATTCAGCCGCCCAGTTGAGAAAAAGGCGGGTCAGGATAAACGAACTTCAACAAGCTGTAAATGACGCCATGAGCCTGAGAAATACTCTGCCACAAGGGAGTAAAGATGTTACCACCCAGCTAGAAAAGGCAAAGTTAGCCTTAAAAGAATTTTTCTTACTTGAAGAAATTAATAGCTCCAAAACTTTTCAACAGAAAGTTTATG
Organism: Calotriton arnoldi; assembly: GCA_963921515.1. Lineage (NCBI taxonomy): Eukaryota > Metazoa > Chordata > Amphibia > Caudata > Salamandridae > Calotriton > Calotriton arnoldi. The sequence continues at coordinate 2,563,999 of CAWUFW010001369.1, forward strand.
AGGAGAATCAAATGGTGGGAAAAATGCTTGCTGGGCAAACCAAATTAAAACAGGAGAAAGCCTTAATTTCTGAAATAATTGATCCCAAGACCCAAAATATATGTAGAGACAAAGATGATATAGCTCAAGTTTTTTTGGAACATTACTCACAACTGTATTCCACAAATTACGAGGTAGATGTAGACCATATCAGTAAATATTTTGATGAAGTAAATCTTCCTATCTTATCCGGCGCGTTAGCTGAACAACTCGAGCGCGAAATTTTGGCGGCTGAAATCATAGATACGGTAAAATCAATAGCAGGGGCGAAGGCCTGTGGAGCAGATGGGCTCCCAATTGAATTTTACAAGATCTTCTCTGAAGAGTTGACTCCCTTTTTGGCAAAATTATTTAATGTTGTTAAATTGGGAGGCGCGGTGCCTCCCAGTTTTAAGGAGTCCATTATCATTAGTTTTGTCAAAAAGGGTAAGAACTATAAGGATGTCAACTCTTACAGGCCGATTAGTTTGCTAAATGCGGATTTTAAGATTCTTATGAAAATATGGGCTCAACGTTTTATCCCCATCGCTCAGGTGTTAATCCACCCTGATCAGTCCGGTTCTGTGGCAGGGAGGTCTATGTCTTCAAATACCGGATTTTTAATTCAGGCTTTTGATTATGTTACTAATAATAAAATTCCAACTTTAATCACAATGGTCGATGCCGAGAAGGCATTCGACCTGGTGAACTGGGATGCACTCTTTATCGGAATGCAAAAATTTGGCTTCCCTGTTCAGGTAATTAATATGTTGAAAATCATTTATCAAGGAGCTCAAGCTCGGGTGGTAATTAATGCCAATACGGTAGGGGTAATTAGTATAAATCGAGGCACCAGACAGGGCTGCCCGTTGTCCCCTATTTTGTTTACCTTTTTCATCGAGCCGCTAGCATTAAGAATTCGCGGAAACCCTGAAATTAAACCACCAATAGAAGGGATGGCGAAAATTAAATTATTCGCTGACGATATAATTTTATACTTGCAACCAGACAAATTAAATCTTGATCTGGCTTTACATGAATTCAGTAAATACGAATTGATAGGTGGATATAAAATAAATCAAAATAAAACTGAGGTTCTAGTCCTGAATGTGGACTGTAATTTTTTACCATTGAACTTAAAATCCCAAGCTTTAAAAACAGAACCCATTAGATACTTGGGCATTTATGTCTCCAACCAATTTGAACAACTATTTAGTTTAAACTATTCAGTAATGCGTAATAAAATTAAAATCTTGCTTGATAGATGGATTCTCCTACCATTAACTTTGATTGGCCGGGTCGCGCTTATTAAAATGTCGATACTTCCCTTATTGGTTTTTCTTTTTATAAATGTTCCGTTAAAAATCAATTCCCATTTCTTTAAAGATATTGAATCAATGATCAGGGATTTTGTTTGGAATCAAAAAGCATCCAGGGTTAAGCTGCCTATATTACAGCTAGGAAGCACGCAAGGGGGTCTAGCATTACCAAATATTCGTACTTATTATATGGCAGCGGCTCTGGATCTCTCAGCCCGTTTATTGGATCCCGATGGTTTGTTTGATATGTTTTTTATGATAGAATGATTCAGGAGTCAGGATTGCAGGTTCCTATTTTTTTAAAACAGCTAAATTACCAAAAAGACCCGATATAAGACGATTCGGGACCTTTCCGATAGACTTCAGTCCTTTTTAAACAGGCCGGGTTTGGTGGATTTTATTATTTGAACTTGGAGGAGTGCAAGGTCTTTGGGCTCCAAATCCATTCTAGCAAGCTTAAGAGATGGAAGGACTGTGGTCTTGGAAAATTGGGCTCCTTCTTTATCTCACGAAAACGTATTACTTGGCAAGAGGTTTTAGATAGATCTGACAATCGATTAAAACGGGCTTTTGGAATATTTGCAGAATTTAAGTTTTATAAATAAATTTAATATGTTGTCATGCGGGTTTCCATCTGCTCAGGTCAATGCCCTTTATAAAGCTAAATTAGAAGGAGTGGGTAACTGGTATACCTTACTGAGAAAGGGTCAAGAGTCCCCTCTGGTTGAAGAAGTTCTGACCAAAATTACTCGTGAAACTGATTGTTCTTTCACGAGACAGGAGTGGGAACAGATCGCCCAGTTAGGAAGTAAGTCCCTTAGAGCTGCTAATTTTAAAAGGATGTCCTTTTTATCTCGCTGGCTGGCCTATCTTACTCCAAAGGCTCTTAATAAACGTTTTCCGGGAGTAGAAAATAAATGTTTCCGTTGCCAGCTTCAAGATGGGGGTGATTGGCTTCATATATTTTTATATGCCCGAAGCTTGAATTATTTTGGCGGGAGATCTTTACGTCAATAAGCCTGGCTATTGAAAAACGCTCAATCCCGAAGCTGAGATGGCTCTCTTTGGCATTTCTAGAAAAGATCTGATTTGTCTAAGGCCGAAGAGACATATTCAGCAATCTGTTCTTTAGTAGCCCGCTCCTTAATCCTCCAAAACTGGAGGTCTGAGGATATACCATCTTATTTAAAGTGGGTGAATAAAATGCAAAAGATAAAAAGGTTTGAGAGGCTTATGCTAAAAGAGTTGGGGCAACGAAAAAGTTCACTAATATCTGGAAATTTTTTGATAGTGGTAAGTCCAAGGATGGCATATAGTACTGTAATATGTGGCTGTTTTTTCTATTTTTATGTAATATAAAATCTTAGTACAGGTATGTTTGCACATTTATGTCGTAGGGTTTTTTTTTGCAAAACCAGTATGTCCACCAAATTAATAAAATATGTGTTTATTGGTTGGGCTAAGGTAAAATATAAAAAATAAGGTTATTTATCCCGGCTATATTATTTTATTCTGCACTGTTAGCACTTTATTGAAATGATGATTGTAGAATTGCAAATACTTGGCACTTTTTATGCTTTAATGCTTGTTTTGTATTGTTAGCATTGTTTGCACAATAGAAATTAAGGTATGGGGAACCTGTAAAAATGTTTTCTCTCCTGTCTTTTATCATTAATATCATCAAAATGTTACTTATTTATGGTAATTAATAGATCTTACCTGTTTTTTTTTAATGACTGTTTTATTATGGATCATTGTTTATTGTAGATTTCTCTTCGCCCATCTGCTCTGCTCAATAAAAAATAAAAAATTAAAAAAAGATAGGACTATATATGGCAAGTACTAGAAAAAATGGGACTAGGACAGAAGTACATCGAATGGGTTAAACTACTATACACAATCCCAATGGCAAGGGTCCGCACCGGTAGCTACGTGTCAGACAGTATAGAGCTCCAAAGAGGGACACGGCAGGGATGTCCGCTGTCCCCGTTGATATTTGCAATAGCAATGGAGCCACTAGCCTGCCACCTAAGAGTGACACTCAGGGGACATGGGATACAAATTGGACCAACAGAACATATAGTCTCCCTGTACGCGGATGACGCTTTGGTGTACCTCAACCACCCGAGGCAGTCTATGACACTATTGCCTAGAGCGCTGGATAACTTTGCGTCAGCGTCGGGATTATAAATCAACAAGTCAAAATCTCAATTATACCCGATCATCCGACCAGCAGGAGACGAAGAATCACAACTCCCGCAGTTGGAGCTCCCATGGGAGTTGGAATCAGTCCGATACCTGGGAATTCATATTGCTAGAGATAGAGACCGGTTCTATGATCTGAATATGGGTCGAATCATAAGGGGACTACACTGAAGTGTCAACTTCTGGAATACCCTAAAACTATCCCTGATGGGCAAAATTGCCTTAATAAAAATGGTGGTGCTGCCCAGATGCCTGTACGTCATGCAGGGGTCCTTCTATGAAATCCCCCGCAGAGTCTTCATAGAACTAGATGTGATGTTGACATCCCTGTTATGGAATGGGAAGCGATGCAGGGTGAGCCTTGAGGTACTAAAACTACAATGGGAAAGAGGGGGAATGGAACTCCCATACCTGGAACTCTATTATTTGGCATCGCAGTTACAGCACGCGATACAGTGGCTTGACTCGGAATCCTCTTGGGAGAGGAACCTGATGGCTGGCACATATGGGAACCAACAGTTGGCGGCCCTCTTATGAGGGGAAAAGGCAGGCCGGACATGACCCCACCCTGATACGAATAATGGCCAATATATGGGATAGAACGGTAATCAGGAGGAAGCCCTTTGCTCCGGAAGCAGATGTCTGAGCCATACTACAGTTCGCCAAAATAGAGCAAGCAATGACCGTTGAAAAGTGGAAAGAGGGAGGCTGCCTGATGTTGGCGGACCTATACCCAGAAGGCAGGTTTATAACCTATCAAGATGTGGTCGAAACATTTGATTTGGGCACTGACAATTCTTGCAATATGCAAAAATAGCAGCTACGGCTAGAGATCTCTGGCCGACCTTCCCAGCAGCCCCAGAACATTCACGAATATTAGTCACCATGATTGCTATGGCGGGAGGGCGTAAGTTTGTAACCCACCAGTATCGAGCATTGAGGGAAGATAGGCAGGGCAAGCCCCTAAAAATAGAAGAAAGGTGGCAGGAGGTGGTGGAGCCTCCGTTGACGCTTTCTGATTGGAAGAAAATACACGAGGGAGTATGTAAAGTGTCTATAAGTGCCAGATTTAAACTAATCCACTATAACATAATACATATGACGTATCTTTCCCCCAGACGGCTACACACGATCAATGCAACGCGAAACCCACAGTGCCCTAGATGTAGATACACGCAAGCCAACTTTGTGCACATGGTTTGGCAGTGCCCACGAATACAAGTGTTCTGGTCGGCAGTACTCGACCAACTTAATAGGGTGACGGGGTGGGAGATAGCGCAAGAAATCAGAACATGCCTTTTGGGGACTGATACCTAGTAATCCTAAACGCAAAACGACCAGACGTTTTTTGATATTGGGACTCACAATAGCAAAGAGACGGATAGCAATACATTGGCTGACCCCACAAGGCCCACCCATTGATAAATGGAAGGTAGACGTTAAGGAATGGGCGACGGCAGAAAAGGATCATATGAGGAAAAACAGACGAGATGAGAAACTACCGGAGGTACTATTAGCCTGGGGAATGATGATACAGGAACTGACGGCCACACCCCAGACATCGCAAATAGAACCAGGGGAGGGAGAGCAACGAGACACACAGACCTCCCAAAGTCAGGAAGGTCAAGCTACCGGCACTCAACAGGGCCCCTAAATACCGAACAACATCTTTTAGGGGGGAACAATTCTCAAAGAAAAAGCAAAATAGGAAAATAGTGTACCTAATATTGTCAGATGGAAGCTGGAAGCTGGTGGGGGTTTGAAGGGTGTTTTTCAAGTTATTATCTCCAAGTTTGGAGTTCAACAAAAAGTGGAATTGTTATTGTGAGAAGCCTAAAGGTTATAATATCACAGATAAAGTGATGTATAAAGAACTGTCAAACAATGATTGATAACTATTGTATAATGTGATGAAACAATAAAGAAATTCCAAAAAACAAAAACAAAAAAGCTAACTAAAACTATTCGTGTTATTATAAAAGTGATTAGACCAATAATTTTGCAACATTTCCAATATACTCTTTGCTACTGAGATCAAAACAAAAAGGAATTTCTTTAAAAGTAATAATCAAAAAATGAAATCAGAGCAGGCTTTAAAAGTTCTCTTTTTCTTTTTTTTCTGCTGACTAGTTCAGTTCATTTAGTTCTCAAATTCTCAAATTCTTTTCTGTGTCTGGATTCTTTTCAGCATGTAAATAATTTATGACTCTCTCTTATGGACTCTCAAGGTAGTTCTTCTTTTGGTTCACTTTCAAAGATGGATTGGCCGCAGTTTATTGGACTGTATATCTCTGGGTCTGACACGTCATCTTCTTCCTCAGATACAGATGCTAGATATGCTTATTCAGGTGAAGCATACTTTCAGTTTGGGAATCCTTTTCTTGCTGGTCTCTTAGCAGCTGTGATTCACGTTCACAGTTCTCTGAATCAATTTCAATCTCCTCACATTTTTAATTGATTCTCTTAAGTCTTTCATTTTGCCAGTGCTTTCTTTCACATGTTTTCTTCAATGTTGTCATTTCAACCTTTGCATCTTCACTTGTGAGTACTGCTGAAGCTTCTCAAATCACTGATGGACTTGAAATTTGGTCAACATCAGCAACATAATCAATCAATCAATCATGTCACTTATAAAGCGCACTACATACCCGCGAGGGTCTCAAGGCGCTGGGGGAAGAGGGGGGTGGTGCTGCTACTGATCCCTAGGAATTGTTTTCTTCCTCTAGGGGTTCTTGTGACTCAAATCTTGAACTGGAGTTTTTCAATGGATGGATCAGAGACTACTTCTTCTTGCTGCTACTCATGACTTTCACTTTGTAACAGCTCTTCACTCTGATCCTGAACTTGAAACCGGCCACTCTTGCTGGAACCTTCACCATGATATTCACCCTCATCAGCAACAATTTCTAGAACTTCATCATCTTTTCCAGTTTCACCTTCAAATTTTTCACCGCTCCTGGATCCACGCTGTGAACTTGAACTGGACTCTGTGAATTAGTGGCAGTTGTCACCACTTATTCACTCACCGTCTTCACTCCTCTTGTTTGAGCATTGTAGATCCACTGTGGGACTCCATCATACTTCACAGCAGTGTTAGTGTTGGGCCTGATCCTCATCAGGTATCGGTTTCCAGAACTTTTTTGCTTTTTCCTCCTGGGTTTTGCTGATTCTCTTATGTGGCCTTTGGGCTTTGAGCCCTCTCCCACCGCAACTACAGTGTGAAAGTGTGCGCACCCTTCCTATCCGTGTTGGGAAATGGCACTGATTCCATGTTCTGAAACACGGGCCGATCTTTTATTACAGGCCGGTGGGTGCACACTGGTATTTATTGTGGGTAAAACTCATGAGCAACATGCCAGTGTAGGCCGCTGTGAGTGCGCACCCGCACCTATGGTGCCTGTGATTGTGTGTGCCATGTGCCAATGCAGGTTAGTGCGTGCGCACAGATACACGTACTGCTTAAACCAGTGTCCAGCCTACTGTGCAGACTTGGGCAGGTGCACTGGCACCACCGGTGCTGGGAACTATGTGTCTCTCCTGCCATCGCAGGTCGGGGTGTACAGTAACGCACGCGGCCCCAGGTAGTGAGAAATAACTATGTGTGTTTTCACTACCTATGAGGCCTGCTCTGCCCATAAGCTAATATGGAGAAGTGCCTCTCTGAAATTAATAGGCATGCAGTGACTCTTCTGGCTCTTGGGTAGACCTTAGAATCCTTGAATAAGTAATTTCTATCTCTGGCACCTTCTTTTTCAAATGTTCTATCACTTCTTTGTATTTGTCAGCATTCACTTCAGAAGGAGCATTATTAGTCATAACTCTAACTGGTTCAGAGATCATCTCTCATCCAAGGCACAAATACATACTTTCCTCCATGTACTTCTCTCAAAGGAAATTCTCAAATTTCTCTATCTCTGAATCATTAGTTGACCCCTTCACTTTCTTTCCTGCGTCTGTAACTTTCCTTTTATTATTACCTTTCTTTGACTTTTCTATTATTTCTTTAAATCCCTCCAGTCCGTTGTCTTTAAATTAGATACTTAATTTGAGCTGTTAAAGTTATTAAACCTAATTCCTTTATTTCATCATTAGGCAATCCATTGTGTAATTTCTCTTTACATTTTCCATTTCACTGATGACAACCTCATAATTATTGGCCAATTCCTCAAGTTTATCATATCTCATTTCATCCATATTGTATGACAATAATTTGCTCATGTCAATTGTCCCTTGTCAATTTTCACCCGACATTCATATCTCTTAATTTAGGATATTCCTCGCTAACAGCAGTAGTACCAGGCATATCATTTGGAACCAGGGAAACAGCTGTATTTTATCTATTGGTACTCAGCAAAGATGTCATTGCATTTTTAGGCGAGGCACTCGCTGATGCACTCACAACTGTAAACAAGGTTGATCCCTGTGCTTGTACACTCGTACCATCTCCCGCTGCACACTTATCAGGTGCTATAAGACCCTTTAGGGCCCTACCACTTTCTCTGATTCCATTTGTATATGAAAGAGATCTGGAATACAAAAGATCATTTAAAAAGTTATCCTTCTCATCTGAGTCTCCTGGTTTTGTTTTTCTCCTTCTCTCCTGTTGGCTATCTTCTTATCTGTCAATTCTTTGATATTGCAGGAAAATCTCACTCCCTCTATCACATCCTCCCACTAACATCTCTCTTGTTGATCCCACTTGCCTTCAATTCATTGTGTAAATGAACCTTTCACCTGCCTGTTCATTTTCTTTCTCTACTTCTCTGTAGCCATCCGATCCCATTTGTTCAATGCTTCAAATTGTGTAAGTGTAGGTTACGGCTTTCTATCATTCATTGTTTGTCTCAAGAAACCTAGCTTTCTAATGTTAACAGTACCCTCCAAGGAAAATTGCAAGTCTTTGTCAGAAGAGGTATATTCATACCATTCAGAAATCCAGGTGCATGTATAAAAACCAAAGTTTGTTATCATCTCGTATAGAGGTGTTCCTTTAACAGGTGACCCGCTGTGACAGATATGCTACAAGCTTTAGGCTTTTTCAACACAGCATCCATTATTTCCATTCAAAATAATTCAAAAGCGGCACAAAACAAGCAAGCGAACAACAGCAAATCACAGCGTGGCTATGCCAAAGGTTAACCAATCACAGCATGGCTTTGACAGCAACCAACCAATTACAGCGCAACTCTGTGATGATGTCTTACCAATCTCAACATGACTCCTTGACTAACTAGCTAAGCACAGCGTGACTTCTTTGTGAGTAGAAAAACAATTGCACAGCTTTTTTCAATAAACACCCACTAAATAAACTTAAATAAATCTTGTCTGATCAACCTAAATAGGAGAAAATCAGCAGATTAGATTAAGACAAGTGTAGCAAACAACAAAAACAAGACTAGCACCTTTGCAGCACTTGTCCAACCCAATTCACGTCAAGCAGACTCAAGTCTAGCGGCAATTCACCTTTTGTTTAATATATTTACTCCCATGCACCGAGGAGCAAAGGACACCAACCTAGATTTGACACGCAAACTCCAAAGAAAGAAAACATATTAATTCAGGAAACCCTACCTGTGTGCGTGCATGCCTCTCAAAACACCCTATCTTCATGCAGACAAGTTGGACAACAATATCTCGAGATCTTGGATTTCAATAAATCCGATAATCAAACCAACCAATAATAATAATTAAAGATCTTTTGACGCAATTGATAAATAAGAGCATTACATCGGAACCACAGTGATCAAACGACCAGTTAAACCCTTAATCAGCGTTGTGTAACCAAAAGCCTCACATACAGCACAACAATCCAGCATGCAACACAAGGCTCAACAACTTAATAACACATCAAAAGCACTTTCAATCACCAGAATCGTTCCACCCTATTCATACCTACAATCCAAGTCTTTCAGGAACAGCACTGCGACTCCGGTTCTTGGCGAAATCAACCAGGAACAATATAAACAGGAAAATCCACTAACAATAAGGACTGGGGAAAAAGGGATTTCTAAAGCAGAAAGAAGGTGCTCTTTAATGTGGAACCATCCTCTTCTACCAAATTGTGTGGACACATGGAACCCCAAAATTTTAGACACTCCAAAACCTCAATCAGAATGCCCACAATTTGATGCATAAGAGGCCGTGTTAAACCTCAATTTTATGAGGCAATGTGTTCCCGTGTTAAGCACCTCCCAAATATCAGAAATACAGTCAATTAATTAAATGGGCCACTCAATAACTGAGTTACGTTATGTTATGTTATATGATTTATAAAGAGCATGGCTGTGCCGGCAAAGGGACGTCGCAGTGCTGACTGCCAGGAAGAGAGGATGGAAAAGGAAGCTACCAATAAGCGAAAGAGCCAGGTCTTCACCACCCTTCTGAAGGCTAGAAGTTTAGGAATGCTTCTGATGGAAAGAGGCAAAGAATTCCATAGGGTTGGCAAATGCACCCTGAATGACTGCTGTCCCGCTCTGGTTCTGTGAAACCGAGGGACTCGTGCCAGGTGGAGGTCGGCCAAGCGTAGAGCACGTGTTGGGATGTAGGTACGACATAGATCACTCAAAATCGCTGGGCCTGAGCCTGCAAGAATTTATTGAGCGTAGCGCTTTAAAATGGATTCTCTGCTCTATGGGCAGCCAGTGAAGGCGGCGCAAAAGGCAAGAGACCAAGCAGTGCCTAGGTAGGGCAAACAGCGTGCGGGCTGCAGCATTCAGGGTGCGCTGCAGGCTTTTAGTCACGGACTTGTTGGAGCCAAGGAGCAGACCATTGCAATAGTCCAGCCTGGCTAGAACAGTGGCTTGGACAGCTGGTGAGTGTGGGGGTCAAAAAGACCCAATATGGGTTTGAGGCCGCGCAGCAAGCCAAAAAAGGTACCTGCGACACTCTTGGCATGATCTTCAAAGGTAAGGGTGCTATCAACCCAAATGCCTAGATGTTTTACGAAGGTTTTTGGCAGAGGGGGAGCGCCAAGCTTCGGAGGCCACCAACTGCTGCCCCAGAGATGGGAGTCTTTGCCTAGTAGGAGGATCTCAGATTTAGTGGAGTTCAGTTGGAGGCAGTTAGCCTCCATCCAGGCGGAAATGGCGGTCAGGTCCTCCTGAAATTTAGTGGCATCCTGGCTAGGGTCCTTGGTAAAGGAAAGAATCAGCTGCGTGTCATCCGCATCTGACACCAGGGAGATGTTACGGGCTTTGGCCAGCAAAGCCAGCGGCCGAATGTAAACATTGAAGAGGGTAGGGCTCAATGCTGAACCCTGGGGAACACCGCAGCGAAGGGAGTGAGTATGGGAATGAAAAGGGGGGGCGATGACTTGAAAGGACCTGTTGGTCAGAAACGATGTGAACCAGGCGAGGGTTTTGCTGGTGATACCGATCTCTCACAGTCGAAAAAGCAGGATGTCATCAGAGACCGTGTCGAAAGTGGCACTGACATCAAGTAGAATCAGTGCCGAAGTTCTGCCCTCATTCAGGGATGCTTTGAGTTGCTCAGTGACCGCTAGTAGAGCTGATTCTGTACTATGACGAGGCCTAAAGCCATTTTGAGAGGGATCTAATATATAACAGGATTCCAGGTACTGGGTCAGAATGGTGTTCACATGAGATTCCGTGATTTTAGCTAAAAAAGGGAGCAAAGAAATTGGGCGGTAATTCTCAGGTCTAGAAGCATCTAGAGACGGGTTTTTCAATAGTGGAATTACTTTCGCATGTTTCCAGGATTGCGGGGACCCTGCCGATGATATGGATAGATTGATGAGTTCCAGGCAGCTTGGTAGGAGGCAGTCTTGGAATTTAAGGAAGAGTTCCGGTTTAAGGGGGTCATCTGGAGATCCAGATTTTACCTTGGTAAACAAGGCCTGGAGGCCTTCGATGGAGATTAAGGGGAGGGCAGGAAGGGAGTGAGTCTCAGTGCCAGTAAGGTAGCCTTCCAAGGGGTCCAAAGCAGAACTCTTAGAGCAGAAGCTGTTATAGATACCCTCCACCTTACTAGTAAAATAGGTGGCCAATACCTCACATTGGGCATTAGAAGTTATGGTATTTTCGGGGGCCAAAGGGGATTTCACCATCTCCTTTAAGAGAGAGAAGATCATTTTAGAGGGGTTATTGCTGGTATTGATTTTATTGGCAAAGTAGTCAGCACGGGCTTTCCGGACCTGTTTATGATAGGCTTTAATACCCGTTCTATATTCAAGTTTAGCAGTGGAGCTGTATGAATGTCTCCAGGTGCGTTCCAACACTTTACAGTTCTTCCTGGCTGTTATGAGTGATTCATCAAACCAGACATTGGCCTGTGCTTTCTTGGGATGAGTCCATTTGGCCGAGACACATTTGTCTACAGCCTTATTGAATCACCCGCTGAAGCAGTCATTAGCCATCTCGATATTAGCAGGTAATGCCGGTTTCAACGGGCCAAGAGTGTCTCGGAAGGTAGAGTGAACTAATTTATGCCAGGGGCGTTTATATAGAGGGTTACAGAGAGCCTGGGATTTAAGAACCTGCCAAGTGTATCGAGAAAAGGACGAGATTATGGTCAGTCCATGACATGGGTAGCGGTGGCGGGACCTCAAGGAGCGGGATGTTGGAAAAAACGGTGGCCAGCCTCGTGTGTGGGCCCTGGAACCAGTTGAGATAGTTGGCACGCTGCCATGTCTCCTAAGAAGTTGCGAATGTCAGGGTCATTATGAGACTCTAAGTGGAGATTCAAATCTCCGATGATAGTAAAATTGGCTGATTTAAGTGCTAGTGCAGTTGCAGCATTAACTACTGCCTCTCTAAAAAATTTGGACGGCCCTGGGGGACGGTAAATAAGACAAGCTTATTAGAACTCCCCAGGTTACTTGTCCCGAACCAGACAAGGGGAGTAGGTGGTGGTTAGCTCAGATCAGTGACGGCTGGCAACTATAGAGAGTGGAGAGGCGGGCAAATGGTTGGTGAGTGCATAAAATAAATATATTAATAAAATAAATAAAAAGTTACTTACCGTGTTTGCTGCACGACACGTCGGGCTGGACTGTTCCCACAATGAACAGGGTCAAGACTGATTTGCATATGGCTGGGTCCAAACTGGGGTGGTGTGGTGGGCAAAAGAATGATGGATTATACCAGATCTTTGTGACTGGGGGTGAATGTTTGCATTGTCCAGCATTCCGTCCATCAATTGTTTCTTTTGCATTTGTCACCCTGAGTGGGACGAGTATGCCCAGACGTGGGTCCCGTGCTCTCCATGCCACTGGAGTCAAGCTATCCTGGCTGATGAGGGGTGAAACCCCGAAACCGGTCTCAGGATGCTTGTTTCCAGTCTAGGGAGGACCTGGCCTGGCAGTTCGGGCTGGACTGTTCCCATTGGGCGCAGGGTCAAGACTGATCTGCAGATGGCTGGGTTCAAACTGGAATGGCATGGTGAGCAAAAAAATGATGGATTTAGGCCCAGATCTCTGTACTGGGGTGAATGTATGACATTGTTCTGCATTCTGTCCATCAATTGTTCTTTTTGCATTTGTCATCCTGAGTGGTACGGGTATGCCCAGACGTGGGTCCCGTGCTCTCAATGCCACTGGATTCAAGCTATCCTGGCTGTCGAGGGGTGACATACCCTGAAACCGGTCCTAGGATGCTTGTTTCCACTCTAGGGAGGACCTGGCCTGGCAGTTCGGTCTGGACTGTTCCCATTGGGCGCAGGGTCAAGACTGATTTGCATATGGCTGGGTCCAAACTGGGGTGGCGTAGTGGGCAAAAGAACGATGGATTTAACCCAGATCTTTTGACTGGGGGAGAATGTTTGCATTGTCAGCATTCCGTCCATCATTTGTTTGCTGTAACACATATTTGTTATTGGCTTGTGTCATTGTCCTTTGTAAATGCTGGCTTCTGATTCATTAATAGGCTTGTTAGTCCCTCATTAGTACCCTCTTGTCTTGTAACCTCCCATTAGGACTGGCCCTTTTACTTCTTTTGTTACACAGTATGTCTTATTTAGTCTGTAAGCACTATTTTCTTTAATGAGTTTCTCCTACTGCAGGCACAAAATGCTTTCCTGCAACATTCAGCGCGCCATGCGCACTTTCACTTTCCAAGCAGCCAGGGCCTTACTGGCCATAGCGGGCACCGGGCGTTTCCCTGATGGGCCGCCAGGGTGGGGGCCGGTTTTGGGCTCCTGGGGGGCCGTTTTTGTTACAGGGCCGTTTTTGCAGCACAGCTGCAATATCGCCCCCTGTAACAAAATCGGCCGAAACCGGCCCTGACAAACAGCTCGGCCGCACCCCCAACCCCCCGGGGGGCCAGCCGAGCACTTTGCCAGGGCCGGTTTTGGTTCCCAGTCCGGCCCTGCAAGCAGCCCGGGACAATGGCGGCCACTTCTTTGAAGTGAAATAGGACTCGCATTTAGAAGAGATTGAGCTATTTGGCATTGTAAATGACAATGCCTTTTATTTATGTGTTAATTATCAAAACAGATCAATAAAAGGCATTGTCATTTACAATGCCAATAGCTTAAATTCTTGCAAATGCGTGACCTATTGCATTGCTAATGCTTGTTTTTTCACTGTTGGCAGCTCTGCCTCTGAAAGGAAGTTCTAAGGGAAACGTTCTCTGTCCTGCGACAAACCACGGCCCAAACCAGCTGTTTTTAAACATTAGATGTTGCTATTTGCTTTTTTTGTTCAGCAAAAACAATTTTCTTTCCAATCAAAATTTGTCGACATACTCAGCTTGTGCAAAGCAGCTATTGAGGTCAGTGCCTGCGCTAGGCAAGACTCCCTAACAAGGCCTGCCTTCCGTCGTGTTGATTAGAACAAGCAAGAGACACTTTATCCACTTTAGATTCAGTATATTCCAAAATACCTGTAGAAACTAAGAAAACAAAACCGAGACAGGCTGTCCTGAGTCAAAACCGCAAGAAAAGGGTCAGAGACGGTCAGGCCTGGGTTAGAGACAAGCTATCTTGGGTGAGAGGCAGACTGCCCTCGGTCAGTGGGAAGACTTGGGTCAGAGGTCAGCCTGAGGTCATAGAGTGTTCTGGTCCAGAGACAAGGTAGCCATGAGTCAAAGACAGGCGGCACAAGTTCAGAGCCCTGTTACCCTCAGTGTTACACAGGCAGCAAGGGCCCAGCGACATCCTGCATTGAGTTAAAAAGAGACCATTATCGATATGAAACAAGCAGCAGTGAGCCGAAGACCTGTTTTCATGGGTCAGAGAGAGGGAGTTATCGGTAACAGACAGGCCACCAGAGTGATAAACAGGCTGCCATATGTCAGCTGTCAGATTTAGACAGGAGTCAGAGACAGGTTACGATGGTCCAAGGCAGCCAGCTATGGGGCAGAGACAGGCTGACCTGTCAGAGAGAGGAAGTCATGGGTCAGAGACGAGTCTGCCTGAGGTACAGACAGGCAGTTGGTAGGTCACAGTGAGACACATGCTACCCTATTCAGAGACAAGCGCCTGTGGGTAGAGCCAAGCTGCCCCACGTCAGAGACAGCTAGTCATTGGAAGGATGACAGGCAGCCATGGGTCCGAGATAAGCTGCACTGTGTCAGAGGCAGGCTGTCTCGAGACAGAAAGATGCAGGCATGAGTAATAATGTTTATGAGCCCGACAGCCATGGGTTGAAGACATGCTGCTCTGGGTGAAAGACTGTCTGCGCTGGGTCCGAGACAGGCAATACTGGGTGACAGCTCAGTAACCGTGGGTCAGAGACAGGCACCCGGCGGCAGAGTCATGCTGTTCCGAGTCAGTGCCGTGCTAAACTCTCCTGGGTTAGAAATAGGCTGTCCCGGGTTACAGAGAGGCTCCCCCGAGTTAAAGACAAGCATTTGTGTCAAATGCATGCTAACCTGGTCAGAGATAAGCATCCATGGACCAGGAACAAGCTGCTCTCTGGCCGAGACAGGCAGCCATTTGTCAGGCATAGGTTATGAGAGAAGCTGGTTTGGAGGTAAGGGATGTGGTGGGGAGTAAGCTTTATTTGATCTCCAGGATCTTAAAAGCAGCATACAATACATAACAAAACAACAATAAATAGTTATACTTAAAATTATACTTGGCTGCATGGTTAGAACTTTATATAAAATTCGAATTACTAGTCGCGTTAGCCATAATTGTCTGAGAGCAGAGAGTAATCAACCTAAAAGGACAATCCTTGTACAATACTCTCTTATATGGGTTTTCTAGACTAACCTTACAAATATAAAATAAGAAAAAAACCAAGAACTACGACCTGCGTCTTACAACCTTTTAAAAGGATAACGATCACCGTGCACGTGCAGATTGAAATTAAAAAGTAATAAGACCCATGTGCAAATACGCAGAGCATGATCTCCAACACCTAGCATACGGTAGAAGTTTAAAAAGACATCCTATTCAAAGTGCTATTGTAATTAAGATGGAGCTCAGTGAAGGCAACCACTGATGGCCCATTGTTTGATATGTAAGGTTATTACAGTAATCAAGAAACAGCAATTGAACAATTTACGCTTCGTTGCTCCTATCCCAGGCAAAAAGTATAACATTTATATATTAAAATATACACTTGGAGAAAAGTCCCTTCTAAAGTGAGGTAGCCATATTATGAGAACTGGAGCAAAGTTATTCTAAAGTACGTAAATGTTCACAGTCCGTCAAGACCAGAAAGTTGGATAACTGCGAGTGGTAAGAAAGCCTCTAAGCAAATAAAAAATGAACAGCATGTTGCCACCGAAGGGGATTCCAGATGACACTCTGCAGAACAAATCATTGATGCACGTAGAATGGTGCTAGTCGGTAGCAGAGATCAGTCTAGGGTTAACTATTGGGTCTTTTTAGCCTGGTTCCTTGTAATGAACTTTAATTGGAGGGTGCTAGTTTTACAAATTGAAGCAGCAGCTACTTTTTTTTTTTTTTTTTTGAGAACCGATTGTTGTGACCACTTGTGGCGGTTACCTTATTTTCCAGTGATTTTATTGATACTAATGGATTGCTTAAACTTGCGATATGCCTGATGGATAAAGATCGTAAAGCTAATGTTTAGAGCCATGTTCTCTGGATTCAAGGCCGCAATGATACCCTGCTTGCAGGTCCGGACGCCACGTTTGTTCCACTCAGGCCTCAGTTTTGATCTACGCAAGTCCAACAGTGCTGGGCAGAGGCATACCACATGCACCAGAGATTCCTCTGATTGTCCACAGCCCCTACACACCACCTCGCCTGAGGTACGCCGCCAGGTAGGAATATGTTTTAAAAAATGCCACTCACCCAGCCTAATCGCCAAAAATCTCTGTTTTAAATGTATAGAGTATGTGCAAGCAAGGTGAGGCAAAGGTGGGGCCAACTGATAAGATTTATTTACTGCCCATGCATGCTTTCGTTTAGCTAAAATCTCTCTGTCGGGATGTGCTTTCTAGGCATTAGAGACTGAGGGCCATATGTATCAAACAATTTTGCATTCGCAAACGGTGCGAATCGGTAATTTCGCCCGTTTGCGAATGCAAAATTGCCTTTCAAGCTATATGAAAGGCTTTGTAGTCGCAATTTTAGATAATCGCAAAAATTGTGATTACCTAAAATTGCGACTACAAATAGGGAATCGCAATTTCCGATTCCCTTAGCATTTTTGAAATGCAAACTGTGCATTTAGGAAATGCTGTTACCATCGACTCCAAGTCGATGGTAACCAGGTGCAAATGTTGAAGGATGCACAAAAATGCATTTTTCAAAGAGCCATGTAGCACACACATGTCCCTAGGGCATGTATGCGCTTTACATGTGCACATTTATTTTTGGGGTGTTTCAGGGGGCCTTAGGGCCCCGGGCACCCTTGGTATTGCTTTACCTAATTTGCGATTATCAATTAGGTAATCGCAAATTAGATAATGCAAATCCATTAGCACAGGAACGAATGGAGTAGTATTACCTAAAAGCGATTACCTAATTGTGAATCTTTAGGAATCGCTATTAGGTAATTGCTATTTTCTTACATAACATTTTGCATTCCTTAAATAGCGATTACCTAAAATTCGCTATTTAAGGAATGCAAAATAGATTTTTGATACATGTGGCCCTTCACTACTTTAGGAGGCTGCAACATTCCTACATTAGTTCGAAGCATGGCCCTTTCCTAAAGAGCCAATGTCCTGCAGGCATGCATCTATAGGGCAGGCAGATGGTCTTCCATTACAGGTCTTTTACCCCAGATTCTGGCTTACGAACAAGGCCTTGCTTTGAGGAACTGTATTGATTTTACTCCGGTTGTCAGTAAACCTCACCCCCGATGGTGCAGAAAAAGACTTCACCCCTAAATACGATAGACTGCCACCAATCAGCCATTTAACCTAAATGGAGCTCAGGAAGGTTACTTCTGAAGGAAAAATGAGGTGTCACTTTTGGAGTCCCTTATACGGGGGGAGGACAGGTGTCTGCTGGAGAGCATGAGTATTTAGAATTGGCACCATGTTAGTCTCGAGGATCAGATGCCTGGGTGTCTTCTTCTTACAGATACAGACTTTCATCTTTGCAGGGTCGAAAGAAGGCCTAGAAGGCGGCTGCTGCAGTGGTTCAGTTTGAAGAGGAGTTGCTAGACTGTAGCAAGGGATTACTTAGGCTAGTTACAAGTGCAGCCCTCAAGCTTGTTTCAGCCCTATAATTCGTCCTCCAGACTCTTCGGGCCACTTTATAGCCTGTTCCAATTTGTATTTTATGTTTTCCACTAAGGGGACCTATAACAGCACCAACAGCAACTGGCACACCAGTGGCGTAACACAAAATGATGACTCCCCCCTGCAGAGTGTGAAAAGGGGCTCCTAAGCCTCCCATGTCTCACAAATATTCATTCATTTTCATTGGCCTTGGGCAGAATAGGGCCCCCCTGAAGGTTTTGGCGCCTCCTGACAGGTTGGTCCGCAGGGGCTAAAGGTGCCTGTGCTATGCCCCTGCTGCACACGCTTTTCTCTTCTCTTTGTCAAGTATTAGAGCCCTTCGTCCCATGTAAAATATTAAAAAGTCTGCGTGTTGGTGCGAAGCGTGAGCAAGATGTTCCCAGTCAGCCCAGCGACATGAGCCGACCCCCAAAATATTGGCACGTTTACGTCTTTGTACATTTTATGTTTTTGTGCATTAGTAACATCATGCAGAATATGGATTAACTCCCGAAATTACATATACTTACTCACATGGTGATTTTGCATTTGAAAATAATTTGCTATGTCTTGTTAAAATGTGTTTTTCTGGCTTATGTTAACTAGGCCTCTATTTAGGCCTTAACACCATCTTGTTCAAAATGGATGTCTTCTCCTGCATTGTTCATTATTTCTGCAGCATGCAGTCAAGCAGTCATGTTTGTTTATTTACATTGACGTTCTTGCTGTTCTCAAAGAAAACTTTCCACAAGATCACAGAAATTCTGCTGTTTTCCAAGGCCTTTTCGTTAGTTCACTGTACCATATTCATTCACAATAGTTCCCTGCTGTTCATGTAACTAGTTTGCGTGCCATCTCCAGATGACATTATCATAGAGTGGGCAGAATCAATATTCATGTAGTGGAGTAGCGCTTAGACCGTAGGCAATATGGTGATTCATAAAACCGTGCTCTGATTTACTGAGAATGTCATTCTTTTGCTCACACCATGATGATTCTGCAGAACTAATGATTTTCTATGCAACAGTGTATAAACCCTCAATTTTGAGGGTGAGTCCGAAGACTTTCTGATGCTACTATGGATGCTGTCTGATTTCTTATTAATTTTGCTGCTCACTTGGAACTTAGATTTCTTACAGTTTGTACAATATTCTGAATTTCCTTATTTACTGAGAGCCTTCATGGCAATAATTTCATGCATTTTTCTTTTATAATGTCTGAACCGCACCTTTGGAATTAAAAAAAATATATATTTTCCTGATCTAGAACTCAATCATTGAGCCGATTCTGGCTGTATTTTGATATGCTATAAGGTGTCTTATTCTGGGGACACATTCCTCATGAAATTGAGGTATAACGCTGTCTCTGATTCATCCACACATGGGCGTACGTTTGAGGTAATATTTTGGGGGTGTCCTGTGGCCACAAAAACATGACATTTCAGGAATGCTCACCTTGCGTTGGACTGGAGGCCAAGTTGAATACAGTTAAATCTTGAAATTTGCAGACAGTCAATGCTTCTGTAATGCTGAGAGGGTTGGGCAGAGTAAGTCGCTTGTCAGATTGACTGGTTGCTCAGAGGATTGGTCCTATCCACCCCTTTGTAGATTCCCATGCTGAATAGCTCGTCTCTTTTTGAGGCTCGTTTGTGGTCTGCATCTTGCTCCTGCCTGTCTAATTTCAGAGTCCCTGTGCTGACTAGATGACAGACCCAATCAACCGATTCGACAAAGCTCTCAGAGGGAACCAATGCCTCGTCCACGGCACGGATTTCTCCTGCGTGGGAGGTGGGGAAACAGCCAGTATGGCGGGCATGTTAGGGCAGGTGTTGGGATCCCGTTGGCCTGTGAGCTGCTGGCTCTCTGCTTCCCTTAAACACTGCCCCCTTAAGCCCCTATGAGGGAACTACAGGCATATGAGTAGTCTCCAGTCCCACTACTGGCTCTCTGCTGTCCCTGGACAGTGCCCTCCCTCAAACCTCCATGAGGGATCAGTGGGCCTGTGAGCTGCTGGCTTGCTGTTGGCTCCCTGCTGACCATAGACAGAGCCTCCTCAAACCTACATCAGGTGACCGTGGGCTTGTGAACTGCTGCTCCACTACTGGGTCTCTGTACACCCTGGACTACACCAACCTCAAACCTGCATGAGGGGATGGTGGGCGTCTGAGCTACTAGCTCACAACTGGCACCAGACATTGCCCTCCCTCAAATCTCCATGAGGGAACCATGGGCCTGTGCCGCTATGTAGCCACAATCGCTTTGAATTACCACTTTCCTTATCAACGATACTATTTTGGATGTTTGTTGAGTAAACCTTTTCTCCATATGTCCAACTATAGGCGAATCCCGGTCGCTCTAATTTACCTAACTCGCATGGACATTGGTGACCCTCCCTTCCACCAATAACCCAACACAGATCCGGGGACTTACAGATTACCTAAATAACAGGTAAACCGTTTCCTATGGCATCTCCAATTACATTACTGTTTATTTAATTTCCCTGATTTGGGTCTCTGCTTCACTTTCAGTTCTCTACCACTGATTATCCTTCCAGTGAAATCTATTTGGGTATACTTACAATCTATTCATTACTGTGTTCTCTTGGAAAACATGTTTAAGATCCACATTTTAGTTTCTACTGTATGTTATTGGTTTCCTCATCAGTTTAAACTAACCCACAATTGGATTATCCTTGGGACCCACATCACATTGCTCAGGATATTTGATCTCACCTTTTCATACCTTACTTTGCATTGGCTTTTCTCATGTCTTACATCTCTTGTTACTTAAATATTCATTTTGACACTTTGGGGGGTCATTACAATGGCAGCGAGACCACCACCGCCAGGCTGTCGGTGGCGGTCTCCCCGCCATCGGGACCACCTTCACCGCCCGCCACATTAGGATGGCGGGCGGTGTGATGGTGGTCAGAAACACCGACCGCCATGCATCCGACGGGTGGAGGGCCTCGCAATCCCTGCAATGGTGGTGGTGCCTACCAGGCTCCCCCGTAGGGATAACCATGTCCCTCCCCGCCAGCCTTTCCATGGCGGTTCACCCGCCATGGAAAGGCTGGCGGAAAGGAACATTGAGGGCCAGTAGCAAGACTCCCTTACCCCCTGGCTCTAGGCTGTGGGCACTGGGGGGAACCTATGGTGCCCCCCCTACATGTCCCTGCACCATGTGGCAGGCACCGCATGGTGCCTGCCACATAGTGCAGGAATATGTGTGGTGACCCCTTGTTGTCTTGCGGCGTGTGCTGCAGCCAGCAGCACACGACGCAATACAAAAAATAGGCATTGCGACCGCCTAATACCTACTGCGGTACCGCCGACAGCCTGTCTGGCGGTCCCAATTCCTGAGAGGGAATGAGGCCCATAGTTATTTCTCTCAGTATGATGCATAGGATGCATTCTTCCACTACTTGGGGGACACTTTTCTCTTTTCTGCAAGTTCACCAAGTAATGTGATTCTGGGTATCTAAACCCCCTCCTTTTCCACAGGCTGTACTGAATGACATCACAATTTCCTCTTCACATACAGAAAAAGTCTGACCTAAATGTCTATTTTCTTACAGCCTTGAAAAAGTTCTGCAAGGGAACAAAACACGTTTTGGGTGTCAAGGAGAGCGGTTTAGTTGGTGAGTCATAGAACAACTTCCATTTCACTTTATGGTTTAAATCTTTTATTGAGATTTTATCAACAAACAACATGTCCGGCATCCTAAGGTATACAAAATAGCAAGGGCGATAAGAGCCCTGAGTGGCTAATATACAAAGGCAGAGGAGTCGGAACAAACCAACAAAATACAAGGACATAGAAATGAAACTTATTCTATCCCACCCCCCGCCCCCTCCCCTTTCCTCGTCCACCGGGGTAGTGAAAGTTATGTGGGCTGCCAGAAGTCCAGTATGTATGTATGGGTATTATGTCGCTGTCGGCTGCTGATCAGAGAGACGCAGGAGTCGCAAATACCTGGGGCAGGTTAGTTCTCGAAATTCTGAGGCGAGAAGGGACAAGAATGGTTGCCAGAGCTCTCTGAAAGCGGAGCCTTTCCCGGCCAGCGTAAGGGTTATCTTTTCCATCCCTAGGACATGCCATAGTCGCTGCAACCAACCCGTGAATGTGGGGATCTGAGAGGTGCGCCAATGGATCAGTATATTCTGAACCGCTGAGCCCAGAGCGATTGCGATTAAGCGGCCCCTTTGGGATTTAAGAGGGTATGTCAGGGGGTTCGGGAGACCTAATAAGACATAAGTGGGAAACCTCAGTATTTGTGTGTCCAGGTGTTTGTCCACCTCGTCGAGGACCTGAGTCCAGTATGATTGTAGGTGTTCACAATCCCAGAGGAGGTGCACCAGGGTGCCAAGTTTCCCACAACCCCGCCAGCAGTCAGCGCTCTGTCGTGGGTCTGCTAGGTGGATGCGTGCAGGGGTGTAATATAAATAAGTGGCTATTTTCGTCATTGTCTCGGTCAGACCCGTATGATAGGCTGAGTGGCGAGCCCTGTAATACACACCCTCCCATTCTTTGTGACTGAGTGACCTACCTAGGTCTCGCTCCCAGCGTGCCCGACTGGCGCTATACATATGTGGGTTCCTGGCCAATAGCATTTTATACAAGTCAGAGATGAGTTTTTTATCTGATGTGCGTGTGAGAAGCCATTTTTCGTATGTGGAGAGGTGTCGGTGAGCATGTGGCCTTATTTGTGGGTGTAGTGCTCAGTGGCGGAGTTGGAGGTATCGTAGTCGCTCAGTTTCAGGGATCCCGTAATCCGATTTGACCTGCTGAAACGGTATGATCCCGTCAACATCGAAGAGGTGCCCCAGAGACCGACATTCCGTGGAGCGCCAGCGTACACAGGCTGCCCCGCCCATGCCCGGCTGAAAGTCGGGGTTATCGAATAGTGGGGTAAGCGGAGAGGGAAAGGTGGTTAATTTATGTTTAATGTTAGTACGATCCCAGGCCTCCAAGGACACCCGAGTAATATGGGACGCATAGAGATTAGGCGGTCTGTGTGCCTTTCGAAGGAAGGGAACTTTCTGAAGGGACGTGGCAGCCACAGCACGATCTTGAAATAGCCAATGTTTCTCCGATTCCAGCCGATTCCATTCAACCAAGTAACGCATTTGTGTCGCCTGGAAATAGAGTTGAAGGTCGGGAACTCCAAGGCCGCCTTCCTCAGGCGGGAGGGCCGCTATGGCGTGCTTCAACCGGGGTTTGCGGCCTTGCCATATAAATTGCGCAAGCTCGGATTGGGTCTGTTGGATCCATCCAGGGGGAGGGCGGATGGGCAGAGTTTGGAATACATATAAAATCCGGGGTAATATAGTCATTTTGGTGGCCGCCACCCTGCCAAGCCAAGAGAGCGGGAAGTGCTTCCATTGGCCCAGTTCTTTGCGAATTCGTGATCGCAGTTGAGCGTAGTTGATAGCGGCTATAGCCGGAATGGAGGGGGCCAACTGGATCCCTAAGTAGGGGACCGCGTCTTCCGAACATTGAACAGGGTGCTGCTCCTGAAGACGTGCCCAAGTGGGAGGTGACAGGGAAAGGTCAAGCGCCACAGACTTTTCCATATTAACTTTAAACCTTGAAGCTTGCGCAAAGCTTTCCAGTTCCAGAAAGCAGGCTCTCAGTGCCGGAACCGGGTTTGATAGTGAGATCAAGACGTCGTCCGCGTATAAACTAATAGTATGGACATCACTCCCAAATTTGATCCCTGTTATTAGAGGGTTATGTCTGACTCGTTGAGCCAGAGGCTCCATATAGAGCGCAAAAAGGAGGGGTGAAAAAGAGGACACCCCTGCCGAGTGCCCCTACCTATAGGGAAGCGGGACGATGTGTGGCCGTTCACTCGGACAGTGGCTGTGGGGAATCGGTAACAGTTTAGGATGTGTGTTCTAAGTTTGTCCCCCAGCCCCACTCGCGTGAGTACCTGTTCCAAGTATGGCCAATGGACCCTATCAAAGGCCTTCTCGGCGTCAATGGTGAGCAGCATATACTCCCCCTGCGTCCGGGAGGCCTTCTCAATGAGATGGAGGGCCCGTTTGGTATTATCGCTCGTTTGGCAGTGAGGAATAAAACCTGCTTGATCTGGGTCTATCAGCCCCGGCATGTAGGGCGCTAGGCGAGCAGCCAAGATTCCGGTATATAATTTAATGTCAATATTAAGGAGAGATATGGGACGATACGCTCCGCAGACAGTCCTGTCTCGCCCTGGTTTTGGGATAACCACAATGGATGCTTCGAGCATGTCTTCAGGGATCGCCCCTGGCTGGGCAAAGGAATTGAAAAGACTGGTCAAGAGTGGGGCCACCAGTGTGCAAAACGTTTTATAAAAGGCAGCGGAGTAGCCATCGGATCCAGGGGATTTAGCTGGTTTAAGGCGCGAGATGGCTGCAACAACCTCTTCTATTCTGATTTCTCTCTCTAAGTGGTCTGCCTGTGCTTTAGTTAAGGTGGGTAAATCAGCCTCCGCAAGGTAAGCGGCGCCAGAGGCATTATCTAGCGGTAGGCCTGTATAGAGTTGAGCGTAAAAATCCCGAAAGCCTTCAGCGATCTCGGAATCCTCCGATATCCGCCTACCGTCCCCCCGACGAATTTCCTGAACCCCTTGTCTCTGCCTGGCTTCCCGAAGATTGTGGGCAAGGAGGCGGCCGCACCTATCCCCTCCGGTGTAATAAGAGTGGCGTAATCGAAGAGCCGCAAACTCAGCCCTGTCTTGATCTAGCGCAGCGAGTTGCTGTCGCATGGCCCGCAGTTGACGCCATACCCTGGTTGCCCCTGTCCTCTGATGCATCTGCTCCAGCTCCTTCGTTTTTTGAGTGAGATCGTACCTCTTACGTCTACGCTCCACGTTGTCTGCTGTGGAGATGGCCACAAATCCCCCTGTATGACCGCCTTAAGTGCTGCCCACTGTGTCGAGAGGGAGGTGTCATGATTAGCGTTATGTGAGAGGTAATCCTTAATGGTGCGCTGTATCTGCTCGACGACCTCCGTGCGGTGTAGAAGAGTGTCGCGGAGGCGCCATTGGCGCGTGGGGCGCTGCAGAGGAGGGAGTGTGAAGGTAGCGATTACTGGGGCATGGTCTGACAGGGAGGCAACCCCTATCTCAACGTCAGCCGCAAGCGCGTGTAAAGGCGATGAACCCAAGAGGTAATCGAGCCTAGCGTACGTTTTGTGCGCGCTTGAATAGAAGGAATATTCACGGCTATGGGGGTGGAAGCAGCGCCAAAGATCTTTTAGGCCTAAATCCTGTAGTCGAGCTAGACCTGCCGCAGAGAGCGCGCCTGTCTGGCCCGTGCGCTGGCATGATCTGTCCATATTATTGTCAAAGACTAGGTTCAGGTCTCCCCCCAACAAGATCCGGCGCTCAGCTGTCGCTGTGGCCTCGGCGAGCGTAGCGTGCAGGAACTTCTCTTGTCCCTCGTTGGGGGATATATCGACCCAAGAGTAAATGTCAGGCCTCCTAGGATAAATTGATAGGCGAGGAGCCTCCCCTTGATTTCGGCCTCTTTCTGGAGGACTTTACCCTGGAACGTGCGGGAGACCAGGATGGCCACGCCAGCAGATTTAGCGGGGCCGGAAGAGAACATTTGGGTCGGAAACATGCTGGATTTTAGGCGGTAGCAGTCTTTCGACAAAAGATGCGTCTCCTGTAGGAGGCATATATCAGCTTTGGCATTTTCAAGATATGAAAGGACCGCTCTACGTTTAACAGGGTTATTAAGTCCTCGCAAGTTCAAGGTGAGGATTTTAAGTGTGGTGGAGGGCATCTACGTGGTTGTAGGTCAAAGAACAGCGATAGCCAGGCGTGGAGATCGCCTCTGAGGCCGTAGTGGTTGAGCATATATACCAAAGGGGAGACCCCAGAGGGCATCTAGGCGATTAACAGAAAAAGTGGACAAGGGACCCCAAAACCCAAAAGAAATCACCCCAAACAAAGAATCAACTGCAAAACTTCAGAAGCAAAATGGAGTCGAGAGAGAAAGTCTGTCATCCCAGGATGACCAGGGAAGAGTCAGTGTGGGGTCCATGTCGTGGCCAAGTATCAGAGCTCCCACCCCGCCCGCTGCCCACCTCAGAAGCAATGATAGAGAGCAAGGTCATCCGACCCACTCAAGTGTTTTCAGGAGTGTGTTGTGCAAAAGCCTCCGACATGGAGTCAAGGACCGCCTGTTGGCCTTTGGCGATCTCAGACTGGTCAGGTCGCCGGATTTGTTGTCTGCGACCCTGTCGCCGCCAGCCCGATGAGGAGACCTCAGGATCGGAGGTTGTGCCATGGCGATCGTCATCATCTGGGGGTAGCGAAATTCCCAGCAACCGGCAAGCTTCAGTGAGGGAGCGCAGTTGTGTCAGTTTACCATTATGTCTGAAGATGAGCCGAAATGGGCGGCCCCACGAGTAGGAGACACCTTGCTGACGGAGATGTTCTGTGACAGGTCGGAACTGCTGTCTTCGGTGAAGGGTAAGGAGAGCCAGGTCCTGAAAAAGCACCGGAGTTTGACCTTTGAACGAGATTGGGTGCATAGCTCTGGCCTTGTTAATGATCGTCTCCTTGGTCCTGAAGTCATGTACGCAGACGAGGATGTCTGCGGGTGGAGCATTGCTCGCTCGAGGGGGACCAACTCTGTGGCCGCGGTCTAATTTGATGACAGCATCGGGCGAGGCACCGAGAATGTGATTGAATAGCTCCCTGGAGAAAGTGAAGAGATCATCGGTATCTGCTGTGGCTTTCACTCCCCAGATGCGGATGTTATGTCTCCGGGAGCGGTTCTCCAAGTCTTCCAGGTGAATCTGCAAATCAAGGTGTTGGTCCTGGAGTCGTATCACCTCCTGCTGGAGAGTGGACAGTTCGGTGTCTCTAGTGTCCCCTCTATCCTCCAAGGCAGCAACCCATTCCCCGATGCCATCCACGTCTCTGCGGATATCCTTTATTTCGGAGGTAAGATCCTTCTTCACCATCTGGAGATCCTCCCGTAAGGTTAAGAAGAGCGACTCCAGGAACGCCCGGGTTATAGGCTCCTCATCCGAGCTCCCGGATTTCACAGGCGTCGGGACCCCCAGGGCGGAGTGCGCCATTGTGGAAGTATTCTGTTGGCGAGCGAAGATATCCTTTAGCGACTTTTCTTTCTTCGCCCTCGTGGTGGACATAATTTTAGGCCTCGTCAGTCCCCCGAGGTCTGTGAAGCGAGATGAGGAGGTGGTTCGGGTATAGCTGGTCCGTCAGGTGGTAAACGGTACCTGTGAACTCCAGGATAACGTTGCTGATTTAGCTCGAGATTTATGGGCGCTGAAGGGATAGTCTCTGCCGTGGAACCCGTCGAAATGCCGTGTTCGAGCCAGACCCCGGCCACCGGTCAGATGTCGCCAATGCTAAGGTGCTTCAGCGTGGGAAAGCATGATTGGGCCCCCTGTGGGTGAGGATGTGAAGCAGGGCACCTCAGGATGTCGAGTTGTGTGGCAGGCTTGCGAGCGATGAAAGTGCAAAGTGTCCAGCTCGGGGCCCAGGACGGGCCGCAACTGGGGCACCCACCCGCCACAGGACGGGAGATCCCGGGCGGGCAGAGGGCCACGTCGGGGTTGGCGTTGTAGTCCAAGGGAGGCGCGCTCTTAGGGTGTTAGCGCGCGTGTCCCCTGCGTCGGGCCCCCACACCTCTGTACCTGCCAACGTCGGGGGCCGCCACGTGTCTCGTATGGAAGACTGCCACTCGCCGATCAGGGCCTGTCTGGGTGCTGCTTGCCTGTGTGACGGGCCCAGGTGCTGCTTCGGGGAGGGGAGGGCAAGCTGGGGTAGCGGCAGACCCACAAACCGCACCCAGTCCTAGCTGGGCCGCTTCCGTGAGCCACCGCGACCCTCTCTCGGCGTCCGCCCCTAATGGCGGCCACGCTCGCCCTCACCCTGCTGTGTTGCCAGAGGGAGAGAAGTCGTCCAGGTGGGCAGCAGGGCCTCGGAGGCAGGGCGCGAGGATCTGTCAGCGGAGGTGTCCCGTGTCCTGAGGGGGTCCAGAAGTCTAGACCACGCGATGTTTGGTGGCCCCACAACCGTACGGGGAGCCCCGGCCCAGCCGCATTGTGTGGTGTGTCTTGCGGCTCCCGGTAGCGTGAGGGCCCCAGATCAAGAGGCCGCACCCCTCCAGTCCGCCGAATGCCCCGAGGCCTCCGGATCCAAGGACTATCCTACCACAGGCCCGGCAACACTGATGAGTGGGGAAGTCCCGGATGCACCAAAGGGCTCGCCGCCGCGCCGAGTCAGAAGTGCTGTGGCTGGAAGAGTGAGAGCGTGGGGCAGGCTGCAACTACAGCCCGAGGCCTTATGCAGCCGCCGGGGGTGCTGGGAGCTGGAGGCCGGAGATAGGGCAAGCCCCGTTGGGCGAGCCGCACCCTCAGTACCCCGTTGCAGTGGGAGGTGATGAGGTCCTCCGAAGCGGTGAGTGGTGGTGGCCGAGTTCTCTAGATGCGAGCCTCGGGGAAGCCGCCCGGCGGGTCCCCGCTCTGCGCGGCCCACCGCCTGAGCGCAGCGAGGTCTGCAGGCCCCGGCAGGGGAACAGCCGTAGTGCAGGAGGGCGTCACGGTCTCCGACCCCACTATGCGTCGTTTTGTGCCGCTTGTGCTCCGGATAGCGGTGCGCTACTCCGCTGGTCCTTTGCTCGGGGAGAACCCTGCAAAAACACTTTTTAGGGCAGGCGACGGGCAGGAGCTCAGACCCAACGCGTCCTACCTCGCCGCCATCTTGGCCACGCCCCTCCATTTCACTTTAAAGGACAAACTCTAACACCAGGAAAAACATAAACTGTTTTGATTATGTCTTCAACACTTAACGGAGTCCTGCAATTTGCATTTATGGGTTATGCCAAAGGATGGTTTTAATAGTGGACTCAGAAGGGGGCGT
Organism: Calotriton arnoldi; assembly: GCA_963921515.1. Lineage (NCBI taxonomy): Eukaryota > Metazoa > Chordata > Amphibia > Caudata > Salamandridae > Calotriton > Calotriton arnoldi. Next base: position 2,593,034 of record CAWUFW010001369.1, read on the forward strand.
GGCTTGACGGCCAGCGAAGATGGCTGCCTTTCCGTGAGCTCCGCGACTTTGCTGGTGCGGACGCTCAATTAACATGCGTTACGGGTGATTTTTTGGTCACCTTTCGATATCGGAGAGTGGCAGAACAGTTGGTGAGCACCGAGGAGTTTTTTGTTTTTCTCGTGATCTAAGCTGGTTTCGCTAAAGGCGGCTACACAAAGGAGAGTTTGGCCGTGGTAGTGCCCTGAAATGGCGGCTGTCGTTGCAGCTTTGTCACAGCACGACGTGTGAGGGCTGGAGCCAGCTATTGAATCCCTCATGATGATTAAGGCTTACTCTGACTGAAGGTACTGGGCGCACCAATACTTTCTGATGCATCACTGAACTTGTATTTGTTGGTGCTGCAAGGGGCTGTTCTCTTCACGATTAGGTTTCAAAATGGCGGCAGCTGACAGGTACTTCATTTCATTCTGCGACCCTCGGCTGAAGTCTCCAAGCTTAATAATGGGTCTTAGCTCAATGTTGGCTGATTATTATGTGGGAGATATTTCGACCATGACAGTGCCTTGCAATGGTGGTCATTATTACAGTTTTGTCACGGCACGGCAGATGAGAACTCTGGTCAGCTTCTAAGTGCTTTATAGAAGTTTCTCCCTTTTTCTAACAAGATCCTGTGTGCATTAATTTCGTTCATTAGACCACAGTTCTCAAAATCTCATCTTTCAACACTAGGTGTGCTGATTTATTTCAATTCTGGAGATTACAAAATGGCGGCTGCTGACTGGAATCTTATTGTCTTGTGCTATATCTGCTGACGGACTCTAATCTGATTAAGGAGTCATAACTCAGTGCTTCAGCAGTGTTGGCTTATTATTCACCCTGATCTCTGTAGCCTGGTGGCTCATCCATATTGCCCTGTCTGTTCTTCTCAGTTTATATTAAAGTTCTATTACGATTACTCCCAATGGCGGAAGGTATGGGTGGTAACACTAAAGACAGAGATTCCAAAGGGAACCTAAAACGCTCCAAACATTCCTCACCTACCCCGGATTCGCCAGCTAAAGGCAGTCCTGACTCTGCCTCAACTTTAAAAGCTATATTACTCAAGCTCAATACCGTGCACGATATAGCTCAAAGTACCAAAACCAATACAGATCTACTTCAGGTGGAGGTAGCAGCAATTCATAATGACCTTAAAGATCTTTCATTACGTGTTTCTAACGCTGAGACAAGAATAAGTAGTATGGAAGATTATACAAATAAACAAGCAAAACACATCCAAAATTTGGAACGTTCCATTACATCGTTAAGGAGAGACCTAACAGAACAGGAAGATCGTAATTGCAGAAGTAATCTTCATATTTTTGGATTACCGGAGAGGAGTGAGAATTCTGCTCCTTCTGTAATTGACTTCTTGCTTACTTGGATCCCAAATGTCCTGCATCTCTCTTTCAAAAAGACTTTGAGATAGAACGAGCTCACAGAGTTCCAACTTTTAAACCCAGAAATATGTCTTCTCCAAGGCCGTTGATTTTTAAACCGTTGCAACATCAACACACAGATCAAATCTTAGCACAAATGAGGAAGATCAAGACGATTCAATGGGAAGGTCACAAAATCTCTATTTTGCAAGATTTTGCCAGAGATACCATAATTCGTCACAAAGGCTTCCTCAATCTATGCAGAAGGCTTACTGATATGGGCATTCCATTTTCTTTTTCTGGGCCCTCAAGATTTCGGATCATTTTCAAAGGTCCTCCATAGATCTGTTATGAACCTACAGATCTCTCTATGTTTTTGGACAATCAATCTGAATCCCAGATGGACTTGGACTCTCTACCTGGTACTTCTCGCTCCTAGTTATCTGTATAGGTTGACCTGGCCTGTTTCCTATGTTTCCATATAACCATTTTCCTTTTGTCGATGAATAGTATTTAGCTATGCCTTTGCATATTAAAATATTTATAAGCTTCCATATAACTTTGTCTGTGTTGTTCCTACTGCATGTTTTATAGCAGCCTCTGTTGTGTTTTTGCTTGATATTGAGGCTATAATACATTTTGCTGTAACTGTGCTGATGCTCTTCATACTCTGGATAAGCCAGACTCTGATAATTGATATTTTTACAGTACCATGCAGTACATTAAGTTGTATTTTGTTCTTTTTGGGATCATACTTCTATAGAAATGTCTTATATAAAGTTGGTATACCTAGCTGATATGGTCTCCATAAGGTATATTGTTCTAATGGCATTGTTTATGAAATTTTTCTTTTATTAATCCTACACTTCTTTTTCTAACTCCTTTGCTTTAGGTAAGTATTCTACCACTTATTGTAGGAAGCTGGCTCTGTATATACTATACCAAAATGAGGTATAGTGTGCACTGAGTCCAGTGGAACCCCAAAGGTAGGCAGAGGTAAAAGTAGATAGCACCTTACTCTCTATTTGTGGTAGTGTGGGCGAGCAGTAGGGCTTTATCAGTCAGAGGGTAGTGTTAAGCATTTGTTGTACACACTTAATCAGCAAATGATTGCACACACTCAAAGACTGAACTCAGACCAATTTGTTTTGTATAAAAATATTATTAAGTTATTTTATTTCTAGAACCAAGCCAAGCCTGGCACAGGTAAGTGAAATAAATGCTTTGCAAAATATTATGCAGTGTGTACAATTGAATGCAAGTTCAAATGCATTTGTTTGAAATACAGGTAAGTCAAGGATTCGAAATTACTGTACAGATTACTTTTCAGTTACTTTTTAGATTACCTTTTAAGTTACTTTTTCTAGTCAGTGTGATATGCCTAGATACCACACTGGGACATTTCCTAGAGAAAAGGTAAGTAAAATCAATTTTGTACAGTTGTAGTTTTTCAGGTTTTCATATAATTCAACTCCACACTTAGAACAATTTTCAAGGAAAAACAGTCCTATGGAGAGAAATGAAGTTATCGGTTAACAGGTAAGTACTCTGTCTTTGGGGTTGAGTTTCTGGGGTCAGAACAAGGGTTCCCCAAGGGTCAAGGATGCACCCTCAAAGCAGCCTCAGCGGCACTAGGGTGGCCGGGTGCAGAGTGCTGAGGCCCAATGTTCTCCAATAGGGGATAGGGGGCCTCCGGTTGGTGGCTGCTCACGAGCAGGCCACCAGGTTGTGGGAGGAAAGCTCCTAGGGCTTAGCTCAGGGCAAAAGCGGATCCAGTTTAGCATAAAAGGTGCACCTACAGTGGCACAGGGGCAGCCGGGTGCAGAGTGCTGTTTTGGCGTCGGGTGCCCTGTTGTTTTCAATGGGAGTTGCCAGTTTTGGATTTTGGCTGCAGGCTCGGTCCAGGAAGACTTCCGGGAGGAACCAACAGCTGGGCAGGTAAGTTGGAGGGCTTGGGGACATAGGTGCACCTTGGGTTCTCTTCTCCAGGGAGCAGGGCGGCTGGATGCATTGGTGTCTTTTGAGGTCAGATTTCACCTTACCGGGCCATCCGCGGTTGGGGGGGTCTCCATACAGAGGCTGCAGGCGACGTCGGGGAGTCCTGGAGGGGTCAACCCACAGTGGACTCGGACTCTGGATCGCTATGGGACCTCGCTGGGACTAGTGGTCCACTCAAACTCGGGCCGTAGGCGACGGGTGCAGTGGTGGTTCCAGGCGTCAGGTTTCTTTGTACTCAGCAGGCTCAGAGTCTGTCTTGGGAGTTTTCTTTTGAACAGAGCTGCTGTTCACAGGAGCTCCGGTCTTTGTTGAAGGCAGTCAATCTCCCAGGGGTCTTGGAGGTCGCTGGCTGCAGGACAGGTCGACTTTTGGCGCAGGTTTTTCTGGAAACTGCAGGTGGGCTGGAAGGGCTGGGGCCAAGTCAGTTCTTCTCTGCAGTCTCCTCTGCTGGGCGTCTTCTTTTGTCCTTCTTCTTCTTTGGTTGCAATAATCTGCCTTCTTGGTTCAGGGCTGCCCCCTAAAAACTGTATTTAGGGGGCGTTTTAGGGGTCTCGAGGTCAGTAGCCAATGGGCTACTGACCTTAGGGTGACAACACCCTTGGTGTGCTCACCCCACGTGGGAGAGAGGCACAATCCCTAATCCTGATTGGGAGTGCCTGCCGTCTGCAAGATGGCGGGCACTGAAGAGTGGGCTTCACCTCGCCTCCCCACCTGAGGGTGGGATTGGTAGAGGTGGGCACACCTTCTGGGCTGGCTAATTTTCCCGCCTGTCTTCCCGCCGAAAGGAGGGAGACAGGAAGGAGGGCCTGCTCCTGATAGCAGGAGAGGCTGGGGGTCGCATTACAAAGGCAGCAAGGCCTTTGAAGCTCCCCTGCCACAGATGGCTTTTCCTGGCCTGGGGAGGTGTGAACACCTCCACCTAGGAAAGGCTTCGTTTCTGGGCTCAGGGAGCGAAGGCTCCCACCCCAGGGGTCCAGAAACATGTCTCGTGGTGGCAGGCTGGTGTGTACCAGTCAGGGAACCCACCAGAGGCTGGTCGTTTTTCAGGGGGCATCTCTAAGATGCCCTCTGGGTGCATTTTTCATTAAATCCCACACTGGCATCAGTGTGGGTTTAATGTGCTGAGAAGTTTGATACCAAACTTCCCAGTTTTCAGTAAAGCCATTATGGTGCTGTGGAGTTCGTAATGACAAACTCCCAGCACCATATACTCTTAATGGCATTATTGGACTTACAATGTGTAAGAATTGGTCTAGACACTGTAGGGGTAAAGGGCTCATGCACCTGTACCCTCACCACTGGTATAGTGCACCCAGCTAGAGGGGTGGCTGACCTATGCCAGGGCAGTGGGCTGTAGGCATGGCACACAGGGATGTGTGACATGTCGACTCTTCACTTTGTTCTGCACCAAAACACGCAACCTGCAATGGCAGTGTGTGTGTGTGTAAAGGTACAGGGCCTCTGGAATCCAATCTGTATTGGAGCCATTGTCCCAATTTGCGGACTTTTTTCTCAGAGAATCGGTCATTACCCAACCGTCCTTTCTACAGGATACTACTGATGTCCTGAATATTTTGGACACCGTGGTTTATGATCCCTCAATGCAGTTCCTGGTAACGATTGACATCGAGCATTATATACCAGCATACCCCAAGATGCCACACTGGTGGCAGCAGTGCGGGCACTTGGGGTGAGCGAGTGGTTCTATGATGCCCCGCAAACCTTTGTCTTGCAATGCATTGAACTGGCTTTGACTAGGAACTATTTTGAGTACAAAGACCAGCTCTACCTCCAGGTGTCAGGAACATCTATGGGGGCTACATTCGCGCCGAGTCTGGCCTGCATTTATGTGGGCCAGTTTGAGGAGAATGTTGTCCAGCATGCCTCCAACCCCTTCCGGGAGAATATTTCTCTTTGGAAGAGGTTCATTGACGATGTCCTGTGCATCTGGATGGGATCGGAGGAACGGCTTCAGACCTTTCTAGCTTGGTTAAATGAAGCAGATGAGAGTCTGCGGTTCACATGGACGATCAGCAGGGATTCTGCGGTATATCTAGATGTGGACATCAAGGCGGAGGATAATGGTTTATCCACGACGGTGCATCAGAAGGCCACCGATAGGAACTCCCTTCTACATTATCGCTCGTTCCATCCTCGAGCTTTACTTGACAATCTTCCGGTGGGACAGTTCTTGAGATATCGCAGGAACTGTTCCACCACAGCTGACTTTATGGAACAATCTGAAGAATTGGTCAGCAAGCTGCGAAATAGGGACTATCCTAATAAAGTGGTCAAACGGGCGCGTAAACGAGCACTTAATACACCCCGAGAGGCCTTATTAGAGAGAAACATTAGGCAAAAGGATAAGTGCTTACCCGTTGTGACCACGTTCGATCCACTTTCTACTAAAGTGAGACAGATCATCAGAAAGCATTGGACAATATTGGATGTTGGGCAGTTGAAGATGCCGCCCCCTAGATTTGCTTTCAGAAGGGCACCCAATTTAAAAGACAAGTTGGTCCACACACGCCCCATTCCTAAGAAAAAGGAATCTACATTACCAGCAGGACATTATTCCTGTGGTTGCTGTTCAGTATGTGAACTTACTGAAACAGCAAAGAGTGTGGTGCTTACAAATGGAAAGGTGTGGTATTTGAATAAGTTCACTAATTGCAATACGACCCATGTAATTTACAGGCTTACATGCAAGTGTGGACTGCATTACATTGGACTGATATCACGGAAAGTCAAGATCCGTGTGCAGGAACATCTTAGCACCCTGAAAGCAGGAAAACTGACTACTCGTCTTGTCCAACACTTTCGGGAACAGAGTCATCATTTCCGAGATTTAAAGTGGACTGTCCTTGAGAGGGTGGTTGGTAATGCATGTAACATTGATGATATTCTAGCAAGAAAGGAGGCTAGATGGATTTTTACTGAGAAGTTGGACAACCATGGTCTGAATGATTCCATTGAATGGAATAAAGTGAGTAGATAACAGCCTGTGGGTTTTCTCTGACCGCTCACTGACTGGGGATCCCTGAGGTGGAGGGGATGGACCTCTAGGGAGAGTGATGATCATTGAGTGAATGAGTGGGGATGAGTCCTTGTATATATATAAATATATGTGTATATATATATACACTGCCCCTCAGTAGATGAGATAGATGTGATCTGGAGGACTTTCCCCGGATGGACACCTTTAACACTCATTAATACCCCTTCCCTTGTTTTCTGTATATATCCTCTAGTTGTGAGGGATTTTGTGTTGGCTATACGCAGGGGATGCCCTTGAGATGGGAAATAGGTGTTATCAACGTTCGACAAATTCGACCAGTGCTCACTGTGTGAGTGAAAATAAAAAGTCGAGGTTACCTATTGGGCTGAAATATGCGTTGAGTTTGTTCATACGCCTCACAGATTTGTTAGATTAAAGGAAGTGTGGCTGGTCAGGCGTTCTTGTTGGACGACTTAGATGAGAAAGACTTCTCCACAGTGCGGTATTGTCTTGACCCAATTTGTATTTCAGAAGAACGAGAGAGGTACTGAGTGCAAATATGACAAGGAGAATGAACAATGTAGTACAGGTTGTGCTTTTCTGGTTATTTTCGGCACTTTAGAAATGGCCGCCGCCGCACCACGTATGAGCTGCAGAGGTTGGATGAGAATCAACACCCGGGGCGCGTACTTCCGGGGGCGTTGCCTCAGGGGATCTTGAAGAGCAGACGCTCGCGTCCCGTCAAACATCATCGGGACGGAGCACTTGGCGATTGCAGACGCCGCGGATGCGGTAAGAGGAAACGGGAGGAATTTAGAGAGGTGCTTGAGAATGGAGCAGGGAACGCTAAGCTATGTGGCTCCTCCCGGAAGTTTGTAGCTGCCCGAGTATGATTTTTTTTAATAGTACCGGCCGGGTACGGCAGCAGCGATATGGGTGTCGGCTGGCTAGAAAATCGAGGGTCTTTCTAAAAGAATAAATGGAGGAAGGGTAATCCTGGGAGCATGGTGTGAATATCAGATATCCGTGCAGAACGCTTGAATGAAATTGGTGTATGTACATGAGGGCACTTTAGTTGAAGGGGAGCTTGCCTACAGCAGGGTAAGAACCTAAACATATGGCCTATTATGATCCTAGGTGTGACTGACGTAAGCAGTTACAAGTTGGGCCGCGACCTTTTGGCGCGGAGCCCACGGCGGTGGTGTGCAGGTATGAAGGACTACAGCAGCCACGCGGTAATTTTACATTATACATTCATCTGGAGGGGCTCTATTGAGCTCCGTTTTGAGGTACTAGCACTCTTTTTATTTACATGTGCCACGTTGTCTATTATAATCTATATTTCCTGTCATGTTACCACAGGTCTGAGTGACCAACAAGCGAGGTGATGAATGGTCCCATATCAGCCCTGACGAAGTTGCCGGAATGAAAGTAGGCAACGAAACATGTTGGCCTGTATATTTGTGAATGGCCAAATAGATGCTATTTTTACTTGAGGACGCTCACTGCATTCAATAAAAATTTCCTGCGCAAGTGATCGGTACCTCATTTTACTTTGGGGATTGCATCTCCTCACTGTATTGTTTTTGGGACCTGGTGGGCACTCAGCGATTCTTGCACTAGTAGTGCCGTCTTTTCACTGATCTTGTTTCTTTGATTTTTCGCCTCGAAGGAATCTCTTTACTTTCACTTTTTCTTCCGTCTGGAAAGCTACCGATGATGATAGTGTGGGCATACTGGTAAACATATGCCAGCAGCCCCCCTTGGTGTTACTAACGTGAGGTGCTTTCCGACCTTTCCACACATTTTTCACATAAGGTTACATGGTTTTTGTGGTGGTAGGTTCTCCTCTTTAATAGGCTTGTTGTGAACTGTGGTACATGACGGTGTTCAGTGGAAACTTTGAACAGTGGGACATACAGGCAAGTAACGGTTGTACTAGCCTGTGAGGGTAGCTCTTTGAAGAACATGCGCCCTTGGTCTTTGAATTACAATTCACTGTTCTGAGTATGTCAGGTCTTTTTGAGATAAATTGTTGTTGAGTGGGGGGCGACCTGACTACTTACCCCCTGGTGCTCCTTTTTGTGACTAAGCCTCTGAGGGTGGCACAATAAGTGCTGCAGCCCTTTGAGGCCTTCCCTGGCCACAGTGCCCTTGGTACCTTTTACAAGGGACTGATATGTGGCCAGAGAGGTGCTAATTGGGGGTACGAAGGTACAGTTTTGGGAAAGGACACAGGCCCTGGGAACCTGGGCACATCAAGTCAAAGTGCATCAGTAGTCTGGCAAAAAGCAGGGGGGGGGGGTTACTGCAACAGAAACCCAGCTTCCGACACTTATCTTTTATCTTTGCTCCCTTTCTCTATGGAAGTCTGTTTATATGCTATATATTATTTAATGACTTCACTGATCACCAATTAAATATATTATTATCTACTAATGATTTCCTAATATTTTATTTTTTATCTTTTGCTCTGTTCTCAATTGCACAATTAATGTTATGTCATTATGAGATGCATCTTTATTAATTGTTGCTCATAGTATCAATTTGGAATTTATTTGAATGGTCTTTATGGATAGGTTGAAATATGCATAAGCTGGAATTTATATGCTATTACAGTTATGATTTGTTTGCTTATGAAATGTCATCTCCTTGCAGACTTTCCATTTATATCATATTTATTTAGTCTCCTATCTAATATTTTGTTCTAATTGTATGGCATTGTTTATGAAGTTATTCTCTTATTAATCCTACACTTCTTTTTATAGCTCCTTTGCTATAGGTAAGTTTTCTACCTCTTATCCTTTATCTTTGCTCCCTTTCTCTATGGAAATTTTTCTATATGCCATATATTATTTAATGACTTCACTGATCACCAATGAAATGCGTCATTATCTACTAATGATCTCCTAATATTTTATATATCTATTTTGCTCTGATCCCAGTGCCACAATTAATGTTATGTCATTATGAGATGCATCTTTAATATTCATGCTCATTGTTTGCTATTACTTGATAGTTGTATAGTTATTTTATAATATTGTACATATCAATTTGGTATTTATCTGACTGATCTTTATAGTAGGCGCGGGCGGAGAACTCCGCTCCGCCAGCAGAGTGTGCGGAGATTTCCCTACTCCGCGCTCCGTTGAGAACACGGAGTAGGGAAAAAATCTCCGACTCCGCAGCAGATCGGAGTTAGCCAGCCCCCCGCTAAATTGGCCCCCGCCTCCACCCCCGCTAATAAAATAATAGTCACAACCTAATTTAAAAGAAATAAAGTCACTTACCTGTAGTGCGGCGTCCCCGGGCTGCCCTCCTCCTCCTCGGCATACATCTTGCACGAACTGCGCATGTGTGCATGCTCATTTCTTTGTGAGAAATGCGCATACGCGATGCATGCGCAGTTAGATGCAAGATCATGCGGAGGAGGAGAGCAGCCCGAGACCTAGCAATACAGGTAAGTGACTTTATTTCTTTTAAATTATGTTGTCACTATTATTTTATTAGGAGTGGAAGCGGGTGATGAATGGAGTTCCACTGAGTTTTCCCCTAACTCCGTGGACCGCTGAGTAGTTGCACTCCGCCAGCTCCGCTCGGGGTTACTTTATAGATGGGTTGAAGTATGTATAAGCTGGAATTTATATGCTATTGCAGTTATGATTTGTTTGCTTATGTAATGTCATCTCCTTGCAGACGCTTCATTTACATCATATTTATTAAGTCTCCTACTACCTAATATTACACCCAGGTTATGTGTTTGATATGGTTATGTATTTGGGATGGCAACATTTGTTCCTCTGCTCTGTGGTTTGTTTATGCTTGAGTTGTCTACACCGTTGATGGTAGCCTCTGCTGTTGCTCTTCCACGTTGATTCCCCATGCAACATGTCTCTTACAGACATCCCCTGGTGGGGTTGGGGTTCGATGTTGCTACGGACTTTCCTGGAGTGCATTTGAACCCTCTTCTCTTTTCCCTACTCTTCATTCCCCCCCTTTATCCTCACCTTAATATTGGGACATCTGCTTCACTTCCTTTGGTTTTTAAGGATATTTTAACTGTCATTGTACTCTTTTACCAGAAGTTCTCACTGTTTATAATCTACGCATATGAATGCCTGGTATAAATGTAGTTTCCCTTAATGTTAGGGGTTTGAATCACCCGGTTAAGAGGGCCAAAATTCTAGATTATTGTAAGAGTTTATTTTGTGATTTGGTCCTACTTCAAGAGACTAAGATAGGCTTTAAAGAAGCTCTTCTTATGAGGAAAGATTGGGTATTAGGTGCTACCTGTTCTGAGGCTTCTGGGAAGAAATACAGGGTTATTACTCTTATCTCTAAAAGATCTGGTTTATCTATAGTTGCAGCTGAACATGATACCAACAGAAGATGGGTACTTACACGTCTGACTAATGGTTTGGATGATCTATATGTTATGAATCTATATGCTCCAAATATAGATGAACCAAATTTTTGGCATGCGATAAACAAAAAACATACTGATATTCCACAAAATTCAAGAATAATTGTTGGAGGAGACTTTAAGCTTCCTTTCGATCCAATTTTGGATAGGCACTCTGCTTTTAAATTTCAACCTCCTAGGGCACGCAAACACTTGCTTAATATGTGTTTGTCACATCATCTCTTGGATGCTTGGATATTACACAATCCTACAGTTAGCGATTTTACTTTTTTCTCTTCCCCTCATTCTAGTTTCTCTTGTATCGATTTTCTTCTGGTTGATGATTCTCTTTAAAAACATACTACGAATGGCATGATTCATCCAATAGTTGCCTCTGACCATGCTGCAGTCTCGATAACCATCCTTAATGTTACGGATACTAAAGGACCCCGTAATTGGCGTCAAAACCCAGAAATCTTGGAGATTGATGCTGAGGTCAAGGAACTTAATGACGAGATTGTTAGTTTCTTCAAAGATAATGAATTATCGGTGGATTCTCTGATAGTACTATGGGATGCGTTTAAGTGTACTATAAGAGGTCACATTATTAAAAAAATGGCCAAAAGAAACAGTGATATTAGGAAATCTCGTCAATCTTTGGGAGACGACATTAAACGAAAAGAGTATTATATAGACATACTAATGATAAATCTCTCTTGCAGGATATTAAACATTTAAAATACTCTTTTAATTCCATAGTTACTAAAAGAGCTTATATTGGAGTGCATGTTCAAAAGTCTTGCCAATTACTGTTACGGAATAGAGCTGGCAAGTTGTTAGCTGCTACCCTCAAATATTAGAATACCAATACCACTCATATTACTCATATCACTGATAAAACTGGTTCGAAAAAGTTTCATACCCAAGAAATTCTTGAAGTCTTTCGGGAATTTTTATATACCCCTCAAAGTCAATGCACTAAGCTTACCTGCCAACATTTCCTTAACTCTCTCCCTATTACTACTATTTCGAACAACGATAAGACCGAGTTGGTTAAGCCAATCGAAATTGACGAGATTATTCAGGCTATTAAGGCTACTCATTCAGGGAAAGCTCCCGGACCAGACGGGTATCCTATTGCCTTTTATAAAACGTTTACTTCTTCAATATTTAAATACCTTAGAAAAGTTTTCGACAATTATGTTCTTTCTGGCAAGGTTTCAGGTATGGCTGCTGAGGCTACTATTGTAGTTATACCAAAAGAAGGTAAAGATCATTCTGATCCAAAAAACGTCCGTCCCATTGCCTTATTAAATATGGAAGCAAGCATTTTCGCTAACATTTTAGCAAATCGGCTAGAATGTCACATTCCTAATCTCATCCACGACTCCCAAACAGGTTTTGCCAAGGGTAGGCTTGCTAGGGACAACGTTTGTACGTTCTGTCACATTTTAGAAAAAGCAAAATTTTTCTCATTACCATCTGCGACGATTGCCCTTGATGCCGAAAAGGCATTTGACAAGGTATCTTGGCCTATTGTACACTCGGTGTTCAAGTCTCACAACCTTGGTAATTCTTTTATTAATATGGTTATGGCTCTTTATGTGCAACCTAAGGCTAACAGGATTAATGGTACAACATCCTCCTTTGTTAATCTTCGCCAAGGTACTAGACAAGGGTGCCCACTTCCAGCCCTTCTTTTTCTTTTATCCATTGATTCACTTCTCCGCTTGCTTAATCTGAACCCGGAGATTAAGGGGTTTCAATTTGGAACGCATATACTTAAAACGGCTGCTTATGCTGATGATGTACTTATTTTTTCAGAAGATATTGAATCAGCGATCCCTTTTATTTCTAGCATTATTCGTGATTTTTTGGTCGTTTCTGGGTATACTCTTAACAAAGAGAAAACTGAATTGTTCCCTCTAAATCCTTTATGTCTTACTTCTCACCTGGGTGATTCAGGTTTTAAATGGCAATCCACGTGCCTTAAATATCTGGGGATCTGGTCCTGTAAAAATCTTACAGATACTGTTATTTATAATGAATCTCACATAATAAATAAAGTTAAGGATCACTTGTCTTCTTGGTCTCCTAAATATATCTCTTGGTGGGGTTACAAACTCTTAAAATGAGGATAACTCCAAACATTAATTTTTTATCTTCTATGCTACCTATAAAGCTTTCCTCATCTTTCTTTCATGAGATTGATGTACTCATGGCAAGATTTTTATGGTACGATAAGAGATCTAGAATTGCTTATAAATATCTTAGGAAACCCTCTATATTGGGAGGGTGTAACCTCCCGGACTGGAATTTATACCAGACTTCCTTCTTGGCGGTTCAAGGAGCAATTTGGTTTTTACCAGAACCCCAGCATATACCTCCATGGATTTATATAGAGCGAGAATTGTGTGCTCCCTTTTGCACTCTTTCTTTACTCACAGCATCAAAAATTACAATAGCACACTCTCAACGTATTATATCAGATACGGTTAGTGCGTTGAAATACATTGATCGAAACGTTTCTAAACCTGTTCATAAATCAAGATGGGCATCTTTATGGCTTAATCCTAAACTCGTTACAGACATTGAACTTAACACCGCTTTTCTGTGGGCCGCCAAGGGTATCAGACTGGTGAAAGACCTCTATGATACTAATCACGATCCTCTCCCTTTTTCTTTCCTAGCCAAAAATATAATCTCAATAACATGGATTTTTATACTTTTTGAAGCTAAAAGTCAAACTTTCTAAGATAACCCTTTCTACAGATTTGGTTATTGTCTCACTTCTTTCTATGTGGGTGCACTCAGGCTATACCGCTTCTAAAATGTATAAATGTTTATCTGCTCCACTACCTTCACAATCCACACTTACTTGTGTTAAATGGTCTCACCATTTTGAAGACGATATTATTAAACATATTTCACAGGATACCTGGCAGCTGATTGGGAAATTTTCTCTGCATAACAAAATTGCTCCTTCACTGATTCAATCTAAATTCTTCACAATGAACCTCTTGCACTGGACTCCTGCTCGTTTGCATAAGCTGAAATTACGAGATAGTGATCTTTGTTGGAATTGTAATTCAGAACCAGGCACCCATCAACATATGTTTTTTGAATGTAAGCTATTAGACTCCTTTTGGGGCCCTGCACAAATACATTTATCACTAATCTTTAATACACCTATAATTCTTTCTTTACCTATGATTATGCTGGGTCCATGGGCTGTAGTTACCACTTTACCTCTTGACAATACAGATTTGGAGCTCTTAGATTTGCTCTTATCCATTGCAGTCAAAATTATACTCACAGAATGGAAATCTTTTCATCTCCTTTCTTACCATACCTGGTGGGCGTGGGTTTCATATCTTCGTGGAGCTCATACTTTTGTTGGAAGGAAACATTATTCGCCTTCAATTGCTAGTAATGTTTGGCATTCTTTGGATAATTATATGGATTTGTCTATCCAGGGGTTGGTAGCTCAATATCCTTTTGAGCCCATCTCTTGACCTAATCTTTATATGTGTAGCAGATGTCCCATCCTACCATCTCACCCTCCTTCCTTCCTTCCAATATCTTTCCCTCCTCCTCTCTTTTTCTTTCTCTTTCCATTTTTCACGTCTTTCCTCTTGTTGATGTATCTTATTTACCAAGCAATACAAACTCACACATGACTTTGCTGGGATATATGTAGATTTTCCATCTGTCCCATCTTCCTGGGGATTATACTTAATACTTGATGAAATTTATAATACCTGTTATCTGTCATGATATTTATCTGATAACTTTTCTATCTTTTTATCCCAGTTCTATTACTTGTCATGTACTACTTTTTAACTTTTTAATTCTTCATTGTTATTTATCTGTTTCTGATTTTTATGTATTGCTATTGCCTTGTAACTGTATTTCTTTTTATCTAAATACAAAATATTTAACAGGTTTTGTCATCATGTGATGCAATGTGTTGTGTTTTCACTTCTCCAGATATATTCTCATTTATAAACTTTACATGGTTGTGTAAAAAATAAAAGCAAATTACTGCCAGGCGTGCTACCATATATTTCATGTTTGTTTTCATAGCGCTGAGTGCTGCCTTTTTCAGGTCCTCACACCTAATGGATTTATTACCTCCCCTGGTGATGGGAAGTTTGTGGTTCTAGCACCCTCCGAATTACTGTTGCAACACAGAGGCTCTTAGGATAAGGGTTGACGGTGCGGTAATTAAACCACCACCGTGTTGTGATTAGTTAATGCTTGTGACTTGAGTTTCTCAGCAGGGGCTCCTGGCTCGCGTCGGGCCCTGGACTGTGGCCACCTCACAGCTGAGCGCAGTTCCCACATTCTGAAGCTGGCTCAGAGGCTGCTGCTGACAGCCCCCCTCGCCACTTTGCACATCTTCATCTGGTTTGATTTTGGGGAAATCACTGGATAAACTAATGCGTGGTGAGAGGGACTGGGCTCCGGGATTAATCTCCTACAGCTGAAGGTCATGCTATGGAGTTCAACATCATTGATCTAAAAAATTACAGATTTTTAAAAAGTAAATCGTAATTTATTCCTTCGTTTATGTGCTTTGTATGGGGGCTAAGTCATTAAGCATGCTGCACCTTTTTGTCGAGGGAAACTACCATACTTGACATAACAGTTTCTCTGAGTCTGGAGAGAAGGCTGAGTCTGGGGGTAAGGCTGAGTCTGGTGGTAAGGATGAGTCTGGAGGTAAGGCTGAGCCCGGTGCTAAGGCTGAGTTTGGAGGGAAGGTCTCCTGAGTCAAGAGGTAAGGCTGAGTCTGGGGGTAAGGCTGAGTCTGGGGGTAAGGCTGAGTCTGGGGCTAAGGCTGAGTCTGGGGGTAAGGCTGAGTCTGGGAGTAAGGCCGAGTCTGGGGGTGAAGGCTGAGTCTGGGGATAAGACTGAGTCTGGGGGTAAGACTGAGTCTGGAAGTAAGGTTGAGTCTGGAGGTAAGGCTGGGTTGAGTTTGGGGGTAAGGCTGAGTCTGGCAGTAAAGCTGAGACTGGAAGTAAGTCTGAGTTTGGGGGTAAGGCTGAGTCTGGGGTAAGGCTGAGTCTAGAGAGAAGACTGAGTCTGGGGGTAAGGCTGGGTTGTGTTTGGGGGTAAGGCTGAGTCTGGCAGCAAGGCTGAGTCTGGAGGTAAGGTTCAGTCTGGGGGTAAGGCTGAGTCTGGGGGTAAAGCTGAGTCTGGGGGTAAAGCAGTGTCTGGAGGTAAGGCTGGGTTGAGTCTGGGGGTAAGGCTAAGTCTGGGGGTAAGATCGAGTCTGGCAGTAAGGCTGAGTCTCAATGTAAGGCTGAGTCTGGGGGTAAGACTGAGTCTGGGGGTAAGACTGAGTATGGGGGTAAGGTTGGGTTGAGTCTGGCGGTAAGGCTGAGTCTGGAGGTAATTGTGAGTCTGGGGGTAAGGCCGAGTCTGGCAGAAAGGCCGAGACTGCTAGTAAGGCCGAGTCTGAGAGTAAGGCCGAGTCTGGGAGTAAGGCTGAGCCTGGGGCTAAGGCCGAGTCTTGGGGTTAGGGTGAGTCTAGGAGTTAGGCTGAGTCTGGAGGTAAGGCTGGGTTGAGTCTGGTGGCAGTGGCGGCCGGTAGGGAATGGGGTGGTGGGGCAGGGGGGTGGGTGTTTTTTTTTTTTAATTTTAAAAAGATCACTTACCTGATCTAGAAGTGTCTCTCTATTGTCGCGCCTCTCCCACATTGAGTGAGTCTCTTCCGGGGACCGGGAAGCACCCAGGCTCCCCACAGCCAATCACAATGCTGCAATACAGCGTTGTGATTGGTAAGCACCCAGGCTCCCCTGAGCCAATCCCAATGCTGCAAAGCAGCATTGTGATTGGTCTGAGCGCTGTGGTTCGGCGCTTAGCCAGAGAATGGGGGCCTGGGCATGTTCTCCATGCCAGCTGTTATGCAGCCTGCATGGAGAACATGCGAAGTGCGCATTAAAACTTTACAGAATGCACAACTACTCCTCCTCCCCGACATCAGGGATGCCAAGTCCTGCCCCTCCCTAGCCTGACCATACGAAAAATAAAATGATAATAACTTCAGTTATTATCATTTTTTTTTTTTGTTTACACTGCTCCGTGAGCAGGGGGGCGATGCTCCTCTGCAATAGCGGAGGAGCCGCCACTGTCTGGCGGTAAGGCTGAGTCTGTGGGTAAGACTGAGTTTCAAGGTAAGGCTCAGTCTGGAGGGAAGCCTGAGTCTGGAGGTGAGGCTGGGCTGAGTCCGGAGGTAAGGCTGAGTCTGGGGGTAAGGGTGAGTCTGGAGGTAAGGCTGAGTCTGGGGGTAAGGCTGAGTCTGGAGGTAAGGCTGAGTCTGGGGTTAAGGGTGAGTCTGGCGGTAAGGCTGGATTGAGTCTGGCGGTAAGGCTGGGCTGAGTCTGGAGGTAAGGCTGAGTCTGGGGGTAAGGCTGAGTCTGGGGGTAAGGCTGAGTCTGGAGGTAAGGCTGGGTTGAGTCTGGAGGTAAGGCTGGGCTGAGTCTGGAGGTAAGGCTGAGTCTGGGGGTAAGGCTGAGTCTGGAGGTAAGGCTGAGTCTGGGGTTAAGGGTGAGTCTGGCGGTAAGGCTGGATTGAGTCTGGCGGTAAGGCTGGGCTGAGTCTGGAGGTAAGGCTGAGTCTGGGGTAAGGCTGAGTCTGAGGGTAAGGCTAAGTCTGGAGGTAAGGCTGAGTTGAGTCTGGAGGTAAGGCTGGGCTGAGTCTGGAGGTAAGCCTGAGTCTCGGGGTAAGGCTGAGTCTGGGGGTAAGGCTGAGCCTGGGGGTAAGGCCGAGTCTGGGGGTAAAGCTGAGCCTGGAGGGAAGGCTGAGTCTGGGGATAAGGCTGAGTCTCGGGGTAAGGCTAAGTCTGGAAGTAAGGTTGAGTCTGGAGGTAAGGCTGGGTTGAGTTTGGGTGTAAGGCTGGGCCTGGGGGTAAGGCTGCGTCTGGCAGAAAGGCTGAGTCTGAACGTAAGGCTGAGTCTGGGGGTAAGGCTGAGTCTGGGGATAAGGCTGAGTCTGGGGGTAAGGCTGAGTCTGGGGGTAAGGCTGAGTCTGGGGGTAAGGCTGAGTCTGGGGTAAGGCTGAGTCTAGGGAGAAGGCTGAGTCTGGGGGTAAGGCTGGGTTGAGTCTGAAGTGTAGTGTCCTGCTGGACACGTTCTAGTGTTTCAGCAGGCACTGGTATTTCCAGCCACTCCCTCGAGGGCTGGACACACATGCACCCCACACCCATTCAGCACAGGCATCACGGGTAACGTGACCATGCCAATAAAAGGGCCCGGGTGCACGTGCTCGTGGCCAGTTCCACTACTTAACTATTGTGTCTGTGTGGTCCTTTAGCAGCATGTGGGCCTAGTGGCCCAAGACACCACATGGAGGTAAGGCTGGGCTAAGTCTGGAGGTAAGTAGGCTGAGTCTGGAGGTGAGGCTGAGTCTGGGGTTAAGGGTGAGTCTGGAGGTAAGGCTGAGTCTGGCAGTAAGGCTGGGTTGAGTCTGGCGGTAAGGCTGGGCTGAGTCTTGAGGTAAGGGTGGGCTGAGTCTTGAGGTAAGGCTGAGTTGAGTCTGGCGGTAAGGCTGGGCTAAGTCTGGAGGTAAGGCTGAGTCTGGCGGTAAGGCTGGGCTAAGTCTGGAGGTAAGGCTGGGCTAAGTCTGGGGGTAAGGCTGAGTCTGGAGGTAAGGCTGGGCTAAGTCTGGGGGTAAGGCTGAGTCTGGAGGTAAGGCTGGATTGAGTCTGGAGGTAAGGCTGGGCTGAGTCTGGAGGTAAGGCTGGGTTGAGTCTGGAGGTAAGGCTGGGCTGAGTCTGGAGGTAAGGCTGAGTCTGGGAGTAAGGCTGAGTCTGGGGGTAAGGCTGGGTTGAGTCTGGCGGTAAGGCTGGGCTGAGTCTTGAGGTAAGGCTGAGCTGAGTCTTGAGGTAAGGCTGAGTTGAGTCTGGCGGTAAGGCTGGGCTAAGTCTGGAGGTAAGGCTGAGTCTGGCGGTAAGGCTGGGCTAAGTCTGGAGGTAAGGCTGGGCTAAGTCTGGGGTAAGGCTGAGTCTGGGGGTAAGGCTGGCTGAGTCTGGAAGTAAGGCTGAGTCTGAAGGTAAGGCTGGGCTGAGTCTGGAGGTAAGGCTGGGTTGAGTCTGGAGGTAAGGCTGGGCTGAGTCTGGAGGTAAGGCTGAGTCTGGGAGTAAGGCTGAGTCTGGAGGTAAGGCTGGGTTGAGTCTGGAGTGTAGTGTCCTGCTGGACACGTTCTAGTGTTTCAGCAGGCACTGGTATTTCCAGCCACTCCCTCGAGGGCTGGACACACATGCACCCCACACCCATTCATCACAGGCGTCACGGGTAACGTGACCATGCCAATAAAAGGACCCGGGTGCACGTGCTCGTGGCCAGTTCCACTACTTAACTATTGTGTCTGTGTGGTCCTTTAGCAGCATGTGGGCCTAGTGGCCCAAGACACCACATGGAGGTAAGGCTGGGCTAAGTCTGGAGGTAAGTAGGCTGAGTCTGGAGGTGAGGCTGAGTCTGGGGTTAAGGGTGAATCTGGAGGTAAGGCTGAGTCTGGCAGTAAGGCTGGGTTGAGTCTGGCGGTAAGGCTGGGCTGAGTCTTGAGGTAAGGCTGGGCTGAGTCTTGAGGTAAGGCTGAGTTGAGTCTGGCGGTAAGGCTGGGCTAAGTCTGGAGGTAAGGCTGAGTCTGGCGGTAAGGCTGGGCTAAGTCTGGAGGTAAGGCTGGGCTAAGTCTGGGGGTAAGGCTGAGTCTGGGGCTAAGGCTGGGCTGAGTCTGGAAGTAAGGCTGAGTTTGGGGGTAAGGGTGAGTCTGGCGGTAAGGCTGGGTTGAGTCTGGTGGTAAGGCTGGGTTGAATCTGGCGGTAAGGCTGGGCTGAGTCTGGCGGTAAGGCTGGGCTGAGTCTGGTGGTAAGGCTGGGTTGAATCTGGCGGTAAGGCTGGGCTGAGTCTGGAAGTAAGGCTGAGTTTGGGGGTAAGGGTGAGTCTGGCGGTAAGGCTGGGTTGAGTCTGGTGGTAAGGCTGGGTTGAATCTGGCGGTAAGGCTGGGCTGAGTCTGGAGGTAAGGCTGAGCCCGGTGGTAAGGCTGAGTTTGGAGGGAAGGTCTCCCGAGTCAAGAGGTAAGGCTGAGTCTGGGGGTAAGGCTGAGTCTGGGGGTAAGGCTGAGTCTGGGGGTAAGGCTGAGCCTGGGGGTAAGGCCGAGTCTGGGGGTAAAGCCGAGTCTGGGGATAAGGCTGAGTCTGGGGATAAGGCTGAGTCTGGAAGTAAGGTTGAGTCTGGAGGTAAGGCTGGGTTGAGTTTGGGGGTAAGGCTGCATCTGGCAGTAAGGCTGAGTCTGAAGGTAAGGCTGAGTCTGGGGGTAAGGCTGAGTCTGGGGGTAAGGCTGAGTCTGGGGTAAGGCTGAGTCTAGAGAAAAGGCTGAGTCTGGAGGGAAGGCTGAGTCTGGGGGTAAGGCTGGGTTGAGTCTGGAGTGTAGTGTCCTGCTGGACACGTTCTAGTGTTTCAGCAGGCACTGGTATTTCCAGCCACTCCCTCGAGGGCTGGACACACATGCACCCCACACCCATTCATCACAGGCGTCACGGGTAACGTGACCATGCCAATAAAAGGGCCCGGGTGCACGTGCTCGTGGCCAGTTCCACTACTTAACTATTGTGTCTGTGTGGTCCTTTAGCAGCATGTTGGCCTAGTGGCCCAAGACACCACATGGAGGTAAGGCTGGGCTAAGTCTGGAGGTAAGTAGGCTGAGTCTGGAGGTGAGGCTGAGTCTGGGGTTAAGGATGAGTCTGGAGGTAAGGCTGAGTCTGGCAGTAAGGCTGGGTTGAGTCTGGAGGTAAGTAGGCTGAGTCTGGAGATGAGGCTGAGTCTGGGGTTAAGGGTGAGTCTGGAGGTAAGTAGGCTGAGTCTGGAGATGAGGCTGGGCTGAGTCTTGAGGTAAGGCTGAGTTTGAGGGTAAGGCTGAGCCTGGAGGCAAGGCTGGGCTGAGCCTGGAGATAAGGGTGAGTCTGGGGTTATGGGTGAGTCTGGAGGTAAGTAGGCTGAGTCTGGAGATGAGGCTGGGCTGAGTCTTCAGGTAAGGCTGAGTTTGGGGGTAAGGCTGAGCCTGGAGGTAAGGGGTGATGGGATCCAGCAGGGCAAACCTCTGCTTCGGCACACAGCTCTGAACAAAAGCCACAGCTAATTGCTTTTCAAAGCAGAGTTGCTTTGACCGCCCTTTTTTTTCTTTCATTAATCAAACGCTTGCTATAAACTCCCTGAGACAGACTGAAAACAGGACAATAGAGTTAAAATCTGGATGATCAGATTCAGCAGCGGAAGTACTGCCACTCTGTTATAAATCTAGAGAGGTGTTAACTCCACTTGGAAAGGTACCCTGGCAAAGGGAGTTTAGAGGATCGGGCAGGCAGTGGTTTAATTTCATCAACATTACACTGAATGCGGAAGTGACATCATACACTCGTTGACAAATGGTGGCATTAAAGGAAGTGACTTTGCATGACCTTTAAACGCTATGAAGTACATTTCGCTTTTTCAAACAGTTTTTACTGAAACGTGAGGTAGTGTGGTGTTAGTAAGCACGGATTAATTATGGGCATGAATACTAGTTCTAAAACTGGACCAACTTGAGGAATATTCACTTTAAAAGATGCCAGGCTCCCTCTGTCTCCAATGAAAATCCCGATTCAGTCGCAAATACTTTTATTGTAATTACAGTACCTGTGAATTGTTTCCCACAAGATTTCTAACTGGAAAAGTCTGTAAATGTACATTAAGTCAAACGTTTTGAAAAATGAAGTGCAAGGTTTTATGGGATACATCGTAGAATATCAAATTTTTTGGGCAGGGGCGATTTTCTACTTTTTACTCACCGTCTCAGAACTATCATTGAGTGTGTACCACATCCCACCCACTCCCACACGATGGCAGAGAGAGTGGACATGGTGTGAAAGGGCAGGTTTCACCGATCATACTCCAGTAATGCTGCAGCACTTTAGTTTATTAATCAGCTTTACTAATGTATTGTAGTATTTATGTAGCATTTACTACCGCTAGGTGGTGGGCTGATACTCCTGCCCACATGTGTAGAATGAACACCTTCTAGGGTGAGTGGTTGGAAGAGTGTTGTTGTAGCATTGAGCCTACAGAAAAAGTGTTTCCATGCTGTGTGATGACCGGGGTGTGGTCTTCGTGTTATGGGATGCAGCACTATGCAGTGTGGTGAATGAACGGAGTTTGAGTGATAGTCACAGGACTTACATTTTGAGATATGCTGGCAGTATTAGTTGGTTCTGCAGCTCCCTTTGTGGAATTTGTAATCACTATAGGAGGGATTCCAGCCCTGTTTCTGAACTGGTTGTTGTTTTAACAATCTGGACAAGTATTAGTAGGAGGGAAGAAAGTGTCAAATACATATAGTCCTCCCATGTGATGAGCATGGTAGGGAATAAGTGATGGTCAGAGTGTGCAGTCAGGGGGGAGGGGCTCAAGTGCCAGACTGAGTTAGAGTGCTCTGTTGGCCAGAATTGCTTGGCAGATCTTTCTGCGGTATGCTTACCTTGTTGTTGGCCTGTCCAGTTCTTGTATGGTGGTTAGTTTCAGAGCACTAGGACAGGACACCGACTCACAGAGCCATTCTAAGGTAGTTCCGTCTTACAGCTATTTATCTGTTATAAAGCGAAGGGTGCTTGTCCGGGTAACCTTTCTTGGTTACAGCCGGACACGAGAGCCTCAGGGTGTTTAACAGAACCGCAGGCCAGAAGAGCATTAAGTGTCCGAGGGAGTCATCCCAATTTGAGAGAGGGCTAGCTGAAGGCTGTGGCCAACAGTTGTTATCTTGTATGGATTGTGATAATCTAGGGTGCTGGCGATTAGTAGCTGCTACCTGGGAATAACCAGGTTTTCACTAGGGTTGTGTGTAACTCCTGTAATTGTTTTGAACGTAATTTTGAGCAATTACCACAAATTAATTGTAATTACTCTTAATTACGCGAGAAGCAGAATCCAGCATTTAGAGCTATTTTCTTAGAGCAAAATGCACCTTTCTGTTCAAAATGGGCCAGAGGATGCATTTTGCTATAAACAAAATAGCGCTAAATGCAACAGGACAAAACCAGTAGCAGCCACCAGCCTCTCATGCTGTCTAGATTAGTGGTTCCTGAGCTCTAGAAGTGGGATTTTTGCCTCAAATTACTCTTAATTACTCAAGCAGGCGTATTTGCATAATTTCAGTAACTTGGCATAACAAGAGTAATTTGAAATTACTCGAAATCACTCTGATTACTCTGGCGTAATTAAAATGACTCCCAGGCCTAGTTTACCTCTCTCCTGAACTTTAATTGTTCTTGGATGTAGAGGAACTTCATTGGAGAAAGTTCCAAAGTTTTGTTGTTTGGATCGAAATGCAAAGATCCTCCTATTGGTTCTTTATCGTAGATCAGTTCAACGATCCAAGGGACTATTCTGGAGCAGAGATGTCTGTTTTGTTAGTAAAGTTTACATTTTATTTGGGAGGGTTTGTGTACTATGCACAGTACTTTAAACATTTATCTTCTCAATAGTGGTAGCCAGCAAATGTCCTGACAGGACCGGTGACGTGTCCCCTGCGTTGCAGTAGACTGGGGTGTATACTTCCTGCAGTACTCTGAATTTGTCATAGTTTATATATAATGAATCTGGGGTGTAGAGGCTATTGGAATAGTTGAGATTGGATACCAAGAGGGTGAGAACGAGCTGCAGCTTTTGTTGCTTTTCAAGGCATGGGAAGGTCCAGAGTAAGATGTTCAGGATGTGAAAGGTGCTTCTCATGACTTTGTTAACATGTGGTATCAAGGTTCGGCTTGAGTTTGTGATCACTATTAAGATCCTCACCTATCAAGGTAGTTGGACGGACATCAGGTTCATGTGGCCATATGTCTGTGATGGTTGTGCTTTTTCCTGCATGTCGTGATCTTTGCTTTTGCTGTGTTATGCTTCTGGTGATTGTCATGTATCTATGGTGCAGAGGAATTCATCCAGTTCGGACATATTTTAGGGTTATTTGAGTTCCATCCGGATTGTTATAGCATGAGAGATTGAAGGATCTGATCAGATACGGTAAAGGAAAGAGGTAGATGTTGAATAAGAGAAGGGAAATTATGTATCCTTGGGGGACTCCATAGTGTAGGGTGTGAGGAGATGACAGAAAGGGAAATAGGAATACCAGGCTTTTCCTGTCCTTGTTGAAAAAGACAATCCATTTTAGAGCATTTCCCCGAATTCCAAGAGCGGGATCCTCTGTAGAAGAGTCGAGTGGCGGACTGGATTTTAAATAGTCCCCTTATACTAACGTGAACAATAACTTAGTAGAAGATATATTTTTAATTTCTGCAATAAATTACTTCGCTCTGTTTCTTCAAACGCTTTTATTCAAAGTATTGGCTTGTGACATTTATTCACAGATATTATTTCGGCATCATTAATTCTAAAATAATTCTTGATAGAGGAATCAAGACATGGAACCTTCTGTGGGCTGCATGTGGGATTACACTACTATGCTGAGAGCAACTTTTGCAACACTGGAGGATAGTTACAAGAATTGCCGCTAAGCAGTTTTCACGCTGCTTAGTGGCAATTTTTGTACTGCTGCCGATCGCCAAATCCTAACGCTATGTTTGCGACGTATATACAATACGTCGCTACATTGCATTGGGACGAGTTAGCGGCCAGGAAAAATGTCTCTAACACTAGTGTCAAGGCAATAGAAAAATACACGTTTTGCCGGCCGGCTAATTAGTGGCAAAAAAATTCACGCTAGTCAGCCCGACGTCACTTTTCAGCGCCTAGTGGCAAAAAGAGCTTACAAATACACCTCTAAGGAAAAACAAAAATAAAAAAAATCGGATTGCAGAATGGAGCAGCCAGGACCAAGTTCAGCACAGGGCAACACCCCCACCCCCACAACCCTCCCAACAACCAGGATGACCAGTCAGAGTCCCAGGGGAAGAGGAAATGCAGATTCAGGGCCTCATTTATGAAAGTGGCGCATCACTGGGGAAAAACAGTGATGCGTCGCTTTTCATTGCACCATCCTTGCGACACCATGGATGCGCCGTATTTACACTACAGCACTCTATGTCACAAGGACTCAACAGATACATCAGGAATCCTAACGTATATGTTGGTGCAATAATGATACATTGCTGGAGTGTGTCAGATAACTGATGCAACTCCAGCAATGTGTCAATACACATGGGCAAGTTCCATGTGAAAAGCTCTGCGTTAATCCTTACGCCTGCTGGAAGCAGGCATAAGGCTTGTGACGCAGCCAAGTCGTAGGCGTGGTGCAGTGAAATATCATAGATTTTACTGCACCACTTCTACAAGGCTTTTTTATGTGGGAACCCCCACCCTGCATACAATATATCTAATTCTGGTATAATGTAGTGCATGGCTTTACAAAGTGATGCATCTGCCTAGATGCGTCACTTTGTAAATCGAGCGTAGTGTGGTTCATTGTTTACGCTGCCGCAGCATCACAAAAAAGTGACGCAACGGAGGCATAAATCCTCACAAATAAGGGCCTCAGTCAGGAGGAGAATGAGATACTGATTGCGGAGGTGACGGAGCATCAACAGCAGCTCTTGGTCAGCTCCAAGGTGTCATTGGCAAAACGCTCTATTGCAGTCCATAGTCAACAAGGTGAACTCAATAGCAGAAGTCAAGAGGACAGTGACGGACTGCAAGAAGCGCTGGCATGATATCAAGCGCAACACTAAGCAGAAACTGGCTATCAATCGACAGGTTGCATTGCACACCGGAGGTGGCAGTCCAGTGTAGTTTGTGTGATTTTTTTTGCGACTAACGGTTTAGATTTGATTATTGGTTGACAACTCATGTACTTTGCGAGTTTGTTTAATTGCAGCTATGAAAACCTCATGCTAACGTCTAATGCGGTTAAAAAATTAACGCTTCACAGATGCATGCTGTGCCATACTTAACAATGTTTGATTGGCAATGCATACAATGTTACACTGTTTTCCATATGTTGTATGTGTGACTACATATGTGGCAAGTACTTACCCCATTCCCGTAAGGTGTCAACCACTGTCATGGAGTTGAGACACACACAATAGTGTCAACCAAGCATGTACTACTTGTGTCAAAGATTTGGGGGCATGCATACAGGCACAAACGCCAATGGGACATCACTTTTGTTTATGCTCTTGTGGTGTTAAAAACATCCCCATATTTACAGGGTTGCGCAAACACAGTTAACCTTGATTTACACCACCTTGTTCATATTTGCCTTACCACAGCAGTCCGCTTCAGCAAAGGCGTGGGCAATTGGTGTTGGGTTGGACGTTCCACCACAACATCCATAGCTTGTGATGCTGCTCCAGATTCACATATCTGGGGCTGTGTCAAATTTGACAGCTCTGAAAATGCGACGTTAGACAGGCAAGACTAGGCGACATGTATTTAGTTCTCATGTGTTTCAGCTCATTCCATGTGTGCTGCAGCACACTTTGATCAGGCAAATCCCCTTTATAGATTGTTTTTGTGCTGTAAGGTGTCCCTTCATGCACAGAATAAATAACCATGCAGTGCAGTCACCCTTGCTACAAGGCAAAAGTGTGCCGCCACTGCCCAAATTTGTTGGCACCAGCGCAAGGGCACGCATAGGGATGCACCATAAATATGGTACATATGCCTCATCTCTGTGTGTTGAGACAAGACAAAGCGCTGTGCTTCCACTTTTTGCACAACACCAGCCTCAGACCTTTTCATCATAGATTACCCCAAACATTTCTGATTAAGAATTTGCTGTTTCAGTGTGTGAGGAATGGACATGAAAGTGGATGTATGTGACCCTCTGAGATGTTTTACGACACAAGGTGGTGCCCAAGTTTCCACTCTAGGGACACTATACAGAAATTAGTAGATGTGTTATGAGGTTGCACAGAATCATTGAACAAGTATCCTGCGTACACTGCAATGCAAGACACCTTGGGGCCAGTGTAGGCCATAGCTTTGACAGTATTTGGTATCCATTCATTGTGTGTCTGCACTGGCAATAGCAGTGCAGGTTTCCTCTATGACACGCACGATATGCCCTTGGAGACGTCGTTGTTAGCTGCCAGGCTTATGTTGGGAACCTGGAAAAGGATTCCTGCGATACTCCTGCCACTCTGGCCCCTTCCTGCATAAAAACAATCTCCCCACGATGCAGGCATCCTTGCACCATGGTGCAAGGGTGCCTGCGCCGGCGCATGGCAGCAGTTTGTACGCCAGCGCAGGGGGAAGCACAGAGATGCGACATACTGTTGTAAATATGTCGCATCCCTGTGCTTCG
Organism: Calotriton arnoldi; assembly: GCA_963921515.1. Taxonomy (NCBI): domain Eukaryota; kingdom Metazoa; phylum Chordata; class Amphibia; order Caudata; family Salamandridae; genus Calotriton; species Calotriton arnoldi. The sequence continues at coordinate 2,620,122 of CAWUFW010001369.1, forward strand.
AAACTAACGAAGCGCGGCGCAGCAAAATAACTTGCGGCACCCCGCTGCGTTAGTTTCTTGTAGATCTGCCCCCTAGTGAGAAAATGGCTGAGCGGATGTAGATGAAATTTTGCAGGAATATAGATTATGAGATGGAAAGGGTCCTTTTTGGCAGTAGACCTAAGTTTATCTCAGTAGTGTTTAAGATCTAAGGCACAAAAACTTAGAAGCTGTGGTATACCACTGTAACTTCATGGAATACTGCAGTACATCGCGATGAGAAAACAGTATATGATTGAGTAATGAAAGCCTTATGAAATTTAAAGGGAGACATATTGCTTAGAGCAAACTTAGTCTATGTTCTGGGTTTTAAGTGGAAATATAGTGTACTGCTGTATTATAAGTGCATAGGAAAGAAAATAGCAGTTTAGGTAAGTATGTAATGGTAATGACAGGTAGTTTTATTGATTAATATAGTTAAAAAGAGTTTACGGATTACCGCACTGGTACCTAGAAAGTACTGTGGTAGTTACAGGAAAATTGAAATATGCAAAAAATGTAAAATACACTGTAGTACACTATATTTGTGAAATATAATGTAGCACAGTGGATTTTGTAGTTTGTTTACATACTTAATTTCCCCCAAAAATATTTGTTAGTACAGCTGTAGTACTCCGTAAACGTTTAAAAAAATATATAAAGCAATAAAAGCACGTTTACCTACCTTTAGACACTTATATAAAATGACTCATCCCTTCCTAGTCACTTATAAAACAGTAGTACACTATATTTAGACTTGAAACCCAGAAAACAGCCAAACTGTGGTAAAAATAACATGGCTGCCTTTTACTTTTGTGAAGGCAGTCATTACCCAATCATAACACCTGTAGAACCTAACAAAGCACACAACATGCAATTCAGTGAATGTGATTTATATAATCAGCTGTCTATCCAACTTAATCTATGTGGGCATGATCACCAGAAAGGTCAAAATAAGGATAATGGAACATCGAAGTAATTTTACATGTAAAAAACACTAGACAAACTTACCACCCATTTTTTGAAATACAAAGATACAGTGAATGGCCCATCTTGGATAGTTTTAGATCAACCTGAAATCAGTAGCGGCTCGTAGTGGGAGTGTTGCGGGGCGGTGGGGTGGGGTGGGGCGGGGGAGAGGCAGGGTGAGGGGTAGTAAACTCCGGCATACGGCCGACCGGAGGTAAGTACATAAATAAATAAATAAAATGAATTACATTGCGCGCGCTGCAACGCAAAATCTGACATATGGTCTGACATATCTACTTTCTAGTAGCAATTATCTGATTATGAAGACATATGTCTCCACAGAGAAAAGCTCCTTCGTCAAATCGCTCATACCAAGAGTAAGATAAATTGCATGGTGTATGACTAATACTCTGCTCTTCAGTACAACGTATGAATGACTGACTGACTAAGGGACTGATTAAGAGTTTGGCAATCCTGGAGCTGACGCCCATGCCAGCGCACGCTCCAGGACTGCCAAACTCAACCGCCGCCCTACGGATTACAAGCAATTTGTTGTCTGGTGGGCAGGTGGTGTGGCGATCCCTCTTAGTGAGCCTTATAACTGCACCACCGCGGGACTGCCAATGGACGTGCCTGCACGGCATGGACTGAGAAGTCCATGCCGTGCAGGAACAGGGGTGCATTCACACAGAGGGGCACAACATGTGCTCCCCTGCATGCACTCCCATGCACAGGGGCAACAGGGGGCCCTGTAGGGCCCCTTTTGTTTCCCCACTGCCAGCCTTTTCATGGTGGGCTCACCTCCATGAAAAGGCTGCCGGTGGGGAAACTCGTAATATGCATCGGTGCCACATTGGCACTGCCATGAAAATTGCTTCCCCAGACCGCCACGCCACCGCCAGGGATCATGGATCCATGGTGGTTGCGGCGGTCCCAAAACACTCTTAATATGGCCATCGGAGCGCTGGTGCGGCAGTCCCTGACCACCACCGCACCTCCACCACAGGTTCACCGCCGAATGTGTAATCATGCCCTTAGACAATGAATTTGAGACGGATCAGACAGTCCTGAAGAAGGCCACTGACCCATAGTGGCGTATGATTGTTGGCTGAAACATGTTGACAATAATATGAATGATCGTAGGATGGACAATAGCTCATAGACCATCAGATTAATTTTTAATCTGTCTGGGGAACCCAGGAATAAAGCATCAGAACTGATTGGGTATCCCTAAAACAGGTTTAACCTGAAAATAACCTTTGGAATAATGATCCTGCTTTGACATCTGAGACCTTCAAAAATACTTCTTATGCTCGATCCCTGTTTATAGCAACACAGAGAGTATAGAAGCAGCTCGATGATGAAGCCTGTCACTATTAGTGGGTGAGGGCATTTCTTTTTGAATGGGAGGGATCCCTTAGAAGGTAGCTTTAATTTTCCTTCATCAACCTCTTTGTGTACAGTATTACCCAATCAGGTACTGCAGTGTCATCGACAAGTACCTCAGTATACCGCAAAGTTATCGCGGTATACCGCGGCCCAATATATCACTAAGTTTTAGTGCCTATAACTTTAAAACTACTTTTTCCAAATTACATCTATTACCCAAAAGGATCCTTTCTACGCTATAATCCAGATTCCTACCAATTTTTACGGAAATCCAACTGCCCATTGTGCTACTGCGTCTATCTAAAAAGTCTATGGAAAATGCATTGGTGGAAAAATACGTTTTGGGATCCCACTTGTTTCTTTGCATCCTCTTCATGAATCACCGCTAACTTTGAATCATCAGTCAATGTAGAAAAAGCAATAGGTCTGCAAAGTTTTGTGGAGATTTGTCAAACGGTGTCAAAGTTATTAGCAAGCACAAATCTGAGGAATTCCTATCTCTAGGAATCCTAACAATCACTACAGAGTGGCTACCACTCTCTAATATTATGTATGTGTGTGTGTATATATATATATAGATAGATAGATAGATAGATAGATATATATAGATATATCTATATATATATCTATATATATATATATATATATTATCGCTCCAATTTCTCCTGGAATACGCCAAGAAAACAGCACTCACAGGGGCAGGTTCATAGGATTTATTATTTGAACCACATGCACAGACGCGTTTCGGCAACAGCCTTTCTCGATGTTTGCCGGCAAACGCCATAACCACCATTTTAAATACGTCATTCACCTCCCATTTCCTAGTAGCAACATAAACGAAGGACTTTCCGTATTTAGACGGTGTTTGACCCTGCTATGAGTCCCGCCATCTTAGAACTATTTCCGGGTACAATGTATCCCAGGCGAGCGGTACCATCTAGATGCAAAACAAATGTTAAACATAATCAAGGAATAATCCATGAGCACACATAGGGTTAAAGATGATTGTCATACCCCAGATGGATATTTCACTTCCCAATGTGGTACTAGTCGGACTGGTTGGATTACATCATGTAGTTAATACAATCATGGTGTAAACATAAAATCATGCTAACCTCCACCTGTATCCAGAGTAACGTTGGCCTATCAGTTTCAAAAGTGGTCAAATCACCCCAGTCCTTTGTTTATGTTGCTACTAGGAAATGGGAGGTGAATGACGTATTTAAAATGGTGGTTATGGCGTTTGCCGGCAAACATCGAGAAAGGCTGTTGCCGAAACGCGTCTGTGCCTGTGGTTCAAATAACAAATCCTATGAACCTGCCCCCGTGAGTGTTGTTTTCTTGGCGTATTCCAGGAGAAATTGGAGTGATAATTTACTATGCGGGAGCACCCCCGCAATATTGGCACCCGTCCGAGAGTGCATCGTGTTGGTGCTTTGTGGAGCTTTGATATATATATATACCCACCATTTTAAACGTACTGAAATTCACCAGTTATAGTTATCTCAAGTAACTATAACTCGCGCCCTAAGGTAATTATAACTCACATCCCCATCATGCACAGTTTTGTCAACAATGTTGCAGTGATATTATCAATGATGTCATAGAACATGTCATGAGTGATGTAATATGTTGGGTAATAAGAGGGCATGGCGAGGGTGCAAGCTATAGTTACCTTAGTGCATGAGTTATAGCTACTTGAGATAACTGTAACTGGTGAATTTCAATGGTTTTGTACGTTTAAAACAGCATGTTTCAACTGACATTTTCAGTTAACTATTTCATCCCTTTAACCTTTCATTTTTTCAGTGAATTTCTAAGGTTTTATTTTAATGGAAACTAAGATATTATTATCATACCTAACTATAACGTCAATTTAACCTTCGCTTTTTTCAGTCCATTTCTAGGTTTTTTTCAATGTAAAGTAATATTTTATTACCATACGCGAAGTCAGCCTCCATGTGCAGTGTGGGTATAGCTGCAGGACGTAGCATGCTGCCAAGCCCTGTGGCCAAACATCCCCCCCCCTCTTCCTCTGCACCCAACCCCCTAATTATAAAGCAAAACTTATCATCTTTCTCCAAAAATCACCAATAATTGGAATCAAATGTATATTCTAATAATACATACAATACAAGGTTTATTAATATTGATTACTGAAAAATATTTAATAAAGTTTCATTAACATACATGTCTGTGACTCTTTCTTTTACATAGTTTTCATTACTAAATTTTCTGGGTGAAAAATTTTAAAATAAATAGAGACATATTTTTTTGGGTGGTGCGCCCCCTACCCCTTCAAGGGGCATCACCAAAATATGCAAATATACCTTGCAAGGCATTATAGGGTGCTTCTTGAAGGAGCAGTTAATAATAAATGAGTGGGTGTGGCTGCTCATTTATTATTCACTTTTTGGCTTTTAAAAAAAATTCTGGGTGTCCCAGTCCCACTTGAGACACCCGCTATTTTTTTTATGGGGAGCCCCAGGGCCCCCATGGCCCTGCCCGCTCCCTGCAAGAAGCCCTATTTCTTGGGGCCGTGCAAGAGGCAGCATTTTGTTTTTATTTAAGGGGTGCGGCGAAAGCCCCAGGACCCCCGCAACCCTGCTGGCTTCCTGCTCTTGCAGAAGTGCGCCTCATCTTTTTTTTTAAGTGGGGTGCTCACCCGAGACACCGCACAACTGGTTCCACCTTAAGGGCTGCGGCTGGAGGCCCAGGTATTTACTTTGCTTGCGCGGTGTGGGGGCAATTCACTTTATTTCCCTGCTCAAGAGCTCGGGCAGGGAAAAGTTTTGTTCTCGAACTGGGCAGGAGCAGCTTTGAATTTGCAGACACAAAACTATAGAAATCTAGCAGTTATAGTTAAATATTATCAAGTAACTATAACTCTTTTATGACTTCATTGATAATATCACTGCAACATTTGCAATAAAATTATTGATGAAAAAACTGTGTATGACGGGGGAACTAGTTATAGTTACTTTAGATAACTTTAACTATAACTGCTGAATTTCCATGCTTTTATGTCTGTTAATTCCGAACCTAACTATAACGTTCCTGTAACCTTTGTTTTTTTTGTTAGTGAATGTATATATAGATATACAACACAGACACACACATACACACATATATATATATATATATATATATCCACAACGCTCCACGCCAACAGAAACCTCTCCAAAGACGGGAAAGCAGACCCAAAATTTGTGCAAAACGGGTTTATTACAGGAATGCCCGCACCTCCACCATTACGCGTTTCAGCCTCCTCCGAGGCCTTGATCACATATATATATATATATACACACACACACACATATACAAAAATAGGGGTTTCGCTCAGTGCTTTAAATCTATATACAGGAGTGCTGGTACTCACTATTCAGAGTAGTACCTGCTTGCTCATGAGAAGTGCTGGTACTCTCCTATTAAATATATGACAGCAGTGCAGAGAATTGCAGGCAGGGCCGACTTTAAAGAGCAGTGCGACCGGTGCTGCCGCACTGGGTGCTGACCTGCAAAGGGGGGGCGCTGTGATAAGCAATAAGTTTTGATTTAAAAACAGCTGCTGCTGAGTTCCTTGCGTTCAGCTTTCAAGCAGCAATAAAAATATTAAGATAACTCCTGTGATTAATGTTCCTGCCAGAGAGAGAGAGCTCTGAGTTTTGTCTAGTGGCAGATTTGGCTCACTATATGGTAGCGCAGAGGGTTAATATGCCTGCTGCAAAGATAGCATACAGTGCAGATCACAGATCTTTATTTTATGTGGATAGCTGAGTGGATTACTGCTTTTGTCACAGAGATCCTTTTGTTACTAGAATTCATAAGCTACAACCCAAATATAGAACAGAGACTGTTACTGAACTGTCTTCAAAGAGCTGCATGCAAACTGCATTAAATAGGTTAGGACGTTATGTATTTTTTCTCCAGTCTTTCATTATCTAGTCCTAATGTTGCTAAAAAGGGTTTGTTTGGGTAGATATACATTCTTATTAGTAAAGCCACCCTTTACCAGTGCTTTAAAACAACAGAAATGAATGTGAGAAAGGGGCTATGGAGAGATGAGGGGCACTTTGCCCCGGTGGTATCCGAAGAGGAAGTTGTGGGGGAGAGGGGCCGCCAAAAACGATTATTGCACAGGGCGCCACCAGTGCTAAAGCCGGACCTGAGTGCAGGCACTCTCCCTTTCAAATTGAAAAAGTGAAATTACTCAGTACTGGACAGTACCTGCCCATTTAAAGCACTGGTTTCACTTACCTGAGGTATACTTACCAATTTGTTGTAAAGGCATGCGTGGTAAAGCCACATGCATAGAAAAGACTTGCCTGGTAAAGGCAATGCGTGGAAAAGGCATTTGCATGGTAAAGGATGTGTGGTAAAGGCATGCGTGGTAAAGACATTTGTTATAATGTGATATAAACGTGGAAGCCGTTTTACTCTCCCCTCCAGTAAACAGTAGTGGAGGTCATGCTATTCTGCCATCCCCTTCCCATCTCCCTACGCCGCTGTACCACACGCTCTATAACTGGCCAGGCCTCATGCCTGCCTTCTTTATCAAGTGCATATGTGTGTGCAGCTGGCAAGCAGGCACTGCTTGGCAGGGCTCACAGCAACATTTATCCTCCATCTGCTTTCTCTCTGCATCAGCCACTGAAATGAAGATGTATTGTGGCGGCAGTGATGGCAGGCGGCCGGAAGGGCACGAGGGAGGTTTTGCTTTCCTTGTTTAATTTTCACACAAGCAGCGAACGTTGGAGGGTGGGTTGGTATCAGTGGTTAATTTGTGAAAAAATAAGTGCTGGGGCTCTCGTCAGGAGGCAGCTTGCACCAGGAGATTGATTCTATTAGCACCACCTATAACAGAACCATAGAACTACTAACCATGAAACCCTACAAGTGAGGAGGGGATGTGGCGTAACTGCCAGAGCTGCCGATTTCGGAGCTGAGGAATCAGGATTGAGTCGCGGCATAGGCTCAACAGTGATTCTGGGCAAATCACTTAATCTCCCCGTGCCTACAAAAAATGAATGTGTCCTTAACTGGTGCTCATGAAAAGCGCTCAAATTCCTTTGTGTCCAGTTTGCGCTAAAAGTACTGGTGTTGACAATAAAGTGCTGAGCACCGGAAACCACCGGCTCAAATTAATATATAGGGTGTTGGAGATGATGGAGCGGGTGTACCCGCTGCAGTTGCTCTTTAAGCGAGGCTCAACGATTTTGGGGGTTGGACACAAGAGCAGTCTGCATTTGGTGTCGTTTGATTCATTGAGACAGGGAAGCTCTGCTAGTTGTGGGAGCAAGAAAGAAAAAGAGAAAGCAATATTGCCGTCAATATGACCCCAATGCACAGCACACTGTCATTTATAGGACTTTGGGGCTAGGACAGCGTGAGTCAGATGCAAGACTGAAAGTTAGAAGAGCCCAAGACAGAGGTAGGCCTTTCCAGAACGCAACCAGAAACCTTCATGTTACACGGACTCAATGGCAGCACTGTCTGGGCATAATTTTGAGTGGCAACATTTCTGAGCCCGGCTATTCCTCTTCCATAGGTAGCAACTAAAGCACATCACGTGGGGCTTGTTTTATTCATTATTATGGACGTTTTCGTTTCTGCTAACAATCACAACAGAGGTGGGTGGGCCAATCAACTAACAGTGAGAGCCGAGCCAGAGCTGAGCTAGTGATCTGGTTTGTCGAGTCGAGTCGAGCTATAACCATGTTTAGCATGTAAATCGTGCATCAAACATTATGTAAAAATAAGATAGCCTCTTCAAAAGTCTATTTACATGCAGAAGTATTTCACCTTATGAAGTCAGATTGTATGACTGCTTTGAGAGGCACTTTTTAAACGTGATAGTTTTTAGGTCTGGCTTGACTGCTGAGTTGTAAACTGACCTTATGTGATCAACCTAAAAAGGAGTTTTCAGAAGTACTACAGAGAGGGTCTTTGACTCCACCCACATGTTGGTGGACGGCAGCACATGTTTTCATTGGGCCGCAGTTGTGTGCTTTCAAGGAAAAAATGAGTCCCCTCCACTCAGCAATGATTATTGTGTTTCTTTATCCAGCTGTCTGAGCCAGTAGCTCCATGGATGCCTAGAGAAGGTTCACTAACAACTTAAAGAATCAAGCTTACAATGGAACAAATCTTAACCTTTCAGTGGCACACATGGCACTGCAATGCTGTTAAAGTGTCTTAAATAACTGGATAATTTACTATGTTAGTTTTTCTCTGGCAGCATCACAGAGATCAGTATGGGATGCCTGTGCATTTTTAGTTCTGGCTGGACAGTGCAGCTGTCGCTATACCTTATGTGATCAACAAAAAATCGCTTTCAAAGCTCTACTAAGAGAGGGTCTTTCTCTCCACCCACATGTCATTTTTCCTCAGTCTAGGATTTGATGAGACCAGAGTTGTTTGCTTCGACCAAAACGTGTACTTGTATTACACTATTTGACTTGTAGGAAAGCTTGTACCAGATACAGCAGAACTGAGTTGCCTATGGCGGCAGGCCCATAATCATAGCTATAGACCCGATCTACTTATTATGAAATGTTACAATATAGACAGCAGGCCTAACATATTTATTATGAAAGCATCTGTTAAAGTCAATAGGCATGTAAGGGTGTATTGTTATCACTCTTAATTAAAGCCTGCAGGTAGGTATTTTGTTACACAGAATCTCACTGAGTATAGTAGGGGAGGGTTTTAGTGCTGGTTACCCTCACTGACAAACAGTGGCAATGTGCTCTGTGAGAATCCTTGCTGCTGTCTAAAGAGTTCGTCAGACAGGTTACTCTGTCACAAAGGTGATGGATATCCAGTTTGCCGTATTACAAGTGCATTGTATCCGGTGACGCTTGTAATACCGCAGATGGTGTATCCGTCATGTTTGTGACAGAGTAACCTGTTCACCGAACTCTAAATCAGACCCATAGTATTTTGCTTAGTCAATTGTAATTTTGCATATCTTTTAATTTTATGATTATGTCTGCTGGTTGCCATGTGGAAAAACCTGTCCTTAAAACAGTTGGTCTCATTCGGTTATGGTGGAAAGCAATAGGCATCATTGGTGCACTAAGAAACATGTCAAATGCTATTAGCCTGATCTGCCTGTTATGAAAATGTATGGTAAAGGCTTTATATCTAGATCATTGTTTTGTGAAAAGCATTTTTTAAAGCCAGTAGGCCTTAATAGTATGTTGTAATCACACTATTACATATGGTATTATTACCACATTTTTACAGACTATAGACAGGCACTTTCTTACATATAATCAGATTACCACAGTAGGCAAGGGTATTGGTGTTGGCCACCCACTCTGCAAACCCTTGGGGTTTTCACAGTGATGATCCTTGTTAGGCTCTTTAGTGAGGGTTGCATCAAACTGCATTTTTTTACATATTTCTAATTTGATAATCATCCCTGATGGTTGCCAGTTTATGTGCACCTGACCAGACCGGCACGTGTTGGTTAGAGTGTAAACCCAATGATAACAGCTTTAGGCCTTATCGGTTCATTGGGAAAAGCCATGCCAGATCCCATTGGTTTGATGCCTTTATTACATACATACATACATACATACATACATACATACATATATACATACATACATACATGCATACATACATACATACATACATTTATGACAAGGGCCACACACCTAAACTGCTTATTGGGAAAAGCTGTGTTATGATTAATAGGCTTTTAAGGACTAAATGTTATTACACTGTGGTAAAGCCTGTAGGCAGGTATTTTGTTACTTGCAATCTCATAAGTTCCCGTAGTAGGTAAGGGCTTTGTTGTTGGTCACCCACTCTGACAAACCCTGGGAATAGAGCATTTTCACTGCGATACTCCTTGTTAGGTGCTATTGAGAGGGGTTGCATATTGTTTTGCCCACTGTCATTCTGTACATATTTGTCATTTTTTTTAAATGTATGCATGATGTTTGCCAGTTTATGCAAATTGTGTTTTTTAGTGTGAAACCAACGGTAGAGACTATAGGCATTACCGGTTCAGTGGGAAAAGTCATGTCAGAATCTTCAGATGTTATTATCTGTTTACAAGGAAAAGTTATGGCAAACCAAGTAGGCCTGACTTATGTATTGTATAGAGTTTTGATGTTCGTTATCACAACGGACAAACCCTAGAGGTAGAAGATTTGCACGGCAGGATTCTTGCCAGACTCTCTTTGGATGGACTGAGCGGCTTATCTGTCTGCCAGCATCTTGTAATAAAAAACATTAAATAACACATGCACCCATTTATATAAATATGCATCCATGGAGGGAATTTTGGTCATCCTTCTTCCGCCACTTGTGTCATTTACACTCTGCTTAAATCCATGGCAATGTACTGTGTGGGATAATGGTTCATTCCACATCAGTCACTGGCTCTCTTGCCCTATGAATCCGAGCATTTTCTGATCACATGTGCACATCCACCTGCTAATGAATGTGTTTTTGTGTCAGGGTTGGTTAGCCATCCCTTTAGTCTTCAATTTTCTCCTTTTATAGTTCCTCTCATATTTCTTTGCTTCTCCCTTTTTTATTTTAATTTTTCTCCAGTGAATACTACAGCTCTCCAGGCAGAGCTAAATGGTCGCTTGCCCACTGTATTTATTATTATTTTAAGGTTTTGTAGAGCGCATAGCTACCCCGCAGGGTTTCCCAGCGCTAGATATATAAGGTAGGTGACTTAGCCAGAGACAAGCAAGAGCTATAAAAGCCATGTTTTTAGAGGTTTACGAAAGGTGATCAAGGGTTGACAACTTCTCAGCGGGTCGGGCAGTATGTAACAGAGCTTGGGGCCCAGATAAGAAAATGGGCGAAGGCCCTGATGGGTTATTTTAAATCTGTGGACCTTCAAAACTTCTGGTTGCTTGACTGAAGAGAATGCTGGGGCAGTAGGGTTTCACTAGCTATTGCAGATAGTGTGGCCCTGCATTAGACATGGCTTTATGCATGTAGCATAGGGTTTTGAACTGTATGAGCTTTTTGACCAGTATCCAGTGTAGGTCGCAAAAAAAGCTGGATGTGGAGGCGTGATTGGAGAGATGAAATAGTAATTTAGAGGCTGAGTTCTGGATTACTTGTAGGCATCTGATTGAGGTCTTGTCAGCCCCCATGTAAAGAATATTGCTAAAATCAAGGCCTGGATAACCATCCGCTGAGCAGAAAAGGGAAGCATCCAGATAATTTATTTAGCCACTTTAGGACTGCGAAACAGGTAGAGACTACCTTGGAAATTTGTTTTAATAGACATTTCGTTGTCCAACCAGAAACCTAGGTTCTTTACCTTAGAAACTAGCATAGGAGGGGCACTGAGGATATCAGGCCAATGGTGAGCCCCCAACAATTGAGGGTTCTTGCCTACCGCCATAACCTCTGTCTAAACACCATTTAACTTCAAGGAGTTGCTGTTCATCCAGGTGGAAGGAAAACTTTAGGAGACATGAGTTCAGGATATTCACGTTGTGACCCTCTGCAGATGACAGCGAAAAGATTATCTGAGTGTCATCAGTGTAAGAACATAAAGAGAGGCCACAGCCTTCTACGCTGTCACCTAGGGTATGCACGTAGATATTAAATAGCATCAGGCTCAAAGCGGAGCCCTGGGGAACTCCAGAAGAAAGAGTGACAGCTAGATGCAAAATTGGTGGAAAAGACCTGAAAGGTCTGATCCTGCAGGAATGGAGTCACCCAGGACAATGCTATATCCTGGAGACCCATGTTCTCTGGTTTTTTCAGGAGTATTTTGTGAGACACAGTGTTGAAAGCCACACTCTAATCAAAGAGGACCGGTGCCACCATGCAGCCACTATCAAAGTGCAGTCTGAGGTGCTCTGTAACTCCCAGCAGAGCACCTCAGACTGTACTTCAGTTGGCATGCCAGACCTATTGGCATTGGCAATGCTTGTTTTTAACCATGAATTTAGAATCAGTAATGCTCCCCCCGCCCTGACGACAATGCCATTAGTGAACTAAGATGCAGGTCAGTTGGCATGCACACACTATATGGGGTCTATATTTTTCTATATATGCATCAACATTATAGTATTACTTCAAATACAAGAGATGTTTTTGTACAGCGCATGTCCTGAACATATAATGTATTCCAAAATGCTCTACTATGAAATGATAAAGAAAACGTAGGCACGATGTAATTAAATATCTCAGTTTTCTAGTTTCATATTGTGCAAATCAGCCATTAGATGGGTACATTTGTCTCTCTCCTGTTTTACATCAAAGACTAAAAGTTGTCTTTAATTCTTGGACATGAGATTAGAACGTGGGTGGCAGGCAGAAGCCATATGAAAGCTTGGCTCGCTTTTGGGCTCGAGGGTCCAAAAAGACCATGATCTGAGTCCGAGCCGGGCATCTGCCTAGAGCCTAGATCAAGCCTTCAGGTGCTCGCCCTCCTCTAATTCACAGGTGGCCAATTAGCCAGAAAGCGGCTACATTAATGGTCAGTTGTACTCAGTGACCAATAATTCAATGTTTCCATACACTGCGTGGACCTCTTTTATTTAACTAGATGCTGTTAATTTATTATTTTAATCATTGGGTGCGATCTGAGGGGCACGACGTGCACATCCGTTTTTATTTTAAGAAAAACAGTTCCCTTTCCTGGGGCTGTTAGTTCTGACAGTTGAAATGCTTCAGCTGAAGTGCAGGGCAGGGAATCAATCTCCTGTGCTATGAAACCGAGGGAGGGACAGACAGCGAAACAAGCCTTCTTGCCAGGGTTGCTGCTTACCTGAAAGAAAAGTAAATTTGCACAACCAGTCAATCTACAAATGTAAAGGCTGCCTGTAAACCAGTATTGGCTTTAATTGATGAAATCACCTGAAGCTTCCTGATGACACAGATTTATTCTTTTTGAGTGGTGTTCCAAGTGGGTTATCAGCTAAGCTGTGAACTTCGTGATTTTAAAGGACAGTTATTAAAAAATTGCACTATGTGCAGTTTGCTAAAATCTATATTTCAGAAGCAGATTTTTAATCTTAAACATTTTTGCACATTTTGTAGCAGTCTTTCTTTACTGTGTGTAATGCAGGTTTAAAATAATGGCTGACATATTTACAGTGCTTTCTGTCACAGATTGGGAATTCGTAGCACTCAACACACAGAAGTCACTATTCTCCGCTGCGTTGAGGGTTTGAAAAAGGTCCAGAGATCCTAAATCTGGATGATATCGCCTTTATTGGTTGTCGATTTGTATGAGAGGAGCTTTGCTCGAGGCACTGGACCTTTCCGGCCTCAAAAACATAACTTTGCAAAAGGGGTTTGGGCGTTTGCTCCTCTTTCAATGGTTGCCAGATATCCAAAGGAGGTACCTTATTTAGTAAAAAGCCAATGCTTTGTAATGTCTTCAAAACTTTATTAGTTACATCTTTATTGTTCCATATACGATGTTTGTGTATATGAGGTACAACAGCCGACACGTGTTTCGCCCTAATCGGTCAATAGGACAAGGGCTTTCTCAAGGCTTAGTATCGTTGTTCCCCAGGGAGAACAGTTCCCTCTCAGTAAGGCCGGTTACCGGGGACATCCGTCGGGGTATAAAACCAGCGTATGAGAGAAAACAGCTTGTTTGAAACTTTGTTATGAAGACTTTCGTTCTACATTATATGAGAATTGTTCTCTGAATGACCATTTTTTGATACTAAGCCTTGAGAAAGCCCTGGTCCTATTGACCGATTAGGGCGAAACACGTGTCGGCTGTTGTACCTCATGTACACAAACTATTCTCCACTGCATCAACCAGGATTCATTTCTGTGGCTCTCTGGTTACAGACACAGACCTCTGCAGTACATTACCTAATAGAGGTTTAATAATGTATGATAGTGCATTTCCCACGGATTGACTTAACTTTCATTTATTTTTCATTTAAATTGTACATTTGTTTATAGGTAGTTACCTGACGGTGAAAGACTGCAAAAGTTACAGAATATTTTGTTTTTTAGCCCCCCCTTGACACCACTCCCATGCTCTCTAACCCCTCCCCCATTGCTCATAACATCAAATTTCAGGTACTTTTTTAATGCACTTCGACCGCTGATTTTAATGAGATTGATGAGCAAGTGGTTGTTCTTTTGTTGGTGGAAAATACCACTTTAGCTCTCTGTTTCAAAACTCACCAGTGGCGGCTGCCACGGAATAGTACGTGTGGGGCAGGGGTAGAAAAAAAAAAGAAAAATTCACCTACCTGCCGCCCGTTGCCTCTTCTCTATCCTATTTGGTCGACGCATGGTAGCACACAGGCTCCCAGACTCCCCATAGCCAATCATGACGCTGATGTCATGCTAGTAATACTATTATCAACATGACAGCAGCGTCGTGATTGGTCTGAGCAGCCTGGTTCACCACTCAGACAGGGACTGGGAACCTGGGACTGTTCTCTATCTGGCTGTGCAACATGCTAAGTGCGCATGCCTGTTTGGCTGGCCCAAGATGACCGGCCAAATCATAATGAATGAATGAAACAATTTATAAAGCGCACAAATACCCGGAGGCGTCTTGGCGCCTTACAGAACAAAAGGAAGCAGACGAGAACTGAGTAATGTCCGCGAGTATCATTGATTAAATAACCAGGTTCGAGGCTCTTCCTAAAAACCGAGAGTGAAGGCGCTGTTTTCAGTTCAAATGGCAAGCGGTTCCAATGAAGAGCTGTAATTCTGAAAAAACTTCGTCCCCCCAGGTGGCACGTTTGAAGTAAGCAACCCTCAACAGACTAGCTGAACAAGAGCACAACGTTCTGCCTGGAATATACCGCACAAGATTTTTCTTGAAGTAGGCTTGGGCTTTTCCAGAAAGTGTTTTGTAGGCTAGACAAAGAGCCTTAAAGGTAATGCGGTGGCAGACCGGTAGCCAGTGCAATTGTCTAATAGAGGCCCTAACTGACTGACATTTGGGAATTCTTAGGAGAAATCGTGTGGCCGCATTTTGAATGGTCTGCAGTTTCTTTAGTGAACCTTTAGGAAGGCTGATATAGAGACTGTTACAATAGTCTAGTCGTGATAGAACTAAGGCGATAACCACCGCTTTCAATAGATCAGCATGAAGAAATGTTTCGATTTTCTTTACAATTCTAAGCCAGTAAAAGGAGGAGGAAGTAATCAGGTTGACTTGTTCTTTGTATTTAGCTCACTATCCAGCAGAAACCCCAGGTTTTTTACTTTGGAAGTTGACGTAGGTGCCGTACCCAAGTCGGAAGGCCACCAGCTAGAAGACCAGATGGCTGGATTATTGCCGATCTGGATAACCTCTGTTTTGGAGGAGTTAAGCTTCAGGCAATTGTTAGCCATCCAACTACTCACTGCACTCATACAGTTGTTGAAAGTATTGCCAGAATAACTTTCATTTTTTGCCAATGAGTCTATTATTTGTGTGTCATCAGCGTAAGACGCCAAGGACAGGCCAAAGGATTTAATCAAAGCATCAAGCAGTGTAACGTAAAGATTAAACAGTGTGGTGACAAAGAAGACCCCTGTGGAGCCCCACAAGGCAAGCAATAAGACCCTGAGTCAAAAGTACCAAGTGACACCACTTGTTGGCATCCTGAAAGAAATGATTCAAGCAGCACCAGTGCTGAGTCACCAATCCCTAAATCCTGCAGATGGTCAACTAGTAGCTCATGATTGATCGTATCGAAAGCTGCTGAGATATCCAGAAGGATCAAGACTGCATTAGCCCCACAGTCAAGAGATGATCTAATTTCCTCCGTAGCAGTGCGCAGAGCAGATTCGCTGCTGTGATTTTCTCTAAAACCGAACTGCGTATCATCTAAAGGATGATTAACCCCAATGTAGGAGGAGAGTTGGAGATTCATAATTTTTTCTGCTAATTTAGCTAGAAAGGGAAGACTTGCAATGGGTCGGTAATTGTTGGTATCTAGAGAGTTGAGAGTGGATTTCTTTAAAAGAGGAAGCACTGACGCTGCTTTGCAGGTGGTGGGGAAAATGCCAGTATTGAACATGGTGGAGAAAATAATGGAAAGGTGACGTGCTATGACTTCAGGGACCATGTGAACAATTTTTGGGGGGCACGGGTCGTCGGGGGATCCTGCTCCGATTTTTGGAATAAGTTCAGCAATCTGTGCCACTGAGGGGTTACCAAAATGTCTGAAGCTAGCTTAGGGCTTGAATTTGTGGATCTGTTTAACGAGCAGCTGTTAGTAAAATTGTTAAAAATATTAGAGTGTGCCCACCGCTCCTCCCCCTGCTTTAGACAGCCTAGTCCCGCCCTGCACCTAAAATGAAAACAATCTCAGCCAGTATAGAAAAATAAAATGATAATGACAAAATGTTATTATCATTTTATTTTTTTCAGAGAGCAGTGGGGAGGCGCTCCTCCGCCTTGGCGGAGGAGCCGCCGCTGAAACTCACTGAAGATGGAAGAAAGTTGCAGGCTTTTCATGTTTTCTGACTTACTTACCATAACACAGAAGATGTTTCTAATCCAAGTAGCCAAAAGTTTAGTTTTGTAATAGCTTCAATGGAATATTATTGGAATATTTACTGTAATTCTGCTGCAAGGTGCTAAAGAAGAACTGCGTGAACTCGGAATACACACTGATCACTCTTCGCTGATGAAAAAAATAAGTGAAAATCCAAGAATATACACTTTTTAAAATTTCATAGTAAAAGTGCAGAAAGAAACGGGCACAATTTAGTTATGCAGTTTTGGTTTCACTCATCAACCCCTCCAACATGCAGTTCCAGATTACCAAATATGGGCCCCACTCCTTTTTGGAGCCCCTGACATAGGATCAAAATAATATTGATTTTATCTTGAAAGAAAATTCCAATCAAGCTTTTTTAAATATTGTTTCCAAAAGATAGAAAAAGAGAATCAAATCAAAGAAACAAAAACTTTACAATAAAGACTCTATAGAGAAAATACTGCATTAATGTAATGTACCCATTAACAACTTAAAGTACATAAACCAGAGACATCAGATTCACATAACACTTTGTCTCTTAAAAGCTCATCTTCTGGCAGCTGTGAGTTTGTGAAAAAAACATCTGGTGCATTGGGTATTAGGAGATAATTTGCGAGGGGGCCCCCGAAATTTCGACTGCCTAGGGGCCTCCACGGGGCTTAATGGGGCAATGGCAACACGAACTCAAAAATGCCTTCAGTGCAAGCGCACAAAAACTGAACTGCCAAAGAGCCGTGGTTATTTGAGGGGGGGAGGGGTTGTTATTGTTATTGTTATTTTAATTTTGTAAGGCGCACAGCTACCCTAGGGTTTCCCGGCGCCGCCTAAAAGGAGCCAAAAGCAAAAGGGAAGGAGATCTACATATTAAATAGCCAAGTTTTTATGCCTCTCCGGAAATTCTCATAAGAAAGTTCACTTCGGAGACCTGCAGGAAGGGAGTTCCATAAAGAAGGACCCAGATGCGAAAAGGAGCGATCGCCCATCCGCACTAGTCTCGTCCTAGGAACATTAAACTTGGCCTGAGTGGCTGAGCGGAGTGCACGAGATGGTACATAGGAGTGAACAAGAGTCTTCAAGTAGGGAGGTGCCTTTCCAGATTTTATCTTAAACATAAGACTCAATGCCTTAAACTTAATGCGGCTCTCAATCCTGAGCCAATGGAGATCTCGAAGTGATCCAGAGATGGAAGCAGTTTTAGGAATCTTACAGAGCAGCCTCGTAGCAGCATTCTGTGCTAACTGAAGCTTGCGTAACACATCCTTGGTGGCACCCAAATACAAAATGTTACTGTAGTCCAGTCTAGAGGTGATGAGGGCCTGGACCACAGTACGTTGGGTAGAAAAAGGCAACATCCATAAGATTTTTTTTAGCCATCTAAGGATTGTGAAGCAAGTAGAGGCTACTCTCACTACTTGCTGCTTCATAGACAGTTGGTCATCAATTAAGATGCTGAAATTTTGGACTTGGTGTTTGGGCTGGGGTAAAGGACCCATTTCAGTGGGCCAATGGTGGGGGCCCCACAGATCTTTATTTCTGCCCACAATCAGCACTTCCGTTTTCTCGCCGTTGAGTTTTAACAGGTTGGTATGCATCCAACCTGCAATATTCCTCAAGCCGGCCTGAAGTAGGGAGGGTTTAAATGCCCCATCAGCAGAGAGGGAGAAGACAATCTGGGTGTCATTGGCGTATGAAAAAAGGGACAACCCAGCTTCCTCCGCAATCCTCGCCATAGGCCTGACATAGATGTTAAATAGTAAAGGGCTGAGGATAGAGCCTTGGGGAACCCCATAAGGTGAGTTATGAATCTCAGAGCACGCTGTCGGCGAGAAGACCTGAAACGTACGATTCGTCAGGAAGTCTGCAAGCCACTTGAGTGCCCTGTCGGTCACCCCCAGTAATTGCAGAGCCTACAATAACACGGTATGCGAGACAGTGTCAAAAGCGGCACTTAGGTCTAAAAGTATAAGTGCCACAGTGCCGCCAGCGTCAACTTGCTGATGCACCATATCTGTGACCCCAAGCAAAGCGGTTTCAGTAGAAAAGCCCGCTCTGAAGCCTGATTGAGAGCCATGAAGGAAATTTTGGGAGTTCACAAAAGATGTCAATTGAAAATTGACGTGCTTTTCCAAAATTTTGGAAAACGCAGGAAGAAGGGAGATGGGCTTAAAATTAGATAATTGCGTGGGGTCAGCAGGGGCCTTCTTTAACAATGGTAAAACCAGTGCGTGCTTCCAGATAGATGGAACAATAGCCTCTTTTAAAGAGGCATTAAGCAACTCCATGATCAACATCAGGGAGGATAGTGCAAATTTCTGAAGCACAGTGACAGGAATGGAATCTCTGGGGGAGCCAGATTTCAGGCTCCCCAATATCCGCCTGAAAGAATTAATTTCTAAGGGTGCCCAGAAGTCAAGTTTGTCAGTATGTTTAACAGACAAGTCTGGCTGTACGGGCCCCTCGTTAGCAAAATAATGGGGATTCCCAGATTGCTGTGAAGCATTATTCGGCGTAGATTCCTGAAATAAGCCATAGATTTTTTCAACTTTCATCAAAAAAAATGTGGCAAGCTCCTCACATTGTGAAGCTCTCAAATCAGGAGAAGCAGGTATGCAATCGGCCCCTGACAAATTTTTTACAAGCTTGAATAATTGCTTGGGATTATTCTGTGCTCTGGACACAACTGATGTCACATAATCTGTGCGTGCAGTCTTGCGAAGTGTGTGATAATCCCTTAGAGCCTTATTATAGGTTATTTTAGCCTCTGGTGCATACGTCTTTCTCCAATGCCTCTCCAAGATTTTACATTTACTTTTTTCCATTTTTAGTATCTCTGTAAACCAAGGGGCAGGTGGACGATGGTTATTTGCCTTAGTGGCAGATAAAGGGAGGCAGGCCTCAACAGAGTTAGAAATCCAACTTTGGACGGCAACAACATCGTCTGCAAATGAAAGGCCGACTATAGGGGCAGTTTTAGATGGCATATTGTTGAACACGTCAGTGTTCAGTTTTCCCCACTTCCTAGATTTAGCTGTAAGGCCAGAGACCGTTGGGGGCGGATCAAGTAAGTCATCTGAGATTTGAAAGCCAACTAGGAAGTGATTGGACCACAATACAGGCAAAGCTGGGGAGCAGCAAATATTGTGCATATTAGAAAAGATGGGGTCAAGTAGATGGCCAGCCACATGAGTAGGCCCCGAATTGCAGAGCAACATATTCACCGCAGCAAAATCTGAGATGAGTGCAGCACTGGTTACACAGGTTGTCTCTTCGAAATGTAAATTTAAATCGCCCAATATAGTAAAATTGGTAGCGTCTACAAGGTATGGCAGAACTTGATCCGGAAAGGACGATAGAGCAAGATTCCTGAAAAAGTAAATTGGGGGGTTAAAATAAGTCTAAAAAGAGCAGCCTCGCAACCCTGGAAGGGTAAAGTATCAAATTTACAGGTAAAAGAATTTTTAAAAATAATGGCTACACCTCCCCCGATTTTGATCCCTCTGTCTCTTCTAACAAGGGCATAGTTAGGGGGCAGAGCAACTGCTATGTCGGGGCCAGAGCTTCCATGAAGCCACGTTTCGGTAAGGAAAATGGCATCTGGTTGCTCGTTAATCAAAAGATCCAGAATATCTAACTTATGCTTTGCAAGTGAACGACAATTTATGTTGAAAAAGGAGTACTTTTCCTCCACTTCCTTACGGTAGCTAACGGAAAGAGTCACCTGAGATTTGTCAATTGCTAGACTATGACCCTCACTAGGCTTAAGTGCAAATCCACAGCAGGGGCAAAGTGAAGCCATAGATTCAAGATTAAATAGTATACAGTCAGGGCGCGGCACAGTCTTAAGTTCCTTTAGCTGGAAAGGAGAGTAGCTATAAGTACTCCTCTTGATTGGTCCAGTGCTCCTGGCCCCTGGTCCTGACCGGGCGCAGACGGGCTTGCCTTAGGCGCGCCATCGGCGCGCCCGCTGCGCAAGTCCGCTGCGCGTCCGTCCCGTGGCCATTAAATACTGAAATGGCAGAGCGGCAAAAGAGTAGAGCGCTAATCGCCTCGACGCGTGGCTCAAAAATAGCCGCCACGTACCGTGAAGAGCGTAAAAAAATTAAAAGGAGTTTAACACACTCCAAGCAACACAGAAAAACAATACAGTTTTTTAAAAGCAATCAATACAAATGCCCCCCCGTTCCCTACAGGCACACAGGGATGTCAGATCAACAACCAAAAGATAAAGAGTGCAGGTTAAACTGAGCCAACTTTTCAGGCGCTGCGCGTCCGTCCCGTGGCCATTAAATACTGAAATGGCAGGGCGGCAAAAGAGTAGAGCGCTAACCGCCCCGACGCGTGGCTCAAAAATGGCCGCCACGTACCGTGAAGAGCGTAAACAAATTAAAAGGAGTTTAACACACTCCAAGCAACACAGAAAAACAATACAGTTTTTTAAAAGCAATCAATACAAATGCCCCCCTGTTCCCTACAGGCACACAGGGATGTCAGATCAACAACCAAAAGATAAAGAGTGCAGGTTAAACTGAGCCAACCTTTCAGGTCCAGGTTATTTCAGCGGCATATATGTATCTATTGCTTCATCAAGTCCCTCTCTTAACTGCTGGAAGGGACAATGCACCGGGAAAAGAAGTACTTTCCTCATCCCCGAATGGTCTGATAATCATAATTTATTTTATTTTATTAGGTGAATGTATAAAGCCTGAACCTAGCCCCAGAGGGCAGCAGGGTGCTGTGCATAGCAACAGGATACATAGCCATCATGTGGGGACACAGACATGTTCGCGCATCTGCAGTGTAACTGAGGAACAAACAATAGATGCGTACAGGTATAGAGGAGTCAGAAATAGCACCAACATCTGGTGACGTGTGGAAGGGAAGGGATACAGTCTAGGATGGTAAGAACATTCCAAAGAGATGGGTTTTGGTGCCATTCCTTAATGGTACTAATGAAATGAGCAAGTCTGAAATGCAAAGAGAGACTTGGGGGCATGTTTACTAGGAAACGGCGAGCAATTTTGTAGGGCTACGTCATTTAAAAATTACAGGGATGCCCCATATTTACAAGAATACGGTGCAGCCCTGTGTTTTCCCTTGCACTGGCAATAAAAATAGCTGCCTAGGGCCAACACAGACACCCTCGCGCCATAATGCAAGGGTCCCTGCATTGCAGGGAATCATGCCTGCAACGCAGGCAACCTTGCACTATGGTGCAAGGGTGTCTCTGTTGCAGGGAATGGTTGTTTATGTTCAGGGAGGAACAACTTCATGCACATAAACAATCTTTAAAGGCAATTTGCTCTTTATATGTGTGCTGTCGCATGCAGCACACATAGAAAGAGCAAAAACGAGGAGAAAAAATAAATCTCTTCTCGTGCAATCTAACGCCTGCTTTTGAATGGCGTAAGTTTTTGGCGCTGCCTCAGATTTACACATCCTTGTAAATCTGGGGCAGTGTCAAAAAGCAATGGGTGTTGGGGTGAAAGGCCCACAGCAACACCCATTGTACGCCCTTTTCACGCAGATATCTGTGTGAAAATGTACCATATTTACAAAGCGGCATTAAGCCACACGCCAATTTGTAAATATGGAGCAGGGCATTGCGCCACAGGAACATCAGAAAAAGTGATGTTCCGGTGGTGCAATCCCCTTGTAAATATGCCCCTTGGTTCCTATGCATAGAAACCAGCTTAGCATGTGCACTCTTTCCAAGTCTTGTGGGTTCTCGCCTGGCAATGGGTGTGCTCCTAGAACCGTGTTACACTCCTAGAACCGTGGGCACAATGGGACATGTAGAGTTTAGACTCCGTCGACTCCAGAAGGACAGTAGTGACTACACTCGTGCAGTCAAAATTCGACTACTGTAGCAGACTCTACCTGAATATGCAGAAACAATACAAAAAAAAACTTCAGATGGTACAAAACGCAGCCGCTAGACTACTACTGAATGTCCCTAAGTACGAGTCAGTAGCTAAGGAAATTCGAAGACTCCACTGGCTCCCAGTGGCTCATCGTATCAAATTCAAGTCGCTATGCCTAGCATACAAGGCCCTGAACAATACCGGACCAATGTTTCTTAAAAACCTTTTCTCTTGATACCATCCGGCCAGACAGTTACGTTCCACAGGCGCCAGACTTATGAGGGTTCCAAGGATCCGGACCTCAAGTTGGGGAGGCCGAAGCATCTCGTACGGCACAGCAAAATTATGGAACACTCTTCCAATGGATCTCAGAAGCGCTAGCTCACTTACCTCTTTAGAAAGGGTCTCAAAACATGGCTATTTCAGAACTAGATGCCCCTTCCTGGGCTTACCACAGTCTTAGCACCAAGACACCTCCGGGTATTCGTGCGCTCAATCAATTTTATTAACATATTATAACATAACATAACAGAATAGAAACCATGTTATCATTATGCCCGATCTTGTATTCCTCAGTACTCCTCCTTTTGGCAGATAAGGGAAGTGGGGACTCGAAAAATAAAGTGATTTGTGACATTCTGTTTGGTGAAGTGCCTAAGAGCTTAGGCCCGTGGTCCCAGAGTCAGCAGTTTACCCACTAGACACATCTGGAGCTGTAAGAAAAACAAACTCTTGACATTCTGAACATGCTTCTGGTGCGTCTGTCCACATCATCTGTCCTCGTGTCTTCAGAGCTCCTGAGGAATGCCTTGGGTGCCACTGGGAACCGGGGCTTCCTCGTGTTTTAATCGGGAGGCTTTGCTGGAGGGATAAACAAGCAGCACTCAGCTGCAGTCTGGCACTGCAGTCTGCGAGTCCTGCTTCTCATCATGCACGCTGGATTCACCACTTGCAAAGACTTGTCATACAAGCCAAAGGCAACTTAAGAACTCTTGGCTTTTCAAAGGTTGTTTATGCTGCATCAATATCTAAAGCTGTTTTTGAGGGTGGGAATGGATTTGGAAGATGGAGTAAATTTCCAAGCACAGAAAGCGCACCAACCAGGCACCCGGCCCAGATCACCAAACTCGTTTCATACAGTCTGCAGAAATCTACTGCCCAGACCTTGTTCATGGCCCAGGCTCTAGTGCAAGAAAGGAAAATGGGCACCAATCCACAAGTTAAGTAGAGAAAAACATCCACAATTTGTGTGCAGAGATCCCTCACGCATGTGAGCACTGGTGCGACTGCACCTGCTGCACCATTGTTAGATACGTCAGTGGCCTTGCACATTGATGATACACGCCTGTACCACAATTTGTATTAAACCATATAGCTAACCTAACAGTAATATGAATGGACTACCTCTCCAAAGTAGAGTTTGTATAGCCCCTTCCAGCCCCCTCGTTGCACCACACTTACAGAAAACTGACAGGTCCACCCAGAGCTAATCACTGTAGTGCAGCAAGACTCCAAACTTGCACTTCACCTCCATATCACACTGACAGCATCCTTTCTGGTCCATCTTCAGGCAAGCCTGCTTCATGTACAATGTGGTGATCCTCAGCAACACAAAGAGTGGCTAAAAAATGAATTATATTGTGCGAGTGTGGCTCAATACCCAGTTTGTTTGCAACAAAGCCCTTAGATAAACCCCAGGATCAAAAAGCAACTAACCTGGATACAGGCTTTCTCTCAAAATGCCTCCATAATCTGGAACTCACTGCCATCGGTTCTGAAACCAGCAATAAACCTCACTCTCTTCAGGAGACAGCACAAAAAAGCCCTCTTTGGGAAATATTGTACCAGCGCTTTTTTATTTAGAATACAAATGCTGCTAATCTACCGCAAACCCTGGGTAAATATATTTTTGTTCCATGAAACACAATAGCAAAACAAAGGTAGAAATGTGCCAGAATGCCCTGAAACATAAAATTTGACGATCATTTTGCAATTTTACAGTGCTTCAAGAACCATCAATAAATGTGAAAATGCTCATGAATGGCTTTGAAACAGTAAACCCAGTGACGGCTTCCCCTAGTGGGTGCCGGGCCTACGCCTTCCTTAATTCCTGACTTTTTTATTATACCAATAGTGAATAATAATGTTTAACATTTTTTTTTTTTTTAAGTATGCTGACCCTCCTGTTCAGCAGCAGCCTGAGGCAATGAAATCTGTGTGTTTGTCTGGCCCAGGATCATGAAGGTGCCTCCTACGGCCATTGGACTGATTGTCAATAGCAGGCAAAGTCCAAGCCTTGGCCTCAGAGAACTGTCAGGTCTCAGTGCTTCCCCTTCTGTAATGGGCTGCAGTGTCACTCTTAAAGATAGCTCCAGGCACTCTAGGATTAAGCCCTGAGGCACCTGGGGCTACTCACCAATCAGCCGGTCACACTACCCTGGTCACACCACCCTTTCTCAACTCGCCACACAGTTAAGAAAGGACAGGAAGATAAATCGAGATGCTAAAAGCTAGAACCTGCACGGGCAAGCTCAAGCTTTCAGTTTCATGCTTCACTGATGATTTAATGGATGGGCTAAAACAGGACCTGTGCAAGCAGTGAGGTAAGTGAAAAGAGTGCTTTAAGATGGTGTGTGCTTACCTATGACTGGAAGTGTATTTTTTAGGGAGAGAGCTTGTGTATGTGTATGTGTATGTGTAAGTATATTGGTGTGTGTGTGAGTGAATGTGAAAGTGAATGGCTGCACCAACAATAAAGAATGGCAAAGACTAAAGTGAGTGTTCTCATGCATTGCATTTACCATAAAGCATCTGGGTGAATTGTGTGCTGGTATGCCAGGCAGTGTGCTCCCTCACCCCTTTTGTGATTGGTTGCTTGTTGAGTTGTTGAGCTGACAAGGTATGGGATGCACTTGCACTCTGGGAGTGGTACAGAAACTATAGAATACTGTGAGCAGAATTGCCAGCACCACCAAATGTAAGTTGTTACTCTCTACTGAAGAAGGACAAATATCCTAAAAAAGTTTTCTTGAGATACACAGCACTGGCTGAACCAACAATTGTGAATACTGAAGACTTTCAACTGAAGAGTTATCATGCACTGCATTTACCATGATGCATCTGGGTGAGTTGTATGTTGGTATGCCAGGCATATTGTTCCCTCCTCCCTTCTGTGGTTGGGAACTGCGTGGCTACTCTAAGGGTCAATAGAGCACAGGGAGCTGAAGCAGAACATGTACAAGCAGTGAGGTGAGTACAAAAAATACTTTCAGATTTTGTGTGCTTGCATGCGGGTGTGAGTGCATTTGTTAGAGAGCTTGTGGATGTGTGTGCGTGTGAGTGAAAGTGAGTGAGAATGTGTGACTGATGGAGGGGGTGATAGTGAGTAAATATGAGTGGGGCAGAGTGGGTGAGAATGAGGGAGTGAGAGGAAGAGTGAGTGCAAGTGGGTGAGGGTGAGCAAGTGAAAATGAATGAGAATGAGCGAGTGAGAGTCAGAGTGAGTGCAAGTGATTGAGAGAAAGTGAATTGTAATGAATGAGAAAGAATGAGTATGAGGGCATAAGAATGAGTGAGAGTGAGTGACGGTGAGTGAGAATGAGTGAGAGTGAGTAACAGTGAGTGAGTGTAACTGAGTGAGAATGAGTGAGTCAGCATGAATGAGAATAAGTGAGACTGAATGACAATGGGTTAATTAGAGAAAGAGTGAGAATAAGTTAGACTGAATTAGACTGGGTGAATTAGAGAAAGTGCGAGTGCAAGTGAGTGTGAATGAGAGACAATGTGAGTGATTTAGTGAACGAAAGTGAGCATAAGTGAGTGAGGATGTGGTGTTATACTTGTAGGTCTGCTATTGACCGTAGCATACTGAATGCAATTATTGGCTTACAGAAGCACCCATGGTAAAATGCAGGGGCTGGCATCCTGAAGGTAACTCTTAGCATAACGGGCCCCCGAGGAGAAATGCTGGTGCTGGCCTTCTGGAGGAAATTCCTGGCATATAGGGCACCAATAGCAAAATAATGGAGGTATTTTACAAGTAGCTCTTGGCATATTGAATGACAACTATGGAATATGGGAGTGGGCAACCATGCAAAAGTGCTCAATCTGACATACTGGAGGTAATTTGTGACACAAGTGTCACTCATTTTGTTGTATATAATTTCTGGCATGGGGAGAATCTTACTATGTGTGGGCCAACCAAGATAAAAAAAAAACTAGACCTGCCAAAATTGAGCTTTTTAAAACATTTTTACATGTGGGGGCACACATAGCACATTTTGGAAACAAATGGTGTCAATTCATGGGGATGTCAGTCTTCAATACCTTGGCACTCCATGAAGTTACTTGGCTATATAATACTAACCCCATGTTTTTCAGATTTTTCTCGGGGAGAAGTCATGCTAGAAGTCATGCTTATTGGTTGGAATTCGAGGCAACTATTATGACTCAACACTTTCAAAGATCAGCCGCCCCTCAGTAAAACCATCAAATGAGGTGGTAGAACAATTCCTTAAAACGTTCTATGCACGAAATTACTTTGCGCCAGATTTCAAGCATTTTGGCGGAATGTCTTCCCCAGGTCTATTTAGCGCGATAAGAAATTAGCAAGGTCAACGCAATTCTGACTTGGAGCATTGTGGCTCACAATATGAGCCCAGCCAGATTATGTGTAATGTCAGACATGTTGGCATTACCCAAATCTGGCATTTGATTTATATGAGGTATCCCTTAGCTTGACAAAGGTGAAAGTTGCAGGGTAACCTGTATCTTTTGCATATGTTCATGTTAATTTCCTTACTAAATGTGGATAACATTAAAAGCAAGATAGTATTTGACCGCCGGTTCAAATTAGGAAGACCATTGTTATTGTTGAGATGAAACTCCCTTGTAGATATTTGACTGTTACACCTTGCCTCTGCTCTGTACATTCCAATTTACAGTTAGCTTTTTTGTCAGTTTCAGTGGCCTAAAAGTTTAAAACCACCGAGGTAGAATACACAATGATTTAGTTGTTCCCCCAACAGATATCTGGACTGGGGATACTCCCAAAAAGTGCCCTCGCCCATAGTACAGGTGACTTCTGGCCTCTCACCAATGTGTAGGAGAAGGGAGAGTGGCTACTGAGTGATGCACTGGAGTACAGGTCCTTTTACGGTATTTGTGGCTGAGAAGTCAACTCGCCCTTTCACTGAATAGGTGCATTCTATAATGTTTATTTTGGCACTGTACTTACATGTACTATGCAGGGAGAGCCATAACAGTTTAATTGGCATCCTCTACTAGCGCACTTTGCATCCAGCAGAAAATCTGGTGGTTCCGTGCACACAGTCAGGGCCATTTCAGCTTCCTTGCCCTATTGAAGCAGCCCATGTGATTTATGGACAATATATTTGGACTCTGGTGTGATCGGTATTTATATATTTTAAAGTTGAAAGCGCACTGCTTTGCAGTAAATGTCGTTCTAGTGCTGCACAGGGACATAATATTAATAAGTCTAAAAAATTGGGTTGTTGAAACAGCCAGGTTTAAAAAAAAAAATCTGAACGTGATTAGAGACTTGGAAGATCTTAAATCGACCTGGAGGGAGTACCGCCATTTTGTCGCCAGGAGAAGGATGGCCCTCCCATGCTTGATCACCTGAACCATGGTAGAGTCACAAAATTGGCACCTGCGGATCTAAGAGATCATGTGGGTTGGTAAAAGGAAAACTTGCGTCTCAGATAGATAGGACCAATCTCATTCAGAGTGCGAAAAGTCATGCACAGAACAATAAATAGCCCCTCTCAGGGCTGTAAGTGGAATGAAAAAACTGTGGGGCCTCTCAAAGGGGCGTGGACGATATAATCAAGGGCGTGGCTTAAAAACAGAAGCTAAAAATCTGTGCTTAGCATAGTGTACCACTGGCACCTAACTGGTATTGTGCTGTTTCTGTCATTACATCCAGATATATAATACAACAAGTAATATTACACCTACAACAAGCCAGGACTATTGGCTTTGTCAATGGTTGTTAGTTGTGTAGGTTAAATAAGCAACAACTATGGCTTCGTTGTATAGATTATTGAAAATGCTTCAGTTCTTAAATGATGAGGCTGTGAAAAAACTATAAGGAGTCTTTTTGAAGTTACATCAAAGGAAGTGAAGGGTGGCACTGCTGCAGAGATGAGATTTTTTTTCATCCTGGGGTGAAGGCAAAAATGGAGAGCCCGATAAGGACCCGTCTCAGCACCTGCTTTTTAGAACTGCTGGTGCTGAGCACCGGCAGGACCCGGCCCACTGAAACCTCTGGCCCCTCTTATTGAATAAGAAGCAAGTGCATATCTTTCAAGAGGGAAGTCCCTGATTGGAATGAGGAAACTTAAAAATAGTGAAAGGTAGTTGGATTTTGCACAATCTGAAGGCGTTTAATGAGAGTTTCTATAATCCAAACGTGAATTGATTAAATACGGGTTCACTGTCATCCCTGTCCTGTGCCTATTTCCATATCACATGCCATTCTTGGATTCTGTCATGATATATTTAACACTAGCCTACCGTGTGATCTTAGACACATAGGGCCGGTGGCACCATTGGTATTCCACTGCTAATTTGCAATATTTATTTATCACAGGATGGACATTTTACACCTAATAAGTGTGATTTTTGGTTATATCTGCGTGTATTTATTTTTTGAATCGCTCTAAGGGTTGTGGGTTTGCTTCCAGATCAGAGTAAAACTTGGCAGGAGCTGTTAGCACAGTCAGAAAAGAAGATACTGTTGTTACTGTTATTTGGCACAAATACTGCGCAGTTGGCCAATTGGATGGGACCACTATTGTTGCGAGTGCAGCTCGTACGTAATGGGAAGAACGATGTACCACTAACATGGCATCGATCTACAAACAAAAGGCTTCTGTGCTGTACAGATACGTTAAGGTACTACTTATGGCAGGTTCAAATTGCAGCAGTGGCGGTTCTGCCGCTGATCCTCCAGAAGTCGATATGGTGGTAGAATCATACATCATGGTCAGCCCGTTGATAACGAGTGCGAGCTAAGGCATATGATAAACCATGAGAGATATAACCTGCAGCACCAAATAGCGTAATACCAGGCATGATTTAGAAATGTCATCTTTCCTAATGATAGAATAGCTTTGTGGGATGCAGTGAAGATATTTGGGCCAGAGCTTTCATCCAATCAAATTTCCGTGAGGAAAAGAAAGTCAGGGCGATGATTCAGGAAAGCGTCACAAATATCCAATTGGTGTTTGTGTAAAGATCTCACATTTTTTTAAGGTAAACGGCCCTACGTATACCAGATGTAGACTTACCATATGGTGATTGTTCAAAGATAGGAGGTCACTTCATATATAATCACATTTGGGCACAGAAAAGATGCATGAGATGATATAAAACCAGATGGCAGGGAAAAGAGCCACTGATATCCCTAGAGGGTGAGAGTCCTTTTTCAAATCAAAAGGATTTTTCCTTTGGTAGGCAGAGGGAGACAATAAAAGGACTATTGTGAGATTTATCTCTTTGGATATAGTCTCCGAAATGGTGCCTGACGAGCAGTTCTACTTCAAAATGGAGTTTGAGGAAGATGAGTCAGTTACACTAAAAAAGGATGACAAAATACTGGTCCTGAGCTGCAGCCTAGAGAAGAAAGCAAGCCACTTACAATTAGACTCAATGCAAGAGAAACAACTTCCCTTGTTTCAAAACTGTGCCATTTTTCCTCCTTGATTAGGGAACATCCAGGAGTTACCCCCTCCCACTGACAATTAAATCCTGCAAAAGTTGCAGCTCACTCACAGCTCATCACAGCACTTTTTGGGCCTGCTGAAGAACACTAAGGGAGGACTGAATCTGCTGTTTGAGATCAGTTTGGAGACCTGAAGGCCTGGTCCGTCTCCTGCTTGTAACCAGAACTAAGAAGTGGACTCCAAGGGCCAGTTAGCTTACCTGCTGTTTGGCCACAGGGACACAACAACCTGCAATAGGCCTTCTCTTGAAGTGCCCAGTTGACTGGTAGCAACTTTACCAGAACTGAACCCTGCTGGTGGCTTCTAACGGAGTGAGTCCTGGCTCCTTAGTGGTGTCCCTGAGGGCCTAGAAACCTTAGAAGTGACCAAGAGGAGCTGCTCCAGAATATCTGAAAAGTTACGACTTAGACCATTTTTGGATGCCCACGACTGCCAGAGCTTTAGCAAGACCTCGCTGTAACAGTGGCTGATTTCAGGAGGACTTCATTGGATACAGCTCGAGGCATGTCCTGCTAGAGAATTTTTAGCTCCATAAAAAAGAATAAAGGCCTGATTTAAAGGTTGGGGGGGTTGGATACTCCATCACATATGTGATGGATATCCTGTCTGCCATATTGCAGGTGCCTTGGGACATAATGGGGACGGGACATCCATTACATTTGTGACGGAGTATTCCAACCGCCAAACTCTAAATCAGGCCCTAAGTCTGAAGATAGGTATCGTGACTAGGCGAAGGTACAAAAAGTATCCACTTGATGAGGGAACTTTGAAGGTCACAAAATTTGAATTTCTCACAGCCAGAGCTTTTCCTGGCAAATCAATGACTTCAGCAGGACCTCATTCAATACCTATCTGCATCAAAAGGACTTTGGTGGATACAGCCTGCAACCTTGCCCAGCTGGGGGATTTCGACTTCCATTTCAGAGACTCAATCAGAAGGTAACATTTTTCACCCAAACGACATGCTTTGTGTATCCAACCCCTGCTCCATCACGGTCAGCCTAACGTTGCGCATAGGTCCTCGTATACCATGGTCAGTGACTACTGTTTGACTCTTTACTTTTTCCTGGTGCTTTTTGTTTTAAATCTTTAAAAATTCATAGCTCCAGTTCTCCGCTCCAGTTCTTCTTATTGGATTGTTGTCAATTTTCTCTATTATTTGAAACTGATTGTGTGCAATTTTTATTGTGCTGTGTTTTGAATTTTTTCTGTTTTGATATTGCTACATACTTTGCACATTTTCTTAAGTTAAGCCTATCTGTTTTGCGTCACAACTACCAGGGGGTTAAGTCCAGGTTTTCACTATTGAAACTGTTTTATCTTGAGAAGTTTGTGGTCTTATTGTTTTTTGTTGACCCACATCCACTCCCATTACTAAACACCTACCCTACTTACAACTTCACACACAGTTGTGTCAATGGCAGTAATAGTATAACATACATGTCAAACTCTTGCCTAATAAATATGGGTGAAGTCTGGTGATGTATGTGAATTAATGAAAAAATGAAAACTGAGAAATCCCATTGGAGGGAACCGAATCATGGAAAACCAATCTTGAGGAAAGATAATTTTAAGGAAATACAAATAAATTAAAGGAAACAGTAAGGGAAAGAGCATTTTAAGGAAACATCCAAAATCAAACACCTGGGTGAAAGTTAGGGGTACTGGGGTTTTTTTAGGTTCAGGGATGGGTGATGTTTAGGGGCAAAGAGGAGTTTTTAGGGCTCAGGGTTGGTGGAGTTTAGGGGTGGTGAGGGTTTTTTAGGGATCAGGTTTGGGTGGAGTTTAGGGTGGGGAGGGTTTTTAGGGTTCACAGAAGAGTGAAGTTTAGGGATGGTGAAGGGCGTTTAGGGTTCAGTGATGGGTGGTGTGTAGAGGTGTTGAGGTTTTTTAGGTTTTACAGATGGGTGGAGTTTAGGGCTGTGAGTGGTTTTAAGGTACAGTGATGGGTAGAGTTTTGGGGTGGTGAAGGGTTTTAGTGTTCGGGAATGGATGGTGTTTAGGGTGCTGTGGAGTTTTAAGGCTTCAGGGATAGGTGGAGTTCATATGTAGAAAGGGTTTTTAGGGTTTAGGGGAATGGGGAATTTAGGGGTGGTGATGGGTTTAAGGGGTCATGAATGGGTGGTTTGCAGGGGTGGTGAGGGTTTTTAGGGTTCAGGGATGAGTGGAGTTTGGGGGTGGTGTGGGATTTTAAGGGATCAGGGATGGGTGGGGTTTTGGCGTAAAAAGGGGTTTTTAAGGTTCAGGAATGGGTGAAGTTTAGAGGTAGTGCAGGAGTTTTAGGTTAAGAGATGGATAGAGTTTAGGAGTAGAAAGGGCTGTCTGGGTTCAGGGATGGATAGAGTTTAGGGGGTCAGATGGGTGGAGTTTAGGTGTGGTGAGGTGTATTTAGGGTTCAGGGATGAGTGGAATTTAGGGTTAAAAAATGTCTTTTAGGGTTGAGGGATCGGTGGAGCTTAGGGGTCAGGAATGGGTGTAGTTTATGAGTGGGGAGCATTTTTAGAAGGCAGAGATGGATGGTGTTTGGGCGTGGTGAGGGTTCAGCAAATTAAAAGCATCCAAAGCAATTGTTTGGCAATGTAAAAGATATAAATCTGAAAAAATGTACCCCGGTCCTAAAGAATTGAAATAAATACCTTTAACAAAAATGTTTCTGAAAGTAAGACCTGCAACCATTTAATTTATACCTTAAAAATAGGTATGCAGAAGCCAATATCGAAAATAAAAATTCTATGAATTGCTTTCTATGAAATGGTAAATGCCATTCATCCTGAAAATTTCCATTAAACTGTTTAGATGTTATGATTTGTCAGTAACGGTATTCCATTAAATAGTTTTTCTATGAAAACAGATACAACCAAATTCAGGCATTTAAGAGGGTGATCTCATTGCAGTCAATGAACACTATTTTGGGGGGTGAAGTAGGTTTGGAAAGCAACTCCATTAAAATCTATGGAGGTATTTTGTCAGGCGACTGAACACAAGTAAAAAGTTTGTGAAACATGCTAAATACAGGTGAGTTGACAGGTATGGTATAAAGCATTATTAAAAATCAGCATTTACCTCATTTGCCCCATATATCTCCTTGAGAATGATTTGCAAGTTATTTTGGCCAGTCAAAGGCCCTCGTGCTTGGGGATGCTCCTTCAATTAATTATTTTTTCTGCTTTGTGCCAAGTGGGAGTCAAATGGCTGCCAGGCTCTTGTGTCTGTTCATAGATTTCTTTTTATTGAAGTATTCGGATAAATGGCATCTCCCACTTGAAACTAGAAAAAAAAAGATGTCAAGAAGCCATGAACGAGATGTGCCTAAATATGTCTGACTACATGCGCCTCAATACCAGGAAAATCCAAGAATCAACAAATATCTACAGTTTGTAAGTGCCCCAAAATGTTTATTGTGCTTCTTTTTCACAACTAAATACCTATGCTTCATCTTGAAACCATCACTGCATTGATGTATGTCTACAATTCTGCATGAAATTTCCTCTAAGTTAATATTGTCTGATTAGGTAACAAAGCGTTGATTTTACGAGTATAAGTTTGTAAAATGATCTATAACTCCTCATCTCCTCCCAGGGCTTACTATCCGGAGGCTTATCCTCAACCCCGATAACAGATCACTACTTCCCCAAGCTGTTTTCCCTCTCCATGAAGCAAGGCATTCATGCCACACTTACAACCTCTACTGCTCCCAACACTGATTCCTGTGTTTTTTTATTTATGGCTTCTTTAGGGTTGCTACTTCTCTGTAGTTTTTTTTAACTTGCTGGGAAACTTTCATTTGAAATTAAGGGTTCATAAACTTTTTATTTATTTTTGGCTAGTCCTTCCTACATGATTATTTGGAGTAATGATGATTGCTGGGAAGTAATCTCGGCATTCCACATTTGCACAAGTGATGCGGAGCATAAAAAAACAGTCACCTATTGCGCCTATGCGTCTATGTAAGAGAGAGAAAAAGTGAACATATATGTGAGAAACATGGGGTGAGAAAGAGAGAGACATGAAAGAGGGAAGTAAAGTGTAAGGGAGGTTAAGGCATGCAATAGAAGATCGAGCAAAATGTGGGGAAAGACAAATAAAAGGGGGTTTTGCTAGAGAAAGGGGAAAGGAGGGAGAGTGGAAAACAGAAGCTGAGAAAGGACATTCACATTTTCTCTCACTCGTCCAACTATACATTCATCCTTATGGATTAACCACCTCCTTCAGATGTCTGTGTGTGGGCCACATCCTATACAGATTCTGTAGCCAATGGAAGCTTCCACATCCTTTGTGGGACTGGTCTATGAGGCCTGCACTGTTTATTCTACTGTTGTGCCAGTTCTGAATGGAAGGAAACTTCTTGCCTGTTTTTGTACCTGTTCTTTGTGTATGGCTCTTCTTTGTGTGGGCAGAATCTCATGCTGCTTCTTCTGCTTCTGTCATCTATCCTTTACCTCTTCTTTTCTGGGAATAGGAAAGGTTGCACTGCTGCTGCCCATGCAGTATCCGCAGTGTGTGTAAATGAAGCTTAAAATAAACATTTTCACTATACAAAGGCCAAAAAGTATTGCCATTGCTTATTTTTAACGCAAGGCGTGAATGATTAAGTAAACCCTCATAAAATGTGTAAACAGAAACTACTTTTGATTTTGCCTGTGAAACCTTCATGTTTTCTTAATGGATTAGATCCACTTTATAACATTTTTGACTTGGCTGCAAAATGGTTCCATGTCATATCTGGCACCTTCAGCCAATTCCTCCCCTATAGGCAACATCACTTTGCAAGTTGAGATGTTTAAAAAGCAAAACAACAGGCCCCAGAATGGAACTTGCTGCAGTCTGAACAGACAGGACTGGCCAACGGTATCACATGTCGTTAAGCCATGTGACATCCTTGTAAAAAGCTAAATACCATTAATTTTATGATTTTCTGTCTTTTTAAAGGCAATCAAGGGTTAACCAGACCAGTGGGAAAGTGAGGATATGGCCTTTTGGGTGCAGATGTGAACATCCACTGCCAATGGAAAACACTAACATTTCTCTAAAAGCAAAGGCCCACTGAAAAGACCTAATGGGGCCAAGACATGAGAACCTACATGGGTTGCGGGTGCTCCAAGCGAGCACCACCAGCTTCCCCCACACCTGTTGTGATTAATCTGTAGCAGCAAGGGCAGAATGTGTCTGAAGAGGCAGAAGAAGAGAAAACAATGTGCTGGCACCGGTCTTCCTGACCTCACCCAAGAGTTGATTTATTTGCGGCTCCTACAACACCTATGTGAGGCGGTGTGCCTTGAGCAGGTGCAACACGTGTTGCATGTGTTGCCCCGCGAGGGCTGCCAGTGCAGGGGATGCAAGAGTTGTGTGAACAGGCCAGTTGCCATTTTTGGGTGACTGTACTTTTCCTGCTCATTTCTGACTTAAACACAACTCCCACCGTAGACCAATGGGTTAACATACACAATTCAGGGACCTGCTTTGCAACTCGCAGGTCATAGATTAAGATGGAGCTGTTGTTCATCCTTCTGAAGGTGAAAACATTCAACACAACTCCTATTGTACACACACACAGTCCACGTATTTCACCTCTCCGGATACCTGTCCTAGAACAAAACTCCAAACACACATCTCCATCTGCTGCAAAATGGCGGAGTCTATCTTTGGTAAAGCTATTTGGGTCTCAGCTGTTGGATACCATTATCATAGACCCACTGCTCAATGAGTAAGACAAGGCCACCTAGCTAAGAAATGGACCAGATCACAGCACCAGTAACACAGCACACCATGCCAATCACTCCCACGTCTGCCATGGTAACCCTGGAAACATGTCTAAGGTCACCGGATGACTGAAAATGCTCCAAGGCCATACCAATGGCAGAATGCCTGCTATGGAAATGCCAACAACATAACATAGCATAAATCAAGTCGAAGTAGGCAGTGACAAGGGCAGCTATTTGCAGCATTATGAAGCTGCAGGACAGTGGGAATGCACAATTTATAAAAAGAAGCTTCTATTTTTGGCATTATGTGAAAATCTGGACCTAATTAAAAAAAAAATGTCATGGAAATATGACCAGAAAAAACACAACTCGGAATTAAAGAGGGAATTAATGGGTGAGACATGACCTTCATAGGAAGAAGGCGAGGGCTTAGTATGAGTTCTGGAGGATTTCCACCTAAATAAAAGAAGTAATAATGACAAACAGACATAATAAATAAAATGTGGTCACGGTTTTTAGTAATGGGGTCGAGGAAATGGATTTCTTGGCAAGGGGTTTCTTGTTCTGCAGTTCCAATATGTTGATGTCCTGTCCTGTGAATTGTCAAAACGTCTAAAAAAAAGTAGAGGCTTAGCGTGATTAATAATGTGTCTTTACAAAAATGTATACAGCCGTGCGTGATACGTGCACGTTCTGGCTGGCAGGATTTTGCACGTTGCTTTGCATGCACTATCTGGGCGTGATTGTTCAACACCTGTGAATCAACGGGTGCACCTGCCTGACAGCTCCCCCTGTCCAGGAATGAAGAAAGAGAAGGCCTGTCTCTCCGGTGTTTCAGATTTAGCCTGGTATATGCACACACACACACACACGCACACACACACACACACACACTCATCGGCGCCATGGAACAGCAAAACAGCACAGGATGGGCTCTGCAGCAGGAACATGGGAAGGTCTGCAGCCAGTGACACCCAATGAGGAGAGGATGTGGTCTCACTGCTAGACTGCCGACTTTGGAGCTGGGAAACAAACGTTCGAGCCTCGGGGTCGACTCCACATCCTGTGATTCTGGGCAAATCACTTAATTTCCCTGTACCTACCAAAACAAGCATTTGCAATGCAATTGGTCTCGCATTTATGCGAGTTTGAGCTATTGGCATTGTAAGTGACAATGCCTTTTATTTATGTTTTGGTTTTTAAAACCTAAATAAAAGGCATTGTCACTTACAATGCCAATAGCTCAAACTCGCGTAAATGCGAGACCTATTGCATTGCAAATGCTTGTTTACCCTTCTAGCTCTTAGAGTGTTTTATAGACTCGACAACTTGGAGGAATTTAATTAAATTAGTCAGGGTTCTGTTGAGAGGCATGACGTTTGTCTATAAATGTCCAGATTGTGGTCTTTGTTATGATGTGCCAGTCTGTCTAAGTTGACGCTTTTATTGGGATACATTGTAACAAACTAGGAGCAGGAAAGAACCGCCACCCAAGTTGGTGTGGGAGTTTTCACGGTCAGTCACAAGCAGTGTGACGTAGTAAAACACGCTAGAAACAGTGGTTGAGCGCATTAAACATTCAGATATGGGGGTGGGGTGAGACTGCAGTAGGATAATTACACTAATTTCATTGTGGGTCGGGTTGGCAAGTGAGACGAATAATTTGGTGCGGTATAGAGTTTAAAAGAAAATGTTACAATTATGCGCTTTTGCAGCTGCTGCTCTCTCTCCAATCACAACTGTTTTGGAGTAGGGATATGGGTATTGGTCAGCACGGCCACGATAGTTGTGAATTCTCTCACTTTTTGAGGGTCGAACTAAACACAAAAGTGTGCCGAACGGTGAAACAGCAATGTTGTTAAAACTATTGGAACAATCGCCAAAATGGCGTTTTGAGTTAAATAATTATACAAAAGTAATACATGCATATTTTACTTTCATTTATTTTAAAGAGATTTCCTGGGCTAAAGTGGACAAAAGGCGTGTAGTGTCTGATGCACATCTGTCACTAAGCGCCCTTTCCTACAGACCAGTGTTACCTCCTGCCACGAAATAGTACTAGGGCATTATACAAAGCTCAAAGCGAACGGTCTGAGAGCCCCGGAACCATATGCAGCCTTGGCCGAGAAGCGAAGTTGTCGCCAAGGAAGGGTCAGACTAAGTTAGGACAACAACCAAAGTCAGTAACGCAACTTGCTGTCACTATGTAGTCGTGGGGGCAACTGGCAGATAAGGTGGCCCGTCTGAGCGACTGCAATCTCGCCTCAACAGAACAAGCAAGGCGGAGAGAGGCACGCAAGGCTTAATGAGCCTTGACAGAAACCCACATAGCGGCTGCGCGCGTGCACGCTCGCCTGAACGCAAGCTTGAGGCCAGGAAAAGCCTGTGGTAGCACTTTCAAAAGCCACTCACTAAATTTCTCGCAGAGCAGCGCATGCGCTGGCTCAGCGAGACCTAAAAATGAGTGTGTCCTTGTGTAACCTAACGGGTGCTCAGGTAAAGCGCTTCGATACCTTTGGGTCGAGTTCGCGCTATATAAATCTGCAAAACAAAAAATGAAGGGCCACATTATCAATTATGTCTACATCTGTCTGTTTATAATGCACGTGTTAATCGTATAAATGTATAGGTGTGTCTATTTATTAATCTATATGTAAATTAAACATATGTATAATAATAAGCCATTTGTATGTATGCACTTGCATCAGTACAAAACTCAATGTTAATAAAATCTGATACAAATGCACTGCAATTAAAGAACATTTTTACGTTATTATCACAAAAAATCAGACCACATGTTTGTTTGGCATTTCAGGAAAACAGCCTCAACTCTTTTAAAGCGCCTTCACAATTTTTTTCTATCTATAAGTTGTTTGAGGTTAAAAGTACATGGACGTACGTCATAACCACTCCATCGCCAGTATTTTCATTATTCTCCAGTGAAGATGTCCCAATGTATTTTCACCAGGTAATCTCTGGCAAGAGAAACCATCAGATAACCTCTGTTTGATCTTGGGAGTCCAACTCTGGACTCTAGCTGACTGTGGGGGCACAGGAAGCGCTTTGTTTAATGTTGAAAGAGTAATCTAGTTTTATTTCTTGTGGGTGACCCCTCGGTGGTGGCCGTCCATCATAGCTTTTTTTCTCTATGCCATGGGGTGAGTTCTACTGACCCAGAAGGGTAATTTCCAAGAAGTCCTCCACCACTGCATCGTCTTCACAAAAACAAGTGTGGTTTAAGTTTTCTTTAGTATATGGATGGTATCCCTATGGGGAACACGCTTGCATTGTTGTGACTAAACACTAAAGAGCCAGCCTTTAGACATAAGGGGGCAAATTTACAAGCCCCTATCGCCACTGGAGCGTCACTTTTTTTTTACGCTCTGGTGGCGTAGCGGCATTTCCCATATTTACAAGATGGCGCTAAGCCACTTAGTGTGACTTAACGCTTCCTTGTAAATATGCCCCTTTCCGCCGCAGTCCTCTGCGGCAAAGGGGTGTGCAATAGGAGTTGCTGTGGGCGTTCCAGCGCAACACCCATTGCTTTTTGACGCTTCCCCAGATTTACAAGGCTGAGGCAGTGCCCAAAAACTAACGCCATGGACTACCAGGCTTTAGAATGGTGCAATGAGGAGAAATAATTAATTTCTCCTCGTGTTTTGCTCTTTCTCTTTGTGCTGCAGTAAAAGAGCAAATCGCCATTATTGATTGTTTATGTGCGGGAAGGTGTCCCTTCCTGCACATAAACAATCATCCCTGCAGTGCAGGCACCCTTGCTACATGGTGGCAAGGTGCCTGCGCTGGTGCTAGGCAGCTTTTTTTGCACCAGCACTAGGGGAAACACAAGAGTGCACTGTATTCTGGTAAATGCGGTGCACCTGCATTTTAAAAATGTCAAAGCGCGGCGCTGCCAAATTTGGCGTAGCTCCATGTTGCTACATTTTTTTGTAAATATGCCCCATGGTGTTGTTGAGGTGTCTGGCTTGGGGCTTAAATACAAATCCTGCCAGCCTACATCCGATTGCCCAAGTTTACCCAGGAAGACAGCCCACAAAATGTTGTCTTGCCAAGTGTCCAAGCTTTTGAAATTTCACATAAGTATCCTTTCTGATTGGCAGCTGGACCACTGTTCATCTCCCCTGAAATAAACAAGAACTGGGTCCAAGCAGCCAGGGCCTGGAGGAGCAACATCCTGAACACCTGTGTGGGCCTGAGGAGTACTTTGTGTATCCTCGAGCTGCCTGCTGCCCATTTCACCCAACTAAAACCAAGCACTCAAACCTGATTGCAAGTGTCTGACGTGCTGCTCTGTGGACCCCCGCACGAGGAGGACCTCAGTAAAGTTCAGGACAAGTATTCCTGCCTCCTGAGATTGTAAAGCTGCCTAAAGATTTGGAATTAGACAAGTCACGTTGGAGGCTGGCCACACGTACAAGACAATGTCAAGTGTGCTGCAGAAGCCGCGTGTAGTGACTCTGCCTAGCGATCATACAGACCCTACACCCAAAAATTCTTGCACCTTATGTTGCCCTCTTCAAGCAAAACCTTCTCTTACTTTATGTGGCGTTGACATATGGCAACTGGTAGCCCCTGTGCTGGACGGTGAAACTGCAGCCTTGGGCTGGTCCTTTTAAAATCAATGGTTCGCTGGACCTTGAAGTCTCCTAACCTTTGTGAGAGAAAACAGCAGCTCTGACCTTCTTGAAGTCTAAAACATTTTTTACTAAGCAAAATAGTGACATCACAGAAAAGAAAAAGATCCCCTTCCCCCCAAAGCTAGAGAGCATACAATGCTTACTCTTCCCCAGTTTCCCACTTTTATACATTTTCTTCACATAGGCAACAGGAGGAAAGAACACATGAAAGAAACTGAAACTTAGTGGAAGTAAACAGGTGCGGGACTTCTCACGAGAAGCATGCAAAAGATCTTGAAGCTAAAATACATGAGGGGGCACCATCTGCTGAGCTAACTCTATTCCGAATTCATGCTTTATAATGGCAAGCATAAATGCATAGTATCTGTGCATATCGAAAGCAAGAAGGCCTGAATAACTACGTGTAACAAAGATATACAACATGGCAGCAGGGTAAACAACAGGGCAAACTCTATTAAAGCATAAAATCAGCCCTTCTTCAGAATAGGTCAAGGAACAGTAGAGATCCTGATGCAAAATATATTTACAACAATTGTTAGATTTAGAGACTCTTTCCAGGTTCAATTGTGCCTCAAATCTTAACAGTGAAGTGTCAAGAAGCTGCAGATTGTGACTGATAGATGTACAGATATTGCTTTTTAACCAGCTCGGTGTCCCCAAACCAAGAGGTGATATGATTTTCAAGCCGCAAAACACACAGCTACAACCAGTTGCTTTTAAAAGACCAGGGTACTACAAACGCCACCTACTATTCCTGGGTTTGACTTTGGCTAAACGAGACATTGCCCGCTCTTGGAAAGCAAACTCCCCAACCCCCATCGGGGTCTGGAAACGAGGCCTAGATTTCTGCAGGGGGTTGGAAGCACCAGTATTTAAGGCAAGGGGATGCCCTCAAAAACATGCACACTTATGGCAAAGGTGGGCTGAGTATAGAGGCATTGTTCCGACCCCATTGCTACCACAGCCCACATTGTTGGATTTAGAGGTTCTGCCCCATGATTAATACATGGCTCAAAAACATTGTTTACAAGTTGAGGGCAGGGATGGATCCATGAGATGGCGCCACAAAGTAATGGTCATTTCCTATTGATTTTGCTCCTTATTTCTACTACCGCAGCATGTTTCTTTTTCTGTTGTTTGTTTTCTTCTTCCTTTCCCTGTTTTTTTTGGTTGTTAAAATACTAAAACAGCCTACTGTTTACTTCTTCCAACGTTATATTTCAACTGATACATGTATAAAATGGGTTTTGTGGCATGTGGCTGGCACAAAAAAACCCAATAAAGTATGTTCTTAAAAAAAAAAAAAGACCAGGGTACCTTGTCCCTACACTAGCCTCATCTCCAACTGTGAGGTAAGGTAGGCTCCACAGCACCATTGGTCACTGAAAAATTCTAACACCAGCCCTTATATACGGAAAATATCTTTAAAAAGACTGCGTAGCGCCAAGACTCCCTCGGGTATACGTTGAGCTATATAAATTCATTTAACATAACATGTAATAAAAATTATTTTGAAGATATTGTTAACGTCCACATCACAAAGATGTTTGCACCAGAACCAAATGGAAACAAATTGCAATTGTTTATTTTCTGTATTTACATTATAAGGTATTCTCCACTCAATCTGAAAGATAAATTGGAGTTTCATGAATATTCAGTTTGTACCTTCAGCTATTATGAATCTAGCAGAAACAGCACACAAAATCTGTTTAATTTGTATTTATTAACAAAGATTTTTCATGTATCATGTTTTTGCATACAACTTTACTTCACACGTAAAACGATTTATGAGTAAAATATGTGTCACATACATTTGCATTTGTTTCACAATCTGTTTTCACCATAGGTTTTGGTCTATTTGCGTTGAGTCTGAAAGGATCTCTATGAACTCGCTGTAAGTCTCTTGCTATTTCCTCTTCTGATTCTTCCAGCTGTAATTTATTCTTGATCAGCTTTACAACATAAGATTTAATATCATCCCCTCTCTGCCTTCAGGGACCTTTAAAATCTTCAAGTTATTTCGTCTTTGAAAATTTTCCAATCTTTCCACTCTGTCCAGACCCTCCTTTTCGGCAGCCTTTAGTTTGTCAATTTCAGCGCAGTTTGCCTGTACTGTTTCTCTGAGCTCTATGACCTCCTTCTCTAAGGTTGATGTTCTACCACTTAAGTCATCAATCTTTTTTTCCATTATTTCACACGCCTTTTTTATCTCTAGCTGGTTAGACTCGGATATCACAAATCTGTTCTTAATTTCCTCAGATAGTGCTGCTAGGAGTGCACCCACTGACAGATCTTCGTTGGTCGGGTGACTTAAACTCTGTTCAGATTTTTTTTCCTGGTCAATG
The DNA here is from genome assembly GCA_963921515.1 of Calotriton arnoldi. Taxonomy (NCBI): domain Eukaryota; kingdom Metazoa; phylum Chordata; class Amphibia; order Caudata; family Salamandridae; genus Calotriton; species Calotriton arnoldi. Next base: position 2,663,259 of record CAWUFW010001369.1, read on the forward strand.
TTTTCCTGCGGCCCTCCTACTCCATGACCTATCCCCTCTGGACAAACTGGGGACCCTTCAAGAGAACTTAGCTGCCTCTCGGCCTCATTATTAGACCCCGTCATCTTGTCTTCACCCAAAATCAGTATTTTCGGTAAAACTCTAAAGTAGGTTTTAAGAGAGGGAGTGATTTTAACTCTAGGAGCTTGCAGCTTCTTCTTTTGTACGTACTCTTGTGAGGATTTCCTGTGTTTTGTTTTTGGAGGGGGAGAAATCGATTTCTTCACTATCATAAAAGGGGTTTCCCAAGCCCCTGCTTTTATACTCTTGTCAGCTTTCTCACTCTCCTCACACTCCCCACACTCACCAACCTCTTCCCTCCTCCCTCTCTCGCCCCTTCGTCTCCTATCAGATTTTGGAGAAGTCTCTCTCCCCCTTTGAACCTCGCCTTCTCCCCTGCTGTTTCCCTTAACCTGCGTTCCTGTTATGCTCCGCAAGGCATACCTAGTCTTAGCTTCTGTTAACCCCCTTGCCGGCACACCTCCCAATGCCCCCTTCCTCCTACCTCCTTTGATCTCCTTCGTTAAGCAGCTGGGCCGGGGCAGCGCAATATCCTTTACTTCAGCGAGTGCACTCCTTGCGCTCCTCAGCTCACAGCTTTCACCCAAAGCGTTGTGTCCTCTTGTACAGGCACCACTATCCTCTGCACTGTGTTCTGCACTACGCGGGGCTTCACCTCCGGCCCCCCGGAAGGAAATTTTTGCCGCAGCTCCTCTCCCTCTGCGGAGCTCCAGGGCCGCCCTGCGCCAAACCTGCTCCGGCGCCGTATTGGCTGGGGGAAAGCACCGCCTTGCCTTGCACCTCGCACGCCAAGCCCCCACCCCGCCTTCTTTCTCACCCTGAAACCGGCCACTTCCAAACCAACGAGAACCGAAAAACTGTACCGTGGGGAAATCCGAATAGTAGAAACAAAAAAACCAATCTGGTAAAGGTAATTATCTCATTTTAAGGCACTCCGTCACCGTCTCATTTCTCCTATTTTCGAGCGGCACAAACTCAAGACTTTCCGATCCAATCCTATATTACATTTCTACACTAAATTTACACGGACGTTCCGGGAGCTCTCCCGCGACCTGCTACTCGCCGGCCGCCTTGTTTTCCCGGCTCCAGAAACCCAGCATTCTTCAAACCTAGGAAAATGTTATTACATTTTTTGACTTATTCATTAAAAGAGAAAATTCTTTCAAGAGCCCTGGGGATGAGGTCCATGGAGGTAGACGGAGTCAGATATGAGATAAGATCGGATGTCTCGGCTACTACCTCTAATAGGCAATGGGAGATGGGGCAAAGGATCGACAGCTTGAAATGTTTGGGTGCATCAGTTCAGCTAAGATTCCCCGCTTTTTTAAAGGTTATGCTGAATAATAAGATGCATATCTTCCACTCTGTAGAAAAACTAGATGAATTCATTAAAAGTTTCCAATCAGGGAGTTAGGCCTTTTTCTATTTATGGGTCTTATAGCCAAATAATGTTGAGTAAGGTCTTTAACTTAGTAATATTTACAGGCAAACTCAAATTACAGTGAAAGTAATATTTTAATTTTTTCTTTTTATACACGTTCGTTCCAAGGGGGGAAGACCCATATGGCTATGGGCCATGTAGTAGTTGGGGTGGGTTTTCCAGGGGGGGGGGTATGTGGGGAGCACAGGGTGGGGAGCAGTGGGAAAAAATAGAAAAAAACCTCAGATGCCTCAAAAAAAAATATCTTTTTCTCTTTTCTATCAGAGTTGATACGTTTTGCCCTTTCTTTCCCCCCTCTGACCCTTGGGTGTAATCTCTTTCATCTTCAAGATTGATGGGTGAAAAGAGAGGAGAAGTAATAAAAATTCTTTCTTGGAATGTGAATGGTCTTAGGGTACGAGGGAGGAGGGAAATTTTTTTACAATATCTAAAAGACTGTCCGGCCCAGATCATGATATTACAGGAGACACATTTACCAGAGAAGGAGGGCTTAGATCTTTTTAGGCGCCAAAGATGGGTCTCTTAAGTAGTTTGTACATCTCACTTGGCTGTAACAAAAGGCATTGCCATAGTAGCAAAGAAAGGTGTGCAGGTGGTCTTTGAGTCCCATATTTCGGATAAAACTGGAAGATGGTTAGTAGTTAGGGCAAAGGTTTCAGGTTATGCTTTTACCTTAGTGGGGTACTATGGTCCTAATCAGGATGATGTTACCCCCTTGGGGGATTTATTAGCAGAATTAGTGGACGCTTCAGGTCCAATCATCATGGCGGGAGATTTTAATGCAGTTTTAGACTATAACCTAGACAGGACCTCGCGTTGCAGAGCCCGTGTCAATCCAAAAATGTCACTGCTTATTAAACAAATTATGACTCAGTTGGGCCTTAGTGATGTTTGGAGACAGAGGGCGGGACAAAGAAAGGGTTTCACTTTTTATAATCAAAAATATAGACACCAGTCTAGGATAGACTACTTTCTTACTGACAGCAATTTGACCAAATGGATTGATAAGATTGAACATGTGGGCATTCATTTGTCTGATCATTCGGCAGTAATTTTACATTTAAAATTATATGACAAAGTCTCCCAATCTAGATGGAGCCTAGATCGCACTATTTTACAGGATGAGGAGGTGATAGGGATACTAGCCAAAGAAACAGAAGAGTTTTTTCAGTTTAATCAAGGGTCAGCTTCACGTGGTATTATTTGGGACTCCTATAAAGCCTGTCTTAGAGGTAGATTAGGGACAATAGCGGCTGGAAGAAGGCGAGGTTACCATGAGGAGGTGGCAGAAGCAGAGAAACAGCTTAGGATTTTAGAGAAAGATCTGACTGACCCTACGACAGATGATGATGTCAGGGAGAACTTACTGCAAAAATTGCAAGCGGTAAAAGCTAACATGGCCACAATTTTGCATGAGAGAGTGAGAAAAAAATGGGACGCAAGTAAGCTGGTACATTTCGAATACAGCGAAGGCTGTAGTAAATTGTTGGCCTGGAAGGCAAAAAAAGAGCAGGTGAAGAATAGAATTGACCAGGTCAAATGTGATAACACAGATGTTCTTACTCGGGATGATGAGGAGATTGAGCAGGCCTTTTATAAATATTACAGTAGGGTGTACCAGGAAGATCAAAACCCCTCTCAAGATGAAATCGAAGTTTGGCTAGAACAGAATTCAAGAAAGTCCCTCAATGACGAAAAGAACAGGCTTTTGAACCAGGAAATTAAGGAAGGGGAAATTGATCTAGTATTAAGACAAGGAAAGAAAGGGAAAGCTCCAGGCCCTGATGGTCTACCCCTTGAAGTTTACAAAGTCTTGGCTAATACATTAATACCCATACTTTTAGAAATCTTTAATGACTTTTTTATTAATGGGGCAGAAATGCCGTCTTCATGGACTGAGGCAAATATTTCTCTAATTTTGAAGCCTGGTAAATGTCCGACTAATTGTGATTCGTATCGGCCGATATCTTTATTAAATTGTGATTACAAGATCTTTGCAAAGGTGTTGGCTGACAGATTAAACAGTTCCATAGCGGAGTTGATTCATCCGGACCAAAAAGGCTTTATTCGGGGAAGGTTCTTAAAGGAGTTAACTTTTTCTCTGATAGGATCAATAGATCTCGCTTCTACCTATGGGCTGCCACTTGCGGTCATAGCTTTAGATGCCACTAAGGCTTTTGACCGGGTTAATTGGGCATTTTTGCAGGCAGTGGTGAAAGCAGCCAACCTGGGTCAGAATTTCTGTAGAGTATTGGAAGCAATATATAGCTCACCAAGAGCCAGACTATTGATCAATGGCTCCTTGACGGCCCCGGTTTCTATTGGCAGAGGTACCAGGCAGGGGTGTCCTTTATCACCGCTTTTGTTTAACCTATACATGGAGCCCCTGGCCAGCAAAATAAGGGAAGATCTGGAGATTATACCGTTCCAATTTCAGGGATGGAATAGGAAACTGAGGGGCATATTAGCAAGACCCACGTTAAAATTATCGCCGTTTTAGCGGCAAGAAACTGCCGCTAAAACGGCGATAATGGGCTTGCTAATATGCGTTATGGAATTCCAATAGAAGCCCATGTTAGATGTCCTGCACATCTAACATGGGCTTCTATTGGAATTCTATAACTCATATTAGCAAGCCCATTATCGCCGTTTTAGCGGCAGTTTCCTGCCGCTAAAACGGCGATAATTTTAACGTGGGTCTTGCTAATATGCCCCTAGGTTTATATGCAGACGACATTCTTATCTACACAACTAATCTGCAAAATACTTTAAGTCGGACCATGACATTAACAGCTGATTTCGGAAAAGTATCAGGATATGACATAAATAAAAGCAAGGCCGAAATCATGACTTGGAATTTAGACCCAGGGGAACTGGTTAAAAAAGGAGTAATAAGATATCTGGGGGTTATGATCCCACAGGATATTTCTAAACTCACAAAAATAAACTTGGAAAAAGCAAAAAAGGAGATTAGCGGACTTTTAAAAATTTGGGCACATCTTCAACTTACTCTGCTAGGTCGAGTTAATTTAATAAAAATGATGATCCTTCCCAAGCAAACTTTCTTGTTTGACACCATCCCTCTTCCTTTTGAAAAGGAAATGCTTAAAAAATTGCAAGGCCAAATCAGCAGTTTTATCTGGTCAAGCAGAGGCCCAAGAATAGCCTGGAAGAAATTAAGAAGGAGGGCGGAGAAAGGCAGCTTAGCTTTGCCAGATTTACTTTTTTATTCTTGGGCTTTTTTACTAAAGAACAAGAAAATGTTATTAAATACACCTACACTATCTGAATTTGGGAGTCTGCTGGGAGTTATGGCAAGTCAGGAGTCAGGAGGCAGCCAAGGTTTTATGTTTAAATATGCAGACCCCAAATACTTCAAGAAGGTTAGGCTGAAGATCCTGAGGGGCCTTGCTGAAACCTGGTACAGGGTCAGAAAAGCGCTTAAAATATCATATTATAGTTCTATGGCCCATATTTGGGACTCACCAGGCTCACCGGAATGGGCAAAAGATGCTTTGGCCAGACCATTGACAGAGGCAGGTCTAACGAACTGGAATCATATTATAACTGATGCGCAACTAATTAGCTGGGAGACATGTAACATCTTGTCCTGTCAACAAATATCGAGATTCAAATATATACAAATGCAGAGCTGGTTCCGCGACTCATGCTTGAGGATAGGAAATACAAATGATTTGGAGGATAGACTTCTGGAGGAGACATCTAATAAGAAAGAGCTGGCGACGATTTCACATTACCTACGGAATTATGGGGACGATGCTTGCCGGATTCTTCATTGGAAAATAAGTAGCAAGTATCAATGTCTATGCTTTTTAAAATTGTAAAACCTGCGCACCTAAGGAGAAATCAACTCTTCTCCATCCACAGAGCATATTGGTCGCCACAGAGGCTGTCAAAGTTCGGGAAAGGAGGTCATGTGGCTTGCCCAAAGTGCGGTAGCCTGAAAGAAGACGATGTGCACATGTTTGTAGACTGCCCTGAGATCCAGGTTTTCTGGTTTGACGTGAGTAAAGCTCTGTCTTCTATGTTGGGGTCTAACATTAAGGTAAGCGTACTCTCGATTATTTTTGGCTGTGAAGATTCACTTGTAGGATATACAGAGAATAAGTCAAGGCTGTTTTTTTACTCTATGCTATTAGCGCGTAGAGAAATTTGTAAGCAGTGGATATCGGCTTCCCTCCCAGGTTTTCTGACTGGCTGTCTACCGTTAAGTATGTGGCTAGCCTGGATATGAAGGTTTTTAAAAAGCATAACTTTTGGTCTCCTGTTTCTGAGTGGTGTGAGCAACAAACGAATATTAATATCCAATGATTAAGCCCTATCTGCCCAGTACGGCTGGTTCTCCAGATCTCCTTTTTGCTTCCCAATTTGTGCCTCGGCTCACGAGGGATGGCAGAGGAGTCATAAGCAAGGGAGTTGAGGCTGCAAGACTGAGCTTCCTTCTACCAGGGCGGATACAACTTTGAAGCAGGTGTCTCCTCCCTCTTCTCCCTCTGTTACCAGCACAAACGTACGGAAGGGCATGATACTCTTCATTTCACTGGTGCAAGTGGAATGGGTTTTCTTTTCTTTTTGAAGAGGCAAATGAGGATAAAATTTTTTTTTTTTTTTAAATCTGTTTTCACCATTTAGCCCTTGTGTAGAAACATTTCTGTTCTATGGACTAGAGAAAATCCTGTTTCCTCCAGACCATATAATGGAAGAAGCAAAAATGGTGGCAAAAGCACACATGCTTCACATTTCCACCAGTGGAAAGTTTATATAATCTGGACCTCGGACCGTAGAAATTCTGTTTTGTCTGCTACTCTTTCTTCAAGGTCATTACAGTGATTTTAGGCAAGCTTGATGCACCACATACTGTGTACACCAAAGGCAGCCCCAGCACCTCCCCATAGTTTCAGTGTATTGCAAGTGTGCAATGGGCCCTAATGCAAACAAGCATCTTCATCCTGCCCTGGTAGTGGAAAACAACCATATTTTGGGACGAGTGGGCCCCTCACACCTCTGGGCCCCGGCAGCTCCATACCTGCTACACTGTTTACAGCAAGGCCCTGCACAGTTGCTCTCTCTAAAACCAAAATATGGTTGCTCTAAGCTCTGGCAGCGAGTGCAAAAGGAGGCTGCACCGATGCTTCAACAGAAAAGTGACCGCTGGATAAGATTAAATGGAGCACACTCGGATTATCAGACAGGAAAATGGCCAGTTACTGCACAGATGAAAGACGTTTCAATAGACCCTGCCACTGTATCACCATCCTCTGCCAAAAGATGATTGGATGGGGAGCAAATGGGATAACAAATTGGAAGAGGCGTGTCCAACTTTTTCCAATCGGGCTGGATCCATGACACATTTTTAGGGTAACCACAATGTACATGTAAATGCATTCTATTTAGACCAAATGCAAGTGTAGCTCATGTCCATATCCAGAAAATCTGGCAAGAATCTGAGCGTTGCAGACCAGCATTGCACACCCTGGCAGTATTGCTTCCCACAAACTGTGTTTTCTCTGAAGGGCCTAATTTTGAGTACCCAGGTAACATACCCTTTAACTCCCCTGGGGTTATCAATTTCTAGGGCAACTTTGGGGTTGGAGGCAGAATTTACTGGGATTAGCAAGAGGAACCATAGGGCACCTTTGAGCTGAGGAAGTGAACAATGGAATTGTTATATAAACAGACAGGGTTTGAGGTCTAAAGCTAAAGCAGATATTTCTATATTGTATTCAATTAGGATGTTCTTTTCATAGTTAATACCACTCAGAAAGCTTTTCAATTCCAAAATATCTTAATTGATTTATTTAAAATGTATTCACAGCACGTCTAATATTTATATCCAGCAGACAATAGGCCAACACGTGTTTCGTGACTTATGATGTCGCTTCATCAGGACCAAAAAGGTAATTAGTACAAAAAAGGACCTAATCTTTAAAGTGGTCAATTATACAGTTATACTAAGTGCAAAACATTGATAAGAATCAGAATAATGAATCTCCTAAAATCATACAAGAAGTGACTTAATTGTCGCAATTCTATGCACATGTAAATCCATAGGTATAATGACATAGTTGAACTGGATAAATAGCCTCTTTAGCTCTAGACCCCAAACTCTGTGTCTGTTTATGTTTTGTAAGGGGTTAGTGCTTGAGAGAAGGCACTACTGTAGGAAAGTGTTCCTTTTTGACATGGTCACCACCACGTTTTGCCTGGTATTTGATGCAATTTTCACTGAAGTGTACTGGGTTCCTGCTATCCAGGTCCCTAGTGACAGATCTCGTTCCCTACAACTGTACAATTGTTACCCCAATTGGTAACATCTTTAACATCCCGTGTAAGTCCCTAGTAAATGGCACCCCTGGTACCTAGGGCAGAGAAACTAAAGCAGGTCCCTAAGGGCTGCAGCATGTATTGTGCCACTCTAAGGGACCCCTCACCATGCTCATGCAAACTGCCATCACAGACTGTGTGACATGGTGTAGAGAAAAATGAAGACATGACATGGTACACCTCCTGTGTGCCATGCCTACAGACACTGCATGTAAAGTAAGTGAGTCAGACCTACAGCAGACCTTACAGCCCTAAGGCAGGGTGCATTATTTTATATGTGAGGACATCTGCATGAGCAGATATGCCCCTGTGTTGTCCATGTCGATTCTTGGACATTGCCAATGAACAGGGAAGCCATCTTGAGTGTATGTACTGGGCAATGGTGATTACGAGTTCCCCAGCTACATGATGGCGTCACTGAAACTAAAGATGTTTGGAATCAAACATCTCGTATTAATAAGCCCACATTGATTCCAGCAATGGATTTGTTAATACATGCACCCAGAGTGCACCTTAGAGGTGCCCCCTAAAAACCTACCAACCACTCATATACTGGCTGACTGGTGTAAACGAAGTTGCCACCACAGACAGGTGTCAGACCCCTGCAGGTGAGAGCCCACGCTCTCGGAGGACAGAAACAGTGCCTGCTCCGGTCAGAGGTTTTGTCACCTCCTCCAAGCAGGATAGCTAAGTAATCAGCATATCAAGGCAGGAGGCTTCAAAGGCCTCTGCCACCTTTGATGTGCGACCCAGCTTTCCCCAGACTTAGGAGATGCCACCCCTGCCCCTTTCCAGGCTTGGGAATTGCCACCCCCTACCCTGAAGCCCACTTGGCACCAGGACAGGTGAGAAGATTAGCTTGTCAGGAGGCGTGTCCCCTATCATCTAGTTCCACCCCTAAGGTGGGCTTCCTGATATAAACGCCAAAACTAGAGTTCCATCATTTTGGTTTTTGGTGAAATTAGGCTCACTGGGTCAGGGTTATGCCCACTTCCCACAGGAGGTGGTTATAAAGGGGGTGAAGTCACCATAAAGATAAGTAGCCCATTGGCTACAACCTGTCACTTCCCTTAATGCCCCTAAATTGAGTATTTAGGTGGCACCCCTGATGCCAGGAATTTAGATTTGATGGATCCAGAAGAAGAGGACAAAGAAGAGCCGCAAGAAATTGAGAACTGAAGCCCACTGTGGCCTTTTGGCGGCAAGCCCTGTCTGCCTACCTGTACCAATCTTGACAATCGTGACTCAACCTGCAGCTAAGCCTCAGCCAAGAACCCTGGTAGGCTGCCAGCCCTTCACAAATTGCCAGCAATCTCCCATGGAGTAGAGGAGCTACTCCCCTGCAGTCCGCAGGCACTGAAGAAGCAGAGTCCACTTCACTGTGCTGCAGCTCCCCAGCTAACTGGGCGTACTGATAGATGTACAGATATTGCTTTTTAACCAGCTTGGTGTCCCAAAACCAAGAGGTGATATCATTGTCAAGCCGCAAAACACACAGCCACAACCAGTTGTTTTTAAAAGACCAGGGTACTACAAATGCCACCTACTATTCCTGGGTTTGACTTTGGCTAAACGAGACATTGCCCGCTCTTGGAAAGCAAACTCCCCAACCCCCATCGTGGTCTGGGCACCAGGCCTAGATTTCTGCATGGGGTTGGAAGCGCCAGTATTTAAGGCAAGGGGATGCCCTCAAAAATATGCACACTTATGGCAAAGGTGGACTGAGTATAGAGGCATTGTTCCGACCCCATTGCTACCACAGACCACATTGTCGGATTAAGAGATACCTGTGCTCCCGAAGGTCAGATCAGTACCCCCACTAAGTAAGAGAACACGAAGACCAACCGGAGCTGCACAGCACCAATACTAGAGGTACTGGACCCTTTGCGACAACCAAGGACTTTTTAAGTCCAGTAGGTACTCTAACAGCACAGAGCCTGAGTAGTCATCAAGGGATATCAGCACCACAGAGACTCACTTCCAAACTAGCCCAGTTGTCCTGATTTCTGTACCCTCAACCGGCGAGACCGACAACTGCAAGGGTTTTTAATGCACTGAGCCCAGCCAACCTATCTGCTTTGCACCGAAGCACCCTGGCCCGGGTTCACGAGAACCAGCTGTGGCCCCTTGCTTCCAGGACCCTTGTGACCCGAGGCCCCCACTAAGAGCCCCTGTGCAGCCTATTTTTAGGTGGCCCCCCTTCTCTCCACTGGCATAGCGCACAAAGCTACCAACCTGATCAGCACCTATGCACACAGATGCCCCAGGGCAGGTAACGAGGACCCCAGAAACCGACCGTAAATAGCCGTATGCAATAGATGCCTTTTTTACTATAGGAAAGCATTGCTGCGTAAAGACGCATTTAAGTAATCATTTTGCTTACCTGTAAAATCGATATTTAAAAAGTACTTTGAGGGCGGAATTGTCTGAGGAATAGAGCCTCTTCTCCCTACGATTACTTTGGTGAATTTGTCATGCCTGTTTGCTCGAGACCCGCGGCACGTGTTAATTTTTGCGTGCCCTGGAGTGGATCTCAGTGAGTTGGAGGCTTCTCTCTCCTCTCACAGCAGCAGATAGTTATGCCTTCCCAGTCTCTACAGCAGCAGTTCCTACATCACTGTGTCGACATTGAAACCCTGCTTCAGCGGATTGAGCTCTGCATCTGCCTAGTAGTATCTATGATATTGGGCTTATTCACTTACCTGAACACTTTGCACTTCCTTAATAGATCTGGAGACCCCATAGTCTTTTTGTTCTTCACAAAATTATCCACATGAATTGGGGGTGGAGCCTCTTTTACAATAGAACAATATAAGATGGCAGATCAACCAGTAATGCCAGTTTGTCTATCTCAATCCAAGATGGCCGATGGAAGGCATTGTGGGACAGCTTCCTGTAAGAAGGGTATATAAGCAGAAGTCTTGTGAAGGAAGGTGTGCCACAACACTTCTAATGCATTTTTCGTCATGTTCACCACTCCCTTGTTTTCTCTATTTGCCCTCATTTTTCGCTGCATTCCTTGGGAAATTTTGTATGACTGGACCCAGCCATCTGCAGCTCCAGCTTTAACTTCCTCTTCTCTACTCTCAATTTTCAGCCTTGTACTTTATCTTCTGGGAGGTATTTTCTGCTCTTCTGGGCTTTTTCCTTCCTTTGGGGCTCATTCTGTAAGGCACCAGTTGTCCAGTGAGTTACTAGTACTGGAAGGCACTATGGCTAGTAGGAGTCACCTATATCACTGGCAGACCTACTGGAAGAAGAAGGAGTTACGAGACCTACACCCAGCTTTTGACAGAAATCAGCAATTCATTTTCCAATTGAACTTGAAATTCCTTGTTTTCCCCCAGAATTTCAGCAGATAATTTGGCCCCTGTCAGCAGCCAAAGTCTCTGGTTGAAAGATACCATGGTCTGTATTATAACAAGCATTGGCATAGCCAATAGGTCTCGCCTTTGGGACCTTATAAGTGTTTAGCCATGCAACAGTTGATGTTGTTGCGCCAAGGATATTGTGCTGCGTAACTAAATACTTATAAGGTCCCAAAAGCGAGACCTATTGGCTATGCCAATGCTTTTTCTTAGCGGCATCCGTAGTCAGCACCTTTCTTTGTCAAACGCTGACCAGGTCTACAATAGTGGAGCCGGTGTCTTGGGGCCTCTGTTAAGACTCTTGTTGCCCTGTATACATCCATCCCGCAGTAGAGATGGGGTGACTGCTAAGATTTCATTATGGAGCAGGTTAAAGTAGATAGCCTTAATGTCCTTGTTCTCTGCAGTAGGCGCTCACTCTTTTGCCGGTACAATGTATTTTGACCAACTTGCAATGATGAAAGACAAGCTTTCCATTTATTAGCCCACCCCCTCCCTCCAGCACCATCAACGTTTTCATTGTGTTTTTCCCACTTTCCCTGTACATACCATTTGGCGCTGTATAAAACTCTGTAAATAAACGAAGTTGAAAAGGTCGGTGTTCAAACCCATAACCTGTAGTGCAGGTTGTTCAAACAAGGCATGAGGTGGAACCATGACTAGGACACGCTGGTAGCTGGCAACCCTGACATTCAGCAGCGGGTGCGGCTGTGCTCCTAAGTAAAAGTTTGGTTCCCTACTTATTTCTTTACCACTGCGCCTATCTCTCTCTGTCTTGCATTTTCTGTCTCTCTGACGTTATCGCTCTCTTTGGAGTGCAGCTGTGGAGCATAATATATGCCTATTAAGAAGGGGGTCTCAATGACCATATATCCCTTTGGGCGTGGAATGAACTGACTATGAACTGTTACCCTCAAAAGAATTCAATGATGGCGACTCTATAGTCCCAAAAACTGCCACACATGTTTCTTTCATAAATAATGGGACTGAAGCACCCATTGCTGAGCAGCAAGGCTCTGCCAACAGAGCTAACAGAAACACAGCTGTAAATAACAGGGGGCCATTTATACACAGAGGGCAGCTGGAATCGAGGGTTACGAGGATCGAAAATGGATAGGGTTTGCACGAGCATGGACAGTTAAGGGATTAGTAGGGTGCGCCTAATAAGGAGGGTGATAATATCTTGTTTCTCATATAGATCGACTGGTGCAGTTTCTAAGCGCTGTAAGCAACAGGTCTTACTATTGCTCAGCTTAATTTAATAGTACTGAATTTATCAATCTGGAAGGATGGAAGGCTGAATCGGCCATGCCAGGGCTTGGATTCGTGATCTGCAGTTCACAGTATGTCAGCATTGAGCACTAACGCAATTGACATATAGCAAAATCCTTCAACATTCCATGTCATTCCAACACTTACATCGACACAGCAACATACATACATCTTAAAGCTACACAATCCGTTGTGTGTCGGGGTCTGATGCCCCCCACACAGCCCTCCTCTACACAAACTAACATGTGCTGCATCAATACCCACAGAACATTGCCACAGCCCAGCCACCACCCTGCATCTCTCGCGCTGCACAGATAAACAACTGTCGATATATGTGATACCAATGCAGCAATCCCGGCTGCCGCGTCATTAAAGACAGGCACGCATCCTTTCATCGTCGCCCTGCTACTATAATGCTTCCCATAATTGACTTTGATGTGCCAATGCCGTTCCACGTCTCTACCAGGACAGGTCCCACCAAAAGGTGTGGAGCCCAAAAGCTTTAGTGCAATCCTTCTGATGTCGACAAAATGGATACCAAAGAAAAGGAGGGTGGCATTAATCTATGTAAGCATTTGGAGACAATGGACCCTGCACTGAGTCATTGTGCGTTAGTAGCTCGCCGCATGCTCAACACTAACACCCAGCACTGCCAGTGCCCTCCTGTGGCTTCAATTACAGCAGAGGGTCACACAGTTCTACAGACTGCGAACAGGCTCTGGTTTCACCATAACCAGAGGGCCGGCAAATGTTTGTAAAGCAGCTCCGGACAACACAAACATGTGCAGACGTACCCGACATACCTGCCGCAATGTGATGCTGAATACCTAGCAGCCAGTCCTGCGGTGCGGCCCAGGAGCAAGCCATGGGCTGAGCCCAGGTGAGGGCCGTCCTCCGGGCGACTGGCGGGAAGGGGTCGCCTTACAAGCCACAAGCACCTGCACTTTAACGAGTAGAGTCGGAAAGCAGTGTGCCAGCCTGCAACAATGAGGCGTGGGCACTGAGGGCTGCGGTGAGAGCGAGGAAGGACGGAGAGAAGGCGCGACAGGTGTGTGCAAGGCAGCCCTGAGCGAGGGACAGGCAGCGGAGCAGCTTGTGCGCTGACAGGCAGAGAACAGACAAGGTAACCGGGGCAATGCTTGTGTGTGTAACAGGCCGGACATGTGGGGGTGGGGCGGGTGCTGGACAGTCGTTGCTGCTGGGATAAGCAGGGGGGGGGGCGAATGACATACGAAACAGACAAAGGAGCACTTCTTGTTAGACTTACAGGGCGTGGGAATGAAAGGACACGCGCACTTCGTGGTACTTCAACCTCCTTCCGCTCTCTAAACACACACACACAGGGTGTGACCGGTACTTCAGAGGGAGGTGCCAGGCGAACTGCTTGTCTGTTCATTAGAAGCAGGTGAAAAGAGCACCCATTGTATGACAGGAAAAGTCTTAGGACCCTGGGTGTACAGGCAGTGCCACTCTGTGTCTGACTGGCATGTCAAACACAATTCACCTCTCTGCACGTGAAGTTACCTCCCTAGGCAGGAGTTTGCTGGACAATGACCACAGATGTTAGCGATGTGACAACCCCCGGACGAAGAGAGCATAATCAAAATTACCATTGAGAAGATTAGCATCCTTACAATGTGGAAGAACTTAAAAACTGAGAATTAGCAGCTGAGCAAGGATTCAGAGCTTTCTTTTCTGCAATAAAACGTGGCTTCAAGACACCCAAGGCAGGGGTTATTTGGCAAACACAGTCAAGAGAGTGCACAGCTTCGCCAAAAGCTGGGACATTCCGTCAGAAATTTCAAGAAAAGCACAGCTCGCACCAACAAGCACATAGAAAGCTGGTTTAAAATGCGTTTCACTGTTTGTAAGGGGAAAACCAGCGCGCCGCTGCTAATTAAAACAAGCGCGTGCGACTCGCGCTCAAAGTAAAACAAGCAATGGCCGCGCGGCCGCGAAACTGACACGGCCGCGCGGCCGCGAAAATGAAAGTAATCGCGGGTTTTGGAAGGGCAAATAGTGGCTTTTGCTGGCGACCAGCTTGCGTTCACGCGAGCGTCCAGATGGCGAGGGAAGCCATATGGCGCCTGATCGCGCGTGCACGCTCGCGTGAACGCAGGCTAGTCCGCAGCAAAAGCCACTGTTTGCACTTCCAAAACCCGCTTACTAAAAGTCTCGCCAGATAGGCGCATGCGCGCTGGCTCAGGCGAGACCTAAAAAGTGCCCTATGGGTGCAACATGGGCATGAACCTGCTTTTTCTGCTCCCAGGGCACTTTGGTTAAACAGAAGAGGCCGCAGACTCTTCTGTGACCCCTTCTGTAGCACTGATCATGCTGGCAGTAAAGGTCCATCACCACTTTCTCAAGAAGGCATTCTCTCATTTATATTGGGGTGTCGGCCTGGGCAAAGGAGGGTATTCTTTGCTTTTGTGTCCACACAATAAAATTGAGGCGGGCACTTTACCATTACCAACCTACACATCTCTCCTGTCTCACTGCAAGGCTATATGTTTTGCAGCATCTCCAACCATCAGTTCCTACTAAGAGCCCATGTAAATACCCACATGCCAAGAGTCAGTCCTGAATTACCAGCTTCTGTTCATTCACATCTACTGCACTTTGCTTTGCCCACAGTCTCCCATTTCTTTCTAGTCTGTGACTCCTTATCAGTGCTTCATATTATTTTGTGTCACTTCCTGTGATGTACTTCTTGCAGTGTTTTTTTGTGCACCACTTTCCATGACGTCACTTTCATCAAAGGCCAGGTGTCAAGACGTATTGGGACTGAGCATCCAAACAAGATGAAATGTTGAAGGTGTAATCTCGGCTTTCATACCTCAAAGCAGGGTGACCACCAGGGGCGTAGCTTCGGGGGGAGGGGTGTTTGGGGTGTTATTCTATATTCTGTAGTAAACAGTTTGGTACAGGAGCTTTAAGTTGGGTACGGTGAGGTAATTGTGGGAATTCAGTTGGGATTTTTACACACACATGTAAACAAAAATGCACACACACCCACAGGCACGCTGTTGCCTCTGTTTTAAAGGTCTTAAAAAATGGTTATTTTACAAAAGACTGGACCAGATGTGCAAAGCTTTTTTCAGCTCGCTAACGGTCCAATATGCTGAATCGGGCTGTTTGCGACCTGAAAAAAGCATTTTTAAATGTACAAAGCCTATTTGCGATTCGGTAAGCTATTACCGAATTGCATTTTGGGTTTGCATGTCGCTATTAGGAAGAGGCGTGCCAAGGGCATCCCTTCCTAACAGCGAGTGGCATTGGCATGTAGGAATGTTTTGTGACCGCATATACCACCAACTTCAAGTTGGTGGTAACCCATTTGCAAAGGGACCCCTTCCCCTTTATGAATGTGGGCGCAGACATTTTTTAAGAGCAGGCAGTGGTCCCGAGCAGGCAGTGGTCACTGCCTACTCTTAAAAAATGAAAGGGAAACTTTTCTTTTTTAAAGGCATCCCGTTTTCCTTTAGGGAAAACGGGTTGCATTTCAAAATAAAAAACTGCATTATTTAAAAAGCAGTCACAGACATGGTGGTTTTCTGACCCCAGCAGGCCACCACCCCTGTGAGTGCTGGCCATTCCCAATGGGTCGCAAATTGCGACCTGCCTCATTAATATTGTATTGTATTGTAATTGCATTTATATAGCGCTTGACGAGGCATCAAAGCGCATTTTTGGCGAGTAGCACGCTACTCTGGAACCCAAAAAGGATTAGTGGTTGTGAGACGTTGGCCTGGTATATGCTGTCCACTAATTATAGTGGGCACCTTGCACCAGTCCAAACAACCCCTTATTGGAGATAAGTTAAAGACAACCTTTATTGAAAGCTATCCTAGTGGTAGCTATGGAGAGCAGCCTTCAGGCTAAGTCTTGAAGGAATGTAAAGCAGCTTGTTTTACCAGTCTATAATCTCTTGAGTGACCAAATGAAAGAGGACCACACCAGGTATATATTCAAAATATATGTATTTATTGCTAAACACACCCCTCTAGTCTCTTTATGAGGCTAGTGTTCGAAGTACATAAGTTATAAGTTAGTTATCAACAGTAATAGCACAAATACACGTTTGAGCCCTAGGGGCGTACCAAACCATATACCAATAAAGTGGTATAAGAACCACGACTGAGCTAGACACAGGGCCTAGAGCCTGTAGAAGTGCTTGGCCCTCAAGGAACCACCCAAGGTAGTGACACAGGGGACCCACGGGGGACGCGTGCAGTGTGAGAACACAGCCGCGAGCCGCCGTTGACTTCTATGGGGAATGTCGCGGTTGGAGTTTTAAAGAAAAGGGACACTTAGAGGAGGACTTGGAGCAAACCCCTTTAGAACTAGGTTGTTCTAGAGTCTATAACCACGTGAGCACCGGAGTACTCGAGTTACCTCACCCAGGGAAGCCGGGTGCATAGGTGTCTTTCGGGGTCGGGTTTCGTCGTCGTTTTCAATGGCGATCTGCTGCAAAGTGCTGCTGGCGGCCAAGTCGAAAGTGTTCGGGTGGATCCAAAGGTGGATCGAAGATCTGAAGAACCTGAAAGCAGAGGGGACAGAGTCTGGGTCACTAGCCAGTGACCAGGAAGGCGATGAGTGGATGCCCACCGATGTCGGGTGCTTCAGGTAGGTTGACGGTCATCTTGACTCTTCAGCCACGAGGTCCAGGAGGCAACGACGATGACCAGGAGCTGGATTCAAGCTGTCCCACAACGTCTGTCGATTGCAGGGGTGTCGGCGACCGGATTGGACCCAACAAGCAACGGTAAGTCTTGTGGAAATAGAAGAAGGACGGTGGTGCAGACCAGCAAGGTCTGAGGGACTCACCCAGCAAGAGTAAGTCAGGGCACGTCTGGAGCAACCAGGGAAGCCCAAGCAGAAGAAGAGTTGCCTTCGGGAGGGCCCACTAGCCAACGGACTAGCGACCGCGAAGGAGCCTCGAGTGGACGCACTTAGAGCTGGCTCACAGGACACTCGTGGAGTGGAGGCCAGTGATCTTTGGTGCAGTCGGTGCTGGAGGCGGGGGCTACTCGGAGCCCAAAGCACAACTTCGTGGGAGACCAGGAAGAGGGTGCACTTACAAATGTGCTCGGTGTCCAGGGGTCACGGTTCCACGTTACCCACGACAGCTACGGGCCTCAGCTTTGCTGGGGACTCAGGGCAGCCTCGGGGAAGTCTGGAAATCCACCTCTGGTGTTGCAAAGACTTCGGCGTCCGGCAGGAGCTTCAGCGATGCAGACCGGACAATTGCTTCTTAGGTGCCTGCCAAGCAGGGGAGTCACTCCTTGACCCCAAGGGAGATTATTCAGTCCTCTAATCTTGAAGTAGAGCGTCGAAGGTCCAGGATTCTGTATCAGAGTTTTGTCCAGGTAAATCTAAAGTCCTAAGGACTGGGGTCCCATACTTATACCAAGTTAGGGGGTTGGACATACTCTGGGGACCCACCTATGGGAGGGTCAGGGCAGAGGGGTGGTTACACCCCTTTCCCATTGTCCAGTTTCGCCCCTGAGCCGGTTTGAACTGGGGTATGCACAGGGACACCAAATGTGCCCCCAGTGCAGGACTTCAAAGCACCAGAGAGTGCTCCCGCCCAGCCCCAATACACACTATCCTGTCTGGGGAGGTGGTTACACCTCCCTTCGACAGGAAACCTATTGTCCAGGCCTCCCTGCCGGAGTTTCAGTCAGCAGCAGGAGGCCAGACCCGTGTCTGTGGCAGCGGCATCCATTTTGTGATGCCAGGGCTCTAGAAAGAAGTTACCGGGTAGCCCGGTGTGTACATGTCTCTCCCTCTAGAAGGGTGGAATGCTACCCCCGCCGCCAGGACTGGCGGGGGGGTAGTATTCCAAGATGTTTGACACCAAACACGACATGTTTTGGTGCAGCCAGTCCAAAGTTAGCATTGTACCGCGAGGATATAATGCACTTAAGAGTATATGGTCAGGCTGTACCACAAACAGCATCAGAGGAGGGACTCCAAACACTGTAGAGGGGCTCTGCTCATGCAGGGGCACCCTCTCACATAAAAACCAAGCACTCTGCCTTCAGGATTGGTAAGGCCTGCCATAGGAGTGACTTATAGGTTTATATGTGTGTGCAATGGTAGTGATATAGGTAGCCTATACCACTGTAAGGGGTGCATGCACCACCTTACCCAGGCTGCAGTAGCAGACCTGTGGTGTCATTTTGGATGGCCTTCCAGGGGTGGCACAATACATGCTGCAGCCCCTGGTAGGCTTCTGAGGTACCTATGCCCTGGGTACATAGTATACCATATACTAGGGACTTATAAGGGCACTCCAGATTCCAATCAGAGATGTGCCTAAGGCACATGGAAACCATTTTAGAGAGGAAGCAGCTAGGCTGGGGTTCTGATTAGCAGGGCCCCAGCCAGAGTAAAGTCGAAAAACAGTGAAGCATCAGCAAAAAGTGGGGGTACCCATGTGGAGCAGATGCTACTCTCCTACACAAACCCCCCCCCCAAACGTAGGGACATTAAACTAACCTTGACCAGTTGAGTCTTCATGTTCTAAGTGGAAGTACCTAGAGAGTCCATCTGCATTGGCATGGTTACTCCCAGGTCTATGTTCCACTGTAAAGTCCATCCCCTGTAGGGAAATGGACCACCTAAGCAGTTTGGGGTTTTCACCCTTCATTTGTTTTAGCCATAGGAGGGGCTTGTGGTCTGTTTGAACAAGGAAGTGAGTACCAAACAAGTATGGCCTCAACTTCTTCAGAGCCCAAACCACAGCAAAGGCCTCCCTCTCTATGGCTGACCAACGTTTCTCTCTAGGGGTCAGCCTTCTGCTAATAAAAGCTACTGGCTGATCCTGACCTTCATCATTCAATTGTGACAGTACAGCCCCTACCCCCAATTCAGATGCATCTGTTTGGACAATGAACTTCTTGGAGTAATCAGGACTCTGTAGAATGGGAGCAGTGCACATGGCCTGCTTCAGGTCATCAAATGCCTTTTGACAGCTAACTGTCCACTGAACCTTTTGGGCATTTTCTTGGACGTTAAGTCATTCAGGGGTGTCACTATTGATCCATACCCCTTGACAAATCTCCTATAGTACCCAGTCAGGCCTAAAAAGGCTCTCACCTGAGTCTGGGTAGTTGGAGCAGTCCAGTCCATGATGGTCTGGATTTTGCTCTGCAATGGTTGAACCTGGCCTCCACCCACAAGGTGGCCCAGGTACACAACCTGACTCTGCCCTATCTGGCACTTTGTGGCCTTGATAGTTAGGCCTGCTTTCTTCAGGGCCTGCAAAACATTTCTGAGGTGGACCAGGTGATCCTCCCAGGTGGAGCTAAAGACAGCAATATCATCTAGATATGCTGCACTATAGGCTTCCAGACCTGTAAGGACTGTATTCACCAACCTCTGAAAAGTGGCAGGTGCATTCTTCAGACCAAAGGGCATTACCACAAATTGATAATGCCCACTAGGGGTTGAGAATGCTGTCTTTGCATCATCAGCTAGTCTGATCTGCCAGTAGCCAGCTGTCAGGTCAAATGTGCTTAGATACTTGGCTGAGGCCAAAGTGTCTATTAGCTCATCTGCCCTAGGTATTGGATGGGCATCAGTCCTAGTGACTGCATTGAGACCCCTGTAGTCCACACAAAACCTCATCTCTCTTTTCCCACCACTGGTGTGAGGTTTTGGCACAAGGACCACTGGACTAGCCCAAGGGCTATCTGAGGGTTCAATAACTCCCAAATCCAACATTTTCTGGACTTCTGTCCTGATACAGTCCCTGACATGGTCAGGTTGCCTATAAATCTTATTTTTAATAGGCAGACTGTCCCCAGTGTCCACTTCATGAGTGCACCAGGTGGTCTGACTTGGAGTCAGAGAGAACATATGTCTGTACTGATTGAGCACTTGTCTACAATCAGTTTGCTGCTGAGCAGTGAGGCTGCCTGCCAAGGCTACACCATCCACTGACCCATCATCAGGGTTCTGTGAGAGCAGGTCAGGGAGTGGGTCACTCTCTTCCTCCTGTCCCTCATCAGTAGCCATGAGCAAGCCCATGTCTGCCCTGTCCACATATGGTTTCAGTCTGTTGACATGGAGAACCCTGTGGGGACTCCTGGGTGTTCCTAGGTCTACTAAATAGGTAACCTCACCCTTCTGTTCAACAATGGTATGGGGTCCACTCAATTTGTCTTGGAGAGCTGCTGGGGCCACTGGCTCCAACACCCACACCTTCTGTCCTGGCTGGTAAACAGTCAGTACAGCCTTTGGTCATGCCAGGCTTTTGCAGTTCCTGGCTAGCCTCAAGGTTTTTGGTTGCCTTTTTCATGTATTCAGCCATCCTGGAGCGGAGACCAAGTACATAGTCCACTATGTCATGCTTTGGGGGCTTGAGAGGTAACTCCCATCCTTCCTTTACCAAGCACAATGGACCCCTGACAGGGTGACCAAACAAAAGTTCAAAAGGGCTGTAGCCAACTACCTTTTGAGGCACCTCCCTGTATGCAAATAAAAGGCAGGGCAAGAGTATGTCCCATCTTCGCCTAAGCTTCTCTGGGAGCCCTTTAATCATGCCCTTCAAGGTTTTGTTGAATCTCTCAACTAAACCATTGCATTGTGGGTGATAGGGTGTGGTGAACTTGTAAGTCACTCCACACTCCTTCCACATTGCTTTCAAGTATCCAGACATAAAGTTTTTACCCCTGTCTGATACAACCTCCTTAGGGAAACCCACTCTTGAGTAAATTCCCAGGAGGGCCCTTGCCACCACAGGTGCTGTAGTGGTCCTAAGGGGAATAGCCTCTGGGTACCTGGTGGCATGATCCACTACCACCAGGATAAACCTGTGCCCAGATGCTGTTTGGGGATCCATGGGACCAACAATGTCAATCCCCACCCTTTCAAAGGGAACCCCACCACAGGTAGTGGTATCAGGGGGCCTTTGTAGTGCCACCTGCCTTGCCACTGGCCTGGCAGGTTACACAGGAGCGACAAAACTCCTTGGTGTCTTCAGACATGTGGGGCCAGTGAAAGTGAGGGATAATTCTGTCCCAAGTCTTGTTCTGGCCCAGGTGACCTGCTAAGGGAATGTCATGGGCTAGGGTCAATAGGAAGCCCCTGAACTTCAGAGGTATAACCAACCTCCTGGTGGCACCAGGCTTGGGGTCTCTACACTCTGAGTACAAGAGTCCATCATCCCAATACACGGTATGGGGACCACTAGCTTTCCCAGCAGCCTCAGCAGCAGCTTGCTGTCTGAGGGGTTCAAGAGAGGGGCAGCTCTGCTGCTCCTGGCTCAGATCTGCCCTGGAAGGGCCCCTGTCCCCAAGAACTCAACCTGGTCAGGTTCAAGCTCCTCTGGGACAGTTCCTTCCTCAGGACTGAGATCATCCCCCTCAAGAGACTGATCTTCCTTCTGAGCCAAGGGGAAGGCACTGCCTTTACCCTACTACTCCTCCTCTTGGATGGCACTTGGTCCATTATTTCAGAATCCAAGGCCTGTTCAGTGTTAGACATTTTGCTCTGTGACCTGGTCACAGCAAACACATCTGCAGGGATCCCCAGCATTTCTGCATGGGTCCTGAGCTCCACTTCTGCCCAAGCTGAAGTTTCAAGATCATTGCCAAGCAAGCATTCCACTGGTAGGTTTGCACTCACCACAACCTTCTTAAGGCCAGTTACCCCTCCCCAGGAGAAGTTAACAACTGCCAGAGTATGGTCTGTTCTGACATTGCTAGCATTGGTCACTTGGTACATTTCACCAAGTATAATCTGCCCAGGATCCACAAGGTCTTGTGTCACCATGGTGACACTTGCCCCAGTGTCTCTAAATGCCAAAGCCTCTTTTCCATTGATTAAGGGCTGTTGTCTGTACTTGCCCAGATTACTGGGACTCACAGAGGAGGTCACATCCATGCCTCCATCACATACTAGGACAGCCTGAGTGAGTTCTCTGACTAGGTCAGAGCTCATCTCTTTACCCAGGGTCAACCCTACTAAACCCTTGGCCTGTGTACTCCCACCACCAATTGTAACTGCACTAGGGGGAACAGGTGCCTTAGGGGCATTGGTGGGGGCTGGAATAGAGTCTTTGGACTTGGTGCAGTCACTGGTCCAGTGTGTCTTTTGCTTACAGACTTTGCACCATGGTTTCTTTTGGCCTTTTCCCTTGTTAGACTGTGAATCCCCACCTGAAGAAGATTTTTGGGGGCCTTGTGAAGACTTTTGGTCTTTACCCTTCTCCCCACCCTTATCAGAGTTCTTAGAATCTTGCTTCTTTGGGTCACCACCTTGGTTCTGTACCTTCTGCCTCACCCTGGTTCTGACCCATTTGTCTGCCTTCTTTCCCAATTCTTGGGGAGAGGTCAGATCAGAGTCAACCAGGTACTGATGCAACAGCTGATTTTGACAGTTATTAAGAATCTGCTCCCTCATGATAAGATTGTACAATCCTGTGAAGTCACATACCTTACTGCCCAATAACCAACCTTCCAGAGCCTTAGCAGAACAATCCACATAGTCCACCCAGTCTTGAGTCTGTGCTTTTGGGTATCTCTGAACTTTAACCTGTATTGTTCAGTTGTTAGGCCAAACCCATCAATCAGAGCACTCTTCAAGACTTTGTAATTGTCAGCATCCTCTTCTCTAACAGTGAGGAGCTTGTCTCTACCTTTGTCTGCAAAGGAGAGCCACAAGATTGCTGCCCACTGCTCCTGAGGGACCCTCTGTACTTTACAGGCCCTCTCCAGTGCAGTTATCCACTTGTGGATGTCATCCCCACTCTGGTAGGGAGGGACAATATTGCTCAGGTTTCTATGGTCATAAGACCTTTCCCTATCTCTGGGGAAATTGCTGCCACCATGGGACTCTAGTCCCATCTTTTTTCTTTGCTTTTCAAGCTCTATGGACTCCCTGTCTATAGCCAACTGCTCTCTTCTGAGTCTCAACTGAGCTTCTCCATATCTGAGCAGTCTCTCTTTCCTCTCACTTGAGGATTCCCTCCTATGAGAGGAAACAGAGGTCCCTATTGAGGTGTCAGAGTGGTTAGACTCCTGAGAAGGAGATCTAGGCCTTCTGGGCACACAACTCTTCCTGGGGGGACAAAGGGGAGGTCATTCTGATCCTCCTCCTCATCCACAGGAGGAGCTGGATATTCCAGGTCAAGGTCATTGTCACCTTCCTGGCCAGTTTCAGAGGTTGGGTCCTGGGTGATTTCACCCCTGGCCCCTTCCTCATCTTCTGCCCCACCCACTCTGCCTACCCCTTCAGACCCTAAGGGTCTGCTGAGATCATCTGACAGTAGCCTTGAAGACATTACTAGTGAGGTGTGGTGTATGCACTACCTCCTCTAGTGTGGCCTACTAAACTCTCTTGAGTTGTAGAAAGGGTGTGCTATCCCTTAACACACAACTCTAAGTTCAGTAGAACTTACTGTATCCTAAGCTTGATTTATATGTACCTAAGGTACCCTTAGTGGTTTTCAGTTGATCAATTCAATTGAGATTATCTGGTAAAACAATAGCAAGCTGGAATCCCACACTCTGCACACCAATGTGAGAAGTTGGCCTGGTATATGCTGTCCACTAATTATAGTGGGCACCTTGCACCAGTCCAAACAACCCCTTATTGGAGATAGGTTAAAGACAACCTTTATTGAAAGCTATCCTAGTGGTAGCTATGGAGAGCAGCCTTCAGGCTAAGTCTTGAAGGAATGTAAAGCAGCTTGTTTTACCAGTCTATAATCTCTTGAGTGACCAAATGAAAGAGGACCACACCAGGTATATATTCAAAATATATGTATTTATTGCTAAACACACCCCTCTAGTCTCTTTATGAGGCTAGAGTTCAAGTACATAAGTTATAAGTTAGTTATCAACAGTAATAGCACAAATACACGTTTGAGCCCTAGGGGCGTACCAAACCATATACCAATAAAGTGGTATAAGAACCACGACTGAGCTACACACAAGGCCTAGAGCCTGTAGAAGTGCTTGGCCCTCAAGGAACCACCCAAGGTAGTGACACAGGGGACCCACGGGGGACGTGTGCAGTGTGAGAACACAGCCGCCAGCCGCCGTTGACTTCTATGGGGAATGTCGCGGTTGGAGTTTTAAAGAAAAGGGACACTTAGAGGAGGACTTGGAGCAAACCCCTTTAGAACTAGGTTGTTCTAGAGTCTATACCCACGGGAGCACCGGAGTACTCGAGTTACCTCACCCAGGGAAGCCGGATGCATAAGTGTCTTTCGGGGTCGGGTTTCGTCGTCGTTTTCAATGGCGATCTGCTGCAAAGTGCTGCTGGCAGCCAAGTCGAAAGTGTTCGGGTGGATCCAAAGTTGGATCGAAGATCTGAAGAACCTGAAAGCAGAGGGGACAGAGTCTGGGTCACTAGCCAGTGACCAGGAAGGCGATGAGCGGATGCCCACCGATGTTGGGTGCTTCAGGTAGGTTGACGGTCATCTTGGCTCTTCAGCCACGAGGTCCAGGAGGCGTCGATGATGACCAGGAGCTGGATTCGAGCTGTCCCACGACGTCTGTCGATTGCAGGGGTGTCGGCGATCGGATTGGACCCAACAAGCCTTGGCAACGGCAAGTCTCGTGGAAATAGAAGAAGGACGGTGGTGCAGACCAGCAAGGTCTGAGGGACTCACCCAGTGAGGGTAAATCAGGGCACGTCTGGAGCAACCAGGGAAGCCCAAGCAGAAGAAGAGTTGCCTTCGGGAGGGCCCACTAGCCAACGGACTAGCAACCGCGAAGGAGCCTTGAGTGGATGCACTTGGAGCTGGCTGACAGGACACTCGTGGAGTGGAGGCCAATGATCTTCAGTGCAGTTGGTGCTGGAGGCGGGGGCTACTCGGAGTCCAAAGCACAACTTTGTGGAAGACCAGGAAGAGGGTGCACTTGCAAATGTGCTCGGTGTCCAGGGGTCATGGTTCCACGTTACCCACGACAGCTACGGGCCTCAGCTTTGCTGGGGACTCAGGGCAGCCTCGGGGAAGTCTGGAAATCTACCTCTGGTGTTGAAAAGACTTCGGCGTCCAGCGGGAGCTTCAGCGATGCAGACCGGACAATTGCTTCTTAGGTGCCTGCCAAGCAGGGGAGTCACTCCTTGACCCCAAGGGAGATTCTTCAGTCCTCTAATCTTGAAGTAGAGCATCAAAGGTCCAGGATTCTGTATCAGAGTTTCGTCCAGGTAAATCTAAAGTCCTAAGGACTGGGGTCCCATGCTTATACCAAGTTAGGGGGTTGGACATACTCTGGGGACCCACCTATGGGAGGGTCAGGGCAGAGGGGTGGTTACACCCCTTTCCCTTTGTCCAGTTTCACGCCAGAGCAGGGGCTGGAAGCCCCTGAGCCGGTTTGAACTGGGGTATGCACAGGGACACCAAATGTGCCCCCAGTGCAGGACTTCAAAGCACCAGAGAGTGCTCCCGCCCAGCCCCAATACACACTATCCTGTCTGGGGAGGTGGTTACACCTCCCTTCGACAGGAAACCTGTGTCCAGGCCTCCCCTGCCGGAGTTTCAGTCAGCAGCAGGAGGCCAGACCCATGTCTGTGGCAGCGGCATCCATTTTGTGATGCCAGGGCTCTAGAAAGAAGTTACCGGGTAGCCTGGTGTGTACATGTCTCTCCCTCTAGAAGGGTGGAATGCTACCCCGCCGCCAGGACTGGCGGGGGGTAGTATTCCAAGATGTTTGACACCAAACACGACATGTTTTGGTGCAGCCAGTCCAAAGTTAGCATTGTACCGCGAGGATATAATGCACTTAAGAGTATATGGTCAGGCTGTACCACAAACAGCATCAGAGGAGGGACTCCGAACGCTGTAGAGGGCTCTGCTCATGCAGGGGCACCCTCTCACATAAAAACCAAGCACTCTGCCTTCAGGATTGGTAAGGCCTGCCATAGGAGTGACTTATAGGTTTATATGTGTGTGCAATGGTAGTGATATAGGTAGCCTATACCACTGTAAGGGGTGCATGCACCACCTTACCCAGGCTGCAGTAGCAGACCTGTGGTGTCATTTTGGATGGCCTTCCAGGGGTGGCACAATACATGCTGCAGCCCCTGGTAGGCCTCTGAGGTACCTATGCCCTGGGTACATAGTATACCATATACTAGGGACTTATAAGGGCACTCCAGATTCCAATCAGAGATGTGCCTAAGGCACATGGAAACCATTTTAGAGAGGAAGCAGCTAGGCTGGGGTTCTGATTAGCAGGGCCCCAGCCAGACTAAAGTCGAAAAACAGTGAAGCATCAGCAAAAAGTGGGGGTACCCATGTGAAGCAGATCCTACTCTCCTACAGTGGTGAATTAGTATAGTGAGGTATCAAATTAATTTGAGCGGTGGATATGTTAGTCTGTTATTTGGATTGAAAAGGATAGTGGAGGGATAGAAGAGGGAAGGGTTTGCATTTACATATCGCTTGCTACCTCTGATGAGGCGTTGAAGCGCTTTTCGGCGAGTAGCACGCTACTCCAGAAACCCAAAAAGGATTAGTTGTGAGTTAGTCTAGGGGAAATATGAAATTAATTTCAGCGGTGGACATGTTAGACTGTTGTTTGGATTGAGAAAGGATAGTGGAGGGATAGAAGAGGGAAGGGTTTGCAATTATATAGCGCTTGCTACCCCTGATGAGGTGTTGAAGCTCAAACAGAAGTCTATGTACATCTGGCCCATAGAGTTATAAGTACCCCTCACTATCCACACTCCTCTCTCTTCCTACTGCTCCTTAAGGACCCCTTCTGCCCTGGTTTTGTATAAGGTATTTTAACCAGCATGATTGTCGGGAAATCTGAAGCTCACACCTATCCAATCTTACTGACCAAGCTACGCCACTAGTCGGGAAATCTGAAGCTCACACCCATCCAATCTTACTGACCAAGCTACGCCACTAGTGACCACCTCACTGCAGGTTATTTTCTCCAGACCTATACGTTTCACCTGCAAATCATTGATGCCAGGTAGTCGCGGCTCGCAATACTCGCGGGTGGGGGGGTCACACGGGGGTTCGCGCAGGGGTGGGGGGGATTAAAAGAAAAAAAAAAAAACTTACCTGAACGGGTCCCGCGCCGCCTCTCCTGGGCCGGGTCCCGCATTTGGCATTTTCCGGAACAGGAACAGGCATGCTCCCTACCCTCCCGTAAGCCAATCACAACGCTGCAATGGCCGACCAAACAGTCAGGGTCCACAGCATTGGGCAAGCCACTCCTCCACGACCCGACCACGCGCCCGCCCGCCCACAACCAGGCATTCCCTCCTGCACGCCCCCAACCAGGCATACCCTGCCTTCTGCTTTCTCGCAGTGCGAGAAGCAGAAACATAATATGGTATTTAAAATACCATTTTATGTTTCTGCTTCTCGCACTGCGAGAAAGCAGTGGGGTGACGCTTCTCCGCCCTAATGGAGGCGCCGCCCCTGATGCCAGGTGTGTTAGTCTAATAAGTTCACTGGAGGAGAGCAATACTACAAACCCCAGAATGCATAAATCTATCACTCAAAGTTCAGGACTGGAAAATATGTCTACAATGAGGTGGTAACCCTACTTCCAAGGTGGATTAAGTGAACTGATTGGGGTGCTAATAAGACCTGCTATTAAAAGCGCCTAAAGGCAGTTCAGTTTGCTGTGTGTGCGCCACGCACATGTCCGGTGCTGTTGTTCATGGAGAAAGCGGCGCGGTCTAAGCTGGAATGAGCAAAGGCCGTCAACGAGTCGGAGAACTGTGGCCTCCATCTTTGACGAATTCCAGAGCCTCGCGCTCTGAACGCGGTAAATAAAGTGTTCCCTGGGAACCAGTTAATCCTCTGCTCCGTTTAGTGGTTCATGTCGGGATCACTGCGCTCGGCGATCGTATAATTTTTAACAATAACTCCTCTTGCACTGGGGACCGTTCTGATGGATGCCAGGCAGCATGTCAGAGCTCTGCATGATGACGTTTGCATGATTATTTGTATCTTTTTTTTACTCTCGGTTTCTTGTCTTGAAACTTGCTCAAGCGAATCTTATTATTTTACACAGACACCAGGACAGTCCACTCCCAAAAGTGCACCTGCTCGAACGCACCCTCGAAGTATATCTGGCCTCGCTATAGGTTTGTCCATTAGATAAAGAGTAGGGTCTTGTAGTGTTTTTGTACACCGGAGTTTAATGTATGGCCACTGGCCGAATACATAAGTAATCATGCATTCACAGATTAGTCACAGGCCTAAAGCTTATTTTAGTTGGTTTCTAACAATGTTTTATTGATTATGTAATGAAGTGCATACTTTAGTTTATACAAAGCAAAACCATTTGAATCCATTTTTATCAGAAGAAGGATTATTAATCCATTTATTTAGTACATTTGTAGAGTGTAAATACTCCACCAAGGTGGCCACTTGGTGCTAATACCAGAGGGCGGTCTAGAGAGGGGGAACGAGCGAGGCTGCATTGTGAAGGGCCAGGTATAAACGGACAGATGGTCATTGTAGTAAATCTGATTTCTCTGCATTGCCAACCTAGATTTTTTGCCTTTTTCTGGACCCTGTTTTTTGCTGGACTTAGAACTCTGAGAACTTTACCCCTGCTAAATAGGAGTAAAAGTTTCTGTGCTCTCCCTTTAAACATGTCGAAATTGGCTTAGCCCTAACTGACATATTCAAGTTTCATATAAGTCCATGGTATATGGTGCAGAAATATACTCATGACATGAAAAGTTAATTGTCACTTGTGGACTAAATCACTTGTGGACTAAAGCCCTGATTGTGACATCCACTGCAGTGACAAAGAAAACATTGCTTCAGGCCTTTACTCTGTAGCCTGACTGCAGCAGCCTAAAACCTGCTTTACACTCCTGTCAAGATAAGCCCTTTTCACAAGCAGGAAACCCTGCTTTTAAATATTAATAAGTCACCCTAAGTGCCTCCTGTTGCCCGCTAGGTAGGATGCCTGATATTTAAAAGTGCAACATGTGCAAAATTAAAATAGCCATTTTCCTCCAGCGACTAGATCCAAAAAGCTATTTTTATTGGCAGGGCTGTAGCTGACTCACAGAAAAGGTCAATTTACAGAAAATAAACTTCAATCTCTACCTTTTGCAGTGCCTAATTTGTGCCGGAGCTTTTCGGTGCTTAGCACCGGCACTTATTTCTTAGGTCCGGGTCTACACAGATATCGATTTGTGCGTAAAATATTTAAATTTGGAGCTGCGGCCGCCTGCCTTCAACTGCCCGGATGACGTCCCTGCCTCAAGCGTAACAAACAGCAATATTAGTAGCATTAGGGCTCTATCAATGACAATTGAAAAATGGATTAGCCCAGCCCCGTCTGTTCCTCCTTGGCGCCGAATCGTCAGTTTCCTCTCGAGCCGGACCAATGCAGATTAGACCAGTGTTCCCACTTTTTGCCCGCCATACCATACTGCGCAGCTGCAGCAGCGCTAGTCAGTCGAATGAGTCGAGTCATCTCAAAAAGCAAGCAGCGTGTGCCGCGAGGACTCGAGCAGCAGCAGGCCTCTCATTAAAACCAAAAGGCAAAGTAGGTAATTATTTCATTTTAACATGCGCTTGTAGTACTGTAGTGTGAAGCAAATATGTTGTTTTATTGGCTGAGGTACGTGCCCGGAAGAGTGCACCTCTCATTTGCTGCGCGTTGTCTTTATGTAAATGACCTGCCATACAATCCCGATTGCCGGGCTCCCCGAGTCATAATATGACTTGAGTGGACAGGGCGGGAGACTGCATCCCAGCTCTGTTCTGAAGGGAAAGATGGTGTGCACCCAAGGAGAAGGGTATACTGCAGTGATAGGAACCATATCAAACCCACAGTCACCATCACACCATACCAACAGACTGGCAGTCACAGGCATACCACCCTACCAACACGACAGCACTCACACATACACCATCGATCTATGATGCGAACGCAACAAATATCTCTTGGCTCAAGAAAAACTACAACAAAAAAAAACAGTGAGTACAATTAATTGCCGTGAACACCACCATGGGATTCAGGAGGGCTCAGATTCATAGTATGAATAAAAAGTTTGTAGTGCCTTCCTGAACCGTGAAAGGTTTAACTTTTGCTTCGTATCCTCTGGTAATGAGCTCCATATTCAAGGGCCTGTGACTGAAAATCGTCGATTTCCCTTGTTCCAGTGCAACTCTGAACTTGGAAATTCCAAGAGCATCTGACTGACCTCTTGGTCTGCCCTGGGATATATCTATATTTTATATATATGTAAAAAAAATCGTACTAGCTACAACCACCTTCACATCACAACACAAACATATACCGTTTCAGTATACTACACTCACTACGAGACACACAAACACACCATCAAATCATATAATCTCAGTACCACACACCACCATACAATCTCAGTCACACCCTAACATACACTGAGGCCAGCTCTGACAGTTGGCGCACTTACTGTGTGTGTGTAGAGACGTCCACTGCTGCAGCTAGTTCGGTAACTGTTGCATTTATGCAGGAAAAGTTTGCACTGGTGCTGGACACTTTACTATATGTGTTTGAATAAGTGGCCACTGCTGCAGCCTGTGTTGTAACTGCTTTGTTTGTGGCGGAAAAGCCTGCACTGCTGTTGGACCTATAGCTTTGTGTGTGTGTGAAGACGTGTGCACTGTTGTAGCGTGTGCTGAGCCCCCCAAGCTCTAAATCAGTCTTGGAAAAAAAGTAACAGTATTTTGTGGCCATGTGTATCATTCTAGTTGTTGTCACCGAAACTGTTTAGTTAGAAGGTGCATTGGTAATCGAATATTTTTTTAATAATCACGCAATTTTATTAAGCTTTTTAAGGTAATTGTGCAAAACAATTTGCTACGCTATTTTATATATATGTTTTTTTTGTGTTGAAATTTTTTATTGAACTTTATAATATAATACAATACATATGCATAACAAGAGTAAAAAAGCAGCAATACATTGTTAAGAAATATTTAACTCCTGCTAATAAATACCAGCGAATAAATACAAAATGTATAAATAGGCATATGATAAATGA
Organism: Calotriton arnoldi; assembly: GCA_963921515.1. NCBI lineage: Eukaryota > Metazoa > Chordata > Amphibia > Caudata > Salamandridae > Calotriton > Calotriton arnoldi. The sequence continues at coordinate 2,694,729 of CAWUFW010001369.1, forward strand.
ATCTTTAAATAAATAAATAAGTAAAATAGAATAAAAGGTAATGAAAATAATACATACTTGAAATTGATAAAATACATATCGCTACTTGATGGAATATAAATAGATTAAGTATAAATATAGAGCTGTAACTAGACATTGGAGTCCTATATTAATAGCAGAAAAATGCATTATCATAAAAATACTCATCTAACAAAAGTTTAGGGTACAATAGGTTAAGACAATGAATAGATTTATATAAGAAGGGGAATAAGGGAGAAAAAGATAGAAGGGGGGGAACGAATTTGAGGAATCATGTGAAGAAGAGGTGGGGCCAGAGTACAAAGAAGAAGGTAGATATAATAGTAATGTAGAAAAAGTAATAGAAGATAAATATAGGGATTGAGAAAAATAAAGCAAGTACTGATGGAGAGAATTTGGTTGAGAGGAAAGAAAATTAATGAATTAGTGTGCTTGACTGATAATATTGGGAGAGGCAGGGAGGTCAGCAGTATTATCAGCTTTGGTTTTAAAGGAAGGGCAACCATGTCTGTGAGAATATGTCGACCTGATCCTGGAGATTATAAATCACTTGTTCATATGAAGCCGTCTGTATCATTGCTACTAACCATTCCTCCTGAGAGGGTGGAGATGATGACTTCCAATGACGTAGAATACAGATTTTAGCTGTAGCTAATGCAGTGTGGAAGAGGCGATGTTGTGGTTTAGAGAGCTTTGAAGAATGACGTAAATCATGTAAAAGAATATTGGCAGATGTGAGTGGTAGACATAAGGGCATTGTAGTATGCAATATTTTACCAACATAGGTCCAGAAAGGTTGAATTCTTGGACACTCAGAAACAATATGAGTTGTATCACAAACAGGGGTGGAACACCTCCAACATTCATTGTGTGGAAGTAAACCAGCTTTGTGCAACTTGACCGGCGACCAGTGCCAGTCATGAAGAATTTTAAACAGACACAATTTAAGTCTTGCTTCACGTGCTCCTTTATGCAGACCTTCTAATATCTGATCCCATTCAACAGTTGTAAAGGAAGTTGATAAACGGAGTTGCCATTTAAGTTGAAGGTTGTGGGAGAGGTTCTGCGAAAAGAGATGAAGCGTAAAATTTTTGTAAAGGCCAGAAGTTACTCCTTTATGTTTCCCCCACACGTTCAAGTAAGATAATAATGGAGATGTTTGAAGCAACCATGGGGGCGATCCCAAATGTCTCTTCAGACCTTTCTGAAGTTGTAGATATTTGGTAGAATGTTGTATAGGAAGATCAAATTCCTCCCTCAATTGTGAGAAGGGTTTGAATTCTCCGTTATGAAGAAGCTGATCTGGGGAATAGATGCCTGCTGTTTGCCACAAAGGCCAGGAAAGCATGCGGCCATTAATACGTATACCTGAGTTGTTCCACAGCGGAGCCTTAACATGAATACGAGCATTTGAGTCCAATAAACGATGCCCTTTTTGCCAAGATTTATGCATAGCGGACAAAATTGTTTTTTTAGGATCAGAACGACTAGTGCCGCTGAAATACAGAGGAGAGAGGCCTGAATCCGTAGATAATAAATAACGCTCAATATGAACCCATTGTGGAATGTCTTTGAGCCCTGGCAGGAAATAAGAGAATTACGAAATGTGTAACGCTAAGGAATAGTGTTCAATGGGTGGGAGACCCATTCCTCCATATAATTGGTGGGCTTTTAATTTTGCCATTGCAAGGCGAGGCCTAGCAGATCCCCAAATGAAGATCTTAATTTTGGAATCAATTGATCGGAGCATAGATAAAGGAATCTGAAGGGGGAGCATGCCTAAAATATAGATGAAACGTGGGAGAGTGACCATTTTGATAGCTTGGACTCTACCCCAGAGAGATAATCCCAAGATTTTCCATTTGTCGAAGTTGCGCTGCATTTGAGAAAGTAAAGGAGTTAAATTATCAGTGACTATATTGTCCAAGCCCTTATTGACTAAAATTCCCAGGTACTTAAGGCATGAGGACTGCCAATGAAAAGGAAAACCACATATAGCTGCCTTTGTGGTTCCATCAGAGATGGGTAAAGCTTCACTCTTATCCCAGTTAATTTTATAACCTGAAAAGGAAGAGAAGTCGTCAATAATTTTAAGAAGAGACGGAAGAGAGCGGGGAAGATTTGTACGGGTAAGTAGGATATCATCTGCATATAAATAAATTTTAGAGTGTCCAATTGGAAGAGGGACCCCTGTGATTTCAACAGATTGGCGAATCGTGGCAGCTAGTGGCTCCATTGCCAAAAGGAAAAGAAGGGGTGACAGAGGGCATCCCTGGCGCGTACCTCTCCGAATCGGAAAAATATCAGATAAAAACCCCCCGCAATTCACCTGAGCAGAAGGATTGTCATATAACAAGCGTACTTTGTTTATAAATTGATCTCCTAGCCCAAATCGTTGCATTATGGTAAAGAGGAACTCCCATTCAATGCGATCAAACGCTTTTTCTGCGTCCAGTGAGAGGGCAAGTGCATCCTCTGAAAGATGTTTAGCAGACCATAGTGTATGGGCTAATGTACGTAGGTGGTTTCGGGAAGAACGCCCCGGGACAAAGCCCACCTGGGTCTGGTGTATTAAGGAAGGTAAGACTTTACAGAGGCGAGATGCTAGGATGCTGGGTAAGATTTTGATATCACAATTTAATAAAGAGATGGGACGATAACTACTGCATAGTAGAGGATCCTTACCAGATTTGGGTAACACGGCTATAACTGCTTTGTTAGACAGTGGTCCCAGTGAAGACTCATTATCCGCCTCCTGAAATGCAGCATGTAATGTGTCAATAACATTGTGCCCTGTCCATCGATAATATTCAGCAGGGAATCCGTCTTCACCAGGAGCTTTGTGATAAGGTAGGGCAGTTATGGCTCTAGAAATCTCATCCCTAGTGATTTCTCCTTCAAGCAAGGCTCTACCTTCATCAGAAAGACGGGGATTGGTAAAAGGAGGCAAATTCGTTAACAATCTCTTGTGGTCTTGTGAGAATATCGCCATGCGATGATCGAATAGCTGGAATGGCCATGGCTGCCTCCCTTTGACGTAGCTGTGCCGCTAACAATCTTCCTGCCTTTTTCCCCTGCTCGTAATGTCGCCCCTTCATCCTCTGCAGAGCATATTCCGCTTTAGAAGTAAAAATATTGTTTAGAGCTATACGTGCTTGCTCTAGTGATTTTCGGTTTTGTAAGGTTGGGGTAGATGTGTATAACTGAGAAAGAGAATGAATGTCGCTTTCCAGCTCCGTTTGTCGTGCAGCAATTTGCTTATTAGCAAGCGCTGCATCACGCATTAGTTGACCCCTGATAGTGGCTTTAGCCGCAGCCCAGACAGTCCTACTGGAAGTTACAGAGTCTTTGTTAGTGAAAAGATAATCTTGAAGATGTGATTGCAGTTGGCGTTTACCCTCAGGAGTCCTATGTCGTTGGATGTTCATACGCCAAGGTTTGCGTCCTGGCCGATAAAGTCCCAGATCTAAAGACAGAAGGACATGGGAGTGATCAGATAGGGCTGCTTCTAGAATGCGAGATTCTGTGATCAGTTGGACCGCTCTATGTGATGTTAAAAAATAATCTAAATGGGAGAATGTGCCATGAGTGGGAGAAAAGAATGTGTATTCTGTATCTGTTGGGTGACTAAGACGCCAATGATCTATTAGTCTGTTATCTGAAATTATGTCGTCTAGGATGGCTCTGTCTGCTGCATTTCCTTTATCAAAGGGGCCTGTTTTATCTAGAATTGGGTCTCGCACCAGATTCCAATCTCCACCAATAAGATATTGTGATGCATTCATTTCTGTTAGTAGGCGGTTCAATTGGAGGAAAAATGACTTTTTAGTTCCTGTCGGGGCGTAGACCGATCCCAGACAAATGTGAGAATGGCCAATACATAACTTAACAAACACATAGTGACCATCAGGATCTGACCATGTTTTGGAGATTGTGACGGGGAGTGATTTGCGAATGAGGATCGCAACCCCACATTTACGGATAGGAGTAGTGTCTGTGGGTTCACCTTTTCGAATGCTGCTGTGGATAACCTTCCCCACCCAGTCCCTACAGAGTTTATCAGATTCTAGCACATCTAGGTGGGTTTCTTGCAATAATGCCACATCAACGTGTTTGGATTGAAGATAAGAAAGCACTTTTTCCTTTTAATGTAGTGAGTGAGACCATGAACATTCCATGTAATGGTACAAAGAGAGTGGGTGTTCGTCATGCTGGAATAATGTCAAATGAGTTAAGATGCCTAACTGAATATATTTGCAGGATAAAAAGAGTAGTAGATTTTAGAAAAATACAGTGAGAGGAGAGAGAATAATATAGCAAAAGGAGTACTCTGGCTTACCACAGACACATCAGAAAATGAGGGTGGGTACAGAGTGAGGCTAGAATAGAAAAGAGAGTAAAATGAATCAGTGGTAAATACTGAATACTAAATATTAAATGTGGAGGGGGGTGGGAAAAGGAAAAAATCTCAAAACTTTAGCCGCGGGTCTGAGCTCACTGGAGCACCACCTCGGGTAGGAACCCCATCAAGAGGGTTGAGACTTAGGGGCCGATTCTGATTCGTGCCGGAAATCTCTCCGACCGAGCCGGACTCGGAGAGATTTCCGACCGAATCGGACCCTAGCAGTCCGACCGAACGAGTACGATGCGCACGTATGCTATCGGACTCGATTCGGTCGGACTCCCATTGAAGTCAATGTGAGCCAGTCGTACGACGCGTACAGGGGCTCCCATTGACTCAATGGGCACGACGCGAACAAGGGCGCCCCCTACAGCGTGTTCGCGTCGATGTGGGTCGCACCGTACATGCACGTGTAGGGGGGACCCATGGCTCCCCCCTGTGTGCGACTCGCGTGCCTACGCTTCCAGGGGGTCCGACACGGACCCCAAAGTGCGGCTCCGACAGCTCCTTGGAGCCGGACTGCGCGAGTCGGTCAGAGCGGTCGAGGTGCGCATCGTACTTACCCGGCCGGGGAACGTCTCCATTGTGCGGTGCGAGTCGTCCCCGTGCGAGTCGGTCGGAGCGGTCGGGTCCTGCGTACGAGTCGGTCGGAGATTTCGCAAGCACACGCATCGTACTAGCTCGCCCGGACGCACGTACGATTCGGTCGGGAAATAGGGCTCCGAATCGGATCCGGTAAAGCCGAATCCGATTCGGAGCCCTACCGGCCGAGATCGGAATCGGCCCCTTAATGGGGACTATGTAACAATATAAATAAAAAATTACTATAAATTGGCAACTGTGAGTAAGATAGTGAACAATTAATATAGTTATGCTAAAATTATTAGGAGAAAGGCAAGTACTAATATATATATACATAGAGTCTGGGGAAGTAAAGGGGTATATCTGTAAAAGGATGAGATTAGCTCAAATAGAATATATAAGAAGGTATTAAATATTAAAAGATACTTAGATACAATTGGTGTATAATTATAAATACAAAATGCATAGTATTCAACTGATAACTTACAACTGTAAATACAATATTCTTCTCATCAATAAATACATTGAATTAAAAAATTGTTATATAGTCTTAGATATGAAGAGAAATAGAAAAATGAATAGAGAAAGTGAAAGAAAAGAAGAAGAATAGTTGAGTAGGAAAGGAAAAATTAATAAGGTAGATAGTGAGACACCTGGCAAATAGAAATTCAGTAATAGATGAACCTGAGCCTACTGATAGTCTAGAACACGGGTACTCATAGTACGGCCCGCGGGCCGCCAGCGGCCCGGCAAGCCTTCCTTGGCGGCCCGCGGACCTTGCAGACATCCTACTTGTGTGTTTTTTTTTTTTAATGACTGTCAGCAAACACTGCCGGTTGCAGCAGCGCGGACTCCAAGAGACTCTGCTCTATGGGGGCCGGGAGATTTCAGTGATAGTCAGAGTGGAGCTGCAGGGGCGCTAAAAGAGGCGAAACACAACAAAGCCTCATTTACAAGTAAATGGTCTTTTAAAGACCCGTGGAAGTACTCGGGTGCGGCTGTGTGCGCGCCCGGGAAGCTGTCTCAGCCCGGGCGCACACACAGCTCTTACTAAGCCTGCGAAAGGTATTCAAGTTCCGTACGGTCACATTAAGTTGTAAAATACTGTAAAAAGTCTTCAGGAACTAACCAATTTAGAGGTAGAAATAAAATGGGACGAATAGTCAACATGTTAGCATTAAGCAAGATTATCTAGATCGGTCAATTAAAGCACGTACCAGTTTTGTGACACATCAGAGTTTAAATATTCAATGTGAATGAAGGTTACAAGAACAGGAGGTGAAGGTCAGAGGGATAAAAAGCAAAAGCATTGCTACAGGGCAGACAAGTAGTGAGGTAAAGGAGTCTTTTAAACCACTGCAGAGAGAATTAGACCTAAAAAGGATATAGGATGGGCCAAATCTAGTTATTTTGACTTTTTGCAAAGCAATACGAGTCTCACTTCGGTTACTTGAGAGCACTAGATGAGATACAGAGTGGAGAAGTTGGAGTCCAGTAAGTGAGAGGAGGGTCACAGTCCGGCAGTCTTCTGTCACTGTGTTGAATTTAGTTAAACAGGTACTGGAACAACTCTATTTTCAGCGTCTTGACTCCTGTTGGGAGAAAAGGCTTTCTGTTGCTCCGCATAGATTTTTCCTTGGGCACTTAGTGAGAAGTGAGCTCAGAGGTGAACGGGACCTTTGAATGTACCTTTGCTATACTTGGCCTTGTCGGTGGTACCAAGAACTCTGAATGTTATTTATCAGTCTTCTGATAAATAACATTCAGAGTTCTTGGTACCACTGACAAGGCTAAGTATAGCAAAGGTACATTCAGAGTTCTTGGTACCACCGACAAGGCCAAGTATAGCAAAGGTCCCGGTCACCTCTGAGCTCACTGCTCACCAAGTGCCCAAGAGAAATCTATGCGCAGCAACAGAACACCTTATCTCCCAAAAGGCCTTGCACAAACGTGAAGGCAGGTATCTGGGAGAGGCAGAGACAGACAGACAGAGATAGAGACAGACAGGGACAAACAGAGACAGATAGAGACAGGGACAGGGGCAGACAAATAGAGGCAGAGACAGACAGAGACAGAGAGACGGAGAGGGAGACAGAGAGAGAGACAGAGAGAGAGACAGAGATAGAGGCAGGGACAGATAGAGGCAGAGACAGACAGAGATAGAGACAGACAGACAGAGGCAGAGACATGGACAGGGGCAGACAGATAGAGGCAGAGACAGACAGAGACAGAGAGACGGAGAGGAAGACAGAGGGAGGGAGACAGATAGAGGGCGACAGAGGGAGGAGGGCGACAGAGGGAGGAGAGCGACAGAGGGAGGAGGGTGACAGAGGGAGGGAGGGCGACAGAGGGAGGGCGACAGACAGAGGGAGGGAGACAGACAGACGGAGGGAGACAGACAGACGGAGGGAGACAGACAGAGGGAGTGAGACATAGGGAGGGAGGGAGACATAGGGAGGGAGACATAGGGAGGGAGGGAGACATAGGGAGGGAGACAGACAGAGGGAGGGAGACAGACGGAGGGAGGGAGACAGAGGGAGGGAGGGAGACAGAGGGAGGGAGAGAGAGGAAGGGAGAGAGAGAGAGGGAGGGGGAGAGAGAGAGGGAGACAGAGAGAGGGAGGGAGACAGAGAGAGGGCGGGAGACAGAGAGAGGGAGGGAGACAGAGAGAGGGAGGGAGACCGACAGAGTGAGTGAGACAGAGGGAGATAGAGGGAGACAGAGGGAGGGAGAGAGGGAGGGAGAGAGAGGGGGAGAGAGAGAGAGAGGGAGACAGAGACAGAGATACAGAGAGGGAGGGAGGGATAGAGGGAGGGAGAGAGAGAGAGAGAAATGTGTGTATGCCGGGTCTGGTGGCTCAGTGGACGAAGGCGTCCGCTGCAGGGGCCTGTGTTCAACCTTATGGTCAAAGTTGTTTTTTTTTGCTCTAGCCCCGCCCCCTCCCCCACTGACTCCGCCCCCACCAGAGCGGCCCTCGGCCACAAACCACACTGTAAATTTGGCCCCCGAGAGAAAGTTTACGAGTACCCATGGTCTAGAATATAGAGAAAAGTAATCAAAATATATAACAATAAATAAGAGAGAGATAACGAGTATGTTGCACACAAAGATAATAACATAAACTGAAATGTGAAGATAAATATAAGTATTATTAAAGAAATAGTGAAAAGGATGATAATACATGAATAAATACATTAATAGAGATTTTATCTAATATATTAACGGTCTACTGAGCATTAAATTATTTAAAGAGAATATATCAAAGCTAGGCTAAGAAAATTCAAGGAAATAGTGAAATCTCTATACTTGTAAGTTATAAATAAGAGTAAATAGATTGCATATTGGAAACTAAGGGATAAATAAACAAATAAATTAGGGCAATAAATAACAGATATATAAGATATTATGCAAGGCAAAGATCTGTTGATACAATACAAGAAATGGTACATAATAAGTAATCCCGGGATCCTTTTTTTAAAAATTGAGAAACAATTATACATATAAAGCAAAGACTTTCCCTTTACATGAGGTGAACTCTAAAGAGGATTGAATACATTTACACTTGAAAAGTTAAACAACAAGTCGGAAAATAGCCTACCATATCGAATAAATATTACGCAAGACCAAATTTAACATTACATTAAATAAATAAGTGATAGATAGTGAACAATCCTATAATCATATTAAGTTAAGAAACAGTTATATGAATAAGGCAGAAAGCCCCAGTTACAGTAGAAAATCTCTGATGTGAGGAGCTAGAAGAAAGCCATAAGAGGAATATGTACCATCAACCAATACTGCGATGAGATTTAAAGATTATGAGGGTCATTCTTCATCCGAAGTAGATTTTAAAGGAGATCGAGATTTGTCCCTATTCAGGTCTTGTGTAAAGGAGGATACTGACTGAAGGGCAGAAATTTTATCCTCCTGGCTGCGGATTGATCTTTCAATATCTCTGCCTCGATAACGAGCTTCGCTAGGGTTATGACGCAGAGTGTCTGACAATTGAGGAGGATGTTGAGAGCAAAGGGAAGACTGATCAATGGGGGCATACTGTACATCCATGTCCTGAGTGCGTTGTACCTCTATAAAGTGTTGTAAGTCTTGAGAATTATAAAAGTCTTTGGATTCGCCATTTTTAGTAATACGAAAACGAGCAGGATCAAACAAGCCATATTTAATGTCCATTTTCCGCAACTGTGGTTTCATAGAGAGGAAAGCCTTCCTCCTTTCATTAGTTTCTCGCGAAAAGTCAGCTGCAATGCGGATTTCATGGCCATTATAAATGTATGAGCCTTGTGCACGCGCTGCTGATAATATTTGCCGTACTTGCTCATGCCTCAAGAAGCAAGCAATGAAAGGTTGTGGTCGAGAATCTAAGGCAGTGCGCAGAGCACCTAATCGATGTGCACGTTGAATTTCTAGCGGAGGGCTAAAGGAAAGACCCAGAAGCTTAGGGAGGATATTGCATAAGAAGAGTCTGGCATTCTGATCTTCAATCTTTTCAGGAAAGCCAAAAAAACGGATGTTATCTCTTCGGCTGCGGTCCTCAAGATCAACTAGTTTACTACGAAGGAACAGGAGATCCTGCTCTTTGTTTTGAGTGGAGGCAAGCTTGGATTCTACTGCTAACAGACGTTGGTCAAGTTCATCCGTCTTAGTATTAAATTGCACAATCTCAGTTCGAATGGATTTAGTTTCTGCTGCTAGAGAAGAAATATTAATGTCCATATCCGTCAAGCGGCAGCTGATAGCTGATATTTCCTGCAAAATACGATCCATCGTGGCTTCTGACACTGTAGAGGTAGTGGGCATAGACGAGTTAGATATTGATGAGACTGAGCCTTTCGTTGCAACACTTTGTGGTTGTTTAAGAACTTCAGCGAAGAGAGGTTTCTTGGGAGTTTTGTTTTCCCTCTTAGGGTTAGACATTTGAAAATTGACTGTTATATATTAGTAGAATGTTATTAGTAGCAGACCAAGACCTCTTATCCTGCTTGTAACAGTGACTAAAGCACACAAATTAGGGATATGCAATTAGAGAAGTCCGAGATATATTCATTTAATACAAAGTAGTAATTCGAGAGTCACTTCTCTTCAGAAAATGCCAGTCAGAATATTCTGAAACGGCTACAGCAGAAATGACAATGCTGAGGCTTTATAATTTACCACATTTCATTCAGGAGGGACTCTCACATGAAGAAACAATAGTCTGTGAATATTACACACATTTAAGGCTCAAGATAAATATTTCAAAGTTAGCTTCTCATATACTGCGCTATTCTTGTTATATAATAAATTCACCTCAAGCTATGAGCCTAAATAAGCGCTGGCAAATGAACATCCTTATGAGGCGACAATGATGACGTCATAAACCCACAGCATAGCGGACTCACACTACCAGATGCAGATGTAGAGGTAATCTGGAGTATACATCATTAGGTAATAAAGTTGAGTTGTGGCGCTTTAAACACATTTGCTGCAACCTGAGCGTAGAAATCTCTGATTTGATCGGAAGATAATGTTGTTGCATTAAATACTTACTCAGTTTCCCAGTAGTAGAGGTGAATATCACTGAAGAGACATCCTGTTACTGGTTATTAACGGCCTTGCCACGTGCTGTAATGTACCCTATTTAAAGAGCACATTCCAACTCTTTTATGACTGAATTGTTGGCTCTGTGCATACCACACAGCCCTCCTACAGCCCCTCTATTATTTTCATGTATTGTGGCTTGATGCAACTTGTTTGACCTTTGCAGTATGTTGTAGAAGCGAAGGATATTTGACTGCTTCCTAAAATATTTATGTAGTCTTTGTTTTAATATTTCTTGAAAAAGCCCAGAGTTATCCCCTACTTCCAGGTTAAAGCAAGCAGCCTCTCATTTCTTTGCAATGAGGCAGAACCGTTAGTAATTGGGGCTATAAATATACACTCCAGAGTGGATATACGAGGCACAATGTTCCAGGCAGAAGTTGAAAGGCTTTAGAAATAACTAGAGGGCTCACCATTTGCAGCTGCCTTGAGGTAAAAGATGTTGTCTCCTCATTCCGGTGCTCGCGTCAGCAGGAAGCCTTTCCGTGAGGCGAGAGACGGCGCGCACCATTCACGCGAGGGCCGGTAATTGCAGTTGTGCAACAGGGCCCAGCGCGCGTCTGTCAGGCGGCTAATTCAGCGGGGAAAATAAAACTCAGGAAGGGTTTACATCGCCGCGAAAACCACTCCAATCGATGCCGCTACTCTGGACGCTGCAAATACGCTCGCTATAGCAGTCCCATTCACGTTGAAAGGAGCGGCGCTTCCGTTAGGGGTTCCATCCGAAGCGGAGCTCCTCTCCTAAGCGGCCATCTTCCTCGGTGGCCAGACCACGCCCCCTATACTTGATTTGTGATCATGGTACTTAAGTGTATTTATGTACTGAATGAACATGACTCAACTGTGAATAACGCCAACTTTTCAATTAACAGATTGTTTAACTTGTATGCTGAATGCTAAAGGCAGTTAAAAAGCAATACTTACCACACCAGTCCAAAATTAATCCAAAATAGTTATTGGATTATAAAGGGGGAGTAAATAACTGAAAAATATATTTATTAGACTTAGCTGAAGGCAGTTCAGCTATATACTTCTTGGACCGAAGCTCAGAGCAGCATGGCTTACATGCTTCTTGTTTTCATTTTTAATTCTAGAAGCCACCACTAAGAAAGGGGTCAGTTTTGCTACAAGAAAGGGGATAAGGGGTGGTGAATAGGTTATATAGGCAGGTATTGGAGCACTTTTCAAGAGCACCAGTTGAAGACACATTCATTTTTTGTAGGTAGGGGAGATTTAATGATTTGCCCAGAATCACAGGATGTTGAGCCTACACTATGGTAGGCAGCTCTGGCTTTTAGGCCACATCCTCTCCCCACTTGTAGGGTTTCATGGTTAGTAGTTAATTCTGTTATAGGCTGCGCTAATAGGAGCAATGGGCTGGTACAAGCTGTCTCCTGACGAGAGCCCCAGCACTTATTTTTTCACAAATTAACCACTGACCTTTTGACAGCTAAAAAGGTTATTCAAAGACTATTTCTAATATTTGGTGAAAATCCAATTTAATGGCAAAGTTCCATTTTTAATAAATATTTTGAAAAAATAACTTTGAGAATTTTATCATTTATCTGCCTGAACTTCTAGAGGGCCAAATAGCATTAGCCTACTGTCTGCTGGTGTGCAAGTGCTTCACCTTAATGAGGTGCGAAAACTGTTCTCAGAGCAGAACAGTGGCATGGGTGTGGGGAGGTGTTTTTTACCCCCTTGCAGGAAGACCACTTAGGGTGGACCCACAAACTTCATTATTTATAAAGGGGCCTACCCTTTCACAAGTAAATGTAAGGTGAGAGCTGGAGAAAGCACAATTTGTACCCTGAGCCAGACTGGTGGCAACCCTAGTGGGAGAGGAGCTACCCCCAGAACCAGTTTTCAGTGACCACAGAGGAGAGGACTGCCTATTTCCCAGGCCACACCATTGGGGGGCACACAGGCTCTGTACATGGGAGGAAGGGTTTCTCCATTTTCAACTTTAGGAGTAAGGCGCACTGTGGGATTCTTTGCTGCAGTAGGACAAACAGGAACTGCTGTAACAGTGAGTAGGGTTGCACCTGAAAGCTTTTACCCCATTGGTTACAGAGGGCCAAGTGTCACCCTTACCCACAACCATAAATGTGGCAACTTAAGGCACTCCTCAGAAAATGTCTGGACCTGCAAAAATTCAGAAGAGAACTGGACCCTGCGTGCTGTAACTTGAAAGGAGTTTGAAGGATTGAACATGTTCCTGCTAGTATCGAGGACAAAGAAGAGGACTCCACTGGTCAGCTGGCTGACCTCCAGTGTGGGGACAGGCCCACAACTAGGTGCAAGAGGCCTTTTTTTCCTGAAGGGACCAACTGACCAAAACCAACTCGTTCTGGACCAGACTTTGCTTTTGACCTATGGTGGAGTGAATCCTGGCCACAAGTGCTGACCCGGAGGTTCTGGGAGCCTTTGAAATGACACAGAGGAGTTGCCCGAGAAACTCTGAAAAGTATTGAGTTAGAAACGTTTTGGACTTCCAAGACCTTCGGAGCCATCAGGAGGACGTTGAGACAAAGGTGTCCGATTTGGATGCACCCTCCACGGATACAGCTTCAGGCGTTCATCGCTGGATAATTATGAGCTCCACAAATAGCCAGAAGGTAAGACTTTGACTGGGATGAACTTGCTTGGTGTCTGATCTGTGCTCCAACACAGTCGGCCTGCATTCACACCAAGGTCCCATCAGTCTTTTCCATGGACTGTCAATGGTGCTTAGTGATTCTTGTGCTATTTTTACTTAAAACTTAAAAAAATTCCCCATATTGGAATATTGCAGTTTTTTTCATTTTGTTTTTCATTTCTTTATTAAATTTTAGTTGTTTATTAAATTTTACTATATTTTTTCGAATTTGGTTTGGGATTTTTATATTTTTGTGCTTTGAGTTTATTACTGTCTTGCTACAGAATAAAAATGTTACACATTGCCCTAAGTTAAGCCTGTTTGCTCTGTACCTTAGCTACAGCGGGTTGAGTTAAGGTTAATTTAGTGAGTTAAGGTTAATTTAGTGACTTTGAGGTTCACACTGACAAGTTAGTGTTTTTATTCCTTGAGATGGGCGATGACCACTCCAATATAAGAATCCACTTTCTTACAGTCATCAACTGTTTAGGTTGTCTGTGTGAGAGTTCCATAGGAAGGGAGCCAGAACAGTGAAGGAATGACCACTCGCCCAAGAAACTCAATGTGGTAATTTACTGGAATTTAGTTATAGGAGGCCGAAGGTCTGGCCAGTGAGTAATGATGCAATTTCCCAGTTGGGACCAAGGGCTTTGTTGGTGGACGACCTAGAGAATAATGAACATGGACTTCCCACTTTCGTTGTTTTCAGTCAGTTTTTTTTTTTTTACACCAATAGTTAATAATATGATATTATTCACTATTAGTAAATACTAGCATATTTTTCACTTTTAGTGTAATAAAAAATGGAGTACAATTAGCTGCAATAGGACCCTATCTGGCTGCTGAGGTATGTAAAAAATGCTTTTAAATGTATGTTATGTGTATGCTTGCGGGTGAGAGTGTGCTTATGTAGGAGAGAGTGTGTGTATGAGTAAATGTGTGTGTATGTGTAAGCATGTGTGGGTGAGTGAAAGAAAAGGTTAAATGGTGTGTGATGTCACTTCCGCTACCCCTGGTATTTAGGTGAATTGACGTCCATGGAGAGTTCCACTCCTTAGCCCTAGCATCATTAGTTGGCAGCAATTTGAGAAAGGAAAAACAAAACTCTGGGTTCATTAAAGTAACACAAAAATCATCTTGCCTTCCTCCCTCCTGCTCTTTGTCAGGAGTTTCACTTCACCTCAATCTCACCTCAGCCTTATCATTACTTCACTTCAACAGCACCTGCACCATAACTCCTTTTCTCCCCAAACTCATCTCTACTTCCCTCAACCTCCCCTTGACCTCACCTCAACTTTGCCTCCCCCACACCTCATTGTTTACCTAGCATCAACTTCTCCAGCACCTCAACTACACCCTCACATCAACTTCAACCTCTCCTCCCAAGGCCACCACATGACACCCCATCCCTATCACCTCTCCCTAAAATTCATTTTCACCTAAAACTCACATAATTGTACCACGATAGCACATCACCTAAAGTCAAACTCACCTCAGCTCACCTTTCATCACTTCAAACGCAATTAACTTCACTTCAACTGCCCAGCTTCACCATCACCTTAACCTCCACCTCACACAATCTTACCTTAGTATCACTTTACTTAAACTTCACCTTTTTGCACCTCACTGCACCATCTCTTCAACCCCAGCCTTGCCCCAAGACAATCTCACATCATAATATTTGGCTTCATCAACAGTAAGGCAGCTGGTACACTCAAGGGTAGTTTGTTGCTGTGCGCAGACTGCAAACAGCACACAAATATGAATATTTATGTTTGAAATGATGGGTTGCATCAGCCGTTTAATAACCATATTTCATGTTCTCAACCATGCCTCCCCTCCCCACCATCACAGCGCACAACTTACTCATGATTATCAGTGCTGCAACAAGTACATCTAACATGGACACACCTCTGCAGGTGAAGCTTACAGAAAAGGACACGTCACTCAAGGTGTGGCCTTCAGAAATACACATAATACCCCAAAGTTATCTTCTGCAACTGGAAACAATTAGTCTTAGGTGCTTGTCAAACCTGACATTCCAGAATTGAACACAACATTTCCGATAATGCCTCCAGAATGGAACACAATAACTGAGAGGTGGCCTTCAGAAACAAACACAGGACTTCAGATGTGTCTTCCAGGATTGGTACATTACCCTGGAGCCAGTACTTGGTTCCAGGTTGGGTCAAACTACACCAGATGTGTATTCTGCAAGTATAAGCAAACCTTCAGGTGAGGACTTGAGCACTGGGAACTATAATCCTAAGGGGGGCTTCAAGCATGTGATGTGATACAAGATGATGGAAGAGCCAATGAGAACTGGACACAGCCCTCCAGATGTGTGCACAATGAGGGCCGGACTGGGAACTGAAAGCAGCCCTGGCAAATTTCCCCAGACCAGCCCCCGTCTGGCGCGTCGGGAGCGAGCGCAGCGAGCGAGCCTGACCACTACTATGGGGGTTTGGGGGGGTTCTCCCCCCAAGAAAATTTTGGAAAAAGACAGGCCAAAATGGTGCATTTTAAAGCACATTTTTCATTACATATTTAATTATATCAACTTTCAAAGCACAGTAAATAGTAGATGATGACCTTAAAGAGCACCAGGTTACCCACCCAGTCATATGTGTACCCATAGACATTCTTACAGAGAGCACCAAAAATAGACTGAAACATACAAACCTCTATTAGTAAAGGAGCAGTCCTTTTTGATCTGTTTTAATTGTTTTTGAACATTGTAAGAAATTGGGGTTGTTGGCCGACTGTGGGTATGACGGAGGGGCGGCTTCTCCATTTGAGTGGAGGAGCGTCGCCCCACAAAGAAGAGTCCCAGTCCAGAGCTGAAAAAAAACAAGCATTTGCAATGCAATAGGTCTCGCAAATTTTGAAAATTAGAGCTCTTGGTGTTAGAAATGACAATGGTTTTTAATTTTGTTTTCTGTATATAGTGGAGTGATGATATTTGCATAGTGCTATTTCTGTTCATATGACCTTGCGGCGCTGGAGAACCAGAACATGGGAAATAGGTTATAAGGGGGGGAGACAAGAGTAATATACTGGCTGTGGAAAAAAAGTAACTATGGAATTATATGCTCTTGAAGCCTCAAGATTTTAAACTGGACTATGTATTTCACAAACATGACACATAATCCACAACCTTCTGCATAATCTTAGATTACAACACATTGTAGCTCAAACAAAAAAAAACATGACACGTGGTGATGGGCACTGGCATGTTCTCTCTAAAGTTTAATTTGGCACCGTAGAGTTGCTGATTGTTGAATTTAAGTGCTAAACTGGTACTAATGTGGTTAATCTTTTCCCATCCAGTAGTTATTGTTACAGATATTGTTTTTAGTAAAGCCTTTTATGTGCAATAAAAAAACCTTTCAAAATAAACATAGATGCACAGATAGACACACACAAACGTGCAAGCACGGATAGAAAGAAACACGTATACACAAACGCATGCATAGAAATGCACACATTTGGAAATAGCCAGCTGCAGCCGCATACACAGATAGATGCAGCCACACAAGCATACACACACACTTACGCACAAACACACACATACAGGCACAAGCACATAGAAGCACAGACACACGCTCACATAGACAAGCACATAAGCAAGCATGCACATACATATACAGCATTAACAAGAGGAGATACATTTACAAACTCACACATGCATGCAGATATATACAAGCACACATACACAGGCACTCATATATACCTACGCATATGTGCACTCAGATACACATGCATGCAGGCATGCACGCACACATTTACACACAAACACTCTTGTGTTTCTTGTCTCACCCCTGTGAGGTGTCTTGAATGAATTATTTATTTCACATTTTTTGCAAATGTAAGCATTTGAAGTGCTTTGACGGGGGCAGCTGATAGATGGAGATAACAATAGAGAGAGATAAGTGTGTGAGATGGAGGAGAGCGATATGTAAAACACAGACGGGAGAAATAGAGATACAGGTTTAAAGAAGCAAAAGATGTTAAGGACAGAGAGCGAGATGGGGCAACATGGGTGGATGGGTACATAGAGAGCAAGAGAGAAAGGGGAGACAGATGAAGACAGGTGAGAGAAAAGGTAGAGGTGAATGTGTAAGGTGAGAAAGAGAGGTGGAGGGAGAGAGAGATGGGTCGACGGGTAAAGAAGTAAGACGGAGCAAGAGAGAGAGTGGGATGAAAAGACAAGAGGATGTGTAAGGTGAGAAAGACAAAGAGGTGAGAGAGAGATGAGGAGACAAGGGATAGGGACATGTGAGATAGAAGGAGAGAGGGAGGAGAGAGAGAGGGAGAGATTGGGAGACGTGTGGGCTGGCAAATTGGGAAAGAGGGAGGATGGACGAGCGAGATTTGGAGAGAGAGAGAGACACTTAGAAAGAGAGCATGAGAAAGTGAATGAGAGATATGGAAACAGGGTGTATGATAGAGACACTTTCAGCCAGAATAAAATGTTTGCACAGAGCATGGAAGGTAGAGTGAGGAGCTGGGACGGGGTGTAACAAGTGAGAGTTAAAGGCGCAGAGCCACTGCACTTTTCTCCCAAATACTGCACAGAGGCAGGATCTGAATCTACGGTCGAGTTTTTATTTCTCTTTGAGGTTTTTAGCAGGCACGTACAGCCAACAAGCTTGCCTACAGCTGTTGTTACAAATTTCAGGAAGAAGAACTGGAAAAATACAGTTTTGCCTAGGCCTTCAGTAAGTATATCCACCATCTTGGTGAATGTAATCTTCTTTGCAATTGTAGATTGATTTTTTTGGGGTGGGGGGAGCGAGGAAGGGGGGAATCTTATTTAATGCCAATTGGTTGAAACAAAAATACCTAATAAAATAATTTAAGTGTTGGAAAAGTTCCGGTTAAAGGCAAGCAAAGACACTAAAACGCACATATAAAGGCTTTCAGAACAACAATGAAGCAAGTGGCTTGCTGGAGGCCTTCGTTAATGAGCACATCTGGATTCCCACTACTCCAGAGGTGTCCCTAGGCAGGTCGAACAAGCGGAACACTCAGGTGGTACTGCATTGCAGGTAGCACACCACAGGGTATGTGAGAAACCTATTTTGTGACAAAACGGGGGATTTGAAGAGTAAAAAGCTGTTAAACTGACCAACAATGACATCTTAAATGTCGCTGGGAGTATGGTAAAAATACTTGGATGAAGAAAAAAGGAGATGTACTGATAACATGAGGATGGTCCCAGAGGGAAATGTATGTCCATAACGCAAGGAAACTGAATGAAAAAAAAAACAGGACTAACATTTTAAACAACGCAATGGAGTTGTTTTGTGGTTCGAGAATAAGTCTGCATTGTTTGGTCAATAGTTTGGTCTATGGGACGGGTAGCTGGTACAGCAGTGTTTGATGTCTGTGAGGAAGCAAAATAAAGAGCGAAAGAAGGCAGACGAGAAGACAGGCCAGTGAAAGGGAGCACAAATAATTTAAAAATAAACCCTAATTTAGAAATATGAAAAAGAATAAGAATCTAATAAATCAGTAAACGATAGCTATCAGCGTAGCCACCACAGAGCAGTATTAAACATTGCAGGGTCAGCAATTGGGGGACTGACTACGTACGGTTGCCAGCAGCAAAAAAATTAAAACACTGAGCAAAGAAATGCAGCTTTTTATTAGCACACAAGTGCAAGGTTATCGCCAGGGCTTTAAATGGGCCCGCAGTTCTAAAAAGCAGCTGCTGAGACGGGTCCCATTCGGGCTCTCCATTTTTGCCCTCGCTGTGAGGGTGAAAAAAATCTTAACTCGGCAGTAGTACCACCTTTCACTGCCTTTAATGTAACTCACAAGAGACTCGTTATAGTTCTTTCACTGTCTCATCATGTCAGAACTGAAGCATTTTCAATAATATATACAACGAAGCCATAGTTGGTTTTTCTTCGTATAGAACTAACAACTATTGACAAAGCCAATAGTCCTCGCTTGCTGTCGGTATAATGTTATTTGTTGCATTATATATGTGGGTACAATGACAAAAACAACAAAATACCTGTCGGACGGCACACCATGCTAACCACAGAGTTTTAGGTTTCGTGCTTTTAAGCTACACCCTTAATAACACCAGCCATGCCCCTTTGAGAGATCCGCATGTTTTTTCATCCCACTTAAAGCCCTGGTTATGGCCAAAAACTTAACGCAGACATGCCAATACAAACAGAATGTGGTGCCTCACAATGCTCAGCAAATGAAAGCATATACAACCTGCTGCTAGCCTGCTACAAAAAACACGAGAAGTTGGCAAGTATTTAAACACGCTTGTCCATGTAAAGGGTTCTTACAAATCAGCATGAAATATCGGACGTAAGGAAATGTTTGCCCCTCCCCCCACCCCCCAAATAAGGCCACCTCGCTCCTCTCACTCACAAACAATCAATCAGGCCTGCCTGCTCACAATCACAAACTGGCCTGCAGGCTGGCAATCACCCTCCCGGTCTTCTCTCCACTGCTGCGCAGCGCAGAACCGGGCCTGGTACTGTATCAGTGGTCGAAGTGGGGAAAAAAAAGTAGGGGAACTGTGGGCAGAGAATCAGAGGGCGGGAATAACCCGTGGATTGGGTCAGTGGGCGGAGTCAGAGGTGTGGCAGAAAGAGCAAAATATCCCAATTTTTAGTATTTGTTTCCTATTTCACTAACCGGTTACAGCTTATTACCTTATTTAATTTAACCAATGGATACACATGTTTATTTAAGGTTTAAAATGAGTTATTGACATTAAAAAACATTCACAAAGTGGGATACGTTTCCAATCACAGAATGTCCCAAATATCCTTAAAAGTGGAATCGCAAGCCATGTGTCTCCCAGCCATGGAGTTTCTGTCATCAGCACTTCTCCCTTTTTCCACAAGAGCAGTTCAAACATGAATGGCAAAATATCCTGTGACCTCAGTGACAGAGTCACTGTCACTCTATGGTGTGCTGCTTCATAGGCCTGCCTGCAAGACTGGAGGTGAACTTCAGAATGAATTGTGGCAGACATACCTTCAAGGTTAACCCACACTTGCCACTGCTAGGGTCCACCTGCTGGTGCTAAGATACCAGGGCTTTTAAGATCTTGCGGGGCCTTCTAAGGTCTATCATGGGAATGTGCTCCCTCGGGGGGAGTGGTCTGGTGGACTGGTCATGAAGGCTGAACCTGGTTCCCCAGTTCCAAATTCAGCAGCTATGAGCAAAGTGCCACATCCTGTCCCCCACTGATCACCATACTGCCCCACTGAGAGAAACTTGCACTGCACTGACCCGCTATAAACACCCAGATGTGAGACAATTCAAATTACGCACTAGACAAGAGCAATATGCTGCCTTAAAAAAATTAACAACATCTTAGAAAAAAACAAACACTCATAGGGAATGCAAGATTAAGTAAAGCATGTGAAATGTAAGCAGGAACAACATGGTTACCTTTTTCTTTTTACACTAATTATTCAGAACTTAGTGAGTGCTTTTGCCTCAAAAGTGAAGGCCATGACTACAGGGCCCAGAAGGGACCCGCTTCAATGCACATTGCTTATATCCTTACAAAAGGAAAGCAGTATGGTTTAAAAAGACCACGTTTGTGAATACAGAGCTGCAGTATGCATTTTGTTTTCCAATTCACCCAACAAGCAGGTATTTCAGTACCTTCAGGAATATTACACTTTCCCACCCAGGGAAAACAATGTTGCTCAAAGAGCGAGGAGACAACAAAAGTAGCGCTTCACTGGCAAACACTGTAAAGTGGCGCTAATGTGTTTAGGTGTGAATAAATCAATCTGGCCACCTTGCAACCACTCTGTCTTGCTTTAGTTAGTTAGTTATTTTTCATATTTTGAATGTTTTATTTCTCTCCACCCTGAGGCTGCACTTAGAAATTGAAAAATGTCAGAAAAAGACGTTTCCAGCAAGTGTTTTTCTTTTTGGGATCCATTTCACAGGGGAGCAAATAAACGAAAGGTGGAAAGAAAAGGTAATACCTGTTTCTTGAAGTCTCGGTTTTTACTACATGAGGAGGAGGGAGACAGAGAGGGAAGAGGGGGACAAAGAGGGGGGCAGTCTTCTTACCTTCTAGGCTTCTACTCGGCCCGGACTCGGGGCCAGCCCCGTGCAGTTGCTGCGCTGCTGCTCGCACCCAGCGCGAGCCTCGCCCTCAAGGCCTTAATGCGCATGACAAATTTGCAGCCCCACGCCCCCACCCTAAGGGTGAAGACTAAGAGCGCGGCGCGCACACACAGAGACAGCGACAGCGCAGATGTCTCTGTGTCTGCGCGCTGCGCACCGGCACCATCACCTGCCTGCCTCTGCCAGCAGTGCAGTTGTGCTTTTTCCCCCGTGCTATTTCCCCCCGCAGTCTGACTCTGACTCACGGAGTCAGTCACGGCCCGAAAATCGGCCGCACTCAGAGGGGCCGGTTTTGCTGGGGCTGCCCCAGCAAAACCGGCCCCCTCTGAAAAACCGGCCTCCACACCATCCGGCCTACCGGGGGATTGCCCGGTGCCCGGAATCGCCAGTCCGGCCCTATATGCCAGACGTTGCAAGATAAAGTAATAGCAGTACTCCAGAGCTCTATTGAGCACCACAGACAGTATTCGAAGTGAGACTTCAGAACCGGACACTGAACTCTTGATGAGGCATTACCAGTGATTTGTACTGCATTGTGTGCTGTGCTGTATCGCAATGTCCCTATTCCTCTCTCACTCTGCAGACTTCCATGAATATTGCTGTCACTACCACCTTGTTCGATTATTTAACCGCTTTGAGGTTTATCCACTTTGAGAACTCAAAGATACTCAGTCTGGTAATGGAAGTGTGCACTGCGTCTGCACATGCTATACTGGTTCTGTGTGTGCACGAGGAAAGTCTGCAGTGCCGCCGCTGCTGTCTGTGCTATGCCCTGTTTGTGTGCCATGGAAGTATGCACTGTTGCTGTCTTTGATGTACATGTGCTGTGGGCCTTATTTACAAGAAAGTGACGCAGCGCGGTGCCGCAAGCCATTTGGCTGCGCTGTGTTACTTTCAAAGCACAGGGATGCGTCATATTTACAACAATATGACGTATCCCTGAACTCTCTCCTGTGCTTGCACACAATTAGCTGCCAAGCGCTAACGCAGCCACTCTTGCACCATGGTGCAAGAGTGCCTTTGTGCGGGGATGATTGTTCTTGTGCAGGAAGGGACACCTTCCTCCACAAAAACAATCATGAGAGGTGTTTTCCTCTTTCTATGTGTGCTGTAGAGTGCAGCACACATAGAAAGAGGGAAAAAACGAGGAGAAATAAAAGTATTTCTCTTCGTTGCACCTCCTTACACCTCCCCTGGGGAGGCGCAGGATTCTGACGCATTCCAAGGTTTATGAAACATTGTAAATATTGGAATGCAGTAGAATTCGTGGGTGTTGTGTGGGAACACCCACAGCAACACCCATGGCACGCCCCTTTCACGAAAAGTGCTGCGTGGAAAGGGGCCATATTTACAAGGCACGAAAAGCTGCGCTGGGTGGCTTTACGTGGCCTTGTAAATATGGAGCACCACAGTGCACCGCCGGTGCGTCAAAAAAAGTGACGCACCGGAGGCACAAGGGGCTTGAAAATATGCCCCCTAGTGTCTTAGTGAAACTTGGTAACATCCTTTCACTATACAAACGCCGAAACGCTTGTCTTCATCAATGTGTGCTTTCACTGTAGCTAGGTACTTGCAGTCTTGGATTTATAACGGAAAAGCAAGCACACAAGTACTAGAACGCAGAGGACAATAACTGAACCTACTAAACTACTCATACACTTGGTTTGCGGTGGAAAACTTGGGCTGATTTTGAAGACTGTAGCCCAGGGATGCTCAAATAACATTAAATCGCCGTCAACCTTCTACAATCCATTGTATCAAATTTTTCGCAGCAACAAGCATCACCATTCTGCGTGCGTGGTCCCTTGTAATGGGGAGGATGAACTTCCCGTGAACCGCATCCCCGGCCGATTCATTTCAACTTCCTACCCAAAGCCAGCTCCCCTCATCCCAAACCACCAGTACTAATTCACAAATGTGATCGGTGCCTCGTGCGGCATTGAAAACTGAGGTTGCCTTGGCTGCCTGATCTCTGGTGTTGCCCACACCTCGGGTTGCGGCCGTGCACGCGCACTGGCAGGTGTTTTTGAGCGCGGACAGGCCAAATAACAGGAAAAGCTGATACAACAATGATATTAAAAGAAAAAAAGGTGGGTCTTGTTTTTCTTCTTATTTAAACAAAAATATTGAACATTTTCAAAGGTTGCTGTGATGAGGATAGTTAAGTGTCTTTCCAAAGCCACAACACCAAGTGTTACCATGGATGACTCAGACACAGAGGGGCAGATTTACAAGCCCCTTGCGCCACTTTTGCGTCACTTTTAACATGGGAAAAGTGACCCAAAAGTGGCGCAAGGGGCTTGTAAATAAGCCCCAGAATGCTCATCATCCGGGATTCTTGCTCTCTAGTAGGCAGCCGGAAGTGGCTGCAGCAGCTTTTCAACAAAGAACAGAGGTCCCTTGTCCACTTTTGATTCTATTTATGCCTGGTGCTTTGAACTAACTTCCCAACCACACTGTTTTGTGCCAGGACAGGGGCATAGACGTCATTTAGGGCCAGCAGAGGTACATTTGCGACCACTGGCTTTTTCCTTGCTACCCCTGGCACTACTCCTGCTCCCCTGACTTTTAGAGGCCTCAAAGGCAGCACCAGGCAAAGACGAACTGCATTATTCTACAAGACAAAGTGATCAAGTGATCTACTGCCTTTCACTGCTGCAGTAGCTGCTCAGTTGAAATGTGCAACTGTTTCAATATATAGGGAGAGGACATAACATATTGTTAAGGACCCGTGGCTCATTACATGCTATGGAGGTCTACAATTCACAAGGGCGGTAAAATATAAAAAGTTTCCTTTGAGCTGGGACTGGTCCTCTCTGCTGGGAACCTGATTGGTTGACAGGAAGACAAACATGCGAATGTATCTGTTAGCCCAGCTCTGCTGTTTCACTCTCATTTAGCATCACAGAGAGACTGGCAGGGTCTTTGTCCTCTGGATGCTGGGTCATCTCTCTTACTCAGGTGCTTTGTGGTTCTCCAGGCCTGGGGAGCATGCTCTATCTGTGAGCCTGTGCCATGGCCCCTCCACCTTCAGAAGCGTCCTCTACCAGGAGACCACAGCACTGGCCGGATCACGTTTGAAGTGCGCACAGTACCCCCTAGGGCTCTCAGACAGTGCTGCAAAATGGCTGCCTTCTCCTTGTCTGATCTGACTTTTGTGGTTACATGCTGAAGCGAGCAAGAGCATGAATTGAACCGGCGAGGTCATCCAGACATCTATGAAGATTCATTTCATGTTAGCAAAATACTAACATGTCCGGATGCATATGTATTATTTATGCTGGTGTGGCCAGTCTTTTGTCTGGCACACCTATGCAAAATGGACATTTTTATCTTTTGTTTGCTGTACAACAGAGCATTTTGCGTTAGCATTTGTTGAGCGAGGCTGTATGAAAGACACATACTGAAAAGAGAGACGTGCATCCTTTTTTTAAGTTAATGCAATAACTCATTGCGGCCTGTTCACAAAAATAAATATGGTCCTAATACAAGTTTACAATCGAATGTAACTTTTAAACGCGTGTTTCTGATCAAATGTACTTTTTTATGCTTTCCAGAAATTCCGAAACTGATTCCTGTCACGCTTAAACCCATTTACAAGTGCAGTGACCTCTCCTATGGGAGCAAAGATCGGCATCACCGTAAACACCCCTCAATGGCTGGGAAGCCGTTTGCCTTGGAGATTTGGGAGCAAATACACATTTGTACATTTGAGGCCATTCCCAAACTCCTACTTCGAAAAGGTCACTAATTTACACCTGCACAATTCCGGCATCAATCTCATTCCAGGGTCTGCAGGGGAGTACATCACCCAGGAGATAATCTGAGGGTGTGGCGAAAGGGCTTTCACAATAGGATCAAATGTTTTCTATGCGGAGAAAAAAAACTGTATTAGAGCAGGGGATCATATTTCCCTTGTGCAGGCCTTTTCACTATAGATAACTCACACAGCTGGAATAGGATCCCACTGGAAAGGTCACATTACCTTCCTAATATTACGCCTTGAAACCTGTGTCTGGCGCATCCTTCCCAGCGTAATACTGGGAAAGTTTGTGAATTCCAAAAATGAGGAAAAGCACACTCAGGCAGAAGTGCAGCTTCTTCATTGGTACTCTCATACTTTTTGGGAACTCAGCTCTATTGTTGGTTCAACTGTTTGTAAAGGGCAAATACTGAGCCACGATTAAAGTTTTGGTGTTATATTTGTTGTTTCTCAACATCCTATGTTTGAACTTTCTTAAGGTACTTGTTATTTGAAATTGGGTAACTGGTTGACTGGGGTATGAGCCCTGGTTAAATACCAACCACAATCCTAGTCAGGGTAAGGCACCAGCACACCCAAAATTAACCTGTGCTCACCATCTGATAGCTTGGCATATAGCAGTCAGGCTTAACTTGAAGGCAATGTGTAAAGTGTTTGTGCAAAACATCACAAACACTAAAACAGTGAAAACACCACACAAAATGATCCCACACCAGGTTTAGAAAAATAGAGTAATGTTTAATAAATGAAACAAGACCAAAATGACAAAAGCCCAATCAGTAGAACCAGAAATATTGATTTTTAAAAGTTTTTGGGTAAATTAGTGCCAAGAAGCATGCATCAGTTCCAAGGACTGCGAGGGCGATGCGGGCTTTCAGCGCCAGGGTCAATCCACGCAGCAGCGGTGATGCGCTGGTTCTGCCAGGGGGTGAGCCTCTTGGTCGAGGATGCGCTTCTCAGTAGAGAAGTTGCATCTGTTCCACTGGTAAGCACATTAGGCCCATTTCCAAGGGTCCAGGCCTGGGGTGTACCACTTGGCAGGGTAGACTCACAGATGGCGGAGTCCAGGTGCACATACAAGGTTGTTGTAAGCCTGTTATGTCCCTGAGGCTTAAGACCAGGAGGACAGCCAACTAGCCCTTGGAGTCACTCTGGGTTCTGGGTTCAAGAGATACAGTTCCAGTCCTTCTCACCCAGGCAAGGAAGGCAGCAGGTCTGCACAGCAGGGCAGCAGTTATTCCAGAGCAGCAGTCCAGCAGAGTGGCAGTCCTTTCAGCAGCATAGCAGTCCTTCTTCCTGGCAGAGTATCCACAAGTCCAGAAGTGTACTGAAGAGTTGGTGTCAGAGGCCCAGTACTTATACCCACTGGTGCTTTTGAAGTGGGGAAGGCTTCAAAGACAGGTCTTTGAAGTACACAGATGCCCTGCCCTGCCATTCCTGGCTCCAGACTAACTAGAGGGTAGGCAGTCTTTTGTGTGGGGACAGGACACAGCCTATTCAGGTTTAAGTGAGGCTGGGTCCAGCTCCTCCCTCCCATCCTGTCAGGATAGCCCGCTCAGTCACACCAAAGCTCCCATTGTATGTGGCTGTCTAGGAGGAATACACAAAGCCCAACTGTCAACTGCACCCAGTCATGTGACCAGAGACAGGCTGCAGGCAACAAACGGCTAAGGCATGGAAATGCCAACTTTCTAAAAGTGGCATTTTCAGAATTGTAATTTAAAATCCGACTTTACCATATATTAGGATTTTAAATTAGAATTCCAAAGACACCAAACATGAACCCATTCCCATTTGGTTATTATGCTTATAAAATGTAATAAGGTAATTCCAACGTTATCCTATGGGAGATATAGACCTTGCAGTAGTGAAAAACGAATTTAAGAGTTTTTCACTACCAGGACATATAAAACTTAAAAGCACGTCCTGCTTTTTAAGTACACTGCACCCTGCCCTCTGGGCTGTCCAGGGCCTACCCTAGGGGTGACTTATATGTATTAAAAACAAAGGTTTGGGCCTGGCAAGAGATTTTAACTTGACAGGTCGACATGGCAGTTTAAAACTGCACACACAGGCTCTGCAACAGGAGGCCTGAGACATGTTTAAAGGTCTACTTAAGTGGGTGGCACAATCAGTGCTGCAGGCCCACTAGTAGTATTTAATTTACAGGACAGGGGCATATGTAGTGCACTCTATTAAGGGCTTCTTGCTACATTAAATATGCCAATTAGGGGTATGCCGATCAAACCATGTTCAGGGGAGTGAGCACAAGCACTTTAGCATTGGTTAGCATTGATAATGTGCACAGAGTCCTAAGGTCAACGGAAGCAACAATCCAGCAAAATTGAAGGCAAGCAGGAAAATATTTGGGTGAAGACCATCCTAAAGCTGTTAGGTCTAACAGTACTTATAGCATCATTGAATAACAGTTCATTCTTCTTCTCTGTGTTTGGCTTCTTTCATTCTTTGCTTTTTTATTTTCCACTTTTAGGCACCATGCTTCAGTTCTGCCACCTTTGCCCCCTTGCATCCTTGGTCTCTCAAAAGAACAAGCATTTGCAATGCAATAGGTCTTGCAATTGCGAGATTTTGAGCTATTGGCATTGTAAATGACAATGCCTTTTATTTATGTGTTTAATAAACCTGCAATAATAAAAGGCATTGTCATTTACAATACCAATGGGTCAAAGTTTCTAAAATTCGAGACCTATTGCATTGCAAATGCTTGTTGTTTACAAGCGCCCCATGCTGCACTTTCACGTCAATAGAGGCCAGCCCCTTTCTTTAGATGAGCCGCTATTAAAGTGAAAGCGTGGTATGGGGCGCTTTTACCAAAAAAAGCATTTGTTTGTCAAGTTGACAAACAAATGCTTTTTTTTGTAAAAGCGCCCTGTGAAAGCACACATGGCGCGCTGAATGTGCTGAATGTAGCAGGAAAGCATATAGTGCCTGCAGTAGGAGAAACTCATTAAACAAAATAGAGCTTACAGACTAAATAAGACGTACCGTGTAACAAGCGAAGTAAAAGGGCGAGTCTTCATGGGAGGTGACAAATGAAGACAAGGCGGTACTAAGGAGGGACTAACAAGCCTATTAACGAATCAGAAGCCAGCATTTACAAAAGACGATGACACAGGCCAATGACAAATATGGGCGGAGAGTGGGCAGAGCTTCAAGTCCATACTCCAATACAGCATGCCTCGCAGAGCAGCTCATGCGCTGCCCAGGCTCGACCTAAAAAACAAACATCAAGTAAGGTGGTTTTGATTCTTTCTCGCGCTTCTATGTTCCTCGTCCTGTCACTTCTCTTTTTAATTAGGAAGACTCTCTCCTGAAATTGTGTGTATATTTGCCTTTACTCTAACTCAGTATCCTTACTCTTCTGATGTAGGAAATGCTCTGTCTGCAAAACATTGTTTCATCTCAAGCTATTGCTTCATATCGGAAAGAACGATTGAAGGGAAAGAGTGTCATTGAGTGGTTTTGTGAAGTGGCCCGCTATTGTGTTTGCACTCTGCTGTTCTACAATTTCCTTTTAAGCTTCTTCTGGTTATCCGATCTATCAGTTCTAAAATCCCCTTTGACCCCCAGCTGTAAGTGCCCGACCGCCACCAACATCTCCTGTGATTTCAACATTAAACTGATGTTTTTTTTTTCAAACTGTCTGGTTTGCCTCTTTTCTGCTCTGTTCAAAGCCGGATAAGTAAAGCGATTCTTCTCAACAGGCCCAGTGTCTGTGACAGGAGTACAAATAAAATGAGCAAAATTAAAGATCTCTTGTCTCTGTGTAAGATTTGTTTTTTCCTTATATTTTCTTTATCTTTTTTAATTCTTGATGTACAAAATAAGATAATTTACAGAAACAATCCTGTGCTGTTTGATGTGCTATTAATATTGACCAAACCCGAAAGCAAACTTACTTTTCCTAAAGTAAATCGCCCAGCATTACAAATAAATATACATTTGCCTATGTTTGCAGATCAAGATAACCGTGTCCCAGAAATTAAGACCTAAAAGTATTGGACTTTTTCTGTTTGACCTTAAAATACTTAACGTAAAAGTGTTGCAACAATATACAGCCAATGTATATTGAGAGTCAAACAGAATTTGCAAATCATTGTTGTGCTACGTTTTCAGATTGTTGATTGAGACCTGACTAGGGCTGTGAGTCCTCTGTATCCTGAGGGATAGCACTGCTGCCTTATATCTGGTTGTGGCTGTAAGTCCTTTGTACTCTGAGCGATAGCTGTGCTGAATAAGACACTCTGGAGCTGGTTAGATCTTTGTATCCTGAGGCATAGCGCAGTTGTCTGAGATATGGATGAGGCTACATACTATTTTTATTCGGAGGTATGGTCCGGCTGATTGAGACCCACTGAATCTAGTTTTATCTGAGGAATAGTTCTGCAGACTGTTACCCCTGTAGCTGGTTAGATCTGCGTTTTCTGAGGGGCAGTTTGCCTTCTGAGCCTGTAAAGCCTGTGCCAGCTTAGAAATAGCTCAACTGAACCGTGAGCTTCCAATATCTGGTATAGTGCTCCTGTCTAAGACCCGAGGCTGTAAGAGCAGTGTAACTCTGTTGCAAAAACCTATTAAGACTGTTAGATCTGTATGTGCACAGATGCATTTTGGCAGTTTCATCCTATAAAATCAATTTAATCTAAGAGATAGCTTTTCTAATTGTGAGTCCTATAACATCTGTGTAACCAATGGCCCTCTTGTGCCTATAGGTGTCAAAGTTAACAGTGAATACTGGTACGCCCACACCTTTAATCAATAATTCACAGTTTGCATCCCTCTTACCTTGACTTTTGGCAGCAGTGAAGTGAGGTGATGATTGTTGTGGAACAGAAGAAACAATTGATGGACGGAATGCTGGACAATGCAAACATTCACCCCCAGCCACAAGGATCTGGGTTAAATCCATCATTCTTTTGCTCACCACACCTTTTTGTTGTGGAACACCAGGAGCCCTTTCTAACAACCAGGGGAAAGCCAAAGATGCAGAAGCCAGCAGTTGCAGAGACAGGAGGCAAACAGATGGAAGAACAACATCCCGCCTAACTTCACAGGTATAAGCAGAACCAAAGGGATGGAAACTGGAAAAAAGAACAAACGTGAAGGAAGGGAAAGCCATGTGGCGAACTAGAGAGATAGCAAATACACCTTAACAAAACACACAATTATCAGGCAAGTCTGAATTCTCTACACACCTTCTTATGGAGGTATACCCATGGTAACCTGGAAGTAAAAGTCACACTTCGAAGACCGCCTGCCTGAAACGCTAGACCACTAACATATCCCTAAGGTGCCTTCTTTCCATTTTCGACAATTTCGAAGATTTCCTGCCTCCCGCTAGAGGCTCACCTTTCTTAAGTCTAAACTCCAGTTTCTAATCCATGACATTTCACATCTTCAACAAGTCTTGGCAGTAGAGGGATTAACTTTAATTAAACGCACAGGGGAATAGTGTTTCATCCACTTGCTTCAGCACGTTACCAACATCTGGAGGCTTTCATAGACACTACATGGATGCTGTTGCAACATGCACAGAGTGCAATCACCAGGTTGAGCCGCTTAGGGCATTGCATTACACGGCAGATACTCAACTCATCGGAAGCATCTCTGGGACCCATCATTGTCCATACTCACACTGTGCTTTGCACCATGCACCTTCCGCTTGTTTGCCTCAATACGATCACTATGTGGAATCCTACACCTGAAGCCACCGGGGTCGCTTGGCTGCTGCCTCTTCCGTTTTGTTTCCTCAGGATCACTGACATAATATCGTCAGTCAAAATATTGAGGTACCAGAATATCGTCGCCAAAATATCGATGGACAAAATATCGACTTCCTAGCTCCATAAAGGTAAGTACCAAAATATCGAAACCAAAATATCATTGTTAAAAATATAGTTGTATAAAATATCGATTTTTTTTAATGTCTTAAAAATAATATAAAATTAATTAAATTTAAATATAATCAAATAAAACATAGTTAGAATTATTTAAAAAATGTTAAAATTAATAAATAATAAATGTAATAGAAAAAATATTAAACATGCATAATTAAATTTTTATATATATATATTGGCTTAATAATATTAATAAATAATTATTAAATTTAAATGTAAAATGTTAAAAACATAATTTAAATTATAATTACATATATATCTAAATAAACTTGTACTATAAATATAAAAATTAATTTTATATATAATAAATTAAATTATTAAAATGATTTAAAAAAATAATAATATTTTACACTACATTAATTATAACAGTAGGGAAAACATTGCATAGCGTAGGGGATAAAATTACTATTCCCACTCCAACAAGTGTAACAGTAGGGAAAGTGTTGCATAGCGGGAGGGTAAAAATTACTATTCCTACTCCAGTGAGTGCAACAGTAGGGAAAGTGTTGGATATCGGGTGGGTAAAAATTATTATTCCCACTCCAGAGAGTGCAACAGTAGGGAAAGTGTTGGATAGCAAGTGGGAATAATTTACTATTCCCACACCACCAAGTGTAACAGTAGGGAAAGTGTTGGATAGCGGGAGTGTAAAAATTACTATTCCCACTCCAGTGAGTGCAACAGTAGGGAAAGTGTTGGATAGCGGGTGGATAAAAATTACTATTCCCACTCCAGCAAGTGCAACAGTAGGGAAAGTGTTGGATAGCGTGTGGAAATAATTTACTATTCCCACTCCACCAAGTGTAACAGTAGGGAAAGTGTTGGATAGCGGGAGGGTAAAAATTACTATTCCCACTCCAGTGAGTGCAACAGTAGGTAAAGTGTTGGATAGTGGGAGAGTAAAAATTACTATTCCCACTCCAACAAGTGTAACAGTAGGGAAAGTGTTGGATAACGGGTGGGTAAAAATTACTATTCCCACTCCAACGAGTGTAACAGTAGGGAAAGTGTTGGATAGCGGGTGTGTAAAAATAACTATTCCCACTCCACCAAGTGCAACAGTAGGGAAAGTGTTGGATAGCGGGTGTGTAAAAATTACTATTCCCACTCCTCCGAGTGCAACAGTAGGGAAAGTGTTGGATAGCAGGTGGGAATAATTTACTATTCCCACTCCACCAAGTGTAACAGTAGGGAAAGTGTTGGATAGCGGGAGGGAATAATTTACTATTCCCACTCCACCAAGTATAACAGTAGGGAAAGTGTTGGATAGCGTAGGGGATTAATTTAGTATTCCCACTCCTGCAATATAATTAACATTAATTAACAATTAATTAAAACATTTTTTTACCTTCCACCATATTCCCCTATAAACGTCACCACCAATATTGTAAAATATTAATCAATTAACATAATTAATTATCAATTAATTAATTAACTAATAACAATTAACGATAAAATTAATAACCATCAAATATAAATTAATTCACACAATTAACACTATAAAATAACTTTAAAAAAATATTATATAAAAAATATTAAGAATTTAAATAATAATTAAATTACTTCCCACCCTACTCCCCTATCAACCCTCAACCCACTCCTAAAAAAAGGACACAATTAACATACATACAAATTAATTATTAATAATTAATATCAAATTAATAACTAATTAATAACTTTTTTAAACACAATTAACATATTTACCAATAAATTATTATTATTATTAATCAATTTTTAACTAATTAATAATTAATGAATTAACACAATTAACAATATAAATTTTTAAATACGAAAATATTAATTAATTAATTAATTAATTAAATAATTTAAATTAAATTACCTCCCACCCTATTCCCCTTAAACCCACAACCCGCTACAGAATAAAATTATGCAAAAATTAATTAACATATAATTAATTAATTCAAAAAAATTCTTAATTAATATATTATAATTAAATTACTTTCCACCCTATTCCCCTATAAACCCACAACCAGCTACAGAACTAAAATACGCAAAAATAATTTAACATTAAATTCATTAGTTTTAAAAAATTCAAACATACATTACAAAAATAATATATACTTTTAACACATATACTAACATTTAAAACACACAAAAAAAAATCGATATTTTTAACAATATTATGACTGACAATATTACTAACTTCGATATTATGAGAAACGATATTTCTTACCTGCATATCGATATTCTGTACCACTATATTTTTGACAGTCGATATTCTGTCCACTCGATATTTTAAATTCGATATTTTGTCCACTCGATATTTAAAAATCGATATTTAGACTGTTTACCGTTTCCTCACACTTACCTAGGTGGCAAAAATAACTGAACACCTTGCAGAAAGCTTTGCCTCGCCTGACAATGTACTCTGGGGTGAACTTGTGTCTATCTGAATTGTTTAACACTGAACATTTTCCGGTGCTATCAGTGCTGGATTAACACTGACACCCTGCCCTTTACACCTTCCCCTTCGGAGCCTAGAGGCCAATTCTAACGCGTTATCCACTGTTCTCCATGTCAATTTTTGAAACGTCTTGATTTATTTTGCGGATTCTAATTCTATTTTACTTAAGGTTTAACCAATCTTTCTGGGGTTAGGTGGTTCATTTTATGACGTGATGATTTAAACAAATTTTTTTAATGAGATATGCTTGTGTAAATGTCCAACTAACAATACAATAAATTTAAAATAAACCTTAAACTAAACATGCAATAATATTGCATACAGCTTAAATCACTTGCCCAGACGCATGAAAAATTGAGAAAGCATCATCTTTGCCAATCAGATAATGAAAATGCAATCCCACATTCTTCCTTTCATTTATTTAAAATCTACAATTCAGCATTCAAGTTTTGGTCCAGCAGCCAAACTCACCAATCACGGAAACCTAGCTTTTTGGGATCTGGTTTATACAAATAATCCTCAAATAATCCTGATTGACAACTTTTAGGCCCAGAAAGAGAGTGCAATGTGCCAGTGAACTGATGAAATGAGAAGAAAAAGCATACTCTCTCTGTCCACATGCTGAGGAACAGAGAGCTGTGTAAATTCTTTCATTCAACCCGCCAAACTGACACAATAGCTACAGAAATTATTACAGTATTTAATAAAGATTTAGAGTACAGGCCAGGGTTTTAAAAAATATGAAAATGCTGTGTGTTGTTTCACTAAAGCCCAGGTGTACGAAGCTTTTGCGACTCCTAAATCGGTCACAAACTGGTTTCTGACTACGAAAAGTTAAGAATGAAATGCATCAAAGTGGTTTTTGGTTCCATCCGCAAGAAGAATGATGGGAACCAAATCTTGGTTATTCTCTTTTGTGACTGAAACTAGCGACTATCTATTTACCATTCCTTGTGTTTTTAAATGGTATGTATTAAACATTGACAAATTGGGAATGGTTGCAAAAATAGGTTTTCGCATTCGTAAATTAGCATCAAGGTGGAGCAGATGGTAATCAGGTGCAAACTATAAAAGGAGAGAAAACTCCTTTTTTCACAATGACTGCTCTATGCTCTGACAAGGAAGATGGTGGTTTTGCTCCACACCAGCAGGTGAGAAGACAAAGACAGGAGCTCATATTCAGAGTCAATGTGACATTGTTGCAGCAGACTGAGCAGGTTTAGGATATGTATTGGCTGAGCAGCAATGTTATCTTTGATCTCGCTGCTGCATTAGACCCAGTGTTGTTTAGAGACACACACAGAACTGTGTATCTCCGTACACACATAGGGCCTCATTTACAATAGAATGGCGCAGTGCCGCAAGCAAATTAGCAGCGCCACGCCGCGTCATTCTAAAAGTGCAGGAATGCGCCGTATTTACAAGAATACGGTGCATTCCTGTACTGACCACACTAAAAAACTAACCTAGCGCCAACACAGGCACCCTTGCGCCATGTCGTTGCGTTGCAGGAATTATTGATTTTGCACAGGAAGGGACACCTTTCTGCACGAAATCAATCAATGGAGGCGATTTCCTCCTTCTGCAGAATGCAGCACACATAGAAAGAGGAAAAAACAAGGAGAAGTAAGTATATTTCTCCTCGTTGAACCTCCCTAACGCCACCCCTGGGGTGGCCTTAGAATCTGACGCATTCCCAGGTTTACGATTCCTCGTAAATCTGGGAATGCTTCAGATTCCATGTGTGTTGTGTGGGAATACCCACAGCAACACCCATGGAACGCCCCTTTCACGCAGTGTTCTGCGTGAAAGGTGCACATATTTACAAAGTGGCTTTGCGTGGCCTTGTAAAATGTGCTGCGGCACATTGCACCACCAGAGCCTAAAAAAAGTGATGCTCGAGAGGCGCAAAAGTGCCGCTAGGGCCTCGTAAATGAGGCTCATACTTTGCTGCCTTCATAGCATTAGCACATTAGAGCTATAATGATAGCGAAACACATGTCAGGGGTTGCATTTATTCATTTCAGGTTAGCTTGGTTGGGATTTTACCAATTCAAAGCTGTAATACGGTGCCTGGAGTGGTAAAAGGCTTTTGTCATTTTACAGCTCGGCATGGATGGCACTGTGCTAATCTTATGCTTAAAGACTTTGATAGAAAAGCAGACATTTGAGGTGAGCAAATTTAGAATGTCGCTGGTGTTGTAGGGTGCTCTATACAGGAGATGCTCTCCATCTAAACTTGGAAACTACCCAGCGTTCTCTTTTTTGTATAAAAAAATATATTGACTACATAATCTAATGCATCATTTCAATAATAAATGTTCTAAGTGATCAAAGTTCGGCCCGGTTATAACCCTAACCCCAGAGACCAGATGAACCTTGGATGACATCATATCTGCTGCTTGCGAGTGACACAAAACTATACGGTGCAAGTGTTGACAGCTTAAAAACAGCTACAAGTAGTTAAACAAATCTCCAGTGACATTAAGATGGACTTTGGCCTTGGCAAATGTTCAACAGCAACCTTTAAAAAGGAAAGACAAACAGGCACGGAACATCTAACTGGATGAAAAATGCAGTACTAAAGAACGTGGCAAGGAGGGCGCTTATCAATGCCTATTGAAACATGAAGTTCCAGCAGCCACACACAAAGCTATGAGAGCAGAAATCAGCAAAGGTGACCACTGCAGAATAAAACGAATTCTGAAGCGTTCTCTAAGAGCGTTGGAATTCTAGACTGGCTGTAAATTGGAATACACTATAATGTAAACTTGATGCTGTCATTTAATTTGCAAAAAAAGCTGTGTCCTCCCAGGCTGTACATTTCAAGAGCAGAAGGAGGAATGGCTCACGTAAAAATGGACTGCAAGTACACCAACCAAACAATAGGCCTAGCTGCAGGGGTGGTTCCTCTATGGGAGCGTAAAGGGCATTGCCCCCCCATATTAGTTGCCCCCCATCCCCCTCTTTAATTTTAATAAGAAAATTTATTTATTTTGGTTGTGCAGCGGCAGTGCTTTATTACAGTCTCCAGTAGGTGCCTGGATTAGATCGGGGGTGGGGCGTTGCAGGCTCACATGGGTCACTCCCTGCAGAGAAGTGTGCATGTCGAGTTGGACGGGTGCCTTTCACCATTCAGGTCGACATGCACACTTGAGAGACTGCTTCTCTGTGAGCCGGCCGAGGGGAGGATCAGGGCTGCAGCTCACCAGGTCTCCAAAGGAGCGCTGAGCATTCCTACCCTAGCCAATCTTGGCACTGCTCTAATCCTGTTTTAAAAATACACAGCAAGGGAGCAGTGTCTTGATTGGCTCAGGAGCCATGCGGAGGCCTCTAGTCTCGCGCTGATCATGAGGCAGCACAAGGGTGTGAGCAGTGATTCTGACAGCCTGAGTAACAAGATTGCCAGGAAGATGAGACCGTGTTAAACCAGGATGGCAAATTTCAGGCTTATGCTGACTGCATGAGTGTCCTTTCTTCTTGTGTATCTTCCCTTGTATTCCAGTGTGGGGATATATACTATCTTTTGCTCATTTTCCCTTCTCTACCTGCCCCGCTGGAGTGCTTCGAGACTCATGGAGAGCGCTATATTGTTTCATAGGCGCTTTCCCTTCCCTCCCAGTGTCCTGGTCAGTCATCCTCGTCTCTGAACGCAGATTGTCCAAGTCCCTGCACCGCAGCGGGAGCGCTCCCTGTAACCCAACACCAGACTGTGCCACCCAGCACCACCCCCACCCCGTACCCCGCACCCCCCATCTATCAGCTCCAGCGGCCCATGCAGTTTATGGGCATGGAGGACAGGAACATACATTTCCAAAAATGGGAAATTTTTGGGGTGAAGCAAAGTTTTCAGTGAGAGTAGGTTTTAGTGGACGCAGAATAAAGCACTTGGAAATGCATCAGTTAAGATGCTTCTAAAAAAACCACGACAGGGCTTTGAAAACACCTGAGCTGAACCCAAATTAAGCAGTGTCACACGGGGAGTTGTGCTGAGGTGCGGATTTTTGGGTGGGAAGTATTTTTTGTCTAGCGTTACGATGGGATTAATTTTTTGTAAATCTCACCCAACTAGTATCAGTAGTTTGTTGACCTCTGCACCTCCATTATGACCTTTGCTCACAATGGAAAAGTGTATAAGAGAGTGAGTGAAAGTTGCCCCGCACAAAAGTATGCAGTTGTTCACCCGAAGCTATGTTCCTTCCACATTTGTTCAGAGGTGCACTCGTATTTCCCTTGAATGAATACACAGGGCTGCCGGGCCTTCGTCACAAGTGCAGAGGTCATTGGTGAATCGGGCCTCAATTCTTTAGACCCGTTACCTTGGCACATGCAGGTGTGGGTAATACTGTACCAAGGTTGAGCATGTGCACAAAGCTGCACAGAAGCTGATTGTGTGCAGAAATGCTGTACCTGAGTCGGCGTGGCGACACAAAGCTGGACAATGGTGATTACGCTAAATTGCACACCTGATGTTCCCTACTAAATATAGCGTAAGCGATCGATCTTTTATTTCCCTAAAGTGGTTGAGGGGAGGAAACAACTCAGATTAATAACAGCAACGTTGTCATGCCTGGAAAGACCACCAACTCCAAAGTGCAGTTTGAAGATTTATTATAAGGCCAAAAACAATTGGATGTAAATACATCTCAATAGCTAAGAATAAAGGTACAGAAAAATCAATACAGAGCCAAGTTTATGGATATAAGTAATTCGGCCCAAAAGACAAATGATTATAAATTCCAAAATCACAACGCAACAAAGAATAGATGCTATATTCAGTTCTCGTTTCATTGAAAGAATTCAAAATCTCTCCCTATACTGCTCTAGATGAGGGCCCTTCCTGTCTCTCTTCTATCATTCCCAAAAGGTGTCAGCACGTGTCGACTTCCTAAGAAGTACTCACGTCAAATGGATCGTTTTAGCTTATGGCTATGGAGCTTGCTCTAAGATGCTCCTTCTTCTCCGTAAGCTAGCAGAAGTCTGGGCTCTCTGTCCCTGCGCATCATACAAAAAGATGGGATTCAACCCACATTGCGTCATTCGTTTTAAAAGTTTCCATCGCACCTCTAAGCAGTAGCTTTTCTTTCATGAAACAAATTTAATTAATAGTATCTTCTTCCAGTGGCCTTGGCTTCCAGACAGACCAGATATGCAAGGCATCCTCCTTTCTCGCTTCCCAGCCATCTTCAAAGACATTCCGGGTTTCTCTTTAACTCTGAAAATAATGATGTGTTTCTTTCACCTGCAGTAGGATGAGAACATTCTAACCTTGAACACAACAATCATTTAATTATTTATTTCTTGAGAGCAAGGAAAACTGAAACATTTGCTTTGGGCCTGTCTTTCAGGCAACTTAAACTAACCACAATTACGGTATATAGAAATAATATCGTCCTGCACATTATGCATGAAGGAATCGTAATACATACAAAGTTCTACTTAAATGCGTTTGCTAGTTTTCAACATTAAATGCTTCAAATAAATGTTTTAATTAATCGTCAATCACTGCACACAATACGAATACATGAAAGTGCGTTTAAACCATGAGTATAGTGCACTCATACAAAATAGAGTGCTATCAGCGCTCTATCAGTTCCCCCCTCTTATGACTAGTGTCATAACACCAACTTTCTATTCTCCTGTAGTTTCTCCTTGTAGAAAAGACCGACCTAAACAGAAGCTGTAGCTTGCCGTCCCTGTCTGAATCGTTCTAACCCCTTAAGGTGCTGGTAATGACTGTCCTGCAGTCGTTCAAGTTGGCGCTCTCGCTTTCTCGAAACAGTCTCCTGATGTCGTGCCCTGTGACATTTGTAAGCCTTGATGGCTCCTAGTAGGACAATTATACAAATGACAGCTATTATAATGGGCTTCAAGATATATCCCATTATTCCGTGTCCCAGACTTCCAAACCAACTGCCTATCTTGCCAAATCCTTTCCCCACTTGCTCCCAGAGTCCTTCAGCAGCCATCTCACGTAACTCTTGGTGTATATCTGAAATATTGTTAATATATTTCCTTATATCCCGACTGTTGTCAGGAATATAAGTGCAGCACTGTTGAACTTTCAACAATTTGCAGACTCCTCCGGCTTTTGCTAGCAGCACATCTAGGGCAAGACGGTTCTGCAAAACCATAGCCCTTATCGAAACCATCTCCCCATCTACAAGCAATAAAATCTGAGCAGTATTTATTGAGAGCTTATCCACTGGTGTTGCCAACTTTCTGATTTTCAAATCATTCAGAATCACACCCATACTTGGTATCATGGCTCCAAATATGTCTCCAATCACTTCTCCTGCATTCACACCACGTTTTCCTCTTTGAGGTCTTTTCCTTTCTAAGGGCCATAAATCATTCACGTGAAAAATCTTGGGAAACACCACAGCCAAATAACACATTCCATACCAGTTTTTGGGCAACTTCACATAGGCATTCTTTCCACGCACAAAATACACATTGGGCACTACTGTTATTTTGTCCAATAATGCTTTTCGAATGGATTCTTCGATCAAAAAGATGTGCTCACAATCACTCTCACCCACAAATATCTTGTCGTAGTATGTGGTCGGGTGTCTAATGCACAACTTCCCTTTCTGCTGGAAATCTAATGCTATGGGTCCAAAACTCCCCTTTGCTTTATGATCTAATTCTTCTTTAGTCCATGGGGTAACCTTGTGCTTTGGATCTGGTCTGAATAGAGTCTGTCTATGTCGATCCTCTATCTGATCTATGAACTTCTTTTCAATATCAGTTAACATACAGGTTAAATTGTGTCTATGGGCATAGGACGTATCTAAAGTGATTGTAGGCATGAAATACTTTGACATTCGCTGTACCTCCTTATAATAATCATATTTGTTCATGTATTTAAGAACGGGAACTTCTGAGAGTACCACATCATAATTTGAGAAATAGTACTCAAAGTGTGCTTTGCTATAAAACATGCTCAATAACACACTACATGTAATACCATAGGTCACAGGCAAATGATGATATCGAATGCCTTCTTCTACTGAGGCTGGCAATTGCATACACACATAGCAATCCTTCGCTTCCATGGTATCCACATACTCATACAATAATCGAGCATACGCATTCAAGGTAAAACCACCCTTGGACAAATCAACATGTAATCTACGACTAGTTTCCTTATACATTTCTAGATCCTTTGCGGATGCATCCTCATCTATCGCAGAGAGTTGTGTAGTGAGTGTTGCCTGTATCCTATTCTGTCTGTCATCCTGAGATCCAACTAGAGATGTAACAATCACCACAGTTATAACAATAAGCACCACCACAATGAGGGTGCCAATGATGCATTTCTGTTTGCGTGTTGAGCTTTCGGACACCATGGTTTCTACTGGTTCGTTCCGAAGCACAAAGAGAAAAACACAGTCTCTTTCTGTTTTCTTTGTTTGAACAATGTCTTTTTCACTCTTCTCCTCTCATGTAATTAATGTCCAAGTTCATTTTATTGATACTAAACCTATTGAAGAGATGTAGTCAGCCCTACTCCTCACTCCATCATCTACTAGAAAGTCCCTACTTTTCATTCTTCTTAAACTGGGGTCTAAGTTATCTTCATTCTAAGGCCTAATGTCTTCTTTGGTTATAAATCAAGCTTTGTCGTTAATGATATTTGATCCAAGTATTTCGAGGACAAATTGCAAGACCTCTGCACGGATTTCTCCCAACTCTTGCGCGCTGTGCTGTCGGCCAAATGAAGGAAAAATAACCTGATTGAGGATCAGGAAACGCAATCCACTTAGCTTTGGGGGATTTGGGACTTGCAGAGTTAGCTTTCCAAGTGCTTCTACGCCTGGGACCAGCAACTGTATTTCAATTGAAAGGGTTACCCCTTCGTAGCTCACCGTACCAGCTCCCAACCTCCCGGACTTCGCTGGGCTCTGCATTTGCAGCCAGGTACGTCCACTCAGGAGATGCGTATCTTCGAGACGCTATTCTTTCTCTTCTGGAGCGCCTCAGACCATCCGGTCTTTCTTCAGCGTCGCTTTGATCTGATTCATTTGTTTCAGGAATCGGAGCGAGATCTTTCTCGGATGCAAGCCTTGTGTTCAGCCTTTCTTTTCTTGCTGGCCACTTTTCTGCTCTGGCATCCGTTCTCCTCTCTTCCTCTAGATCTGATTCTTCTGAAATAGACTGCTCACCTTGCTCTGGTGCACGGTTCACTTCTGCAATATCGTCTATTTCTGGATCTAGGCTTAGTTCAGGAGCACTCAGCTCTCGTCTCTCGTGCTCACTCGGCTGTTCCGTTTCATCCGAAACTCTTACAGCTGGATCTGTGCTTTCGTCGTTGTCTGTATCCGGCCCACACACGCTCCTCGCCACCAGGGTACTCTCTTCCTCTGCAGGCGCTTGAACTCAACGAGTGTGGGAAGCGTGGATCCAATTCGGCAATCCTCCACACTTCACAGCGGTACTTGGATCAATATCACCTGATATGGTCCTCGCCAGCAAGCATCGAGACAACTCTTCCTTACGTGCTTACGAACAAGCACCCAGTCACCAGGATTAAGATCATGCAGCAGGTCTCTTGAGGTGGATGCAGTCACAGCCTCGACCTGGTGGGATACAGAAGTAACCACATCAGCCAGTCCTTTACAATAATCCAACACTAAATCATCAGTGATGATTATCAATGCTGTAGCTGGCACCATAGGCAAACGCATAGCTCTTCCAGTCAAAATCTCGTGGGGTGAAAGCCCTGTTCTCCTATCAGGGGTGCTACGCAGGCTCATGAGCACCAGGGGCAATGCATCGGGCCATTTCAATGCAGTTGACGAACACACCTTTGCCACTCTCGACTTGATGGTGCCATTGACCTGCTCTACAAGACCTGAAGCCTCCGGCCTGTAGCTACAATGCAGCCTCTGATCAATATTCAAAGCAAAGCACAATAGTTTCATGATTTCACTGTGGAAATGAGTTCCTCTATCTGTCTCCACTGCTGTCGGAAATACGTATCTAGGGATCACCTCCCTCAACAACAATTTGGCTACTGTGAGACTGTCACATCGTCTAGTTGGATATGCTTCCACCCAACGCGAAAAGATACAGACCACCACCAAAACATATCTCAACCTATTGCACCTCGGCATCTCGATGAAATCTAATTGTATCCTATTAAAGGGACCTCCAGATCTGCCAATGTGACTCAATGCAACCACAGTTCTCTTTCCAACATTCATTTGTTGACAAGTGACACCTGTGACATACCGTTTCAGCCCACACACGAAAGCGTGGATTAAACCATGTCTGTCTAAACACTCGCACCATTGCATCCCTTCCCAGATGGACTGCTCCATGAATCTGCCTTGCCATTGGGCTCAATAGGCAATTGGGTAAAACTGCTCTTTCATCTGTGGACACCCAAATGCCATCATCTCTTTTTGTGCAACCTGCTCTGACCCATGAAGCAGCTTCCTCTTCTGGGACTTCATCCTGCAACCGCTTCACCTCATCCCAAGTGTCGGCTATAGCTAACATCATGCTGAGCTCGGTCCCTTCTGTGCTCTCGCCTACATATTCTCCATTGAAAATACAAGCATGTTCAGCGCAAAATCGTGCTACTTCATCGGCATAGTTGTTGCCCTTTGTGACAAAATCTTCTCCCTTTCCATGAGCTGCACATTTAACGACTGCTATCTCTTTAGGTTTCTGTAAAGCTTCCAATAGTTGGCGCACATACTCGCCATTACGTATAGGTGACCCTGAGGACGTTAGAAACCCCCTCTGTGACCATAACTGCCCAAAGTCGTGAACTACACCAAATCCATATTGACTGTCAGTATACACAGTCACTCGAATGTCAGCTGCAATGATACAGGCACGTGTCAAAGCAACAATTTCGGCCACCTGAGCAGAGAATACTCTATTTAAACAGGCAGCTTCCACTACTCCCATGATGGTGCACACAGCAAACGCTGCTCTCAAATACCCTTCATTGTCTCGTAAGCATGAACCATCAACAAAAAGGATCAAATCAGATTGGGGCAAAGGTTCATCGACAATGTCAGGTCTGGGTTTGGTAGATAGGTCAGTAACATCTAGGCAGTCATGCTCTGCACAATCCTCATCTCCTTCCTCTGCCGGAACAGGTAACAATGTAGCAGGATTCAGGGTGGTACAACGTCTCACGGTCACATTCTCAGTGGCCAAAATAACCTGCTCATACTTGGTAAGTCTGTTATTGGTCAGATACTGTGTCTTTGTTCGGGTCATCAGTAGGTCTATGGAATGGGGCACATAAACAGT
The DNA here is from genome assembly GCA_963921515.1 of Calotriton arnoldi. Lineage (NCBI taxonomy): Eukaryota > Metazoa > Chordata > Amphibia > Caudata > Salamandridae > Calotriton > Calotriton arnoldi. The sequence continues at coordinate 2,738,472 of CAWUFW010001369.1, forward strand.
GAGCGGATAACCCATCACTATGCTTTCACATCTTTCAATGCGGACACCGGTTGCAGAAACAGATTTCAAACATCCGGGCAACGCAGAAGCTACGGGATCTAATGTAGCGGAGAAGTAAGCTACTGGTCTACGGGCACCCCCCTGTGTCTGCACTAGGACTGCTAATGCACATCCCTGCTTTTCACAGCAAAAGAGCGAAAACGCTTTGTTATAATCCGGCATTCCGAGAGCTGGAGCACGACAGATACTTTCCTTCAGCTCACGGAAGGCTTTCAAGCACTCGTCATCCCATGGTACCGGATCACTAACATCCTTTCGAGTCAGTTTCAACAGAGGCTTTGCTTGCAAGGAAAAATTTGGGATCCACTGTCGACAATAGCCGACCATTCCCAAAAACATACAGACTTCTTTTTGTGTTTTCGGAGTTCCCATTTGCAGAATCGTCTCTATGCGATCTGGTGACACCCTTCGTTTTCCTTTCTCAATCCGGTGACCTAGGTACTGCACTTCAGACAAACAATACTGCAATTTGTTTGGAGACACTTTGTGTCCATTCTCTGCTAAATGATTCAGCAGCGCCACAGTATCAATCCTGCAAGCATCCTCAGTCTCTGAGGCGACCAAAAGGTCGTCTATATATTGCACTAAGACTGAGTCTTGGGGCATCACCAGTCCCTCAAGATTCTTTTTCAGACATTGATTAAAAATAGAGGGGCTTTCTGTATACCCCTGAGGAATTCTTTCCCATGTTAATACACGATCGTCCATCCTAAACGCAAATAAAAACTGGCTCTCTTCAAGCAATGGAATGGAGAAAAATGCATGACACAAATCTATTACTGTAAACCATTCTGCTTTGCATGGTATTTGGAATAGAATAACAGCTGGATTCGGTACCACAGGACAACATGGGATCACAATTTCATTAACCCGACGCAAATCTTGCACTATTCTGTACTTGCCACTTGGCTTCTGCAGTCCCATGATAGGTGAGTTGCAGGGACTTCCTCTTATCTCCTTAAGAATACCTTGGGCAATCATAGCCTCAATCCCAGGTCTTATTCCAGCCACGGTGTCTGAAGTCAATTTATATTGGGGCGTTCGTGGGAATTCAACATTTGGTTTGACCTGTATCCTAACAGGCTCAACCCCTCTCATTAAGCCTACATCCTCGCCGGTAAAATCCCACACTTTCGGATCAACTGAGTCTCTCAAGTCATGTGGCAATTCTGCTATTGTAAGTACCACAAACATCTCCACACATAGACTCATGTTAGCCATCTTAAAATCAGCATCGGCATCATGCGTTTGCAATTCCACTCCTCTCGGAGTGCACGATATAGTACAATTGAGCTTGCACAAAAGGTCTCGTCCCAAAAGACAGACCGGACTTGAATTGCACACTACGAATTGGTGTTTATCCCGAAATGGTCCTAATTCGTTTGTCAATGGATTGGTCATTTTCTGATTGCTCACCCCTACTACTTGAATCGATCGTCCCGAAAGAGTCAAATTTGGGACTACTTCTGTTCTCACCGTGGAGCGAGCAGCTCCAGTATATAATAAGAAGGTAACAGGATATCCATTCACGTCTGCATCCACAAACGGCCCACTCTGATCTACTTCTAGGATCGCATCTAAGGTGCATTCTTCGTGCACCCCCCTCTGGCACTCTCGTAAATCTTGATTTTGATCAAATCTATCTCGTATTTCAAAATAAGCATCTGCTGGTATAACTGATTTTGCATGGGTATCCTAGGAGGTTGAGGTACTTGCACTTGCGGCTCATATCCTCCTCCATACATAGACCTGGGTCTTGTCACAGTGTTGACAGTCTCGGACAGCTGTCCCGCACCTTCCATCGGTATCTGGTTTGCTGGATTCGATCTACACTCGCGCTTCCAATGCCCGATTTTGTAACAATAATGGCAGGCAGTGACCCTTTTCTGTTGGGCCACCCAGTCACTTGTACCTGATTCCATTCCTCTTCCTCTGCCCTGACCAGGTTGGGTCACCATCTGTTGCCACATACCTCTTCCACCTCCTTTGCCTCTGCCTTGCCCTCCTCCAAATCCCTGCATCGTATCAGCATTTCTCAACTGCACCAACATCAACTTATCCTTCAATTTCTTCTGTGCTGACTCCACTTGATCACTACAATATTTAGCATAACGCAGAATCTCGTCCACTGACTTATTCTGCCAACATATCAAGTGTTGCTGTATCATCAAACTGATATCAGATTTCAGCCCCAACACAAACTTCGAGACAAACTGTCCCATATCTTTTTGTTCAATTGTATCCAATCCACCATGCTGCTTAAAAGCCAACAACAATCGTTCGTAATAATCATGTACTGATTTCTTAGAGTCTTGAGTGGTGCGGTCAATCTTCAACCAATCAACCGTTTGAGGAGCTACCTTCGACTGCAACCACGTAATCACTTGCTCGTATTTTCTCATTACATCAGGTGAAGGACCATGAGTCACTGAATCTCTAGGTGGCTCCGCAGTGGGCCACTCAATGGCGATTTTACATGCCGCCCACAAATCTGCAGGTACTACTATATCAAACAAGGTGTTCAAATCAATCCACAATACTTTCGAAATCTTTACAAACCGATCTATTTGCTTGTACCACTCAGCAGGTTTTTCCCTCAGCCGAGGAAAATCATTCGTAAATGCTGCTAAATCACCCCTGCTCCATGGCACATGCACGTACCCTCCATTCTGTACCTCCCTGAGGGGGAAATTTCCTGTGGCTCCCGTCCCTCCACCCGGAGGCGGAGTATTCCCTATTCCAGTCTGAAAGCTTTTCTTTTTGGCCCATCTTTCTTTCCATTTAGCTAGTTCTCTCCATGTCCGTATCCCTATCACTAGTTCTCTAATTTGTGTTTTTAATCCAATTATTCACTTCTCTTCCAAATCCTTATCTGTGTAATTTAATCTACAGGAACCCTGTGTCAGCTTTGTTTTTGACAAATCAACCTCATACCTTTGGGCCAAAAGCAACAATGCATTATAAGCTCGCTTGGCCTTTCTTGTCATGTCCTTTGCTACGAACAATAGTTCGCTCGAGTCATATGTATCAATTCTGATCAGGGGCAGATTACCTTCAATCACCTCGTCTAGTTCTGCCTTTAAACGTACCACATCCAGCATTGGCACTTTTATTGCGCTTTTTAACTCTTTCTGTATTTCCTCTTTCTTTGTATCTTCCCTGTCACAGCTTTGAGTTCTCCTAGGAACTGCACCCTCTTCTCTTTCTGACGCTGCGCGTCTATCTCTTTCCCAGCTTTGACTTCTCCAATGATCACCTGCACAAACAACCTGTGGCCCAAACAGTACTCTAGGCACTTCTTGTCTCTTGTCTGCTTCTTCCCTCCGTATCATTGACTCTCTCACTGGTTGAGCCCACATTCTAAGGTCTGACCTAGAATTCGCTAGAGCTCCTGTCCGCACCCGTTCAGTCCCACTATCCACTCTTGATGGATCAGCTGTAGCCGGCAGTGGAGTACTAGATTCCACTGATATCCGACTGAAACATGTCCCACTCATTGCAAGGCTCCCTCCAGACATGGTCTCTTCCCCTTCACTCCTTTGCAGTTGACTCTCATCAGTTCTTTCTCTAGGAGTATATATCGGAACCACCGGCCCTATTGTGACTGGTACTGACAAAGCATCTGGTAACTGCATGTCTCCTGCAGGTTGTACTGGCTCAGAGTTGGAATGCCTTCTTCCTCCGGACCCTCCCGGAATGCGTACCATGGTAATGTTGCCTCTTACACCCGCTGGTTGTTCCTCTGCACCCAAGTGTCCCACTCCTACAAGCTCATCTGATGGGCGCACCCTCTCTATCTCTGATCTAGAGTCGCACGGTGGAGGACGGTCTGCTAGCAATCTATCGAGGAAGCTATCATCTATCACTGTCCTCCTCTGTCGTCTTGTTCCCTTCAGCCCCCTCCCTTAATGTACGGAACGGGTACAGGCGTTCTCCTTCTATGGTGTCTACTCTCCATCTTTTCAACTGGGCATCCCATCTAGCATCCTGATATGCCTTCATTGCTTTTCTCATTCTTACTCGTGAATTCTCTCTCTTTTTCGCTAGAGAAGCTCTCATCCATGCATCTAATGCCTCAAATTGTGTGGGTCTAGGGGGCGGTTTTAGTGCATTCATCACCCCCCTCAACTGGGTCAGTACTTCCATACGAAAAGACCCATAACGAGGGAAAGCCAATTCGCCCTCTTTCTCTGTAAGTTTATGCCAATTCTGAAGCCACACTATCGTATGAAGTCCTACATTTGTTGCCATGTAATGTGCCGGTGTCTCTTCTGGTGGCACTTCTTCTCCTATCCGAGTCACTACCCCTGTGTCGCCTCTACACAAATCTCGCAACACCCTAAAGCATCTCATTGTAAAATCGATCAATTGAAAGCCCAAAATACGCTGCTCCACTGCAAACGAACTTCCACCAATCCCAGCGCGGCGTTACACCAACCAACCTATCACTACGCGGCGCACCCTGACGTCACTTCTCACTCCTTGCAGCGGCTCACCCGCCTTTACAATTTCACCGCAAACTCGCTCACACACATTCGTACCACAAGTAACTGTATAACCAAAAGTTATTAAACCAAGTAACTGTTCCTACACAATTACAATAACTTACAGTCACATAAAACAAGTAATTGTCTGACACTGAAGATCGATAGAACACTCTCACAAGAACATTCAGCTGTTGTGACCCCCCACCTGCGTTGGTCACTCAATCACCATAGTCCACCCCGGTACCTGAGGCTTTCGACCGCGACCTCTTCCTCATTCACACAAAGGTCCCTAACACAAGTGGATCGTTGATAGCGCTTCACAACGCCCACATTTAATCAGACAATTACAATACAAAACTATCCCGGGATCCTGGACTTCTCTTGAGTCCGCTCACCAAAACTTCCTGCTCCGCACGTGTCCGGACCAGTAAACCAAAAACCACATTCACTCAACATACATCCTAACTCCGCAAGACATCACCCACTTACTCATCACCGCAATCTAACACCACAATTCCTTTCATACTCACGCCACCACTGTTTCCGCTGCACCATCAACGTCCGCCGGTCTCCGTTCTCCGCCGTCTTCCACTCTGTTTCAGGGCTCTTCAACCTTCAACCCTACTCCGAATTACTCCCCTCACCTTAGAGGTAAACCACTTTAAAGGTAAACCATCCTCTGCTACCATTTGATTATGCTAAATTGCACACCTGATGTTACCTACTAAATATAGCGTAAGCGATCGATCTTTTATTTACCTAAAGTGGTTGAGGGGAGGAAACAACTCAGATTAATAACAGCAACGCTGTCATGCCTGAAAAGACCACCAACTCCAAAGTGCAGTTTGAAGATTTATTATAAGGCCAAAAACAATTGGATGTAAATACATCTCAATAGCAAAGAATAAAGGTACAGAAAAATCAATACAGAGTCAAGTTTACGGATATAAGTAATTCGGCCCAAAAGACAAATGATTATAAATTCCAAAATCACAACACAACAAAGAATAGATGCGATATTCAGTTCTCGTGTCATTGAAAGAAATCAAAATCTCTCCCTACACTGCTCTAGATGAGGGCCCTTCCTGTCTCTCTTCTATCATTCCCCAAAGGTGTCAGCACGTGTCGACTTCCTAAGAAGTACTCACGTCAAATGGATCGTTTTAGCTTATGGCTATGGAGCTTGCTCTAAGATGCTCCTTCTTCTCCGTAAGCTTGCAGAAGTCTGGGCTCTCTGTCCCTGCGCATCATACAAAAAGATGGGATTCAACCCACATTGCGTCATTCATTTTAAAAGTTTCCATCGCACCTCTAAGCAGTAGCTTTTCTTTCATGAAACAAATTTAATTAATAGTATCTTCTTCCAGTGGCCTTGGCTTCCAGACAGACCAGATACGCAAGGCATCCTCCTTTCTCGCTTCCCAGCCATCTTCAAAGACATTCCGGGTTTCACCTTAACTCTGAAAATAATGATGTGTTTCTTTCACCTGCTGTAGGATGAGAACATTCTAACCTTGAACACAACAATCATTTAATTATTTATTTCTTGAGAGCAAGGAGAACTGAAACATTTGCTTTGGGCCCGTCTTTCAGGCAACTTAAACTAACCACAATTACGGTAAATAGAAATAATATCGTCCTGCACATTATGCATGAAGGAATCGTAATACATACAAAGTTCTACTTAAATGCGTTTACTAGTTTTCAACATTAAATGCTTCAAATACATGTTTTAATTAATCGTCAATCACTGCACACAATACGAATACATGAAAGTGCGTTTAAACCATGAGTATAGTGCACTCATACAAAATAGAGTGCTATCAGCGCTCTATCAATCGCAATTAATTCAGGGCACCAATCCTAAAAAAAGAAGTGGGGAGACTAACCTAGTTAGGCAGTATGTAAGTGACATCACAGCGTGTGACATCACGGCGCGTGACATCACGGCACATGACATCATGGCGCATGACATTACATGTGGCATCACAGGAATTGACATCAAAGAAAGTGGCATCACAAGCCACGACTTTAATATGTACGTGCGATATAAAGCGCTCTGACACTTTGCTTTGGGATGAGTAGCGCTATACAAGAAAAAATAGTGGTACTTAAATTATTTCAACGCCTCCTCAGGGTTAGTAAGCGCTATATAAATTACATTTATGTTGTGTAAACACTGGGAGAGACATTCTTACAGTGCATGCATATCTAGTAAACAGAGCCTGAACAAAGTGAAAAGCTGCCTCTCTTAAGTATGTGTGAAGTGCTAACCTTTGTTTCCCCTCTGCTGCATTTGCTTCTAGGTGTGAGGCTCCTGACTGCTCCCAGCCAGGAGACTCGAACAAAAGGAGGCCTGATGACCCCTCAAATTCGGCCTTTGTTATGGGCCCAGCAGGAGTCTAAAATAAGAAAGCCCCGTCCCAGCCTGCAAGTTGCTGCTTGTTGCAGATGGAAAGCAGACAACGTGCAGGCGATGCTGAAAGTGTCCTGGTGTTTGGAAATTACAGCAGGACGAGTTCAGGACAATATTTAGTGGGGGCCAATTCTTGGCAGGGTGGACGGCATTCACCCTGTGAAAATAGTGGGTGGACGCCGTCCACCTGCGTGTACCCCCTACTCGTGCCCTGCAATTAATATTCAGTCAGGCACAGAGGTTCAGTAACAAGGGCCGCTCATCTGCTTCTCGACTAACTGCCTAAATTGCGCTGTGCCAGGAACTGCTGATTCTCACGGTCTTTATTTTGTGTGCATTTTAGTGTGCATCATTGCCAATAAAGTTGTGATGTTGCATACTATAGTTCTGAGTATGCTTTGTGTCTGATGTCAGCAGTTTTCACTTGGTGGTGTCCCTTCTGTGGCAAAGACAGATGTCGGCATATCATTGCTCTGGGCCAGTTGAGCATCTGTGGATGCTTTGCTCTGTGCTTCGGTACCTGTCAGTGAGGGACAGGTGGAGCGCTGAGGAGTCCTGGAATCTGCCAGCAAAATCCAGAGAGCATGCTAAGATTGGAGTTCGGCAGTACGTTTCTTGTGTAGTGCTGTGCTGAAGAGAGACACATAAGCACTATCAGGAGGCACTGCAGCATACATAGAAGTCAGTTTTTGTGTGCTGGTTAACACCTACCTTGATACCTCCCTGCTAGAAAGGAACCTTGCCAACCCTGACCCAGCGGCGGCTGGCACAGGTAAGCGTGGTAGGGAGGTGGGGCGGGCGGGGGCGAGCAGGATGGGAGGGGAGTTGACAGACAATGGAGTAGGTATAACTAAATAAATAAATAATACCTATTCCGTCGTCTGTCGACTTCCTCCACTGCCGCGCCCTGCCCCGCTCACCGCACTTACCTGTGCCAGCCGCCGCTGCCCTGACCTATTAACAGAAGTGGCTTGTGCCTGTGTGTCTTATCAACATCCTACTCTCTCCTCCATACCCTTCTCAGGATCGAGGGCTGATTCAGTCTGGGTCAGTCCAGACAACTGCATTGACGTGGGGAGTACATTTTGACATCAGGAGAGATAGGTTGGGGGCCGAGGGGTCTAGACAGAAAGCGGTAAGAGGATGCAGCTTGGGGCAGTTGGTAACAGGTGTGAATCCGCACAAGACCATTGGTAGCAGCTGCCATGGACGGTTCAGCCCATGAAGCTAGCAAAGTTATCACTTGCACTTCTTCCTCCTTCCTGCTCACCCCTCTCCTCCTTACATTTGTGCTTTCACACATTTTCATCCCCCTTTATATTCCCCTCCTTCTAACGCCGCCTCCTCCCTGTCCCTGTACCTTTTCTCTGCGAAATGTCCCCTTCACACTCTATCCTCTCCTCCCATCTCTCTATAACACTCTATATTTTAAAAATGTTCTTGGGGGGGGACCCCCCCAGAGCACATTTTCTCAGTTGGGCTTCTTTGCTTTGCTCACTCGCGACATTACACTCATCCCCAACTTTTATGCCCACCACATTCAAAACTCACCAGCCGCCACTGCCTAGCTGTACCAAACAACAAAAGATGTAAGGGTGCAGAAGGTTTTAGAGTAGGAAACAGAGGCTTAAGATTCTGCCACTCCAAAGGCATGACACACAGGCCTTTAATTCAAAGAGAAGAAGAGGGAAAAGAACCAGCAACACAAGGAAAACAAGAAAATGGACTAACAGAAAAGCACCACCAACTGAAAGGCGAACAACTGCTGTGGAAAATCAAACAAGTGGCTACTAAACAAGAACTGCAAACCACAGATGAGAGGGTAATGCAGATGAGTATGCATGCTTTTTGCGGATCACTGACAGAATATCGGAAACAAAAGTATTGTGTGGACAGAATATCGTGTCAAACATATCGACAACCAAAATATTGAGAAGGTAAGTGGAAATAGGTAAGTATAGATCTACTATTCTTAACTCCATATCTACGTACCGTGAAGATATGTATATTGTCAAGGTACATTATGTGGAGTTATCAATAGTAAAACTTTGCTTACCTTCACAATATTTTTGTCTCAACACGATATTTTGTCCCATTATATTGATGTTTCCCATATTCTGTCTAAAAACCCTTTTGGCAGCTCAAAATTCCTACAGAAATCTTTCCTTTCATCCCTAATAAGTTGAGATCCTTGCTGGCAAACCCTGCAGTCGATTCATGCTTAGACTGTGTGATGCTTGCTACATAGAACTTCCAGTGAATGTGAAATTCATGCCGCAGTATATTCAGAACTTTGTGATTAGGGCTGGATTTATTTTCAGAAATCTGACTCAGTCTCTGACACTAGTAAGTCCCATCATCAGCTCTCTGTCGAGAGACGGATTAAGTTAAAAGATCTTTGCTATTGTTATAAAGTCTTCCATAGTAAGGGTCCTCTGTTCTTTCAAAGATTGTTCCCAAGATATATCTGTGTGAGGATTTTGAGATCAGAAAAACCTTGTTTGTTAAAAATAGTTCACCTTTTAAATGGATGGTCCCTCTTTGTGCAATACGCTTCCACTATCTCTGCATGAAAAGGAAAATCACTATGCTTTTACTTACTTATTCTGTTAGGAAGCTGGTAGTTCTATGGTGTTTTCCGGTTCAATTTTTTTTGTTGCTGTTTTATATAGCGCGAACTAGACCCGAAGGTATTAGAGTGCTTTAGATGAGCATCCAGTTAGGTTACACAAGGGCACATTCATTTTTGGTAGGCATGGGGAGATTAAGTGATTTGCCCAGAATCACAGGATGTTGAGCCAATGCCAAGACTCGAGCCTGGTTGCCAAGCTCCAAAGTTGTCAGCTCTGGCCCTTACGCCACATCCTCTTAGCACCATGACACAATGAGGAGTGCATTTTAGTGCGTTCTAGGTTTCGCCTGCAGAGCGCTTGCGCTGTGCTTGTTGAATGTATAGTTTTTAATATAAACTTAAAACGGAGTTACATCCTGCCCCCTCTCTTTCCTGGCTTTTTATTGGTTCCTGTGGCTTGCCACTTCCTTTTCCTCCATTTCTAGTGGCTGTAGCATATTTTCCTTCATTTACCAATGCTTGTTTCTAGTCTGCTTCTCTTATACGTTTCCTGTCGCGAAATACTGTTAACAACTGCTTAGGTGGAACTATTTTATATAAAGCTTTGCCTCTCTCTGCTTTTTCGTCTTGCAGCAGATTTATATAGCGCAACTTACCACTGGGAGAGATTAAGTGATTTGCCCAGAATCACAGGATGTTGCCCCACCAAGACTCAAACTGGGATCCCCAGCTCTCGAATCAGCAGCTCTGGCATGCACTCAGTGCATGCTCTGTAGTCCCTCTACGTCATCCTGCCCTCGCCCTGTTCTCATTGGAGTTATCCTTCCTTCTCTCTGCGGTGTCAGCCTCGCTCCCAACACTCCGTAGTCTCATCCTCTCCCTCTAGCTGTTTTCACCCAAAACCCCTGCCCTCCTCCTGCACCAAAAGTAGCTTTCCCCCACCGCTCCGCCCTATCCCGTCCCTATATTCAGTCACCAAACAGGGACGCACGACTTGGAGGCAAAGTAAACAGCTGTCGCAAATACCCCAGGATAAAACTGGCTAGTTTCCAGATTCTGTGCATGAGTAATTCATCCAGTCCGTGTTTTTTCTTTACATTAGGGTATTTGTAGTCCTGTTTTGTAAAATCAGTACCACAAGTACCGGCACACAAGGGAAAAACTTGGACTGGGCGCAGGCGCGCAACGCCCATAGGGCTCAAAGGGCTTCAGCACCCCCATCGTGTGTGTCAGCCCGGGCTGAGAAAGCTTCCCCACACACACACAAACAGTTCTTGAGCTGCTGTGGGCTGGCTGGTGTGGCGTCTTATCGCAGTCGCACCCGAGTATTTCACAGGTCTTTAAAAGAACATTTACTTGATAACGAGGCTTTGTTGTTTTTTCACCCGTTCCCGAGCCCCGGTATCTCCACTCTGCCTACTCCTTAAAGTTGCAAATTACTTTTGCTGCCACAGTGTGAGAATGCATTTCCTGAAAATAAACCTTAGGCTTTGTTTTTATTGCAGTTTTAAACAGCTCGAACTCCACCCGAAGGTATTGAGGCACTTTTGCATGAGCACCGGTTACATTATACAAGGACACAATTTGGCTCTACATTGCTGAAAGTATTAGGCCCCCCACAGAAATTTGGCTTTACATTGCTGGAAGTATTAGCCCCTCCCTCCCCCCGAAATGTGGCTCTAGTTGCGCCCCTGACTGGGAGCATTGTTCTAACTTGGAAGTGGGAACATGAGAGCACCCCATAGTTGGCCACAGTCACTCCTACTTCCACTGAGCAGACTGCAGGAGAGGGCATCTGCTGCACTCAAAGGACCCTCTGGTGGAGGCTCACCCTCAGCCGAGTGTGTCCCTAGTCCCATGCAGGTCACGCGGAGAAGCTGGCAATATTGGGCCTATCAAGGGGCACCAAGAGGAACTCAGTGCATCAGTGAGAGAGATTCACCCTTTAGTTTATACCCTTTCTTAGACCTGGCATCATTGGCGTGGGTTTCCCCTGTATTTTTTGCCTTGACCTCCTGTGTTTTTGCTGTGTGTTGGACTTCGTTTTTGCTGGTCTAGATGCTTTGGGTACTTTGTCATTGCTGTTCAGTCCCAAAGTGCAAGTGCTCCCTTTGTAAATTATTGTTATGGATTGGTGTTTCCATGATTGGCATATTTGATTTACTAGTCAGTCCCTAGTACAGTGCACTGTGTGTGCCCAGGGCCTGTAAATCAAATGCTGCTAGTATGCTGCAGCACGTATTGTGCCACCCACATAAGCAGCCTGTAAATGTAACTCAGGCCTGCCATTGCAGAGCCTGTGTGCAGTCCGGTACTGCCATGTCGAACTGGCAAGTGCACCCAATTGCCAGACCCTAACCTTCCCTTTTCTTACATGTTAGTCACTCCTAAGGTAAGCCCAAGGTACCCCTGTGGGCAGGGTGCAATGTATGTAAAAGGTAGGACATGCCCTGATGTGTGTGGCATGTCCTGATAGTGAATTACTGCCAATTTAGTTTTTCACTACTGCAAGGCTACCTGTTCCCATAGGATGGAATGGGGAGTTTGCTTATAACATCTTATAAACATAACTACCCCTGGGAACAAGGTACGAAAATAAAGTTTAGTATGCCTGAACTCAGAATGTTAAAATGCATCTTTTAGTGAGGGTTATTTTTACATTCTGTGTTTGAAAATACCACTTTTAGAAAGTAGGTATTTTCTTGCTTAGCCTTCCAGTGTGCCTCTGCTAGGATGTGGATTGACTGTCTGGGTTTGGAGTGTCCGGGGCTGAAGAGGTGCAGTGGCTCCAGAGAGTCTGATGGGTCAGGGCTGGGCTGAATAGACCTGGGCTGCATTTAGAGTAGGGGAGGAGATCTCCTTTCACCTGAATGGGCCGGTCTGCCTTCCACAATGCTGTCTCCACCTCCTGCCAGGAAGCTGCTCCAGTGAGGACAGAACTGGTTTTGGCTGGCCACAGATACTCTCTGCCACCAGAGAACAAATGATTTTACTGTATAAAAAGAGGGGCCCAGACCACAGGCTTTTAAATCACTTCTGGGAATCAAGAGGAACCTTTGCCAAGGAGAAGAGCTGGAGAAGCTGAGGAGGAATTCTGCCCCTGTGCTGCTTGCTGTCTGGGGTTGGCCTGCAGTGGCTACTTGCTGCCAAGGAAAGGAGAAGGACTTTGCTGTTTGCTGGGCCCCCTGCTTGATGAAGATCTCCAAGGGCTTGACTTAGAGCTTGCCTCCTGTTCTGAAGTCTCAGGGATACAAATACTTCATTTCTTCTGTCTTTCTGCATCTGGAACTGCTGTTTCAGCTGCCACAGAAGGAAATTGCAACACCGACGCCGGTGAGCGATGCCTTAACCTGCACCGAAGCCGTGGGCACCGCTCGTGAAGAGCACAACGCACTGCCCCGACTTGCACCGTAGGCCCGACGCCTGCTAACGCCGTGCCATGCTGCATCGACTCCGAAGCCGTCACTGAGGCCGCTTCCTGCACGGGAGCCGAGGACACGCTTGTGACGTCCACGACGCACCGTCCCGACTTGCACCTCAGCCCCGACTTCACCGACGCCGGTGCTTACTCAACACAGAGCCGATACTCGACGTGGGTGACTTCCGAATCCATCGACACCGCACCGTCGTAAGGAACCGCCGCCTCGCTGCCAGAGTGATGTCACCTCCCCGACACAGTGAGGAACCGACGTCTCACCTCCCCTGCATCGCAGTAAGGAACCGAGGCTTCACCTCCCCTGGGGTCGTAAGGAACCGACATCGCCCGGCGTCAACGAAGCATCACCTCCCCGACGCCATGCACTGTCTTTGCTTTCATCGTTTCCAAGGTACTGTTCTTTGGGGGGTCTGCTTGACTCCGCGCACTCCACGGTCAGCGCCGTACTTTGGGGTTTTTCATCTGTCACAACGTCGTAATAACTCCAGGTGGAGTTATTTGTTGCTACAAACTTTATTTGAGTGAATAACCTATTTTTAAGGATATCTTGATAACTGTATTGTGGATTTTTGTCGTTTTGGTCTTGTTTGGTTTAGATAAACATTACTTATTTTTCTAAACTGGTGTGGTGTCCATTTGTAGTGTTTTCACTGTATTAATGTATGTGTTCACAAATGCTTTACACACTGCCTCTGAGATAAGCCTGTCTGCTCATGCCAAGCTAACAAGGGGATGAGCAGGAGTTATTTTAGAAGTGTATCCCCCTTACCCTAACTAGAAGCAAGGGTCCCTATTTGGACAAAGGTACCTACCTCTGCCAACTAGAGACCCCCATTCCTAACACCCTTGCATAGACAATGCTCGTCCTGTTCACCCTGCCTATGCGGGCATGGATTTGTTTGGCTTTTCTGCCTGCCGACTGTGTCTCAGAAATTCTTAAGAGGCTAGAATGTGACATGTTAGCGCTGTATAAGGACCTAAGTAATCACTATTGAGTTGGGCAATAAACACCCATAAATCATGTGTTGAGTGTATGTGTGGCTTGCGCTACAGAAGTGGTCAACATTGTGGCTCTTGAGCGCTAGGTGTTGTCAGTCTCAGAGCAGGTGCTCGACTATTGTTTCCCTTTCCCAGTCCGTGTTGGCATGTCAGATCCTGGCCGTGCTTCCTGGATTTTAATCTGCTTCCTTTGCCTTGAAGGCTCTCCTAGGAGCCGAGGGTGCTAGCGATGATTTATGATTTTTAATCGGATTCGCATGTGGGTCCATGAGTGGCGGCGCTACAAACAGATGCGCATAAAGACACTCCTGCAGATGAGTGTCGGGCTTCACCTCGGCGAACATTGTGTATAGTCTGATTCTTTCAAAACCCTGCTTTATTTGTTCCTTAGCACTTCTGAGAAGAAAGATTCATTGCATTTGAGAAATGAAGGTCTGTGCAAAACACGCTTCTATTTAAGAGACACTCTTCCTGTTTATCGCTATGTAATGCCTATTAACATCGTTGACTTCTGTGGCATGTAGAATTTTTGGTATTAATATAATCATCTTGTTAAAACTGTAGTACATGGAAAGGTAAACACGTTGATCACATCTCCTGCTAAGCTTTCAAATACAATTTACCCTAATTGTTACACTTTAGAGTGATCTAAAGGTGGCGTTACTGCCTTTTAAAATATGCCCCAGCCGTCGCCTGATTTGTACAGTTTGGTCGGGGATATCCAATTGAATTGTTTTACAGTCCAGCTGAGCCCCTATCTGTGCATGGGAAGAAGAAAAGATTCATGTTTAAATATGGAGTCGATGAAGAATGTTTGATATGAAGAAAGTTACCTGGCTGTAGTGTAAAAGCCATCCACTCAGCAATGTCCATGACACGCATCTGCATTCCTTGTGAATGTTTATTCCGCCCCATCATACTAAAGGTTCAATACATAAAATGTTCAAACTATTTCCTAGGGAGATGAAAAGTGCATATATTTCAAATCCATTCCCACCATTCTATCCCTACTCCAAACTTCCCTTTTAAAATACACTCCTATCATTCCATCCCTACTCCAAACTCTACTAAACACACATGAAATCAAGAGCTCAAACCTAACACTAACTTATATAGAAGAAAAAAAAATTGCACTAACCACTATTTTGGGTTTGGAGTGGTGTGATACTCTCAGGAAAAGCGCTTAGATGCTTACTCACTGCACTCTACACCACTCTACTCTACATCACTCACTCAACGCCACGCCACTCTACACTACTTCACTTTATGTCACTTCACTCTACGCCACTCCAGGCCACTCGACTCCACTCCACTCTATGCCACTCAACACCATGCCACGCCACTTCACTCTACTCCAATTCAAACGCTGCTGTACAATATGGCTAAAAGACATTGGCAAACCCAATACCTCTTTAATAGGCAAAACCTATTGGCTTTGCCAATGCTTGTTAAATATCCGCCCACTCACAAATGCAGGTTTTATGTTGCAGAGTTGGGACAGGAACTGAGCTCCCTCCAGGTAACTTGTATATGTTTTGTTTTCAGGGTGCTTAGCAGCTACAAGCACTCCTTAAGTAAACTCTTTACATTCCACACTGACCTAACAGGAGTCCCGACGCCCCTTTGTGGCCTTGTGCACATAAACATGTTGACATAACACAGAAGACATTACGGGGTGCATAGAGTTCCCCAACCGTTTTCCACCTTGGGATAGAGGGGATTCATTAAAGTTTTTTCTCACTCCTACACAATTTTATTGCAAAGATCAGACAGATGATGACGGTACACACTATTAGGCCGTGGTTATGGTGTTTCGCACAATAGGTGTACACCCCTACAATAGGTGGTAACAACAGTGAGCTGAGGCACTAAGGGCCATATTTACAAGCCCCTATCGCCTCCACAACATCACTTTTCTCTACGTTGTGGTGGCGATAGGGGCTTCGCCTTATTCACAAGGCAGTGTTAAGCACCTTAATGTGGCTTAACGCAGCCTTGTGAATAAGGCACCCTTTCACGCTATGCTTAGCGTGAAAGGGGCGGGCAGTGGGTGTTGTAGTGGGTGTTCCACCGCAACACCCTTTGATTTTGGCGCTGCCCCATATTTACAAGGGTGGCGTAAATATGGGGCAGCGCCATAGTTAAGACCAGGGAAACCCTGGTCTTGCCGTGGCGTAACGAGGAGAAATGCTTAATTTTTCTCCTCGTTTTTGCTGTTTCCATGTGTGCTGCGTTGTGCAGCACAAATAGAAACAGCAAAACACCATTGATTGTTTATGTGCAGGAAGGTGTCCCTTCATGCACAGAAACAATCATTAAAAGGAAATTACGTTTTGCAACTTCTATTTGTGCTGCATTAAGCAGCACACATAGAAGTTTCAGATTTCAGATTGTTTATGCGCATGAAGGGACACCTTCCTGCACATAAACAATCATTCCCCTCAACGCAGGCACCCTTGGACTATAGTCCAAGGGTGCCTGCGTTGACGCTAGGCAGCTAAATTAGCACCAGCGCTGGTGGAAAAGCAAGGCTGCACCGTATTCTTTGTAAATATGCCCCTAGGTCCTCTAGTGGAGAAGTGTGGCTCAATGGTTAGAGCGGCAGACCCTGATGCAGAGATCTGGCCCGGGACCAGGGTTCAATTCCCGCCTCGGCGGGTCTTGGGCTCAATTTCCTCGGACCTGATAATTCTCGCCTTGGTGCCTATTCTAATCATGGGTCCCACTCTGCAACTCTGGGCAATAGCTTGCTTAATCTCCACAACGGCCCCACCAGCGCTGGGATGCCTGGCTTCACCTTGGGGGTGCCCAGGAGTGGACATTTCACAGGGAAAAGACAGGAAGGGTTCCACAGCGGTATGCGTACAGCGCCAGGACACCCTAGGGTAACAGTGCGCTTTACAAGTACAAATTTCATTTCTCTGGGAATGGACGTCCCTCGGATAAGACCGTAGTGTGTCCAGCTGCCAGAATTCATTCGTCACAATGGTAGAAATGTAGTATCCCCATCTGTGGATAGGAGATGCGACCTGACAGGAGTGACCCTGATGGTGACGCATGCCACACAATGCGGCTAAGGGTTTGTCATCCTTTTAACCTAGAAATAGAGGTATAATGGAAAATCTAGCTCAGTCATACAAACACCCATGCCGGTATTACCTGGACGTGGTACTGTTGTTGTAACAGTGCGCAGAGGGAGAACTGCAGTGCATATCCTAAACCTAATCTCTTCTCATGTCCTACTGTGTATAGAAGATATTTGAGGGATAGCTCTGCTTGCTGAGGTTCATGCCTGTAACATCTGAGCAACATGAGGGCTCCTCCGTCACCTTCACTGTTATCCCTCTCTGCCGAGGGCCTGCTCTGTTGTGTTGGAGGGAGCAAAGCTCAGCAGCTGCTAGCTTCTGGCAAAGGTGTTATACAGGAATTATAAAGCTCTACTCACACCCATTGATTTTACCTCTAAAGTGTAGCACAAAGGGTAGCAAAAGAGGGCCCTCTGTAATAGGACTCTTGGTCAGAGGACACACAACCCTTGACTCGGAGCCTCACAGAATGCACATCTGTAGCCACACCTGTCATGCCTGTGCCCTGTTCTGTCATTCCCTGCAGCGCTCTAACAACCTGATCCCCTCTCTCCAATAATCCCTGCAGTTTCCTGTACCTTTCTATCTGCTCGACTGGGACCAAGTAGCATCTAAATAAGACATCACAATTCCTGCACCTCTACGGTGTTTTCGGGCTCTAGTCAACATAGTTTTTGCAACATATATCCCTCCAATAAGGAGGTGCCACACATATATGTGCACCAACTTGGCAAAAAAACACTATTGTGAATTTCTATATTGTTAAAAACAGATTTCCATAACATGAAAAACGTGATGAAATTCAACACTAGCAAAGTGGGCCAAGAAAACAGCACAAATGAAGGCTAAGAGGGACAGGATGAATGGAGGTGGGAGAGGGACACGGTTTTAGGTGGGTTGGGAATATTTCACTATATGAGTGAGAGGTAATGATTCTGGTAAAAGAAAATGGTCACAGAGCTGGAGACAAAAAGAGTTAGTCAAAGTAGGGGCGGCCAGAGAAGAGGAAGAAGGGGGATATAATAGTATTGATCGTTAAAAGTGAAGCGAGGAATCTGTTATCTTGGCAAAAAGGGACTCCAAGGATTTCTTCTACATGAAGAGCATTCATCAGGATGGATTTGGGGAGACAGGTTATTGGATAGATTTTCTCTAAAATAGGTTTGCTTAAGTATGTTTTTCCTTCAGAATCGCAAACAGCCAGAGAGGTCAACTACATTTTGTAGTGATGAAGTCAGCTGCCTAAAACTACTGTTAACTTTCAACACCACTGCTGGTGTATCACTTCCGTGTGTCCCCATAATAAGGTTTTCCATTGATCTTCGAGGAACATGGCTGACATTTATGATGCTGTCAGGAGTCACCCTTGTGTCTGGGATGGCAAGCCCAGGAGGGCATTCGGGACAGAGCCCGACCAGCCCGAGAAGGGAGGAGGAAATTGTCTGTCTGTCTGTCTGTCTGTCTGTCTGTCTGTCTGTCCGTCCGTCCGTCCGTCCGTCCGTCCGTCCGTCTGTCTATCTATCTATATAAAGCAGTGATATATATATATATATATATATCAAAAAAGATTTGGTGCACTCGCGGGGTATAAAGGCTTTAATCACCCGCAGACGCGTTTCAGGCTTCTGCATTCCTCAGTGCGGAAAGCCATGTTTAGTGAAGCACAGTGACAACCATTTAAACAGTCCTGCAGTCTAATTGGTGGATCTTCAGCCAATGAGAGGACTGCAACTTTTCAGAGGTCGGCAGTGGGGCGTCACCATTTTCAATACTGTTTGATGTTACGTGAGCCTCAATGCTCCACTCCATGGTTTAATCCGATGTTAAAGGTGAGTTGCTGTATCACTCCCACCACCTTGAAAAATACAGTCACTGTGCCTCGACATATCCCTCACCTGCCGCTGCGTGTTGTTTCGAGTTTCTGTGGGTATCCTACATATGGTGAGGTACCCTGGCTTTGGATAAGCCATGTAAAAACAACAGTTGATGGACAGAATGCAGAACAATGTCATACATTCACCCCAGTACAGAGATCTGGGCCTAAATCCATCGTTTTTTTGCTCACCATGCCATTCCAGCTTGAACCCAGCCATATGCAAATCAGTCTTGACCCTGTGCCTCATGGGAACAGTTCAGCCCGAACTGCCAAGCCAGGTCCTCCCTGGACTGGAAACAAGCATCCTAGGACCGGTTTCGGGGTATCATTGGATAAGCCATGACCTGCATGGGTCAACAGAGTCCGTCAGCGGCGGTTCTGGCAGCCCCTGAATCTTTTTTGAAGTCTGTGAAATAAGCGGGTTCCACCCTCGCTCTCTGGTTGCACCCGCCGTGAGTTCGGCGGCCCTAGGTGGAACGCTGGTTTGTGAATATATATATATATATATAAATATATATATATATATATATATATATATATATATATATATATATATATATATACACACACACATAGAGGGGAAGGCAGACACTTCCAAAAATGGCAATTTCTCTGAGGCTCCAGATGAGAAAGCTTCTTGCCATGAGTTCTGACGCACCTATGCAGAGTCCCAGGTCCTTGCCTCCTCCTCCTCCTCCTCCTCCTACTGGAAGAGTCTTCAAAGGGTTACCCAATGAGAGGAAGATGTGAGATCTAGGAGGGGCAGAGACAGCCATTGCTTCCTGCACATGTCTCTGCCCTTCCTGCCTCCTTCCGCCTGCTGTTCCCAGCTGCCCCCAGCTTGTTCCTTGTAGCCACAGACTACCCCATGTGGCCCAAGGCCTGGTCTATACAAGTCTTAACCTTCTTATTGTTCAGGTCAGAGATAGCTGCTGATTAAAGCTACCGCCAGAAACTTTGAGGGGCCTGTCTGCTCTCAAAGGTAGTGATCCACAGCTGCACTCTGTAACCTGGATGTGTAACAGTCAGGGCCCGGCAGCGGAACCAAAAGCAGCTCTGACAAAAATGCTCAAACCAGCCCCGCTCCCCTTCGTCTCTTCATGCAATCTCTCTTTACATCCATACATTCTCTCTCTCTCCTACTGTGCTCCCTTCTCACTCTCTGACAGCTTTCTCCCTATGTTCCCCTGCCTCCCGCTCTTTCTGTCTCTCTTGCAGCAATCCCTGTCTTCTGCAATTAACCTCCGGGAGCTCGGGAAAGAGACAGAGACACTAGGAGTGGCCCTGCAGCCCTGAGCCAGCTCCTGCCTACCAGGGAAATGCACAGTGGAATAAAAGGCCTGTCCGGTCCTAGCATCAGAGGACAGATGACAGAGCTGTAGAACCAGACTATTTTGTTTGTTGAGAGGTGCACTCCTTTTTTGTGATAATATTGTAGAAATTCTCCGAAATAATCAAAATAATCCAATGGTGCTGCACCGCTGCGAGTGCTGTCGGCACCGCTGCGAGTGCTGTCGGCACACGCTACTATTCAATGAAATCTACAAGAACACAGTCTTGGTTGCGGTGTGCACTGTTCACATCAATATGTATTGATTTTTATCACAGTATAAACCACAGTTTTGCTTCTTTTTGTATTCTGCAAACATTTATTTTGTGATCATCATATCATCAATTCATTATCCTTAGTACCATAATGCTAGTACTTAATACATATATTATACAGCAAAAAATATGATTCTTTTTCAAAATTTTCTTGTGATACAAAATGTAACATAAAACAAACATATGAATACATATCACTTTGTCAACAAGAACATTGTTTTCTATTCTTTAGTCATGCCCGATGCATTTCGGAACTGTGAGGTCCCTTCTTCGGGGGAAATATCTGAAACCCAATTAAAATTAACAGGTTTAAACCATTGTAATATACATGGAGTGTCATATCAAACCAACAACCCTTCATGCAACAACCCTTCATGCGCTTCATGCACTGCAGAACCCACAGCCATGATCACCTCTGCTGCCTGGTAGTTTAGAGAGGGCAGGGCATAGGCTGAGAGAAGCAAATGTCTGTGTGCATTTGAGACACTGAGTGTGAGGGAGTGAACATCTGTTAGTGAGAGTGTCCCTGGTTGTGGGACTCTGGTTGCCTGAGTCTGTATGTGTTTGTGTATTAGTATGGACGCAAGAATTCAAGAGGGAGGGGCTTGTGACATAACAGGGCCATCCAGTGCGCAGAAAAAATTCAGCATCGCTAAAAACCACAGACAATAGGCATTCTAGAATCTTCATTTGTTTGATGATGTCAGACGGGGTTTTGAGATCTATTGTGACTCCTTAAAGGGTTCTTGCGAGTTGTGTCAGTGGCATGTTGCTACTGTTTGTATCTGGATGTGCAGCGAGAGAGGCCCAGTCCCCAGGAGTGAGACCAGGAAGAGGAGTGTAATGAACGGATTTCCAGTCTTGAAGGTGAGTTTCATTAAGATTTATTGAATAAAGCAGGAGCCCCTCCGCCCGTAGTCCAACTCCATGAAAATCACCACCGCATCTACTGTGTAGCCGTGGAAACTGTAGTGATATGTCTTTAATAGATCTTAGAGTTAGGAATGTTCATGTTGATTCTGTATTCCAAATGTGTAATGTAGAATGATTACCGGCAGATGCGGTGTAGCTGTGGATGTGCTAACACCTACATGCCTGTGCTGTCCCGAGGTTGCCAATAAAGCTTTAAGGAATACCATTTACATTGAACGCGTATTCATTACAAATCTGGCGACGATGATTGGCTTGGCAACCTCGAAGAACTCACGCTAAATTTTAACTTTGAGTTATTCGCCTTCAAGAAGTCAAGGTCAGCCTGGCTGTTTGGAAAATTTGAAGCTACGTTTCACTGAAGACGTCCTACTTCCTTCAGGGTAAGCGGACGACCGTGGGATGGAAAGCCTTTACTTTCGTGAAAGGATTATGTGCGGAAATCCAACCCATCATCAAACGCTCTACTGCTGACGGTTGAGTGCTCTCGCGCGCGCTGTTTACCTTCAAAGACGGCGTTGCGGAGCCTCGAGCTGCTTCCTCTGCGAACTGCTGTTTTCTCACCGGAATTCTGCTTCGAGCATCACTAGGGTACGTGGTCTAGCGCCCTGACGTCACCGCACAGGTCATGACCCCGACATGACGCCATCTTTGAAATTGACCTCAACTCAATTTCAGCTTCTGTATTCACGGAACCTTGCCGGAAAAGTAAGCATCACTCGCATCTACAAGAGGAGTGCATCGGAAACGTTTTCTTTTACAAATCTCTCAACCGGTCTGTGAGTACGCTTTATATCTAGTATATTTAAAAAAAAAAATAATAATATTTAGAATGACCACCCCAGCAGCACCTTCTCATGGAGAAATAGTTTCACGTAGTGAATCTGCTTTACATCTTACTACCCCCAAGGAATTTCTTTCATCTCCAGGTGAACCTATCATTCAGTGGAATGAATGGAAGGAATATTTTTTAAACTACATTGCCAACCTTGAAGATTGTAGCGGGATTTATTCACCTGAAAGGAAAAAAAGACTCTTAATGTACTGTCTGGGTCCAGAAGGTCTTCGTGTTTTTGGACAGTTGCAGCAAAAAGAAAGATCCGGTGATATTGACGTGTTTAAATCTGCCTTATTGGATTTAGATGAACATTATTCACCCACAGTGTGCGTTGCTGTCATGCGCCACGCTTTCTTCCAAAGAAAACAGGAAAAACATGAATCCGTTGAGGATTATGTATCTGCCTTGCGTAAACTTTCTATCACATGTAAATTTGGTAATTTTAATGAGGAACTCATAAGAGACCAAATAGTTATGTATGCAAAGAATAAGGCCATCCAAGATAGATTGTGGGTAGAGGGTGATTCAAGCTTAAAAGAAATTATTACTATTGTTAAAAAGCGGAGTTATCAGAGCGTTGCGCAAAAGTTACATTATCATCTGATAAAAAGAAAGTAGCGACTCTGTTAACAAGAGTTCAGAAGGTTATAACAAACCTTCTCAGACATACAAAAAAAGGTTGATAAGAATGATATGAAAAAAAGATAATTCTTTTAAAAATAAGCAGCAGCATTATTCTTGTTACCGCTGTAGTAGCACTTCACATTCTGAGCAGTATTACAAGTGCCCAGCACGTTCTGCCAAATGTTTAGAATGCGAATTGATTGGTCATTTTGCCAAAGCCTGCAGGCGTAAAACATACAAGAATAATAAAAAAGTTGCACGTGTGAGAGAGAGTGATAGTGAGGAATCTTCCTCAGATGATAGCGACAATAATGTCAAAGTAAAGTGTGAAAAAAAAAAGAAAGTTGTCCTGAAAATCTCAGGTGAGATGGGCGACAGTAAACCTTTGTGTTGGGTTTCCTTTGGGGGTGTGTCCTTACAGGTCGCAGCAGATTCTGGCTCGCCTTATACAATCATTGCCGAGAATGTGTGGGCACACCATTTTTGTTCCACCATTGGAAACCATTTGGAATCACCGGATATCAATCCGGAAAGCTACACTGGTGAGAAAATTGACATCATTGGTTTCAGACAATTGGTTTTCAGATTCAAAGGCAGATCTGCCTTGTGCAAATTATATGTAGCCAAGGATGGACCATCCGTACTTGGATGGAAAGATCAACGCAAATTGAATATTATTTTGAATCCCAATAGTCCTGAACAAGTCTTAGTAGCCTGTGAATCTGAAGACACTAAGAAATGGGTGTTGGAAGAATTTCCTAATGTTTTCAACGGCAAAGTGGGAAAGTTAAAAGGTTTTTCCCATTATATTAAATTGAAACAAAGTGCTATCCCCAAAATTCACAAAACACGGAATATTCCATTTATTGTGCGAGACGAAGTAAAGTATGAATTGGATAAACTTTTAGGTTCACATATCATTGAACCTATAGAATCATCCGAATGGATATCTCCGTTGGTCGTCGCGAGACGTGCCAACGGCAAAGTTCGATTATGTGTGGACTTAAGAGGGTTGAACAACAGTATTATTGTTGATCAATTCCCGTTACCTCGCATTGATGAAATGTTATCTTTAACCAGGGATGCAAAGTGGTTTTCCACATTAGATTTGTCATCGGCGTATCACCAAATCATGTTAGATCCTGATTGCAAACACTTGACAGCTTTTTGTACTCCTTTTGGTTGTTTTCAATTCCGCCGAATGCCGTTTGGATTGGCATCAGCGGCAGCTGTGTTCCAAAGACTCATGACACAGTTATTTGGTAACATCCAAGATGTAGTATTTTTTCAGGATGATATATTAATCATGGGTAAATCAAAAAACACCATGATGACATTTTAAGGAAAGTTCTACAAGTGCTTGACAAAAAGGGTCTAACGGGCGAGATTAACAAATGAAAATTTGCAGAATCCAGTGTAACTTATTTGGGTCATGTGATATGTCGAGATGGCATTAAACCTAAAGTCAAACTCATTGAGGCAATATCCAAAGCTCCCCCACCATGTAACAAAGATGAACTTCGCTCATTTTTCGGTTTAGCGGAATATTATTCAAAGTTTGTGGAAAAGTTTACGGACAAAACACATGATATGCGTTCTCTACTTAAGAATAAGAGTAAATTTGAGTGGTCAGACGAATGTCAGTCTTCTTTTCTAAGTATTAAATCTGCTATTGTTAAAGCTCCCACACTAAAAGGATTTAACCCTTCTGCTTCTACTTTCATAACTACAGATGCCAGTGGGAAGGGTTTGGGTGCAGTTCTTACCCAAAGCAATGAGAAGGGGAGTGAGTTTGTCATAGCCTTTGCTTCTAGATCTTTATCTCCCACTGAGGAGAAATACTCGGTTATAGAAAGGGAGACCTTAGCGTGTGTGTGGGCTCTTGAGCACTTCAGGAAGTTCATTTGGGGAAGAGAATTCACTTTGAGAACGGATCATAAACCGTTGACCAAAGTATTAACAACAGAAGGATTATCAAGAGCCTCAGCCAGAATCGCCAGACTTTCCATGCGATTACAAGATTTTATTTACATTGTGCAGTACGTTCCTGGCAGAATGAATGTCACTGCTGATTTTCTAAGTAGAATGTCATTACCCCTTACTGAAATTGATTCCAGTCCTTGGAATGATGTATGCGTAGCTGGTATTTTTGTGGATGAAAAGTGTCAGGGATTGCAAGAAAAAGAATGGATTGAGGCTCAAGCGAAAGACACTAATTTAGAAAAAGTAATGGATTGTGTAGAACATGGTTGGGAAAGATGTAACAAACCTGACCTTGTTGGCGAACTCAAAGCATTTTGGGAAGTAAGAAATGAGCTAGGCATTGAAGGTATATTTTTAACAAGAGGAGAAAAATCATTCCACCTTCTGCTTTAAGGAACAAAATAATTACTCTTTGTCATGAAGGTCATCCAGGTATTGCCCGTACCAAACGGAGTATTAAGTCACTATATTGGTGGCCCAAAGTTGACATTGAAACAGAACGTTTTGTTAGATCTTGTGTGGAGTGTATGTCAGCTGATAAGTCTCAGAAAACCTTGAATCCTCCATTAAGTTCTTTAGCTTGTCCCGATTTACCGTGGGAAGATGTAGCTTTAGATATAATGGGGCCTATTTTATGGACTGATGGATCTCAAAGATATATCATCGTTTTAATGGATCTGTTTTCAAAATGGCTTGAACTTGAAATAGTTACTAAAATAGACACTTGTTCAGTTATCAAATTCCTTGAAAATATTTTCTTGAGAGAAGGTTTTCCAAAATCCTTACTTACGGACAATGGTGTTCAGTTTAAATCTTTAGAAATGAGAATGTTTATGGAATATGCGGGTATTGAGCAAAGGTTCACTGCACTATACCATCCTAGGGGAAATGCTGTTGTTGAGAGGATAAACAGAGTTATTAAAGGGATTTTACAACTAGCCATGAGGAATAAGAAAGATCTAAAAGTGGAATTAATGAAAATGGTGTGGAGTCATAGAGTCACTGTACATGATTCTATTGGTAATAGTCCTTTTGCCATTATGAGAGGCAGGGTTCCCCATTCCAAAGTAAATCCAGGTTGGATGAACAAAGGTTGTAAAATTGATTGGGACGTCAGTGACGCTAAAGAATGCATGATTAAATCCCAACAGAAGAACAAAATATATTTTGACAGTAAATATGGAGTCAAGGACGTCAAGATTCAGATAGGACAGTGGGTAAAAGTGAAATCCAGTAGAAAAGTTGTGAAGGGAGGAAATAGATATAGCGAACCAAAAAAAATTGTCAAAGTAAATAAAAACACCGTGCAACTAGAGGATGGATCTATTTACCATATGAGCAAATTAGCCATAGTAAAAACTTGTGATGTTAAGGAAAAAACTCAGGGTACTAAGGCTGACTCCCAAATTGACAAGTACTGGTGGATTACCATTGACCACGCGAACACTGTTAATGTACCTGTCCCTTATGAAGAAGTACCTGTATCCACAGACATTGAATCCAATCATACATTGGATTCATGTGAGGAAAGTACAATTTCCAACTTACCAGCAAACCAAAGTTCTTCTTCTTGCCATGACAAAGTTAGCGGTTTTGGCAGGAAAATTATTAAACCAAAAAAACTTGAAGATTATGTTTGTACCACTTATATTTGATTTTTTTATTGTTTTTTTTTCTCATTGTTTTGTTTTCTATATATTTGGAGAGGATAAGAGTGTTGTTGAAATAAAGAGGAGGGATGTGTAGTGATATGTCTTTAATAGATCTTAGAGTTAGGAATGTTCATGTTGATTCTGTATTCCAAATGTGTAATGTAGAATGATTACCGGCAGATGCGGTGTAGCTGTGGACGTGCTAACACCTACATGCCTGTGCTGTCCCGAGGTGGCCAATAAAGCTTTAAGGAATACCATTTACATTGAACGCGTATTCATTACAGAAACCATGGTGAAGGAACACGGCCGTGAGACTCGTGACAAAATACATGTTCAAAGAAAAACACCGCATGCGATCATGCTTGCGAAAGATACTTCATCCCTTGCATGATCATGCGCGTGTGGCATTCTACATCATCTTCCTTTTTATAATAGCAATAAAAAATGTAATGAACATAAAAATCTTTAAAACTAGCAGGCATTGAAACATCGCGCATGGATCTTGTTACAATTTGTCCATCTACATCAGTAGCATTAGAGGGCATGTCATTATCTCGAGGAAACACTTGACTAAAATCAGTACCAGACAAATCTGCCCGACTTTCACCAGAGAGGCATCCTGGCAGTAAGGACTGTGAACTGCTTGTAGGAGACATGTCTGGAGAAGTAACGTCATTTCCCAAATCAAACCAACTCCTGTCTTCACTCCTCTTGTGCTTACCAATGTGAAATGCTTGCTCCTGAGATATCTTGACCAGATTTCTTTTACACCACCACACCTTGCCATGTAAAAAGACTGCACCCTTTGCAACTTTTTCTATCCTGATTGGGTTTGAATATATAGATTCTCCCTTCTTGTCTTTGTGAGGGAGTTTAAGTAAAACCAAATTGTTCACTTGAAAATCAATACATCTTTGTGGTAAGTTATACTCTATTTGTTATTTCATTCAGTGTTTAACCATTTACATATTTCTTGTGATGTAACATAGAATTCTTCCTATGTCATTTGGAGCTCAGTGATGTGGGTGGAATTCTATGATGTAACTGTGATTGTTTAACTGGGGGAGAAGCGGTTGGAGTTTACTGGAGTAGGACATCTTTTACTCTTGCACCAGTGGGTCTGTAATTTGGCACTTAAAATAAAGAACCTTATTTTATATACTTCACGACTCCCTCGCTTCTTTACAATCTTGTAGCATGTGATGCATCATAATGTGACTTTTGTTTGATTTGCACCTCTTTCACTCTTTCTTTGACCAGCTCAGAAATAGTACCAAAGCAATGATTATCTCTAGGTAGGGTGTCCCTTAACCAATCTGTACAGAGTTGTGCTTTGGGATTTATCTTTCTCAATAAAATAAAAGGAGGTACACCTGTAGTAGAGTGTGGAGTAAGGTGATAGTTCCAAACTTTTTCTTTTAGGAAAACTTCAGCTTGAGCCCCAGTGGCAATTGCTGTTTGGACCCCTTCCTTCAAAAATGTATTCACCCTTTCAACCAGACCGTTTGATGTTGGGGAATACAATGCTACCTTGAGGTATTTAATATGGTGTTTGGCAACAAAATCTGTCATTTGTGTGGAAGCAAAGTGTGTACCATTATCTGTTACAAGCTCCCTTGGAGGACCTTCACAACTAAAAATAATGTCTAAAAATTAGATCACTGAGGCAATGTTTGCACTGGAAACAAACTCCCAAAAAATCAATTTTGATAAATAGTCAATTAAGACTATCAAAAATGTCTTATTGGGTGCCAATAAGTGAAATGGACCTGAGAAATCAAGTGCAACTTGGGACCATGGTTCTTCTGGCAAGGGTACTGTATGCAATGGTGTTTTATGAGTAAGCCAGTGTTTGTCAGATAATAAACATGTACTGTGGGATGATATCCATGCAGCAATTTGAGAATCCATTGAGGGTCACCAAAAATATTGTTTGAGATTTTTGGAGGTGACTCCCACCCCTGAGTGACCAGAGTGAGCTGCTTGGAAAAGTTTAGATCTGATTGACATTGGGGGAACGACCAAATCATTACGAAGCAGTAGACCATTCACTATGGGTAGTTCACTAGAGACTTGAGAAAAGGGTCTCATAGGAGAAGGAAGACACCTCTCTTTGGGCCACCTTTGAGTGATAAACTTCATGACTTGAGACAAATTGTTATCTTCTGCAGCAGCAGTAACCCACTCATCCCGAGAAATTAAGCAATGTGCATTCAAAATGTCATCTAAAGATGCCACCACTGACTCAATTTCCTTGTGTTCACAATCTGTACAATCATCTTGAATAGGCATTCTTGACAAGAAGTCAGCTCTGGTATTTCTGCTTCCTGGGATGAATTCTAATTTAAAATTGTATTCATGTAAACGAGACAACAATCTCACCAATCTAGAAGAGGCTTTTTCAGATCCATCACCATTGAGCAGATGAATAAGTGGTTTATAGGCAGTAAAGAGGGAAAACTTCATTCCCCAGAGATATGTTTTACATTTCTCAATGGCCCAAGAACAGGCCAAAGCCTCTCTTTCAATTGTACTGTACTGGGATTCTGCAAACTTTAAAGACCTAGAGGCTAAAGCCACAGTGTGTTCACTACTATCGTATGACTGTGAAAGTACAGCTCCTATGCCCGTCTGACTAGCATCCACAGTCACCAAACATCTTGCACCCGGCTTAAAGGCTGATAAAGCTGGGGCGTCAATGATGACATTTTTTACTGAAGTAAAAGCATGTTCAGCAACATCATCCCAAATGAACTCAACATTTAAAAAAAAAAAAGATTTCTAAGGGGTTGAACAATGATGGAGTATCCTTGAATAAATTTTGAATAATATTCACTCATCCCCAAGAAAGATCTGAGGGAATCTCTGTCTTTGGGAGGAGGAACATCTTGAATCGCCTTTACTAAAGAAAATTGTGGATGTATTCCTGCATCGGAAACGCAATGACCAAGATAATCCAGTTCTGTCTTACACTATTTACATTTGTCAGGTTTGAGAGTTATTCCCACCTTATTGAAGATTTCCAAAACATTTGTCAAAATAGACTTGTGCTCTTCTCTTGTTTTTGAAAAGATAAGAACATCATGAATTTCTGAAACACACTCGCTGCAGAAGCCAGGCCAAAGGGAAGTCTCAAAAATGTATAAGCCCCAAAGGGAGTGATAAATGTTGTGAGATCTTGGGAGTCTGCAGGAGGGGAATCTGATGATAGGCAGAACGAAGGTCCAAAAGCAAAAAAAATTTGGCTCCATTAATGTTTGAGAGAAGGTCACTAATCTTGGGCAAGGGATGACAGTCAATGAGGATATTCTTATTTAAAGTGCGCACGTCGGCACATAGCCTGATGGTATTATCCTTCTTCCGAACTATAGCAATGGGACTGACCCATTCAGATGAGTCAGTATGGGAGATTACCTTATCTCTAACCAGAGTGTTCGGCAAGGTTTTGAGATCAGCTTAACGGATAGGGGAACAGGTCTGAGTTTGTGGGAAACAGGCATAGCATCTTTTTCAACTTAATCCTATGTTCAAATTTATCAATTATACCTACCAATTTCTGCAAGGGTATCATGTTCAGAGTCATGTGTGGATGCTAAGTTAATATCACACACCCTGACAGGATTAGTTGAACCTGGAACCAACATTAGTCCCAATTTTGCTAAATCACGCCAGCCCAAAATTAATTTCCCTTTCTTTGCAACATAGATCTTGGTAAACGATTCTCTGCCCAAACATCTTACTTTCTCCAAGAAGAAGCCAACCATATCAATGTCCTTATTTCCATAAGCTTTTGGAAAGACATCAGGGGTATGTAAAGGTTTAGAAGTTGACCAAACTCCTTCATACAATGTGTCTGAAATTATCGTGATGGGAGCCCCTGAGTCTGCCATCATATCGAGCTTTATGTCACCAATGTACAGGTCAGAAATGGGACCCTTAATTGGAGTGGAATCAATTGTATCCACTTCAAGGGTGAGGACTACTTTAGAGAAATTATGTGGCAAAGAACATTCCTCAGAAACAGATGAAATATCAACAGAACCAACCCTGGTGACATTCCCCAAACTTCTGCACACCCCTGAAAAGTGACCCATCTTATGGCATTTGGTGCATTTTTTACCAATAGCAGGGCAAACAGGGTTATTACTCAAATGGGTTTTGGATCCCCACCTGAAACAAAATGTACTTTTTTTGTTCATAGTCTTATTAGTCTTAGATCTGTAAGATAAAGCATTAATGGATTCTGGCATTTGAACAGAGTTAATAGGTTGACAGTTTACATCAGAAGAAATACATTTGGTGGAAAAAATGGAGCGCTCAATGGCTTTCGCCATGTCAATTACTTCTGAAAGCGTTGGATCTCTATAAGAAAGTAGACGTTCTTGAATTTTCTTTGAGTTGCAACTGAAGACAAACTGTTCTCTAATAGAGATTTCAATAGATAAGCCAAAGTTGCATTTTGTTGCCAAGATCCTGAGCGCTAAAATATATTCTTCCACTGACTCATCCATTAACTGATTTCTTTTATTGAAGTTGAACCGTTCCAATAAAACACTAGGTTGTTCAGATAATTTGTTCTTTAGTCTAGTTACTGCTTCCAGGTATTCATTCCATCCTTCACCTTGTCCTACTGAAGATATTGAAGGAAGACTGTTAAAAACTTCTTGTCCCTCATGGCCAAGATTGCTATATAAAATGGCCATCTTCCTTTTTGCGTTGAATTTATCAGCATTAATGGCAACAAGATAGTTTTTGAATGAATTATGCCATTTGTCCCATGGCTCTGCAGGATTGCCTGGGTTCTGTAGAAACGGATGAATCTGCACAAACTGTTGAAGATTAGACATTTTTTTTAAATTAATTAATGTCTTTAGAATTCTGAAGATTTTTTAAACTAATATGTTTTAAAGAAAATGTGATGAAAGTTTGAATAATATTAATAAATCAGCAAAAACAACCTTCCCAAATCAAGATGTCTGCCAAAACTTGTAAAAAATGAAGAGGTTCCCAATCCAAGATGGCCGCCACCATTTAATTAAAGAAAATCCCTTCAATATGGCTGCTGCATCAGGATGACTCTGTGAATGACATTGGCCAATTCAAGATGGCCGCCATGTTGTTGTGAGCTTGTACGTGGGTTTAATCAAGCCAAAATGGTTGCCACATTATTATGCTGCAGAGCGTCTACTTGGCCACTTCAAGATGGCCGCCACGTGACGTCATGTGTGACGTGCACGTCTAACGAGATGATAAGTGAAAAGTGAGGAAAACTCATGAAATTCCTTGTGCGCCTTCCTTGTGTGCCGTGGTGGTCTCCGATGGTCGTAAAATGTAGTGAACTGCGACTCCAGCCGGAATTGTGGAGTTGAGGTTGAGGAATAAAGAATTTAAAATATGAGGGTTCGTGAATCTGAAAAGGTGCGGCGAGCTCCTGCTTGTTGCCGCTCGTCGCCAAATGTAATGAACGGATTTCCAGTCTTGAAGGAGAGTTTCATTAAGATTTATTGAATGAAGCAGGAGCCCCTCCGGCTGCGGTCCAACTCCATGAAAATCACCACCGCAACTACAGTGAAGCTGTGGAAACCATGGTGAAGAAACACGGCCGTGAGACTCGTGACAAAATATATGTTCAAAGAAAAACACAGCGCGCGATCATGCTTGCGAAAGATACATCATCACTCGCATGATCACGTGCGTGTGGCATTCTACAAGGAGGCCTCTTGGGGTGCGCATGTGACGGGGCTTATACGATTCGTCGGGTTGCCCTGGTTGGCTTGGCTGGTTGTCAGGTTGTTGCATAAAGTAGTTCTGGGGAAAGAGTGGTTTACCTGGTTAGCAGGGTCTGCCACTCAGGTGGATGCTTATGTCTGCTCAGATGGGGGTCTACTGAGAGGCTTTTCCTAAAAAATAGCTTTCAGTGACGGGTTGGCGATACGAAGCCTCCCAAGGAAGATAAAGGAAGGTGCAAGAGAGAGACTGGTACCATCATGCCTAAAAGCAGTGAGAGGAAAGAAAGACTGTGATAAAGAAGCAGGGAAAACCATCAATGGGAGAATACCTGATTTTGTCTTCCCTCTGTCACTTAGAGCAGACCACATCCACCATGGAGAAAAAAGTCTCTTCTATTGAAACCACCATAGTGTCAATGGACAAGGGACATAAAGCAACTAAAAAGGAGTTGAAAGGGGTCAAAGTTACTGTGATGTATCTTGAGATATCTGTAGTGGGACATTGTGGAATCAGTATGAGAGCTTTACTCCACAGGGGCCTTAAAATCAATACTACAATTGATAGAATAAGATGGAATCCCAGTTGGCCAGTTCCTGGCAAAAAGCTCCCTGACTGGGAACAATAGATTTAAGTATACTCAATTCAACTATAAATAGAACATTACCCGCAGGAGGCTTAATAAAATATATGGGCAAACAACCCTGCCATCTCCTAGGCGTAATGCCAGCTTTTTCCATATGATACTAGAAAGCCCCATAATGAATGAATATTTGGAAAAAGTGACCACAGCCTTTGAGGAAACACTAATAATACCAATTTTCACTCATCAAGACACTATATACTGGACCTAGTCAACCACCCTAAAGCAAAGAAGGCCAGAAGCAGATTTCTAGACTTAGATCTGCTACTGGCAAAAGTAGTCATATTCATGTCCTGGCATCCAGCATTAGCGACAGAAAGGCACAGAGAGGTAAAAAAAACTGAGCAACTAGTGAAAATATGCACAACCTGGAGAAATTAAAGGAGAGGTTCAGAACTGGTGGTTGGACTTTGTGGAACCCGGCAAAGGAGCTATATAAAATAGTAAGGAAGCTTTGCAAACCAGCTAGCATGTCCCAAACTTTGGCCCCCTCAGACGAATGCTGCGAAACGATCAGCAAGTTCTTCTCTGACAAAATTAGCAAAATGTATTCCTCATTTAGTACTAACACCCTGTTAGTCACAGCCAACTGGGAACTTCCAACCTCCCATCTAGAGGCATCAGCCTGTATGGGTAGTTTCTCCCCCTTCACAGAGGAAGAGGTCGCAAAAGCAATGGGGGAAGTTAAGTCAGGGTCCCCCCTTGATCCTTGCCCTCACTTTATTTTTGCTCGGATCACGTCCATAATATACCCATATGTCACTCAGCTACTCAATAAATCACTAGATACTGCAGTGTTCCCAGACACTTGGAAACAGGCTATAGTGACCCCCTTGTTGAAGAAAGCAGGAACAGATGTTCACAATCCAGCAAATTATCGGCCTATCTCTCAACTCCCGTATCTCTCTAAGGTCATGGAGAAGTTGGCCAACAGACAATTATCCAACTATCTTGAGTCTAACTAATTATTAGACTCCTATCAAACTGGATTTAGAGCTACCAACAGTACAGAGGCAACTCTCCTAGCTGTACTAGATAACATAAGATCTCTGATTGATCAAGGGAAAGCCGCTGCCCTGATCTTGCTGGACCTGTCGGCAGCGTTCGACACGGTCTCACACAACCTTCTGCTGGAGATTCTTTGTGAGAAAGGAATTCATGCCAAAGCTCTTCAGTGGCTCAGTTCTTTTTTAAGTAATAGAACACAAAGTGTACAAATGGGCGCGTTCTTATCTAAACCAAGAACCATCAGCTATGGTGTCCCACAGGGAGCATCCCTGAGCCCCACACTCTTTAATGCCTATGTGTCATCTTTGGCAAAAATCAGTAAGAAATGGGGTTTCAGCATCTGCTCCTATGCGGATGACACACAGCTGTTGATAGCCATTGAAGAAAGGTATGAGGACACTAGGTTAAAATTGAACAACTGCCTCTCGGAGATGGCAATCTGGATGGCAGAACACTGCCTTAAATTAAACGCAGAAAAATCTGAAATTCTGCTTTTTGGAGGAGCCAACCTAATCTGGGATGCTACTTGGTGGCCCCAGACACTGGGAGATGTCCCAGCACCCAAGCAATGTGCAAAGAATCTGGGCGTCCTTATTGATAATACTCTATCCATGCAGGACCATGTGCGGGTCTTATGTGGAAGAAGCTTCGCGATTTTGAAGCTCCTGAAAAGGCTTTCCTGGATCCCACTGGAATGCAGAAGAACAATCACGTAAGCTCTGCTTATTAGTAGGTTAGATTATGGAAATGCACTGTTTGTAGGCATGGCAGATTACCTCTTCACACGCCTGCAGGTGGTACAAAATGCTGCCGCCAAGCTGGTGTGCAACAAAAGCAGATTTAGCTCAGTGTCTGAGTGTACGAAACAGCTCCATTGGCTACCTATGCGCCAAGGAGCAAGATTTAAGCTGCTCAGTCACACACACAAGGCCCTGCACCAACGCGGGCCTTTAATCCTACAGAATAAAATTGAATTTTACGCACCTACGAGGTGCTTAAGGTCACGCTATCAAGCGCAAGCCAGGCAAGACGCATAAAGAAAGTAAAGGCAGGAGGTCGTACCTTCTCATATCTGGCGGCTAAGCATTGGAATGAATTACCACAAGATCTTCGCCTCACGGCTGACTACCTAGCATTCAGAAAGAAACTCAAAACTCATCTGTTCCCTAAGACTTAATACTGTACAATCCAACAACACCCAAATATCACCTCTACCATGAGTTCTGCTACCCAGTGCCGTGATATCCTAATGGATGAATGTTGCGCTCTATAAATAAATAAATAAACCCATAGGAGAGCTTTATGTCACAGGGGCTTTAAAATCAATATAACACTTGATAGAGTAAGATGGAATCCCAGTTGGCGATAGCCAATCAATGGAATTGAAGACTCAATCTAGCAGGTAGGTAGAAAAACACCACCCACACATCTGGAGGGTGTCCAAAGTCAATAGATGGGCTCAGTAAGTCCGCAGAGATATATGGCCAAGACATGATTGACATGACACAGTCCACAAAAAAAAAAAAAAACTATGCATATGAGAAGTGCCCAAATATACTACACTAAGAAACAGAGGAAACTTGTGACTTAATAACCCACATTATAATAATATCTGCACGACAAACCCAGACCTCATCATGTAAATAAACTCTGAGCATTATAAATATGTAAGCCGGATTCCCAACCCACATATGTTGCAATTAGTGCTTTTCTTTATAGTTTAACTATTTGAGTACAACAAAGTTCAGCTAAAAATAAATGAGAAACAAAGAGATTAGCAAAATAATTGCATATGTGCATAACAGAGCCGAGGAGAACATTGTATGTGAAAAATATTGCACTGTATAACAGTATGCCTGCAATGAGTGTAAAAACTTGAAAACTACTTAAGGTAAGCTATAAAAAAATTCTGTAGTGGTACCTAAAAGCCTGAGAAGTCCCCCTAGAATTTCAAAACCTCTGCAATTCCAACCATGGTGCACATGGAATGCTAACTCAAATTTCTAGACAACTCCCAGAGTGACTCTAACATCTAGATACCAGGGATCCCCTTCTAGACTGAGGAGGGGTATCTATGCATGCAGAGCTTGTTTGAAATGGAGGTTCCACCGCCGGACCCCCCTCACCCAAGGTCAAAGTAAGTAAGGCCTACAAACTATTGACTAGGAGGGCGATAGGGACAAGAAGCCCAGGGGTATGGTGTCAGCTAAATTGGGAAGTCAGCAAGCTTCTGAGAAAGTCCTGCAGGAAGAAGGCAGCGCCAAACTATCCTCTGCGGGGGGCGTGGCCAAGCCGCCGACCGTGATGGACGTGCGGAGTTGAAGCTCCGTTGGCATCCCCGGCAATCCGTGCCAATGGGGGCTTGAAAGGCTGCTACCCCTACCTATGTAAACAGCGATTGCCATCCCTATGCCTCCCGTGAGAGCTCCGGTGACAGCAGCGAGGGGGAACGGCAGCGAAGCTGGAGAGACCCGAGTGGAGAGAATGGGCCGACTCACGGCCAAGCCTGGACTGCACCGGAGATCAGCATCACCCGGGTGTGGTGAGAAAGAGAGCTGATCGTCTGGATGCCAGATGCCGAGCTCGAGCTGTAGCGGACTGCTTCGTCTGATGATCGGGCTCCACTGCTGCTGCCGGTGAGGTGGAGCGCCGATCTGTCTGGGCCCCGAGGGCTGGCTGGCCGAGGGTCTTGTGGTGGAGGTGAGCTGTGGGCGGCGGAGATGGCCCTATGCGGAGGCCTGCCGGGAGGCGCAATGCTGGAAACTGGGCTGCAGTGGAGGAGCAGAAAGAATGACTTCAATGAGCCAAGACCACGGGCGAGGTAAGGGCTTCTCGTGCTAATCCCCCGGGGGCCTTGCGGTGACAGGGACCGCAGGTGGGCTCAGCCAAGTGCATAGGCCCTCTGGTCCCCGTGGGATGCCCGCTGCCTACTCCCCAAGCTGCACCTCCCTTCCATCCTGATATAGACCCCCCACCTACCCGATTGGGAAGCCTAACCAGCAACAAGAAGCAGTAGAGAGTAGCCTGACCAACGCTATTGGATAAGCAGTGTCAGTAGGCACTTGGGGGAACCGAGGACCTTGGAGCCCACGCTAATGCTACAGGGGAGACGTTGTGATCTGTGGCCTGCCAAACCACCCCCCCGTGGTGGTGAAAGATCAGGGGCTCGGCTGAGTAACTGTCCCCCATTGTTGGAACTGAAGGATGCCCCCCCCTCCAGTGGGATCACACAGTAGAGGAGTGCAGTTACTTCTGCTGCCTGGGTGTGGACGGTGCCGAGCCGGGCGGTGAAGGGCTACTGTATGAAGGATCTGCAGCCAGCCTGGTTGCAACTGGGGCCCAAACCCACATGCAGTTGGATATGGCACATAGGGACCCTAAACAGCATAAACTGCCCTTCGATGCGGTAAAAGATAAAACTACATCAGCAAATAAAGATATGGCTGAGGATATGGTGCCAGGAGGGGGAGGAGAAGTATTACGGTTAGGTACAGATGCGTTAATAGTAGAGCTGCGCAATGGATTTAAAGCACTCGACGGGCGGTTTGATGTGCTAGATAAAAGACTGGACAAAATGTGGGAGCACATAGACAGCCATGAGGTCAGGCTCAACACCGCAGAAGGCAGAGTGTCGCATCTGTAGAACAAAGCAGCCCAAACAGCAAAGAGACTGGACAGACCGGTGAAGCAGATGAAAACAATTGCCATGAAGAATGAAGATTTAGAAGCGAGGAGTAGGAGAAATAACCTACGCATTCTGGGGGTGCCAGAATCTACAAACACTGGGTGCATGGACCAATTTGTAGAACGGTTATTGCCGGACATTTTTACACCGGGCGCATAGATTAATTTGTAGAACGGTTATTGGCAGACATTTTTGGTGAGAACTTCTTCACATCTACGTTTGTGGTGGAGTAGGCCCACCGGTCGCTTGGGCCGCGTCCTTACCCGGGTTGCCCCTCAGGCAAATAATCGCAAGGCTGTTGAATTTCAGAGATCAGAATACTGCCTTGAGACTGGCAAGGGAAAAAGGCCCACTGAGCTAGCAAGGTTCCGCACTGTTCATATTCCCAGACTTTACTATCCTTGTGCAAGAGGCTTGGTGTAAGTACGTGCGAGTGAAGGCTACACTTTGAAATCTTGGCCTACGCTATGGCATGCTGTATCCGGCCCGACTGCATGTGGATGTAAATGGAAAAGCGCGAATCTTTGAAAATCCCACGGAAGTGCAATCCTTCTGTAAAACCTACTACGAGAAGCATAAGAACCCCCAGCGGGGATCCCATGGGGGATCACAGCCAGACATCCACTCCAGTGCAAGCATGGACCTTTTCCCGTCTGGCTGATCGTCATCTGTATGAGATCACCTGCCGCAACCGCTGGAGCAAATAGCATAACATGCATAACATGCATAGGACTAATTTTAATTTTGAATGCAGTATAGGTTGAAATGTATTGGGATGCAGCTGTAGTTGCCTTGTTAAAGGTTTTCACCTACAGGACGTGGGGAGTTGACGTGGCGTTGCCACCCTCCAGTGATGTTCACTTTACAGATACTTGGTAGCCATTTGTGGCTATGGACAGTTCTACAGTTGATGTTTTTGATATCTGAGGGTTGTGCTTGGCGGACATCTGCTAAGTATGGGGGGGAGGGAGGGGGAATGGTAGGATGCTTTCTTTATGCGGGGAACTGTTATTAGACCCTCTCGGTAAACAACTACTTCAAATATTTTCCTACACGATGCAGCAGGTAATGTGTACATTCTATAACAATGCAGGCTGATCTCTGAACTCATGCAAACATCAAGTTCATGTCCTGGAACTTTAGGGGACTAAATAATTTGCGTAAATGCAGACAGGTGTTGCAATATGTGCATAGGCATTCCAGTGATATAGAATTTCTGCCCACGTGCCCGCCTACATTTGCCTCCACTTGGGGCACCTACCGTTACTTTTCCAACTACAGCTCTTACTCTCTGGGGGTATCCATACTAATACGCAAGTACCTGCCATTTCAACATTTGTCCATGACTGCAGACGCTGAGGGACACTACTGATGGTCAATGTATGCTCCCCAAATGTGGACAACCCTGAGTTTTACCAGCATCTACAAACACAGATAGATTTTGGTGGACACGGAACATACTTTATTAGGAGGTGACCTTAATATCCTTCTAGATCCAACGTTAGATAGCACAGCGACAGCCCCGCTTAATAAGCCCCATTCTCGCATAGTCCTGCAGG
Organism: Calotriton arnoldi; assembly: GCA_963921515.1. Classification (NCBI taxonomy): domain Eukaryota; kingdom Metazoa; phylum Chordata; class Amphibia; order Caudata; family Salamandridae; genus Calotriton; species Calotriton arnoldi. The sequence goes on from CAWUFW010001369.1 coordinate 2,777,661, forward strand.
ACATATGTGAGTCATATGCATTGCATGATGCGGGGCGTCAAATGCACCCCCAAGAACCAGCATATACACACCACTCGAGACAGTATAACACATGGACACGACTAGACTACTGGCTCCTATCACATACCATGATCTCATGGCTTCAAAATATCAAGCACCTCCCCTGTACACTTTCAGACCACTCTCCGGTGATCCTGACCATGCGAATTCCTGGGGTGGGAGGAGTCGAGCGGCAGTGGTGGTTTCCTGCAATGGCGCTACATGACACAGTATTTAAGGAAGAACTTCGGATGGCGATAATTGAGTACTTTGAGTTAATTGAGGGGTCAGTATCATTGCAGGCCATCCTTTGGTGCCTTTAAAAAAGCATACATGAGGGGGATACGCATCTCCAAAAGTTCGGGGATATTGAAAGACCTCCGACGGACCCTGTCCAGGGTGGAGACAAGTTACTATTGATAGACCGTGATCAGGCCACCAAAAAGGTTCCAGGCTTTCAGTCTAGATGAGCGACCTTCATGGATGAGTATCAGGAATCGGTGGAAGGAGAAGTTCACTTCTTGGGTAAATACGCGAAGAGGGGGAGAGACCAGGGCGCATGTTAACTCGGCTTCTACAGCCACCACGTGGTCAATCCTATATATCTGGATTGCGGGGTCCCAACGACGCATATTTTACAGACGCGATTGGAGTTCAGCAAGAGCTACTGCGGTATTACACTGACATGTACTCAACAAAGCAGACGAGGGACAGTAGTGGAATTACCAGCTATCTGGAGGAGGTGGCAGTGGTATAGCTCACGACTGCGCAACAACAATTCTTAAGTGAGCCCTTCACTATTGAGGAGCTCATGCAGGCTATAGATGCAATGGACGGCACCAAGGCTCCGGGCCTCGATGGGTTCACTGGACCCTTGTATAAGGCTTACAAGGACTTGCTGGCACCGCATCTCTTGTAGGTGTACACAGAGGCACTGTAGGAGGGAGCCCCCCCCCCACACTCCGGGAAGCAGTCATAATATTACTCCTAAAACCTGGAAAGGACCCAATGCACTGTGGCTTATATAGGCCGCTATCATTGCTAAACTTTGATACTAAAATACTGGCCAAGATGGTGGTGACTCGTCTTGCGCTACTAATGGCCAGATTATATCATCAGGACAGTCGGGATTTGTCCCGCATAGGTCCACCACACTGAATCTCCGGACATTCTTTGCAGTCCTTCACAGGATAGCACCGACAGGCCCGGCCGTGGCAGCGCTGCTGGATACCAAAAAGGCCTTTGACTCCTTAGAATGGCCGTTCCTACAAGCCGTGTTGCGGAAACTGGGTTTCCCGTGGGAGTCACATCCCTCATCACCTTACTGTATACCCAACCAACTGCACGCACAAGAGTTAATGGCACAATAACGGGACCGTTTCCTATTTCTCGCGGCACTAGGCAAGGCTGTCTGCTGTCGCCACTCCTTTTCATCATAGCGATGGACCCCCCTGGTGAGACATCTTCACGAAAATCACCTCCACCAGGGGTTGCAGTTTAAAATTGGCCCTTTACTAATAACGCTGTATGCGGACGATGTTATACTGTATGTCAGGTACCTTGCTAACAACCTGGCACGCTACTGAGCGAGATTGCGCACTTTGGGATGCTTTCGGGGCTAAGTATTAACTGGCAAAAGTCTGAGGTGTTCTCTCTCACGGAGGTAAGAGGCCGAACCTGTGAGGGGTTCCCACTGACATGGTGTGAGCCAGACACACGGTATTTGGGGATCACCCTGCATAGGAACAAAAAACAGATACTACGGCTCACTATGGGCCAGTAGTGGACAAACTGAGTACCAAAATAGATAGGTGGATTAAACTTCTGCTTTCTATGGCTGGCCGTATAGCCATTATCAAAATGCTGGTCCTAACACAGCTGCCCCTATTCCCCTAACAAACGCATTTTTTACTCAATTGCGTACACAATTGATGCATCTCATTTGGGGAGGGCGGCAGCCACATGTTGGCTGGAGCACCCTCGTTCTCCCGTATGAAAAGGGGGGGGTTTGGAGTCCCGAATACACAGCTATACTACTTGGTGGCACAATGTAGCTATGTGTGGCACTGGTATCATCCAGATGCACACATACCATACTCCAAGTCGGAGATAGACCTGATGACTTCAGTGCTGTTACAGGCTGCCACAAGACAGAACTGACATCCAAACTGTGTCACCACCTGCTGGGCCTGGAGGAGACTGCTACGGATGACAGGGGCACAGTACTGTACTCACCGGCACTTCCCTTAGTGGTTGCCAATCACAAAACAACGACTAGTAAAGCACACCCTTATGCTCTGCATACATTTGTGGACATCTTTCCTGGATGCCACATTTTCTCACGCACCGAAGAAGCCCATTTTGTAGGTTCCCCACACCTTGACTACTTTGCATTGGCTCGACTCCAGAATGCACTTAGGAGTAAAATACCGACATGCCGTATAGAGCCGAACAACATTACACCGCTCACGCTGCTCATTACGGATGGGGAGGGAGATAGGCTGGTCTCAAAACTGTATTGTATGAGTGGGGAACTAATGCCTACATGAGATACCAAGCTGAGAACTGCATGGAAGGTCGACTTGGGGCACCCACTCACAGACAAAAACACACTTGCTTGGTGTCCTGCAACCATCAACACAAACTGATTCACTACAAATTCCTACGTAGAATTTATATTACACCGGTAGCAGTGAATCACATAGATCCATCCCGCTCATCACAATGCCCTAAGTGTCAGACCCCCACTGCGGACTTTTTACATCTGACCTGGACCTGTAGTAAGATAGCAAACTACTGGAGACAAATATTCGCAGAACTAGAACGAATGATGCAGCTACAGATCAAACCATCCCCTCTTCTGGCATTGCTAGGATACGTCGCTGATATCCCCAAGGCGGCACATAGGTTTGTTGCGATAGCCTTGCTCCTCGTGAAGAGAGAACTAGCCATACACTGGGGATGCAAATGCCCTCCAACAGTGGGATGATGGATTAACAGTATAATGTATTGCGATACTAATAGCGAACTTTATGCTATGATGCAGCACCCCACATCTAGACCTAAAGATATCTGGCAATCCCTAAGGGATTATTTATGAATAGCAAACCCCGAAGAGGGATCCCAGTGATGCTACATGACATTGGTCCTACATGACTTGGCGGAGATCCCGCTGTTGCGGGTTATTGGTAACACAGATTAGTCAAACTCATCACTGTGTTGGGTCAATGCCAAACTGCTACAGTTGACCAATGGGTGTGTTTTGCTTTAACTGATGTGACTTGTGGAAAGGTTGTGGAGATCATATCCCTCCCTTGAACATCTCTACCATTTGAGATCCCTGAGAAGCATATACAATAAACGCATCAGATGCTCGAAGGCCACCTTTTTCAGAACTCAACTAGAGCAAGCAAAAAACAGTCCAAAAAACTGTTCGAACTCATCAAGTCCCAAGCTAACAGTCATCCTAATCTCTCGTCACTGGGTCGAGGGACATTGCCGAACTGTGAAGAATTCGCTGATTTCTTCACGGATAAAACTATTAAGATTGAAACTGAATTACGCTCTGCCCTTGATCACCTGGCGATCAGTCCACTGAACACCCTCCGTCCCCCAGGGTTGGATATCACTGACCCTGCGCATCCCTACCTCCCCAAAAACAATGCATCCTGGAGTCTGTTCCAAACCTTGGATGAATGCACTATACGCAAAATGCTGTCGACTTTGAAACCTTCCAATCACTACAATGACCCTCTGCCATCTAACCTTTTCCCGGAAGTTAGATCCTCCTTACTAACACTTTGGACTACGATCGTCAATGCATCACTTCGACAAGGTACTATTCCGGATTGCCTAAAATCGGGTCAAGTTACCCCGATTCTAAAGAAACCATCTGATGATCCCACGGACCTTCATAACTTTTGCCCAAACTCTAACATCTCCACCTTGGCAAAGCTCCTGGAGAAATGTGTGCTCGCCCAACTCTGTAACCACATCGACCATTTCCAACTCCTGGACCAATGCCAATCTGGTTTCCGCCCGGGCCATAGTACAGAGTCTGCGCTAACGCACATTGTCGATGATGCGCTAAGAATGTTGGACAATAATGAGTCGTGCTTATTGATCCTTCTTGACCTCTCGTCAGCATTCGATACTGTCAAACACGATAAGCTAATTGACCTCCTGGAACACAGGATGGGGCTGTCTGGGCCTGTACTAAACTGGTTCTCTTCGTTCCTTCATAACAGATCCCAAAGCATCAAGGTGAACCAAACCCTGTCCATCCTGCACGGTCACTCTGGGGGTTCCCCAGGTTCAGCGCTTTCTCCCACGCTCTTTAACCTGTTCATGGAGCCTCTGACAGAAATTCTGAAATCATCCAGCATTCACTATCACATGTATGCGGATGATACCCAACTATACCTGAAGATCGCCTCCCCCGAGGACATACAGTCCCTCAACTCAGTCCTGCGGGAAACACAAAGCTGGCTGACATGTAACCACCTGAAGCTAAATGCTCTAAAAACGGAATTCCTCCTAATCTCACCCCTCAAACAATCTCAGGTCATGGAACAATGGTTGAATCAGCTTACTGCTCTTAACTGCAGACCTCACCTCGTGGATTCGGCAACCTCTCTGGGTATTATATTAGACAAAAGTCTGAACATGCAGAAGCACATCAGTTCCCTCACCAAAGGAGCGAACTTCCAACTCAGCATTCTAAGGAAACTCAAACCCTATCTCCCTGCTCATGATCTAAAGGTTGCAGTGCAAGCATTAGTGATCTCAAAGCTGGACTATGGTAGCGCAACGCTTTGTGGCTTGCCCGGAGTGAAGACGGCTCCTCTTAGGGTTGCCCTCAATTCTGCTGCTAGGCTCATAACTGGCACTAAAAAATACAACCATATTTCGCCTGACTTGCTGGCCCTGAATTGGCTTCCATATGAAGCTCGGATACAGTTAAAAATTGCTTGCATGGCACACAAAGCCATCCACTTCAAGACCCCGCTTTACCTCGCTCAGAAACTGGAGCTCTCATGTGGTTTGAGAGCCTCCAGAAGCGCCAGCACCCTATTGCTCAAACCACAAAAATTCAAGAAAAAAAAGACCTACAATCGCGCCTTCTCAGGTATGGCTCAGAGGATCTAGAACTCCCTTCCCCCTGAAGTCAGGGTGAACCCTTCCACTGTCCTCTTCAAAAAAGATGTCAAAGGGCTCTTGATGAAGAAATGTCTGCCTCAGTCTGGCTTCTCCATTTGACACTGGGGCCATAGCAGTTGATTTGTGGCCCAGCTGCCTGGCGCACGAGAATGTCGGACATTATAAGACTGTGAATTTTTCGCTTTGTTGATTCTGTTTTGTTTGCTTGTACCCTTCTTGATGCATAATCTGTAAAGCGCTCTGATACCCTCGGTGGTCATGTTCGCGCTATATAAAACTTTCTAAAAAAATAAAAAATTCCAGACACACTGATGGGTATGCTGTTTGTATTGATTTTCTCTCAATGCTATAGCTGTAAATGTACAAGGGGAAATGTGTGATTATAGGACTATGAAACACCAAGAGTACTAAATAATAAAATAAAGTTAAAAAAAAACTTTTTTTAAAACTACCCTTTGTGGGTGGTGGAACAATGTTGTCTTTCCCTGATTACAGCCAAGGGGCGATAAGAGGGAAGCAGAAGCTGCAAGAAGTTAAATAAAACAGAGCTGATAGCCATGGGTTGGAGACCTTATTGTGACACAACATCACAGTGCCACAGCAATTGGCAAGGAAGAATGCATTTAAGTGGAAAACTGAGGTAGAGAAGATGCCTTGGGCGTATCGTATCACTCCCATTTTATCGGTATATAGCCCATGTTCCATTATGCATGGGAGGACTCCTTTCACTATGGATAATCAGAGGTGGAAGAAGAGGAGTAAGGTATTTGAACGGTTATCTGATGTTGTGAAAAGTAATATTCTTAAGTCACAGTAAAGTATCGTAGGAAGTGAGGAAGGGCGTGAAGGAATGACTGTGTTCAGGTTAAGAAACCTGGTAAGTTTTGCGAGTAGGATAAAATGGGTTTCTGATCCCTTAGACGTTGTAGAGGTTTGCACCAATGCATCTAAGTTAAGTGATGGGAGAGTATTGGCATTTAAGTAGACTGGAGATTTGTAAGGTTGAATTGAAAGCTTTGGGAAGAGAAGCAGTAGAAATGGAAGGCAATACCAAGAACAAGTTTACGTAGTTGATGGATGAGGATAATGTCCGGATGTGTGGGGATCATGGTGTTGTTTGAAATTTAAGTTCTTCCTCTGGGACAGTAGTATCGGTGGTGAAGGGGCACGCAAGAGCAACTTTTGGAGCGTTCTCGTATGGCCTTCACAGTTGGATGATTGTGTTACTATGTAAAGAATCTCTTCTGTTATTCCTTGTAAAGTAAACCTAAATTTTTTTGTATGTATATTATGTAGTGTGTGGGTAAGTTTCGTTTCCATATTTTAGAGAGTTATGTTATAAAATAACTTTAGTTAATATTTGATTATATGGTAAGGAGGAGATCTGTTATGTTGTGTAGTTCTTACCTGAAGCTAGGCTTGTGCTCCGCATTATTGTTCTGTGTCACTGGTGACTTTATATTCCTGTTTAGAATGCTTTATTAAAAACTGCGATCAGTTGTGGTTGACTTCACTGATGTGGGGCAGCTCAGCACCGGGGCTGTGAATAAACTTACCTTCAACATCCTTCGGCTGTCTTTGTCTTTACTGGCACCCCACCAAGTTGAGAGTGAAGGTAAAGGGGAAACTTAAGGACCCATATTTACTGACATTTTCAACATTCGCTCGCACAACACAAAACACAGTGTTAATGTACTAAGGGGCATATTCACAAGAACATGCGATAATCATCGCCAAAATAGGTTAACGCAACTTCCCATATCGCCGTCCATCGCGGGAAAATAACTCTGTGTTAACGTCCCATTCTCAACACGGCGGTAACATGCAATAGTGTCCCGATAACGCGTCAAATGTCCGTGATACAACCACCGCGACGGCGATAAAAAAGGAAACCCGATCGTGAAAAAAGTTGCGATGGGCCCAACCGCAATAGACAAATCGGCGACAAGCAGCACCAGGCTTGCAATTCCCATGTCAGGTGGGAAAAATCACCATAAAAGCAGCAAAAAAAAACCATAACAACTGCAAAGCACAATGGAGGTAGCCGGAGCAAGTACAGAGGACAACCCAAACCCCACAAGCCCCACGGAGGACCAGCCTGGGACCTCGGGGTCAGGTAAGGGCAAGGAGAAGAAGAAGAGGAAGACGCGGTTCAGTCCGCAGGAAAACAGGATCCTGATTACGGAGGTGATAGAACACCATCAACACTGTTCGTCACCTCCACTGTGTCATTGGCAACAAAAAATGGAATATGGCAGTCTATCCTGGACAAGGTGAATGCAGTCGGAGTGCTGAGGAGGACAATGGAAGAGCTCAAGAGGGGCTGGAATGATGTGAAGCGCAAAACCAAGCTGAAACTTGCAAACAACCGCAAAGCAGCAATGCAGACTTGGGGTGGGAGTCCTGTGCCACAGGAGGAGCTGGATGAGATGGAGGAAATGGTGTCCACAGTCATCAGTGTGGAGACGGTGGCAGGAGTCGGGGGACTGGACACTGATCAACATGACCTGACACAACAGCAACAGGGCGAGTAACAACCAGGGACTGGGGGGACGGGGGAGATGAGCACAATGGCGCACATGCACAATTAAGTATAGCACACTGCACATCCATAATGACTCTGGATCATGTCACTGATCTCCTTGCCACACTGCAGCACACATAGAAACAGCAAGTAGGCCCCCGTCCACAATGTGCCCAGAGGGGGCCCTCCCCACACATCACTAATCTCACAACAAACCCACGCACATGTGCTGAACCCAGCAAAGCTGCGGATCCGTGAGCCCCACTGACAATGCAAGTGACACTGCATGACGATGAGCATGTCTGCAGGCCACTCATCATGACATGTTGCACGCCACGACACAGAGGTGGCTGAGTGTGGTCCACATCCGGAAAGGAGCAGGACACACACCGACACATCCACGTGCACAAACAACCCCTGACGGCAACAAGACATCTGCGGACAAACCATGCCCAAGAGTCCCAACTCCCACCAAGAGCCCAATTTACCCAAAGTATGCAACATCTCAGCACTGCATGAGCACAGAAGTCAAAGGCACACTGCCTGAAAGGGAGAAGGCCAAGCAAAGTCTGAGCTGCAGGGGCAACTCTCCCACAATGCAGCACACACACAACACACAGAGCACATCAACATTGACAACAATGTGGTACAAACTGCAACACATTCAGAACAAAACAGAGGACACAACTGCTGCCTCTTGTGTGTAGAAACTGGCCAATCACATTTGGCATAGCAGGAAACTGTGACATGATAATGGACAAGTACAACCCCACATCCCTGATGGTGCACAAATGTCCACTGTCCCGCTTCACATAGGCAGCTCCTCCTAAACAGTCACAATGTACATTGTCATGCAGTCTGTTTGGAAACTTGGCCAATGCGTGAAAATACATGGAACACACTGTTAAACTGCATCTCCCCTTTACATTGCAGAGGGAGGATCATCACCTCCTGCAGAGCAGACCGAACACCTCCTCACTGATGACGAGGAGGACCTCCCCACCTTCGACACCGACGCCCTCCAAGAGCTCATGGACAGCTTCCGCACTCCACCCCCAGGAGCAGATCAGCCCAGCTGCATCGAGGAGAGCCCACCCCCTGCACAGACCACACAGCAGGAAGCACCCACCACCCCGGCTGTCTCCCAGGATCCCCACGACCAACACCTGGCATTTCAATGCCGTGTGTTGGAGGGCCAGAAGGAGATGGCTGAGCAGGTGCGGTGGGGTTCGAACTCATGGCAGCCAAACTAGATGCCATCCATGGGTGTCTACGTCCCATCAGGGACCACATACAGTCACTAACGGACACCCACAGTCTACTCCATGATCTCCAACGAGCCATGGCTGACATCGCTGGAGTCATGACTCAGAGACAAGAACACCTGTCTAGTCAGAGTGGCTCCAGCGATCTCAGCCGGGAGTTGGGACACATGCGGAGGCTCATGGAGGACATGGTGCGGATGGAGGCGGAAAGGATGGCTGCCACGGCTGCACACCAGCGAGATGTAGCTGGGATCTTCCATGCCCTGCAGATCCCCATCATGGCATTGCTGCCACAAGGCCTGGCGCAGATGAATGCTGCTGCTCCTACACCATTCACATCTCCGCCCCCTGATGTGTCAGTGCCCCACAGTGCGGCAGACATTCCACCTCCGGCACCTGATGTGTCACTGCCACAAAGTGCGGCCGACAATCCACCTCCGGCCCCTGATGTGTCAGTGCCACACAGTGCTGCAGCCGAAACACCACCACCCACAGGTGAGGCACATCACACATCACACATCAGAGGACGATGATATGGATGAGACTGCCGTTGTGGTAATGAGGAAGCGGTAGCATTCATCTCCGCCATATGGCCGGTTTCAGCTTTGTTCTGCCCTCTGCATCATGCCCTGGAATAACACCTTCCACTGTCCCCCGATACACTCAGCGACACTCACCTTGGACCACGACATGGACTGCCATATTTTGTTTGGTTACCAATGACACAGCAATCACACTGCGGACTGAAGTCTTCCTCTTCCGATGAACTTGTCAATCCCTAAAGGACTCTGGCTGGCCCTCCATGGGGCAGCAACGTAAAGTGGGGTTTGCATGGCCCTGTACTGCTCCAGCTACAACACTCCACTGAATGTGAATAAAACATTCTAATCCACACAGATGTGTCGTGGCTATGAGCAATCAAGTATGAAAGTATGGATGAATGTAGGGACAGTGATTCCACAAAAAGGTACTCCCTGGGTAATGCTATCAATGCGCATGTATGGCCGTGACCCAGATAGGCAGTGAGACACACATTGTCATTCAAATCAACACTCATCACAGTTGAATACAAGTGAAGGTGCGTAGACTTTATTAGCATATGCGTGTCAGTACGGTGTCAGTACGGGCAAGATAAGTGCCACAACATGCAGACCAATGCAGCAGTATGTCAGGATGAGGAACGTTGCCAGGCGCCGCTGTCCACTCCGGGGGAGTGCCTCACCTTTCACAGGTGTGTGTTAACCCGCGTTGTTGTCCGGTCATGCATTCGGAGTCCAGGCGAATGCAGCCATGTCCACTGTTGTCGTGGGACATGTGACCAGTTATCCAAGATGCAACAAGGTGTTGGGACATGTGCAATGGGTTCCAATCTGTTGTGGCTGCAGGTACGTAGTTACTCGTCCATGAAAGCGATTGCAGCTCCCTAGGCTATCATTTCCAACATGAGCTCGTTGTCGACTTCATCAAACAGGACGGCGAGGCTATCCATTATCAGGTCCGGACAGATGTGCTGCGTCCACCCCCTTTCACCAATTAGCACTACAGCCCAATAGGGGAGCGGTTCAATGTGGTCACTGCACACGAGGAGTTGTGCAATCTCCCAGGTCCAGCTGCAGCATGTATGCCAAGTATCAAGGCATCCCATAAACGGGTCTCACGGTGACACTCCTGGTCATGGGCCAACAGGGGGTGCACACACATGTCAAAATCCAGTTCAGCTACCGTCCTGTTGGATAGGCAGACATTCATTGACCACTCGAATATGCACGATCGACAATGCAACACAGGCTGAATGCAGGTGACGTTGGCAAGGCGGAAGCTTAGCCGGTAACTGATCTGCAGCACTGCCAATGGCAGTGCCCCCAGTAAACGCAGCATACGTGCAAGGTACAGTTCCACCTGACAGGGGTTGTGCATGTGTCCGGGATGTTCTGCCATTGCGTTAGTGGCTCTGGTTGAAGCGGCACTGTTCTGACCTGCACCAGTTCTGTGGATGAAATGCCACAGCTCGGATCAATGAGTTGTTTTAGTGTGGAACGGTTGTACGCCTGGGATGGTGTGGGAGTATGTGTGATGGCCATTCCATGCAAGATAACTCCGAGCAAGGACTTCTGTGTGTGGGGTGTGTATACGTTGGTCTTTCGTCGGGCTGTGCGTAGTGTGGGAGTCGTCATCAGCTGCTCTAGTATCTGTCAGGGAGTGCCGGGCATATGCAATTCCGAGGTCGGAGGTGCAGATGTGCTTCCGCCTGATAATCCAGACAAAGGAGCTTTCATCCCTAATGTTGGTTTCTCATCTGCTTGCAGTCAGGAAATGTGAAGTGGCTTGTTGGGGGTGGGGTGCGATGTGTGCGACTTTGGGATTCAAGTTTGGCATGTCTTGCATGTGGCAAATGAGCGGCATCACTGTGTGTTACGTTGCCTCACAGCTGCTCCTCCCTCCCCCCGAGCCAATTTACCTGTGCGGTTGCATCACTTGCACTCCTACGGTACACCATTGTCATGCCTGTCTGTGCATGTCCACAAGCCTGACGACGACACTGTGATGTTGGCAGTTGGAGGTGGGCGGCCACGTGAGTGTAGGCCTGTGGGAAGGATAGGGCGGACACAGATGTAGAGTTCATGCCTGGTTGAACTCGCGCTGCGATTAAGGCTAGGCATTTGGCTCATGCTGCGTCAATACAGATACTCACACACTTGGCATGTATGAGCCAAGACCCCGAGCGGTCTTGCGCTCCTTCATTTCTCCGTTCGTGCGAGCCCGCCCTCCGGGTGCATGCTACATTGCAACATTGTCGATTGCGGGCTGGGTGGCGCCGACACTACAACAGTGACACACTCATTAGTTACTTCCTTGTCCAGGCCAGAACTGAACCATGCCCAGAGCCCCGGGCAAATCCTTCACACCCCTACGCTGGCTTGGCGAACGCCGGTCCAGCCCACTCCGCTTACGCTTACAGGGGGGGATGACAAAGCTACCTGTCCAAGGTCTTACCCACTGCCTGAGGTGACATGGTTGCGTCCGCTGTCCACAGCACAATGTAATGTGGTAGGGCCCGGGGCCATCATGCATACATAATGACCACACGGACACACTTAGGTAGATAGTGGAACTGGCTACGGGCACGGGCGTCCAGCCCCTTTTTATTACCAGGGTCACATCTCCAGTGACGCCTGTGCTGGATGGGTTTGGGGTGAGTGTAAGCCAGCCCTCAGGGAGTGGTTGGTGCTGGCAACAACTAGAACAGTGATCATCGGATCACACACACAGATTCAATCATCAAGGGTCCATGACTTGCAGTGCACTGAGGTAGGGGCACCAGAGCTGAGCGTGCTCATGTGAAGAAATTGTTAATGATTTGGTCCCTTCGGGATATTCCTGCTGCAGCTGCAGTGGAGTGTGGTACACCTGCCTCATCTTCATGATCATCGTCCCAGGTCTTCCCCACTGCCTGAGGTGACATTGTTGCGTCCGCTGTCCACAGCACAAAACTCAATCATGAAGGGTCTATGTGTTGTGGTGCACTGAGTTAGTGGCACATGAAGAGCTGAGCAGGGTATCAAGCTGATGATGGCATCCAAGAGAGGTGTGAGCAACTTTGATAGGCTGGCTGTGAGACTCCTCCGACTCTGGCAGTTGTTGGTTGGAGGTGGTCCTGGCGGTGCTGGCGGGTGTGCAGCCAGCGATGATGGCGTGTCCTCGCAGGTCGGGATTGGATTTGATTTGTGAGCCCTGCTGACCGCAGTGTAGGCCGGAGGCAGCGGTCAGCATGGGCACACAGCCACGTGGCGTTGACTTGAGCTGCACAGAGTTAGTAGCACCTGAAGCGCTCAACGGGTGTGCAGCCTGCGATGATGGCGTGTCCTCGCAGGTCGGGATTGGATTTGATTTGTGAGCACTGCTGACCGCAGTGTAGGCCGGAGGCAGCGGTCAGCATGGGCACACAGCCACGTGGCGTTGACTTGAGCTGCACAGAGTTAGTGGCACCTGGAGCGCTCAGCGGGTGTGCAGCTTGCGATGATGGCGTGTCCTCGCAGGTCAGGATTGGCTTTAATTTGTGAGCCCTGCTGACCGCAGTGTAGGCCGGAGGCAGCGGTCAGAATGGGCACACAGCCACGTGGTGTTGACTTGAGCTGCACAGAGTTAGTGACACCTGGAGCGCTCAGCGGGTGTGCAGCCAGCGATGATGCGTTGTCCGGGCGGGCCGCACTGGAAGCAATGTCTGTTGCCTACTGGACTCCGCCATAATTAAATCAAGTCTGAATTCGAATTGGGGGACCTGCTGACCGCGGTGTAGGCCGAAGGCAGTAGCCAGCACACACATGACTGCGCGGTGCTGTGCCGCTGGGTGTGCTGGGGGCCTGTGTCACGGAAGCCAGCGATCGGCTGAGGAGGCTGGCAGTCAAGGCGGCGGACTCGTGGCAGGGTGAGGGGCGCCGCCCTGGCAGACGCGTTGGCCATCCCGGAAGTGAACCACGCCCCGAGCCCTGGCCTATTTATTCACACTCCTACGCTGGACTGGTGTACGCCGGCCCAGCCCACTCCGCTTACGCTTACAGGGGGGGGGGACGCAGCTGCATGACCGAGGTCTTCCCCACTGCCTGAGGTGACATGGTTGCGTCCACTGTCCACAACACTACACACACCAGCAGTATATGTCCACATGGACATGTCTGTGCTCTGCATACTGAAGTCAGTCCAGCACATCACCGCCACACTTGGCATTGTGTACATTCTTATTGATGGGTCACTAGCCTCCTTCGCACATACTTGGTGCCCACCTCTCCCCACATTCTGCAATTGTGTGGCTGAGGGGCCATGCCGTTTTCGGAAGGTCAGCTGTCTTGTTCTGCGCTGCCTCAGTGGTAGTCCGGGGGGGGGGGGCCGAAGGGGGGTGCCTGGGGGTGGTGGCGGTGGGTGTTGTGGCCCTCTTGGGTCTCCGAGCTGCATGGTCAGTAGCTCCATGGCATGTGTTGGTCTTCAGATGTGGCTCTAGGCTGGGCTCCCTTTCATGCTGCAGGTTGTCGTCCTGCTTTACACCAGTAAAAGACAGGTGTTGAATCCCTGCTGCTAACGCGCCTTATCGCCTGTTTTCGGATCGCATCGCAGATCTGGCTGGTCGTTGGGAATATCTCGAAGTGGTGTTTTCGTGTGTTTTTGCACGGGAACGCCTCCTCTGCATATCATTAGCGTTAGTTGTCGCTCTCATCCGTGGCGATGTGTTTTGCGGCAGCTATCGCAGGAATACTGGCGATGTCGGCAGTTTGCACCAGCTTGTGAATAGGGCGATAAATCTATCGCCACTTTTGCGGCGCTAAAGTGCCTATGAATCGGCGATAAGTCTTTGAGAATATGCCCCTAAATTTCTTTTCTTTTTTCGAACACCTATGCAACCTTTAGTAAAAAAAAAAAGGTGCCTATGTTTAAACAAATATATTTAAACATACTTTTTACAGCAAGGAAGAATGAAACGGACTGACAATAGTGTTTTGAGATGAGTTTAATGGGTGCTCAGTTGGCACATACGGTCCCCTACTGATTTTATCTTTTGGATGTAAACCCATCTTTTACTGATGTACACACGGGTTACATTACAGTATTACAGCTGTAGACAGCCCTCTGTTGTCCATGAAGTACTTGTCCTGTTCTTTAACCCGAGGGTTAGAAGTTTCTGGATGCCGCTTTATGGAGTTCCAATGAGTACTAATAAGTAAACCACTACTTTCCCCTTCTTCTTAAACCTTCTCTCCTCACCTTCCATTCCTACTGGGTTAGGTATGGGCGGAAGTGGATAGTACATAATTCGAGATTCTAAGTGGAGAAGAATCATATCTTGTTTACTGAGGAATCTTCTTTCCCTGTGATTTTCGAGAGTATTGTTTGTTACCTGATTCCTTTTACTCCTTAACAAAATAATTGGAAATTTAAACTAAAGGTAGAAACATAGACCTCAACACCTGGCCTGTGGGGAAACCTAAATTCATCACAGAGCAGCCAGCATTTGTGCCCTTCTGCTTCCCATTTCATTCCCCAGTGTCCCAAAATGGTCATCTATTAGGGGTAGCCATTTGCTTGCTACCCATGGTGTCAGAGGTTCATGAAGGCATTGGGAGAACAGAAAGATTACAATGCTATCAGAGGGATTCTGTGGATTCCACACCGGGGCCAGGCCCCTCTCATCAAGAAATGTAAAGGGTGGGCTAAGGGTTAAACCTTATGATGTTAACAAGGGCTGAAGTCAGTGTGCTGTCACTTCCTGCACTACAGATATTTTCAGAATCGACATATTTGGGAGTGTTTTCAAGGCGTCCACCCATAGGACTATCTGACAAGCTTTCCATGAATCAGAGAATGTATTTTGAAACATCTCACATACATCACCCTGCCACCAGTGCTATCTGAACTGCCCAGTCACAGGTGGGCTAAGGGTTAAACCTTGTGATGTTAACAAGGGCTGAAGTCTGTGTGATGTCACTTCCTGCACCCCAGATATTTTCAGAATCGACATATTTGGGAGTGTTTTCAAGGCATCCACCCATAGGACTATCTGACAAGCTTTCCATGAATCAGAGAATGTATTTTGAAACATCTCACATACATCACCCTGCCACCAGTGCTATCTGAACTGCCCAGTCAGTGACGAGAGCCCAAGCAGAGGAAGAATGACATCACCTAGGGGTGACCACTGAAATGTGGGACTTCTTGATAACTTGCTACTGTTTTTGTGTAAACGCGCAGACTGTTATCGGTCTCCAGCTAGGAAACATGTCAGCGTGGCTTCTGAGCAGAAGAGATCAGCATCCTCGCAAAAACCGCCCCACTTCTGAAGATTCCGGAAGTGGCCTGTGGCTGGGAAGGAGTGGCTCCTTCCTTTCCATTCACGTTGTTACAACAAGCGCCTGAACGTGACAATTCGCAATCGGAAACTTTGGGTCCAAAGAGGGCCAATGTAAAAGGAGAATAGTCTTATGACTCATTAATAGGGGAGAGGATGTGACCTAACGGCCAGAGCTACTACTTTGGAGTTGGGAAATCAGGTTCGATCCTCGACGTGGGATCAACATCCTGTGATTCTGGGCAAATCCCTTACTCTACCTGTGCCTACCCAAAAAAATGTTTCCTTGTGTAACGTAACTGGTGCTCATGTAAAGCGCTCCAATACCTTCGTGTCGAGTTTGTGCTATTTAAAACCGCAAATAAAAACAAGCATTGGCATAGCCAATAGGTCTCGCCTTTGGGACCTTATAAGTGTTTAGCCATGCAACACTTGATGTTGTTGCACCAAGGATATTGTACTGGATAACTAAACACTTATAAGGTCCCAAAGGCGAGACCTATTGGCTATGCCAATGCTTGTTTTTTTTTTTAAAGGACAAGCAGTGCTATCAGGCTCCGGCTGCCACTTAGAGGTGTAGAGAGAGAGAGAGAGGTGTGTAGAGAGAGAGAGAGAGGTGTGTAGAGAGAGAGAGGTGTGTAGAGAGAGGTGGGTAGAGAGAGGTGGGTAGAGAGAGGTGGGTAGAGAGAGGTGGGTAGAGAGAGGTGGGTAGAGAGAGGGCTAGAGAGAGGGGTAGAGAGAGGGGTAGAGAGAGATGTAGAGAGAGAGGTAGAGAGAGGGGTAGAGAGAGAGGTAGAGAGAGGGGTGTAGAGAGAGCGGTAGAGAGAGAGGTGTAGAGAGAGAGGTGGAGAGGTAGAGAGAGGTAGAGAGAGGTAGAGGTAGAGAGAGGTAGAGAGAGAGAGGTACAGAGGTACAGAGAGAGAGGTAGAGAGGTACAGAGAGAGAGGTAGAGAGGTAGAGAGAGAGAGAGGTAGAGAGAGAGGTAGAGAGAGAGGTAGAGAGAGGTAGAGAGGTAGAGAGAGGTAGAGGTAGAGAGAGAGAGGTAGAGAGAGAGAGAGAGAGGTAGAGAGAGAGAGGTAGAGAGAGAGAGAGAGAGGTAGAGAGGTAGAGAGAGAGGGAGAGAGAGAGAGTGGTAGAGAGAGAGGTAGAGAGAGAGAGGTAGAGAGAGAGAGAGGTAGAGAGAGAGGTAGAGAGATTGAGGTAGAGAGAGAGATAGAGAGGTAGAGAGAGGTAGAGAGAGAGTGGTAGAGAGAGAGGGGTAGAGAGAGAGGTAGAGAGAGAGAGGTAGAGAGAGAGAGGTAGAGAGAGAGGTAGAGAGGTAGAGAGGTAGAGAGGTAGAGAGAGAGGTAGAGAGAGAGGGGTAGAGAGAGAGGTAGAGAGAGAGAGGTGGGAGAGAGAGAGAGGTGAGAGAGAGAGGTAGAGAGGTAGAGAGGTGAGAGAGAGGTAGAGAGAGGTAGAGAGGTAGAGAGGTAGAGAGGTAGAGGTAGAGGTAGAGAGAGAGGTAGAGAGAGAGGTAGAGAGAGAGAGGTAGAGAGAGAGGTAGAGAGAGGTAGAGAGGTAGAGGTAGAGAGAGAGAGGTAGAGAAGTACAGAGAGAGAGGTAGAGAGAGGTAGAGAGGTAGAGAGAGGTAGAGAGAGGTAGAGAGAGAGGGGTAGGGAGAGAGGTAGAGAGGTAGTGAGAGGTAGAGAGAGGTAGAGAGAGAGGGGTAGGGAGAGAGGTAGAGAGAGAGAGGTAGAGAGAGAGAGGTAGAGAGGTAGAGAGAGAGGTAGAGAGAGAGGTAGAGAGAGAGGTAGAGAGATAGAGGTAGAGAGGTAGAGGTAGAGAGGTAGGTAGAGAGAGGTAGAGAGAGAGGTAGAGAGAGGTAGAGAGGTAGAGGTAGAGAGAGAGGTAGAGAAGTACAGAGAGAGAGGTAGAGAGAGGTAGAGAGAGGTAGAGAGAGGTAGAGAGGTAGAGAGAGAGGTAGAGGTAGAGAGAGAGAGCTAGAGAGAGAGAGAGAGAGAGAGGTAGAGAGAGAGGTAGAGAGAGAGGTAGAGGGAGAGGTAGAGAGAGAGAGGTAGAGGTAGAGAGAGAGGTAGAGAGAGAGGTAGAGAGAGAGGTAGAGAGAGGTAGAGAGATGTAGAGAGGTAGAGAGAGGTAGAGAGGTAGAGAGATGTAGAGAGGTAGAGAGAGGTAGAGAGAGGTAGAGAGAGAGGGGTAGGGAGAGAGGTAGAGAGGTAGAGAGAGGTAGAGAGAGGTAGAGAGAGAGGGGTAGGGAGAGAGGTAGAGAGAGAGAGGTAGAGAGAGAGAGGTAGAGAGAGAGGTAGAGAGAGAGGTAGAGAGAGAGGTAGAGAGAGGTAGGGAGGTAGAGAGGTAGAGAGGTAGAGAGAGAGGTAGAGAGAGAGGTAGAGAGAGAGAGAGGTAGAGAGGTAGAGAGGTAGAGAGGTAGAGAGAGAGGTAGAGAGAGAGGTAGAGAGGTAGAGAGAGGTAGAGAGAGAGAGAGGTAGAGAGGTAGAGAGAGGTAGAGAGGTAGAGAGGTAGAGAGAGAGGTAGAAGAAGTGAAGAAAAAAAAAAGTGCCCAAACTTGTACATTGAAAGTCAAGGGAAGCCTCGGCAGTTTAGAAGCCATAAATACCGCTGAAAGGGAGGCGGCAGCAAAAGGCCAAGCCCGTTCAATTAACAGTTTCCCAAGCAAACGCGCGAGTCCTTTTTGTGCCCAAGTAAAATTCACAGCCCTCTGTTCTCATCACAGTGAGGCATTCAGAAAGCCTATATTTTACGCGGTCTTCCTTAATTGCTGCAAACCGCTATTATTTGTTTACATTGTAACGAGAGCGAATGAATCGCAGGAAAATGACCATTTTAATATGTGGTAAATGACCGCTTTACAGAAAAAAAACAGGGGGAGGAGCTGGGTGAGAAATGTAAAAGCGCAAAATACAAAATCGTGTCACCGGGGCGTGAATGAAAGAAAATGCGTAATGGAAAGGATGTATGGAACAGAAAGACAGATTTAAGAAAGAAATTATGGAATTATTAGGGAAGAATTTAAAAGGGGAGAAGGAAAGATAATGAGAATGAAAGACGCTGCAGCGTCCCGCGAGTGGTGCGCCCGCGATCGAAACAAGCAGCAGCTGTTTTCAAGCACACCCGTGCTTGTGGCACCATCCGCCTTGCGGGAGCGAGAAACAGCCAATTAGCATGCGCACCGCTGCTCGCTCCCGCAAGGTGGATGCCGCCACAAGCACGAGTGTGTGCTTGAAAATGAGTTAGTGAATTTTGTGCCTGTCAGTGAAATGTATGTGTGTCATTGTTCTTAAAGTGAAGTGGAAACGTTAATTCTGTCACATCCGTAAATCCATTGTTCATGTTGTAAACCTTCAGCTTCTAAAATGTATAGATGTGTTTCTGACACCAGTCGATCTAGCCTAGACAAATACTGTGGACTGGTAAAGAGGAGCTGGATGTTGAAGTTTGGTGTACTTATTCAGGGAAGGTCAACATTACCCTTAATCTTTCGACAGTTTTTATTCACATAGGATGGTCACAATGGTGACTGCTAGGGAACAGTGGCGGGGGCAGGGATTAGAAAAAAAGAAGAAAAAAAGAAAAGATGACTTACATGCTGGTCCCCGGCCGCCGCCTCTCCTTCGTCCTCCCTCTGTTCCTGGCTCCCGGCAGCACCCAGGCTTCCAGACTCCCCTAAGCCAATCACCACGCTGCTGTCACCAGCATGACAGCAGTGTCGTGATTGGGCTGAGGAGCCTGTTTGGCTGCTCAGGCAGTGCCTGGGAGCCTGGGAAAGTTCTCCACCCAGCTGTGCAACACAGCCAGGTGGAGAAATGCTAAGTGAGCATTATGCCCAAGACGGCCAGGCAAACCGTCATGTGCACTTAGAGAGTGCCCACCATTCCTGCTCCCCCCTCTGATGAGACCCATGCCCGTTACCTGGCTCCATACTAAAAGTAAAATCATAATAACTTGTATTATTATCATTTTATGTTTCCTTTGCACTACTCCGAGAGCAGTGGGGCGACACTCCTCCACCTTAGCGCAGAAGCCGTCACTGGATGGTCAAGGGATACTATCGGAAAGCTCTAAACATGAAGAAATTCAGGGCCAATGTTACTAAGGCTTTGCATGGTACAAAGACACACAAAGTCACACAAAGTCTCTGCTTTGGTATTTACTTTCCAGCTCATGTGGTGCCCTTTTTCAGTGCAAAAACGGCTTTGTGCTGCTTTGCATGGTTGTGTGTGGATTTGTGTCAAGGGGTCAATACTGGGGTGTTACTTTAGTGGATGAATGCCAACACCCATAGGTTTTCACACAACGTGCTATCTGCTAAGGTAGCCATGTGGGGCTTTGTGTCAACAAACTCAAGGAAAGAGAAATGGTTCTTAAAAACCCATGCATTCCATGCGAGTGTCAGTGCACGACACACATCCAATTCGTTGGACACTTGAGAGTTTGTATAAGCATAGGAATTTGTACTGAAAGTGTATAATCCCACTGCAGACCAGCAGTACACACCTCTGCAAAGCTGTGAGTCTTGCAAGGCAACTTTTTTTGTGTGCAAGTGCAGGGGATAACAGAAACAGCGGGCCCATCTTAGTAGATATGGCACTGCGCTGCTTTTTCCCATTGCACAACGCAGTGCAGAATATGTGGCCATCAGTTTGAAGGTAGCTCTTCTTGTAGGACAAGAAAATCCTCCCAGGCTAAACTTTCACACGATTGTTGGATGTCAAGTGGTGGAATAACAATCAAAGAGTGTCTTGAGATGTGTTTTTTGGCCTCAAGTCAGGATATCAAATTGACTCCGCCAACTAATATTTTCAGCGATGTTTCCTCATTGTAATCTCTCACTCCATTCCAGAGGAAAAAAATGCCTTTTGTAAGGTTATCATGGTGACCAAGTTCCTGCTTCCTAGAAGCTGTAAGTCCTCATCAAATGGGTCAGTTGGCAATGGGATAATTGAGATGTCTAGCAGGAAGCTAGATCTTGTCGGGTATCCCAGGCCCAAGATGCACCACCGTGGAACTGAATTTTAATGTAATCAGCAGTCTTGACTCTATTTTAACAATTGTTTTCACTATTTTAATCCGATGTATATTCTTTCTTTAATGTTCAAAACAGCAAGTTCAAGCAATATGTTCAATAAGATGCATATCCAGGGTTTTCTCTAACAGCACATGGGGGTTCACCATTCCCCATAAATCAACGTGGAAAGTTCCTACCTGTGATGGTGGCGCGATTGGGCAGCGGGCCTAGCGGGGTCTCAGCGCAGGAAGGACGACACCACACACTTGCTTACTGTCGTGGGCCGGAAGTCTCGAGCGACCTCCGCCTGTTTATTTATATCCTCTGGCCACGCCTGGCCAGAGGTTGCTACAATTTGCAAGTGCGCTTCCGGGCCAAAGGGGGTCTCGGGGTAGCGTGCATGAATAAACTAGACTGCTACATCCCATCCCAAGTCAGTTTTCAAACAGGTCCCCTCAAAGTTAGCACACAAAGTCTGCGAGTCTTTGGCTCGGCCTTGGATTCGGCCTCAGTGCGTATCTCTGGGATCGGACCCCAGGATCCGCTGGAGGGCTTCTCGGCGGTCCCATGGTAACACTGGTTGTGGCAGTCTCAACCTTTACAGGTGTCGGTGAAGGTGGGGTTACCATAGCGGGGCTACCTTCGAGACCCAGTGGCTGGCTATCAATGACACTTCCTTCGTGTTCTGCTCTTCTCGGCGTCCTCCAGTTGACGCTTGTGTCGTAGATGCGTTTGAACCAGGATATGTTCCGGGTGATGACCTCAGTCCCTTTCTGGATGGTGATGGCGCTACCGTTGGTTTTTAGCACGCTCCACGCCTCGGGCTCGTATGTGGTGCGGAACTTCCCTCCGCTACGGCGATTCCTAATCAGGACAGTACAGCCTGGCCGGATGTTTCTTGGTTTGGCATGTCTTGTCTCGCTGGCTCTCACATTGGTTGCCACCCTTCTGGCCTGGGCTTGTGCAGGATCATACGGCTCAGGTGCCCAAAGGGCCGCCGCAGGGAGCGTGTCTCGTCGTGGTCTGGCAAGCATTAGTGACCAGGGTGACCGCTGGGTGGTACAGTGTGGAGTACTGCGATTCTCTCGTAGGAACTTGTGCATGGCTACTTCTGGGTCGGCCTGTTCGGAGACAGCAATCCGCAGTACTTTATTGAGAGTCCTCATGAAGCGTTCTGCTTCTCCATTAGCTTGGGGCCATTGTGGAGTGATTCGGTGATGGCGGATTCCTAGCGAAGTCATCATGTCTTTGAACTCCGTCCCTTGAAATGGGGGCCCATTGTCGGATTTAATCTGTTGTGGAAGACCAAACAGCGAGAACGCTCTCTCGAGTACCGGCTGTAGGTGTGCAAAGGAGGTAGATGCGATAACTTCGACTATAGGGTATTTGGTGTAGCTGTCAATTATTACAGCAGTTGTCCGTCCATCTGGGAAACTCCCGAAATCAATACTCTGCCTTGCCCTCGGGCGGTGTCTGGTTCTTCTGTTATCACTGGAGCGGGATGTTTGTGGCTGCTTGTAAGTTGACAGGGTCGACAGTTGGCTACACATGTATCGACTGCTGCCTCTAGCCCTGGGAACCATACTTTCTCTCTCATGCGAGACTTCATTCGCTTTGTCCCTTGATGTCCTTCATGGGCTAGGGCCGTGGCTCGTTGTTGTAGGTTAGCGGGGATGACTATGCGAGATCCTCGGAGCACTACTCCGTCTTCAGTGGCACTCAGTTCCTCACGCACTCTCCAGAGCTTGTTCAGCCGGTCCCTGTCGGCTTCATGCCAGCCGTTCACCCCGTGTAGGAATTCTCCCCAGGACCCTCTCCGGAGTGAGTGTAGTACCTTCGTTAATACGGTGTCTTTGCTGATCTCGGCTTTGATGTCATCTAGGGTGATCGCTCGCGGACAGGCCCATTGGGACATCATGTCTACGTATTCTTCGGTCTTCCTTTCTTGTTCGCCGCCACCTTCCTCTGTCTCTGGTGGGTGCCTTGACAGGAAGTCTGCCGGATTTCTTGCTCCGGGCCGGTAAACTACTTCCATTTGGTAGTGCTGTAGTTGTATCGCCCAGCGTTCGATTCTTGGCGGTGGGTGCGGTGCTGTGCCTCGGAATAGCGGGATCAGCGGCTGATGGTCGGTTACCACCCGGAACGGATGGCCGCTGACATACAAGTGAAAGTGATTGCAGGCCCACTTGATGGCCAGCGCTTCTCTCTCGATCTGGGAGTATCTGGATTCTGTCGGCGTGAGTGCCTTGCTTGCAAAGGCAAGTGGAGTCCACTTTCCAGGTTCCGTTTCCTGGGTCAGGAGGGCCCCTAGTTCCACCGGACTGGCGTCCACAATGAGTTCTGTTGCTCACGTGGTATCGAAGTACGCCATGGTGGTTCCCCCCAGCAGCGCTTCTTTGATCCTTTGGAAGGCGTTGTCTTCTTCCTGGCTCCACTTCCAAGTTGCATCTTTCTTGGTCAGGGCGCTTAGGGGTTCTGCTAGCGTAGCCAAGTTCGGTATGAACCTGCCACAATATGTGGCCATCCCCAGGAAGCTTCTCACTTCCGACGCTGACATGGGTGCTGGGGCCTGTTGTATCGCTTGCGATTTTCTCGGGTCTACTCTCACCCTGTCTTGGCTGAACACATATCCGAAGAATTCGATCGACTCTTGGAAAAACGAACACTTGTCTCGGTGGAGGGTGGCTCCATGCTCTGCAAGACGTTGAAGGGTGGCTCGAAGATGGCGATGGTGTTCTTCTATGGTTGCAGAGTGTATCAGGATGTCATCGCTGACGTTGAGTACCCCGTGGAGTCCTGACAGTATTTCTCGGATTGTGTTCTGGAAGATCTCTGCGGCCGAGGATATTCCGAAGTTAAGTCTCTTATACCGGCGTAGGCCCATGTGGGTCGAAAATGTTGTAATATACCGGCTCTCTTCAGCTAGCTTCAGTTGGTGGTATCCTGCATTGAGGTCTAGCTTGGAGAACCAGCGCGACCCGTTGAGATCTGCCAAAATGTCATCTACGGTGGGTGTCAAATGCCTCTCACGTTTGATTGCTTGGTTGGGTAATCGCATGTCGATACATAATCTGATCTTGCCCAGCTGCTTTGGTTTCTCGGCAATCACCAATGGGGATACCCACGGTGTTGGTCCTGTCACCTTTTCGATGACCCCTTGTCGCTCTAATTCTTGAAGCTCCTTTTCCACGGCGGTTCTTAGGTGGAAAGGTACTCGTCTATGCCTCAGGGCAATAGGCTTCACTGCTTTGTCGATATGCAGTTTGATTGGGGCTGTTGTTATGCACCCGAGTCCCTTGAATAGCTGTGGGAATAGACTCAAGACATCTTCGGTCTGTAGTGTCTTGATGGAGTTGGTGAACGTGACTAGGCCAAGGTCTTCCGCTGTGTGGCTGCCCACTAGAATGTCCGCCTCTCTGTCGACCACATGGAAGGTGGTGGTAACTTCTCGCCCTTCCGCTTTGACCTAAATGGTCATTTTTCCTTTTAGCGGCAGGGGGGTCCGGCTGCCATACGTGAGGATCCTGACGTATGACGGGGACAGGGTAGGTCGTGGGCTGAGACGCTTGTAGTGTTGGCACCCCATCACGTTCACTGAGGCTCCAGTGTCTATTAGCGCGGTGACCTGTGACCCTGCAATGTCTATAGTACATGTGGGTTGCGGCCGTCTCTTCCGTTTGAGGTCACTTGCAAATGATATCAGATAGCACTCGCCTTCTTCGTCCGTCGATGAGTCCTCGAGGTGGTGCTTCTGTCTAGTGGGCGTCCGGGTCGTTCTTGAATTCTCTGGCTCTTCTAACGAGAGGTGCTTGATTGCTCTTGATGGCGGCCGTCGTCCTCTGGGCCCTCTACTCCTCGGGCCTCCTCTACATGCTATTGCGAAGTGGTTGGGTGTGCCACACTTGGAACACGTACGCCCTTGTGCTGGGCACTCTTCCTGTGGATGTTCTTCCATGCCGCAATAGCCACAGCGAGAGTTTTGTTGACTTCTCCCTGGCCACCGCCCTCTGGCGCCTCTGACTTGGGGCTTGATCGCGTCCGCTCTCTTCGTTTTGACTGTAGCCGGCTTTTCTGCTTGTTGAGTGATCGCAACATCCATAGCCGTTGCTCTGGCATCGGACAGGTCGTGTGATCTGGCCAAAATTAGGATTTCTTCCAGGGTAATCCCCGGCTGGCGCAGTATAAGGGTCCTGAGGTGTTTGTTCCGGCACCCTTGGATCACTTGAGCTCTCACCTCCTTGTTCTGGTCGTCATCGATGCAAGTGCTTGCCAGCTCACGCAGACGAGCGTGGAACGCGTCCATCGATTCCCCTTCTCTCTGCCGTGCTTGACGCAGCTTAAACCTTTCGTAATCCGGGTTAAGTTGAGGGTCGAAATGCGCATTCAGGGCCCTGACCGCTGCATTGTAGTCATTAGGCGCACCGGTATTTGGAAGGTGAGCAAACAGTTTATAAATTTCATCCCCTGCAAAGTGTAGCAGTAGGGACCTTTTCACCGCTCCGTCCGTCTCTCGTGTCGCGGTAAAATAGTTATCTAGCCTGCTGATCCAGAGTGTCCATCTGGGAGACGCGGTGGCTGGGTCAAAGAGTTCGCTGAACGGCGGCAGCGCACTTATCTGTGTGTGTTGCGACATCGGCTGTTGGGCTGGAAGCCCTGCTTGTTGAGCGGGTGGTTGGGGTAGCTGTGCCGCTGGACCCGCAGGGTCAGACATGCCTTCCTGTGAGGGGTGCACGCGTCGTTGTGCCTTCTTCTGCGTGTGTGTACGGGCTGGGGGCACTGGTGGGGGCTTGTGCTGTGCCAAGGTCCTGTGACTGAACTTGTTCCGCTGCGTGCACTGCGGCCTTGTGTTGGTGTGAGCAGCTGTGCTCTTTGGCTACACAATCTGTCTCTCCTTTGCTGCTCAGTGACGAGCTGTGGGCGTGCTCGGGATATGGTCTCAGCAGTTGGGGCTTCACCACGTTGCCTTAACGCCCCTGGTCACTCTGCAGCGTTGAACTTGGGCAATGTGGTGCGCAGAGCACGTGCACGTGTTCTCAGGGAGGCTCTGGCTCCTTTCATGCGCACGCGCGCACCGCTAATTCACCGCGCGGGCTTCTACCGGGAGCACTGGGAGCACCAGCAACGGCCCCACACGCAGCGGGCGCGCACTTTCCAGGCGGGCGGCTCAGCAGGCAGATACCTGAACCGCGACGGCGGTGAGGGCTCCTGCAGCGCGGAATGAAGCGCGGTGTACCAGCCGCAGTGCGTGTTCACAGGCTCTCCTCACATCAGCAACCGCAGCCTGGGGCACGAGGTCAGCGCCCTCCACGACAGGCTACGACGTCTCGGGCCGCTCCGCTGCGCCGATGGGCGAGGAGCAGGCACTCGGAGACGGGCGGGACACAGAAGGCTGTCAACATTGGTTCATAAGGCGCCCACCCTCGTCGCCAGTGTGATGGTGGTGCGATTGGGCAGCGGGCCTAGCGGGGTCTCAGCGCAGATTGGACGACACCACACACTTGCTTACTGTCGTGGGCCGGAAGTCTCGAGCGACATCCGCCCGTTTATTTATATCCTCTGGCCATGCCTGGCCAGAGGTTGCTACAATGTGCAAGTGCCCTTCCGGGCCAAAGGGGGTCTCGGGGTAGCGTGCATGAATAAACTAGACTGCTACACTACCCAATTCATTTCGGGCCACTGCCCTTCGTCAAGGCTAGCTGAGATAAAAATAAAATCACATCAGCAGAATAGGGCACAGTGGAGCTGTGGAACCTAAAACTACCGGATCCACAGTTTAAATCAGTTCTGAACAGAAAAGTAAAAATCAAATCTTTTGAATCTTATCATAGGGCATTTGCCAAAAGAGAACATGCTGAGCTGGCCCTTATCAGTTATGATAGAAAAGGTTCCCAAAAATACATCATGGAACCGTTCACACCATATCAAAAAATAAAATTCCTGCATCTCCGGATGGGCTGCTTTTTATCATTAGACTTACTACCTCCATGGACAACTAAAACTGAGACTAAGATATGTCGACTATGTGATCTATCTCAGGAATCGATAACACACTTGCTCTGCATATGCCCCACCCTCCTTGAGGATCTCAAAAGATTTCTTAGGCATCTGTGGATAAACAAGGGGTCACGGACATTATCATCTGCCGTCAGTTTCTTATTGAATAACGTGCAGCCGCAAGCGATCTCCAAACGTATAAAATTTCGGTACATTGCAGATAAACTATTAAGAAAAAATCCAGAACCTTAAAAGTAGCAGCGGCCTAGCTGCGAACGTTTTTAGAGCCAAAGATACATGTTACACAGCCATGAAATAGGTGATACACAGCTTATTTTACTCAAATCATATTAATGCAGCACAAACTGAAATAACCAGCTTTTATATGGTCTAATTTCGAAGATTTTCTTTTTATATCACATGGCCACAACCTGGAAAGTGCAATGAGACTTTGCAGTGTCCATACTACTAAATCACAAGCTGCTTATCGAAATACATTTTAAAATAATCACATTACA
The DNA here is from genome assembly GCA_963921515.1 of Calotriton arnoldi. Taxonomy (NCBI): domain Eukaryota; kingdom Metazoa; phylum Chordata; class Amphibia; order Caudata; family Salamandridae; genus Calotriton; species Calotriton arnoldi. The sequence continues at coordinate 2,805,016 of CAWUFW010001369.1, forward strand.
TGTATTGACTGAACCTGTTTGATTGACAATTTGATTTTTGAGTATTTGTCAATATAATTGCTGTAAAAATGAGGTATCGATCTCTCTTTTAACTTTACTTGGCACTTTTGCACTTTAATGGACTTGATTGTCTAAGTATTTCAAACTGGATAATAGAGCGCAGTTTTTGCATGCAGTAATACAACGAACACAATTTGATCAAGTGTCAGTAAATGTTTATGCTGATGTGATTTTACTTGCTTGGCTTAAAGTCAAGAAAAAAGTGTTATGACGTGGCTGGGGTTTAGCGCGTCATCATAGCACTTGTTTTTTCTTTACTTTAAGGTATGTTGCACAGCAGCAGTGCAATATGGCTTAAAGTAAAAAAAAAAAAAAGCGCTATGGTGCGGCAGCACTGAGCGCCTCATAGTGTTTTGACAAACCCAATAGATCTTGAAAAGGGAAAACCTATTAGCTTTCCCAATGCTTGTTTTTAATACTGAAAGTCACGAGCTGTAGCACTTTAACTAACCTACAGTGCCACAATTCACACATGGACGTTATTTATATAAAAAGCGATAAAAATCACCCTAGTGTAAAAGAAATTCAGGTTTTTTGCCTAAACTAAGTCACTATCTCCAAGACGTCAATTTCTTTTGTACTGAGAAAGAATTCCCACTGACATGGTGTCCCCAGGACTCAGAGTTCAGGACACAGTCATTACTGCGTCACAGCGTCACCATCAGCAAGATCGTAGCACAAAGCACTGCCACGGAGTGGGGGCATGGCCCATTTAACCCCGCCTTTAGAAGAAAGATGACAGGGCAAAAATAAAGCCAAACCCCGCTAAGCACCCACCGACTCATGGGAACTTTCTCACCTTGAAAGTACAATGAAGGCAGGCAAGAAAGACGCTTGCTGAGCAGGTTTCTATATCTGAATATATAAACTAGACAAACATTGATATTAGCTCTAAAAAAGTTCTATTTGAAAACCTTTGACACGCTAATAAGCACAGCAATGGTTTAATTTTTTTTTTGCACAAAGGTATTTCAGTATTTTTTATGTTGAATTCTGCTTTGCTTAATGTTTATTTTACGACATGTGAATTCTGCTTTCATAGTGCTTTTTTTTTTTTAAAAAGCCAAAAGTAAAAAAAAAAAAAAGTACCTGCAGGAGCCTGCGGCCAGTAGAAGGACATTGGTCACAAACAGGAAGCTGTGCTAGGTCCATGCTCCATGGCAGAGATACACTCTGAAAGCGCCTGGTGGAAAGCTGCAGTTCTACTGTTCCCAGGTCCCGGCTTTGTCTTTACAAATCCTTTTTTTTTCTGGTGAGTTAGCGCAATTGGTTCATTTGAAGAGAACCACTCCTACAACTCTCCGCAGCCAGTCTGTAAATGTGGCGTCACCATGCACCTTTCCATAAGTGACCAAGACCTGCGTAGCCTGCTGTGGGGTAAACGTCATGGGCACAGCATGCAATTCAGTGCAAAGTACAACCTGTGCCAGCCGGCCTTCAGGTCGATAGCAGTTTACAGGCTGGGATACTTTTGTCTATACTTACAGTCCTAGGCAGGAAGGTACAGGATCCAGAATACACCATTCTGTTAGCAAAAACATCTAGAGCTAACTCACAGTGTCACGCATGACGTGGTCACTTATATTTGTGAGCCTTTTGTGAGGAGGAAGGTCTGAGAGTGTGCGTCACCTTTAGGAAATACCTGGTGTTAGGTTTCAGAGGCACAACGAGTGCTGCTATTTTGCTTTTTCATACTTTTATTCCTGTGTTATAAATGGGAAAAACAAAACTATAGGCAGGGCCACTAGAATTATGCGGCAGGGGAGGGTCGAATCATGCCGCAGGGTTGAGTAAATTATGCAGTAAGAAAAGGCTAATCATCTGGCATTATGTGGCACATTTTGTGATAGTATTACTTTATTATTTTTACATTTTTAAACTTGTTAACACTGTCTGGGCATTAGGTGTGCCTCATTAGTACCAGTTTAACACCCAATAATAGCAATAAGCTACAGAAAGGCGACCAGTCAACCTTTGCAAAGGTCCTTCCACTGCGTGGCAACAGGTGTCACTGTGTTTTTATTAACTTTTGAACCGTTTGAGCTAGAAACAACATTTATTTTTGTTCAAATCTGCAGATTATGCAGCAGATGATGGATTATGTGGCAAATGCAGCAAATATGCAATTATGCAAAAATCGCTGCCGCTGCACAATCGCATAATTCTAGTAGGTAATAGAACGCAAATGAAAACAGAATTGGGTGTATAGCTATTAACAGGCGACACTGGACCCTTGAGATTGTTCTAGTCCATTTTTCTTGCAATTTCCATCATATAAGGAAACTCCCAGTGATAGCTGGGGAAGAAATCGGACATATGGACCATGTAGAAGTGAAGGGATTTAATCTTTTTGTTCCCTAAACATATCATTTAGAGTCTGTTGTAGGACATGTTTCACTTTTATCAACATCTTAGGACTTGTCCATGCAATGAAGAAGCCTTTGCTACCAGCAGCTGTAAGCACCACATCTGTCAGAAGCCTATTCCATAGATCCCAGTTCAAAATCCTTACCTGTGGGTGTGAGTGAACTTTGGGGCATATTTACAAGCCCCTATCACCACAGGAACATCACTTTTAACGACATTCCTGTGGTGATAGGAGCTTTGCCTTATTTACAAGGTGGCTTTAAGCCACTTACCTTGGCTTCACACCGCCTTGTAAATAAGGCACTATGGGTGTTGTGGTGGGCGTTCCACCGCAACACCCATTGATTTTGACGCTGCCCCCTATTTACAAGGGTAGCATAAGGCAGCACCCAAATTAAGACCAGGGAAAACGTGATCTTAGCATGGCAAGACGAGGAGAAATGCATTATTTCTACTTGTTTTTGCTGTTTCTATATGTGCTGCATTGTGCAGCACACATAAAAACGGCAAATTGCCATGAATGATTGATTCTCTGCAGAAAGGTGTCCCTTCCTGCACATAAACAATCATAAAAAAAATGACGATTTGCAACTTGCACAATGCAGCACACATAGAAGTTACAAATCGCCATGCAGGAATGTTTATGTGCAGGAAGGCACACCTTCCTGCACATAAACAATCATTCCCTCAATGCAAGCACCCCTTACACTATGGTGCAAGGGTGTATGCATTGGCGCTAGGTAGATTAATTTAGCACCAGCGCAGGGAGAAAGGCAGAGGTGCATCGTATTATTGTAAATATGGCGCATCGCTGCGTTTCTAAAGTGACGGAGAGTAGCATTTAGGGATTTTGGAGCAAACTCACGCTCTGCCACTTGCTTGTAAATATGCCCCTTTGATCTTTGAATGGCCGCGTGTGCTACCTGCTGCCTGCAATGTTTGGTACCTAAACAGCTTCCCTGCCAAATCTGAATATCCGTTGTAGGTACTTCTATAGAAACATCAATCAAATCCACTAGAAGAAATGTCACAGTGTACTTTAGGACAACAATTTACCATCAAATCCTTCTGGGAGTATCATGTAACACCTCCTTTAAAAAAATAGTTGTTTAAATCCCATCCAGCTGTGGCCAGTGTCACTGTTGCTGTCATTTTAAATGCACCTTTCGCACCACAATTCTATCCAGGTTTGACCATTGTTAATAGCTCAGTGTGCTTTAAAGTGAAGTTTCCCACTAATGCAGTCACAAAATCCTTGGAAAGAACCTGTGTGCAAATATGTTTTTAAATCCGACCCAGTTTGTACTGGTGAGGTCATTTTTTAAATATACCATTTGTCAGAACACTTTCTAAGCATTCTTTAGGAAGGAACCTTCACCCTTAGTACATTTAAAACCTACTTTGTGTTTGTAAGAAAACAGGGCTTTTTGCAGATGTCCCCCCACCTTTTGCCGCCATTTGGACTGCTAAATGCTGGTTTTCAACTCTGACAGTGCACTGAAGCTTGCTAACCAGTCCCCAGTGCCAGTGCTCTCTCCCTAAAACTGATATCTGCAAATTGGCAAACCCAAATGACAAGGATTATACCCCCTTATACGTCCCTAGTATATGGTACCAGTGGTTCCCAGGGGATGGGTTTTGTGAGTATTACATGGTGAGCCTAAACAGCATCACCACATAATACTCCACCTTCCTACAGTGGCAATTTAATGAAAAGTCCATAGTGGAGAACACCTCAACCATCCCGTACAGTTGCCACTGCTTCAAAAAACTCCTGGGGACATGGCTTCCAACCAACCCTTCAAGCGTGTTTTAAATATCTATCCATTTTGAATCAAAAGTTCAATGTACAATGTGCTCTAAATTGTTTAATTTGCAAGAAACGTGACCATTGAGAGAACACCCGATTCTCGTGTACAATTGTTTTCAAATCCACCAGACAATCCTCTCTCCCTCCTATCTTCCACCTACCCATGCCATGACCCGTTTGTCAGGTAATCCATGGTCTATCACCCCAAACCAGTTTAAAATTCTCTTTGCTTACCCACCACAAACATTGCACTTAACCCCCACCCTGAACTTGCACCCAACTGCCTGGATTCCTCCACACCTTGCAAGGGTGAAGGAGACACAACATTTCTAGGGTGGACATGGATACCCTTGGGGAGAGCCGGGCCAGGGGTCAGGTTTGGCTCTGAGAGCCAAAGCACAAGCTGAGCCATCAAAATGTGTAAACCAGACGAATAGCACTTCTTTTCCCGCTTTCCCTTACCCCGCATGTTATTACAACGCGGTCGTTACAACGATCGCGTTGTAACAACGCAATACCATTACCCCGCAAGTCGTTACCACGACTTGCAGAGGGGGGCGCTGGATGTTGGAATAGTATGATTTACTATTCCAACTCCAGTCTGTGCGGACAGTAGGGAAGGTGTTGGATTTTAAATCCAACACCTTCTCCCCCCCTCCGCAAATCGTGGTTTCGACTTGCGGGGTAATGGTATTGCGTTGTTACAACGCGGTCGTTGTAACAACCGCGTTGTAATAACATGCGGGGTCACGGATGCGGGGTGAGTGATGTTTACCAAACCAGACATCAAAGACTTCAAAATGTCAAAAAAGTATTTTTCATTCTTTCTCACTGTCTCAATTAAGTACATTTGATTATATCAGTAAATTGGGAGACATTTGTTGAAAGTAATGTTTTTTTAAAACTTAAAACATTCAAGAATATCCCATGCCCTGACAACTTTGCCGCAAATTACCCAAGACATGTCAGTTTACCATGTGCTCTATTTATATAGCCTATTTTGTTATTAAACATAAAGCAACGCTATTGTACATTAACCATATACAAGTGAGGTTTTTGTAGAGCGCAGACACTGAACTGAATTACTTAAATGTGCTTTCAAACTAGATGCTTAAGGAAAATGATATATATTGGAGTAAAGCGATAGGCAGTGGATCTAAAAATCTGATCAAGTGGTAAGGCCAGGATTTGAGTCCAGGATTGTTTATTGTGCAGTTAAGAGACTGTAGAGGTGCATCCTTCTCTCTTCCATTTAACACCAAAGATGTCTCCTTTGTGTTCACTTATTCAATTAGTGTTAGTATATGGAGTTCAATAAATATACTTATCACACGTTAAATCGAACTGACAGTATACACACATATATACATATGGGTATTCGTGAGATTTAAAGGTGTGCTTTTCTGTTAGGAATGTTTCCATAGACACAAAAGATTAAACAAAGTGAAAGCACATGTCTGTCTGAAATGATGCTGCACTTCACAAGTGTCTCCATGAAGAGCTGGCTGACTTGGCATGATTTATGAGAGGTTCAATGCCTTCAAAATTTCAATGACTGCAATTAAAACAACACAAAGTGATCTCAGAGCCCCCACAGAATTTGCTTCTCAGGTTACAGCGCCTCAAGGAGAGTTGATGTGCAGCGTGGCTCCAGCAAAACATGTTCTTTCCACGACTGCTTGGTTGCAGCCTACCAGACATCTTTGGAACATTCAGAAAGTTGACCTAGGAATGTATTCCGCCCATTGCTTACCATTGGCTTTGTGGTTTGTAACTCACATTTTCTGGCTTTCTATTTGCTTGCTTTATTTGCTTTAGGCTGTCCAGCTCGATTTCGTCCCTCCCATTGCCCAAATCTTATTTTCTGTATTCTTCCACAAACTCGCTTTCTGTAAACAGGTCTTTAAATCTTGTTCTTATCTTGTCACATTTGCTGTGCATTTAAAGAAAGACAGAGGTCAAATGTCAAGCTGAGCTGTCCAGGGAGCTTGGTGTTTATTTTTCTTTCTCTGACTTCAAAGTGAGAAGATTTATGTGACAATCATGCTGGACACTGGGGTCTGCTTGAGGAAAGCTGTACAATGTTATTTTTTTTTCTAGCACACAACAAAATTTAAATGTCTGTAAATGAACTGTGCTGACGATCAAATAAGTACATTCGGCGATGACATTTCAACACATTATCGTTGGTTTCCTGTTTACATTTATCAGTAAACCTGTATGTGAGTGCCGATGTAATGGTAATTTCAATTGAAGATATTTTGTCTGTAAGGGCAGTACGCTACCATACCATGCTTACTCCATGTTACCCCACTCCACTCTACTCTACACCACTCCACGCCACTGCACTCTACTCTGCAGCACTCCACACTACGTAACTCTATTCCAAACTGCATCACTGCACTCTTCTCTGCACCACTGTACTCTATGCCTCTCTACTCTACACCACTCCACTCTATGCCAATGCACTCTACCCCATACTACTCAACTATGCACCACTGCACTCTTCGCCACTGCACTCTACTCCACTCCACTCAATGCCACCCTACTCTGCAACACTGCACTCTATGCCACTGCACATTTACGCCAATGCACTCTACTCTACCACTCCACTGTAAGCCAGTGCAATCTATGCCAATCCCCTCTACGCCACTCTAATCTTCTAATCTAATCTACTCTACACCGCTGCTTTCTACTCTGAAACATTCTACTCTACGTCACTGCACTCAACACCAATCCACTCTACTCTGCACCACTCTACACTACTGCACTCTATGCCAATGCACTCAACACCATTTTACTCAAAACCAATGCACTCTAAGCCAAGATACTCTGTACCACTGCACTCTACGCCACTGCACACTACGCCATTTTAGTCTGTCACTGCACCCTACGCCACTCTATTCTCTTCTGTGTCACTGCGCTCTACGCCACTCTATTCTACTCTGCACCACTGTACTCTACACCACTGCTCTCTATGCCACTCTACTGTGCACCACTGCACTCTACGCCACTCTACTGTGCACCATTGCACTTTACGCCAATGCATTCCACGCCACTCTACTATACACTACTGCACCCTATGACAGTATACTCTGCAACACTGCACTCTATGCCACTCTACTTTATGCCACACTATGCCACTGAACTCTATGCCACTGAAATCTGCATCACTGCACTCTATGTGACTGCACTCTATGCCAATCCACCCTCAACCACTCTAATCTACTCTGCACCACCACAGTCTTTGACACTCTACTCTATACCCCTGCACTCTACACCACTTCACTCTACTCTGAAACAATCTACTCAATGCCACTGAAGTCGACGCCATTCTATTCCACTCTGCACCACTCTACTCTATGCCACTCCACGCACTCTGTTCTACACTGCTGCACTCTGTGCCACAGCACTCTACACCAATGCTCTCTATACCACTTTACTCAAAACCAATACACTCTATGCCACTGCACTCTAAGCCAATCTACTGTGCAGGACTGCACTGTTCGCCACTATACTCTACTCTACACCACTGCACTCTATGCCACTCTACACCATTGCACTCCATCACTTTACTCTGTACCACTCTACGCCACTGCACTGTACACCAATGCGCTCTATGCCACTCTACCCTACACTACTGCACTCTATGCCACTCTACTCTATGCCACTCTACTCTGTGCCACTTTACTCTATACCACTGCACTCAGCTCTGCACCACTCTGCGCCACTCTACTGCACTCTACACCAATGCCTTCTGTGCCACTCTAATCTACTGTGCACCACTGTACTCTATGACACTGCACTCTACGCCACTTCACTCTACGCCTCTCTACTCTACTCTGCATCACTCTACTATGCCCCACTGTAATCTTCACCACTGATCTCTACACCACTACAGTCTAGTCCACTCTGTTCTGCACCACTTTACTGTACACCACTCCACTCTGCAAGACTGCACTCTACGCCACTACTCTATAGCACTCTACTCTACCCTGCACCTCTCTACTTTACACCACTTTACTCTGAAACAATCTACTATACACCACTGCAACCTATGCCGCTCTACTCCACTCTAAGCCAGTGCAATCAACGCTGCACCACATTACTCTACACCACTCTACTCTATGCCACTATGCTTCACCTTACACCACTATACTCTACCTTGCACCACTCACCTCTACTCTGAAACAATCTACTCTATGCCACTGCACTCTACGCTGCGCCACTCTACACCTCGGCAGTCTACGCTAGGCCACTGTACTCTAAATCACTGCATTCTACAGCAATGCACCCTACACCACTTTATTCAAAACTAATTAATGCAAAGCCACTGCACCTACACCAACTACTTTGCACCACCGCACTTTACGCCACTATACTCTACAACATTCCACTCTATGCCACTGCACTCTATGCCACTGCATGCTACCTCACTCTACACCATTGCACCCTACGTCATTGCACTCTACACCACTCTATTCTGCTCTGCACTACTGTATTCTACATCACTGTTCTCTGCACCACTCTACTCTTCACTACTCTATAACCCTGCACTCTAAGACCCTGCACTCTGACCTCTACTCTATGCCACTGCACTCTATGTCACTGCACTCTACTCTGCACCACTCAACACTATACCACTCTACTGCGCTTTACAACACTGCACTCTACACCACTACACTCTATGCCACTACACTCTACGCCACTGCACTCTATGCCACTGCAGTATACGCCACTCTACTCTACACCTCTGCACTCTACCCAGTACTACTCCACTCTTTGTCACTGCACTCTACTCTGCACCACTCAACTCTACTGCACTCTACACCACTGCACTCTCCTTTACCCCACTAACCTTTAGCCATGCTGAACAACATCCACTCTGGGGAACAACATTGCTAAAAGAATCTGGCAAAGCCAATAGCGCTTGCATAGGCAAGACCTATTGCTTTGCCAGTGCTTGTTAATCTTCAGTTTCCAGTTCAAAATCTGGTGGTATATTGTTCCCTGTGCACCCATTGGAAAATCTGGGGGGATAAATCCCTCTTCCGCCATGGACGTTATGCACATGACCACTTGTACACTTGTACCTATGCCCTGAAGTGCTCCTTACCGGACCCTTGCTGCTGTTCCCTCAGAACCATGTGCCTATTCCCATGAACTCTGCACTGCATCCTGGGACCTAAACTGCTTCCCTTGGATATTGAAGACTGCGCTCCACTTGCTGAAGGCTTTGATACCCTTCCTCCCCTCCCCCCCCCCCCCGTGGCCTATTACAAAAATACATCACCACACTGGTACAACGCCATTTTAGTTACCTTAAATATCTCATATATAAGGTTCTTATTGAAAATTGCATCACAATAATTATTATACATCAGCTTATCGAAAATATCAGGAGGAGCGAATAGTTAATTAAATAATATTTTGTAATTGTTATCAATACGAAAGAAGGTTCAGTGAAGTTTGACATAATAGGTCTACTGAGATCGATTTTAGATTGATGTTTTTTCTTATCAGATTAAGGAAACAATCCTATATGAAGACTTGATATTACTGTAAAATGTATTTTGGAAGATTCACATGGAAGAACCTCTTTGGGTGTTTTTGAGCTCCCATTCTTTTCCAACCATCTTTAAGCTTTTTGTAAAAAGGTTTGTGAAATAGTTTAACAGAATGTTCATTAACTTAAATGTCACATGTACTAAAAAGAATAAAATAGTAACCATTGACAATTGACGTTTACCAAGATGAATTTCAGAAATCATATATATTTAAAAATATCTTAATTTGCTTTACATTTTTTTTTAAATTATACAAGGCTTTGACATAATATGAATTAATAAGAAGGATCAAAATTGATCAAGTGAGAGAGCCAAAAAAAGAGAAACCTATAGCTTAGCTGGTTGCACATACAATTATGGTCTGAAGTGCACACTCATGAGTCCAAATAATGATTTGTCATTACGTTGAAATTATTACCTTTTTTGTTTTTGTTTTTGCCTTTAGCCTTCAAAAAAGCGACAAGGGTCACAAAACACGTGTTGGCATGGGCATAAAGGTAAAATTAATCGATCAGATCTTGAAGAGATTTAAATATGAAATAATGGATTGTATAATGATGTATTGAACTTTCATCTGGATTTGGAATAAACTCAACAGTGAAATGATATTTGCTTTGTGTGTGAAATTTAATTTAAAACGAAAACAAACATATTGATTCTGTAACAAACAACGGAGGTGCCCCTGAATCTAAAACTTACAAGTAATACAAGTGAACCTGCATTGGTAGGGTAGCGATGCTAACAGCGGTGCACTGGCGCTGGGCTCATATTAAATGTAGCTGCTTTTTTATCTCAAATGTGGGAAAAACCTGCCATAAACTGGGATGGTTGCTACTCTACTTTCATCCTGCGACCCGCTCAGTGTTTAATTTGTAAAACAATAAGTGCCGGCGCCCAACGTTTTGCTCAGAGGCCTGAGGCCTGTGTAGTCTTGATTCCACCTCGTGCCTCTTTGATTCACCACCAGGCAGTCCCTGCCTCTTTATCTCACGCTTGTAAGTTCTTTTTAATCCTTGCTTTCTCCCTTTCTCACTATTTTTCCATCTTTTTCTTCCTGCTCCTTTCCTACCTATGTGTTTTTCTCTCTCTTGCTCTGGGTGAAAGTCTGATGAGGAAAAAAAATGTGGTCCCCAAAAATGAGTGCAGATGGGCCACACCTGCAACCCCAGGTCAAATTAAGCACTGGACTCCTGTGAACTCTGTGCTGCACACAAACCCTTCTGATCCTGCAATGTTCAACCCCCTTCCCGACCACCACGCCCTGTCGTGCTACTCAGGGCACAAGTGCTAAAAAAATAAGTGGGGAGACTAACCTAGTTAATCAGTATGCAAGTGGCATCGCAGCGCGTGACATCACAATGCGTGACATCGCGGCGCGTGACATCGCGGCGCGTGACATCACGGCACGTGACATCACAGGAACTGGCATCCCAAGAAGTGACATCAGATCTTAAGCCCTCACATATATGATTAGCAGGTGTATCATGAGTACATTTGAGCACATTTCGAGCATACTTGCAAACCCTCCGGATTTAAGCCGAAGATTCACACTTTTGTACGCTACACATAAAACAATGTTACCTTTTATCAGCGTTAAGTTTTCTCTAGCCATAGTGCTTTAAAAGAAATAGTGATATTTAAATTATTACAACACCTCCTCAGGGGTAGCAAGCGTTATATAAATGCTATTTATTTTGTGCAAATGCTGGGAAACATCAACACATCTGAAGTTTTTACAGTGCATGCATATCTCCTAAACAGAGCCTGAACAAAGTTAAAAGCTGCCTCTCTTCAGTATGTGTGAAGTGCTAACAAGGTGTGAGCCTTTGTTTCCCCTCTGCTGCATTTGCATCAGGTGTGAGGCTCCTGAGTGCTCCCAGCCAGAAGATTCCAACAAAAGGAGGCCTGATGACCCCTCAGAATAGGCCATTGTTATGGGCCCAGCAGGAGTCAGAACTAAGAGAGCCCCGTCCCTGCCTGCACGTTGTTGCAGATAGAAAGCAGATAACAACGTGCAGGCGCTGCAGGATGTGTCCCGGTGTTTGTAAATTACACCGGGACGAATTCAGCATATTTTACAGTGGGGCCACACTTCTTGGCAGGGTGGACGGCGTCAACCCTGTGAAAAAAGTGTGGGGACGCCGTCCACCCGCGTGTACCCCCGACTCGTGCCCTGGTGCTACTCCAGGCTCTGCACTGCTCTCCACACTCAGACCCTGCACTGCTTTCTCCACCTTTGATGCTGCATTCTTCCCTGGTGCATGCCACTACTGGACCCTGCACTGCTCCTCGAGATCTTGACCATCTACTACTTCCCATGCCCTGGATTCTGTGCTCTCTCTACTGCCTTGATTTATTCACTGTCCTCCTACCAACTGCTCCCCGTGGACCCTTCGCTGCAACACCCTCACCCTTGACCCAGAGCTTCCTACACGAGGCCTCATTAGAAGTAGCACTTTTTTGGTGTGGGGATATCAGGGGCTGAAATCTACAATGCCAGCAGGTATCCTTGAACTAACTATGAGGCATTACAAGTTATGGACCCTGCATTGGGGAATAACATTCGAAACCAGGAATACTGGATCGTCTTCCACATGTCATTCTGATCTCTATAATGGGCCCTTTATATGACTTCTTATATTTGCCACCTGTTTGAGTAGGTGGTGAAAGGAAACATGCGCAGTGGTGCGGGTCAGGCCCGCAGGTGGGGAAGTGGGAGGGGTATGTGTACAGCAAGCCAGAGCGATGTGGGGAGCCCCATTATCTGCTCAGTGCAACATACCTGCCAACTTGAACAGAAATTTCACTGTGTGAGGAGGAGGCGGGGCCGTGGAGGGGAGGGTTCATGCCAAGAAGTACCTAAGAGACACTTTTGCCGCCACCCCTTCCCCCAATCCCCCCCTCAAAAAAACAGAAAAGCTTGCTAGGGCAGGTGCTGCTGGCCTGGGATGTTTTCACACCCCTTAATGGACATCAGCAGTTGAAAGCCTCGAAAAACGATCTGGAAATCCACTTTTTACAGTAGTTTTCAGCTAGTTTTCTCTGTCAACGTGTGATATAATCTCCTCACTGGGTGACCGTGTGATCAGTAGCAGCTCCTCGAGGGTGTGGGGGGGGGGGAGGGGCAGGGTGGGGGGTAGTAAACTCTGGAATTGGGCCGAACAAAGTTGAGTAAAGAAATAAATAAACAAAACGAATTACATTGCGCGCGCTGCAACGCCAAATCGGCGATGCAGCGCACAATGTAATTCGTTTTATTTATTTATTTCTTTACTCAACTCCGTTCAGCCCAATTCCGGAGTTTACTACCCCCGCCCCGCCGTCCCGCAGCACTCCCTCGAGGAGCCGCTACTGCGTGTGATGAGAGGCGATATCATGTGTCACACAGTGGCACCATGTGAGTTGTCAGATCTGGTACATGGCACAGGAGGCTGCAGGTATGGCCACATTTTGCCATGGGTGAGCTGGGCCCAGGCCCATGGCCCATAATTTCAGAGTGGCAGCCTGAGCTTGCCTAAAAACCTGCTTTAAATTATTAATTTTATTACAGGGTCACCGTCACATGTCCATTTTCTTCAGGTGTTGCACAAATTATCTTGTCTCCCCCCACTCCTCCTCCTCATCACTCTCCCTCTTGACCCTTCCCAGGGCCTCTCAGTTCTAATTTAGCACCTGAATACATGAATTGGCGATTTAGGTGAAGGGAAGGAAGGGACCTGATCTGTGAATACAAATGCCCCCTCCCCACAATCCCACTAACATCACCAGTAGCAGCAAGAAGGAGGTGGAGGCGGTAGATAAGCTCAGCGGCAGACCGCCAACCATTGAGAGTCACCACTTATCAATCCATTGCAAACCAGCAGCTGGGCACTGTTGACAAGCAGTGGATCAGTGGCGTAATGTAAAATGATGGGGCCCTCCTGCAGAATGTGAAGAGAGGCCCCTCTGTCTCTCATACATCACAGATATTCATTGACCGTGGGGTGCAATGGGGACCCTTGTTGCGTTTGGGGTCACCAGAAGGGTCCCCCCCACTGCGCCGCAGGGGCTACAGGGGTGTAACTCAGCAGGAGATCCCCACCATGCCCAGCACTGAACAAAACAATGCAAATAAATAGTGACCCATATGCTGCCTCACACTATCTGCCGCTAGTTTCATGTATACTTTTGAAAGCAAATGTGCGCTGTGTACAGGGTCCAGTGAACATCATGATTCATGTGCAAAATGTTACACTTCTGAGCTAGTGTCATCACCTACTGTTGGGAAACAGCCATTACAACGTGGCTGTTTCCACGCATGCCATTACAACGCAAGCGTTACAACGCATGGGTCATTACAAAGCGTAGACTTTACTATGCATTTTTTTACTACGCATATGCTTTTACTACACGTGCCTTTACAACGAATTTAGTTGTAAAGGTATATAAGGTAAAGCCATATGTGTAGTAAAAAAATACATGCATGGAAACATCTGTGTTGGCTATCCACGTCGTTAGAGGAAACAGAGAGACTCTTCCGCTTCCTCACAACAAGGTGCACTGCACCCCTCAGACGAGCTGCCTGCACGAACCACGAAGAGAGAGGTAAGGGGGATTGGGCCTGGGGCAGGGGGCTACTATTTTGGGGGCTGGGACCGGGAGGGGTCAGGCAGGGGTAGTGTTTTAGGGTTTAGGGTAGGGAAAGGGCTGGGGGCCGGGGGGGGGTGTGCAGGGGTAGTGTTTTAGGGTATGGGGTAGGGAAAGGGCTGGGGGGTCGTGCAGGGGTAGTGTTTTAGGGTTTAGAGTAGGGAAAGGGCTGGAGGCCAGGGGGGATTCGCACAGGGGTAATGATTTAGGGTAGGGAAAGTGCTGGGGGATGGGGGTCACGCAGGGGTAGGGTTTTAGGGTTTAGGGCAGGGGAAGGGCTGGGGACTAGGGGGAGTAGCGTTGGGGTAGGGTTTCAGGGTTTAGGGCAGGGGTAGGGTATTTTCTTTAGAAAGGTTGGGGGCCAGGGTGGGATGCGCCAGGGACTAGGGATTAGGGTTTAAGGTAGGGGTCAGGTAAACCTTTACCAAACATATGCTTTTAGCTTACATGCTTTTACAACAAATTTCGTTGTAAAGGCAAGCGTGGTAAAGGCATATTTGTTGAAAGAAAATGCATGGTAAAGGTTTGCGTTGTAATGACATTCGCGTTGTAACGCATGCGTGGTAAAGGCATGTATTACAACAGAATGCGATGTAATTTCATACAACCCCTACTGTTATGTGGCCACATTAGGTCCGGGCAGGAAGACTACCATTTTACATGCTCACGTTTAAAATTGACATGTTTCTTGAACGTTGACATTTGACACACATTTGTTAGCGTGCCTTTATGGGATAATATTCTCTAAAATAGCTTTGCTTACATTTACACTTCTTCATAGGCACATTATCAGAGACTTGAATATTCTGTACGAGAGCTAAGTTCACTGCGCAAAATGCTGTTTGTTATTGTCCGCTCAGCGACAGCTCTGTCAGGGTAGAATCAATAATGACAGCCTGACTGGGGCTTTGGCATAGCAACATGGATGAAGTTTGTTATATAAACAACATCACTCCTTTATCTAGTTAGAGTAGCATTTCGCTGACACTGTTGAGGTCATCCCATGCCGGATTTCCAGCCCAGCTGAATACAGTTTACCTTCTGAGAAGGATGGTGTCCAGCTGTAAACCAAGACGGGCTCCCCGATGACACATACCCACAGGTAATTGGGGAGTTAGAGCGCCCTAAGGGATTCTGGCAGATTCACCCACCCTAGGCACACTAGGATAGGGAGAGCTAGATAGGAGCATATTTATAATTGTACTTATATGCAAGCATATAATCTATGTAACAGCACAATGGTTGAACTGTTCATTTTCTTTACCATTCTTGTGATGCTGATTACTCTGTTTTGTTTCCTTCAATTGATAATTGCAACACACTTATTTTACACAAGAATCTTATTGCTTCAATAAATATTTGGAATGCCAATTCAAGTATTTCTTGTGTTTCCCTTTGGGCGCGTATGAGTTACCAAACGAAAGGGCCCTAGATCTGTTGCCACAATTTCCTTGGGAAGTCAGGGTTTTCATGTTCTGAGGTTGCACATACCACCTGCTACCTTGCTAGATTAGGGGTACAGATGATGCACTGTGAGGTAGCCAGGACTAAGGCCAACATATCCTGATGGTGTGCATGGACTCAGTCTCATGCAGGTAGTTGTGACGTATATGTCATCCAACAAAGGCACAGTTTTATTGAGAAAGTATGAACCATACGACACTACCCCACCCCTTTTTTATTTCTTCAGCATCACACGATTTGGAACCCCTTGGAGCAGTAGCCACTTGACAAAGATGCTTAAATGTTCATGCTTGCTGTTCTCTATGTCCATAAAATAAGCAATGTGCATTAAGATGTCGGAGTCTTAAATGACAAAGGAGAGAGAAGCAAGTGGAGGGTGAGATCCCCAAATGTTTGATATGGATGTTATCACCCTCAGAAAGATGAATGGATGAGATGGCCATACTTCTGTTTCAAGCTGTGGTGCTCAACCCAGTGAACTATATTGCATACTATACTAAAGTCCTAACATAGGCTTATAAAAGTGGATGCCCCCGCCTCCCTCACATGGGCCAAAGAAAGAAGCTTCTGTTTTTAAATCAATGTTTGGAGGATCTGAACAATTTGTAAAACGTTCAGGACTCGTTGAGTAACAGGCTACTAGAAAATGATCTAATTTAATAAATAAAAATGTAGAAAGGGGAAAGCACTGGCATTTAACTGGTGAATGCTCCTGTCTACAGCAAGATATTGTGAAATGTCTAACCTCTCCCTTTAAGGTACATTAAGAGAAACTTCTCGAAGAGGTAGGTTAAAAAAAGAAATGAAGACCAATGCTCTATACATTTTGATATGAGATAGGCCATGTAAAATTTTGAGGGTGAACCCCGATAACCCTGGGGGTGTTTCATTTTTATTTTATATAGAGCAAACTTGACCTAAGGGTATTAGAGCACTATAAATGAGCACTAGAGTACACTACAGAAGGTCAGATTCATTTTATTTTTTTAAGGGATTGGGGAGATTAAGTGATTTGCCTAAAATCACAGGATGCTGAGCTGACCCCCGGATAGAATCACAGAATGTTGAGCTGACCCCAGGATAGAATCACAGGATGCTGAGCTGACCCCAGGATAGAATAACAGAATGCTGAGCAGATGCTGGGATTTGAATATGGTTCCCCAGTTTCAAAGTTGGCAGCTCTGGCCATTAGGCTACATCGCCTAAACTCTTCCATAGAAGACCAAATAAGTATTGGAATCTTTCCTCAGTGCCCCTTTAGAACAACTGGAGTTTTGTTAGCAACACCAGCTGCTTTGGCTCTTGTGCAATGAAAGTGTATTCACAAAGCTCCATTAAATCACAAGCACGGTTTGGGCACGGGTGGCATCAGTGTACCCTTCAGTACACGTGGCAAACAGGCTACCCAGGTTACCTCTTCTGTGTCCCACTCCAGCCTGAAACCTCATTTTCAATTACAAAAAGCCAAAATGATTGGCATCCAAATGCTTGTTGCGGTTAGATGTGAAGAATTGTATTAGATAAAATGGTAATAAAGCATCACACACTGGTTTTAATTAGAAGGAATAGAGCGCCCTCGTGTGGCTTTCCTAAATTAAAAGGAGAATTTCTATCACGAAAACAATACAACTGAGACGTAAAATAATAACTTCGATTTATTCATTGCTTCTGCCATGTAAAGCTAGTGCAAATAATAGATGTCACTTATATTCAATTTAGTGGCGTTCAAATTACTGAAGGCAGAAAGATAGAAGTCTGAGATTACCATGTCGGGATTCAAATTTATGACTTCTGGATCACTGCAGATGCTTGTGGTGAATGTTTGTTTATATAAGGAAGAACAAATTACTGTAGCATCCACCCCAGCTCTGGAGCACGCAAATGACTACACCGCACATGGAGCTCAGCAATGTCTTTATTCTTATGCATGCAACCGTTAACTTAAACGTACTGCGATATAGACTTTATTGGCCACATCCAGACACATCCAAATATCTCCCAACTGATTACGTAACTTTGTAAAGAGCCCGCCTAGGAATACAAGGGTCCTACTGCACATGATCACATGACACTACATCTCCCCGTTTGTTAAATAAAAAATGCGGACAACATATATACATTAGGATTCCTCAATGAGTCATTGAGGTGCTCGCACTAATCTTCCAGAACGAGTCGTACGAAGTGAAGGAGTTGCACTGCCATCTGGCATCGTAGATGTAGACTCAGATGCTTGACTTGGGCACTCAGGTGGACTTGTTTCACTCTATGAGGTCTGGAGCGGATGAACATTGAGGCATATATTTGAAATGGGATGAGTCTCTCGTAAAGGGCTTTTGGGACGTTGAGCGGTCACCATATGTTCTTTAGTTGTCATGACTCTTAATGGATCAGCATCAAATGGAGTATCAGTCTTGGCGTTTCTGTTTTTGCTTGACTAGGACTCGGTCTCCTTTTTCAAAAACCATGTCCCAAGCTTATCTGCGCTTATCTACATAGGCCTTCATCTTTCTTTTGCGAGAAGCTTCCATGACACGAATCTCATCAGTTTCTAGTACTCGGTTCGTGGTTCATTGTGGTAGCTTTGTCCCAATGGCTCTCCCAAACAGCAAGGTAGCAGGGTTTTACCTGTCGTGGAATGGGTAGTCAACCAATAATCACGAAGGACTGGACACAAAGCTGGCTTGAGATCGATTTTTTCAAGTGAAGCGCTGTTAGACTTGGCATCTTTGGCGTGGTTTCCCCTGACTTTTTGCCTCTATCTCCTGTATTTTTTGATGCTGTGCTGGATTTCGTTTGTGCTGGCTTAGATGCTTTGGGCACTTTGCCACTGCTGATCAGTGTCAAAGTGCAAGTGCTCCCTGTGTAAATTGTTATTATGATTGGTTCTCCCTGATTGGCATATTTGATTTACTGGTCAGTCCCTAGTAAAGTGCGCTGAGTGTGCCGGGGCTGGTAAATCAAATAGTGCTAGTGGGCCTGCAGCACTGATTGTGCCACCCACATGAGTAGTTCTGAAACAGTAACTCAGACCTGTCACTGCGGTGTCAGTGCGCAGTTGTTAACTGCCATGTCGACTTGGCAAGTGCACCCACTTGCCAGGCCCTAACCTTCCCTTTTCTTACGTGTCAGTCACCACGAAGGTAAGCCCAAGTACCTCTGTGGGCAGGGTGCAGTGTAAGTGAAAGGTAGGACATGCCCTGATGTGTGTCGTGTCCTGATAGTGAATTACTGCCAATTTCGTTTTTCACTATTGCAAGGCTACCTGTTCCCATAGAACAGAATGGGGAGTTTGCTTATTACATCTTATAAACATAACTGCCCCTGGGAACAAGATAGGAAAATAAAGTTTAGTATGCCTGAACTCAGAATGTTAAAATGCTTCTTTTAGTGAGGGTGATTTTTACATTCTGTGTTTGAAAATACCACTTTTAGAAAGTAGGTATTTTCTTGTTTAGCCATCCAGTGTGCCTCTGCTAGGATGTGGATTGACTGTCTGGGTTTGGAGTGTCAGGGGCTGTGGCTCCAGAGAGCCTGATGAGGCAGGGCTGGGCTGAATAGACCTGGGCTGCATTTAGAGTAGAGGGAGGAGATTTCCTTTCACCTGAATGGGCATGGTCTGCTTTCCACAATGTTGTCTCCACCTCCTGCCAGGAAGCTGCACCAGAGAGGACAGAACTGGTTTTGACTGCGCACAGGGCTTCTCTGCACAAAGAGAACAAAGACATTTTGGGGTTTAAGTATTAGACCTAAAACCCCTGAACTTTAGACTACTTCTGGAATCAAGAGGAACCTTTCCCAAGGGGAAGAGCTGGAGAAACTGAGGAGAAGTACTGCCCTTGCTGTGTGTCTGGGGTTGGTCTGCAGTTGCTATTTCTGCCAAGGAAAGGAGAAGGACTGTGCTGTGTGCTGTGTCCCCTGCTTGAGGAAAGTCTCCAAGGGCTTGAGTAGAGCTTGCCTCCTGTTTTGAAGTCTCAGGAACACAAAGACTTCACCCCCAGCTCCCCTGAACTTCCTTGCTGGGAGTTCTGACCTGCCAAGAAGTGCCTGTGACTGTGTGGGGCCTCGGAGGCTGTTTCTGCTGCTGGGAGCTGAAAAGCAACGCAACAACAAGAAAATCGACGCATCGCTCTTCTTGCAACAGTTTTTCCGATGCAACGCCGTGGTGCAATAAGCATCTCCCCGCACCGCCGCGCTGCTGAAACTGACGCAGTGTCTGTCGCCGCTGCAAGAATCGATGCATCGAGGGATCGCGGCTGAAGAAACCGACGCAGCGCTGCTTGACACCGCCGCATCGTTCGCCGACGCATCCCGGATTTCTACGCATCGTCCCTGTGCGGCAAGTTTTCCCCGACGCATCAGCCGCGGATCGACGCATCTCTTCCCCCTACAGACCGGACCCGACGCATCGCTCACCTGTGTACAGCGGAACTGTCGTATCGCATACACGAAGGTCCACGGAACTACGCATCTCTTTGTTTTTCGACGCTTCCCATCGCTGCAGCTGTTTGGCTTGGTGACTTTTGTCGCAACAACAGGTACTTGGCAAGAAACCACGCATCCATAGTTTTCTATGGACTCAGTTGCTAAAACCTTTTGAAAGTCATTTTTCTTAATACTTTTTTTTTTTTAAATATTCTTTATTGATTTTTTAAACATACGTTACCCCCAACCCCACCCCCTCCTCCTCAGACATTAGATTATTGACACAATGAAATACATAGTACATAATAAAACAGCAACACATACAAAATCTCGCTAGTGCATCTAAGTTCATTACATTTATAAATTCAATATTAAATACAGTATGGATACTTATCATTCAGTTACTTGGTGCCCCTGAGCTACAATTTGTTTTTTATTGTGTTTGTATCCATTGACTTAGGGGATCCCATATATTTAACCCTTTTTTTAGTTTTTTCCTTCCTTTCCTTCTGTAAATAGCACCCTCCAAGCTGTGCGTTGCCAGCAGGCGGGCATGCCATTGTTGGAATACTGGCGGATTTGGATCCAACCATGCAGAGGCCAGACACATTCTAAAAACTGTCATTGACATAAATATCAATCCTTGGAGACTTTTTGAGCGAATATCTCCGTCAATGCCCAACATTATTTCTCCCACAGTGATTTCTATTCTTACTTTACAAATCTCTGATAGGAACATCGATATTTCAGAAATTAGTGCCTGTAGATGATGACATAATGCAAATATATGTACACTATCGGCCTCGTTTAGGGCGCACCGTGGACATACCGTTCCCTTACCAGACCCCCACTTGGCTATCTTATTTGGTGTATAGTACAATTGAAAAATTGTCTTGTAGTACTGGGCTTGTAGTCTTGCAGACATCAATATAGACTGAGATAATTCATATGACTTAAAAAGGTTTCCGACGTTATCCCTAATATCTCCTGCCATTTAGCGGAGAAATTATCCAGATCATCTGGAATTGCTGCCATTATATACCCGTAGATGTCTCCAATTTTGACACCTCTGTTTTTAGTTATCTTTTCCATAATTTGAATTTCTTGAAATTTAGCTCTGCCACCCCCTTTCTTTAATAAAAAATCTCTAATTTGTAAGAATTTAAAAAAGTCCCTTTGGTCTAATGCGTAATCAGTTTTGAGTTCATCGAATGATTTCAGCCCGAGAGTAGAGTAAAAACATCCTAATTGTGTTATCCCTGAATTTATCCATCTATTCATGCATACGTCATTAAATATTACCGGAAGATTATTATTTTTAGATAGTAATGTATAAAATGATAATCTTCCTATGCCCAAAACTTTCCGCACATTATTCCAGGCTTTATGAATACCCATGAGCGTTTTAAAACGAACTTTTTTAAAGTGGTTGTCATACATATATCGCCATAAGTATCCGTTTACTTTGTCGCCGAGAATATGTGCTTGAGGTGTTGGTATCAAATTGCTTATTCGATTGCCACTATTAACCGACAATAGTACGTTGCAATAATTCAATATTGTGGCCAACCAATAAAATTTAAGATTGGGAAGGGAAAAACCACCTCTATCTTTTGGCAATGTTAAAAATTTGATTGCACGGCGCGGCCTTTTGTATCCCCATATGAACCGTGAGAACATGTTTTCTATAATTTTAAACCAATGTGGAGAAAACTCTAAACAGATTGTCCTAAAAAAGTATAAAAATTTTGGGAAAAAAATCATTTTGATCACGTTACACCTGCCCCCTAACGATCGATGTAGATTATTGAGCCTGTTCAAATCTTTTTCGGTATGTTGAATCAATGGATCTCAATTAACCTCGACTAAATTATCCAGGTTAGCTGTGATTTTCACTCCCAGGTACGTAGCTTTCTCTACTACTCGATCATCCCTCATCTGAAGTTTATTATTAAGAACTATCTGGGTTTTATCTCGGTTTAGCTTTTACCCTGAGATCTCTCCAAAATGTTTAGCCTCGTCCTCTATTACCTTTATTGCTATAACCGGATCCGTGGTGACTAGTGCTATGTCGTCCGCATAGGCCAGTGTCTTAGTATCCCACATTTGTGTCCGTATTGATAATATTGATAGGTTATTTTCAAGTCTGTGAATAAAGGGGTCAATAAAAATTGCAAATAGCAGGGGCGAACCTGGGCACCCCTGTCTTGTCCCTCTAGTAATAACTATCCTGTCTGAGACTGCCCCATTTACCATCACAACGGCCTCCGGTGTTGTATAAAGCATTTGTGTAGCTTTAATAAAAGGTTCTGTAATACCACTTCTCGACATAGCTGCCCAGAGATAGTTCCAGGTGTCGGGTTTGAAGGCTGTCTCCCAGCCTGTACCAAGCGAGACTCCACGGGAGCGAAGAAGCAGTTCCCAAAACTCCCAGAAAACAGTACCTTGAGGAATATAGAAAGACTCACTCACAGGTAACTGTTCCCTAAAAGTAGGGGGAGTAAACCATAGAGTGACCACCACTCTACCCCTTATGTAGAGACAGGTAACGCTGGTGTGTGAAAACTGGATACTCAGAGGGCTGAAAATATAATACAGACTGGTATCACTGAAAACAATCAAGTAACTACAGATACTTCAATAAGTCTTAATGCATGTCAATTTCTCTGACATAGTCCACTTACCAAAACGATTGTTCCAGACAGCTTTGAAAAACAACAGGCAGAAGTTAACGTCACTTGACTGCCAAAGGAATGGGTTGAATTGCCTCAAAGGTATTCATTAGAAAGGACTCCTAAGGGGCAAGGGAATAAGCACACAATTCCACACACACACTCGACACTTCTATGGCTACAAGGGAAGGTAGAACTACAGAGAGGGTCAAGACTCTAAAAACAGCGGTCTTAAGAACCGCAAGCGCAGCGTGCAAACCGGCTCGTAGGAAGTAGTGAGAGTGGATTTGCAATGCGTACGCTGTCAGGCTGGGACCATAGAGGATATCAGTAAAAGCCCCTGGCGTAGCGTGCTGGCCGGCTCTCAAGGCAACGAGAGCGGAGCAGCCACGCGTACACGTTCGAGCCGAAAGAGGTAGGTGTGTTAGTCAGAATGAACAACGCAGCGTGCTGGCCGGCTCTCAAGGTAACGAGAGCGGAGCCACCACGCGTACGCGTTCGAGTAGAAAGGTGCAGGTATAGTAGTCAGAACGAACAGCGTAGCGTGCTGGCCGGCTCACAAGGTAACGAGAGCGGAGCAGCCACGCGTACGCTGTTTTGGGATAGAGGACTCACTAGGAAAGGGAGCGGTAGGCAGCCGAGGGATCAAACGACGAGACTGCCGCAATTCCAACAAGAAGATCGCCAGGAGCTGGAGACGACTTCGGCAGGATGCAACACCGCTGAGAACAGGAACGGGACTGAGGCAAGGGGGCGTGGCACAAGACAGGGTCAGTAAGCCAAGCAACGGCTTACGAGTGTGACGGCCTTTTACGTGGGTTAGGGGCCGTCTCAAAAGTATTGGACCTAGTGGACTGACAGAGTTTTGAACATGCACTAGCACCCTGTTTGTGTTTAGACCCATACTGAGCTACACGAAGCCTGAGTCCTAACACCAAGAGACCCTATCGAAAGCCTTTTCGGCATCTAGTAATATGAGTGCCATAGGGTCTCCTGTTACTGCGGTAATATCAAAAAGTGTAATCACTCTCTGGACGTGGTCGGTGGTAGACCTCCCGGGGATGAACACATGCTGGCGGCCCGAAACAATTTTATGAATAATTGACGCCAATCTGCTAGCTAGCAATTTCGAATAGATTTTTGAATCCCCATTACTCAGGGTGATGGGACAATATGATCCAAGTTCTGTAGCATCCTTGTTTTTTTTTTAGAAAAACCACAATTTTGGCATGGGACCATGACCCCGGAGGTCTACCGCCCTGAAATATATGTATAAAGAGGTCACTTAGGATTCTTTTTAATGGCTTAGAGAATTGTATATAGAATTCCATTGGTATCCCATCCATTCCTGCTGCCTTCCCTTTGGCCAGACTATTCATTGAGAGTAGAATTTCCTCCCATTGTGGTAGAGCGTCCAGGTTGTCTTGATCTTCCTGTCCTAATCGTAAAGGTGTACCCAGATCTAGATACTTCTCAATCTCATCCTGTCTTATACCCGTCTCCTTGTATAAATTTTGATAATATCTATGGAATGCAGCTATTATCTCTTTAGGGTCAGCTATTTGTCCAAGTCTCGGATCTTTTATCTCACTGATTAAGTTGGCAGTATTCTGTTGTCTCGTACGTATAGCCAGCTGATGCCCCACTTGCTCACTCAGCTCGTACGTTATTTCCTTGTTCGATGTGGCTTTGATGATTGCCTTTTCTGTGAAGATGTTATTAATAGCATTTTTAGCAATAGAGACTAGTTCCAACTCTGTTTTAATCTCACGTCCCTCTTGTACCGCCCTTATCAGACCCTCCTCAACTGTGGCCAAATTGCTTTGTAGTGCCGCCATTTCCTGTTTGACTTTTTTATTAAGATTTAGAGAAAATCGCAACGTCTCCCCCCTTATTCCGGCTTTCATGGCATCCCAGACTACCTCGATCGAAGTACTCCCTAGGTTAAATTCCAAAAACTCTGAAATCCATTTATGCATTTGTTGGCAATATTCTTCATTCAGCAGCAGAGCTCTCTCAAAGGTCCAGCTTTTCTCTTCCCTATTTATTCCCCCATCTACTAGATTCAAAATTAATGGATTATGGTCTGATAACACCCATGGTAATTTATCTATTGTGCAACGTGAATTTATAGTACTGGATACAAACATATAGTCCAGTCTCACTAGTTTTGTATGTGGGTTAGAGAAAAACGTATAGCCTGGATCATTTGGGTGCTTTGTTTGCCAACAATCTACCAGACCATGTGGTTGACAAAGCTCTTTGAGGGCCTGAAATACTTTTGGTTTCCTCCCCTTGTATATAAATTCTGTACTTAAAGACCACTCACAAGGGAGGTTTAAATTATAGTCGCCACATATTATCAATGGGAGTGGCCAGTGAGCCAGCTCGTTAGAGATGAACTCCAACACACTTGGGTCATCCAAGATGCTTCCATATATTGAGCATATTGTCATTTTTTTATCATGATTGACTTGACATTCTACAATCGCCAACCGCCCGTATTTATCGGCCGCTGATCTAACGATCTGTATTTCATTCCCTTTCACCAGAATTGCCACCCCCTAGTCCTTGACCCTTGTGTAGTTGCCGTAATCAGTCTATATCCTAGGGTTTTAAGTAGGTGCCGTTGTGGCCCCTCGATATGGGTCTCCTGAAGACAGATAATATTAGCCCCTATTGTTTGTAGACACACTGCTACCCTTTGTCTCTTTTTCGGATCATTAAGCCCACAAATATTAATAGTGAAAATCTTCAGTTTACCCATTGAGAGCTATATCTGAACCCGGCTGCTTATACACCTCTTTTATGATTGCCATCTCAGTATACCCTTCCTGATTTCCAATCTGTTTTTTATACCGTGACTCACTTCTCTTAGTTGCATAATTAAGCTTCGTCCCTTGTCTGAGGTCTGAGGTTTCTCTCCCCCGCCCCCACCCCCCCTCCCCCACCCTTCTTATGGCAATCAGGCTCAATCCTGAGCCTGTGTGATAGTGTCTGGATCAACCTCACCACCCACCGCCCCTCCTAAGTCCCCCGTGCTCAAATTCACTGGTAGAGTATCAAAGAGTGTAAACAAAAAAAAAAAGTGGAGAATACGTGGATGCACCCGTAATGCCACCCCACATATTTTCCCCTTATGCGGCATGTCAACACCAATAAACATCTCTGTTATACCAAGTCAATCCATATTATGGTGTATACCAAGTCTTGATCTTATCTACCTTATTCTTTCTCCACAAATATATTGCCCATTATTTATAATTTCTCAGTGTTCTTATTGCACCTGGTTGTTATCTCATCTAACAATTTTTGTGCTTGAATTTCGGATGTAAAGAAATAGTTTTGCCCTTGGGAGATGACTTTCAGCTTAGCTGGGTTCTGTAGAAAAACTGTGGCACCAGTTTTTTGGAAGGGTGTTATAAGTTGCCTAAGTCGCCATCTCCTTTCAACGGTGGCGTGTGCAAAGTCAGGTTTTGCAAAATATGCGTAGTTCTCCCACTGCCTTTTTGAATTTGGCCTAGCTAGCTCAAACACGGCCTGTCGTAGCAGGAAGTTGCCAAAGTATATCAGGATAACACAGGGATATGCTTGCGTATTCGTGGATCGCTTAGATAATGTCAAAGGAAATCTATGTACCCGTTGGATTTCCTTATCTCACTCCCAGTGGGCTAATTCTGGTAAGGAACCCTTCAGTAAGTTTATTGTAAATTTCCTGATATCATTGCCTTCACAGTTTTCTGGTATGCCCAAGAGTCTTAGGTTGTTGCGGCGCTGGCGGTTTTCTGCCTCCTCTAGCTTCCACATTACATCCTTCAGTGTTTTCTCCTGCGAGGATGCCTGTTCCTTCAGTGTGTCTACATTATTTTCCAGGTCTTCCGTACTTTTTTCCACCATGGTAAGTCTCTCTGATATCTCTGTGCAAGTCTTCCCGATTTTCCGTATTGACCCTTGTATTTTCTTTGAAACTAGCCGCGCTTGTCGGTTCTCCGTTTTGGCCTCATCGCGAAATGATCTTAGGGATTGAAGAATCAGTGAGAGAGAGGGCTCTTCTGCTTCACCATCGGTATTTTGTATAGATGAGCCAAGCTGTAGATCTCTGGTGGATTTTCTTCTCCCATTTGAGCTATTAGATGGTAGTGGCTGCGTTGCTGAGTAATCCCATCTCAGTTCTTCTGCTTCTTCTTCTAGTCTCTTATGGCTGCCCTTCTTCCCGAGTGACCCTCGTTTGACTCTTTTAGGTGTTCTTCTTTCGTCTTGCTGGCTACAGTTGCTAGTGGACGAGTCCCCCCCATCCACGTCCACATCGCTGCTGCTGCTCGTCAGCTCAAGGTCTGATTCTGCTGTTTCTTCGTTCACAGAGTAGAATTTCTCCATGGAGTCTGGGGATACATATCCCATCTCTTGGCCCCTTCTCTGTATGGCTCCCTCTGCAGAAGCACACTGCCCCCTTATCTGTCTGGGAGGGGTCATCTGCCTTTTCTGGTTTCTCTGGGCTTTTGTCTCCTGCCAGGTCATCTGTGCCTTCTTCCGGGGGTTTATCTGTAGGGTATCTTATTTTAGCAGTAGTTCCGTTTTGGGCATTATCTTCCCTTTGTAGAGGTTTGTCGGGTATTTCCAGAGTTCCTAGCAGTACAGTGTCATTGCAACATGATCCCCAAGAGGGCCTTCCTTCCTCTAATGAGCCCGGTGATGCATCTGGTGCAATATTCTGAGCATTCTTCTCCCCCCGCATGCATCCCCCGGCCACTGGTCTGTTTTGTACGTCCTTTTGTCCCTCTGTTGACCCCTCTGGCCCCTTCTCTCTCTCACTGTCCAGGGGTAGGAAAAGGCTATTTATCGCCACTTGCTTTTTTCCCCCAGCTCCTCCTGCCAATGTACCGCTCAGCTCTGTGCTCTTGGTGCCCACCGTTTTGTCCTTGCTCACAGCTAGTTTGCCCCCCTTTGCGGTGATTAATTCTGCCTTCTTTATGGCCGCATCAGTTTTGACATCGCTTTCCTTCCTCGAAGTGGACAGCGCATTCGAGCACGTCTTACCTCGACCTCCTCGCGCTGCCATTGCCTCCACACAGTATTCCTCGTAGCTTCTCCTTGCGTCCTCGTTGCCGGGCAACCCCAGCCCGATGTCGTCACAGCCTCCCTTTCCAGATACAGCCGTCAGGAGCAAACGAGCCAGTGATTCCCAGCGCGAACAGCTCGGGCAGCACGTCGAGTTGTAGCAATGCTCCCCCTGCCTCTGGATTCCATCAGCTTTCCGAAGCCAGCGGAAATTTTCATCACGTTTTCCTGTGCTTGAATTCCTGTCGGTTTCATGCCTGTATGCGAGCCATTCGTTTCATCCTTCACGGTCTAGAGCACAGCGAGGATCAAAGGAGAGTGGGGGTGAGTGACACCGATCTCACACAGACGCCATCTTGCCGCTATTTGCCCATTTTTCTTAATACTTGAATGTTGGATTTTTGTCATTTTGGTCTTGTTAAGTTTAGATAAAGATACTTTATTTTTCTAGACTGGTGTGGTGTCCATTTATGGTGGTATCACTGTGTTACTGTGAGTATTGGTACAAATACTTTACACATTGCCTTTGGGATAAGCCTGTCTGCTCGTGCCAAGCTACCAACGGGGTGAGCAGGGGTTATCTAGAGTGTGTATCCCCCTTACCCTGACTAGAAGCAAGGGTCCCTATTTGGACAAAGGTACCTACCTCTGCCAACTAGAGACCCCCATTTCTAACATTGGTAGTCAGCGGTGAGGATTTGAACTTGTATTTGTACTTGACCCACAGTGATTGGTGGACATCACTAGTTTAGTGCAGACCACTACGCAACTACATACTGTGTTTTATTTTTTGTTCTATTTCTGATCTGACCCTTGAGTTATCCACGCATCATGTCTCGGAATGGTAAAGCAGCAAGTGAGGTTGCAGATTTGGAGTTTGACTTTGAATTGTTAAGCAGTGACAAGGTAGAGCAACTCAGGCAATTCTGCAAAAACTTTTGTTGTCCCATGAAGAGCCACTTTAGAAAAGAGGAGCTACAGAAGGCCTGGTGGGAGGCCAGACAAGCTGGTGAGACAGAGGATGCAGGTGTGGATGGGGGTGCACCAGAGAATGGTTTTAGATCACAGGATTTGCCTGTAGGAAGAGCAGCCTCTAGGGCTGGCAGCAGTCATTCTTCTATAAATTGGGTGCCAGAGGAAATAGAGGAAAGGCACAGGGCCAGAGATCATGAGTTAGAGGTCATGAGACTAAAGGCACAGGAGAGTAAGAATGCTCTTGCTTTAGAAGAGAAAAAGTTGGTCTTGGCCCATGAGTTGAGTATGAGGGAACTGGACATTAAAGCTAAACAAGTGGAGTCCAGTACGAATGGTGGCAGCGCACAGCCAGTGCAAGGGGGCAAGGTTTACATACCCAAGGATGTAGTACAGAATTTCCAGAAGGGGGAGGATGTGTATGCATGGTTTGCATCTTATGAAGCTGCACAGCGTATGCATGAGGTGCCTGAGAAGCATTGGGGGGCAGGCCTGTGGAAGCACTTTGAGGCCACTGGGACGGACACCCTGACACCTCTGGGGGAGGTGGGTGCACTGACCTATCCCAATATGAAGGAGGCTTTATGCCTCAGGTATGGGCTCACACCTGAGCAGTACAGGGTAAAAGTTTAGGACCTTCAAGAAATTTGAATCTCATACTTGGGTTGAGTGTGTGAACATGTATTGCAGAGCACTGGATGGTTGGATAAAGGGCAGCAAGAGTAAATGATTACCAGTGGTTGTACAATCTTATTGGTTGGGAGCACTTGAGTAGTCTGTGTGTTCCAGAGCTGCGCAAGCATCTGACGGATAGTAGGTTGACTGATCCCAGGCAGCTTGCTCAGGAGGCAGACCGCTGGACGAGTACCAGGGTCCACAAGGGGATTGTAGGAAACCCAGCCAAAGGTGGGCAGGGTCCCCAGCAGAAGAGTGGGGGGGACAAGGGTAACCAAAAAGAGTTCTCTAACGGGGCCTAAAATAGTTCCCAGGGTAAGGATCCCCAGCCCCCCAGTTCTAAGAAGCCATGGCCCCCTAAGGGTAGGCCAGACAATCGGAGTCCCCACAAATGTTTCAGATGTGGTCAGGAGGGCCACCTGGCGAATGATCCCAAGTGCCCCCAGGCACCACCAGCACCCACTGGTGCACCGTCACCGGGGTTAGTTAGTGTAGTGTTGGGGGAGGAGTTGGTTCCCAGTGTGGATGGGGAGCTAGCTGTAATGAACCTGCCTGCCGGATAACACTAAAAAGTACCTGCAGTGGGTGATCATCAATGGGAAGAGGGTGGAGGCTCTGAGAGACACAGTAGCCAGTGTGACATCTGTCAGGTGTCAATGGGTGACTGAAGAGCAGGTCATCCCCAATGTACTTCACCCTGTAGTTGCTGCAGACAACTCTGAGCGCCTGTGTAAGGTGGTGCAGGTTCCCTTTGAGTGGGGGGGGGGTCTCAGGGCCCTTGAAGGTCGTTGTTAGTCCGTCCATGCCTGTTGACTGTCTGCTTGGCAATGACCTGGTGAGCTCACCTTGGAAGGAGTTGGAGCGCCAGGCTCATTTAAAGATGTTGGGACTGCCTGAGTGGGCCTGTGTGACCACTCGGTCAATGGTCGCCAGTAACGGTGATCAAGAGGACCTGGAGCCTTAAAGAGTGGCCCAGGTGCCTGCCAGAAAGAGGACGGGCAGGGGACGTGGGAAACCAGCCCCCGAAGTTCCCACGGTCCAGGAGGAGTCAGAACCTGAGGGGGATGTCCTGGAACCTACAGGGGAACAAGTGGCCGAACTGGGAGACCTGCCTGAGCTGACCCATTGGCAGCAGGAAGGAGGTCCCTCCAGGGAGGAGTTCTGCAAGACGCACATGGAATGCCCTACTCTTGTTGGTTTGCGGCAGCAGGCTGCAGACCAGGCAGCAGGTGGTCCGTCCGGGTCACATTTGATTTATTGGGAGAATGGTCTCCTTTACAGTGAGCCTAAGGTCGCTGAGCCCGGGGCAGCCTGTATGCTGGTGGTACCCGCATGCTACAGGACCTTCCTACAGGGTCTGGCTTATGACGTGCCTCTGGCAGGACATTTGGGGTGCGACAAGACCTATCAGAGGCTTGTCACCCACTTCTACTGGCCCCAAATGCAGAGGAACGTTGGCACACATTGTAGGTCTTGTCAGACTTGCCAGGCAAGTGGCAAGACTAGGAGGGAAGTGTAAGGCTCCCCTCCAACCCTTTCCTGTGGTGAGCACCCCTTTCGAGCGGGTGGGCATCGACATTGTGGGGCCACTGGAACCCATGACAGCCTTAGGCAACAAGTTTATCTTGGTCTTGGTGGACCATGCCACCCGGTACCCGGAAGTTGTCCCTCTCAGGACAAACACGGCCCCTGTGGTGAGCCGTGCATTGATTGGGATCTTTACCCATGTGGGGTTCCCCAGAGAGGTGGTCTCTGACCGTGGCACAAACTTTATTTCCAGGTATATGAAGTCACTGTGGGAGGAGTGCGGTGTAATGTACAAATTCACCACTCCTTACCATCCCCAAGGGAATGGGTTGGTTGAGAGATTCAACTGAACCCTGAAAGGCATGATAAAGGGTCTTGTAGACCCATGAGACATAAGTGGGACGTCTTTCTACCATGCCTGTTGTTTGCCTACAGGGAGCTACCGCAGAAATCCTTAGGGTTCAGTCCCTTTGAATTGCTGTATGGGCACTCTGTGAGAGGACCTCTGAGTCTGGTGAAGGAGGGCTGGGAGAAAACTCCTGGTAAGACCCCCCAAGATGTGTTCAGCTACATGCTAACCTTCAGAAACCAGACTCAACGCTTCAGGAAACTCGCTCAGGTGAACCTGGAAGCCAGCCAGGAGGAGATGAAACGATGGTACGACCAGAATACCACTCTGGTTAAGTTTCAGCATGACCAAAAAGTGTGGGTGATGGCACCAGTGGAGCCTTGTGCGCTCCAAGACAGGTGCACTGGTCCATTTGAGGTGGTGGAGCGCAAGAGTGATGTAACCTACCTGGTTAACTTGCAGACTCCTAGGAACCCTTTGAGGGTCCTGCACATGAACCGCCTCAAACCTCACTTTGAGAGGTCTGAAGTGACCATGCTCCTGGCTACAGATGATGGAATGGAAGAGGAGAGTGAGCCTCTTCCTGACCCCCTGTCAGCCAAGGAACATGATGGGTCAGTGGATGGAGTGAACCTCTCTCCCACCCTGACCCCAGAGCAGCAGAGGGACTGTTGCCAGGTGCTGGGACAGTTCGCCTCCATGTTCTTCCTGACTCCAGGAGTCACCAATTGGTGCGTCCATGATGTGGACACAGGGGACAGTTTACCTGTAAAACATAAACTTTACTGAGTAACTGACAGAGTCAGGGCCAGTATTAAGGAAGAAGTTTCCAAAATGTTGGTGTTAGGGGTGATAGAGCCCTCCAGCAGCCCCTGGGCTAGCCCAGTGGTCTTGGTTTCAAAAGCTGCTGCGCCTGGTGCCACTCCTGAACTCTGGTTCTGTGTGGATTACCGTGGGCTCAATGCCGTCACCAGGTCTGACACGCACCCCATCCCCAGAGCTGATGAGCTCATTGATCGGCTTGGAGCTGCCCGGTACCTTAGCACGTTTGATCTAATGTCTGGGTACTGGCAGATTGCCTTGACTGATGGGGCAAGAGAGAGGTCTGCGTTTTCAATGCCCGAGGGGCACTACCAGTTCCGTGTCATGCCCTTTGGGTTGAAGAACGCCCCTGCCACGTTCCAGAGACTGGTCAACTAGGTACTGTTCGGGCTGGAGGAATTCAGCGCTGCTTACCTGGATGACATTGCTGTGTTCAGCTCCAGCTGGGAGGAACACTTGCAACACCTCTGTGAAGTGTTGAAGGCTCTGCAGAAGGCAGGCCTCACTATCAAGGCCAGTAAGTGCCAGATAGGGCACGGTTCTGTGGTGTACTTAGGGCACCAGGTAAGGAGTGGCCAGGTGGCACCCCTACAACCTAAGAGCGACACCATTCTGGCTTGGGAGCCCCCCAAGACCCAGACGGAGGTGAGAGCCTTCCTAGGACTCACTGGGTACTACAGACAGTTTGTCAAGGGATATGGCACCATTGTTGCCCCCTTGACAGAGCTGACTTCAAGGAAGCAGCCAAGGAAAGTGATCTGGACCGATGCCTTTCAGACCGATTCTGACACCCTGAAATCTGCCATGTGCACGGCGCCCGTGCATAAGGCACCCAACTTCTCCCAAGAATTTGTTGTGCAGACAGATGCTTCAGAGCATGGTGTGGGAGCAGTACTCTCACAGTTGAATGAAAAGGGCTTGGACCAACCTGTAGCTTTCATTAGTAGGAGGCTACTTCCCAGGGAACAGAGGTGGAGTGCAATTGAAAGAGAAGCTTTTGCTGTGGTCGGGGCGCTGAATAAGCTAAGACCCTACTTGTTTGGGACTCACTTCCGGGTTCAGACAGACCACAGGCCCCTCAGATGGTTGATGCAAATGAGGGGTGAGAACCCAAAACTGTTGAGGTGGTCCATCTCCCTACAGGGAATGGACTTTAAGGTGGAACACCGCCCTGGTACAGAACACGCCAACGCTGATGTTCTGTCTAGATTCTTCCGCCTTAGTGATGAGAACTCCCAAGAGGGTGGGTAGTTCTCCCCATCTTTCAGCTGGAGGGGACACATGTTAGACTTGGCATCTTTGGCGTGGTTTCCCCTGACTTTTTGCCTCTATCTCCTGTATTTTTTGATGCTGTACTGGATTTCGTTTTTGCTGGCTTAGATGCTTTGGGCACTTTGCCACTGCTGATCAGTGTCAAAGTGCAAGTGCTCCCTGTGTAAATTGTTATTATGATTGGTTCTCCCTGATTGGCATATTTGATTTACTGGTCAGTCCCTAGTAAAGTGCACTGAGTATGCCAGGGCTGGCAAATCAAATACTACTAGTGGACCTGCAGCACTGATTGTGCCACCCACATGAGTAGTTCTGAAATGGTAACTCAGACCTGCCACTGCAGTGTCTGTGCGCAGTTGTTAACTGCCATGTCGACTTGGCAAGTGCACCCACTTGCCAGGCCCTAACATTCCCTTTTCTTACATGTCAGTCACCCCCAAGGTAGGCCCTAGGTACCCCCGTGGGCAGGGTGCAGTATAAGTGAAAGGTAGGACATGCATGGCATGTCCTGATAGTGAATTACTGCCAATTTCGTTTTTCACTATTGCAAGGCTACCTGTTCCCACAGGACAGAATGGGGAGTTTGTTTATAACACCTTCTAAACATAACTGCCCCTGGGAACAAGGTAGGAAAATAAAGTTTAGTATGCCTGAACTCAGAATGTTAAAATGCATCTTTTAGTGAGGGTGATTTTTACATTCTGTGTTTGAAAATACCACTTTTAGAAAGTAAGTATTTTCTTGTTTAGCCATCCAGTGTGCCTCTGCTAGGATGTGGATTGACTGTCTGGGTTTAGAGTGTCAGAGACTGGGGAGGAGCAGTGGCTCCAGAGAGCCTGGTGAGTCATGGCTGGGCTGAATGGACCTGGGCTGCATTTAGAGTAGGGGGAGGAGATTTCCTTTCACCTGAATGGGCCTGGTATGCTTTCCACAATGTTGTCTCCACCTCCTGCCAGGAAGCTGCACCAGAGAGGACAGAACTGGTTTTGACTGGGCACAGGGCTTCTCTGCACAAAGAGAACAAAGACATTTTGGGGTAAAAGTATTAGACCTAAAACCCATGAACTTTAGACTACTTCTGGAATCAAGAGGAACCTTTGCCAAGGAGAAGAGCTGGAGAAACTGAGGAGAAGTACTGCCTTTGCTGTGTGTCTGGGGCTGGCCTTCAGTTGCTGTTTCTGCCAAGGAAAGGATAAGGACTTTGCTGTGTGCTGTGTCCCCTGCTTGAGGAAAGTCCCCAAGGGCTTGAGTAGAGCTTGCCTCCTGTTTTGAAGTCTCAGGTACACAAAGACTTCACCCCCAGCTCCCCTGAAATTCCTTGCTGGGAGTTCTGACCTGCCAAGAAGTGCCTGTGACTGTGTGGGGCCTCTGGAGGTTGTTTCTGCTGCTGGGAGCTGGAAAGCAACGCAACAACAAGAAAATCGATGCATCGCTCTTCTTGCAACAGTTTTTCCGACGCAAGCTATCCTGGCTGATGAGGGGTGAAACCCCGAAACCGGTCCTAGGATGCTTGTTTCCGGTCCAGGGAGGACCTGGCTTGGCAGTTCGGGCTGGACTGTTCCCATGAGGCACAGGGTCAAGACCAATTTGCATATGGCCAGGTCTAATCTGGGGTGGCATGGTGAGCAAAAGAATGATTAATTTAACCCAGATCTCTTGACTGGGGGTGAATGTTCTGCATTCCGTCCATCAATTGTGTGTCTTTTGCGGAATGTTCCTTATGACACCATGCACATACTTAGTGGCATTTGTAGCACTTACGAGAAACAGGCACTGGAATTCTGGGCTCAGATACCCGAGGGTCACTAACGAAAGTGAAGCCTGCAAGGCAGCATAATCCTACTGAAACACAGCCACTGCCCGTGCAGGTAGGAGTGGTGGGGCGGTGGGGGCCGGGTTGGGGGGGAATTCGACTGACGACCACGAGGGAAAATTAAATAAATAAATAATTTTCCCTCGTGGTCGTCTGTCGAATCCCCCCCCCAACCCGGCCCCACCGCTCTTACCTGTACGGGCCACGGCTGCTGAAACAGGGAACTAGACAAAGAAAAGGAGGTTCTCTGATGAGGAGCTGATCATTCTCATTGGGAATGTTCCCCTTAAGATACCTTAGGATGGCAACACAGAAGGTAACCCATTTTTTAGACAGCAGATCTTCAGAATAGGGATTCCCATTGTATGTATATTTTGAGTCAGTCCTCTATTTGTTCATCCAAAATACAGGACGTAGGCCCTCACTCACATATAGAGTAGCATGGTTCATCATTGGGATATTCATGTAGCACTGTGTACCTGTGTAACATTCTGTTAATGGTCTCTTGCTATGTTACACAGTCCTAGTATTCTCACAGTTGGGTCAGTAAGGTTGAAACGTAAATTAAAAATGTGTCATGGAAGACTAAACAAATCTTAATATTTCCCCCTAACTATGTGATTAAAACCTGACAAGCAGCCACACTTAAAACCTTCGATTTGCAGGATGTCAACCTGTTTCTGTGCTTTTTGCTTGCTACACATAGCCACCACACACACTCATCAGGACATGGGCCCACATGATCCTGTCAATTCTTGCTACAAATAAAGGGCTGATTGGACAGATCGGGGCTGTGTGAGTCCCAAAGGATGAGGGTTCTAGACAAATAAAGGAAAATTCAAACAAGAAAACCCACTCAGGACATGATTCAAAGTCCAACCCTAGAAGGTTTATTAAAATTTAAGAATCATTACAGAAGGCAAAAGGGCAAATGGTGAGTCAATTCAAATCATCATAAATATCAAATGTCAAGAGAAAAGTCTAAGTATGGAATCAATAAGTGGTCTGATATGAAGTCTGCTTCTGAAGAGAGTAAGGAAAAGTCTGGCAAATATTCTAAATACAAAGTCAATGAGCTGTAGGTCATAGGCACATGCTCGACAGAAGTCTCACAAAAGTCTGGCATACATCCTAAAAACAGCACATTTTATGAGTTCCCAGGAGTACAGAATCATGCCCTTTGCATTGTATGAAGTGGCCCCATCAGATGTACTAATAAAAACATATTGACAGAAAACAATCAACATTTCAGAAATTATATTACGTAAAAAGGCTCACTCTAGAAACCCTTCCAGGGTTAATAGTCAATGGGAACCTCTAACCTGCATACAAGGGGAAATGACATTGCATTACTAAACAAAAAAGTACTGAAAAAACATTAATGGAACTTATTTTGACCAGCAAGCAGCACTAGCCTTGAACACTGAAACATTAC
Organism: Calotriton arnoldi; assembly: GCA_963921515.1. Taxonomy (NCBI): domain Eukaryota; kingdom Metazoa; phylum Chordata; class Amphibia; order Caudata; family Salamandridae; genus Calotriton; species Calotriton arnoldi. The sequence goes on from CAWUFW010001369.1 coordinate 2,841,927, forward strand.
ATGCAGGCAACTTTTTATTCTTCTCATCATTCTAGGCCACAATAATATGGTAATCAACACACCAAATATATCCATTAACACTTGACCTTGACGAAGCCACGTTTCACTGTTTAACTCTCTTAAGACTCATTTCATTCACTTCTTTCGTAACACTCACGTGATGTACCCTCAGAAAGACTAATACCAGATAGCAGGAGACACCCCAATTACTCAGATTGCTAATTAAAAAATAAGCTGTTTTACCTCAAACTTGATAAATGCTTCTAAATATGGGATCATTATCAAACATAAATACTTTGTTAACCAATTAACTATAACTACACTCACTCATTCCAATATTTTCTGAAGCTTCCCAATCATCATGTTTCTCATGTAAATCACTCTTTTCGTCTCTTGATTAATTTTAAGTCTAGGATGCATTTTCACATTTCTAAATCTCTCCTCAGTTTCTTCTTTCAGTAGAATATCTCAAACATCTGCAGCATTTTTACTAATTTTCACTGTCCTTTCTATAAATTCTCGATTATAATTTAGTGCCATATCATTCAACTAACATACACTCTTTTATAGTTTTATTAATTGTTTTATATAGCATAATGGGCCTATTGTTGTTATTGTTACTTATGACCAGATTTTTAACTCCAGGCAGCTCTTCAAACGGTAAGTCAAAAACCATCTCAAACTCCACCAAAAGATCTTAATCTGCTAACATAGACAAATAAATGCTGCAAGATAATGTGTACGATAATATAAGTTGATGGTATGTTATCCCTTCTGTAGACAGATATGTACAGACATAACAGTCACTAACATTCATCACCTCATTAACTCACTAAAATACCAATTAGAAATACAAATATGAAAATCCTAAGAATTATTTTTTGACCTAAGCACAATTTGTTACAAGTAACCCCCTTCTTCTAAAAAAAACCTCTCAAAAACTAAATCTCTAACAAGGTGCAAAATGTAAAATAAGTTCTTCAAAAATGTATCTACAGTTCTTAAAATGGATTAATAGCAGATACAGGCATATACTTCAGGAGTTAGGTTAATAAAGTTAAATGCAGGCATAAGCAATATCTTCAGCAGGGCATATAAAGACAAAATTATTCTTCAAGCAGATATAAACAATCAAAAATCTCTAACTCAGTATCTAATCTAAAGAGGTGCACTTTGAAAAATCCTAAAGCAAAAATCTTCTTGTGTTCCAAAATTCAGTTTCATTACTCCATTCGGAAATTATTCAATGTGGATCATCACCATTCTCAATTCACAAATATCCATGGAGGCTCTTCCACCAGAATAGTCTCTCATATCAATGTCTCTTTCTTCTGCTTCAATCTTTGTCAGATATCCCCATTCAGGAACAGCATGCTTCTTGTTTGGCATTCTTATTCTAGTTTATCTTTTGAACATAGACTCTTTAGAATCTTCATCATTAAGTTCTGTTACTGTTTGCATTGCTCTTCTTCCTTCTCCCACACCTTCAGACCAATCAGCTCGATTCAAGCTTTCATCATCAGACAGATTTGTCTCATTTTTATCTTCACCATTCCCATGATTTATAGCACTTGAAATTGAACTGCCTTATATTGCTCTTGTAGGTTTCAGAGATCACATTTTTAAGTTTGATTTTCTTGCTCTTCTTTTTGTTGAGTTTGAGCTTGTAGTTCTTTAGCTCTTTGTACTCATTGTGTTCTCTGTTCTCCTCCCTCTTGTTCCACGTACCGAACTTGAGCTTGACTCTGTAATTCACCACTGAGTTTTATCACCACTTGTTGGACTGAAAAATGCATCTAATCGACTCCTTCTAGCATTGTGTGAGTTAAGTTAGCATTTGCGGCACCATTTTGTATTCAGTCGCCATTTTGTACCATGATCGAAAATAAGCTTCTGCTTCATACTGCCTGCCTCAGCAGAAAACAGCCTCGATTGTTTCTCTTTATTATTCAAGGTTGAGCTTCGCTGCACTAATGAATAGATCGTTCTGTCACTGCATGCCTTTCCCAGTAGGTAGGCCTGCTCCCACTCTCAGAGAGACCTTGAAACTAAGATAGCATGTACCCGGTCTCAGGATGGTAGCTCGTCCTTCTGTACCACCTTTGTTCATCAGCTCTCAGACTGGAAAATTCCAGTCTGGGCGGGTCTTTAGGGTTGCTGGAAATGTATATCTTGTCTTTCCACATTGGTGGGGGTCAGTTCCTCAGCAGCTATCTAAGGAGGCTGGTCAGACTGGCCTCCGCTTGAGGATATGACTAATAAATAACTTTGGTTTGTATTCTCTACTGTCTGACCGACTCTTCATTTGTATGGAAGGCTGAGAGGTGGTCGCGAGTGACCCGGGTGGCCCCAATCGGGTCTCTTCCTTCAGTTGGCGCCCGAACAGGGACCCCATCGGGTGAGTGACCCTTCCTTGCCCGCGGATGGGTGAGGGGGATTGGGCCACGTCGGTTTCGGACGGGCGGACCGGGGATCCCTGCATGAGAGAGTCTGGTACTCGCAGCTGCCCCGTCTGTCTGACCGGGTGGTGCCTCGGCCAGTGGTCCTCCCGGCTGGGGTCCTGAACAGCGAAACCCTTGGATCTGACCGTTTGGTCCGAGGAGTCGGCAGTGGAGAATAAATTCGGTTGACCTGTGTGCACCAGGTGAGTTTGCTTTAGTTTTGTTTTGTGGCTATGGTGCCACTTTGGTTTGTGTTTGGTATGGTCTGAGGATCGTTTTTGGACAAGCGCTTGAATTTGTTTAAGTACTTTGTGGACATGGTACCGCTTTGATTTGGATTTGGTGAGGTCTGAGGACCATCTTTCGTAAGACATTTGCAAATATCTGCTCGGCATAAATAGTGAATACGTATTTGTTTGAAACATGCCCTGTTTTAGTAAACTTTGCTGTGTGAGTTGTCGTTGTTGTTCTACTGATGCTCGATTGGAGGAGAGTCAGCCTGCGCCTCCAGAAGGCACTCCAAATTTTGAGATGTACGTTAAGCATGGCCTTGGCCCTATTATGTTTAGTACATTATGGCACAAATAAACGATGGACAATGCACAGTTACAGTGGCCGCTGACAGGCACTTTTGATGAGCAAAAGCATAATTTCCTGCAGGATAAATTGTTTGCGAAAAGAAGTAGGCATTCGATGTTTGATTCCCTTAGAACATGGCAAAAGGAAACTAAACAGAGATGAATGAAAGCAGAAAAGGAGGCCCGAAAGGGAAGGATGCAGACAGTGACTCAGAAAACTGTTGCGTATGATAAAGAGAAGACTGAGAAGGGGATAGAGTGTGCCGATAGGAAGTTTCGATTGCAATGTGAAAAGTCTTATGTGGTTCGGGAAGAAAATGATACATTTGTGGAGGAATTGTTAGATACTCGACCTGTGCCTCCATACGCCCCCCAGAGAATATACCTTGCTGTGCCACAGCCCCAGTCGTCTGTCTCTTCTGCCCCTGTCGTTTCTGTTTCTTCTGTTACCGACCCAGCTGCTTTAGCTGCCGCGCCTCCTGTCATTTCTGTGGCTTCGCCTTCTGCGCCTGCGATAACTGCTAGTCTCCCAGCTATGCCTATCGTGTCGATGTCTCCTCTCTCTCCAGCCCTTACACCCACAACACAGACATGGCGACGTTAAAGGTACTCTTAAAAGAGTTCTTCTCTCAGTTCGGTTAGCCCCGTTTGATTTGAAGTGACAACGGAAGTCACTTCAATTCAAGGGTTATTCAGTTGGTGTGTGATGGTTTGCACATCAAGCAGAAATTTCATGCTGCAAACCACCCCCAGTCAGCAGGTCTGGTTGAGAAGTACAATGGTACTCTCAAACTGAAATTGGCAAAGATTCAGAAGAGCACAGGGTTGCAGTGGCCAGATGCTTTACCATTAGCTTTTTTGTCTACAAGAGCTACGGCTCACTCTAGGACAGGGTTGTCACCGTACGAGGTCGTGTTTGGACGCCCGGCAAATGTCTGGGGCGTCCTGCTACCTCGGCGGTTTTCGGAAATTGAATACCCTTTGCTGGTGGATTATCTGTATGAGTTAACTAAAAGCTTGCGTTCTATTCACCAACAGATCCACGAGGCCTTACCATCAACACCCGAGGGGCCCGGGCATGATATTTGGCCTGGCGATTTTGTGCTGACCAGACACTTCCGGAGGAAAGTAAGCTTGGAGCCGAGGTGGAAGGGGCCTGCGCAGGTACTCCTCGCCACCCACACCGCCGTGAAGGTGCCAGCCGGAAGAATTGGATTCATTCTCAGCATTGCCGCAAGGTGCCGCTCCCTTTACCCTACGACCAATGGGTGCTTGACGGAGTTGGTGACTCTGAAACAGAGCAGGTGCCCCGTTTCGTTCCTTTCTCGGATGCCCGGCTGACGTGGGCACAAACGTAGGAAGAAAACGACGCAGTGTTGAACGAGGCAGTGCCTCCTGAGATCAGGGCCATCCAGGAGCCCCAGTCTGCTGGCCCATCTGGGCTTGAGCCCCAGTCCATTGGCCCCTCTGTGTCTGAGCCCCTGTTTGCAGACCCCTCTGTCCCTGGAGTAGCTAGGTATAATCTGTGCCCCAGACGGAGGAACCAAAGGAAAAGTCAGATTAGCAGGGATGGACTCGATAAGTCAGGCCACAGTAGCAAAGGGAGAGACGAGATTGGTGCATTGTTGGACATTGGACAGGATTGATCGAGCGTGCTCCCCTGGGAAGGGGGGTGCCTCATCCTGAGCGATGTGGGATTCCTCAAGAGCTGGTCCGACAGCTCCACCGCTGGTGCTCAACAGCGCCAACGATTGATGAACAATAGGAGTCTACCAGTGAGGCTCTGACGGACACTGGGAACATTTACCCCTTCTTGTTTTCTTGTCATTGGCTCCATTGCATGTCCTTTCCTCTGGTTGAAATGTATCCATTTGGTCGCCCCATTATGGAGGAGGAACAGCCATTTGCAGCCCCACGTTTTGGGCAGAATGAGTCTGGTTGGTCTAGTTGGTCTACAAAGAGTAAAATAGTTTTTGTGGTAATTGTCCTGATATCCCTGATAGCAGTGCTTGGAATAGCATAGTTCCTTGAGGAGAAATGTCCTGTGCACTCTTTGATTGGTACAACGCCTGTTCCCCCTGAACACGTTTGTTACTTTGGCCCCCATAAAGGTGAACACTGAAAAACGTACGTAGATAATGTGTTTTTGCAAACACTCCACCAAGCCCACGATACCTCTAATGTTACAAACTGTTGGATATGTGGACTGCTCCCTTCTGTTACACATAAGAGTGATAGCTTGTTGTCGCTGCCTATGTCTTATTTAGCCAGCTGTGAGGGGTGGTTTGAATTGTTCGCTATGGTATACATTCATTATCATTCTTGTACTATGAATATGACATCTGCCGATTATCTCACAGTGTTAGAATATATATACATGTCCACCAAGGATTTACCCCGGGAGAACAAGGGACCCCTGATACATTATCCCCAACAGCCTGCATGAATGTATATGAAAGAGAGAAAAATGTAACATGGCTTCCAAATGAAATGTTGGATTTCCAGGGATTTAATGTCACTGAATACTTTCGCTCATTTCAAATGCGCAATATTACTCAGGATGAGGCTATACCGGTACCAGTAGTCAACACAACAGCTGGGTTTTGTGTTCGTGGGTTCGGGAAGGTGAAAGTAGGTGAGAGTAATTGCAATTATACATATACATTGAGCACAAGTAATAGCCCGCCTTTGCTCCCTCCGCATCTACTTTGTCTGTGGATCTCAAGCTTATGTTTGGCTTCCTAGGGGATGGTCAGGTGTATGTTACCTCTCCTTCCTCCTTCCCCCAGTTTACATAGCACCGTCCAACTATCATAGGGACCACCAATTGCAACGTAGGAGTGCCCATCTGTCCCTATTTAGAAGGGTTATTAACACAGAAGACATAGACCGGACAGACACCACTCTGCAGCAGTTCACAGATGCTATGAAGGGTATTTTACCCTTTTGGGGTCCTATGTCCAACAGCCTTAACATTTGTCGGCTCACCAGAGTTGTGGAAGGGGTCATTAATACAACAGCAGGGATTTTGACCAATATTACAGCAGAGCTCCAGGCGACGAGGCTTGTTGCTCTTCAGAACAGGATGGTGTTAGACGTCATCCTTGCTGATCAGGGAGGAGCTTGTCGCATCATTGGCAGCAGTTGCTGTGTTTACATACCGGACGACGCTCCGAATGTATACACTGCTATACAGAAGTTGCATAGGCTCGCATCTGACATCCACCAAGAGAATGGTACCTGGACTCTTTCTGGTTGGTTCTGGGGTTTACTAACATCCTGGGGGTGGAAGATTATTATCTTCCTGATAATAGTTGCAGGTGTCATTTTCACATGTTGCCTATGCGTACATTGCCTTCCTGCTTGTTGTTCTTACTGTGTTGGAAAATTGACACCCACACCTAAGGCCCCAATACGTGATGCTAAGTCTAAAGCTATGATGTTACAGGCTGTCCATGACATTATGTCCATCGATGAGGGTATTTTTGAATATTGATAATGTGTGCATTAACATGTAACAGTGGTCTTCTTACTATGTGAGCAGTTATTGGTTTCCTAGCATTAGACAAAATTGTTAGCAAATGCTAAAAGGAGGGTCTGTTGGACTGAAAAATGCGTCTAATCGACTCCTTCTAGCATTGTGCGAGTTAAGTTAGCATTTGCGGCACCATTTTGTATTCAGTCGCCATTTTGTACCATGATCGAAAATATGCTTCTGCTTCATACTGCCTGCCTCAGCAGAAAACAGCCTTGATTGTTTCTCTTTATTATTCAAGGTTGAGCTTCGCTGCACTAATGAATAGATCGTTCTGTCACTGCATGCCTTTCCCAGTAGGTAGGCCTGCTCCCACTCTCAGAGAGACGGGCACGGGCAGAGTAACCTTGAAACTAAGATAGCATGTACCCGGTCTCGGCATGGTAGCTCGTCCTTCTGTACCACCTTTGTTCATCAGCTCTCAGACTGGAAAATTCCAGTCTGGGCGGGTCTTTAGGGGTGCTGGAAATGTATATCTTGTCTTTCCACATTGGCGGGGGTCAGTCTCTCGGCAGCTATCTAAGGAGGCTGGTCAGACTGGACTCCGCTCGAGTGTATGACTAATAAATAACTTTGGTTTGTATTCTCTACTGTCTGACCGACTCTTCATTTGTATGGAAGGCTGAGAGGTGGTCGCGAGTGACCCGGGTGGCCCTAATCGGGTCACTTCCTTCACACTGCAGTCTTTACACTCTTCGTGTTAGATGCGCCGATCGTCTATGACAAACCACTATACTTTATAGCAGTATTCGTCTTAATTAACTTTTTAAAAGGGGCGCCTGGTGCAAACAAGGAAAATGTGCCGTATTAGGATGAATCCGCTGCCCCCATGGCTGCCGCAAGCTCACGCTGCCCCCAGGGCAGCGCATTCTTGTGAAAAACAGAGCAACTGCTTTGAAGCCACTCTGTGTATCATAGTGCAGGCGGCAACTCGCCTGCACTTTTTACGGGGGATTAGCGATCCCCTTACAGCTGGGTGCAGTGAGTGGCTGCACTCACCTGCAAAGGGATATCTGGGGGGTCCATGGGACCCCTTTCTACCTTCCAGAGGGCTGCCTTCAGGGGGTGCACTGAGAGTGTACGACATTTTAGGTGGCGCACTGTCAGTGCGCCTCCTGACAGCGTCTTTGCCTCTGCACCCGCGTCTTTAATACGGCCTGGGCGCAGAGGCAAAGGGATTCCCTCGTTTGCATGCGGCCACGCCCCCATGCAAATAAGGGGAAGCACTCTGATGATATCGCTGGCGCTTTATGTGTGCCAGCACCATCAATATTACACAGGGGAACGCACAAACATCTGCGGCCCCTTCTGTAATACCAAAGTGCCCCGGGGCGCGCAAAGTGGGCGCAAACGCCCTTTGCACCCCTGAGGCACTTCTGCAATACAGCCCCTGAGGTCCTCAAATTGTAGGTTGCAACCTACTGGTGGGTCACAAGCAGGTTTTTGGTGGGTAGCGAAATTCATGGTCAATATGTATGTAATATTTAAAAATTAGCCCTGTTCAGGGCTTATTTTGAGCCAGTGGTTGCAGATGGAGCTCACCCGCACTCATTTTAGGGGACCAGTACTTATTTTATTTCATCAGACTTTGACTCAGAGCAAGAGAGAGAGAAGAACACACAAGGGGCAAAGAAAGAGGAAGAAAAAAAAAGAAAAAAACATCTAAAAAGGAGGAAGCAGGCAACTGCAAGAGTGAGATAAAAAAACAGTCAGTGTGTGGTTTAGATTAAAGAGGCAAGAGGTGGCATCAAGACTACAAAGCATTGGTATTTGGCACCCTAACCTTCGATAGCGCCAGACACAGGCTTCTGGGCCACAGCACTTATTGTTGTTAGAAATTAAGCACTGGCCCTCTTTGTGCACCAGTAAAATGTGCTGAACAATGTCTCCAGGTCCAGTTTTATAACAGATCCTTAGAAGTATTCCGAAGCAAGACTCCAAGCGAACGTTCCGGCATTTGTTGCTACTGTTTTTTTTACTTCGAAAGCCATTTTAACAGAGAAGGTGCTCACTATACATGATCCTACACAACCATACCACTAGTACATAACTATCACACATACATAGAGAAATATCAGTGTTGCCTAATGACTAGAGCTGCCAACTTTGGATCCGGGGAATGAGGTTCGAGTCCTGGAATTGGTTTGACATCCTTTGGTGAGAGAGAGAGAGAAAGAGAGACTCACTCCAGAAAGCACCACTGGGCCTTGTTTTGACACCAAAATGGATATGAGGCTCTGCTCCATACTCTGCTGCAGAAGAGGTTTCTCAACTTTGCTAAAATCACTGGTATCAACACCAAGATTTTTCAGAAGCCTTGTGAGTTTAGTGAAAAGATGCCACTGGCAGGCCCCTCCAACCCACTCTGAAAAGTGATCCAGCTCCAGATTCCAGTGCAGTTCACCATCTGCCATTGTTATCGGCAGAGCAATATCCTAGCCACAGTTTGATATAAAAGGGTGTGGTCAAGTTGTTACATTCACAAAAATTGCTGGTATTACATAAACAAATTGCCCCATATCATGTCCATTAAAGCTAGGTGGGTCGCAAAGGTTTGTTGTTCTAAAAATTGGGTTGGGGTTCTAAAAAGTTTGAGAAGCACTGGTTTACACTGGCAAATGTGGCAAGGGCCATTCCTCATTTGTACCTTATTAACCTTCGAATTAGGTATGTTTTTCACAAAGCCTCTGCCACGATCACTATTACCACAGTGCATAAACTGTGCACTCTTGTTTTGTACTACACCATGCATGCCAACACCATCACCAGGACCAAAATCAGTTTCTAAGTCAGGACCAGACAATGAGTGCACTTCTGGAAAAGCTTTGTTTGAGCCATCATTCTTTTTTTCTGCTATTTTGTTTTTAGCAGCGCAACAATCATTACTCTACTTTTCATAGTCCATACTCTCATCCACAGATTTGGCCTGCCAACACATCACACTTTGCTGAATATGCAAACTAATTTCTGGAAGCAATTCTAACAAAACAAAACGTGTCCATAAAGGCCCTCTTTTGTAGGGTCTTCTAGAATACTGTACTCTGTAAATTTGTATTAATTTCTCCTAATATGAATGCACTGATTCATTTGGATATTGCATAGCTCTCATGATCATTTGACCACTTAGCTTGCTTGTGGGGAACCTTTGTCTTTCAATGATCAATCACCTCTTTATACTGTTACCTGACAATTGGAGACAGTTTGTTTTGAAGCTCTTCTCTCTGGGGCTTCTCATTGGGTCAATTCACAACTGACTTGCAGTTGTTCTGCCAACCCTTGGGAACAATTATTTCAAATAACCTATTTAAATCTGTCCAAAGAACTTTTGAAATAATTACTGTTAGGCTGTGCCCTCTCTGCAGTGTCACCCCAGATTTTTGCCTTCCTTTGCTGAACTTGTTTTTGTTGGCTTTTAGGACTCTGTGCACTTTACTCTTGTTAATCAGTGGTAAAGTGCTTTTGCTCTCTTTTGAAGACATGGTAAAATTGGCCTACCCCTGATTAGTACATTTAATTAACTTATAGGTCCCTAGTAAATGGTACTATGTGTACCCAAGGCCTGCAAATTAAATGATAGTGGGCTACAGCACTCTTTGTACCACCCACTATTGTAGTCCAGTAAAACATGCCTCAAGCCTGCCACTGCAGCCTGTAGTGCACTTTAGGTTTAAACTGCCATGTCAAGCTGACAAAATAAACCTTTTGCCAGGCCTGAACTTTCCTTTTTAATACGTATAAGTATGATGGTACAATCAGATTTTAAGTTCCTATTCTGAAAATACCACTATTAGAAAGTTGTCATTTTTCTGCCTAAACCAAATGTGCCTTTCTGCCATTTTCCAGGGTCACATGACTGTGAATGACTCTCCTGGGGTGTTTTGTGTATTCCTTCCAGACATGGTAACAAACAGGCCTCAGGTGCAGGGTGTTCCTCTCCTGAACAGGAAGTTCTGGGGGGTTGTACACAACCTTCCCGAGCTTCATAGTGTAGCCTCAGGGCTATGTCCACTCCCTTCTTGAATTCTAAAGGCTGCCTGCCACTGACAAATCCAGCTCACACCTAAGCCTGCGTGTCCATTGTTACCCTAGACAGTCTGGAGCCAGACCCAAGTAAGGGGGACAAATGGGGCATCTCCCACACAGAGGCTGACCCTAGGGATAAAAGGGGCACCTTCAGAACCTCTCGTCAGAACATTCTTAGGCCTGTGGAAGATTCAGAAGAAGGTCTGCCCTGTTGTCTGAAGAAGGAAGACTTGCCTTGAGCCCAGGCTCCCCAGAAATGACTCCAAGGGTCAATGGGCTCACCCCCTGTTTGAGCTACAGGAACACTACAAGCTTCCAGAAGCCTTTCCTGCAACTGCCCAGCTAACCAAAACCAACTAGACCTGCCTGAGCCCTGCTGCTGTCCTCTGCTGGAGTGAGTCCTGATCCCCAAGAGGTGCCTCTCCAGGTCCTGGACCCATGGCTGGCATCAGAGGGTTCTCCTCATGCCTCCAAACCACAATTCCTGAGCACCAGGTAAGCATCCAGATGTTTTTTAGCTCTTCACATCTGCAAACGGACTCCTTGCGTCGCCTGACGACCATTTGCAATGCCCACTGACAAGAATCTCCAGGAACGATGCATTCTTTGTGTCCACTCCGAGATCCAGCACCAATAGTGACAGTCGGCATTGACCCCTAATGCGAAGCTCCAGCGACGACCATCTCTTCGCATCAAACAGCAGCAATCTGCAACAACCAGCTTCCTCTTCACGCCGACAACGGTCTCCTCGCATCGATCGACAACGCGAAGCTCCACTGCAGCTCTCCACGTGGACTTGGACTCAGAGAATGTAAAATCGTCAGCAGGACGAACCTGGTCTCAATATCTGACTGGCGCTGTATTGCAGTTGGCCTGAACTTGTGACTTTACCCCAGTCTAACGTGACCAGATAGCCGCAATTGGTGCTTTCTACTTGTTGGCTCTATTTTTACCTGAAACTTTAACAATTCACAACTCCAGTTCTACTATGGGGATTTTTGTCATTTTTAGGTCATTTTATTTATTAAAATTAACTCTGTTTTAAATTGGTTTGGGATTTTCTTGTGTTGTGTTTTCACTTTATTACTGGTTGAATGCGGCATAAATACTTTCCACATTGCCTCCAAGTTAAACCTGACTGCTTCTGTGCCAAGGTACCATAGGGTTAAGCATACGTTTATTTTGTGACTTTAGGGGCTCACCCTGGCAAGGACTGTGTTTAATAACTGAATGGTAAATAAAGAAAAGGGGTGAACCCTGTATTCTGATGGAACTAGGATGTGAAAGCCATCAATACAACAGATGTTCCAAAGGCAATAATTTAAGAAAAAGTAAATAAATGGGCAGGGAAACAAAATACAATAAATCCTGCGTTTACAATGAAAAATAATCAGTTTTAATGATTAGATTAATTGTATTCATTGGATGACAATTACAAACAATGATGAGGTGCCACATGTGACGACACAGTACAAGTGAAGGTCAGTGACAAAATAGTGCAAAAATATATACAGGAACTCATAACAGAAAATAGTCTCAACCCACAGGACACTACTTTGAAATGGAGGAACTGTAAAATGAATCAAATCAAGGCGTATTCCTCAAAAAGTCTCTTCATTAATGAACAAATAGTAACACAGATTAATATTTCATATTTTTCATTATGACGCACTCGAGATCAAGGAGATTTTACCACTGACCTGGACCGACCACAGCGCCATTATCTTTGAGCTTAATAACTCAATCAAGGGCCAACCTACCCAATCCAATCAGTCAGTTGGATTATACCGAAATTGGAAACAGGTTGACAACAACCAGCTTAACACTCAGCTTAAACGTTCACTAACAAAATCACCGCAACAAGTAGGATATGCCTCTATCCACTTCAATCAATGGCTCACTAAACCGCAAATAGGATAGCCCCCCTTAAAAAATCTTCTAGCAACAGGACTACTCCTTCAGCCCCCTGGTTTTCTGACACTCTCAGACAAAAATACAGGAGTGCTGAAGACAGGAGAGATGCTGGAGAACTAACTACGAGGAACATGAACTCGTAAAATACAAAACCTTACTAGCTGACTATAAAAAACTGATCATATCTGAAAAAAGTTCCTATTTCTCTAATCAAATTAAGGAGGCAGAAAACTCCTCCAAAGAGCTCTTTAGGGTGATAACTAACTGTCTACTCCCCCCGAAAGAAAAGGAAACGATCACTCTCAGGAATTCTGTAATGCACTTGCACAGCACTTTCAAAATAAAGTGGAGCAAATCTTCACTACCTTCGACAATGGGGCAAAGTCTGACTCGGACTACACCAGAAGTTTACAATACCTGAATGCCCCCACCTTCACAGAATTCAGAGCGGTAACTGCTGATGAAATAATCTCTCATATTTTTAAAATAAAATCGGGCTCCCCCCATGATCCTCTCCCTCCTATGATATTTAAACAAGCCCCGGAGATTCTTGGACTAAGTCTAACCTCCATTTTTAACTCCATGTTCATTGAAGGTGTCTTTCCCTCTATTTGGAAAAGGGCCTCGATTCTACCCCTTCTGAAAAAATCCAACCTAGATGCACTTGGCCTATCTCGCGCCTCCCAGCTCCAGCCAAATTGGCAGAAAAGGTTATGAACAACCAGCTCACCTCATATCTATATGAACATAACCTGCTGGATGAATCGCAATTCGGATTTAGTGCTGAACACAGCACTGAAACAGCGCTTATAAAGGCCACCGAGGAAATAAGAGCAGTAATGGACGCTGGGGGCGCCGGGGCTCTTGTCCTGCTTGACCTCTCGGCGGCCTTCGACACGGTTGAACACCTTGCTTAATCATCTGAACTCTCCTGGTATCTCTGGAAAAACACTGGCATTGGTCTCCTCTTTTCTTACCGATAGGACACAATCGGTTGCCCTGGGTAACTTCACCTCCCCGACCTTTACACTCCCATGTAGAGTCCCACAGGGCTCCTCTTTGAGTCCTACGCTTTTCAATGTATATGTTTCTGAGCTGGCACTAGTAATTAGATCTTTTGGAATGGAAATAACATCCTATGCAGATGATACCCAAATGGTGGTATCCATCAGTAAAAATACCCAACCACCAGTAAAAAGATTTAGGGACTGTATGACAGCAGTCAGCTCATGGATGAGGTCACACTACCTTAAGCTCAATTCCGGGAAAACTGAGGTGATTCTGTTCGGCAACTATTCCCCCCTCCTGGTCTCAGATCTGGTGGCCAGATGACCTGGGAACAGCACCAATCCCAGTCCCCAAAGCAAACAATTTGGGTGTGATGATAGACCAAAAACTGGACTTTGAAGCCCAAGTCAAGACAGTTACAGCATCAAGTTTCTTCATCCTTAAAGCAATCAAGAAATTCCTGCCTATGATTCCAACAGAAAGCAGGAAAACTGTAGTCACATCCTTAATCCTGTCCAAACTCGATTACTGTAATGGGCTATATCTTGGTATACCCATAAAGCAAGTACGAAGGCTCCAGATGATCCAAAATGCGGCTGCAAGACTCCTCCTGGGGATTCCCAAATTTCAGTTTGTGGGCAAACACCTCCAGAGTCTGCACTGGCTGCCAATCCAAAGTCGTATCAAATTTAAAACCCTGTGTATCACATACAAGGCACCTAACGGGACCGGTCCTCAGTTCCTGAAGCGGTCACTCCACTAGTACTCTCCAAACAGATGCCTCAGATCACAAGGGGCAAAGGTGATGCTTTCTCAAAGAGTCTCTAAGTCACACTGGGGGGGGGGGAGGGGTAGAAGCTTTGCGGTGGGAGCTACAAGGCTCTGGAACTCCCTCCCTCTTACCATCAGAAATCTTCCCTCCTTGACATTGTTCAGGAAGGCCATTAAGACCTGGCTGTTCATCGAATAGTGTTCCGGCTCTCCTCCACTGGTTCTACTAGCGCCAAGACACCGTCTGGTATTCGTGCGCTGTATAAATTTTTAACATAACATTGTGAACACAGGATATATTGTATTTTGATTCCCTGCCTATTCCTTTAGTTTTTCTTAAAAGATTGCCTTTGGAAGGAACATCTGTTGTATTGATGTCTAATATTTGAATGAGACTTTCACCCCTCTCAACTAATAACTCAATTTCTTGCAGTTATAATCCTCTCCACCTCTATGTACCACTTCTTTGGTTTTTTTCTAAACTTGGAAAAATGTATCGTAAATGTGTGAAGAGCACTTCTGGTCCATGGCACATGTAAGTATGCTCCTCCAAGCACTTATCTCAATGGGAACTCTTTTTCGACAGTCATTGCATTCAGATTCAGAATCACTCAAACTTACTTTGTTTTTCTCATTACTCTTTTTTAATACCTCAGACTTATCAGACGGCTCTGATATTAGCCATATTTCTCATAACTGGCTAAGTCTTCCCATTTGTTAACTGTCTCTATTAATTCTATGAGAGTACTCTGTAATGTTCTGGGATTCAAAAGTAATACTTCATTATTATGTGATTCTTGAATTCTCGTTTATGTCAAATTTACTTTACGTTTTCTAACTAACTTTTGAAGTTTCTCATACGCTTTATGAGCATCCTTTCCTGCCTCTGGACCCAAGTATGCCAATTCATTTTTATTACGCTTTGCAGCTTTGTCTTTATCAACTTCTGTTTCTGCCATTAATACCAAATCTCCCTGGAGATTAAAAGTATTGATCTTTAGCACTCTTGTTTCACCAGGTGAAGAGGAACTAGGCTCGGTCTCATCTCTCCTGACGCTCGGCTCTCCTGCTCCTACTTCCTGCAGCTATGCTTGCACATCACTGTCTCTTTCTTGTTTTTATTTTTGTCATCTTTGTTGGTTGTTTTTGTCTGTTTCATCAGTAATCGCTGGAAAATCACACATATTTTCTAGCACTTCCTGTCTCCATGCTTTCTTATGTAAACACAGTAGTACATTCCTCCAATGATTGACAGCCTTATCATTTTGACCTTTTAGCATTTTTTATGTGCTCTGTCATTCGCCACATAATCCCACTCATTCAGGGCACCAAACCGCACAGCTCTAGGCTACGGCTGTATTTCAGACATGGCACACCTCAAATACTCGATCTTTTTCACTTCAAATGAACCACATATACTAAACTGTAACTTCTTATTGTCAGCCGTAATTCTATTCCATACTTTGAGCCATAGACATGTATATAATCCAAAATCCATCAGCATATTGTGTGCCGGGGTAAAACTGGGGGTGGAGCATCTTCCCCATTAGCGGAAGTCAATGGCCTTTTCAAACATAGGTCTGTGATGCTCTGCTGCTGAGGATGAAGAAAAAATATGAGTCAAAATGTACAAAGCTGCATAGTTGCAGCAAAAACATTGCCAATAATTGACACTCACAAAAAGAAATTAGCAAACTTGCATATAAGTAAGTAGATATTGGCAGACTGTCCAACAAGAAAATGGCCACTCTTAAGTAGTAAGTTGTGTTTGGTGAGTGCAAATAGTCACAAAGAGCAAATTGATGCAATGACAAAGGCTGATATCACTCGTATAACCAGTTGCATTTGTAACAGTTAAGAGAAACAGACATGCACTGGAATGTAGGCTGAGAATTCACATTTGTAAACCAGGATAATCCTGCTCAAGCAGAGAGCCTGATAAAGAGCAGGCATTCTCTGAGGAGCTAGTCATCCTCACAGAGGAATGTGTCAAAGGGATATCATCACTACATGTCCCAGATGCCATGCAGAGTCAAATAAATCAGACCTCTAGATCAAGGCCCTGATACCCTTTGGGTGATACGTGCGCTTTACAAATACTTATGTTATGTTATGTTAGGTTATGTTAATGGACTGAAGAAAACACACTATGGCTCTCAATATGAGTGGTGGAATTTAACACGGAGCGATAACTCTGGGGGATATTCTACCACCTGCAATTCCAAGCCTCTATGGGCCCGGGATTATCAGGTCTGCAAACTCCAGTCTAACCTGATGATTCAGGCCTGGAGACACTGTCCCTATCTTTAATGTAGCAGGGGCTTTGGGTAGCATCATAGCTTAGTTCCTGCCCTACTCCTACAGCAGTACAAGGGGAGTGCACAGTACTCATCCCCCAGACAGAAAAAGGCCCGTCTAGATTCCAGAAAGCCGACCCTGCCAAAGACCCCTACCTCTAGCACCTACCCACACCCTTCAGAGCAGGTAAAAAATGCCAGTTGCTTTCTCGCTGAAATTGGTGAAAAACATATGGATGAGGATACGTTATCTTCCTTTTGAGTCTTTCTAAATGTTAGCATGTATGGTCATAGATGCCACGACAACACACTTTGCTTCTCAATTTTAAATGGTGTGTTCTAAGTATGCATCGACAAAAAATGACAGGATTAAAGCACAGCTGTTGGTCAGTTACTGCATCCTGTATAATGTGCCACTTGGCCGGTATTTCACTGGCCCCATCCGTAATTAAACCTTTAAGACAGGTGTTGGTAATGATGCTTTTTGGGGGGGCATTGGGAGATTTAAAGCAAGGAATTAATATATTTGAATCAACCAATCAGGATTGGTAAAGCGCAGCTACTCACTCATGAGGGTATCAAGGCACTAGAGAGGAGGGGGGTGCGGCTCCGTTGACTGCTGGGGTCATCCGAAGAGCCAGGTCTTGAGGTCCTTCCTGAACTGGCGCAGTGTAGAGACTTGCCGGAGGTGGAGGGGGAGGTTGTTCCAGGCCTTGGCTGCGAGGTAGGAGAAGGACTGTCCTCCCTTTCTGGTCTTGTAGATGCGTGGGATGGTGGCTAGAGAGAGGTCAGCTGATCGGAGGTGTCTCATGGGTGCGTGGAAGGAGATGCGATTGTTTAGGTATGCTCTAACAGGAGATCTTCGGTGTTGCCAGAATTTTAAGTTACAAGGTGGGATTTGAACCCATAACCAGAGATTTAAAGTCCACAGCTTTTCCCCTGGATCACAACATTAAGAAAGGAGAGCCACCTAAGTTTTTACATAAAGAGCAACAGAAGCACCAATTTTGAAAGGATTCTCCTGGCCCAGTTTATCAGTATTCTCTTTGCTAAGCTACGCAGTAGGTTCAAAACATAAATACCAGAAGATTGACTCGTTTCAGAGCCTCTGACTGTGATTAGAGGTGAAAGGTACATTATTAAAAGAATGAGAAAGGAAGAGCGTGTTTTACTTTGAAAGGTACGTCAGAGTAGGTAAGCGTTTCTTGGTGTAAAGATTGGCTGCGCAGGGGCTGCAGGAGGTGTATGTTCTTCTGTGCTTGTTCATTGTGTTGACTTCTACACGCATGTATGCCAACATTTCAACACAGGAAATAGTGAGAAAAACGGGAGAATGTATTTTCTCCACATTGGAACAGAGGCAAGTTTAGGCTGGAGACAACTAAAATAAAGAAATGTTTCTCATTAAAAATCGGGAGATTCAGGTCTATTATTGGTATGTATGTAAACACGTGTCTGTGTGCACCCCAAAGGCAAAAGAAACTTACTGCATTGTCACTTAGTTTACAGTTTAGAACTGGGACATCAATTATTCATTCATGCCAACAGACAGGATTATGGTGGGAGACTCACAATTTTTAAAGCCAAAATTGGCCTTTTTTTTAGTTTTCTCCTGCCTGAAATTGCCCCCATTTCAATGCAAGTCAATGGGGAAAATAAATAGCCCCCTCTCGATTATTATTTTTCTCAATTCTATGTCAGGTTGGGGGCGAAGATTATGCATAACTTTCTTCACTCTTTATTAACAGCACGTTCAAAGAAAAAGTAAAAAACACATCACAGAACTACAACTCGCATGAACACTAGGAGTAACCATGGCCACCGATAGTCCAATTATATAACAGTCCGAATGTCCATATAATACTGGTGATGTCATAGTCCTTCCTCTTTCTTCACTGCTGCCTCGTCAGTTAAGTCCCTTCATTCCTTCTTCCTGACTTGGGTCGATAGATTTAGGGATTGTTTGAAATGTTTCTATTTACTTGTGATTAATTGTTGAACTTGTGGCACGCGCTACGAGCACTCCGACTGCAGCGGCTTCCTTCTGCCGTATATATCTGCGTGGTAGGCTCTTTGGCCCGAGTGCGTCTTTCTGATCCCGCGCGGGTGGGCTAGGTGGCGCACTTTCGCGCTTTCAAGCGCACTGCTTTCGCAGCACAGAGCAGCTTGTCAGCGCTCCTGTGGTCGCATTTGCACTTGCGGGAATTGAGCGGCCTCACGCTCGGCGCCTGCTTCCCTTCCAACGCTCGCCTGACACTGCGCTGCGGTTGGAACGAAGGGCTTAGCCCTCAATATTTATATATATTTTTTGCTGGTTCCAAATACCTGGTATATATACTGAGAGGTCATTGTGACTGTATTCTGACAGAAAGTGTTTAAGAGCACCGGCGAGGGGGCTGCCCGCATTAAGTCTTAGGGCGTATTTTGTGCTCTTACCTTCCATCTATGCAGTCCCAGCGGGACCACGATTATGCACCCTCACTTTCCTCTGAGGAGGAATGGCCACCCCAAGTGGCGCCTTCCTGCAGGGGTGAACAAGTTCCTTTCCACTGCCATTTCCCAGGCGCTTGCCCCCCTGCAGGAGAGTGTCGATAGACTGTCTGCCCAGGTCTTCAAGGGCACGGGGATCCTGGGAGACGGGGGGCTGGGCCTAGTGGGGTGACCCCAGTTCCCCCACGTAAGGCTGGCAAGTGTGACGCAGGGCACCTGGAGGGCTTCAGTCGCCTGACTGAAGTCTTCCATGAGAGTGCGCGCATGCTCAAGGAAGCACCCTACCGGGAGGAGGATACACTCGGGGTAATGGACGACGATGTCGCAACAGACTTCGACCCCGAGGAGGGGTGCCCCGACATGGACGATGAAGAGGGTTTCTCTGATGAGATCCAGGAGTTGGGCAGGTTTTGGCACCCACACTCTTCCAACTGTGCCCCTCAAGACATGTTCGACCCTTAGGGTATTTATAGACCGCATTCTGCGGAGTGGGTCCCTGAGAGGAAGGTGGCTAAGTACGTGGGTAGCAAGATTAGACAGCCACTAAGCAAGGAGGTGAGGGCCCATCTCAGGGCGGAATGTCCCCGACTGTCATTGGCCGACAAGGTCACAGCAACCCTCGAGAAAGACCCCAAGCTGTGCACCTTCTTCTGCAAATATATGAGGGACCCAAAGAAGGGGATTGACAGATCCTGGAGAGCTTGCCAGGACAAGCTTCTGGACGTGGTGGGACCCTTAAAGATTATTGAGCGGGGTAGCGGGGTGGGCGCAGAGGGCGATCTGCCTCCACGTCAATGCCAACTGCGCCCTCTCAGCGGAACGTCGTTGTTCCCTCTTATTGAAGATAGACCCTAAATTGGGGGAACTTTCGTCCTCGGAGGCAGGTCCCATAGCCCAGGGCACTCTCTTCTGAGACCCCTTTGTCAAGGAGTTAGGGACGTTTGTGGCAACGTTCTCAGCACTTGACAAAGCCCAGGCGTCGATGAAGAAGGTCTTCCCTGGGAAGGTTTTTGGAGGGGCCGGAAGAGGCAGGGGTCACTCATCCAGCCGCCAATCCTATCAAGGCCCTAACAGAGCCCAGGCCAGATGGAACAATGGCTGGCAGGATGGCCAGCAAGGAACCTTCTACCCCTCCCGTGGTGGAAGAGGAAGAAACAACCGTTCCCGCGTATGGGCCCACAACAACAACAACGGATACAATGGTAAGCACCAGTCTATTATCTCCTCTTCGTTTGGGAGGGAGACTGCAAATGTTTTCTCACAAATGGGTAGAGATCACGACAGATCCTTTGGTTCTGGAGACTGTACAAGGGTACCACATAGAGTTCTACGGAACCCCAGTCCAAGCTGTAAAACCCTGTCCCCTGTTTTCTTCCACGCAGGACGAGACCCTTATCGATCTGGAGGTTCAGGACCTTCTGGCCTAAGGGGCAATATGTAATTCCGAGCTACACCCCAGAGGTTTCCTAAGCAACCTGTTTCTAGTAGAAAAGAAGGACAAGGGCTTCCGCCCTGCCATCAACCTCAGGTCCTTCAATGAGTGGCTGATCTACTGCCACTTCAAGATGGAGGGGATTCATCTCCTTAGAGATCTACTGCTCCAGGACGACTGGTTAGCGCGTCTCGACTTCAAAGATGCCTACCTGTCAGTCCCCATCTATCCCCCCCACTGCAGGTTTCTCCAATTCGAGTGTAGGGGGCAGGTCTTTGAATTCCAGACTCTTCTGTTCGGCCTGTCATCAGCACCCTGGTGCTTTACCAAACTCTTCAAACCAGTTGTGGAACACCTCCGCACACTGGGCATCAGGTTGATCATTTACTTGGATGGCATCTTCCTGATGGATCAGTCCCGAGACCGATTGATAACTCATCTGAACACCACCATATCTCTTCTCCAGAGTTTAGGGTTCATCATCAACCAACAGAAGTCGGACCTGGTTCTGCAACAGAGCATGATATTCTTGGGTTTCCATATAGATTCCAAGGCAGAGACCCTGAATCTACCGGAGCAGAAGATTTCCAAGATCAAGAAGGAACTGAGGAAGGTTCTCAGATGGGACAGAATCTCTTTACGTCAGCTGGCCAGGATTGTTGGTTTGTTTCATCTTCAATACTGGCCATCTTCCTGGGGCTACTACTCTACAGAGCCCTGCAGAGGCTGAAGGCATCCCACCTCCGGAGGGGGCTCACGTACTCCCAGCTAGTGACTCTGACAGAGGAAGCCAGAACGGAACTCCGATGGTGGATCGACCACATGGAGGCATGGAATGGTTGGGCGATCTTCGGCTCACGACCGGATCTGGTGATCAGTGCTTAATTTGTAAAAAATTAAGTGCAAGGGTCCTCATCAGGAAGCCACAGAGGCTTACACCACCCATTGTCCCTGCCAGCGCTGCCAATGACAGTACCAAACCTGCTACTGACCATCACACTCCTAAATGTGTGACAATTCAGACTATTCCAGGCCCCAAAAGCTATAAGTTTAGCATGGGTGGCAGGTAATACTCATTTGTAACGTATATAGAATTAGTAAACAACTATTTTTGTACTCACTCTAAATCAGACAAACAGCCCACCCTGTGGCAGACTGTCATAAGTGCTGGTGCTGCCAATTAAGTGCCGGTGCTGAGCACCGGAAAACACCGGCTCAAATTAAGCACTGCTGGTGATAGAATCGGGCGCCAGTCGCCTGGGATGGGGCGCCAGATGCGGATCGACCTCCATGGGAGGCAGATGGATGGAGGAGGAACTAGCTCTCCACGTCAACTGTCTAAAGCTCCTTGGGGGCTCTTTCGCTATTCGATCCCTTACGAGGGACAGAGTATCGTGTTGTGTGCTTCTGCGGATGGACAACACAACAGCGGTGCAGTATATCAACTGACTGGGTCGCACCCAATGCCGAGCCCTTGCGGAACTTGGACTTCTGGCATTACTGCCTCCAACGTCAGATTTCGGTGAAAGCGGAATATCTTCCGGGGGTGCAGATCTCCGTAGCGGACTGGAACTCCAGACACTTCAGAGATGCCAGCAACTGGAGACTCGACCCGAAGGTATTCCGGGCACTGATGGCACTTTGGGGACCGTGCCAAGTAGATCTGTTAGCCTCCAGATGGAACGCTCAACTGTCCCGATACTTCCGCTGGAGACCGGAACCGGGGGCAGAGGCGGTAGATGCCTTCCTTTAGGATTGGTCGATGGAACAGGCCTACGCTTTACCTCCCTTTCTCTTCATCAATAGGGCGGCAGCGCAAGTCCAGCGCCAGAGAGCCTCGCTAATCCTGGTCACCCCGATCTGGCGATCTCAAGCATGGTTCCCCTCTCTCCTGGAGCTAGCGTGGGCCACCCTGATATGACTTCCATCATTCGAAGAGATGCTATTGGACCCTCTGGGCCAGCCACATCCTCTGGTTCTCCAGGACCATCTTCATCTCATGGCATGGAGGATTTCAGGTGACACTAGCAAGACATCAGACTTTCGCAGGGGGCTGAATTCCTTATCCATCAGGCATGGGTCCCGGGGACCACCAAGAGGTATAGATCGGCTTGGAGGAGATGGGTTTGTTGGTGTGTGGAGAGACACTTGGATCCCGTGAGCACCAGTGTTACAGACATAGTGAACTTCTTGGCGGAACTTTTTCAGGAAGGATTGGCTTATTGTACCATCAACTCCTTCAGATCCGCTATTTCAGCGGACCACACACCAGTGAATAATGTTCCGGTGGGAGAGCATTGAAAGTTGAGACATGATTGGGTGACCCATGTCTGAAGCAACGTTTGGAGGTTAGGTTTGAAAGTACTCTTGTTCTTTTTGTTTTCTAAAGTAGTAGTTGGCTTGTTAATGACTGCACCTGAAATGGATGTTTTATTAAGAGATTCTTCCAAAAATTTCACATCTTCACAGGAACCCTCAATACTTTTAGCTATGTTGATTGCTTTGTCTAAAGAAGGATTTTTACAAGTAAGCAGAAGTTCTTGGATCTTCTTGGAGCTGCATCTTACCACCAGTTGGTCTTTGATTAATTGTGACGTGAAATCTTCAAATTCACAAGTTGCAGCCAACACTTTCAGGGCAGTGACATATGTGTCAATACTTTCTGAAGGTTTTTGTACCCTAGTAAAAAACTTAAATCTATGAACTACTAGATTTTTAGTCTTTGAAAAGTATTTGTCAAGTTGAGCAATGGCAGTATCAAATTCACTGAGTTCCGTCACATCTAGGTCTTCATATTCTGGTAAATGTCCAAATATATTTTGACCTTCAACTCCTAAATGAGAATATGTTGGAAAGTGGATTATTGGTAGTGGCAAATGTAGGTCTGCCACTGGCAATAAGGCCACTAACACATGGTAGGACTCAGCATAGGTCTTAGAAAATTATTCCTATGCTCAACCCTTGGTAACGTGGCTGCGAGCAGACAGGCTTAACTTCAAAGGCAGGTATGTAAAGCATTTAAAAACACCAATTCAGTAAATAATTAAGACACAACACATAATAAAAATCCAACACCAATTTATAAAAATAGGAAATATTTTTATCTTTAAAATGACACCAAAACGACAAACATCCAATGTAGGGAACCGGAGATATGAATTTTCAAAGATTTAATAAAATATAGCACTTAGAAGATTATAGCACCATATTGGGATACCTGCTCGCAATAGACCGGGGCAAAGTCAAAGTTTCAGGCTGACCGCGATGGAGCCCTGGGCGGCTACAGCTTGCGTCAGGTCCCGGTCTCAGTTTCTACCTTCACACTTAGAAACTTTTCTGGAGCTTTTCTCCTCGAGGCCCCTCGAAGCTCCCAGCAAGTCCGGATCCAGTGAGGGTTCGCCGCATTGCCTTTCAACGAGCTCCCGGTCAACTTCCCTGGAGCGGACTTAGAAACTTTTTCTTTAATGCTTCAGCGGGGCAACCCAGGAGCCCAGGCCGACACGCGATGGCTCTCGCGGTTGCTCCCGGTCACCTTTTCTACGAGCGGACTTAGAAACTTTTCTGGAGCTTTTTCTCGCGGGGTCTCTTGATGCTCTTCATGTAGCCGTATCCGGTGAGGGTTCTCCGGCTTCAGATTTCTTTTAGTCCTGGTCAAACTCTGGAAGTTGGACCGATGGAGCTTTTAGCAGGACGAACCTGGGTGGCTTGGCCGGCTCGCGGTTGAAGGCAGGCGGCTTGGCTGACCAGGTTGAGTCGGTCCCTCTATGGAGCTTTTTTTCAAAGTTCCTCCAAAGTTCTCCAAACTTCTTGAACTTCTTCCTGAAGTTCCTCAAAGGGTCCCAAAGTGTCTCAAACTCACTCCAAGGGTCTGGAAGCTCCAAGATGGTCCTTGAAAGTTGAGGACTTCAGTTCCCACAATCCACTGGGACGTCACCCTTACAAATCCACTGGTAGTTCTCCAAGGTGCAGATTTAGTTGGTGATGTTCCAGATGAGCTCTTTTAACCTGTAGCTTTCAGAGAGTCCACTCTTTAGTTCTTTTTCAGCAAAATAATCCACAGGGCTGTAGTTTCAGGTGGTGCAGTTTTCAGAGGTCAGGCCTTAGAAATCTTTGCACAGCAAAACTTCTCAGCTTGGCAATGTCTTGCTTCAGTAAGTTTCAAGCAGCAGATCTGGAGGGCTCTGTCCCTCTCAGATACTTATTCCATGTTCTCTGGGTCAGACAGGAGGTCACTCCTGACCAATGGGAGCAGGGTAACTCCTCAAACATATGACCACTTCCTCTAGAGTGTGGCATTATTTTGTCCCAGAGTGCATCAAATCTTCCAAATCCATAATGGCAGATTTTCCAGCAAGGAGGCAAGAGCTGGCTAAACACACCCCTAGGATGGCTAATTTACTTAGACTCTCCCCCTGCATCTGCTCATACCTTCCTTAATACCCCATCTGCCTGAGGTAGAAAGTTCAGAGTTGTAAATGTCACTGGGTTCTGCTTTTCTCTTTGAAGCCCATGGTTTACAACCCCTCCCCCTGGCCTGGCATTCCTGTGGACCAGCACACTGCCCTCCCAGCCCAGCTGCATAACCCCAGGGGCTCTTTATCACCTCTCCAGGCAGGCTGGCTAATCCACTTAACTCTGACCAATCAGGGCAGACCACTGGAAGGCTGAATCTGGACTTACAAACAAGAAAATCTTATAACTTCTTGTAGGTACACTTTAGGAGAAATTCAACAATATCATATTGTTGGATTTATTAATACCATTCGGGGAAATCTTTGAATGGCACTTCTAGCCCTCTCCTATCAAGAGTTATTAATTAATAACTTCCTACCATGTTAACCTATGTAACAGGGGATTTGCAATGGGAACAATGACTTGGGCCATTTTTCCAGCACCAGGACTTACAAAAACATATTTTATAAGTACTTTGCTTATATCTACAGGACCCCCACCCCATAGGACAACTAGGGGAGACTTTAGGGGTTCTGAATCTGTAAAAATATTGCAGATCCTCACTTCACAGTGCTCCTAGCATCAAAGTCGAATTTGGGCAGCACTTTACCACAATGTGGGAGTGAAATGTGAAATTTCACTTAACCCAGGGCATATAAAACTCATTTTATAAGGGTCTACCTTATAGATACCTGACCCCCCACCCCTGGGACACCTAGGGGAGACCCTGGGGGTCTCTAATATGCCATAACTTTGTAGGTTATCCATTTTTAAGTGCCCCAAACACCAAAGTCGAGTTTGGGCACAATTTACTTTTTAAAAGCAGTCATGGCACCCAGGGCTGCTTTTAAAACTGGCCTCAGGCCTCAGCAGCGCACACATGCAAGTGCAGAAAGGCTGCTGGCCTCTTAAACTGCCATGTCCTACTGCATACTAGGGACTGATAGATAGTTTCAATTCCCCTGCCCTATTATATTCTAGGGGCTTATAGGGTAGGTCATGCCAATCACAGGGGTACCCCAACCCATAGTGTACCCTAGTGTATGTAGGTGTTTTAACTGTATCTATATGTTTTCAGCATAGCACTGGCCCTGGGCCTGGTTAGGCAAAGCCCAGGGTCAGTCAGAGTCAGTTACCACCAGTACCATTCAGCAAAAAGTTGGGGGGTGCCCAGGGCACAGGATAACTTTGCAACAGAATACATTAAACCTTTTTTCCTTTCTGGTTTGAATTTTGTCGCATCAATAGCTACTAAATACGCTTTGAAAGAACGAATCCGTAGTTTCCATTCTAGAGGTGGTTCACCAGGTTCTTGCAGGAACGGTGCAGGTGGTGAAACACTTTGCATAGTTTCTTAATAGTTGAGAAATAGTAAGAAAGGAAAAAGAAAAGAAAAAAAGTAAAACTCTAAAGCGTACAAATTACAAAAGAATGGATTTGCACTGAGCGTGCAAATCGCTGACAAGCTTGTGCAAAGCGTGCAAATCGCTGAAGTATGGATTTGCACAAAGCGTGCAAATCGCTGACAGACTTGCACAAAGTATTCAGATCACCAAGATGTATATTAGGAGTAAGTGTGCAAATCGCTGACACACTTATGCAAAGCGTACAGGTTGCTGATGAACGAACTCGTGTTGAGTGTGCAGAATGTTAAAATGTAGACTTGCACCAAGCTTGCAAATCGCTGATGAGTGAACTTAAATTGTTAAAGTTCAGGGCTGGCTAAGAAACAGAAACTGCTGTACATCAAAGAACCGCTGGGGGCAGTGTTGCGGTGAAGTGCTCTATCGTCTTTCCTATAAAGAGCGGAGAGGTGTTGAATATAACAAGAAGAGGAATCAAACGTAAGTGGTGGCTTGGAGTTCGGAGGAGCGCATGACAGGCTTATCGGTAGAATAACGGATAAGCGCTGGAAGTATGTGTTGAAAAATGTAATGTTTAAGGCGCTCAAAGCTTAATACTCTGTTTGTGCCGAGATGAAATGTGCTGCGCACAACACGACTTGGCTTGAACTTACATATGCTCACAGCTCTTTAGACGCGCAGAGAGGCCTGAGCTTGTAAAACGGCCGCGATTAGAATTTTATCTTTAGAAAATGACGCCAGCCTGAAAATGTGAAGGTTTGGTCGGTTGCTAGGCAACCAGTGCGATCGACCGTACCGATAGACTTTTCCGTTTTCTTACTGAAATGTTCAACGGATAATAACAAGAGATAAAGATCTCACCTTGTAGATTCACTTACGAGTGAATTAAAATGTCAGTAGGCACTTTTGAAATGTTCTGCGCTTGTGAAAATGATGGATTGCTCCCTGGCCCCTTCTTCCGAGTAATTAACAGCATGAAGGAAGGATGATGATCTGGGAGTCCGATCAAATCCCCAATCGTCGCCAGTTTTGTAGTAAAGACACAAAGCAGGTTGATATGAAGGGAGTAGAGGTTTATTCGATAGGTATACATCCATCCATGAAGGGGCACTCAAGCAACTGGCAGCAGATAGAATACAGAGCTCCAGAGACCTCATAACATTCCAAGCTTCTAGCTTGCACAATACCACACACCCCTGGGTAAGTAAACTCCTCAAGGGCATCAGGATTTCTCGTCCCCCCCGAACCTCGCTTCGGGGGTCTGTGGGACATCAACTTGGTCCTACGATTGTTGTCATCTTGGAAAGATAATCAATATATGTCCAGAAAGGAAATATCTGCGAAGTTGGCAATGTTGCTCTGCCTCATTTCGTGCAAGAGATCTTCAGATGTGAGAGCATTAAATCTATCTGCTAGAATCTTTACCCCGGAGGGGGTTACATTCAACATCTCAAGGAGGACAAAGACGAGTACCAGGTTAGTATCCTATCCAGCTTTTCCTGAGACTTCTAAGTTGTGTGTGGTCAGATGCCTGAAGGCCTACGAAGACATGACATTGGAGGTTCGGCCTCCAGGGGAATGGCAACTGCTGATTGCCATTAAAAAACCCTTCAAGGCTGTGTCATACCCGACCATTTCCAGGTGGGTGAGATGGGTCATGGCAGAGGCCGGCATCGATACCAGTGAGTTCAGAGCTCACTCCGCTAGAGGTGCCGTGGCTTCCCGGACTGTCCGTGTAGGGGGCACATTGAAAGATATCATGAACGTGGCGGATTGGTCCTCTGATCCCACTTTCAAAAAGTTTTACTTTAAACCAATCCATGAAGCAGCCGCGCTGGTGGTAAGTAAGCTTTAAAAATGCATAATCCTCGCCTCCGGTCCTGACATAGAATGAAAAATTTCCTAGTTAACATGAAGGAAAGTTTCAATTCTATTAAGGACGCGGAGGTGAGGATTATCCCCCCTGGCATGCTATCTCTATGCCACCCTCCCTGGGGGGACTTACGCAATGACCCACATGGACCCTACAAATCAGACAACAGGATACCATGATTATCAGGGAAGTACTGAAATGTTACTATTATGCTTGTGGCTTAATATGAAATCTGTTTTCCTCCCGACAACCAGGCTTATAATTAAGGCTCCCGGTTTTCCGTTTAAACGGATTTTTACATATAAATACAGACGGAAAAATATTTTTCTTTCGTCTGTATTTATAAATAGAAACGGAAAAATGCCAATAAATATGTTTACCTTTGCTGCTGTGTGCCAGGAGAAGACGAGCCTGTCCCAGCGCAGGATGGGAAAAGGGCTTATCAAATTTCAGCTGAGCCCATAACAAAGTTCGACATTAAGGGGCCATCAGGCCCCCTTTTGGTTAAGTATCCTGGCTGGAAGCTATGGGGGGTGGGGGCCGGTGACGAGGAAGACGCATCCCTAAAAGCAATTGAGGGAAAACAAATGCGCACAGCTTATCACTTCACAGGTACTTACGAGAGGCCTGCAGAGAGGCCTGCATTTGACTTAGTTCAGTCACTGGAGCCAAGAGATATAAACGCACTGTAGGAATATTAGATGTGATGGTTTATCCCAGTATTTACACAAATAACAATTTAAATTCTGCTATTGGATTTATTTCTTTTATAGCGCTATAGCCCTACTCATCATAATGCAAGGTCTCAGAGCGCTTGACAATAAATGTGTGTAAATCAATGTATATGATGTGTTGCATAAGACAGTGAGGGTTACAATAGGAGGACTGCAATTTACTAACTGCAAGTAACAAAAGGATCTTTGTTAAAAGCAGTAACCCATTTACCATCTACATAAATCTATCTAAACCTATAACAACCAAGCGCGCATTGCCTATTGAAATAAATGTGGAAAAATACTAACTGCATCTTCTGTTTTTGCTTGCGGCAAAATTAAATGTGGATAAATACAGATAAAATGATCAAAAAATAAATATGGATAAATACAGACGGAAATGTTAAAAAAATAAATACCATAAAACCGGGAGCCCTACTTATAATGTACATCAGTATCTAATGTGGGTAATGGAACTCCTTGATTACAGTATGATAATGTTAATCATGTTCTATGATACTCTCATGGTGTTCGATACATTTTTCCTGAATGTTGGATGCAATGGTAAGAGATCAATTACGTGAGAGATTTATAACCTTCTATACATATCTTCTTAGGTTCGGATTCTAAAACGGAATAAGGTCCAGAGGGCTTAACTTCCTCCAGCGAAGAAGAGGAAGGACTACGACATCACGAGTATTATATGGACATTCGGACTGTTTTATGATTTGACTATTGGTAGCGATGGTTTCTCCTAGTGTTCATGGGAGTTGTAGTTCTGTGATGTGTTTTTTACTTTATCTTTGAACGTGCTGTTAATAAAGTGAGAAGAAAGTTATGCATAATCCTCGCCTCTGCGTCCTTAATAGAATTGAAACTTTCCTTCATGATAACTAGGACATTTTTCAGTCTCCCTCTTTCCGTTTTCCCAATGTTGGCATGTGTGAGCATTGCTGGTATGTTTTTTCAAACAACTGGTGGCAACTAAGCTTTCTGTACCAAAGGAAATATTGCGAATTTCACACAGTGGCGGCTCGCACAGGTATCGCTGCGGGTGGTGAGGCAGGGGCGGGGCTGGGTGGGGGGGTAGTGGAGTGTGACATAGGACGGGAACGTTTAGAGTAAATAAATAAATAAACAAAAGCACTTACTTTGTGCTCGCAGCATCGCCGAGTTGGCGATGCTGCACGCGCAAAGTAAGTGCTTTTGTTTATTTATTTATTTACTCTAAACGTTCCCGTCCTATGTCACACTCCACTACCCCCCCGCCCTGCAGCGATACTTGTGCGAGCCGCCACTGATTTCACATCTATTCGAGCAGCTTCCAATCTGTGACAGTCTAATTTGAGTTCTTCAATAGAAAGTTAGCACTCTAGTAGTTCACGATCTCTGTAATAAAGTAGGCGAAAAAGGCGTCTGTTTATGCATATAAAAGATGCACGATTGAAGCCTTACTAGTTTTAAAACAACGACCAAAAGTAATGGAGCATTATGCGAAATGCTAACAACTAAAATCTCACTTAACGTAAGTCATTACGCAAAAACGTACTTTTAGGTAAACATTAAATATATTAACCTGTTTAAGCCAACTTAAGAACTTATTTGCAAAATATATACATAATCAAAGTAACATAACAGGAAGTCATTACCATAATAAAAAGCTGTCTCTCAAAGTGATTGCACTTTATTATGTGAAATTTATAATAAATATATACGGATGAAATAATACAATAGTGTATTCCAAGATGGCCGCTAGATTGCACTATCCTACTCGGTTTCATGGGCACGCCCTCCACCTCGCTCCTCCTCCATGTCAGTGCCGCGCATGTCCATTGAGCCAACAACGCTTTGCTTCCGGAGTGAGCTGTCAACACAACCTGGTCCTTAGGTCGCTTCTTCTCGTTACTCAGTGGACCCAGGAGCAGGAGCCTTCCCTTGGCCTTACTGTCTGAAGCAGTCCCTAGCCAGGAGAGAGCGGGAGCGGAAGCGCCATGTCGAGGCAGGCGAACCGCGGCACTGAGAGCAAAAAAATGGTAATTCTAGAGGGTGGCAAGGAGGAGATAATACCAGTGTCTTATGAAAAGCAAAGCATGCAAAAAAGCACCACCCTCGGGGAGATGCACATGGGGGAATGCTAAAATAATATACATGCGATGTCTTATTAATAGGGAGAGAGTATGTCCGCGGATGTTGGTAAGGAAGGGGTCATTGAGAAGTAACGGGGAAGCTGAGATACTAACAAGCGTGAAAGGGCTATACCGCAGTAATGGTGTCAGGGAGGCATAATGCCTGTGCAAACAAGGTAAAGTAACACCGAGTATGGGGTAATCTAGTAACGTGAGGGCAGAAATAGCGTTAATGAAAAAGTGGAGGAATGGATTACAGCTAAGTAGATAAGAAGACAGAGTAGTTCTCAAATAGGGGAGGGAACAGTGCTTTAAGTGGGTCGGGTTCTGTCGGATCTCAGACCCGACAGTAAATAAAAACCGACTTGGAAATGGGTCCCTATTGGGCTCGTTATTTCTCACCAATGAATGTAAAGAAACCCTTAAGGTAATCCATGTCATCTATGCAGTCCCTGTTTACGTTTCGCGTTTTACCTGACCGTGCATTCCTTAAGAGTATTTGCTTTTTCCAGACGTTGTGTTTCTCTAGTTTTGTTCATCCAACAGTTGACTTTTGAATTGTGCATACCGTGATCTGAGTCGCCGAGGGTGAGTGTTAATGACAGGCACGAATGCTAGCTCAGGAGCTGATACTGAAGACAATGTGAGTTTCTCTCAGTACCTGTCAGTGAGTGATACAGGTACTCAGAAAACAGGTACATCCAGTCCTTGGCCTCTCTAACGAGCGCAAAGAGCAATGGTCAAGTATGTGCCATTTAATTGCGTTCATACGGGAAAGTGTGATAAAGAAGTACATGGCTGATTTAATATTGATACCGCCAAAGGAAAAAAAAATGCAATCCTTGGAGAGAAGTGGGTGTAATTTCTATACACTAATTTGGTGCTCTGTTTTTTTTCTTTTATTGACTTCTCACAAGCCTGTAGTTCTCTTTTAACCGGCTTCATTATCACTTCAGCTATTAAGAGATCGTAATAATGATGGTGTATATTTCTTCCCTGTCTCACTATGTAGTTTCTCGTCACCGCTTTCCACGTTTCGTGTGGGCTTCCCTTGTAAGACCAGTTTTCTTATCCTGATCTTGATGTGTGTCATATTCACACAGCTCTCTGTAAATTTTGAAGAGTTCTATTATATCTGCATGGTAAATGTCTTTTAAATTCACTATCTCTGCAGATTGAGTGAATGCAGGATAGCTCTGGCTCTTGACAAATCTGAGACCTTGACATCAGAACAAACCCACAACTGTGGATATTCAACTGTCATAGCATCACAGGTCGAAACAAAAAGTATCCTGGAGTCATGTGCACTAGCATCTTTGTCTACCCATTTTGTGCCAACAGTACATAGTATATAGGTTGCCGTTCAGTCTCACTGCCTACTATTATAGGCCTATGTATAAAATGTGTATAAGCAGTCTGAATTTACTATAAAACACCATGTCGTACCGTACAGTGTAAATAAACGTAGTGAGAAGTCAAACCCATTGAAAGCTTAAGGAACATAGCATGTAAAAAAAGAAGAAGCAACTTTTGTAAACTTCCACTTTAAACAAAGAACATTTTAAATTAAACACATAAATCCACTTCCATATCTCTTTTGTAATCCACTTAAAGTCCTGTATTTTGCCGGCGTTTTTAGTATTGTACTAGTAAATATCGTAAAAATAAAATATCACATTTACCATTCTAAGATGGCTATTGACAGCTTTTGGATTTTGGGATCCAAGTTCATCTAGAATAAATTCAAAGCAATTCCTGTCTCACATTTCATTCTCATTAAAGCTGAGCAGAGTAGTATAACTTAGTTCAGTCATAAGCAGGCCTACTATTATCAGTGAAACCGAGCTACTTGAAAGCTTAGAGTGATACATAAATTATGCAAAGGAAAAAAAGAGCTCTGTGTGCACTCACGTTTTGGTCAGAGTGTATTTCAGGTGAAGTTCCTCAATAAGCCAGTGGCAGTCTATTGTACTCCACTTCTATTTCTATACTCTTGCAAACCCTTTAAGCATTGGCGTGCTCTCTACCAAAAATGGACACTCCATTTCTGTTTTAAATAATTGTTGTGTGTCAGGCTACTTATCTCACCAACTGATAAGAGTTTCTATGGTTGGACTTGAAAGAAGAGCCTTTGTTATATTCACCACATACTGCAAACATTCTGACTTGCAAAGTTGTCAGTGAATGGTCTTTTCAGTATTCTTCCATGTATTGATTACTGGAAGCGTGTCCCATTGTTTGTTGGGGCTACTACCTAAGGTGAGCTCCTGAGCATCTGTTTTCAGCCCTCTGAAATGCTTTGCTGCAGACTTTGTAGTTGTCATCTGCAAGGAGTAGGATATTGTCCGACCCTGTTCAGGGAGTAAGAAGAGCAAGCAGGGGCTACTGGGCCTCAACCATAGTTGTTAGTGTCATTTGCCTTTGACCTGAAGCCTGCTCTGCTTGGCTCTTCAAACTGGGCTATGGACAATGCCTTCAGCCCGCCTCTGGCAGTGGAAGCTCTGGGGAACAGTCGCTTCTCAGGGAGGTAGTTTGAGGATCCTCGAGCTTAGCACTCAACAAGAACACCTTGGTGTAATAAAAGATTATCCACCACAGTGCTTTACTTTCAAGAAGAAAAGTATTTTAAGGCACACTAAAACTACATATTACTCATACGACACAAGCAAAATGCAACTTGGTGTCCTGGACTCTTGAGACTTTCTGCGCTGTTTACAACTGTTGGCACCAGTCCCCCTTTATAATACAGGTGGTTTCCTCCGATGTTCAGTACCAGGCTCAGCTGCAAATTGCCCCGTAGTCTCTCAATGCATGCAGTCTCTCTGACTACTTTTTATCTCACCAAATAAGGTTTCTTAGTCAGTGTTCGGGTCAGTAAATGCTGGTGCCCACCGACTCCTCCAGTTGCCCACTCTCTTGCTTCTGCATGAGGTCAAGCTATCAGTTCTTGTCAGGGTCTCTTCTAGCTGTCGCTTCTACTATGAAGTATCTGCTCCGTGTTCTCCGGTGACAGGGGTGGCTCCTCATAGGCTGAGACAGCTGTTCCGGGAGACTCTGGATCACTGACTGGCTAAGTATGTGCTCGAACATCAGTGTTGCCCTGCTTGGGCCAATCGAGTCCAGGATGGTGGACTACACTCAGGCCAGTCTCAGGATGGTATGGCTACGTGCAGGTCTGTCTCAGAATGGTGCAGCTCTGTCATATGGCAAGGCCCAGCACAAGTCCCACACTCAGTGAATGCAGAGCAGGTCTTGCTGTGGTTTTGTCTTTACTTTCAGCGGCTCAAGTGTCACTGCAGTTTTGTCTTTGGGAATTGCGGCTCAGGTCATGCCCAGACTTCTTTTTCGGCACACAGCTCAGGACACGCAGCAACTTCTCTTCTAGCATGACCGCTTGGTCACGTTTTAGAGGATCAGAGTCGCCATTGGCTCCAGCAATCTTTGGTCATGCTGCAGGTTACCACCAGGAAATGCAGGGGCTTAGACTGCAGCACTTTGACACTGGGGAATGCAGATCACTGTCGACTGTAGTTTTCTTCTTGTAGATCTCACCACGCTGGGGTCACACTTCACCTTGCTCCTGCTGGCATCACTTCTCCAGCAGGGTTGGAAGACTCCTTCCATTTCAAGCAGGCTGGCTTCTAGATACTTCAGGACAGGTCAACAACTCTTACAGCAAAGGGTAGACTTGGGTGATGGCCCTTCCCCTCTGTGAATCTGGGCATCAGACAGACACCAGCTTTGGTTGCACAGCAGTCCTCTTAATACTGTGCAGAGCACCTCTTTCCTTGCTCATAGAGAACTTGGTACTGGAGCAACAAGTTTACACAGAACAAGCAGTTATGAGATGTAGATCTATTGCCTGCACTTTCAGAACCGGTTTGAGGTGGTCCTCCTTCTAAGTGTCTTTTGCAGGCTGCTTTCTAGACAAATACTTTTTGTAGAATGATGTTTTGCATAGCAGGGTGTCTCCAGCCACGAGCACCTACAACAGGGGCACAAAAAGGTGTGAGGTTTCTACACCTGGTTATCATTAGCCAGACTGAAGCATGTACTCTGGAAATACCAAAATGCTAGGCCTCCCCTAAGGAGTCCCCTTAACCTTGCACAACAGAGTCTGCAGTCCTACCTTTCCCCCCACATCTACCAAATGGCAGTGTTTTAGAAATACTAATCAGCAGCTCCTTACTTGCCAAAAGGCCTAATTGAATTTCCAAAGGAGCCTGGACTTCTTTCCTCTCTCTTTATTGTCTAGGTCTCTCCCTTCCAGCATCAGGAATGGCAGCATCACACTTTCACTGACTGGAAAAACAAGCCTGCCTTCATCTCAAGCAGCAATTCAGGCTTGGGGCATCCAAAATAGACCCCGCGGACCTCCATTACTCTGGCTTCCTTAGACACACCATGAATGTACAATGCAGGCCGCATGCACAAAACACGCATGCGTACACCTTGAATGTTAGCACTAGGATCTGGATAATCTGATAGAATCAGAACTTTATATGAGTGGGCCAGTAGGCCTCCCTTCGAGTGACAAAGATAAAAAGACCTGGCCACAACTGTGGATTAACAAAGTGCGCTACACTGCCACCAGTGCTGTATGTGCTAAACCTATGACAGGGACAGTAATTCACTGTCTGTATAATGAGGAGAGGTGCTCCCCTCCTCGTGACAGGTCCAGGACCTCACTTGACATCAAGGGACAGACCCGGATCTCTGTGCACACTAGATTATTGTGCGGCTAGACCAAAATGAAAAAAACGGGATCCTAGTTACACACATTTGGGCACTCGGGGCAAGGGAACGTAACTGTACATCAGGAAGGGAACATTCCCAGTCCAACAGATATCATCAAAGTGATATCATTCATGCCTATATAAATATCGCTTCAATCTTTCCGAGTAGCTACCTGACTCAGTTCTCATTAAACTCTGAGAATTGTTAGGATCCCCGGTTTCACCATGGGAGATCCTGACTGCAGACACATGCCTCCATTGTTTCAGTTTGACATTGCTTGGTGCAAGGCACTGACGACTGCCCACTGGATTTTCACTTTGTCCATCTTGTATCTCATGTAACTCCACAGACACATTCCAGTTTTTTAAGACTTCTTTAATAGATTTTATAAACTCGATACAGCCTCAGACAGTTTACGGCAATGACTAATATTAATGGTTGCTTATGTAGTGCTCACCGCAAACTGAAGTCGGAGGCTTCTCCCTGGCTCTGTTGTTAAAGTGCGTGGGGGCGAAGTCGTCTTTCAAGTTAATGATGGAGCTGACAATTGGGGAGTGAATTGCAGCACAATTCTAATTGTTAACTGAGCTTGCCCCGAGAATTTCACTACATGCAAAAAGAAGGGAAATTGTGTTATTAACTTTTTTACTTTTCTGTAAGCAAAACGGTGACTATTTATGAAAAATGCTGTTTGAATGTACTGGGACCTTTGCATCAAACTCACAGCAAAACCCGTATGTTAAGGTAATCGATATGAGACAGCATACCAACAGATTTGTTTTTTTCAAGACAATTGAAAGAGATGTTTTATTCAGATATATCTCCAGCTTTATTGGGCTTAAGTGCCTTTGGAGAATTAAAAACAGATGAGATGTTAAGAGGATGCCTTCACTGTCCCATCATTTGCCAATTAAATAAGTGGATGGGCCTCATCCATATTTATGTAAGATACCAGATGCCGACTCAAATAAATTATTCCTTAACTTAAGGACGAAGGAGTATCAAAACCCCTTTTTAGGTCGAGCCTAGCGCTGCTCTAGGAGAGGGCCTCTTAGAATCACTCCAGACATTCAGAAAGCTCGTGCGTCTGGTTGTTACATTCTATTGGCCTTTACATGTGGCTTTCAAAAAATGAAAGCACGAAATTGGCCAAAGGCGTGTCTTTGTCCCACCTTTTGTCTAAATGTTCCCTCCCACAGCGATTTGGTGTCGGGAGCGAGCAGCGGCGTGCATTGTGGCATCTGCATTCTTCCCTTTCATCATGTTACTAATGACAGCGCGGTCGCTTTCACTTTCGCGGCCGCGTTTTTTTCGTTTCTAAGTTGCGTTTTTTTCGTTTGTAAGTTTCAAGCTGCATTCCTAGTGGGCTATTTAGATCATTTGCTTGTGTGGCGCAATGCTTATAATGGCGCCGCTCCCTTCTGTCTTTTTTTTTTTTTTTTTTTTTTTTTACAGCTCTCACGCCTGGCTTCCCTCCCCTATCCCTTCTCGGCTCTCAGCCCAAAGCTGGTCGTCGGCAACAAGGACTCAAGCCCTGCACGCCCTCCCTTCCCTATCCCGTGTCATCTCTCAGGATCACCAGCGGCTGCATTAGGCTACAACCCACCCCCACTCACGATTGTGGGAGAACACTTTTTTTTGTTTTAATTGATGCTTTCTGCTGCCGCACACTGTGCCATCTCAGCCCACAGCAGGAGGCGCGCGCCCTGTTTTGTTTAATAAACACGGCGCGTTTTTTTTTAATTATAAACATGAGCACAGGTCTTAACAACTCTCCTGCCTGGCCTTCCTTCCCTATCCCATCTCGGCTCTCAGCCCAAAACTGGTCGTCGGCAACAAGGACTCCGACCCTGAACGCCCTCCCCTCCCTATCCCATGTGATCGCTCCAGATCACCAACTGCTGCATTAGGCTACAACCCAGCCCCACTCACGATTTATGGATGACATGCTAGCAGTAAATCTCTGCCCGGATTTGCGTTCCAACTGCAATCATTTTTGTTTAAATTGGGAGTGTCGAGGTGTATTTACAGTGAACATGGAGGAGAGACCGAATGAAGAAAACAGTACCCAGAGGGGTGAACTTTCTTTCCGCGGCAGCAGCAGCACTTCCTCCTCAGGCTTAATCTGGCAGAGGCTCATCTCTTTGTCATTTCGGGGAAGGTTGCAGACTGAATCTGATTAATGGTGTATAAGGATCATGCTCCTGAACTTTTGTCACGGAGAGACAACTCTATCTGCAACTATTAGCTGCAACATACACATAAATAACGTGGCATTCAGAGTCTTCCTAGACGGCAGAGCTGACCAGTAAAGTAGGTGTGGTCTTGGGGGGTGGTGGAGGGGCAGGGGGTGCATCGTTGGGGGCACTTGTGACCATTAAGAATTTGATAGCAGATTTTTTTTAAATGACCCGACGTGCAGCTAAAACGAGTACCGATTACAAGTACTGCGGAGGAGCAGGTACGGTAATCGCCTGTCAGTGTTAGTTACTTACACGGGTCATCCGTGAATTAACCTCGGATCAGGTTCGTCTTCTGTTGTTGCTCATTTAAAGGATGTCATTTGTCAATAATATTAGCGCTTCCGGATCGCGTTTGTAAGGGAGGCCGCGCGCATTTCTTTTTTCTGCACAGCATCTTAAAACTGAATGTCTTTTTTCGTCACCGCTGCGAAACCCCCTGCAGGGGGGGCACAAAGGAGCAGGCTGCCTAAAATGGCTTTCACTCACATCCATAGTTTTAATTTCATCAGGAAGACCCCATTATGTAAACTCCCCCCTTTCCTGTGCTTTTGTTTTTTACACATTGGTTTCATGCGCTTTATTGTGCATGCTTTATTATGGGCAGCAGCCATGCTTTAGCACACAGCATTGGCCGCTTGGGGAGGCCGCACGCATTTCTTTTTTCTGCACTATACACCTCGGAGCTGAAGGGAACCAGTCTGCCCCTGTCGCCACTGCGAAACCCACTGGCAGGGCCGGCGCTAGGCATGGGCAGCGTGGGCAGCTGCCCAGGGCCCCGCGCCTGCTCGCAGCCGTGGGGCCTCGCACCTTTAAAGACTCCAGAGTATCGAGGCCCAGGGGGCCCCCTAAGAGTTAATATTTTTTCTTTTTTTGCTCAATCTCCCCTGCCTCTGTGGGCCTAATGGCTGCATCTGCATGTTAATGACAGCAGTTAGGCAGCTAATTACAGTGCCCTTACGTGTGAATGTGTGTATCAATGAAGAGCAGAATATCCTGCAGGGCGCAAAGCAAAAGACAGAATGGCTGCGCATCACAATGGAAACTGCTCACCTTGGACAAGTGGAAAGGGAGCAGTGAGGCAAATAAAATGGGTAAGACAAACGGAATAAAGTGTGTGTGGGGGGTGCAGATAGGTGCGAGTACGGCAGTGAGCAGAGGAGTAGAACCAGCAAGTAAAAGTGGATGGAGCAGGGTTTAAAGTGTGTTGGGTCACTCAAGTCTTAGACCCGGTAGTATATTAATATGGACATTGAAAAGGGGCCCTATATTCATGTCCTTAACTTTGTCCTCACCCTCAGAGTGAAAAAACAAATCTTAACTCTGCAGCAGTGCCACCCTTCGCTGCCTCTGCACGTCTTATCCTCGACATCCCCCGACGCAGCCACATCACACCCCACCTGAGAGACCTGCACTGGCTCCCTGTCAACAAGAGGATAACCTTCAAGCTCCTCACCCACGCACACAAAGCACTCCACAACTCCGGACCAGCCTACCTCAACAGACGACTCAGCTTCTACACCCCCACCCGCCAGCTCCGCTCGACCAGCCTCGCCCTCGCCACAGTCCCCCGCATCCGGAAAACGACCGCCGGCGGCAGATCCTTCTCCCACCTCGCCGCCAAGACCTGGAACACCCTCCCCACCAACCTCCGACAGACCCAAGACCTACTGGCCTTCAGAAGACTCCTCAAGACCTGGCTCTTCGATCAGTAGCAGCACCACCCCCCTCTTCCCCCAGCGCCTTGAGACCCTTGCGGGTATGTAGTGCGCTTTATAAGTGACATGATTGATTGATTGATTGCCTTTAATGTAACTTCAACGAGACTCGTTATAGTTCTTTCACAGTCTCATCATGTCAGAACTGGAGCATTTTCAATATTATATACAAGGAAGCCGTAGATGTTGCTTATTCATCTTATGCAACTAATAACCACTGACAAAGCCAATAGTACTGGCCTGTTGTAGGTGTAATTTTACTTGTAATATTTATCTGGAGGCAATGACAGAAGCAGCAAAATACCAGTCGGGCGGCACACTATGCTAAGCACATATTTATGTAGCTTACATGTTTTTAAGCCACACCCTTAATTATATTAGCCATGCCCCTTTCAAAGACTCCCCCAGTTTTTTCATCCCACTAAAAGCCCTGCTGTCAGGTCAGTATGTTGGCCGTTTTTTGGCTAGTTGTTGACCTGCTTTATGGTCAGGTGAGCCGGTTTTTACTGTTGATTTTTATGATATTAAAGCAAACATTGCCTGCAGCAAACTCCAATCAATGCAATCTTCCATACCTTACAAAAAACTTATACAGCGTGTCTTTACAAGTTTTAGACTGCCCTAGTTTGCAAACATGGGACACTTATCTAGCTAAATAACTCACTAATGAGGGCCCCTTTAAGTTTTGGTACAGGGGCCTATTTTCTGTCCCAGTCTGATGCTGCATGTTAGGCAGGGCCACTGGAATTATGCGATTGTGCGGCAGCGGCGATTTCTGCATAATTATGCATTTGATGCATTTGCCACATAATCCATCATCTGCTGCATAATCTACAGATTTTAACAACAAAATTGCTTTCTATCTCAAACAGTTCAAAAGTTACTAAAAATGCTGCGACGCGTCTTGCCGCATGTGGGAAGGGCCTTTGAAAAGCTGGAATTGGCAACTTTCTGTTTCCCACTGCTAAATTTGGGTGTTAAATTGGTACTAATGGGGTGCAACCAGTGCCCAAACAGTGTTACCAAGTTTAAAAATGGCAAAAAAATGAAGTAATACTATTTCAAAATGTGCTGGATTATGCCGCATAATTTGACTTTTCTTGCCACATAATTTACTCACCCTGCCACATAATTTAGCCCTCTCCTGCTGCATAATTCCAGTGGTCCTGATGTTAGGGTAATCCATGGCAGTGATTTTGTTCCTGTGTATATTTCCCATTCTTTACTTAATCTTGCATTCCTGAAGAGTGGTAGCTATTTCCAGCATGTGTGATTCTGTATTTCATTTCACAGCATATTACTCTTGGATGATGCACCCTTTGTACTGAGTCGCCTCCAGGTGTTTATAACAGGCTACAGTTGAGCACTCTGGAGTTGAGGATGCAGGCAGTACAACTTTCACACTGTGTGCCTGTCTTGTGGGTCAAAAAGGTGTTCGGATTACATGATCATTCCAAATATGGCCTCTCTGCAGAACACAAAGAGCAATGGTCCTGCATTCCAGTTGTGATTCTATGCAAATGTGTGTGAAGGAGCTACTTATTGGTCAAAACAACAAGGTGAAAGTAAAATAATTTATTGTTGTTACTCATTTAGCTTAAACAGCTAACAACCACTGACAAAACCCAGTCGCAGCCGGCATGACTCGCGGGTGTGGGGGGTGGGGGTCACGCAGGGTGGGGGGTAATTTTAATTATAAAAAAATAAAACTTTCCTTAGCCGGCCCGATCCAAATCCCGCGTCGTCTCTGCTTAGGGGCCTCACATGTTCCTATTCTGCCTGGGGCCCCACCTATCCTAGGACCGGCCCTGCCCACTGGACGTATCTGCTGCATGGCTAAACTTATAAGGTCCCAAAGGCGAGACCTATTGGCTATGCCAATGCTTGTTATATATTGTGGGAAGAAAATTCTTGGTACGATGATACCTTTTTCTATTGTTCATTGCTTTTAGTCTGGTGAATGAAATGTATAGAGCAGCAATAATGAAGGATACGGTCTGTTTTTTTGTTGTTTTTTTTAGAAATGTAGTGCGATAGTTAGTTTTGTATGTAATGTTGAAGAGCTGTGTCTTATAAAACTGCAATTTTTTTTAGGAAACTGCACAATTATTTAAATAGTGTGTAGTCACTTAGAGTGCAGGTGTTATTTTCAACCCAGTGGTACTTATTTGCTCACCCTCCGAATGATGAGAGTCTGAGTTAGCCTTTGAGGGTCTCTAAGCAGGTACTCAGCTCACTGAGCTATCTTATCAGAATCCGCTCGGATGCCCAGACGGAAATACGGAGAATCATGTAGTTATCTCACTGAAATGTGAGTGACGTCATGCTTCGAATAACTCATGCGGCCAAGCAGTCGCTGCTAAGAATAGTGCGCATCAAGTAATTGTAGCTTCAATCTCCATGGTTCAATTTAGCCTTCCATCCATGTGAGATCAGGGAACAGAATGCCATTGATGTGGGTCCTTGTAACACCTATCCATTTCCACAGCGCTGCGTAGCCTCTTCTGTGCGATACAAAAGCCTCGGTTCACAGAGCAGTTACCTGCAAGACATTTTGTTGACCTTTCTTTACAATGTACATAGAGTGGGCTTTGGCTCCACCCAGAGGAGTTTTACTTTCTCTCTTGGTTCTTTGGTGCATCATTCTGCCTTCCACAACGTGCTTCCATTTGAATGCATGAGGGACTCATTTAAATGTCAGAGGCACACTACTAAATCATCACAATTTGTCCATTCCATTCTCCATCTTCTACATGCATTCTAAAGAGAAAACAATGTTTTTTGCTACTTCTTTCCCAGCACTGGTAAATTTAATTGGCAGACTTCAATGTGGTAAATACAATTTGTACTTGTAATCAGCATTCGTGAATGTCTGCATTTACAGGCGTTTGCACATTAAAACTAATATTGGCTTGTCGGTGCTTATTTATTTCAGTGTTTTGCATCTCGCCAAAATGTTACCTTCTAACCTTTGTCACTGTTGATTATTATTATCGTTATTAGCTATGTAGAAGGTCACCTAAGGGATCAATTTGTGTTCCGTGTCAAGGTTTCCCAAATCTGACCCTAAACATCCACTGAACTATTCTGGGTGTTTCCTCTTCGTGTTCTAAAATCATAACTGAAAATACATCTATAAACCGACCTAGATGCTTCACCTCCGGGGAAAGTAATAAACCAGGATTACAAGATCCGATTTTTTTTTTTTTATCTTCTAGACAGTGGGATTGCCTCTATTTCTGTCAAGATCTAGATTTATGGGGATCAACGGAGATATTGGTCAGGCGTGTCCACCTGCTCAGTATCCTCCAAGCATCAAAGTATAATGTCATGAGAGCACTCTTATGAGAATTTAGGGTCCAACTCGCAATAATGTTATATTTTAGATTTATGCCTATAATTACACAGATTTCTTATTTTTTAGGATTAGCAGAATCCTCATGGTGTACACTAGTAAAATTGCTCAAATCGCAGATTTCCAGACATGCTCTAGTCCCCTTTGTTTACTGCAGTGGATTGTTCGCATGGAGGGCAACCCATTAAAGTACGTATGGCAGAAAAATTGAAAAGCTCTTTCTTTTTTTTGACTATATTTTTCTCTCTGCTTGCAAAAGTATTCTTCCACAGGAAAAAAAAGCACTTTTCCTAAACCCCTTTTAAATATCAAGGTATACATTATTTCCTACTCTCGAAAATGACTGACTTGTGCTCCCCATAAATGTACAAATTAGTGGTAGTTCACAAGCTTTTTATAAGTCATTAACACCCTCTTTTTTGTCCCTGTTTGGAGATTAACTTAAAGACCATCCATGGGCGTGCCAGAGAGCCGGCGACAAAGATGGCCGCCTAGTCAGTGAGCTCAGTCTGCCATGTGCATAATTACTGCACCCATACCACATCTGCGTTCATCTACGGCTCCCGGAGAGCAGAGCGGAGTCAACTGGCCGGTGTGCTATATTGGTACTGGGCGAACAGTCGAGTGCACTTGGCCGTCTGTGGCGCTGCACTCTGCTGCGCCATGCGGTGTTCGGCGCCTCTACCTCACAGCTGCCGTTCACCTTCCTCTCCCCATCTGTGGCTTCGGGGAGACCGCTCACTGCCCGGATCCCTTTGTCCATGGTGCTGACTGTTGGGTGCCTTTCTAGATCTGGCTGCTTGCTTCCATGTCGGCTGAGCTTATTGGCCAGTCTTCAAATCTTGTAGAGGGTTCTCTATGCCTGGATGACTTGCCTTGTCTGCTCTGGACGACCGGACTTGCCACTTGCTTCGTCTGCATCCCAGTTGTCCTGCACCTCGCCTCAGGGGACATGTTAGTGTTTGGGGCCGGACCCTGCTGGATTTTTACTTTTCTGGACCTGCCAGGGCCGTTCCCTATCTCTGGCCTGAATATCCTTTCTGGCCTCACACCCCTGAGGCCGCTTTGTGCTGGGGCCTGTTGGGACCTAAACTGCAGTCGAGCGGGCGGCCTCTGCTGTGTGGAATAGGAGCTTGCTGGTCCCTGCACCACCCTACACTGTTGTGCTGTCTGGCAGTGGCCCTCGTTGGGGCTACTTGATGCTGGGGGATCGGCTGCACTCCTCATTGACCCCTCCCGTCCGCCATGGAGCTGCCCCCTGCGACCATACTCTCCTGCTGCACTCTGCTCTCATCGCTGTGGTCCTCATGTTTAAAAGGCAGTTTGTGGCAGTATACCAGGCACCAGTCACTGTGTTGGTGATGCCTGCGATCGCTTCGACGGGGGATGCCTGGCTTTCCCTGACAGCAGAGATCATATCACTTATTGCCTGTGCTGTCCCCTGGTGGGTTTTGCCTTCGGTTTGATGGACTGTTCTACTGGTTGCTGGCCATTGGTGACCAGCAGAACATTGCTCTATAGGTGTACCCTGGGTTGACGGCTGGCGCACTCTTCTTACCTGGTCCCTGCTGCTACCTGTGACATTCGCTGATGCCCGGTTGCACCTTGCGGATCCTGCTCCATCATGGGTAAAGCTGAACAAAAACAGGCCACGCTGCAATTCGGCAAGCATCAACC
The DNA here is from genome assembly GCA_963921515.1 of Calotriton arnoldi. NCBI lineage: Eukaryota > Metazoa > Chordata > Amphibia > Caudata > Salamandridae > Calotriton > Calotriton arnoldi. The sequence continues at coordinate 2,886,671 of CAWUFW010001369.1, forward strand.
TAAGGCAGACAGTGATCGGCCAGCCGCTGACTCCAGCGAGCGGGAGGGTGCCGATGTCTCAGCTATGTTCCGTGAACTTTGACAGGGCTTGCGCTCCATAGACGGTAAAATGGATTCTCTTACTACATGTTTTGACTGTATGCAGGAGCGTGCGATACAACATGAGTCCTGGATTACACAGGTTGAGGCCCGGATCTCTGCACTGTAAGATTCCCACCAAGAGCTCACCCGTGAGATCACTGTATCCTGGTGGGAACTTTATCTAAAAATGAGGATTTGGAGGGCAGTTCTCGCCGAAATAATGTTAGGAAACTTGATGTTCCGGAGTCCGCCACCAACTCTTAACTATGAGGGATTTGTTGAAAATGTCAATGATGCTCTATTTGGCCGCAGCAAATTTTCCAATGTTTTTATCGTGGAACGGGCTCATGGCACTCTTGCACCCAGTCCCAAACCAGGCCAAGCTCCTCACCCAATCATAGCTAGGTTACTAAACTATAGGGACAGAGACTGAACCAAGATCACCCGGATCTTCAATACAAGGGTGCTAATATCTAATTTTACCCTGACTTTACCCCTGCGGTGCAACAAGCACACCGTTCTTTTCTAGAGGTAAAAAAAGATCCTTCAATCACAGGCTGTGAAATACTCCATGCTCTTTCCTGTCAAATTATGGCTGGAACACAAGGGTAAGGCTCATTTCTTTTTGCAACCTGCTGAAGTTCTGGACTTCATTGAACATCACAGCACCACCTCCCGGGCTTGATACTCCACTTATCCAGCCTGGCTCCCTCCCGGGGTGATGGTTGGCTGGGCAGCTCCACCCTCAGTGACAATGACTAACTACACGTTGCCTGAACAACCCATTGTATGACTTTTTTTATGTTGTGTTCTTGCGGCCGGGAGACCGGCCCCTCTGCATCGGGGGGCCTGTCTCCTTTGAGCAGTGCCAGTTGTTCACCTGCCTGTGCTGCTGATTTCTCTGTTGAATCCTTGCCTTGTCACTACTCTCATATTCTAGCATTTGACAGGATCATCCTTTCTCTTGCAATCTAATTGGTGAGGGGTGTAATTGAGACTGTGACAATGCCTATCCTGTTTGTTCTGGGCACTGCTGCGCTCTCTGTATGCACCCCGCATGAAGTGCATGTATTGCCCTTTGGATTTCTGTTAGCGCTGTCAATGAATCTTCTGCAAGCTTGTGTCTATTTTCTTACCCTTTGTTTTGGGGTTTCTATGGGTATTTTGGGCTCAATTGCTGACTTTTGGGGTCAACGGGGACAGGGAGTTTTCGGGGATTGCTGTAGTTTGTTTTTATTAATTCCCTTTACTGCTCCTACAGTCACATTCAGACACATATTTTCACTTGCTGCTGAGGTGCCCAGGCACAGCCCAGCCTGCTCACACAGATTCCCAGACCCGTGGTGTCCCGTCTCCCAGTGGTCAATTTATTGTCATGGAACGTGCGCGGGCTGCATAACCTCTGTAAGGCCAGGGAGGTGTTGGCCTATATCGATGCTCCAAATATCACAACTGGCTCATTATTATTTTTGGGGGGGGAGGGAGAGACTTCAACCTTTCTCTTTCCAGGCTGCGTGACAGATCCTCTGATTCCCCCGCCCGACACCGCGTGCCAACGTGACCCTAACTCATATTATGCAACTCTTCGATCTGGTAGATGCTTGGCAAGCGCTCCACCCTAACCACATGGAACACACATTCTTCTCCTCAGTGCATAACACTTTTCAGTCCCTCTCTGACATCCCAGATACTTAACTTACTTCCTCCCCACAGGTTGCTCTGTTGGGCGACACTTCAGCGCTCCAACCCTCATGCTGACATCTCACCTCTTTGCTTTTAGACCTTGGCAAACGATGTGTTGCTATAGTTTGGTTGCAAAACAGAACCCCGTCGCCTCGCCCCAAGACGCCTTCTGCCAGGACATTATTGAGCAATATTCCAAATTAGCCCCCCATTCTCCTCCTGCCCTTCTGGTATCTAGCCGCCATTCCGAACCCATCTATGGCATACCTCGGGGCTCCCTCCCCCCACATTTGCCCTCTGGGGGCATTTCTCCCCCACCATCATGGCACTAAGCGCAGTTGCTCACCACATTCTTCTACCACCTTCTCTTATGCTGCCACAGTTAAATGGGTTTGGCCCTGCATGGACTGTTTTTAGGTCTCGCCTAGGCAGCGCTTGCGCTGTCTCTTCGAGACATGCTGTATTCAGGTATGGACTTGAAGCTCCGCCCATTCTCCTCCCATATTTTTCATTGGCTTGTCATTGTCCTTTGTAAATGTTGGCTTCTGATTCGTTAATAGGCTTGCTAGTACCTCCTTAGTACCGCCTTTTCTACATTTGTGACCTCCCATGAGGACTGGCCCTTTTACTTGTGTAGTTACACGTATGTTTTATTTACAGTCTGTGAGCACTATTTTCTTTAATGATTTTCTCCTACTGCAGGCACGACATGCTTTCCTGCAGCGGCACCTGCTTTGCTTGCCACAGGTGGTATGCTGCACTGCTTACCAGAATCTTACAATATTGAAAAAATAGACTTCGGCGAGCCGTGACAAAGAGAAGAAAGGCTCAGCTCGCCATAGTCAGTTTTTTCAATATTGTAAGCTTTTAGTAAGCAGCGTGCCACAGGCGGTGTGCTACGCTGCTTTCCAAAATCTTACAATACTGAAAAAATAGACTTCGTTGCGGCTTGCTGGAGAAAAGAAAGGCGTGGCTCACCAAAGTCTATTTTTTCAATATTGCAATCTTTTAGTAAGCAGCACGCCACAAGCGGCGTGCTGCGCAGCTTACCAAAAGCTTTCAATATTGAAAAAAATAGGCTTCATTGAGACTCGCCTTTCTTTTCATCGGTGCGGCTCAATGCAGCTGACTCCTCCTCCTCTCCGTTTTGCTCCCTCTCTTCGGCTGCAGCTGCCTCCTCCCTCAGCTTCAATCATGGCAGCCGCTGCTCACCATCTGGAGACCAGCATCCCGGACAGAAACAGGAAGCAATGCAATAGGTCTTGCATTTGCGAGAGTTTAAGCTATTGGCATTGTAAATGCCAATGCTTTTTATTTATCTGTTTTGAAAACCAATATATATATATACAGAAATAGAATGTTCATATTTTACTGAATGTGCTTTTAACATGTACTTTATGATGTGTATATATATGCCTTTATCTTTCAAATCTGATGAAATCTTCCCGTCCGTCCCAATATTTCCTTTGTTATACTCCCTGTTCACATTATCTTCATCTCTTCCCTTGATGTGGTTGTTTTTATTGGATTTTTGTTGATTGGAACTTCTTATTTAAGTTAAGATACTTCATCATGATTATTATAATTAAGAAATCAGAAAGAAAGATGGAAACAGTTAAAAGCCGACATGAATATTTATAAACTGGGGTTAACTGTCTAGTCTGTTTTTAATGGAAACAAACAAGGGATTTATGCACAGTGTCACTTTAAATGGACAGTTTAGACGGCAGGACTCTATGGTCCAGTTGAAGGCATTCGCCGAAACGCGTTGACCGTCCTTTGCATGTTTGCACAAATGGTGTGATCAAGAAAAAAGAAAATAAAATACCTTTAAGTACCTAGTTGTGGATTTCCTCTGTGCCGTGGAGACTCTGGTTCGTGTACCTTGGACCGTGTTGGGTTTTTGCTGTCGATATTGGTGCAGTGGCTGATCTGCACACCACGAGCACTCCACCGTTGAAGTGAAGCGGATCCGTGCCGTTGACTCAGCCCCGTTCCGTGTGACGGATTATTTGGACCGACGCTTCTGTCACAGTAACTAAAGAAGACAGTTCACGCGGAACGAAGCGGAAGCTGCAAGCTACTGCGGCAAAAGCTGGGCGGTGAGTACGGGGGAGTGGGGGAGGCATTGTGGGCCCGCCTGCCAAGCTGCTGGTGCGGCAGGGCAGACGAATCCCATAGCTGATTCCGTTCCTCTGGAAAGCCGCTGCAGCGAGTAGCCGCTCCGGGAGACTGTAGCGGTTAGAGTTCAAAACCGCTTCCCGCGCTACGTTCCGCGTATGTTTGTAACAAACAGTGACATGTTGTGGTGGGCCAGTATACTTCCAAATAATCAAGTATACTAAGGAGAGGAAGTCACTCGAAAAGTTATATTTACTTTCGGGAAAAAGAAAAATAAGTTAAAAATTAAAACACACCAAGTACGAACTGCTTATAGAAACGATTAACCCCAGTGATTGAATAATATATCAAGAGAAATGGCTGAAAGAAGTTCCAATCGAGCACAGAGAGCCAATGAATTACTTGATGATAACATGGCAACTAAGGACTCACAGGTTTCTGGTAGTATGCATTTAGAAGGAAGGAGAAAAACGATTCAAAACCTTATTAAGGAACTACAACAAGCGAGAATTGTAGAGATCAATAAATGGTGGGAAAAGACTACTTTAGAAAAATATATTGAATTCAAAAGGGTACCAAGAGGCCTGCGAATTTTAATTATGCCCACATTAAATGATCTGGACATGGATTTGATTAAGCAGTGGCAAATGGATACAAATGAATGCTCATTGAAGCTCATGAGAACATTAATCATACATGCTGAACGCAAACTTGAAGGGATACTGGAAAGAATAAAAGATTTGGAGGGGGAACTGGAGAAATTCCCAAATAATGATGAGAAAAAAGATCTTATGGAGACAATGGAAAAAAAGATTCTCAAACATGAGATTGACGTGGAGAAACGGAAGGCCAGTAAATGTAATCGTGATCGCATTGACTATGCTAATGGTAGAATATATACATTCGCGAGGAAGTATGATTCGTTGAGGAACAGAGCAGCAATGGATAGATGTGTCAGTTATGATACACAAGGCACGAATGATAGCTCTGATTTAAGCTCTGCAGATGAAGAAATCAACATATCGAAATTGGATTTTTGTGGGGAAATGAGACTGGCCCAAATGGAAACGCGACAGCGAGGACGAGTCAGAGGAACAACATGGGGGAGGGGAAGAGGGCAAAACCCACCCCAATTAGACGAAGCAAGAGAAGGAGCAAGGTCCAAAAGAGGAGGAGACAAGAAAAAGCCAAAATAAAAAGATGGAACACCAAAAAGATCTGGTGATAAATATCTCTAAGATGATTTTAAATGCTGATCATAAAAGCCTCCTAAATAAAGGACTTACCTTTTGCCCTCATACCAACATGGACCTTCCAAATTTTCGCATTGATTTGTATAAATTCTGTCGCAAAGCTAAATTAAAGAAATATTTTGAAGAGAGACCAGCCAGAACAGAAAGTATAAATTTGACAACAATGGAAATTTCCCCACTGAACCAATATGATTTACCAACTTTAAGAACTCTGTCAAAACTAGAGACAAACATCTCAGAAGCTGGCCCATCTTCCATTCCAACAATAGAAAAAGACATAGTGTTCTGCCAGAGAGAAGGTATTATCACCCACAAGAGTGGAGAAAGTGGATTAAGATCTCAGTCAAAATTCTGCCCACAGTTACCTCCAGGCAATAAAATTGATTTGTTCCAAGAAATTGTCGTAGAAGAGATAAATCAATTATCGATGATGAAAAGAAGTAACAAAAGATCATGGAATTTGACACATAATGAACAAAAGGCATTGAAAGATCTAAAGGAAAATCAGACAATTGTTATAAAAGCCGCAGATAAAGGCGGAAATATTGTCATACAAGATCGTGAACAATATATCTCCGAAGCATATAGACAATTGAGGAAACAAGAACATTATCAAAGGCTGGAGAAGAACCCAATGGAGCAATGGACTAAAGAATATCATGCACAATTGCTCACTTGGAAAGAAAGGGGACTAATAGACTTTGAGGAGTATATGTATCTTAAGGTGGAGAATCCAATCACATCAACTATATATTTTCTGCCTAAAGTGCATAAATCACTTGTTAATCCCCCTGGGAGGCCCATAGTGAGTTCTATGGGGTCACTATTGGAGAAGACTTCCCATTATATAGATGTGTTTTTAATGGAATTTGTGACATCTCTTCCCTCGTATTTGAAGGACACTATGGCATTTCTAAAGAGAATACGAGATATTAATTGGAATGAGTCTCTGATCATGATTACAATAGATGTAAATTCATTATACACATCAATTCTCCATGAAAATGGCTTGACAGCTGTTAGAAGATTTTTAAAGAGAAGATCATTGAGTTTTTAGAACACTCTGAAATGATTATGGAAATGTTGAACTACTGCTTAACGCATAATGTTTTTCTGTTTAATGGGGAAATATTTCTCCAGAGACAAGGCACAGCTATGGGGACGGCATTTGCCCCAACTTACGCGAATCTATTCATGGCGGTTTGGGAAGAAGGTATTTTACAGAGCAGGTACAAGCTGAATATCAAGACCTGGATGAGATATATCGACGACTTGTTCGTGATATGGGAAGGAGACTCATCGGTTCTTGACGAATTCATACAGAGTTTGGATCAAAATGATTATAATCTATCCTTCACATCAATGTGCAGCAAAACACATGTAACATATTTAGATGTAGAAGTATTTACACAAGAACAGAAGCTCTGTACTAAAATACATAGGAAAGCCACCGCCACAAACAGCATCCTCCATGCGAACAGTGGACATCCTCAACATCTAAAGTGGAGTATTCCATATGGAGAGATGCTGCGCGTAAAGAGGAATTGCTCAGAAGATATTGATGTTGAGCAACACCTAGATGAAACCAGCTTTAGGTTCCTGGCTAGGAACTATCCATCGGGTGTTATTGAAAGTGCTAAAACTAAAGTAAATGGAAAAATGAGATCTGACTTATTGACAAACCATAATCAAGTAGAAGATGCGACTCGTTTAATCTTAGACTTCAATGTGGAAAACAAAAGTATAAGATCTATCATAAAAAAACATTGGAGTATCTTAATGCTTGATGAATCATTAAAAAAGACATTACCAATAACTCCAAAGATTGCGTTCAGAAAGACCGCTTCATTGGGTGATCTTTTAACACACAGCCACTTGCAAACATCAAATAATGAGAAAGGGAGTAGAACTTGGTTAACAACACCTGGTTTTTGGAAATGTTCCAAATGTAAGGCTTGTGAACATGGACATAATACATTAACGTATGAATTGCAAAATGGAAAAAAGGAGAGGATTATTGAACATATCACATGCGAATCGAAATATGTGGTGTATGTTTTAGAATGTCCATGTAAAAAACTCTACGTTGGGAGTACTATCAATAAATTAAAACTTCGCATATTACAACATCTAAGGGCTATAAAAAACAAAGATCTCTCATATCCAATGGCAAAACATTTTTCAGAAAAACATTTGGGCAACAACTCAGAATTAAAATATTTCGGTGCCAAGATGATAAAACAAAATGAAAGAGGAGGAGACAGAACCCTGGACCTAAGAAGAGCAGAATCGAGGTTCATCTTGGCACTTGGAACAGAGAGTCCATTTGGGCACAATTTGGATGCTGAGTTACATGTCCATCTGTAATGATGCAAGATGAATTAACAGCATAACCTTTTGGATTATGGAACTGAATAAGTTATATCAGTTAACCAACGAACCCATGTAGACCTACATGATAGAGCACCATCAAGTGAAGACATAATGGGAGTATGAACTAATGAGTTATAATTGTGAGATGGTACCATTGAGGAAAAAGGGATGTAATTGAGGGATACTAGAAACAAGTAGCGGAAGAGATGAAGGAAACACTGGAATATATGTGGTACATGTGGAAGCATGGTATTGGTATGATTACAATAAGAGGAATAGGAGTATTTATTGATTAGACCCCACATGAGACATGAAATCTGTAGTGATTTTATTGATACAAATTACTTAATAGATATGGTTCAGGGAATATAATTTTAGGAAAATGACCTCCTTTTTCTAAAGTAAATCTGTACAAATGCATTTGTCACTTTATTTCCTCAATCTGAGATTCATCTCAGAAGAATCAAGATTCTTGAAGGAAAATGGTTTGAAACTTAATCTTTGCACTGCAAATTTTTGCACATTGCGTATTTGCACTTTGTACTTTGCACAATGCACGTGTCACTTTCCCTTATTCATCAGAACCATGACTTGCAGGGGGTTTTTTCATATATTTTTAAATATTTATAAGATATGTGGAGGTTTTTACATTCTGATTTTCTAATTGTCTTAATGCATCTCCCTTAACTTTAATCAACTCCACTCTTCCTCGTTTTTCAATATATTGAATTTGTTCATTCCCTTTTTAAAAAAAAAATGTACTTTACAGAAATAGAATGTTCATATTTTACTGAATGTGCTTTTAACATGTACTTTATGATGTGTTTATATATGCCTTTATCTTTCAAATCTGATGAAATCTTCCCGTCCGTCCCAATATTTCCTTTGTTATACTCCCTGTTCACATTATCTTCATCTCTTCCCTTGATGTGGTTGTTTTTATTGGATTTTTGTTGATTGGAACTTCTTATTTAAGTTAAGATACTTCATCATGATTATTATAATTAAGAAATCAGAAAGAAAGATGGAAACAGTTAAAAGCCGACATGAATATTTATAAACTGGGGTTAACTGTCTAGTCTGTTTTTAATGGAAACAAACAAGGGATTTATGCACAGTGTCACTTTAAATGGACAGTTTAGACGGCAGGACTCTATGGTCCAGTTGAAGGCATTCGCCGAAACGCGTTGACCGTCCTTTGCATGTTTGCACAAATGGTGTGATCAAGAAAAAAGAAAATAAAATACCTTTAAGTACCTAGTTGTGGATTTCCTCTGTGCCGTGGAGACTCTGGTTCGTGTACCTTGGACCGTGTTGGGTTTTTGCTGTCGATATATATA